>OU862885.1:32494067-34894067 GCA_917880725.1 Selenia dentaria | reverse complement strand
CGTATTCTAGCAGAAAAAATAATTAACGAGACGCTTGCAGCAGCTGAATTGAGTAGTTTAACTACTCATACACATACTGTAATGGCTCCCATTTCAAATTCATCTTTTCAACAATATCTTTCAAATCAACCCTACGCATCTACATCCAGTCACCCTATTTACAATACTTCACCATACTCAAATCAACAAAGTCCTATCATGATTCAGTCGCCAACATCTAATCGCCCCATTCACAATACTTCACCATACTCAAATCAACAAAGTGCTATGATGAGACAGTCGTCCATGAATGAACAACCACTATCGCGCAACCACTCACAGACTTCACCAGTTGTTGCATTATCTATACCTGAGAATCCAGAAATATTGGATAATGCAACGTTTATTGACAATGATGTTTCAAATCAACCAAGTGCTACGATACAGTCGCAAGTTCATCAACAACACGCAAATTAAGCTGCTGACTACATATCTAACTACGATGCTTTCTTATATCAAATTAAATTCTTAAAATAATTACAACCACTCTGATATGTAATCTACATTATAAACTTTAAAAATAATTGTGTTTTATTTATCTATCACGTACCTTTAAGTAATCCTTGTGTAAAACACTATATATTGCTTCACATGTTTCGGGTATGATAGTAGAAAGTGACTGCGGAGATATTATTGTTGAAAATTTGAGGTCTTCATAGGTTCTGCCTGTTGCTAAAAATCTAAGTGTAGCTGTTAATATTTCATGTGGTGTAATGGCATTTCTCATAACTGTATCTTGTTTCATTATTAAAGGTGTTACTAAATTAAGCAGATGCAAGTATGTTTCTTCATCCATTCTTAAATAGTTAATAAAGTCTTTTGGACAAATTCTGAGCTCTTTCAGCAAATTATTATGCGTATACTGGTTCCTTTTTAATAACCAATGTTTACACCACATTTTTTTCTTTCTTTGTCTTCTCTTGTTCAAAACGCTTAATAGTCCAATAATTGCCACAGCGTCTTCTGATGCCATCGCGACGTGTTACTTCAACCGAAAAAAGTTTACAACTGAAATAACTCAATGTGTGTAGACACTAGGGACGCCAGTTTTAACTGAACAGTTGAACGGTGCAGTTGAAACTGTGCAGTTAAAACTGAAGGTCTGTAGCCGGCTTTAGGGTTAACAGCACACTACATCTATGAAAGTTTTACAATGAAATCAGTACTATTGGAATGTACACCTTTGCTTGGTGCTCATACAGCCGAAAATATCAAAGATAACGTGCTCCGCATAGTTCAAGATTGGAAACTAAGAGACAAAGTTCTCATAATTGTGACAGACAATGCAAGCAACATGAAAAGTGCTGTGGATAAATGGGTTTCAAGCATTTCGGTTGCTATGCCCACACACTAAATTTGATTGTTAATCAATGCACAGTGGAAAATACTGCAGATCAAAAAGTACGCGAGCTGATCAGTAAAGTGAAAACAATTGTTTCACATTATAAAAAAAGCGTGAAAATGACTGAGAAGTTGGTAATTTACCAAAAACAAAATGGAATTAGTAACCCTAAAAAAGTACTTCAAGACGTATCAACGAGGTGGAACTCAACCTTAAAAATGTTGGAGCGCTTTGTCGAGCTCGAAGATGGTATCAAGGCTTCAATGGCTTTATCTGACGAAAAGTGGGAGCCTCTAACACCAGAAGAGTGGCGGATTTGTCGAGAATTATGTATTATTCTGAAACCATTTGACCAGCTTACCGAAACTATGAGTGGTGAAAAGTACGTCGCTGGAAGCCAGATAATTATTTTAACAAGAGGCCTCATTTCAGCGCTAAGCCAAATGCTTCAATTTACAGATGACCTATTCGTGGATAATTTCGAGAATAGTCTCCACGAAGTATCTAAAACGTTGATAACGTCGTTACGATCTGCAACTGAAACAAGATTTATGAACTTGGAAGTGAGTAAGACAATTGGTATTGCCACTATGCTGGACCCACGTTTTAAGCTCCATGTGTTTAGAAATCAAATAAACGCAACAGAAATAAAGAAAACTGTAACGGAGCTAGTTACTGGTATTATAAGAAAATCGCAACCAAAGCCAAACCAGCAGCAGGAACGAGTAGAATGCTCTGAGGTAGGAGAGCCTGCTGCAAAACGTAAACTGGACATTTGGGACGAACACGAAAATATAATAAATGCAGTACGCCCTGAAGGAACCCCAACATCTGAAGCTATCCAAGAAATACAAAGGTATTTAGATATTCCGTTAGTGGGTAAGAAAGAAAATCCGTTGCAGTGGTGGCAAACTTTCAGTCACAGTTTCCAAAATCTGGCTGTTCTAGCAAGAAGAAGGCTGAATTTTTTGGCAACTTCTGTTCCCTGTGAGAGATTATTCTCAAAGGCAGGGAACATACTAACAGAAAGGCGTACAAGGCTTGGCGCAAAAAAACTGCAGCAGCTTTTATTCTTAAATTCTAATTATAACAAACTATATTAAACGTTTTCTTTAAAAAAAATAAGTGTTTTCAATAATCTAATACAATTTAAAAAAAAGTAGCATTTTACCAGCGAAATCTACTAAGATCTCGTTTATATCGCCAATTCTTGGTCTTCCATACAAACTTTCATCCCCTATTTCATTCAACTCCTTCAGGCCTATTTTTCGCGACGTGTAGATAAAGAATATATAGAGTAACTATCGAAATAGGTACAGGTTGTGAAGCAGTGCCAATAGTGTTCAACTCAGTCCTGCCTGAGCCTGTTATTTCAGATCATACAACAACTTGTCTTGTTCCTTGTGACTCGTGAGTGATCGACGTGACAAAGTAACGTTGGTTTTTCACTGTGATTTTTTTGGAACTGGAACGACAGTCACGGTGATATCAATATAACGCTTTTGTCCACCTCTACGAGTGACGCTCGGAGCAAACTCCCCGCACCCCGCGATCCCCTAAACCAAAAATTGGTAGGGCGCGTCTTCGTGGATTGCACTATCTGTAGTAGGTACTATAAAAGGTAGATATGTACTGATGAGGTTATTAGAATCGCGCAGCCTAGTTCCTAGCATGAAATTACACGATAATTCACAATAACGAGTGCACAGTATAGATTTAAGCTAGACATTTGTTTCAACTCACCCGAGATGGGGACTAAACTGAATTTAAGTTTAAATTACTAGGACGATATAACGTCCCACAATTGCCATTGGGTCACAGCACTTGGTAATCACTGCTGAAGAGCTCTGTACTAGACGGTGGCTGGCGTCGTAAAAAAATTACAATCGCTTATCACTCGCCTGCGATCCTCGCATAACGCTCACGAGTCATCCTAGGCTCCTCCCATTTTTCACCTTTGGATCGTGCTTAACCTTATTTGGTAATTTTAAAAGCTATTCTAGGTAAAGGTAGCTGAATTATATAAAACCAGTTTTGGCCATAAAGTACAGTATCTCGCTCCGTTTGTTTCTTAGCCACAGGTGACTATATACTTGCTTTATTAGCAATAGCGCCCTCTCTGTGTAGGTGTCTTCGAGCTAGTAATACTTCGACCTAGATGGCGACACTTGTGATTTGGCTAGAGTTATTTTCTAATAATTTAATTTTTAATTACTGAACCAGACTAACAGGTTACAATAAGTTAAATTGTCATGTATTATTAAAGTGTGCATTACAATACCTGCCGGATAGTGTTTTCCTTTTAAACACACAACAAATCACATTTATATCATAAATTTTGTTTTGAACCTACATTACCAAACAAAATGGAGGCCGTCAAAGAAAGCATTCATCAAATGAATGAAACTTTTAACTTGAAGTCGGCAGAAGTTGAGGAAAGGCAACTGAAAATCTCTTCGCGTTCACCTGATACTGCAGTTTCTTGCCTTCAAGGCTTTTGTCCTTAGTATTTTCCGTACATTGCAAGCTCAGGTGGAGATCATGGCACGCAGCAATGACAACTTGGAGATGCACATCCGGCGTAAAGTTCTCTTGCTCCATGGAGTCCCCGAAAACAAGACCAGTATTGCAGCAGTCATCGCCGAGACAATAGTTCAGAAACTGAAGGTGAATGAATTCAAGCCAGATTATATAAAGTCACTGTTACAAAATGGGCCGATCATCAACGTCACACAAAGCCCGGCCTATATTGTTAAAAGTCAGTGATTTCTCAATGCGGACAAATATCTGGGCAGCAAAGAAAAATCTAAAGAGTTCCGGTATCACATTGTCTGAATTTTTGACGAAGCCACGACACGACGTATTTATGTTGGCGCGAAATAGATTTGGCATCTCTAAGTGTTGGGGGGTCTATTTTTGTGTTGGGGGTCGATGAAGTCAGGCATCGTGTTATCAGCGGTCGCCATAGATTAGCCATAGTCAAACTTGCTTATTCGTTTCAAACACAAAAATTAATATAAAACTTTATTTAATTTACTCTTGTTTTGCAGTCATATAGTTTTTTTTAAAATTTATATACGTCCTAAACTGTGCTGTAGTTCAAATAAAGTAATACTGAGCGCAATACATGTTCTCGATGTAGCAAAGATCCGTTGTGTAACGTGTGTTGTGTTGCTTTTGCTTTACCTTTATATTTTGGCACTGAAGTCCTTCAGGTAAAGCATATAGTAATATAACTAGCACATAGTTATATATAAATCTAAGATTAGTTAATATATATATAGAAAGGAATGTGTGGATGATGTGTAGAATGGAACGTGAAAGGTGTGAGCGAGAGGATAAGTTAAAGATAAAGAAGATAAGTTCTTTATCACACCAAGATCCCACAAACTTGGGGGCTCGTCCGGGATCGAGTGGAAATAAGGAAGAAAATAAAGTTACGGTGCTAAAGATTTCCAGCGTGGCGTGCGTTCGTGCCGGCTGAACGTCAACGAAGCGGAAAATAACTACGAATACTGTCGCTTTCCTACGATTAATACAAAGACGAGTTTTACGAGAAATTACGAATAACGATGGTGGAAAAAGCTTCAGATTTATTCTTCGACGCGCCTGTGACGACGGCAAGCACGGCGGTACAAACAAATGGCGGCATGTTGCAGCTCACAGAACAACTTATCAGAAAATTCAGCGGGCAAGGTGAGTCCTACACGGTAGCTATGTTGATCAAAGACATTGAAGACCACGGTGAGATATTTCAGTGGACGCCAACTCAAGTGTTACTTGTTGCACGTCGTTCTCTAGGTGGTACAGCTGCATTATAGCTGCGCGCTGAGAAAACACACTCGACGTGGGACGAGTTAAAAGGTAGGTATTAAAAGGTAGTAAAGAATTTACGCATTAGATGTTAAAAAAAATTACGAACTAACGAGCTCCAGAAGGAAACGTAAAAACGAGACAAGTTTGGATTATATGCTGATTATGAAAGAACTGGGCAACTGAACCGAACTGAAGCTATATGATTTACTCAAAACCAACTCGGAGAAAAAAGATTTCTGCCGCAAGCCAGAAAAGACGCAAATGCATAATAAAGAGATGAGAAACAAGGCTGCGAATGTTCGATGTTTCAGTTGCGGAGAGCTAAATCATACGTCGGGATCCTGTTCACATCGTTCGCAAGAGAAGAAATGTTTTAACTGTAATTGTTTCGGGCATATTTCGGCAGGCTGTCCCCAGAAGATCGCAAGTTCGTCGAATTCAGTGAATTCGAGTTTTAGGAAACCGCCTGCGCATATTATGACGTCATCCGGGGGCACTCGGCAAACGTCGGCAGCAATCGGAATCGCGCGCGGAACCGAACATTTTCCGAAGGTTGGCACTACAGCAACGAAAGCCAATGACAAAAGAGATCTCGAAACAAGCATTTTTCAACTTGCTGCAAGAGGGCGCGTCTACGTGGGAACGAGCGTCGTAAACTCAGGCGAGAGTGTTTCATTTTACGATGTTGGCACGATGCATAGCCGAGCAGGTTAGCTATTGGCTGTAGGAGCGACGAGAACTTTGACATTTGCAATGTAAACAAAACAAACAGTTATGTACGTATTATACGCGTAAAACCTTCAAAATCAGTGATAGTGTATGACAAATCGGTTACCTCACTGGTAGATTCAGGATGTGATATAAATTTACTCTCTAAAAACTGTTACGCAGGGCTAGGTAAGCAGATTCAATGTACTTGTAATAACGCCCGTTAAATAACGATTACCGGGTAGGACAGTCAAGTGTGCAATCTTGTGGTGTTGTTACTTTGAATATTACGATTGACGGTGTTTCATATCCTGACATAACGTTCTATATAATACCTAACGACTCTGTGCCTTCAAATGATCCTCGGTACTGATTTCTTACGAAACGTTACATTGTGTATGAAAGATTGCAGGGAGTGGTTTTCGCCGAAGAATGACTGGTTTAATCCTAGATATGAATATTTGACCTTTCGCAAACGAAAGAGCGGACTCACCCATAGTAGCAGACATGCCTTCATGTGTAGCTTTTGGAGTTAAACCTTTCAAATTCAGGTATTTTATCACTGCACGATGTTCAATTTTATCCATTTTCAAAAATAGCTCTGACTTGACTTAGAGCCTTTTCACACGTACCGGTTGCCGGGTAGCCGGCGCCGGATACCCGGTGTCAAATAAGCTATCACATATCCCGGTTGATGCCGGCAGTATCGGCTAGAGAGCCGACAAGAGTACAGTCGCGTTCTATAGTTTCAAAGATGGACCGTGAACAAATAATTGCAATGTGGCTTTTATATCGGAGATGAAAATATCTGCGCCGGAAAGAAAAATCAAGAAATTATTGGGTTCATCCAATTAATACGAAAACAGAAGCATTAGGTGCATTCTATACATTATTCCCAGATCTACGAGCACATGAAGACAGGTTTTTCAAGTACTTTAGAATGTCTATAATTTCTTTTGACGAATTACATAACCGTTTGAAGTTTGAGAAACTGCATTCAGTCAGTCAACTGTCGAGATGTTAGCTGTTACAATTCGGTAAGTAAAATAAAAATCAATTAATTTTTTATGTTTATTGAAAAAAATATTATTTTGTTACAACATATTTTCATTCGCAAAATCAATGGAATCCATTGTAGATGAATTTATTGAATATGGAGATGGAGTATTTGGTAATTCTTCGACGTAAACACGATAAAACTGGGCAGTAGAAGTCGTTGGAGAAGTCAGAGGCAATTGCGGTGATGTTACAGTGGATTGTATTGGTGATGGTACATTTAGTGGTACAGTTTGGTACGGTAGTGTTGATGGTGGAACAAAAGTTTGATGTGAAAACTGAGATTGTGGAGGTATATTTTGAAATGAAACGGGCAACTGGGGGCGAAATGTTTGATGTATTGGTTGCGAATGAGTCGTATCAGGGTGGTATATTATGTGGTACTGTACCGAGCATCCCTGCTTTTAAATTTTCATTATTTATTCCATTACTCCCAACTGGAATCGTATAAGTTCATCGTCCGTAAAAGTGTTTAGGGATGGAATTATTCCTTTGAAAAAACACAAATGTCTATCTGGTTCTTCTTCCATTTTTTCAACATTTTCAATTCTATTGGATCCATCTTTGCTTGCCGTTTTCGAGATTCTAGTTCTTTATTAGGTTTTTTAAATTTTTCCAATTATTCTTTTTTGTTTTCAATCTCTGGTGTTTTTCCTTCCATTGTTTGAGGATCTTCTGTTTCCTGTGTCTAACTGTAAGTAGTGGGACGTTCCTTAAAAACTATGTTGAGAAATTGTAGCTGATCATTGAAAACATATTTTTTTCCATTTGAAGCACCAGCACCTGATTTGGTAACGTCCTTTTGTTTTTTACAAGACTTTTTAAATGAATCACGAACGTTTCCCCAACGTTTTATCACTCCTTTACCTGTAATAATAAAAATAAAATTTAATTATATTGTTTCAGATACCTAGCAAGTGGTCATACTTTTACAGATATGAGCTTCGAGTACAGACTTGGCATCTCAACTATAAGCGTTATAGTAAAAGAAGTGTGCTAAGCTATGTGGTCTATTATGAAATTTGAATAATAATAAAAATAATTTTAATTATATTGTTTTAGATACCTAGCCAGTGGTCATACTTTTACAGATATGAGCTTCGAGTACAGACTTGGCATCTCAACTATAAGCGTTATAGTAAAAGAAGTGTGCCAAGCTATGTGGTCTATTATGAAATTTGAATGTATGCCTATACCTGGAAAAGAAATGTGGGAATCGATTGCCTTAAAATTTGAACAAAGGGCTAACTTTCCACACTGCTTAGGTGCAGTTGACGGGAAGCACATTCCAATTATCAATCCTCTTGGGTCGATGTACCATAATTATAAAGGCTACGCTTCAGTAGTATTAATGGCTGTAGCAGATTCGGAGTACTGCTTTACATATGTTGATATTGGTAGCTACGGAAAAGACTGTGACTCTCACATTTTCAAGAAATGTTCATTGTGGTCATCAATTTTAAATAGTGAGCTCGAGCTACCGAAGGAAAATTGTCTCACGGGAACAACGAGCCCTAATATGCCTTATTTCTTTGTTGGTGACGAAGCATTCGCTATACACAAACATCTGCTTCGGCCATATGGTGGATCAAATTTAACCATGAAACAACGAATTTATAATTATCGTTTATGCTGAGCTCGGAGGTATGTGGAGTGCACATTTGGAATTCTCACTAATAAGTGGAGAATATTACATCGTGCCATTAATTTGGAACCCGACTTCGCAGTCGATATTGTAAAGGTTTGTGTAATCCTGCACAATTTTGTCCGCGTCAGAGATGGATATCAACCAGAGGATACAATGACCATATTCGGATTAGAAGATTTAAGTGGAGAACAAGTAAGACGTGGGGGTAAGCAGCAAATAATGTTAGAAATATTTTAGCGGACTATTTTATGACCGAACCTGGACAAGTCAGTTGGCAGTTATCTAAAATATAAAAAAGTGGTATTACTATCAGTTGTGTAATATTAAATGATTTGCAAACTTACCAAATAAGTTTTTTTTCACTGTCAGTAATTTCTTCGAAGTCGGGCTTAAGTATTGCGCAAACTTCCCGCCAAGCTTTTTTTGTTTCATTTTTGTCCTTGTACTCAGCGCAAGTTTTGTCCCATAAAACTGACTTCGCTTCCACCAAAGTTATCAATAGTTCGATATCTATATATTGCCATATTTAGTACATCTACTAATGGCCTAAAGAAATGTCTTTTTTCAAAATTGTAACTAATTTTAAACAGTTAAGTATATTAATATATTTTTTTTAAATAAATTATTGTATAAGAGCACCATATAGTAGAAGCATGCTGTGTTTATCTCAAGAAGGTTGTGCACTTGTTAATAGATTTATATAACGCACTTTAATTTTAGAACTATAAGTCTTGTGTTACGACCAGTTTGGTAAACCAATAAAAAAATAAAAAATAAAATCTAAATAAAGAAGAAGATATGCAGTATAATTACGAGCGTCGTCGAGCGTGCGACAGAACTACGCACGCGCGTGCTCTCGCAGACTGTACCTGGGTGACTGACCGGCTGGCGCGTCTGAAAGCTAGTTGCGTGTTCCATACACCACTGTCAGTTCGGCCGCCGGCTAACCGATGCCCGGCGACCGGTTGCACAGTGGTGGTTCCGGCGCGCACCGGCAACCGCCTGTCGGATAAATTACGCCAGTACATGTGAAAATGTACCATGCCCATACACTTCACCACTGGGTAACCGGCGCCGGCTACCCGGCAACCGGTACGTGTGAAAAGGCTCTGTTCACGTGTAAACGAACAATGAGAATAATGTAACTACAAAATAAGGGTAGTCATAAAAAAACCAATGACTTTAAATGACCCTCGTACTTTCGGTCGGACACTCCTCTTCCACATTTGTTTGTTGACCGGTACGAACTGGTGTATTTGTGTTATCGTGTTTTGTCTGTTTACTTTTACATTCCAAATACTTCCATTTGGACTGGTTCATTTTTTTTAAACGTTTGGGCGAAAAACTAGCACATTGCAGATCATATTTTTGCTTGCAGTCGTGACATATCATAAAATATTCCCTGCTTGGGATAGGTGTTTTGCATCCGACACAAGTATTGTTATCCATTGCACACGCAAATTTATGTCGGTACTTAAACAAACCTCGACTCACAAGATTATAGACTGTACATCTAGAATCAGACCACTGTGGTCAACTAGCAGTGTTTCCAAGAAAAACTAACAAACCCCAAAGCAAATATGTTAGCTTTGTTCCAATAAATGCAAGCCGCCTAGAATTGTTAACAAGTAATATATCCCGGAAAATGCCAGAGTTGCCCAGTCACAATGAACCAAATATATTATATAACTCACTGTTCCATCTTATCAGTGATGAATTTGGCAAAATGTTTGTACCAAAAACAATATCTGTTGGTAATCGTGCTAGGTTTAGTGAATGGGCAACTCCAGGAATTTATAAAAGTAGGCAAAAGTTATATGAATTGTACCATGAAAAATCGCATAATCATAATCCTGTACATAGAACAGTCGAGCAATAAGTCTAGAGCTGCTTGGGCTATTTAATAAATAAATACAAACAACACAACATAAAAGACGAAATAAAACGAATAAAAATAAACGGGACAATAATTACTGATCCGAAAAAAATTGCTGGATGTTTTAATAATGTTTTTATTGATGAGGTGGAGAATGTCGCTGTGAACAATACTGGCATCCAAGGAATGCTTAGGCACACCCAATCTAATTCTTGTTTCATAGAACCTACAAATAAATACGAAATTGAAAACATTATTCAGTGTCTCAAAAACACAAATACTACTGGCTATGATGGCATGTGTACTAAAATAGTAAAGGCAACTGCTAAAATCTTATCACCTGTGCTTAGTTATTTAGTTAATAAAAGCATTGAGAACGGTATATTTCCAGATAAATTAAAGACCTCCACCATAATACCCCTTTTTAAAAGAGAAGATAAAGAATATATGCGATTTTATAGACCAATCGCTTTGCTACCAGTATTCTCTAAAATATTTGAAAGGGTTATATATACGAGACTAAATAGCTATTTCGAAGCTCATAACATTTTTGCTCCAGAACAGGCTGGCTTTAGGAAAAAAAAGTGTATAGATAGTGCTATTTTGAATTTTTTTGTGAAAGTTTATACCGGCCTTGATAACAAAAAAAGAGTAACTGCACTATATATAGACATGACTAAAGCATTCGATCACGTAGACCACAAAATTTTAGAAAGAAAGCTTGAACTATACGGTATAAGAGGTAACCCACTAAGTTTAATCTCATCATACCTTAACATACCACAACTGACATTTATCTTAGCACAAAAAGTTTTTATTCGACTCTTTACTACATCTTTGATGTTTGTGTCCCAAAGAAGTGTCGTAACCAGTCTAGGGGATCGCGGTATCCGGTTTGGTTCACGAAAGACATTATTGAAGACATCAAGCGCAAGCGTGAGCTTCACCGCAAGTGGAAGCGCACGAAATCAACTGAGACTTACGAAATGTTTTCTAACCTCAGGGCGAAACTTAAGGCTCGTGTCTCTGGTGCGTATGACCAGCGTTGAAGGAAACATTAAAGTAAATCCCCGAGAGTTTGGCGCCACTTTTCAAGTTTGCGGTCAAAGGGTGGATTCGAGTCTTCTGTCGTCTACAATGGAGATACTCTGAAGGGTAAACAAGCCGCTGAAGGATTCGCCGAGTATTTTTCCAGCGTTTTCTTAGCCGAGATACCAAAATTAGACGCAGCGAGTACTTCATCCCGCGACTCTTCAGTTTCTTCGGGTAATCTGATTCTTTTGCCAGAGGTATCACCTTGGGATGTGGTTGCTGGAATTCAAAAGCTGAAACCTAGTAGCTCCATTGGACCTGACTGTGTGCCTCCGGTGCCTCCGTGGGTTATTAAGGAGGGGAAGACTATTTTGACATATCCACTCTGTAATCTATTTAACCTCGCACTACGACAAGGTGCTTACCCTCCAGAGTGGAAGCTGTCTCGAGTAACACCAATTCCGAAAACCTCCAACAAATATTCAGTCGAGGAATATCGCCCTATAGCCATACTGCCAACGGTTCCAAAAGTATTTGAGAATATTCTTTACACAAAAATTAAACAACAAACTGAGCCATTTCTATGTAACGAGCAGCACGGGTTTAGAAGTAAGAGGTCAGTCGACACTAATCTTTTAACGCTAGTGGACTACATCTCAACTAGGCTCGATCATAAGGTTTAGGTGGATGTGGTGTATTTTGACTTCCAGAAGGCGTTTGCTAAGGTTAATAATGACATTTTGCTAGAAAAGCTTAGTGCTCTGGGTTTTGCCCCAAATTATCTGAGTTTTTTAGCAGATTACCTTCGGGATCGTCAGCAATATGTTCGACATGGGCAGCACGAGTCTAGACCTTATTACACGCCTTCTGGAGTGAGCCAAGGATCAGTGATGGGCCCTTTGCTTTTCAACTTCATGATCAATGATCTTCCTGCAGCTGTAAAACACTCTCTATGCCTTCTCTATGCTGACGATTTAAAATTATTTCGCGAGATAAAAACGGTGGAAGACTGTTTGAAGCTGCAAAATGATATAGATGCTATTCTTAGATGGAGCGCAAAAAACGACATGAAGTTCAACGTCGCAAAGTGTTATGTGATGACTTTCGGTCGCATGCAACGCCCAATCGAGTCTCAATACAAATTAGGTGACCGTGACATAACACGCGCTACCTCGGTTAGAGATTTGGGCGTATCATTTGACCGACAGCTTAATTTTAACGAGCATATTGTGACGGTGGCTAAAGAGTCCTACCAGCGCCTAGGATTTGTGTTGAGGAACTCTAAGGACATGCGCAATACTGACGCCATCAAGCTTGTCTTCAGTGCGTTAGTCCGGAGCAAACTCGAAGCTAGCGCCTGTGTGTGGCATCCGCACGAGGACAAATACAGTCTTCTATTGGAGAAAGTACAAAAGGCCTTCCTCAGGTATTTATATAAGCGCATTTATGGATATTACCCCTACATGTATCCAACAAAATTTCTGCTCGGGTTCTTGGGGTATAATTCTCTGGAGGTCAGACGATGTCACGACCAGTTAGCAACTATGTGCAAAATCCTTCGTGGAAAAATAGATGCGCCTGATCTTTGTGAAGAGTTGTGCCGTTTCTATGTACCTGATCAGTACATCCGGGCTAGAAGACACAAACTGTTTGCTGTCCCGTACTGTAGAACAGTTGCACACGCGACATCCCCGATACCGCGATCTCTTGCGGCGCTCAACAAACTGCTTGACGCTAAAAGTAATTGTGACGTATTTGCTGACGACTGGAAGGAGTTAATGAAGAAATGTTTATATTTTTGTGAGAGGATGTAGTAAGGGGATGAACTATTACTATACTTTGAAATTGATATGTGTACTATTGTAAATATCTGTAATTTAAATTTAATTTATGTTTAGTAAATTTTTTTTTTGACATGATTATTACTTTTATTTTTCTTTGAAATTATTAATTTTAATTTTATAATATTTTGTGTATATATAGTTATAATATATCGTTAGTGTAATTGGCCTCAAGCCGTGCTAACTGAATAAAATAAATAAATAAATTAAAAATAGGGTACAATACACAGAAATAACTAGACTAGATACGAACACTAAATTAGAAACCAAACACCTGTCGGATTGCAGAACTGTAAAATAGCGGCGTACCACAGGGCAGCATACTGGGCCCCCTTTTATTTCTGGTCTATATTAATGATCTTACTCATGCAATCAATCATCCAATGGTTATGTTTGCTGATGATAGCACTGCTATATTCACGGATAACAAAACGGGTGAACATGAAATTGATATTAATTATTCTATAAAATTAATAATTGACTGGTTAAGTAAAAATAACTTTAACACAAACCTTGACAAAACTCATATAATGACATTTAAAAATATTAATTCCAAATTTAACAACTTAAATATAAATTATTGCAATAAACATGTTGACGAATTCAATACGACCAAATTTGTAGGAATACATATAGACTCCAATCTATCATGGAAATCGCATGTTGATCATGTATGTAGTAAAATTAATCGATTCGCATACGCGTTATATATGTTGCGTAAAGTAGCCAGTGATCACGTTCTTCTGAGTGCATATCACGCTTTCGTTGGCTCTACCCTTAAATATGGAGTTCTTGCATGGGGAAATTGTACTGAGAAAAAATCTGTCTTTAAAGCTCAAAAGAAGACTATTAGGGCAATTTGCAGATTAAAACGAAGGGACTCTTGCAAACCCTTTTTCCAAAAATTGAAATTATTGACCTTTCCTTCGGTATATATCTACGAATCAGCTGTGTATGTAAAGAATAATCTTGAAGATTTCAGTAAGTTGCGGAGTAAGCGACACAAAACAGGTTACAAATAGCAGGCTATAGAACTGTACTGAGTGGTAACAGCGCATTTAAAATGAGATTGTTATTATATAATAAATTACCAATAAGTTTAATTGAAATAGGCAACATTGACATTTTCATATTTAGACTTAAGAAATACCTGATTGAGAGGACATATTACAGTATAGATGAATATTTAAATAATAAGGACATATAAACTAACAACAATAATGTTAACATGTAATTGTGTGTATGAATTGTGAATGTTAGTTATCTCGTTATATTTGTAAATGTAATATATTATTGTAACAAAATTTTGCATGCCAAAGCGGCTAAAACATGGCGATCTAATATGCTATTATATTAATAACCCTACATTTAATGTCACTACCTATGTTTTGCAAAATAAATTATTTGAAATTGAATTTGTATTTTTGGAATATGTCAAACGTTATTCTAAGTTATTTAAACGAGCATGTTCCTCAGCTAAATCTATTTATTTAAGAAATAAGATCAAAAATTCTGTTAATAAAATAAATTATAGGGAACATTATAAACAGTGAAACTGGTAGAAATACAGTGCGTAATCGAGACTTTCATTTAAAATTAATAATAAAGATGTAAGAGCAGATTTGGAGGTAGGGGCCGATTTTGCGAATTTCTTCACTAATATTCCTTCTTTAACAACCAAAACTCTAAAATCTTCCTCCATTTCTGCTGAGATCTTACTTAAACAAAGTGTAACTGAATGTGATAAAACTTTTAAATTTTCAGTATTTAATTGCAAAGATATTGTAAGCAGTTTCAAACGTCTAGATGCAAAAAAAAACGGCAGACCTATGGGGTCTTTCTGTGAAGAATGTTTCTTCAATTATAGATGTCATTGCACCCAATCTAGCAGCTGTGTTTAATAGTTGTGTTGCAAGTGGTGTATTTCCTGACCTAATGAAGCACAGTAAAGTGGTTCCTTTATTCAAATCTGGTAGTACTACTGATCCAACAAATTTTCGGCCTATTTCTGTACTACCTACGCCAAGTAAGATTTTCGAAAAAATTATATTACATCAATTAGAAACTTATTTTAGTGCAAACTAAATTTTCCATAAAAATCAATTTGGGTTTACAAGGAATCGCTCTACAATAGACGCAGGTATAGAACTTATAAAAGATGTGTTTGATGAATTTTCCATAAAAATCAATTTGGGTTTACAAGGAATCGCTCTACAATAGACGCAGGTATAGAACTTATAAAAGATGTGTTTGATGCCTGGGAGAACTCTCAAGATGCCTTAGGTGTTTTTTGTGACTTATCTAAGGCATTTGACTGCGTCCGACATGATATACTTGTCAGGAAATTACAACACTACGGTATTAGGAACATGGCTCTCAACCTTTTGACTTCATATTTAAATGATAGAATTCAAAGGGTTGACATAAATGGTAAAAAAACGCCCGGCTCGATAATCTCAATGGGCGTTCCACAAGGTTCAATACTAGGGCCGTTCTTGTTTTTAATCTATATTAATGACTTACCTTATTATGTAGAGAAGAATCACGAGATTGTATAGTTTGCAGATGCCACTTCACTGTTATTTAAAATTAAAAGGCAGTTATTAAACTATGACGATGTTAACAATGCGTTAGCTAAAGTTGTGAATTGGTTCAATACAAATAATCTTCTCCTCAATGAGAAGAAAACTAATTGTATAAAGTTCTTGACACCAAATGTGAGACAAGTAGAATCCAATATACAATTGAATGGAACAGGGTGAACCTTGTGGAGTCAACGGTCTTTTTAGGAATGACTATAGACGCTAAAATGCAATGGGGTTAATTAAAAAATTGTCTAGTAGGCTCAGTTCAGCGGCTTATGCTGTTAAAAAATTAGACTATTAACTGATGTGGACACAGCTAGAATAGTTTATTTTAGTTATTTCCATAGCGTTATGACTTATGGCATACTGCTCTGGGGGATGTTCTGCAGGTATTAATTCTATTTTTATACTGCAAAAAAAGGCTATACGAGCGATCTACAGTTTAGCTCCCAGAGTTTCCCTTAGACAGAAGTTTAAAGACATAAACATTCTAACTGTTGTCTCTCAGTTTATCTATGAAAATCTAATGTATTTAAAGAAAAACATTAGCAGTTTTCATAAAAGGAGTGATGCTCATTCCATCAACACGCGAAATAAGCACAAGCTATCCATACATGTAACGCGTCTCCACAGAATTTATGTCATGTGTAGTCATTCTTTTATGGGACAATGTATACGATTCTATAATAAAGTTCCCAATGTTATCCGAGATTTACCTATTAATAAGTTTAAAATCACTATTAAAACTAAACTCTGTCATAAAGGTTATTACAAAATTTCGGATTACTTGGAGGATAAAACAGCTTGGGACTGATCACTCCAGGATCTATCTACTTCCCCCCCGAAGGGTTCTCGCATTGACTCCTATGTGGACTTGGCGGCCAAAGCCCATAGGAGTGGCGGGGTCCGGGCGCTTTGGCGCAGACTCGAGGAGGTGGGGCCCGGGCGCTTTGGCGAAGGCTCGAGGAGGTGGGGCCCGGGCGCTTTGGCGCAGGCTCGAAGAGGGGGGCCCGGGCACTTTGGTGCAGGCTCGAGGAGGTGGGGCCCGGGCGCTTTGGCGCAGGCTCGAGGAGGGGGGCTCGGGCACTTTGGTGCAGGCTCGAGGAGGTGGGGTCCGGGCGCTCGGCGCAGACTCGAGGAGGTGGGGTCGCTGGGGATTATCCCCTTTGGCTGACGTAGCAGGTGGTGGGGCTACGTATCCGACCCACCGCAGGGAGACCACGGGCGTCCAGACACGGGGAAGTCTGGCGCTCATTGTTGGCGGGTTTGGTCTCCGAGGTAGTTGCGGCGTGCCATGTGTTCTGGCGTGCCGCGAAGAGAAGAGTCCGGGCAACGGACAGCCACGGCGGGTTCGCGGTCGTGTGGAACATCTGTCCCGCGTTCCCGCCGAGGGCGGCAGTGACGGAACACCTCGGGGTTTTGGTGGGTATACGGACTCCCACATAACCACCTACCTCCCCGTGATAGGTGGTATCCATAAAGGATTTCGCCGGAACAAAAAAAAAAAAGGATCTATCTACTTGTGTACTAAAATGTCAAAGTGTAGCGTGTCTTGCCCTACTGGTACCATTATTATGTTCTCTTTTGTAAGGCAAACCACTGGAGCTAATATTTGTAGTACCTAAGTAAAAACATTGTAAAAACATCTATATAAAAAGAATGGCCCCGAGTTTCTTGCCGCTTCTTCTCGGTATGCTCTATATATTTTGGAACGCGGCGGTTGTCTTTAAAGTACATTATAATGAAAAATTGACGTTCATAAGTGCGTCTTTGATGCCTAAATTGAATAAATGATTTTGACTTTGACTTTTTGACTTACACAGCAGGCGTAAGCGCTAAGTTGTACGCACTTCCACGAAGGTACGGATGGTGTGCGACGTCACAGCGAGCGAGCCAAGAGTTGTCGTAGGTCAAGGTTGTAAGGAATTCACCACGATCATAAAAATATTTCTTGTTATAACTCACTAATTACTTAACGGTCTACTTTGGCTTAAAGAGTTATAGAATCTATAAACAATACACTACACGATGATGTACAACACATTCACCAAACGTTACTTTAAACACGCTTTTCAAATAAATATATCGCGGATTAGCCGCACTTGATGTTATCATAGTGACGGTCGATGTAAGATTGTCAATTTATTTAAATAAATCAACATATTAACTTTGCCTTTCTTATATTTGCAAATATAATGTATGTTCGTAAAAAAATACAAAAATACATAAATATATTTAATAATTTCGGAACTTGTTATGTGTGGGTTGACTCTCTTCACTACCAAAGCGACGATATTAACTTTGCCTTTCTTATATTTGCAAATATAATGTATGTTCGTAAAAAAATACATAAATATAAGTTAAATAGTGATCACCACTCTTTTAAAACACTAGAAATAAGAATAGGATAGCTGTGCCTAGTTAAGATTTGCTAAAACTAGTAAGTCTAAACTAGGAAATTGTGTACGTTTTGACAATAAAATCCCAAAAAAGCATATTATTCGATTTCGATTCGATTAGTTCGACATTATATAGAAGACAGAGCTGCTTGGAATACTCCACTTCTGGCAAGTTGTCATTCTGCAACCCATAAATGTAATATTAGTAGTACTTAAGTAGAAACATTGTAAAAATAAATATAAAAAGAAAAGCCCCGAGTTTCTTGCCGTTTCTTATCGGTAAGCTCTATATAAGAGTATTTTGGAACGCGGCGGTAAGGACATAAGGACAGAAACTCGAAGTAGATGTAGCTTGCCCTCTTGCCATTTACTCAGCATTATAAAATAACGTACATTTGTGCTCAAAACTGTCAACATTTAGTGTAATTAAATGTATAATGTATAATGGATACAGTATCGGAAACGAGATATGTAGTTTATTCAAACAGAAATTTTGTTTCAAGATTTTTTTTCAAAGTCAACGTCAAAGTCAAAATCATTTATTCAATTTAGGCATCAAAGACGCACTTGTGAACGTCAATTATTCATTATAATATACTTTAAATACTAAAGAGTCTTTAAAGTACTGTCATTTCAAGACACATAGACGAGGCAAATATTTTAAACTACTTTCTGTGATAAAATAATATATGTGATGTAATAAATATAAAATGAAAAAAAGCAAATCGTAATAAAATCAGCCTAAAACCAAGCAGATAAGAAGTTAGTATAAGGTTACCAAGAGGATGCGCATAATGTATCGAAATCGATACATGGGAAAAAAGTTAGCTTACAATAAAACCAAGTTACAAATCTCAAAAATTCAAAGTCTTTGGCATGTTTTTAAACTTACCTTCCATCTTTTAATTTTTGCAATACAAATTATCGGTGTTTTCTTGGAATTCTAACGGATTGAAATTTCGAATTTTCACAACTTGCACACTCAGTTGACTACAAAGCATTGAAGGTCACTTCATTGCCCAACAAACTGTCTCATCAATCATTTCTCAAGTGACTGCCCAATTGAATTCTGAAACCATGCGATGTAAATATATCACCTTCCCGGACAACAATGAAGATCAGAACCAATTAAAAGTATAGTAAGTACTAACGAGTAAGTTAACTAAGTAAAATACCTATTCAATAATGCTCTAATAATCTTTTTCCACTGCACATAACATTATCAAATCCCATATAATTAAAAGCAAGAGTATAGAGAATTTGGGATTGTATAAATGGTATATTTTTTTTTTTCATTTTGTATAAAGCCTTGCCAAGATACCTCACATTATGCTAATGAGTATTAAAACCATCTTTCTGCACTGACACTTATATAGAGTGTTTGGTAGAGGGACCGACATACCAAATGAGCGTTTCCTGGGGCCCACTTGGAGAATACAAGTTGGCCAAAAAATATCCCAGACTCCCCAATTTTTTTTATTTTTTTGTGAATTTTTCCTTTTTCTCCGAAATCGTACCTATTTACCACCATAACATTTGTAAAATCTGTTATGTTTTTTAGTTGAATTTGGTCTCTATACACCTTCAGGCCAATCCAATTCAAAATCCAGGTATCCAATTTCGCTTTGCTTTGCCTTAGTTTTTAAGCAATTTTCACCATAGCTTAAGAATGTTTATTGTGATGTTTGGAAAACGAATCTCCATGAAAATATTTAAAAAAAATAACTAAAAATGGTACCGACCAAAGAGTCTGTCGTGTGGAAGAAGAAAAAAAAACATTTATAAATACTCAAAAATTAATTATAGTACCCCTGCACTGTGTAAATGTAATTGGTTGTCCTATTTATATTAATCAAATGATTGTACCAAATGATTGGGTGTTGCGAACATGCAAATTCTCAGTGTAGATGCAAGTCATGGTGGTGCTAGTCACGACATATATACTCGTATATGGTCCAGCCATCCTTTGAAATCACACTTGGAAGATCTCAGCAATACTTAGAATGTCTGGTTTCTTGGTGAGTATTTTTAATTTTATATGTAAGTTTAAGTGTAATGAAACTACATAAAATTTAAGTAGAACCAAGTTCAAAGGATGTTTACCCTATTCAGCAAAAGACATAAAACAAGAAGATATAACAGCTACAGTCCAGCAAAGACCAATTAAACCTCATAAGGTCTGTATATTGCTTTTACTATGGGGTAGAGAACCCTACAAGATATTCTTCCTGGAAGCTGTAGTGTGAAGAGTACTGTGGCAAGTGAAATTGTTGGACAAAGGAGACCAAATAGCTGTCTCAGATTGTCGAGCGCAGTATAGTAGATACTATGCAGACCTTTAACGCTTTAAGATCTGCGTTGAACTGCTAATGTCATGGGCAGGCATGGCGCTCACCATCACACGAACCACTAGCCCGTCTTGGCACTGACTTGAACCATAAAATGACAATGTTTGCCATGCAATGCTCTTAGGTTTGAAAACTCATGTGCCTGAAATTATACTAGCTACCTTGGTCCGTCCGTCCGTCCAGAATACAGCAGTGACTGTTTATTGGAAGCTGATTGAATGCACAAAGTAGTGGGTACCTATCCAGCAGTCTAATTTGTAACTCCATGTAGTTTCAAGTTTTATTTTTATTTTCAGGAATCTCTGGTTACCCTTTAAGAAAAACAATGATGACACCAATTTTGGACGCACCATCAGATTCACCTGAGGCACACTACACTAATATGCATGTTAGCACCAGGAACATAATTGAGAGAACTATTGGTCATTTCAAAGCACGTTTTCGTTGCTTACTTGTGCACAGTGTATTGCATTATGCTTCAGAAGTAGCTGGCTCTATTGTGAATGCTTGTGTTATTCTGCATAGCATTTGCAATAGAGCAAATCTAACCGTGCAACAACTAACTAACGAAAAGGTGATGCGAAAAGCCCAATTATAGTTCACCTATTCTACAAGCCAGTACAACAACATACACGTGGTAATATAGCTCTGCAACATAGAACACCTTAAAATTAAAAACAATTATACAACTTAGAACAGTGAAACAATAGTCTTATCGCTCAAAGCGATCTCTTACATGTACAATCCTAAACTTAATAAATGAAAATAGTGGAAAATATTCTACATACGGAATGCAGCGGGTTGTGTACAACTAGTGATTTTGATGATTGTGATCGTATCACATTCTTACAAGCCGAACGTTCACGTGAGTTAAGCGTTATTAAGTTGAAACGAGAATACGGCTCACTTGTAGTGAAACAAAAACCAGTGAGTACTACGAAAACTCACAGGTAACTCGAACTTTCTGGTTTCCGAATTTCGCACATACGCCTAAACGTATTCCCTATGAGGAAGTAATTGGAAGTGACGAGAAAGCAATAAGACGAAACAAGATACCAGCGAGTGATGCCGAGATTTTGAGGCAAGATACCGCCGTAGCGTTACGTCGCGCTAAACCTCCAGCGCCAAACATCACCCCTGAAGAGTTATCTGTACTACGTGACCTCAGAAATGATGAGGACGTTTTAGTACTTAAAGCAGATAAAGGAAATGCGACTGTGGTCATGAACGTCACGGAATATGATGACAAAATTCGTATGTTGTTAGTGATGTAAAAACCTACAAACAAGTGGCGTACAACCCAACGGCCAGAATAAACCGCAGTACTCTCAAACTTATTAAAGAACACCTACATTTAATTGGAAACTAAACGTCTCAGTTCTTACTCCGGTCTAGAAATGTACAGCCGCACAAACTATATGGCTTGCCAAAAGTACACAAACAAAATGTTCCACTTAGGCCCATATTCAGTCCGATAGACTCACCAACTTATTATCTGACAAAGCATGTGGCAAGTGTGCTGCAGCCATTGACCGGGCATTCTATATCTTTCGTGAGAGACTCTAGAATGATGAATGAAGATGTCAATTAAATGTAATTGACATCTTGCAATCGAACAAAGTTGAAACGAATGATGTGATGGTCAGTTTCCACGTTGAGTCTCTTTTCACAAATGCATGGAGAATAAAACGAAAACTGCACGATAACAACATTGCACTAGAGTATGCTACATTGCTACAACATTGCTTTCTTCATATACCAAGGCCAATACTACCTGCAGATTGACGGCGTGGCCATGGGCAGTCCTGGCAGACCTGGCGATATCTACTGCACTCAGGCCTGTTAAGCTGTGGAAAAGATACGTTGACGATATTTTCGCCATTATTGAAGGCAGTGAAGAAGAGATAGGGTTATGTCTGACACATCTCAACAGAATAAAGAGCATAAGAAGCATACATAACAAGATACTAATCTTGTTATGTATGCTTCTTAATGCTCTCTATGCTTCACCTACTAGATGGAAATTGAAAGAACTATCGCTTTCTTAGACGTAAAAATACGAGTACGTAAGAACGGTACACTAAGTCATACAGTGCACAGGAAACCGACACACACTGACAACATAGATTAATTTAGAAAAAGAAACACACATAATATAGATAAGCTATTTACAGTTAACTAAAATTAGTAACATTTTACGTACTTTTTATAAATATATGTAATATCAGTTGACTAGATTGTATCCGGAATCGCCACAAGGCGGCCTCAAAATTGTTAAATAGTATGCATTTGACTCTAAGACGTTTTCTGAGATCTCCGCAAGGTGGCGTTGTTTACTGTCATGGAGGGGGTGTCGGTCTACCGACTAAAAGTCTTTATAAAGAAGCGAGCGCGGCGGACAGGCCATTCCGTCTCCATCCGTCGAAGTGAACGCAAGGAAACGTCGACCGAGTAAATTATTGTTGGAATACTATTAATTGTGAGTAGTGCACTTGATATAAAATCTATGTTTATCTTTCGATGAGTTATTAGATAAATTTATACATTATGATCTAATATTGATTAATGGAATAAATACGTGTTTAAATGAGAAAAAACAGTAACCTGGTTTTAATAGTAATATTGTTTTACAAATCAGAATTGGGATTACTCACGTACAGATATTAAAAATAAATAAAAATATATGCACCCTACTGCATTAAGGAGTTATAGGTTGGATTCGCTCTGATTTTTTTTTTCCCAGAATCAACTGTGGATATTCTGGACAAGAAACGAGATAGATCGCCCATTTTGGGGGCCATTCGAAGAAGTAGATCGTCATTACGGCGCTCGGCAGAGAAACGACAGCGCTGCCGTGAAAGTCATAGCCGCAGTCGAATCTTACGAAGTAGTCGCAGCACATCGCAACATTCAAAAATGGGACACCATAGCAATCGCGAGAACTCTGCTGTGCGACGTACGAGCTACGAAGGTTCCACCGCGCGACGTACGAGCCGCGAATGTTCCACCGCACTACGTACGAGCCATGAAGAGGCCGCCGTGCGACGTACGAGCCGCGAAGAGGCCGCCGTGCGACGTACGAGCCGCGAAGAGGCCGCCGTGCGACGTACGAGCCGCGAAGGGTCCACCGTGCGACGTACGAGCCGCGAAGGGTCCACCGTGCGTCGTACGAGCCGCGAAAAGTCCACCGTGCGGCGTACGAGCCGCGAACGAAATTTAGTCGGCTTTACAAATGGTCAGACAGACAAATAGTTCATCACTACACTATCAGACAAACAGTTTACCAAAACTTACTGGAAATGCGAAGCGTTGGTACGAAGGATTAACCTCTATTAATTATAATTGGTTAGAATGGCAACAAAAATTAAAGTCAGCGTTCCCATCTAGTGAAAATTACGGCCAGATACTGTCAGACATGTTAGACAGACGTGTGAGGTTCGGTGAATCTTTAGAGGACTATTATTACGACAAAGTAGTGTTAATAAATCGATGCCATATCACTGCAAAAAGAGCTGTGGATTGCATTATTTTTGGGATTGAAGACAGAGTAGTAAGGCTTGGAGCTGAAGCAGCTCAGTTTGAAGACCCAGATAAACTGTTAGCCTATTTACGTAGTGTCAAAAGTAAAAAGTCAGATTACTTTAAAAATGCACCTAAGAGACTTTTGAATGATAAAGTAAATACAAACGTCAAAAGGACTATTCGGTGTTACAAATGCAATGAGGAAGGGCATAGATATATGTCATGCCCACAGGTAAAAAAATGTAGTAATTGTACCAAAATTGGCCACGAAGCCAAGGATTGTTATCGACTTGCAAAAGAAAGACCAAAAGTGGAATCCAATAATGTATTAGAAATTTCAAGTCAAGATTCTAAAGTAAAAGATAAGTATATACAAGTAGTGACAATTAACGATCAGGAATTGACGGGCTTTATAGACATGGGCAGCGACTGCACACTAATCAGAAAAACTGATGCTGACCTAGTGCTAGCCAATTGGGATAGTTCGAAGGTTACGACAATGACAGGGTATGGCGGTGCAGTAGTTCATGCACTTGGTGAATGTATGGCAGAAATTAGTGTACAGAACGTAGCAGTTTGGGTCAAAGTTTTGGTAGTCCCGGACCACACTCTTAACTACTCACTCCTTGTTGGTCAAACGTACACTGAGTCTCCATACATAAAAATTGTAAAAACTGACACTGACTTAATAATCACCCGTAAACTTAAAGAAGATGAAATCATTAAACTGTATGTCAAAGACAACATTGAACTAGAGCCCGGTTGTTCCCTTGTAGAAGTCTACTCATCAATTCACCATACTGGTCCGATCCTCATCAATGATAGTCAGAGACTAAAACCTAGGTGTGAACATAATCTTGAAGGAGGTCTGTATACATTGGAAGGTGGTAGTACATTTTTGCTACTTAATAATTTGTCAACAAATAAAATACAGCTAAAAGGTAAAGAGTTGCTAGCAAGAGCTCAAACTTTAAAAATTGTTAATTTAGATACCACTAACCTCACAGTGAATAAAATTAGTATAGAGAGCAAATCTCTTAAACCATTTACAATCGATGAAATAACTACCGGGGACGATATCACAAAAGAACAAAAGTCGTTATTGTTGGACATTATTAATAAACATAGAAAGTCGTTTGCTACAAATTTGGGAGAGCTTGGTTGTACAAATATAGTAAAAATGAGCATTGGACTTACTGATCCGCAACCAATTGTATATAGGCCTTACAGGCTTTCTCACAAAGAAAGAGAAGAAGTTAGGCAAATGACTGACGAATTGCAAACACACGGTATAATTAAAGAATCCTGTTCCCCTTTTGCAAGCCCTATTATATTAGTACAAAAAAAGAATGGAGAGAAACGCTTGTGCATAGACTACAGGGCGTTAAATAAAAAAAATTTAAAGCAACACTACCCATTGCCTAGAATAGAAGATCAATAAGACAGGTTATCGGGTCACAAATACTACACAATTTTAGATCTCGCATCAGGCTATTATCAGATAGAAATTGAAGATAAGGATAAGGAAAAAACTGCATTCGTAACACCAGATGGGCAGTTCGAATTTAATAGGATGCCATTTGGACTCACAAACGCTCCTGCGGTATTTCAGAGAACGATCAACAAAGTCTTGAATGATCTAAGATTCAATTCTGTAATTATCTATATGGATGATGTACTTTTACCATCTTCCACATTTGAAGAAGGTTTAAGAAAACTGGAGCTAGTATTGGATAAAATAGCTAATGCCGGACTTACTTTAAAATTAACGAAATGTAAATTCTTCCATTCAGAAATAGATTTTCTTGGGTTTGAAGTTTCTGGAAGCGGTATTAAACCAGGTAAAATCAAGATCGACGCTGTCGAAAGATTTCCGACCCCTCGAAATGCCCATAACGTTAGACAATTCCTTGGACTAGCTAGTTTTTTTCAGACGGTTCATTAAAAATTTTGCCACAATAGCAAGACCAATGTCACAACTATTAAAAAAGGATTCAATGTGGTCATGGGGATCTGAACAAGAAAAGGCTTTCACCGACTTAAAAACTCAACTAGTTACTCGCCCAGTTCTAACTTTGTTTAATCCAAATGCAGTAACTGAACTTCATACCGACGCTAGCAAACAAGGCTTAGGGGGAATGCTCATGCAAAAGCAAAGCGATGGGAAACTTAAACCAGTAGCTTATTACAGCAGACAAACTGCACCTGAGGAAAAACATTTTTCTTCTTATGAGCTCGAAACCCTTGCAGTAGTTAGCTCTCTGGTTAAATTCAGAACATATCTCATTGGGCTATACTTCACGATAGTCACCGATTGCAACTCATTACGAGCTACATTTACTAAACGAGATATGATTCCCCGTGTTGCTCGTTGGTGGTCCCTTATACAAGAGTTTAATTTTAGTATAACTTACAAACCCGGACATACTATGAGTCACGTTGATGCGTTGAGTAGGAATCCTGTGTTAAATAATGAACAAAAACTTGAGTCACCCCACGAAAATTTTAAAATTTTACATATCACGAGCGAATGGCTAGCGACTGTACAATTAGACGATCAGGAAGTTCAACGAATTAAAAATATATTGAGTGACAAAGACGCTGACAATTTAATCTACGTCAAACAAAACTACTGTCTTAAACGAGGCTTAGTTTACAGAATAACTGATGAAGGTCCGAAGTGGCTTGTGCCTAAGGGAGTACGATGGCATGTACTAAAATCTTGCCATGATGATATTGGTCATTTCTTTCTGGAGAAGACCCTTGATAAAGTCAAATCCGATTACTGGTTTCCCAAAATGAGAAAAATCATTACAAAATATTGTCAGGCCTGCATTCAGTGTGCTCATGGTAAAACTCCAGGTGGAAAAAAATCGGGCTACCTTCATTCAATTCCAAAAGTACCCCAGCCCTTTCACACCGTACACACCGACCATCTCGGCCCATTTAATGATAGCAAAAAGAAGAATAAATATATATTGGCTATCATAGACGGGTTTACTAAATTTATTGTTCTCTATGCGGTCAAGAATACAAAAAGTAACACAACAATAAATGCTTTCAAGAACTATTTCGCGCTGTTTGGGGTACCCAATAGAGTAGTATCAGATAGAGGAACTTCTTTCACTAGTGGTAAGTTTAAGGAGTTTCTCTCTAGCAAAAGTGTTAAACATGTACTTAACGCTGTTGCCACACCACGAGCAAACGGGCAAATAGAAAGATTCAATCGCACTATACTCGAAGCGTTATCTGCAATGACTCATGGAGACGACGAAAAAAATTGGGATGAACATTTACTAAATGTTCAGTGGGGGATTAATAATACAATAAATGCCACCACAGGGAAAACTCCTGCACAGTTGCTTTTCGGTCTAAGATTAACAAGTTCTAGCGATAGTAACTTAAAACTAAGCTTATCCGATGACACGGAATTAGAAACTACAAACAATATTGACCAAGCACGTAATGACGCTCTAAATAGTATTATTCGAAACCAAGATAAACAAGCAAGGCATTTTAACAAGTCCCGTGCTTTACCCCGACAATTCGACATTGGCCAATTAGTAAGAGTTGAAAGGCAAGAAGCGCACAAAGGGAAGAGTAAAAAGTTAGTCGCCAAATGCTTAGGCCCATATTGTATAATTACAGTCATGCCCAATGATAGGTATGAAGTAGAGGATACACCTGTAACACGAAAAAAAGGCAAGCCAAAATACACTGGCATTTTTCCCGTAGATAAAATTCATCCGTGGCTTGCTTTTAGATCTACTATAGACATTGAAAGTTCCTCTGAAAATGACTCTAATGAAAACGATTAAAATGGCTTAAAAGATGGCATCGTCACTAATTATAATCTGCGTGTGAGTACAGCAGTTAAATAGTATTTATATATTATGATTATATTATATAATTAAATTATGATTGTTAACATACCTATGGCTCATTAGGCTAAATGTTAGTTCACTTCGTCCATTAGTTACAAATGCAGCACGAGGACGTGCTTGTAGTGTCAGGATGGACGAATGTAAACAACATAGATTAATTTAGAAAAAGAAACACACATAATATAGATAAGCTATTTACAGTTAACTAAAATTAGTAACATTTTACGTACTTTTTATATATATATGTAATATCAGTTGACTAGATTGTATCCGGAATCGCCACAAGGCGGCCTCAAAATTGTTAAATAGTATGCATTTGACTCTAAGACGTTTTCTGAGATCTCCGCAAGGTGGCGTTGTTTACTGTCATGGAGGGGGTGTCGGTCTACCGACTAAAAGTCTTTATAAAGAAGCGAGCGCGGCGGACAGGCCATTCCGTCTCCATCCGTCGAAGTGAACGCAAGGAAACGTCGACCGAGTAAATTATTGTTGGAATACTATTAATTGTGAGTAGTGCACTTGATATAAAATCTATGTTTATCTTTCGATGAGTTATTAGATAAATTTATACATTATGATCTAATATTGATTAATGGAATAAATACGTGTTTAAATGAGAAAAAACAGTAACCTGGTTTTAATAGTAATATTGTTTTACAAAGTCATACAGTGCACAGGAAACCGACACACACTGACCGATATTTTAATATCGACTCGTACCATCACCCACGGCATTTGAACTCTGTAGTTACATCACTGACAAACCGTGCATATAATTTATGCGACGAAGAGAATATTGAGGAAGCACTGTCACATGTCCGGAAAGTCCTACAAAGGAATGGGTATAAAGTGCGGGGCACACACTTGAGCCAAAAAACTACAAAGAAGCCCTCGCAGTACAAGGTCGAAAGACAACCAGCATTTTTGTCGTATTTGAAAAAGTGACAGATGGGGTTGCAAATATTCTTTCAAGACCATTTTCACTCCTTTCAAAAAGATAGCTCATATGCTGCGTTCGCCGAAAGAAAACTTTCCTTTGGAAAAACCTGGCGTTTATAAAGGAGACTGCAGTTGTGGCGAAACTTATATCGGTCGACTAAACGAACTGTTGCCTGTCGAATTAAGGAGCATATTAGGGCCGTGAAGAACAATGACCCTCAAAAATCGGCCATTGCCCAACACCTTTTGGAATCGAGATCGAATTACATAAACCTCATATAATCTCGACAGAACGCCAGTATATACCTAGATTGGCAAGGGAGGCCATCGAAATTACCAAATATAGGTTGGTGGTGATGAGTTTCAACTATCGAGAACCTGGAGTCCAGTGGTTCATCTTTGCAAGAACCGAAAGTTCCGAAAAAAAATCGCGAGCAGATACCGTGAGTTATGTGTGTCGAGACCCAGATCGAGTTTCAAAGGACTGTTGTGTCATTGGTAATACGCCGGAACGCAAGAAACGTGAAAAGAAGAGGGTAGGCCATTTCGTCTGCTCATAACAATACCTACCCGCAGATACTTCAGTTTACTCGTGAACATGGCGCCTGCAACTGTGCCGAAATATCGAGCTCACTATAAATACAATAAATGGTAAATATCCCGTTTCTAATAAGCAAAATGAAAAGATGCAGTTTCTTGAAAAATCAAACAAATACACAGGCAAATTGTACAGTCACCTAATGCTAAACAAAAGAGTGATGTGCCAAAAATATGGGTTCTCTTAATCATTGTGCAGATGAAATTAATAGAAGGAAGCATATTTACGTTATTGGTGATGAACAGGTGCGAGGACTGGCTACAAACATTATCAACAAGAACTCCTCAAAATTTAAATACTACCATGTTCAGGGAATCAAAAGAAGATATTATTATTATATCGGTGGGTAAGCACGAAAAAATCCATATACCCTACTTACTAACGTATATAATGCTGTAACATAATTCAGAAAATGTAATTTTTTTTGTTAATTGTTCGTGAGGATCGATTTTTTAATGATAACAAACTCAATTATGAGTTTTGAATGATAGTAAAGAAATTTGATAATTGTAAATGTATTAAAGCGAAAGAATTTTACTACTACAATCATAGTTCTTCTAAATTGGACTTAGTGACTCTTAAAGTTAACATAGAAATAGATCTTTTAGGACATAAATCAAGTTGCTTGAAAGATGAATCAAAACAAAATGTAAATAATTTCAGCACCAACTCTTTCATAACCTGGAATGGTACGGAATTAGAGGAAAACCATTGGAATAGTTAACAAGCTATTTGCAGTTACTGAAATAACAAAAATAATCCGTATTTAGATCGGAACCACCAATGAATAGTAAAGGGGTACTGCAAGGAATCATTTTAGGCCCTTTACTGTTTTTAATATATATCAACGATCTTCCAGAATACACTAAGCATTAATGCATACTTTTAGCTGATGATACTACGGTAATACTAAGCACGGATAACAAACATTTTTCTCAAATAGTAGTGAACGATGCTTTGGCTGATATAAATATTAGGTCGGAATATAACAATTTAAACATAAATTGTAGTAAGACAAAAATAGTACAATTCAATTCTTATAATACTAGTCCGTTGTCTATTGACATTGCTTATAAAGACCAAAAAGTACGAGTAGATAAAGTAGAGACATACAAGTTTTTAGGTATTTATTTAGACAGATACTTGAATTGGAAAACACACATCAGTACAGTGTGCCAGGAACTGGGACGTTTTGTCAATTGGAATATTTTGACCTTACAGTCCCAAACGGAAGGTTAGGTTAGGGTAGTTGCAGCTGTAAAATCAAGTTATGCCAGTCCTTTGTCTGCAAGCAAGTAACGTCGATTGCCATCCACTAGGTCCAATTATTCTCCAAGCAGGCCTAACCAGCAGTTCCAGCCAAGTATGTCATCGCTGCGGGCAAGTACACCATGTTTGCTGTCCAGCAGTAGAAAAGTATATGTCATAAAAGTAATAAACCTAATCATTTCGCATCAGTTTGTAGGTCAATATAGTCAACTTAGTTGAATCAGACACTAATCTAGGAAGTCAAGATTTATTGAATATTTTAAATTCAGTCTATTATCTGTCAACAATGTGAACTTAAATACTTCATATCACACAGAGTTAGGCGCTGTCATCTCGGTGCTTGGCTACATTCAATTTCCTTTACTTGAAATCAAGCAAGCGCATCTAATAATATGCACTCTTAAATAAAAAAATAATCCGTCAATGTATGTGTCATGACAAACTGTTTTAAAGGTGAAATTAAGTTGTATGTTTGAATATTTTTTTATGCTAGTGTGTTAAAATATCTTTTTAATTCTGTCAATGTGTACTTAGAAGTTTTAGTTTCATTTGTCATTCTTAGTTTTAATTAAATCGCAGCTCATGAGATAAACTGCTTTAAAAACCCTCATTTTTATCGACATCATGATATGACAGCATCTTAAGTTTAAATGATGAGTTAGATAGATAGTAAGAGAACCATTCTATTTTACGTAAAAAAACTATACAATATTTTTTTCTTCCGTAATTAAGGGTTGGTGGAAGTACGATTCTACGTATGGTTATTGTAAGCTTATTACTAAATGCTCCTGTTATAAGACGGTTTCGTAAAAGGTGGAGATAGGCCCCCTGGGCTCACGTTTGTGAGAAACTTTAAACTAAATAAAAACATGCAACGTTGTTAAAAACTAAATGTTTATAAAAAGTTGTCATTACACGAAAATACAGAAACCCATTAGCTCAGTTATAGTAACTGAACTAAATGTAAAAGAGAAAAGTTGAAGTTCAGGAACGTCTTCGCAACCTATCAAAAATCCTGTAAAAAATCCTTCCTGAAAATAGTAAAATGAATCGTTGTGTCAGCTGATTATGCAGTAGAATTAAACATTTAGAAAACGTAAAAATAACTCATTCATTAGTGACAGTAACTTTCTTGCACATTAATAGTAAACGGTTTGACAAACTGAAGAGAACGGTTAATGTAAGCGTTTAGGAACGTTGTAGTAACTGATTTTCCAGCAAAATAAAATGTTTGCGAGATGTTATCAGTACTGATCAATACGTTACGGAACAACTCTGAGCAAGAAAAGTACCTGGGTCGACGTTTGTGAGAAACGTTAAAATAAATAAAAAAGTGCCACGTAGTTGCAACTTTGATTACCAGCAAAACTAAATGTTTGTGAGATGTTTTCTTAACTGATAGTTGCTAGTCTAGACTGATGTTCTTAACTGATAGTTGCTGATCAATGATGCACCTCAAATTCAGGTGACTTGTGTGCTACGCAATTGGGCTTGTCATAAAGTAAGTTTCTACGTCATGTACTTCAATAATCGTCTAACTTTGTGTTGTAGTTTCTATAGTTTCTGTGTAATAATGTCTCAAGATGTATTCGATACTTTTATAATGCTAGCGACTGTAGTAGTAGTAGTAGCCTGGCCACTTAATATAATATAAAGACTTTGAATGAGATTGGTACAAACAATGAAAAAGTTTTAATATATTCATACTATGTTAATTTCAGATACAAGACAATAGAAAGGGGCTTCTCTTCTAATAATTTTCAGGCTGTCTGTAATGCAGAATTGATAATTATAAACATAGTGGCAAGATGGCGTGGCAGTGTGCATGACTCTAGAATATTTAGTTAGAGAAAGCCGGCTTAAGAAAGATTTGAGGCTGGAGCTTTCCATGAAATACTTTTGCGTGACAGTGGGTATCCATGCACCCATTTTCTTTTTACACCTGCTCTCAACCCACAAACTCCAGAAGAAGATTCGCTGTTTGTTAAGATGAATGTTTGGAAACAATGAAACAGTGAAAAAAACGATAGTTGCAGTGGCAATACTACACAATATTGCTATTGACATGAAGCAAGATCTTCCACCAGAGGAATATAATGATCCAGGAGCAGGTAGAGAGCTTGTGTATCACCGTACACCCAATACTGTTCAAGGAAATGTCCGAAGAAGGCAGTTTATTAAAACTCATTTTTAATTTATTTTTCCATAAGTCTTTTTGAAATAGGCTTAAGACTCTTCCAAAATGTTAGTTGTTTTAGATGTTGTTTTAGTGTGTTTGTTCTCATTGTTTTCACTGCTTCTAATTATAAATATTCAACTTTTGGTGTGATGTCACATATCCGTCTCAGATGTATGTTTGATGAATTCCAGCCTCCGGAACAAGCGGTTTCTGAAAAGGCTATAGTACCATAGACCACATCTACACGCTCACTGCCACCTCAACGAGAGGTAAATAAAATTGTTTCATTATTGTGCACCCAACGCTAGTCAAATGTTAGCAATGTTATAGAAACATTCTGGCAAACTGAAAATGTACCCGAGGTACTTACAGAACAACATTTAGAGCATAACATGGCTGAGACCATTTTTCAAAAATCAGTTAAATTTAACCTAAATTGTAACGACTACGCAAAGATAAACACAACAAAAAAGTTCAACAACAGATTTGACAAAAAAGAGACGTGTGGCACTCGGAGACTGCCGCGGTAAAGCTATTGCATAGCTGTTTTTATCAACTTGTTCAATTATAATTATTTAACCAATGCCATCTAGAGGCGAGTTGCTGAAATAAAGAGACAAACGTGATATTTCAAAAAGTCATTAAAAGTTCTGCTATTCATCGATAGATGCCAAAATTAAAAATTATCACCGCTGTGCCGGTCGGAGTGGGGGGTGTTAAGTTATTTTCGTAACGGAATTTCTGGATTCAGTCTCCACGCTCAAGGCCCGCGATAGAAGCTATGAAATAGCTTAAAACAATAACAAAATTTTAACATAAATACGGTACTAGAACTACTGGAGACGTACGGGCACTTCGAATAGCAGAGTAATCTCTACTGATTCCCGGTTAGTCACCTTCAACCAACCTCCAACTTGATAGACAAATACAACTGTACATACTAGTAAGAAAGAGACAAACTTCTTACCTGCTGCTAACTCCGCGTTGACTTATTGTTCGAACCGGTCACATTGTTAGAGTGTGTGTTCAGCCCTGGCAAACGATCCTTATTTTGACCACCTTATGAACGATTAATTATGTCATGTAGCATGTCTTTGGAAAGGGTAATAACTAAAGAACTTTTTAAAAGAAAGCTAAATTCAAAATGGCTTTTAGTTTTTTTTGTAATGAATTCAAAAGTTGTCACTTTTCATAACATTTACACAGATTTCCTATTTTGAAAGCTCAGAAGTTTTTTTTTGATATTAATTGTATCAAGTAATAATTTATTTAGAATAAGGATACATTGCAGAATACAAGTTTTACGAAATCAAAAACTCTGTAGTCTTTCACTGTACACTGTCTACTGTACTTTCTACAGCATTATATATATATATACACAACTATCTTACTAGCTAATGGTACTGAACAAATTAAGCGCTAGTCGTCTCGGAGTCAACCGACTATGAAATCAATCTGCCGCTTCAAAAACAGCCATCCTCTAATTATTCACGACATTCGGCCGTCCGACATCGTGCAACGCCCCGTCAGGGTTGCCAGATGAGATTTCTCGAATTTCCCCAGATTCAAAACTATTTTTCCCTAAAATGATACCATTTTTAGAAAAACTCCTCAATTTAATTTGTCGTAATTTACAAATAAATACACCACACATTTAAAGTATCATTTATTTATTTCTTCAAAGGGACTAAACTCGTCATCGTTTCGAGCAGAGGAAATGTTTTCGGAATTAAACAGTTGTAGCCTTTTAGCAGTGGGCTCAAATTCTTATTATGATAAAAACTCATTATGTTTTCTGCCGTTTTGGTCTGCAGTCTTTTTTTTATACAACATTTTTTGAAAGCCCTTTCTACACTCGCATTGGCGAGCGGCAGCGAAACTAGCATGGACGTGGCTAATTTCACTATGTGAGGAAACGCTATTTCCCCAGCAGCGTTTTGATATGAGATAATAACTTCACCCCAAAATTCATCGGTGGATTCACTGTCTGTTTTCACGTTTGTTGTTCACGGTCTTCTTGTTCTCGACCGCAGTACGTACAGCCACCACAGACGAACGAACGAATTAGTGATATTGGGTTTATGCTCTATGGTCGACCGATATTTATTATTGCGCTGGAAATTTACACTCTTTAACTTTACTATTTAAGCGCACTTCGCGTTCAGTTTGATCACCCGGCGGCGTATTTCCATTTCCGTGTTCATTAGAAGGCAGTACTGCCTCAAAACACGCACGGGTTTGTCGCACCAACTGCCTTTAAAAAATCGTGTGCAATTCAAGGCACGTGTCCTCCAATCGCGCACGGATTTGCAAGGATTATGCGCCACAAATCCGTGTGTGTTTGAAGGTATTTTTGTGTTCAAGAAATGAATTTGAATGAACACGGAAATGAAAATACGCGCTAACCTAACCTTTTTTTTGTCCCGGAGAAATCCTTTATGGATACCACCTACCACGAGGAGGTAGGTGGTTATGTGGGAGTCCGTATACCCACCAAAACCCCGGGTTGTTCCGTCACTGCCGCCCTCGGCGAAAATGCGGGGCAGATTTTCCACACGACCGCGAACCCGCCGTGGCTGTCCGTTGCCGGACCCTTCTCTTCGCGGCACGCCAGAACACATGGCACGCCGCAACTACCTCGGAGACCAAACCCGCCAACAATGAGCGCCAGACTTCCCCGTGTCTGGACGCCCGTGGTCTCCCTGCGGTGGGTCGAATACGTAGCCCCACCGCCTGCTACGTCAGCCACAGGGGATAATCCCCAGCGACCCCACCTCCTCGAGTCTGCGCCGAGCGCCCGGACCGCACCTCCTCGAGCCTGCACCAAAGTGCCCGGGCCCCCCTCCTCGAGCCTGTGTTGTCAAAGGATGATTTTGAGCAATGTGACCATCTTACATACCTACAAGCACAACGTTCTCGCGAATTGAGTGTTTTGAAACAACAGCGCAAGTTTGAGGCCCTACTACGGAAATATAACTCGAATCGTGAAGATGACAATAACTGTGCGGTTCAGACTGGTTAATCGATCTAGTAAGTTATTGAATGAGGTTACTATTGACGCCTTAAGGAAAGGGTTGAACTTTGCACCTACACCATCTCGCATACCTTTCGAAGATGTCATTGGCTGCATAGAAGAAACCATCGTTAAAAACAAGGTGCCAACCAATGACGCCGACGCATTAAGGCAAGATGTCGCGACAGTGTTACGTCATGCGAAACTACCGTGTAGCAACATCACGCCGGAGGAACGGGCAGCACTACGTGAGTTACGCGAAGATGAGGACATCTTGGTATTAAAAGCTGACAAAGGTAACGCGACTGTTGTACTCGATGTGTCCGAGTATGACCGTAAGATGGAGGGTCTACTCAGTGATAGTGCAACATATAAACCAGTGAAGTACAACCCTACAGCGAGAGTCTCTCGGCAGACCATCCATTTGATAAGAGAATGTCACGAGGTCTTCTCTGATGACGTTCTGAAAAAGCTCCTACGACCCAGAACTCCACAGCCACCGAAAATGTATGGTTTACCCAAAATCCACAAAAGAGATGTGCCACTGCGGCCAATAGTCAGCCAAATTGATTCCCCAACTTGTGACCTGGCGCGACAAGTCTCACGTGTACTTCAGGGACTGACAAGTCAGACGCCATCTTTTGTAAAAGACTCTAGACATATGGTGAGCCTTTTGAAGCAGACTAGGGTTGAAAGTGATGCGATCATGGTCAGTTTTGACGTCGAATCTCTATTTACGAAGGTACCGGTACTGGAATGCTTAGAGGTAATAAAGAAGAAACTGTCTGACAACAACATTTCGATGGAATACGCCAAACTGCTGGAACACTGTTTATCTTCCAGTTATTTCTTATACAGAGGCCAGTTTTACCTGCAGATAGATGGAGTAGCAATGGGTAGTCCAGTGGCCCCTGTGGTTGCTAATCTGTGGATGGAACACTTTGAAGACCGGGCTGTATCCACCTGTCCCGTAGAAATCAAGTGCTGGAAGAGATATGTGGATGATATCTTCTGCATACTTAAGGGCGGTGAAACAGAAGTGAGCAAATGCCTGGAACATTTAAACAGTGTTCATCACGCTATGCGGTTTACGGCTGAGATTGAGAAAGATCGAGTGTTGCCGTTCCAGGATGTTCGAATAACAACGAGAGAAGACGGGTCTCTGAGCCACACAGTGTACAGAAAACCGACACACACGGACCTGTACTTGCATGCCACCTCTCACCATCATCCCCGGCATCTTAAGTCTGTGGTCAGTTCACTGACAAATCGGGCCTATGATCTGTGCGATACAGAACACCTTGAAGAGGAACTATCCCACGTACAGATGGTGTTACGCAGGAATGGTTACAAGGCTCAGGTCGGTATAACCAAGCCAAGGAAGAAACTGATGAAACCGAAGGTGGAACGACAGCCGACCTTTTTGCCATATGTTAAAGGAGTCACAGACAAAATAGGTCGAATTCTTGACAAATATGCTATCAAGACCATATTTACTCCTCATCAGAAGATTGCGCAATGTCTGCGTTCCCCTAAGGACAAGATTCCTTTTCAGCATCCCGGGGTGTACAAAATTAACTGCAGGTGGATATTCCATTTACCCGGACGAAGCGATTTACTTCTTCGTTTATCATACGAACCGCTAGGGAATGGAACACCCTCCCTGAGTTGGTGTTTCCGGTTAAGTACGATATGGGGGTCTTCAAAACACGAGTGCATAGGTATCTTCTGGGTAAGCGCGCTCCATCATCGATCGCATCATCACTTAGCATCAGGTGAGATAGTGGTCAAGTGCTACCCAGTTAGGTATAAAAAAAAAAAAAAAGCTGCGGAAGTTCGTACATAGGACAGACGAAGCGAACTGTTTCATGCCGCATCAAGGAGCACATAAAGGCAGTAAAAATCAATGAAAGACACAAATCTGCCATAGCTGAGCATCTGCTGGACGCGGGTCCTAACCACTGGATTGAATTCCATAACCCTAAAATCTTGTCCACCGAACGCCATTACATACCAAGGCTAGTAAAGGAAACTATTGAGATCTCGAAATGCCAGAATTTCAATCGAGGTGATGGTTTTCAACTCGCCAGTGCGTGGAATCCAGTATTAGGTTGTTTTAAAAATAAAAGTCCGCGTTCAAAATGTGTTCAAAATACTATACGCAGTGATACAGTGAGTGTGTTTTGTCGGGACTTAGGATCGAGTTCGAGTTCCAGTGATAACCGTAGCAAAAGACTAAGAAAGAGGGTAGATCGTTATGTCTGCACCTAACTTTTAAACTTTTTGACCAACCACCCGCATTCTTCAGTCTTCCCGTGAACATGGTGCATGTAACTGCGCCGAAATATCGGGAGCTCATTCCACAACCTTACCACGGTAAATATCCCGTTAATAATCATATAACTTTAGTAAGTAAGTCTCTAAATTTGTATTATAATAAATATTTGATTATTGTTTTGTAGTTTTATTATGTCTAATAAAGGTGAACAATATTTTCTACCGTATTGGTTGCACAACCCTAGCATCATTACTATTACCTTGATAAAACTAAAAGTTTCTATTAGATTTGAAAACCACGCCGTCCGTATCGACTACAGGGCCACGCGGCTCACTTCCATACGCGTTTTGTTTCATAGCTGCAATCTGTGGCTTGTAGGAAGCGTTTACGTCAAACCTCTTACGCGGCTCACTGGTGACCCTCATGGCTCAAACGGTTCAGTACGATTAGGCTCACCGGTGAGCCCCGTGGCCTAAATGGAAATGCTCGATATTTCATAAAGCGTTCAACGTGTTAATTATACATTATTAACGACTCTCGCGCAGTTCGAGTTGCGAAGAGAGCGCCGCAGCGCGACGTCCCCCGCCCACGTCAGTATGTTTGCGCCGAGTTGGCAACAAACTTTTTAGTTTTTTTAGTGTATTTAGTGATTTTTAGTTATTTTTTTTAAATATTACATTTTCATGGAGATTCGTTTTCCAAACATCACAATAAACATTCTTAAGCTATGGTGAAAATTGCTTAAAAACTAAGGCAAAGCAAAGCGAAATTGGATACCTGGATTTTGAATTGGATTGGCCTGAAGGTGTATAGAGACCAAATTCAACTAAAAAACATAACAGATTTTACAAATGTTATGGTGGTAAATAGATACGATTTCGGAGAAAAAGGAAAAATTCACAAAAAAAAGTTAAAAATATTGGGGAGTCTGGGATATTTTTTGGCCAACTTTAATTCTCCAAGTGGGCCCCAGGAAACGCTCATTTGGTATGTCGGTCCCTCTACCAAACACTCTATATAAGTGTCAGTGCAGAAAGATGGTTTTAATACTCATTAGCATAATGTGAGGTATCTTGGCAAGGCTTTATACAAAATGAAAAAAAAAAAATATACCATTTATACAATCCCAAATTCTCTATACTCTTGCTTTTAATTATATGGGATTTGATAATGTTATGTGCAGTGGAAAAAGATTATTAGAGCATTATTGAATAGGTATTTTACTTAGTTAACTTACTCGTTAGTACTTACTATACTTTTAATTGGTTCTGATCTTCATTGTTGTCCGGGAAGGTGATATATTTACATCGCATGGTTTCAGAATTCAATTGGGCAGTCACTTGAGAAATGATTGATGAGACAGTTTGTTGGGCAATGAAGTGACCTTCAATGCTTTGTAGTCAACTGAGTGTGCAAGTTGTGAAAATTCGAAATTTCAATCCGTTAGAATCCCAAGAAACACCGATAATTTGTATTGCAAAAATTAAAAGATGGAAGGTAAGTTTAAAAACATGCCAAAGACTTTGAATTTTTGAGATTTGTAACTTGGTTTTATTGTAAGCTAACTTTTTTCCCATGTATCGATTTCGATACATTATGCACTGTAATGTTGCAGCTTGCGGGGGTCGAACCTGCAAGGGCAATGCTTACATTACGGATCCCACGCGCCGGCTGCGCGTGAGGTTGGGTGTGCTCGACTAGCTATGGTCGGAGGTTTCCTAGCGGTGGAGGTGAAATTAAATACGGATCACTTTCCACTGGCCGTGTGCTTTATTTACTTACAATGGTACTTTATACATAAAGGGGGTTTTACCCCAGGTTACAGAGGTTACGGTCGGAACGCGAGGAGGGCTCCCTCTGACGGGGCTGTCCGTCCTAGTCTATCGTGAAGTTTTATTATCTGGCGAGGGGTCGTGCTGCTCGGTAACCCCCGAGCCGCGCCAACGTCCCCGCTGATACGCGGATCCCTATTTAGAATACCACCGTGCTGCCCGGTAGCCCCCAGGCCGCAACAGTGGTTTCCCTACCGGACCGCGGAACCCTGAGTGCTGCTCGGTAACCCCCGAGCTGCAGCTGCAAAGCTCCACGGGAGCGACTTGGTCTGCTTGCCTTCTCACTGGTAAGGGTGCGAATCGGTACCCCAGTCCGCACAACCTTTCAGTTCGAGCGCTCGCAGACGAGTGCTGCTGTTTACTGTCGCGAGTGGCTTATATAGCTCTGTGGCGAGTCGACGTGCGTCGTGGGTGGGCGCGGTGTGCCTGTGTGCGTGCGGCCATACGTCATCGCGTCGCTGTGCGCCGGCCCATCGGAATGCGTGGAATGCACTGCGTATCGGCTCGTTACAGCACTAACGATCCTCTTGGTAACCTTATACTAACTTCTTATCTGCTTGGTTTTAGGCTGATTTTATTACGATTTGCTTTTTTTCATTTTATATTTATTTATTTTATCACAGAAAGTAGTTTAAAATATTTGCCTCGTCTATGTGTCTTGAAATGACAGTACTTTAAAGACTCTTTAGTATTTAAAGTATATTATAATGAATAATTGACGTTCACAAGTGCGTCTTTGATGCCTAAATTGAATAAATGATTTTGACTTTGACGTTGACTTTGAAAAAAAATCTTGAAACAAAATTTCTGTTTGAATAAACTACATATCTCGTTTCCGATACTGTATCCATTATTGTACTAAATTACACTAAATGTTGACAGTTTTGAGCACAAATGTACGTTATTTTATAATGCTGAGTAAATGGCAAGAGGGCAAGCTACATCTACTTCGAGTTTCTGTCCTTATGTCCTTACCGCCGCGTTCCAAAATACTCTTATATAGAGCTTACCGATAAGAAACGGCAAGAAACTCGGGGCTTTTCTTTTTATATTTATTTTTACAATGTTTCTACTTAAGTACTACTAATATTACATTTTATGGGTTGCAGAATGACAACTTGCCAGAAGTGGAGTATTCCAAGCAGCTCTGTCTTCTATATAATGTCGAACTAATCGAATCGAAATCGAATAATATGCTTTTTTGGGATTTTATTGTCAAAACGTACACAATTTCCTAGTTTAGACTTACTAGTTTTAGCAAATCTTAACTAGGCACAGCTATCCTATTCTTATTTCTAGTGTTTTAAAAGAGTGGTGATCACTATTTAACTTATATTTATGTATTTTTTTACGAACATACATTATATTTGCAAATATAAGAAAGGCAAAGTTAATAATGTTGATTTATTTAAATAAATTGACAATCTTACATCGACCGTCACTATGATAACATCAAGTGCGGCTAATCCGCGATATATTTATTTGAAAAGCGTGTTTAAAGTAACGTTTGGTGAATGTGTTGTACATCATCGTGTAGTGTATTGTTTATAGATTCTATAACTCTTTAAGCCAAAGTAGACCGTTAAGTAATTAGTGAGTTATAACAAGAAATATTTTTATGATCGTGGTGAATTCCTTACAACCTTGACCTACGACAACTCTTGGCTCGCTCGCTGTGACGTCGCACACCATCCGTACCTTCGTGGAAGTGCGTACAACTTAGCGCTTACGCCTGCTGTGTAAGTCAAAAAGTCAAAGTCAAAATCATTTATTCAATTTAGGCATCAAAGACGCACTTATGAACGTCAATTTTTCATTATAATGTACTTTAAAGACAACCGCCGCGTTCCAAAATATATAGAGCATACCGAGAAGAAGCGGCAAGAAACTCGGGGCCATTCTTTTTATATAGATGTTTTTACAATGTTTTTACTTAGGTACTACAAATATTAGCTCCAGTGGTTTGCCTTACAAAAGAGAACATAATAATGGTACCAGTAGGGCAAGACACGCTACACTTTGACATTTTAGTACACAAGTAGATAGATCCTTTTTTTTTTTTGTTCCGGCGAAATCCTTTATGGATACCACCTATCACGGGGAGGTAGGTGGTTATGTGGGAGTCCGTATACCCACCAAAACCCCGGGTTGTTCCGTCACTGCCGCCCTCGGCGAAAATGCGGGGCAGATTTTCCACACGACCGCGAACCCGCCGTGGCTGTCCGTTGCCGGACCCTTCTCTTCGCGGCACGCCAGAACACATGGCACGCCGCAACTACCTCGGAGACCAAACCCGCCAACAATGAGCGCCAGACTTCCCCGTGTCTGGACGCCCGTGGTTTCCCTGCGGTGGGTCGAATACGTAGCCCCACCGCCTGCTACGTCAGCCACAGGGGATAATCCCCAGCGACCCCACCTCCTCGAGTCTGCGCCGAGCGCCCGGACCGCACCTCCTCGAGCCTGCACCAAAGTGCCCGGGCCCCCCTCCTCGAGCCTGCGCCAAAGCGCACGGGCCCCACCTCCTCGAGCCTGCACCAAAGTGCCCGGGCCTCCCTCCTCGAGCCTGCGCCAAAGCGCCCGGGCTCCACCTCCTCGAGTCTGCGCCAAAGCGCCCGGACCCCGCCACTCCTATGTGGACTTGGCGGCTAGAGCCCATAGGAGCGGCCCCGCCTGAGCCGGCCAGCGCACCTAACCTAACCTAACCTACGATTTTTTAAAGGCAGTAAGCGCGACAAACCCGTGCATGTTTCGAGGCAGTACTGCCTTCTAATGAACACGAAAATGGAAATACGCCACCCGGCGATCGTGTTAATATATCTAGTGCAAACTAGTTGAATTTGTATAATCTATCCTGCTGTCGGTGATCGTCTGGCGATCAAACTGAACGTAGCCCAGATCTATAGACAAGACTTTGTTCAGAAATAGTCAACCCCAAATTTCCCCAATGTCGGAATTTCTTCCCCAAACATTTCCCCAAAGATATAATTTCCACAATACTTCTCCGAATGCCATATTTTTCTCCAACATGGGGAAAAAACCCCCAATCTGACAACGCTCCGCCCCGTGCACTTATATTGCCGCATAGTCAGCTGCTCTATTTACTTTACCAATACAAATTTGTATCGTTATTTAGTAATCTTATTAATTTTAGAACTTAAACATAGAAAATTTAAAATACAAAGAAACGTAATGGTTGCGTAACACAGTTATAATTTATACAATTTAAATATACTATAGTATAATTTATACATAAATTACGTAACGTACACAATCAAAATTTACGACATTCAGGCTATTGCTTACTCTAGTTATGTAAAGATTGTTTTGTGATGTATATGTTACAGCCAAAGTAATAAATCTGGATATTATATATACTGTCTAGCCATTATATATAATATCTACTCAATTTAGATAAAGTGATAATTGACACAAAATTAATCACATGACCTAGCTATTTTATATAATATCTTCTTAGACTTGGATAATGTAATAAAACAAGTAGATATTCGTTTAAGAATAAATTTGTATTTCAATTTGCCTTATGCATGCCTCAATTATTAATTATTTAAAAGTTTAAATATGTAACATAAGATAATCATTTCAATTAACATTGTTATAAAGTTATTTAACTTTAATTTATAACGTAAATTTAAAGCTCACTGGCTATAAAACAAAAAAATAAAAAAACAGAGATCCAAACACAATAAAGACAATTTGTATTTCAATTTGCCTTAAGCATGCCTCAATTAACATTGTTATAAAGTAATTATTAATTATTTAAAAGTTTAAATATGTAACATAAGATAATCATTTCAATTAACATTGTTATAAAGTTATTTAACTTTAATTTATATCGTAAATTTAAAGCTCACTAGCTATAAAACAAAAAAATAAAAAAACAGAGATCCAAACACAATAAAGACAAAAATAATAAAGTTTTTAAAACGAACTGACATTAATCAACGAGATCATAATTATTATTTATTCTTACAAGTAAGACTCTTGTGACATTTTGAGTTACACAGGAGGTTTGATTTTTTACATTTACACCTATTTGAAACGCATTGTCCAGTACAGTTGCAATGCTGAAATCCTTGGCCGCCAAGATGTGACTCTTTTTTTGCACATTCCCTGATGGTAACTTCTTGTTGAGGAACGGTATCTATTGTAATAAACTTTTCTTTGCAGACAGTGAACTGATTCCTTGCGTAAAGTTGATTTAGAATCCCATGCTTAGTGCCTAGCTTATACATTCCTTCTGTATCCTGAGAAATTCTAACAGCCATAATGTTTCTGTCATCAGCTTTGGCGCGGTCAACATCAGGAATTCTTACCACTGCATTATCTCCTTTATTAGCAGCAGGATATTTAAGCGAAGATTGAGCTAACATTTTATCTGCTTGTTTTTTCAGAGATTGTCCAACTAATTTTCTGATGTTTCCTATATCTTGTTTCTTTTTATCGAGAGCAATTACTATTTCTTGATCACTTCGCGTTATATTAGATGGATCTGTAGTATTTTCTTGGTTTTCGGTCTCAGTATCAAGTTTTTCTGCCAGGTTATCTATATTTTCATTTTGCGAATCAGCGTTTAAAGTTGTAGCATCGCTTTCTATTCCATCATCTTCATTAATTACAGCTTCGGTAATATTGGGTTCGGTTTCCTTCTCTATATTCCACTGGATTTTGTCTTCATTCAATATATTTTCTAGTTCTTCTTCTGTTAACAGGTCAACCAATGCGTCTTTAGGAAGACTATTTAATTCGACTTTAGCTTTGCAGCCAAACATTGCTTCGTAAGGGCTACGATTTATCCCTGCGTGATATGCTCTGTTCTTCATAAATTGAATAAACCGTAATCCTTCAGACCATTTCGTCGTCTCGTTAGATTCTAGCCAGGTACAAAGCATCTTCTCTATGTCTTGGTTAGCCCTTTCAACAGACCCTTGTGATTGAGAGTGTCGGGGATTACCATGAACGATTTTTAATTCCGGCCACATCGCACAGACTTCAGTGACCACATTGTTAGCAAATTCCCTACCATTATCGCTTTGCAAAATACTGGGCGCTCCGAATATAGTGAAAATGTCCTGTAATAAAACAACGTCACTTCCAAAGACAGCTTAAAAGACTGATTTTATTTTACAAACCATATTTGGTGCACAGACAACATAGAACATAGACAACTTATATTGTAGATATTATTACAACACCCCCACTATATCTAACAATATAAAAACACTTAAATATTAAACACTTAAATACAATTTAAACACCTAATTTTTCTAAAAAATTATAATGTTTAGTGGAACATAAACTCTTAGTGAATAAATCAGCAGGCATTTCTGTTGTTGGCCAATACCTAACACTCACAACTTTATTTTCTACACATTGTCTACAAAAATGATATTTTATATCAATATGCTTAGTTCGTTTATGATAAGCTGGGTTTATGGCTAACTTTTGTGCACTCTGGTTGTCATTGTAAAGATCAATGGTATACATTTCTTGTGTTATTTCATACTGTAAATTTCTCAAATAAACCGCTTCTTTACAGGCTTCGGTGATCACCATGTATTCGGCTTCACTACTCGATAAAGCAACAGTTTTCTGTTTTTTTGTTTCCCAAGATATTACACAACCAGATAAAGTGAAACAAAGTCCAGTGTATGACCTTCTATCGATGATGTTTCCACCCCAATCAGCATCGACAAAACCTTCTAGTACTGAGTTTCCATTACCAGAATACATCAGGCCATAATCTCTGGTACAATTTAAATATCTCAATAACCGTTTTACATATGCACAATGTTCTTTAGAATAACAATTGTTATATTGGCTTAAATAAGTAACTGTATATGCAATGTCTGGTCTAGTTAGAACTGCTAAATACATGAGACATCCAATTACTTGTTGATATGGAAAATTACCTACACAATGTTCGTTGTTTGATACATTCAACTTATTTTCCATTGGAGTCTGAATAGGTTTACAATCACTCATATTAAACTTTTGCAACAGCTGATCAATATAATCTCTCTGACTTAATGTTACTGTTTGTTGAGATTTATTAACAGTTATGTTGACTCCTAGACACTTCCTTATTTCTCCTAAATCTTTAATTTTGAATTGGCTGGCTAGTACCTGCTTTAAATGTTTAGTTTCATTGATATTATTTGAAAAAATAAAGAAATCGTCTACAAAATATAATGTAACAATAGTTTTCAACTGATCTTGCATTTTTGTATACATACATGGCTCTATTTTAGATCTAATGTAGCCCATGTTTAATAAACATTCATCTACTCTCTTGTACCATGCTCTAGAGGACTGTTTGAGCCCATAAATAGCCTTTTTTAATTTAAGTACCTGACCAATTTTTGTTTTATTAGGAAAACATTTTGGTATCTGCATATAAATAGTTTCCTCTAGAGTGCCATTCAAGAAAGCAGTTTTTACATCAAGATGGGCTGAATTCAAACCTAATTGTACTGACAATGCAAAAAGTAACCTCAAAGTTGTATGTCTCACCACGGGAGAAAAGGTTTCTGTGAAGTCCACACCTTCAACTTGTGAAAAACCTTTAGCTACTAAACGTGCACGAAAACGGACTTTATTTTCACTATCATACTTTTTACGAAGCACCCACATGCATTGTACAACTCTACCATCTTTTGGAGTGTCACTCAACTCCCACGCATCATTGTCCTTGAAACACTGTAGCTCCTCTCTGACAGCTGACTCCCACTGCTCGTTTTCTGGTCCGTTCAAAGCATCATGAATAGACAAGCCAGCCGCATCACCATATGTTCCACTGTCGACACAAAGGTTTGAGGATCCAAATCTCTCCGGAATTTTCCTTATCCGTTTGTGGCACTGCTGAGTTACTTCTTCAACATCCTTTAGTGTGTTGTCAGGGTCTTCATACTCGCTGGGAACATATGTCTCATCGTCATCTTGAAAGCTGTCGACAAAACTTTCCAAACTGTCTACAAAACTTTCTGAATTGTTTTCACTAGACATTGATTTAGTTTGTTCTCGTCTGTCTCGTTGTTGTATATCATCAGGTTTCTTACTATCCCCCACTGAATCAAAATTTTGATCATGCACTTCAATGAGACGTTCAGATTTTGATTCTTTCTCAATGATGATCACATCTCTACTAGTCGACACTTTCTTTGTTTCTGGATTGTAGACCCTGTATCCTTTTATATTATCTGGATATCCTATGAGAATACTTTTGATCGCCTTCTTGTCCCACTTCTTACGCTTTTCTTTTGCTACATTTTTATTTATTTACTTTACTTTAATTAAAACGGTACAAACCAATTACATTAATTAAATACACATTTATACAATAATAATTGACAAAACAACATTCATATATCAGCTTTTTCACAAAAACGCAAACACCTACAACCGACAATACCTCCATCCATCCATCCGCAAACAGGTCGCAGTCAGGATTGGCGCGCAGGAGTGCGTTAAGATTTGAGTGAGAGCGCGGTATGGGCGAATTGGCGCGGGCCACCGTACGACACGCTGCCACGGCGAACAGCTTATGCCGTCTGCTGCGAAGGTATTTGTCAGGAACAAAGAATCGAAACAGCTCATCATGTAGATCGGGTGCATCAATTTTGCCTCTAAGAATTTTACACATAACGACAAGTTGATGCCTATTCCGTCTGACTTCTAACGAATTATACCCAAGAAAACCTAAAAGAAATTTTGTTGGGTACATAAAAGGATAATATCCGCCAACACGCTTGTAAAGGTACCTAAGGAAGGCCTTCTGTACCTTTTCAAGCAGAAGCGCATATGTGCTTTCGTGAGGATTCCACACACACATGGCACTTTCAAGTTTTCTCCTCACCAAGGCACCGAAGATAAGCCGTATTACATGAGGGTCATGGAAGTCATGGGAGTTTCTGAGAACAAAACCTAATCTCCTAAAGGACTCCTTTGCTAACGCAGCCATGTGGTCATGGAAAGTTAATTTTCGGTCGAAAGTGACCCCTAGGTCTTTCATCGTAGTTGTACGAGTTACGCTATTGTTGTCTAACTTATAGACGTAAGTTATTGGGTGCCACTTTCGTCCGAATGACATTGCGTAGCATTTGGAAGTGTTAAATTCCATTCGATTGTCATGACTCCACTGGAACACGGCATCGACATCCTGCTGCAGATTATAGCAATCTTTGTGGGATTTTACCTCTTTGAAGAGTTTGAGGTCGTCAGCGTACAACAAGCAACGGCAGTGTCTCAGTACACTAGGGAGATCATTGACCATCAGCAAAAATAGTAGTGGTCCCAGTATTGAACCCTGACCGACTCCGGAACGCGTGTGATAGGGGCTAGACTCGTATAATCCGAGCCTGACAAACTGCTGGCGATCGCGCATGTAGTCCGCCAGTAACCGGAGGAATCCCGGAGCAAAGCCTATGGTGCCAAGTTTTGCCAGCAGTATGTCATTGTTAACCCTATCAAAGGCCCTCCGGAAGTCGAAGTAGAGCACATCTACTTGAGAGCCTTGATCCGGCCTGGCGGAAATAAACTCTACAAGAGTCAACAGGTTGGTCTCAACTGATCTCATAGGTCTAAAGCCGTGTTGTTCGTTGCAGAGGTATTTTTCCACCTGTGAGATTATATATTTATGAATTATGCTCTCAAATACTTTAGCTGGAGATGACAATACTGCAATGGGACGATACTCCTCTACTTTAGACTTGTCTACATTTTTAGGTATGGGGGTAACTCTAGAGACTTTCCATTGAGACGGGTATTTCCCTGTTTCCAATGCCATGTTGAAAATGTGACAGAGTGGAACACACAAGAACTGTTTTGCCTGTTTCAAAACTACAGGGGGAATACAGTCAGGCCCTGCAGAGCTGTTCGGCTTCAATTTGTTTATCCCACATCTTACATCGCTCGGTGTAATTCGGAAAATATTAATATAGTTCCCATTGCGAGCATTGTCGGAAGTGTACGCAATATCTGCGCTGAGTAGTGGTACGTCCGGTAGGAAGATACTAGCGAAAAAACCAGCAAAGGCTTCTGCTGCAGCCACACCCGACAAGGTTTTACCCTCGCAGGTCACATTGGGCTCAAATCCACCCTTAGCTCGAAGGCTAGATATATGGCGCCAAAACTCGCGTGGATTAGATTTGATGTTCCCTTCTATGCATTCCATATAAGAGACGTATGCCGCTTCAATGCGAGATTTGAGATTAGCTCGAACACTCGAAAACAACTTATATGCTCCTTCACAATTACTGCGCTTCCAAGATGCATGCAATTTAGTCTTAAATTTAATATCTTGGATTATATCGTTAGCGAACCAGACAGGGTAGCGTCTTCCAACCTTACTTTTACGGTGCTTTTTGGGCATGCATTGATCAAAATAACTGTGAATGATTTCATAAAAATAGTTTGTCGCGTCGGAAACATTATTAGCCTGCAAGACTTTACTCCACGAATTTTCAAATAACAACGAGGATAACAGTTCATAGTCACACTTCCTAAAGTTCCAATCCTTAGAGGGTCTGATATTGGTAGGTTCGAGAAAATCTGAATGATGAGCTGTGGCGATTCTTACTACAATTTCTAACGGCGGAAGGTACGCGTCTGGTGAAACTAAACCTTCAGTGGCTGTAACATATACCTCGCGCATCTCACCACTCTCCTGGACTAAAACGACGTCTAACATACCTCCGTGACAATTACTCACTGTATTCTTCTCTGATAAGCCACAATAAGAAAGAAAATAACAATAATAATTATTAATACTTAAGGACGCACTATTTAAGTTAATATCCCCTAGTATTACAATCAATGCCTTTAACGTAGGAATTAGGTGTTCCACTTTACAGAACCATTGCATGTAGTCGCTGTCACTTGCACTAGGCTTAATATACACCCCCCCCGAAGGGTTCTCGCATTGACGTGGCGGGGGGGCTCAGTAACCGTGGCTAGGTACACCACGGTGAAGCCAAGAGGAACCCAGGGGCCGCGTCGGCGTTGGGGTGCGCTGGCCGGCTCAGGCGGGCCGCTCCTATGGGCTTTGGCCGCCAAGTCCACATAGGAGTGGCGGGGTCCGGGCGCTTTGGCGCAGACTCGAGGAGGTGGGGCCCGGGCGCTTTGGCGCAGGCTCGAGGAGGTGGGGCCCGGGCACTTTGGTGCAGGCTCGAGGAGGCGGGGTCCGGGCGCTCGGCGCAGACTCGAGGAGGTGGGGTCGCGGGGGGGCTATCCCTTGTGGCTGACGTAGCAGGCGGTGGGGCTACGTATCCGACCCACTGCAGGGAGACCACGGGCGACCAGACACGGGGAAGTCTGGCGCCCATTGTTGGCGAGTTTGGTCTCCGAGGCAGTTGCGGCGCGCCATGTGTTCTGGCGTGCCGCGAAGAGAAGGGTCCGGCAACGGACAGCCACGGCGGGTTCGCGGTCGTGTGAAAAATCTGTCCCGCGTTCCCGCCGAGGGCGGCAGTGACGGAACACCCCGGGGTTTTGGTGGGTACACGGACTCCCACATAACCACCTCCCTCCCCGTGGTGGGTGGTATCCATAAAGGATTTCCCCGGGACAAAAAAAAAAAAAAAAAAAAAAAAAAAAAAAAAAAAAAAAAAAAAAAAGGCTTAATATACACAACACAAGCATAGCATGGGCGCCCGTGCCATGAGAAGGAGGCCCAAAGATCTTCGCCGTTCTCAGTTTCTAAGTCACGTCGCCGTTTCAGCACAATAGGAGAACGCGCCGCTAGGGCGACTCCTCCACATGGCGTGTTTCTGTCTCGGCGTAGGATGCTCCAGTCACCACACTCAAGCTCGGAGTCCTCCACAGAATTATCAAGGAACGTCTCTGTTATTGCTACTATATTGTGATCAGTTAGCATTAAATTGCTACGCCATGTACCTAATTTAGTCTTTAAACCACGCACATTCTGGTAAAAGGCATTCAAACTAACGATCTTGAAATGCCTTTGATGCGCCACGAAAGGGCTGGTTGCTATTAATAGGAACCTTGTTCAACCGACTACTGTCTGAGTTTGCCGCAGCTGGTTTCTGGTAAGGTATCCAAGCCTTTAGTCTGGCATTGATGGGCCAAACCTCAGTTGAAAAGCACAAGTCGTATGCCGCTGTTGGGACGCCGATCTTGTAAGATTTGTAATCCCCTCGTGGAGTCAGCTCTTGCACCGTACACGTTCCTGTTGGGCATAGTTGACCAAGATAGTCTCTAATGTCGTCGACATTTGATTCCATGTTCCAAAGGTGCATGTACTTACGGGGCTCCACAGCTTTTAAAGTTGTTTTTGCAGTACCTGCTGTGCCACACATTGAAGGGGGCCGATGGCTTCTTCTCCTAGCTACTTCCACCCATTGCTCGCTAGTTGAAATAGGTTGGTTGAGATTGATCACCGAGCTCGGCTCGTCTCTCGCAGTTGTTTCAGAAATTATTTCACAGCTTTTACCGGAACTAGTGCTCGTGAGAGTTTCAGATCGCTTCTCGAGAACATTTTTATTTCTCAACCTCTTTTGCTTACGTCTTTTAGGCATAGGACTTGTTGGCAAATCCAGAGTTTTCATAGACGTTGCCATTTTCTGATGATCTACAGTTTGAATCACAGGACCAGCAACGTCCGTGACTGGTACCTCAAGATGAGACTGAGCTTGAGTTTTAGATAGTACGGATATCTCCATTGCCATTGATATATTGGAATTTCGTTGAGCTGGAAATGAATTCACAGGAGCTAATGTTACGTCGACTTGCGGATTGGCGCTAGTTTCAGGTGTAGGAGGGACTGCAGTAACCTCGACTAAGGACGCGAGTTTCTTATTTAGTTCTCTCACTTCGGAGGTGTAAGTCGCCATTTGTGACTCGTAGCTTATGATCACACTTACGGCATGGCTAAGCTGACCTTTAAGGGATCTCATCTCCTGTCGCATACCAAGCACCTCATCGGTCGAGAGCTCACTTGTCTCAACAACACAACTATCATCTGCTGGGCAAGGCGAGCCCACTTTCCTTCGATGTGTGACATTAGTGTCGCGAAATTGTTTTTTCGCTGAACCTACTGGGGTCGAACTGTTGTCGCCTCCTTTCTACGCTGAACAGCGGCACTCAGGGCAGATCCAAGAATTGCGAGATTCAGTCAAACTTCTTCCACCCGCACACAGAAAATGATACATTTTGCTGCAAGTATCTATTGCACATCGCAGGTGCTCTTCTTCAGCATCAATCTTGCTACAGCACGCAGCGCAATCCATAATAATGCAACAAAGCTCTTTATTATATTGGTAAACAACAAAATTTAAGCGAGTATGAGCCGTAAAAGGCTTATAGATAAGCGAGCTATGCAGAGAAACGGCGCGATTCGAAGCGATACAGGCCGCGGCACAGTTTAGCTACCAGTACTCAGTTAAAGTAGGTCTCAGCGCTCACAGCGGTGCGACGACGGACGGCGTACGATGGTGACTCACCACTGACCGCGTTATACGTGTGTTGTTGACAAAAAGGTCGTAAGCGCCGCAGGAAATGAATACGCTTACGCGTTCTCGTCGAATACCTGCGAGCCGAATGACAAATTGCTATGTGGGTGATTTTATATTACTGCACTATAATACTTGCTGTTTTTCTGATGTTTTCTTGTTGATTCACATGAAGACTATATCACATTGACTTCCCTAGTCACTACTAATTAACAACTGTAAATTTTCAACGAAATTAGATCACTTTCTTCCACGAAAAAACTTATTTAACTGCGGAGCTTCGCGTAACAGATGTTGCTCTTTCGACGGTGAATGTGAAAAAAACATACATGGACCATAACAGTGCTGCCAAATATTCTTATATGACTAATATTCGGCTTGGAGCCAGTCCACAACTCATACGGGGTTTTGTTATCCAATGCTGCTGCTACAATTCGATTTTGCAGGTACACTGCTGTATTAGTGGCCTCACCCCAGAACTCTTTCCCTAAATTTGCATCAAAAAGAAGACACTTTGCTTTCTCTACGATTAAACGATTGAAGCGTTCGCATAATCCATTTTGTTGTGGAGTGTATGCATTGGTCTTCTGATGAATCACACCAGCACTGTTAAGACAATCTTCAAATTCTGTATTGCAATACTCCAGCCCGTTATCACTTCTTAATACTTTGATTGTTCTCTTGGTTTGATTTTCTACCTGAGCTTTGAAAATTTTGAAACACTTCAAAGCCTCATTTTTGTGTTTTAAAAAATAAACAAATGTCATCCTACTATGATCGTCAACAAACAACAAGAAGTATTTCGAGCCACCTATAGACACAGTCTCCATGGGTCCACAGATGTCTGTATGTACAATGTCTAGAAGATTACTGCTTCGCTGGCCAGTGCTGTAAAACGGCAACCTGCACTGCTTTCCTTCACAGCATGTAATACATGAGGACTTGCTTATATCAACTTTTTCATCAAGTGACATACCCTGCACAGCATTCTTCATATGATTCAAATAATCTTTATTTATGTGCCCTAGTCTGCGATGCCATGTTAGGCCTGACACAACCGATGCTGCTAAACATTCTTGTTTTGACAGATTCACTTTGTATACTCCGTTGGCCAAAACTGCCTTAGCAACTAACTCATTCTTCTGGTTATAAATTGAACAACCATCATCTGTGAAAGATACACTGTTGCCTTTAAAAATCAATTGACTAACAGATAATAAGTTTGTGGTTAGGGTTGGTACACAAAACACGTTTTTCACTATGATGTCATACTCGCAGTTATCTGTTGTAGTAGTAATATTTACATTGCCAGAACACAATACTGACACCTTTTCACTGTTAGCAACAACAATTTCTTTGTCTTGTTCATACTGTGCATTCATAACCCAACTTTCATTTGCTGTAAGGTGTACACTTGCACCCGAGTCGATATACCATTCATCTTTATTAAATTTTCCACTCAGGAACACTGCGCTAAAAGCATTAGACTGCATTCTATCCTTATTTTTCTGATTTGACGAGTTGTTTTCGTTATTTGTACACTGATTTTTGTAATGGCCGATTTGTTTACATTGATAACACTTTATCTGCTTGACGTTTGACTTTGAAAAGCCAGTGTTACCATTACCAAAATCATTTTTCCGTGCCATAGACAAATTAGTCGTTTGCTTTCCCTTGAACTTTGAACGAGTGGTAAAAGCACCGCTAACTTCACTCTCGTCGTGACTTGGCGAATCCATGTCCAGCAATTTTGATTTGATGGAATCTGCCGTTATCGGAATCCCAGAATGCTCGATTGCCATTATCATAGGGGAGAAACGATCAGGCAATCCCGCCAACAGTAATGACCCTGTCCACTGATCATTAATTTCGAACCCTGTTCCACTGAGTTTCTGCGCTGTATCAATAATCTGCGTCACATATGACGTCATCGAACTGCAATTTTCTCGGCGAATCGAAATCAAATTCCGTAGTAGACTTATCCTTCGTGAAAATCCGTTGTCGTCGAATAACTGTTTAAGCTTATCCCATAATTCTTTTGAAGATTTAACATTCTTCACGTGTACGTATAAAGACGGGTCGATTGTCATTATCAATTTTGCCTTGGTTTTTTCGTCTTCAGCAGTTTTTATATCTTTTCCGGTTTCTGGTCTCACGCAATGCTTCATGTCCTCCAGGATTAAGAAATTCTCTGCCGCGAAACACCATTCGCTGTAATTGTTGCGTCCCGTTAACTTGGGAACGTTGACTAGATAGTTCGTTGACATTTTAAAACTACGATACACTAAACTAGTTTACTGCGATTCTAATAACAATCCGTCACGACACAGTTCAATCGCGTCTCGAAATCGTCTTTTAACACTTGCTATCACTGCAAAATACTGGTTAAAATCAAAAATCGCGATTAATTATGAGCGAGCGGCCCATAACCTGTAATAAAACAACGTCACTTCCAAAGACAGCTTAAAAGACTGATTTTATTTTACAAACCATATTTGGTGCACAGACAACATAGAACATAGACAACTTATATTGTAGATATTATTACAACATGGCCAATAAATGATACGCCACCTCTTCGGCTCGCTTACTTTTTAAGGATCGCAGCTGCACGAATTTTGTCAGGTGATCTTGATATACCATGATGAATTTATAATCACCATCACTCTGCGATTGCATATCTATGAGATCCACCTGGCACCTTGAATTAAGCTCGTTGCTGATAATCGGTTTTACGACAAGACTTTTTCTTGGCAACTTTTTCTTTTTCTGACAAGATTCACACATATTCAAATACACTGTGACTAGTTCAGCAGTTACATTTTTATATCTTGATTTTAACTCTTTCATCATCCTGACTCTGCCGCCGTGTCCAATACTAATATGAGATTCGTGGATTATTTGAAAAGTTGCGTCCAAGTGAGCATAGTACATAATGGGATCACCTTCGTTTTTCACCGGAATTATTAGTTTTTCTGAAGCTCCAATTTTGACGACACCGTATCATGCTAAGCGCTGGTAATCTTCAGGTGTTTTCTTAGTCTCTGTTCTTAGATTCTTTAACTTTTAAAATTAAAGACAAATATTGATCATTTGTAAACAACTGATTATTTTTTCCTTTACTTGCGATAAGAACAGTGATAGTTTCATAGAAACGTTTTTTCATTTCATCTGCCATCATCAAACACGGAAACAAAAGTAATACTCGCGAAAATTCCGGCACACACAACCCGACCCCTCATTACAAAACGAAAACGAACACTATTGCGTCAGCCACAAAATGGCGGCGATCACGCCACGCGGGAGGGAGGGGTAACAAGTCGGCTAGACCGTATTATTACTATAGCTAACTTTGACACGCTATTATGAATAATGTCCAGATAAAGTGATTAATTAATTACATTCTCTAGTGAATTTGGCTTTTATATATAATGACCAGTCATTATGTATAATAATTATTTAATCACTATGACTGTAACATATATACTTATATTAACTATGTCAAATATTGCTATTAACACGTTGTACGCCATATCACCCACCGGTGAGCCTAGCTTACTTTTCCGTTCGGGCCAAGCCAAAATCAGGTAATCGGTCATTTTCATCAACTTGAAATTTTAATTCCAAAGTTAATAAAATGAAGTATTTTGGATGGAAAATAAAAATTACCGATTTTTGCCTACTAAACTTATGTAGAACTTTAAGGTCCGTATAAACTCTTATATAAATTCACCGAGCATCTTGATGGTTTATACTATATCCCTAAATCTATCTTTATCTAGTACGCGTTATCAAAAATATTAGTATAGTACAATGTAGGTACCTAAACAGTTGTATTTTTTGGTTCAGGTAATACATCGCCATCGGACACCTGGTCCAAGCCTAAAGGTAACCAACGTAAGGTAATACCCTTCACTGAACATCCTGGCCTTCCCGCTAACCTATGCTCAAGCATGCGTAACAAATCTCCAGCTGATTTCTTCAAACTAATGGATCCTGATAGTCTTTTTCAAGAGATAGCTGACCTAACAAACCAATTTGCAATTAACAAAATTGTTAGTTTAGAAGAGTGTTCACGTTTTGCAAGACTTCGCAAATGGGTTCCAACAGATCTTGAGGAAATAAAGAAGTTTTTTGGCCTTATCCTGTTTATGGGCATCACAAAGCTTCCTAGATTGGCGGAATACTGGTCAACGAATGTCATCGTAGGTCATCCGTTTCCACGCACAATAATGTCCCGGAACCGTTTTGAAGTGATATTACAAATGCTTCATTTTTCACAAAACGATGAGAACAATAAAGATGACCGCCTCCATCGTATTCGATACCTTTTACAGATATTGAATGAACGATTTCAGATGCATTATACACCCGGCCAAGACCTGTGTATAGACGAAAGTGTTGTCCCGTTTCGTGGCAGGATTGTATTTCGACAGTACAATAAACAAAAACGCCATATATATGGCATTAAAGAGTTTAAGTTGTGCTGTGTGCCGGGATATACTTATAAAATAAGTATTTACGCAGGAAAAAATAACGAAATCACAAACACCACTCCGTATAATGTGGTCATGGATCTGCTTAGCGGTCTTCTAAATAAAGGCTATACTCTTTTTACCGATAACTGGTATACCAGTATTGCATTGGCCAGGGCTTTGTTAGCAAACGAAACCCATTTGGTGGGAACAATCCGAAAAAATAGTACCCAAGAAAGTCGTGAGTACTAAACTCAAGAAAGGAGAATATGTTGCCAGAGAGAGTCGAGACGGTATTACTGCCATGAAATGGAGAGACAAGAGGGATGTGTTGGTGTTATCAACCAAACACTCAGATCAATTTGGAATGATAAAAAAGCGTAGTACTGTAGTCATGAAACCGCAAATTATACTCGACTACAACAAAGCTAAGGGAGCAGTCGACTTATCGGATCAGATGGCAGCATACTCTTCGCCGTTGCGAAAATCTGTAAAGTGGTATAAGAAGCTGACTGTGGATTTAATACTAAATACTGCGATGGTAAATGCTTTGACACTGTTCAAGTCAGTGACTAAAAAAAAACACGCAAATGATGGACTTCCGAAGATTCATTATGATGAATCTTTGCGGAGTCCACGAAGATGCTGTACCTGACCAGAGGCCCAAGAGAATAAAACACTGCTTGGAAAAAAAAGATGGTTTGGCTAGAAAAGTCAGAAGGACATGCCGCCAATGTTATGCAGACAACGCAACAGTCATGGGTAGCAAACAGGCAAAAACAAAGACGATAAAAGTGGTAACTTATTGCCAAAGCTGCCCTACTAAACCTTTTTTTTTTTTAATCTTTATTAATTTTTAGAGAGTTTGGTCAAACATGACCATGCCACCCTCATTGGCCCACTCGCATCTTACAATCTACGCTTAATACCTAATTGTACAATTTTGTATAGCATTCTGGCTTCCCTCGATTGAGGAAAAGCCAGAATGCTATTACATTTGCCCAACTCGTGCAAATCAATCCCTGTTTCTAATTTTAATTTTATCCTCTCTATGTCGTTCCGGGCACATTCCACCAATATATGATAAACGTCCTCTACAGTGTTACACTCAGTACAATTAGGTGATCTCGACTTGCCCACGAGAAACGCGAAACTGTTTAGGGGAATGTGGCCGGACCGAAGCCTTAAAGCAATAACAATATCTGATCTGGATATGGTGGAGCCAGCAAACCACGGCGCACGACTTAGGCATGGTTGTATTGTCTTATACCATATTCCCTTCGTCAACGACCTTACGTCAAAATACTCCTTCCACATCTCATTACATTTATTTTTAATTAGGTATAAGCAGTCAGTGAACCAGGGGAGGCATGCGAATGGTATACCATTTGTAAGAGCGTCTTTGGCTAATCGATCAGCTTCTTCATTACCCGCAATGCCCGTATGAGAAGGGACCCATTGAATCTTTACGACTTTTTTACTATTAGCTAGTTTACGAAGCGATTCCAAAATTGTGTAGGCTATCGGAGTGCCTCGAACAGTCGAGGTGCACCGAGCCAGATGGTAGATGACACTTCTGGAATCTGTCAGTATTACATATTTTCCTGGACTAAGTGAGTCAATATATGCGACAGCTTCTGCTATAGCAATCAATTCGGTATACATAATGGATATGTTGGTGTTAACTAATAGTTGGACAGAGCTATTAGTTTGCGGGTCAAAAAGGGCTAATCCACTACTACTATTATGTACATCCTTAGAGCCATCAGTGTATATATGGTAAAAATCAGCATAATTTTGACTTATAAAATCAGTTCAAGTCTGTTTTAATTCGTTTGCCGGATACCGTTGTTTTGGTTTATCAACGGCCTTGATTTCTGGCTCCAGTATAGAAGATAGATCCACATTGCTGACCCATGTACTCATTGCAAACATCTCTAGTTGTCTACTAGCATAAACAGATGTATTCTTAAAATGTTCGTGAATCAAAACTAATAAAGGTATATTTTTGCGTCTCCAATATACATTATGACAAAGCGCACTTAGAGTATCCACTATATTAATTATTTCATTATCAATAAAAGATTTACATTTTAACCAAAACTTGCCGGCCAGGTAGTACCTACGGATGTGAAGAGGTTGGAGATGAAGTTCGCACTCCATAACCTGTATGGCTGTACTCTTTATAAAGCCACCAATAACGCGCATACATTGGTTCTGAATCTTATCTAGCTTACCTAAATGAGTTTTACAGCTGTTACCATACAATAGGCTACCGTAATCTAGCCTACTACGTATCATACTTATATAGATACGTCTTAGATTGTTCGGGTGAATGCCCCAACTGGACCCAGCCAGTGCCTTGAAAATGTTTATAAATTTTAAACTTCTTCCTTTCAGTTCATTGATATGTTTCGCCCACCGTAATGATCTGTCTAACCATAATCCTAAATACCTAACGTGGTCCACAACTTGCACGGTCGTACTGCCTATGGTAACTTGGACAGATTCGTTCCGATAGTCTCTTTTATAAAATGCATATTTTACTTTTTGTCGTCAAGATATTCAATCCAATGTTAAACAGTAATTTTAATAATGTATTTAAGGCTAATTGCAATTGGAATCTTCCTTCTTCTACGGTGTTACAATTGATATAAAGTACAAAGTCGTCCACGTATTGTGAAATATAGACATTCTTTATATTTTTACATATGTTAACAGTTGCTATGTTAAAAAGCAAAGGTGAGATAGGATCCCCTTGAGCTAGACCACGACAAGTATTTCTACAACCAGAGTATGAATCAACTTGCATTTGGAGATGTCTTTCTTTCAGAAACGTCCATAAGTACCTACACATTAGTGGACTGACTCCTAATTGTTGCATAATCTGAATCATACTCTTGACATCGACGTTATTATATGCATTATCAATATCTATGAAACATGCTAAGGATACCTGATTATGTAAGAAACCGGTTTGTATTCTTGAGACTAATGTTGAGAGATTGTCTAAGGTGGAGCGACATCGTCTAAAACCTGTAGTGTCTGAGGATAAAAGTTAATTGTTCTCAATAAGCCACTCTAATCGCTTCAATAAGATACAGTGCAAAATTTTGCAGATGCAAGATATCATAGAAATAGAACGCAGAGAACCCGGCGTTTGAACATCACGGCCTGGTTTAGGTACCGGTACGATGGATATCTCTCGCCACTGTGTAGGTACATAACTGCACGTGTAAATTTTGTTGTATAATAACAAAAGTGCACGTTTTCCGTTATCAGGCAGATTAGTCAACATTGAATATGATATACCGTCACTTCCGGGGGACGTGTCTCTATGATGCATGCAACTGTTTAGTTCCTGTCTAGTAATTTGATCATCTAAACATGTTTTATAATTATCAAAGTTTGGATCACAGGGGACTACATAGTCTGGCGTTAAACTGTGTAAAAGTTGATGAGCACTTTCTTTACTTACATGAGATCTCGGTATATTATAGCCTTTTAACCACTTCATTCTGCGCCACATTTCACTTTGTGTTATTGTGCCATCCAAGGCAGAGCAAAATCATGCCATGCTTTATCACGTGTTTGACGGATCAACTTTTGAGAATCCCGTATTTTTGTTTGTAATATATTTAAATTTCGCGGGGTAGGGTTCCGTCGAAACGTGGCCAATAATAAACGTCTTTCAGCTACTATTTTTGATAAAGATAAGTGCCAGTAGGGCTTAGGTCTAAATTTGCTGCACGGATTGTGACTAATTTTTATACGAGGTATATATCGGTCTGCTGCTAAGTTAATAAGTTTAATAAAATTATCATACAACTGTTGCGGCGTATCCGAGATAAAATTAAAATCTTCAAACATTTTCTCTAATAACTTCTTATATGAGCTCCAATCAGCCTTTCTATAATTACGTCGACAAACAAAACTGTTTTGTTAGGGGCCTGCAGATGTGTAGTTAACTTAATAATCAAATGATCACTACCTAACGTCTCATTCAAGGTACTCCAATTAAACCTTATCGCTACATCTGACGAAACTATAGAAATATCTGGCGACGATTGTTGTAACACATTGTTTACTAATTTAATACGCGTAGATATGCTATTATTATTAAGAGTAATAAATCTACTTTCTGTTAGTGCATCCAATATTTGGGTACCTCGTGCATCGGTTTTATATGACCAATTCGTATGGTGGCCGTTGAAATCGCCCAGTATTATACACTTTGTTTCCATGATACTGAACAACTGCTCCCAGTCTACTTGACCGGTGCGGGCAGTCGGCGAACAATATATAGACGCTAAGAATTCAATATGATCGCAGTTGTAAATTTGTATCATGACTAATTCGATACCGTTTATACAACCAATTTTATGTGTGCCTTAACGGAACTATGTACTAAAATCGCTACACCCCCATACGAGTCCTGCCTATCATTACGATATGTGTTATAGCTAGTTACCTTAAGAGGACTACCCGGCTCCAGCCACGTCTCATTAAGGGCAGCAATGTGAATCTTTTCTTGGTATAATATATTCTCTAATGATATTAACTTAGGCCGAAGACTTTGCGCATTCCATTGAATGATATTGACTTTACTAATATTATGGTTGTAATCCATCATGTACCAAACCCAAAATAATCCAGTAAAGTCTTCAATACTGGCCAGTCAGAAATATTTTCCACAACTACTAAAATTAACCATTCTATACAACATTTTATCGCACTTTGTACTTTTTCTGGTATTGTGACTCCTCTTAAAAATACAATGTCTTTTAACCTACTTAAAAGCTCAATAAATTTCACATCCCTAATTTTCTTCTCTTCCTCATCCATAACTTTGTGCTTATTCGGCGTTTCAACATGAGGGGACTCTGACCACTCGAACTCATATGGTTCTATCTCCTTGGCCCGTCTTTGTTTTTTCGAGGTCCGAGGGTTCGTATTGCAGTCCTTGTGTATAGTCGCTTGGGTTACAGCTTCCGCATACGAAGGTCTTATCGGACTACGTTCTACAGTAGGTATTATGACGGGGAAAGTATTATATTGCGTCTTGGTACTTACGTCTTTTTCTTCTGAGTACCGAAGTGGGACGTAAATCGTTAGAGCACGTCGGTACGTGCAGTTGAATTCGGACATTATGTCCCTTAGTTTCTTCTCCTTAATGTATGCCGGACACGATCGCAATAAAGCCATATGTTGACCGCTACAGTTAACACATTTATAAGACGTAGTGTCACAATTAGGGTGGTTGCTGCTACATTTTGGGCACACAATTTTAGATGACGGACATCTTTTCGCTGTATGACCAAGCTTCCAACAACGGGAGCATTGGGACACCGGGAATACATAGGGTTCAACCTTAATGCTTAAACCATCTACAAATATATAAGCTGGACGGAACGATCCTTTAAAGCAGAGGCGGACGGATTCACTTGGTTTCCATCCCTCCCCTTCTGGACTTCGACGCATCAATCTGCTCACGGACATAAGAGCTCCTGGTTCTGGGCAGGTAATGCTCTGAAAGATTTCTTCTTCTGACATCTCTATGTCTACATCTTTGATGACGCCATATGATAAATTGACCTTCAAAGCTCTTTGTATTCTCCATCCCATGCCCAATAAAGTTTTGCTGTTTTCGAGCTGTACCCTACATTTTTCGTTCGTCGAATCTACTCGAATTTTATAGGGGTTAATGTATTTCACCTTTTCAATATTTTCAATGCCTTCATTTCTAAAAAGCTTAGCCAGTGCGAATTGCTTCGGCAGTTTTTAGTTTGACGATATATAAATTTCTATCTTCTCTTCACCAGTTTGAGCCTTAATTTTCTTTTCCTGGTTTTTAACTAAGGTCCATTCTTCGTCTTCCCCTTCTTCTCTTCCTCTTTTAGTTGGTCTCTGCTCCTCAGTGTATTTTTCCTCTTCCTGTAACTTCAACTCACATTGATCAATTTCAACCATCTTCTGTTCGCTTAACGAGCTCGGGTTGCTTATCTCACACCCGATCGTTTCTTCATTCATGGTCGGCGGCCGGCCGGGCCTGTAGGTATACCTACCGGCACACACTAATAGCCACCCGCACACACAACGACGCGACGTAAATACCCAGTACCTGGTGGACGCGTTTACCTCGTTCGAGTGCCGAGACGAGACTGCCCTACTAAACCTTTTCTTTGTTTGCCTTGTTTCAATAAGATTCACAAATATTTTTTTTTTGTTGACGTAAGTAAGTCTCTAAATTTGTATTATAATAAATATTTGATTATTGTTTTGTAGTTTTATTATGTCTAATAAAGGTGAACAATATTTTCTACCGTATTGGTTGCACAACCCTAGCATCATTACTATTACCTTGATAAAACTAAAAGTTTCTATTAGATTTGAAAACCACGCCGTCCGTATCGACTACAGGGCCACGCGGCTCACTTCCATACGCGTTTTGTTTCATAGCTGCAATCTGTGGCTTGTAGGAAGCGTTTACGTCAAACCTCTTACGCGGCTCACTGGTGACCCTCATGGCTCAAACGGTTCAGTACGATTAGGCTCACCGGTGAGCCCCGTGGCCTAAATGGAAATGCTCGATATTTCATAAAGCGTTCAACGTGTTAATTATACATTATTAACGACTCTCGCGCAGTTCGAGTTGCGAAGAGGGCGCCGCAGCGCGACGTCCCCCGCCCACGTCAGTATGTTTGCGCCGAGTTGGCAACAAACGGCTATTGTACCATACCTATAGCGAGTTAAGGGATGAAATTTTTGTCAGAGATAGTTGAATAACCAAGGAATTCGTTACTTAAACATTTGTGTTAACTGTAATAGTAAAATATTATGCCACACGAGGACGAACTTGACCTCGCCGAAATAATCGTAGTTGAAATGGAAAATAATGTTTATTTTAACATGCTTTTTATGGTACGTTGTCACAGTTCAGATAGGGGAATCTCATCACTGTCATTTGTATCTGACGGATCAGAGCTACTGGTAGGGCCTAAAGATTTGAGATTAATCCAAATCTTTATCCCTGCTGCGACACCGCCATCACATTTTCGTTTCTTGTGACTAAAACCAGTGACCTCTACAATTTTATACGTGTTACCAAGGCTTTTTTCAATTTGAAAAGTACCTATAAATTTTGACAGCAGTTTTAAACCGTTTCCCGGATTGTAATAGTCTTCTTCTTCTTTAAGTGCCTCTCCATTACTGAAGGTTGGCAGTCAGCTTCTTAAATTTTTCTTTGTCAATCGCCAATCTGAACAATTGCTCCACGGTCTTAATCTCTAGTTGTAATAATCAGTTCTAGTCATTTTGGCAAAGTTACACTCATTTTAGGCTGTAGCAGGAGCTCGTCCGGCATCGTGCCTACTTTTTTGTTTACCTTGACTAATTTCAATATTAGAATTTATCTCAACTCGAATATCTTTTACATTTTCACTAGGGTAGTTTGATTCAAGATCAAGTTTATTAGAGAGCGCATCTTGAAATTTTAGGCCAAGCAGAGCTTCTGCTGCAGTTCTTTGAGTGTATGGCATTTACAGTGTTGTTGATTCCACACTGTATATTTCCCAGACTCTTGTCCCAATCGCGTTAATCTTTGTTTATATACTATTTTGCCATTCCATTTAGAATTGTTTGCTTAAAATGTTCTTTTTGATTGACGCCATTGGACAAGCGACTGCATTTAGTGTATGTTTTATACCGTAATAGTTACCTACTTGTAGAATTTTCTAAATTCTGGTGAAGTTAATGACGTGACTGCAGGCCTCACTTCATACATCTGAAGATCTTAGCTTTAACTTCAATATATATAATATATATATTGAAGTTAAAGCTAAGATTTGCTAAGAAGAGCTATGTATTTGATTACCCTCTTTTTATAAAAATGTGCATTTTTTCTTACAAATTTAGCTATTTCTAATATATATATATAAAAAGAGGGTAATCAAATACATAGGTACCCGACTCGGTATCCACATACGTTAATAGCACTACCGTAGAAACTGACAATGTACAAGACGGGACCTTCATATGTCGGGTTTCATATGTCTATAAAAATTTATAATAAAATTCCAGAAACATAAAATCCATTAAAAATTGTAATATATTCTTTAAAAAATTCAAATCGTTCTTAATAGAAAAATGTTTTTATAACTCATTCCCCCGCCGCGCGTAGCAGCGAGCAGTCGCGTACACAACCTGTTCTTATCGTGTGGCCAAACTCAGTGGCGCTTAAACTTTAGCCCAAGATGTATTCCTGTGGAAAGTGCAAATCGAAGATTTCGGACGGACCCTTATGTTCGTCATGCGGCCAGTACTTTGACTTTGAATGTGCTTCTATATCCGAACTAGGTTTCAATAAACTAGGAGTAGACAGGAAAACTCAATGGAAGTGTCCGGCGTGCAAGAGTGGAACCCCAGCTACGACACATTCAGCAGACTTGAAGTGCAGAGCTGAACTCGACACTGAAACCATACTGGCAGCCATCCAAAAGCTTTCCGACAGAAAGAAGCCTATTGATAAACTAGTGGAGGACATGAGGGAAGTGAAATCAGACCTTAGTGACCTAAAGACGTCAGTGGAAGCAGCCCACTCTTGGATGAAGGATCTGGGCGACAAAATGAAGTCCATAGATAAAAGGCTCATTGTTGTCGAAAAGGCCTCAAGTGCGGTCTCAAGTGAGGTTTCTACGCTGCGAACATCCATTAGAGACATCGAAACTGCTCTCAACGATAAAGACCAACGGGCCCGTCTTAACAATGTCGAGATCAAGGGGGTTCCCGCAAACAAAAATGAGAATTTAATTGAAATCTTATCCATGATCGCAGAAAAGGCTGCTGGTATATCCTTCAGGAAGGAAGACATAAATTTTATATCAAGAGTGCCCTCACGTATCCCCAACAATTATTAACGCAAACCCAAACCAATTATTGCTTGCTTCCAAAACAGATATCTCAAAGAAAATCTAGTATCAACATTACGCTCCATGAAGGGACTAGTAGCATCAGAAATAGGATACCAACAGGACTCCAGAATATATGTGAATGATCATCTTACCGCTGCCTCCAAGCAGCTATTGTCCAAGGCGAAAAGTATTGCGAAAGAACAACACTACCAGTTCGTTTGGGTAAAGAACGGCAAGATTCTAATTCGAAAAAACACTACTTCGCCGATAATATCAGTGAGAACCGAAGAAGATTTGAAAAAAATATGTTGAACTTTGGTCAAACTATACTATCACCTTTAAGTCTCATTTCTGCCTGTTGTTATAAGTTTGAGAACCATAATTGTCTAACTAGCGCTCACTGTCGGTATGCTTCTTTGCATGGAAGTTACCTATCGCTTACGGTCGGGCTTGTTCAAGTCATTATTTTTAACGCGGTAAGTACACATTTGTATAAGAGCAAAACGTGTTTACAAGTCTTTCTTTTGACGTTTATTCATCGCTTATTTACTTTCAATTGGTCATTACAGTATCGATTATCAATATGTGTTAATATTTTAGCAACAAAATCATTCTCATATATAGCGTGCACTTATTTTAATACCAACTTGAATATTGTTTTGGATAACTTCAACTTATTATCTTATCTACCACCGTATAAAGGTTATAGTTCTCCTCGAATTAGCGTTGTAAAGGGTAGTTATGGAAAAATACTTGCTACGAGTACGTTACTGTACAATAGATTAACCACGTTGAATTATAACCAAATTCACATGATCTATGATTATTATCCAGCACTGTGGAATTCATTAGCACTGTCTATAATTTGCTTATTATTATCATACTATTCCATTCAAAATATTTAATACATAATATTACTATTCTAAAATCATATCAATTATTTGTTGTTTACTATGATACAATGTCTAGTAGTTGTTCAAATTTCATTGTGCAGCGTGATTATTGCAAGCAAAATCGCGAACGGAGCACACCTATTAATTTACAGCACCATAATAAGTACGTATTTTTAATATTACTGTTTTATGCTTGTTCTCGGAATAACCTACACATTAGGCGTAGCCTTATTACATTATTTTTTCTATCTCGTATATTGACTATATATATACTTCTAAAACTTGTCACTCATAATGGTTGAATTTACCGTTTTTTACCAAAACGTAAGAGGGCTACGCACGAAAACGGATAGATTTTTTAGGAACACACAGCTGAATAATTATTCAATTATATGCCTATCTCAAACGTGGCTTCTTCCATCTATAAGGGACGAAGTACTCTTTGATGATACGTATCTAGTATTCAGACGCGACCGTGACAGCGTGCTTACGTCACAATCGCTCGGCGGCGGTATCCTTATCGCAGTAAAGCGCCAGCTAGCGGCCGTCGCGAGACCCGAATGGCACTCGCCAGCAGAAGATTTATGGCTTACAATTACTTTGCACGGTACTCATAGACCCTCCAAAAAAGTTCACATATGTTGCATATATCTATGTAAAATCGCCAGTCGTGGTATAAGTGCTTCCGCTCAGCTAGGATTGTTTACAGACAAACTAGAGGTCATACTTACTTGTAATCCTGACGATAAGTTTATTATCGCTGGGGACTTTAACCTTCCGTCCATTCAGTGGTGCCAACAAGACAACAGCACGCAGCTGCTACCGTCAGGTGTTACTAATGAGACTGTTACAAATTTTTTCGATACTCTAGCTTTATTTAATCTATCACAATATAACTTTATCAGGAATACTAATAACCGTACGCTTGACTTATGCCCGGTTCCTATATCCACGAAACGACTCGTTTTAGTAACTAATCGTTACATTTCCTACTAGACGTAAGCTGAAACTGTTCCTATAAAAAACGACTCGTAGGAAAAGTTACCGATGGTTTGTTACTAACGGATGGGAGGGTTACCAGCTACGGTCCGTAAGCATATAGTATAGAGATGCTAGAGAACGGTGTTCCTATAAAAAAAACGAAACGTCAGTGAACTGTCAGAGTAACTAGCCGTTGATAATTTTGTTACCGCTAGATTTTGGTCGGTTGCCTAGGTCAGTTCAGAGGTTGTTATTTTATCGTTAAAATATAAAAGTTAAATTAGAATGTCGAGCTCAGAAAGTGACAGGGAGGTGCTTCATGCATTGTCGGACTGGACTTCAGAGTCTGATTCTGACGGTGAAACTACTCGCAGGGTTTACAAAGAAAGAGTGAACTACATGAGCACTCTGGATACATACGAGTTCCAGCTGCGGTTTCGGCTTGATAAGCCGGCTGTAGAACAACTGTTGACCGAAATTCATCCCCATTAGCGAGTCACAGGAGGCAGGTTAGTACGTAAACCTATTTTTGCTAGCGGATAACCTCTAATCATCATACAGAAATAACAAGGTGATTGTGTGATGTAGTTTATACCCAATAAGTATACATTAACTTATTTGTTTTAGAAATCATGGAATAACACCTTTGCACCAACTGCTACTGACATTAAGATTTTATGCTTTGGGCACAATGTTATTGTCAGTAGCAGATTTCTCTGGTGTCGCCAAGTCATCGGCCTGTCGTATTGTGCGAGATGTCAGCTTTGCTATAGCACATTTGTACAATGTCTGTCTAGTCGCAACACTAGTCGCCAATGCTCGACGAAACTTATCACGGGGCGGCACAGATCAGCCGTTTTCCGTGGTAGTTTCCGTCATGCAGCGACTAAGTGTTGGAACAACATTCCGCCGCCGATAAGGAACCTGCAGAGTATAAACACTTTCAGAGCTAAATTGAAAATATTACTTTGCTCTCACCAAAAAGAGGAAGAGCTTCGAAACGACACCAGTGCTATCTGATTAAGTACATATTGATAAAAAGAAGTATAAATAAATCTGTAACTGGTTTACGGTCTATGGTATGTAGGCTTAGTTAAAGGTTTTATGTAATGTTATAAGTACGTATATCTTACTCGTTATATTATATTATAGGTTTATTATTGGGTAGGTATTGTTTTTATTTTATAATCATTGTATTACATTGGTGCATAACTTGTTTGATGTTTTCTGTTATTGTGACTGTCTTTGTTTGTTAGCTCGTACGTGCACCGTGTATTCCACCCGTGCGTGACGTCACCTGCCGGTTCCACGGAAGACCAGCGCTGGTTTTAGACCAGCATCTGCTGAGTTGGGACCGGTTTGTGGCAAAAAACAAGTTTTACTTGGTTCATTTTATATCTTGTTAATATGTGTATCTTTTTATGTTTTTTGCTACCAATAAAATACTGTCTATTGTCTATTGTCAATGGCTACATATAGGGTGTTTTTTTAACCTAGATAGAACTTTAAATTGTAAAAAGTAACACAAAAAATTAAATTTTGATAAAACATTTTTTTTTATTTGTTTCAGTATACTCTGACAAATCATCATGAATAGACTCACGCTTGAACAACGCTACGAAATTATCCAAATTTACTTTGAAAATCAGTCGTCGATTCGCGCAACTTATAGACGACTTCGTCATTTTTATGGCGTACATAATCGTCCATCTGAACAAGCCATTCGTCGAACTGTGGATAGATTTCGTACCACATACTCTCTAGAGGATGCAATAACACCAACACGTCGAAGGAATGTGCGTAGTGAAGAGAATATCGCCGCTGTAAACGAAAGTGTGGAAGAAGATTCAAATTTATCGATTCGTCGTCGGTCGCAGCAAATGGGGCTCTGTCCGTCCACTACGTGGAAAATTTTGCGCAAAGATCTCGGCCTACACCCGTATAAGATCCAGCTGGTGCAGGAATTGAAGCCACGAGACCATTATATGCGTCGTTCTTTCGCCGATTGGGCTCTAGAGCAGTTGGCAACTGACCCGTTGTTTTATAGCAAAATTGTGTTCAGCGATGAGGCGCATTTTTGGCTTAACGGGTTTGTTAATAAGCAAAATTGCCGCATATGGAGTGAGACCAATCCACAAGAGACCCTACAGACTCCATTACATCCAGAAAAATGCACCGTTTGGTGCGGTTTTCACGCTGGTGGCATCATCGGACCTTATTTCTTCAAAAATGAGGCCGGAGCTCGCGTTACGGTCAATGGAGATCGTTACCGCACCATGATCAATGATTTTTTGTTTGAAAATATGGATGACATTGATCCGGAGGAGATGTGGTTTCAACAGGATGGCGCTACGTGCCATACGGCGAACGCAACCATCGACTTATTGAAATCAAAATTTGGCGATAACTTGATTTCGAGAAATGGACCTGTCAATTGGCCTCCAAGGTCGTGCGATTTGACACCTCTCGATTATTTCCTGTGGGGCTACGTGAAGTCACTGGTTTATGCTGATAAACCAGCAACAATTGACGCCTTGGAGGCCAGCATTGTTCGTGTTATTCGTGACATACGGCCAGCAGTGCTCGAAAAAGTGGCCCAAAATTGGACGTCCAGAATGCGCTTCGTCAAGAACAGCCGCGGTGCCCATATGCCCGAAATCATTTTCAAATGTTAATGTCACGTATTGATCTTTCGAATAAAAAAAAAATTTTGATTACAATTTAATTTTTTGTGTTATTTTTTACAATTTCAAGTTATATCGGGCTTAAAAAAACACCCTCTACAAATGAGGAGTAATACAGAGCAGACATTCTACCAAATAGCCCGCTTTCCACGTGTCCTTGGAGCAATTGATGGAACTCATGTTAGAATACAATCACCTAGTAAGTACTAATTGTATTTTTATCACACCACATTCAATATATCAATTCTAATTAAGTATTTATGTGAGGATCAAAACCAGTCTTGTATACATTACTAATACATAAACATTGGCACATTAATTGTTTTTTATGGTTTATAGGTATAACTCTTACATCACCTACTGATTAACTAGTTAAAAACTTTATTCACAGTTTCCAACCTACATATGTAGTAAACATGACATTACATAGTTATTTATTAAAAACTTGTTTCTATTTCAGATTCTCAGATAGGAGAGGAATTTAGGAACCGCAAAGGGTACTTCTCTATCAATGTACAAGCAGTTTGTGATGCCAACTTATCATTGATGAATGTGGTAGCTCGTTGGCCAGGTTCAACTCATGATGCAACTATATTTGATAATTCAGAGTTACGAGGTAATAATATAATATCTACCATCTCCCCCACTACTTCCTCCATATATCTGGTCACCTTGTATTTCTGATTTTGTAGAATCTTATTCAATTTTAATACCTTGGGTTTCACTTATAAATAACAGCTAATTGCACATTTGCATATGAATCTCTAATTTTTCAAAATAAAATACAGCTGGATAATGGTGCTGGAGCTGCCTATAGGAGATAAAGAGTTTTTTAAATCGGTTCAGTATTATTTGAGTTTATCCATTACAAACAACATAAAACCCTATCCTTTCTTTGTTTAATATTAGTTTAGATAAGTATATCATTATCCCTTATTCGAAGGAATAGGTGATAAATGGTTATTGATTATTTATTTTTATTTTAGCTCAGTGTGAAAGTGAAATGTTTGGCAACAGGTGGTTACTAGGAGACAGTGCATACCCTCTGAAACCATACCTTCTAACACCTCTACTAAACCCAGAAGGCAGAGGAGAACTGCTTTATAATGAAGCTCAGATCAGAAGTAGAAACTGTATTGAAAGGTATAATGAAATTGATTGAAGTATTTCTTCACAGCCTCAATATTATTATTGTTTATTAGTAAGTGACCAGATGTGTGAGTCGTTTGTCTGATGATAAGTGTCATACCTGTCCATGACAGTTGCAGTGCAACTTAGATCTTTTAACTTTAAAATTCTGTGGAGGGCTAAATGCCCTTAGCACAGTAGTGTAGTGCTTTCAATTCACAGTAAGTACATCTATGAGAAGAATATCTGGCTCTGTGGTACCTACTAAGACAGACATCTAGTAAAATGTTTTATGTTAACTTGTTATAGATGTTTTGGAGTTTGGAAAAGGAGATTTCCAGTAATCTCATTAACCTTGCGACTTAGCCTGCTGAATGCACATACAGTTATAATTGCAACAGCAGTACTGCACAATATCTGCCGGATGCGCAGCATGGGTGATGTTCCTCCTGAGGTAGAGATACCTTCGAAAGAAAATGATGATCTACAAGTGGATGGAGAATCGGCTCATAGCGATGCCAGTGGGCTTAATACAGAAAGGGCTATATTGATAGCAAACTATTTCAATAAGTATGAATTAGTCTATGTTTTTATTATCTTATGTTTTTAAATATCTTCTGGCACCTACCTATCTACTGATAAAACAGTGTTAGGAAATTTAACAATTTGATGAAAAAATCTATAGTATAGGCCGCCTAAATTAGGTGTCTTAGAAAAAGCTACAAAATAAGAATATAATATTGTTAGAAAGCATATAAATTACCAATTTTTTTATTTATTCCTACGAATAATAATAAGTCAGGAAGCATAATTCAGAACAAATTCCACACAAAAAGTGGTTCTTCAAACAAAAGCGACGTATGATTCCAAATACGAATTACTTCCGAGGTTACAAATAGACATGTTCGGTGATTGGTTTAAATTCAGAAGGAAAGCAAGGATTGGTTCACGCGCGTGCTGCAACGTCTACTATGACAACTGAGTCGTAGCGTCGTGGACGATGTAATGCAAAAAGTGAATTGGACCAAGTCAATAATATAAACAATGTTTTTTTTATATCGGTTACTTTTTAAAATTCAGTGAACTTTATGTCCCGCCAAATATGATTAATTTATTAAGTTTTCGTCTTGAAGTAATTAGAAGAGACTCTTTCTTTGCAATGTAGTGAAGTAAGATTAAAAAAAATTCGCATATTCATTTTACCAAAAATATATTTAACTAGCTGGTGCCCGCGACTACGTCTGCGCAGGGTTAGTACTTCGAGTAGCTTAATATCTTCTCCAAGGCCTCACCCTGACCAGACCTTCATCTATCATTATACCAAAATGTCATAAAATAAGTACATGGTCAAACGCAATTGTTATAATAGAAATCCAAGAGAAAATGTAAATACTTAGTGTATCAATCAGTAAACACTAATAATAGAAGACAGGACTTACGAGTACATACAAATATATCACCATAAAAAAAAAAACTGTCATTTCATTTCATCACCCTTGACGGTATTTGTGTTACATTTCATCCCCCTCGAGTCTAGTGTATCGAGCTGTCAAAATAATAGCGAGCGACACAAACTTAACAAAACAAAACAAACTTAAATGTAGGCGTTGAAAACACCGCTGCTTACCCCTTCGAGTATATATAGGCGAAACCATTTGTTATGTTGTGTTAAAAAATAGCATGTAAGTGTTGCGGGTGATTCACTCAAGACCGCTAGATTGATGTTTCACCTCCGTCGTGATGGCGGAATCGCTCGACTACAGTCGGCTGAACAACAAAGACGGATGACATGCCAACTCTATTCGCAGAATACCTTCATTATCAATTATTTTAGAAAAGCATTGTATTAATATTACTGACAGATTTATGAGCAACTCAAGTAAACCACTTCAAAATTTGCAAAGGGTGAATTTTCATTAGCTTGAACAATTAAACGTACTTACGTAATTCAACTTAGCAACGAACTATTTTTTTAATGCTATACTATGCAACTGAAGTTAATCGGTTATTACTGTTAATTGTTCATTTTCTATAGTATTTTTTATAGATGTTGATTTTTTTTTGGGACGCATCATCAGCGTAAAAATGATAAGTTTACTTAATATAAAATTTGATATACATAATAACATAACCAAAAAAACAGTAGGTACTAACAGTACAGACTGGGAGGTACTGCATTTTTGTGTAACATGGTACATATACAATTTCTTCCAATTTGTTTTTTTATTTTTTTCTTCAAAATGAACGGAGTAAGTATATAATGCTGTTTTTCACAGGCGTCTAGTCATACTCTTGTCTTTCTAGCTTAAGTGCAGAGAGGCATTTATTTTACTGCACTGGATCGGCAAGGAAATGAAAATAAAACTAAGCTAAAACTAAATAAGCAAAATACATTGCTGTTACATATCAATATTCAGTTCTGTAAAAAAATATACATTAAACAAAAATAGACTGACTTTATTTTGCATAGTATTGACCATCTCGGTTTGTATACGTATTTGTACATCTTTGAATATAATTATAATTTTGCTACTACTTACTAATAAAAGTGATTCCTGGACATTTTAATCTTGTATGGATCCTGCACCACTTCACAACACATGCTGGCATGATGATTCACAGCTGTAGTCCACAATGATAAAAATTAAAATGTATGCGAAGATTTTACGTGTGCTCGCTTGCAAGAAAAATGTCCGACTGATGACGTACTGAACACGACTTTTAAGCCCCGCCTACTTGAACACGACTTTTGTTGGGTCATTTTTTTAACGCAGTTACTGTTCCTGGCTTATTATTATTCGTAGATTTATGCATAATAAACAATCCCCTGTCATTCTCAATTTAGTGCCATGATATATTATTAATTGTTGTTTTTTATTTTTCAGTTTGGAATAATGGACCTGGATTTGGAAATGGAATTGATGTTAGAATGGAATACACCTACTACAGCTTACAAAATATGTATATATATATATATATATATATATATATATATATATATAGTATAATATAACTTGTTTCATAAATTAAACAAAATAATTGTATGTAATAAAATATATTTTTTACTTTTCTCTATTAAAAATGGGTATTTTTTAAACTTATGAAATTAATAACTTAAGTGTACATAAAGACTATAAACTAACATTTTTGTAAAAAAATACTTTTGGATCCAAAACCCTTCTGTGTTGTTCTTTAATCTTTAGCCAATTTTTCTTTCACTAATTCTTTTTTCAGAATTTCTATTTCTAAATTTAATTTTGTTGTTTTAGCCTCATAGTACTTAGCAATTGCTAAGTTTCGTTCACGGCGACCATCATCAATGTTAAGTTTTCTCTTCTTTCCTGTGTGAATATAGAAAATACAGTTACTTTAAAAGTAGGAATATGCATCGAGCTTTGATGATTATATTATAATGAAGAAAGTACCTTTACTTGTTTCTAATTCTTTAGATGTATTTGTCATTCCATATAACCGTCTGGGTTTTGTAGATTCATCTACTTTCCTGCTTTTGGCTGTCAAATGAAAAAAAAATTAAGTAGTTTAGTCTTCTTAACACAAACACACTGATAGTATACCTCATGGTATGGTCTATACTCTTCATGATTGCCATAACCGTGTACTTGCTCGTAAATTATATAAATAAAACATTGCAATATAAGGGGGGAAAATGCACATCTTCGGACAGGATTCGAACCCGCACCTTCTTACAGACGCCATGACCACTAGGCTGACTAGGCCACCGATCCGAGCTTCGAAGTTTAACCCGTCCGTCCCCATACGACGGTTAAGATCAAATAGATAGTTAAAAATTCGATGCTCGGTGGACTAGTTGGTCATGGCGTCTGACACGTATTTTCGGAAGACTGGGGTTCGAATCCCGTCCGAGGATTTGGATTTGCCTCTCTAAACTTGCAATGTTTGGTATCGCTAAGCAGGCGTTAGTACTTTAAAAATCATGTAAAAAGTATAAAAAATAAAATTCAATAAACGTTACTGCTACCAACACTTCAAAATATGTAGGTACCTGTGTATATCTATATTTATAATAAAAATGTAACTGATCACTGTGCATATAGAAGATATGAGAAAAAATAGTAATGAAACTTTTATAAACGAAAATAGAATGAAAAAATAAATGATTGTTAGAATTTATGTCTGTTTATCTGTTTGTATGCGCTTGTGCACGCTAACCTCAGCTAGGGTTTATCCGATTTAAATTTGGGTTTCACTTTATTGTAGTAAGATTCACTAACATTTAGTGCTTGTTTCATGTGAATCGGTTCTTAAATAAAATATTTATTGAATAATAAAGGTTACTTTTATTTTAAACCCGCCGTATCCCGCGAGCGAAGCTGCGGGCAGGTCAACTAGTATTTAATAAAACAATTGCAAAATGGAGAAGAAAATGTATGTACCTTCACATATAGGCAATGTGTAGTGTTCAGGTTCTGGTGTAAACTCAAACAATACATCACTTGCAATGTGACTTTCTCTAATATGTCATCATGTGGTATATAATCGGGTTTTCCACCACCTGTCTGTAATTAATTATTTATAATGGGTTATGACTTTGCTTGATAGATTAAATAAAAAATGTATGTATGACCAGCTAAGATGCACAGTACCGTAAGCATCAGGGTATGCTAAACCAATGATTGCAGAAACTGCACAATGCACTCCCAATTTTCAATGTATTTATGAGATTTGATACATTAGGTAAATGGTAATATGATGACCAGAGATGACAGTTATGGGTACCTTACCTTTAAATTATTTATTCTTATTTGTTGGCACCTTTTACGGGCTGCCTTTTTTAAATTGTCCCATTTTGCTTTGAGCTGGTCCTTGAGTCGCGGAATTTGCCCTTTTTTGTAATTAAAATCATTTGTTATTGCAGCCCAGGCTTCTTCTTTCAATTTATTTGATGAAGCATTGGTCTCCTTTCTCGTGATTATAGGTCTACTATTAACTAAATCTAATAGCAGAGCCACTTCATCCTTTGTCATCGGCTTCTTCGTTTTCTGAAACACAATTCAGGTTACTTCAGTTTCTTGTTGTTGAAATTAACTACGATGGAGGATATGAATATAAAATTGAATGGTACTTACCAAAGATATATCCATTTTATCGAAAATAAAGATTAGCCTCGGTGTGTTGTGATAGGATAAAATAAAGAATACCGAGGTAAGAACTGCCTACAATTCTTGTTAGATTTTATTAGTTAAACTAATTTTCACTTGTTGATCAATATGATAAAAACAAAATCAAACAGGATCTAAGTAATGGTGAAATCAATCTTGCAACACAACACGAACCAAATTTACGAATTTCGCGCGACCTGTAATTACGTCAATAAATTAAACTTTTGAACTTGGGCTTGGCGCGAGTTGGCGTTTCGTTCAAACTTCATTACTAACAGAAAAAAATGTTTAGTGATAAAAGAGATTAATTCAATAATAAAAAGACTTTTTGCCTTTAATTAAATAGATCATTACTAAATTGCATGTATTTCTAATAATAACTCAAGAATCATATATATAGGCGTCAACATTTTTGTTATATTATTCAACGCTTCATGAAGAGTAGAAACGCCTCAGAGGAACAGGGAGGTCCATCGGTAAGCGGGCTAACTACGGACGCTCGTCGTTGGTAGCCGGCGCTAAAAACTTGTGGAACAGTATATAACGCCTCGTTACTGGTAGCTTGATTACGAATGGTTACTGTGACGAACGACGGATCGTTTAATATAGGAACCCGGCATTAATATTCTCTAATTTACCACTAAAGGTACTCACAGACGCGGATCCTCTAGTGTCAGAAGACATACATCACCCGTCTGTTCTTGCTAAATTAGACTTAACAAGGCAGTTTAGTTGTCCTTGCAAACCTAGACTAAAATACTTTTATGAAACTGGTGACTATACCAATATATGCAACGAACTTGATGCGATAAATTGGTCGCAGAGCCTATGCTATAATTCAATTGATGGAGACCTTGATTTCTTTTACAAAATACTATACGACTTACGAGACCGGTTTATATATCACAAAACTATATCAATAAACAATAAAAGTCCACCTTGGTTTAACTCACGTCTGAAAAAGATGTTAGCCGAGAAATACAAATATATACGTAAATACAGACGCTATGGTAACAGATCGGACTATGACTCGTTTGTTTTACTGCGTGATCGCGTAAAAGAGTACGAAAACGAATGCTATAATGCATATATTAATAAAGTTGAAAACTCGATTGCTTCTTCGCCTAAAGTTTTCTGGTCTTACATTAAAAGTAAAAGGAAAAGCTCAACTTTTCCTTCTACTATGACTTACGGAAACGAAAGCGCTAACACTGGTGACAGTATTTGCAATCATTTTTCTAAATTCTTTGAGTCCACTTTTCTCCACTCGTCGCATAGTGAGACATCATTACCTACTAGTCAACAAAACCAACAAATAAGTCCCGTTAGTATTCGCTCAATTGAAATTTCCTTAGAGGTCTTGGAAAAAATGCTCAAATCATTAGATATCAATAAATCTGCCGGAGTGGACGACATCCCACCATTTTTCATTGTCAAATGTGCAAAAAGTTTGACACTTCCTCTCAGTATAATTTTTACCAAATCAGTTCAACATGGTGTGGTTCCTCTTATTTGGAAGTCAGCATTGGTCTCACCAATTCATAAGAAAGGATCTAAATCAGAAGTTGAAAACTACCGGCCAATTTCAAAGTTATGCGTCTTTGCTAAACTACTCGAAAAAATAGTCCATACTCAAACTTACGCTGCACTTAAATCGACCATATTGCAAGAACATCACGGTTTTCTTAATGGACGCTCGACTACTTTTAACTTGATCCTGACAAATTAATTTGTGGTGAGCCACATGAGCTTGGGTGATCAGGTTGATGCCATCTTTACAGATTATAGCAAAGCATTCGATAAAATCGATCATTTACTGCTTCTTTTAAAGCTCCAGGCCGCTGGCATTCACGGTAACCTGTTTAGATGGTATTCTTCCTATATTGAAAGCAGATCTCAAGCTATTGTTCTCAATGGCTTCAGATCTGAGTGGATTAATATATCTTCCGGTATTCCGCAGGGGTCATGGTTAGGACCTTTGATTTTTATAATATTTATTAATGACATAAGTTCTTGTTTTCTACACTCAAAGTTTTACCTTTTCGCCGACGACATGAAAATTCTCAAACCAATAAGTTGCGCCCGCGACGCGAATAACCTTCAGGACGATCTTTTTAGATTAAGTGATTATTGTAGCTTCAACAAGCTAGACCTTAATGTGGATAAATGTTTCATCTTAACATTTTCTAGAAAATTAACTACAACTGAATTTGATTATGTCCTAAAAGGTAAAAAAATTTAACGAGTGCGTTTTATTAGAGATCTGGGTATTTTACAAGATGGTAAACTAACATATAATGAGCATATTAATAACATAGTGACAAAAGCATCTCAAACCCTCGGCTTCATTATGCGCATATGTACTCCTTTTAACTGTATAAAAACACTTAAAATCTTGTACTGTGCCTACGTCCGCACTATTCTGGAATACTGTTCGCAGGTTTGGAACCCCGTCTATAAATACAATATCGTACGCATTGAAAATGTGCAACGTAAGTTTCTAAGATTCCTGCAATATCGATGTAGATCCTTTGACGACGAATATGAGCAGCGATGTAGACGTCATCACCTGCTCCCGCTTGAAACAAGACGAACTATAGCTGATATATCATACTTTTTAAATATCATACATACAAAAGTTGACAATGCTGAACTACTCAGCAAAATACTGCTTCGAACGCTATCATTGATAAGTACAAGACATACCTCTCTTTTTGCTATTATCCCCTCTTTTAAGACTAATTACATAAAGAATACTTTTTTTATAAGAACTTCAACATTTGTTAACAAATATTTACAAAATAATGACTTCGACGTTTTCTTCGACAGTGTGCGATCTATGCGAAAGCACTTGGCTCTTGAATTTTTTGTTTCTCAAACTTAACTTCTCTTTTCCAATCTAAGTCTTTGTGTCTACAACTTAGTATTACACTGCTTATTATACTACTACGCAATCATATTAGTAATGTATACCTAAATGTGAAAACTTGTAATTGGCCCAGTTTGTTCACAAGAATGTTGTTTTGACCTACAATGTATATAGGCTGTAAGTTTTCCTACTCTTTCAATATTAATTTATAATGCAAAAAATAAATAGTTAAATAAAATAAACGTGCAGTGAGTCCAGCAGTGGACGAATGTTGACTGTTGATGATGATGATAAATGCCGTGCCGCGGTCAGATTTTATTCGACATGGCAAACCAAAATCAAAAAAATATTTTGTCAAGCACTTTTAACGTGGTTTTTGATTTTGTGGTCTTTACGGGCTTTACAAATAATATTTAGTACAATAGACAATTGTGAGAACGTAAGTATTACTATCTCTTTTTTTAGTAAAAGGGCCAAGATGGTCTATATGCATAGCATGGAATGCTATATCCACTTTTTTAATTGGATACAAGTGGCCAGACTTCTTGCTACTTATACTATCATTGTTTTATGCACATTTGATGCAAGAATTTACTCATTTTTGACCAAAACGATCCAATCGTGGAAAACACTCTCTATTTCTCTCTAATTTTATTATTTGTTTTCGTGATACCTAAATGTCCTGCATCGTCGTGATTTGATCTACACACTTGTAACCTTCCGCTTCAGGGAACTAATAATAATAATTTATCATTGTACTTGCGATATTGTTTATGATCCCCACGTAATCTCTTAAATCTCTTCGTTATTTTCAGGCCTAAGAATTCTTACGGTTCGTGAAATGTCTTGGTCAGTCATTTGCAATGCAAACAGCCAATAATCTTTTTCTATATTATACACTGTCGCAACAGAAACATCGATAGATTGAAAGTTGTGTATTTCGACTTAATGCGTCAACGTGACTCAACTGTGAACAGTAACTACCATCTGGCTATTTAGTGTACAATATCACGCTTCATAAGCGTAGTTATTATTAATCTGTACCTAGCAAGGACACCCTATATTTTTTTCTTGCGAACTAATAATATGGGACTGGCAAAGTCAGAATTAGACTCCTGCCGCCTTATTATGGTTGCAGGTTTAAACTAACTCTAGCGATAAACTCGACAATAAACCCGAAAACGTTATTAGCGTCACAGGTTTATTTCATAAACGAGACTATCTATAGCAATTTTGCCAAACCAGGGATCTGCGTAGTTTATCGGTGGTCTATGTACGCCATTTTGGCCATAGACTAAAATACTTATATCCTACCTAGGAAAGTTTGACTTTGACATATAATTTTGTTCTGAATTGTTGTTTGTTTTCAAATATTGTCTCGCGAATACTGTGGTTGTTTTGTTATGATTTCTTTATATCTTTACCTTGAAAATGGATATTGATTTGCTCGACGACATGGATTTTACTGATTCATACGATGTGGTAATTGACCCTCACTTTTTCCTCTTCTCCCCAATTATCACACCTTTTCTTTCTAGATTCTTTTACAGAGTTTTTAGTAATCAATGAACTTGTTTAGCAACCCGGATCGGAGATTAATCAGATAGAAAAGTTGTTTAAATTTTAACGCGAATTTCAATGTGAAAAAATACGTTCCGTTACATTTACTACCTACCGAGTTTACATCACTTATATTTTATGTTATTTATACTCAGTTAGATTTTTTAAAGCTAGAAGTTGTTTACGATTGTACAACCAAATTGTCTTTTAATAATAAAATATTGTTTATTAGTTTTTATGTACATATACCTACTTACACGTAACAAGTACGGATGAGTTGAATGGATCGTTTTAATGAAGAGTGAAGAAAAAGAATGAATGAATATCTTATCTGTGGTTAAAGTTGATTAGAACCCGGGATTATCTAGTCCTTCGATAGTTCGGCGACCATAATACAGATGTTTCTCAGACCGAGTCTAAACCAAAAGTTTCCATAGATCGAGACTTAGTAAACTGAGGTTTAAACCTGCAACCATAATAAGGCTGCTGAACTATACATTTTGGACTAACTCCTCTAAGAGTTACGGAACTGATCTCGGTCTGAATGAGAAAGCCTGTAAAGAAGATATACAACTGGTTTGTTGTCAGCCAATTCGATTGTCACCTTTGTGTTCTTTGCACATCCAATCCTCAATATTAAGTGCAAAACAACATCAAGTACGTAATCCTGAACCTGTTAACCAACATTAATTTCTGATTTCAGAGAAGTGGTCTTATATTTGATTTAAGCTACGCTATACTATTTGCATCTAGTAAGTTGTTCGTAAATAGGTGTTGCTCTTGCTGAAGTGGTACGAGTTTCTAGCATTAATGGAGTATTCGTCAAATTGCTTAGAACCGAATATCCTCTACCGTCTGTTAATGTTTAAGCACCCTGATTCAAATGATATTTCTTGCTGATTACAACTGTATCCTGCAACATACAAATCACCACTGAACGAAGCAGCGTCCGTGAATACTGGGACTAAATCAATTTTATCTAAATTGGTCTGGAGTTGTAGCTAATTAATAGTTTTAGACGTAAATCTTGTTTACTTTTGACATTGAGACTCGTATAAAACATTCGTTTTATCACTATCCTTTAAAACTCACGCACGGTAGGGTAGGGTGGTATAAGATTGCGCGGTCGGTAAAATTGCGCACACGTCATAACAGGACAACGCAGTGACGTTTGTAGCCAACTTCAGTTGTGTTTTGTTCCCTGTCGCAACAGGTGCGCGCTCCCGAAAAAGATTTGTAAATGAGTGGAAAACCAAATAAATACGTGAGTTTGAATTTATTAATCACTATTGATCTAATTTTTTGATAAAGTTAATGCCTTACTGTACAAAAAGTCGAAGTAATTTGGGCGATTTGTTATTGTTTTAATGTGGCAGAATCATTCAAGTGTTAGCCACATGGAACGTAATACAAACATTTTCTAAGAGATGGCAGTAGTAGTGCAATATTTACAAAGTTACCTGAATGTGTAAAATTGCGCACATTGAGCAAGTGTAAGATTGCGCGCGCGCAAACTTACACTACCCTACAGATTTTCGTCATTGTTTTCGATTTTGATTGATAGGCTGCCTCTGTTGGTTTTTAATATAAAAATACATTAAGTAGTTTTTTATTTGTAGAATGTCCAGAAGAGTAAGGAAAACAGATCGCCAAGTTTGTTCTGAGGAGACAATCAAAGAGGCTCGTAGGCGAATTGATAATGGCGAAAGCAAAAGAACAGTGGCTACATCTTTAGGGATGGCAGAGTCAACTTTACGATTTCGTTTGAAACAACCTCATTGTGCTACAAAGTTGGGCAGATTTGATACAACATTTTCACTTGAGGTAGAAAATGATTTTTGCGAACACCTGAAGACATTGGATGATATGTTTTATGGTTTAACGCCAAAAAAATTAAGGAGTGCAGCGTATGAGTATGCAGAAAAACTAAAAATTCCTCATAGATTCAACAAAGAAACTAAAATAGCAGGAAAGGAGTGGATGCGTGCCTTTTTGAAACGACACCCTGATATTTCCCTTAGACAACCAACTTCGACAAGCATCGCACGTGCAATAGGATTCAACAGACCGCAGGTGGAGCGATTTTACATAAACTTATCTGCGCTAATGGACAAATATAATTTCCCACCACAGTCTATTTATAATATGGATGAAACAGGTATATCCACCGTACCTAATAAACAGCCTAAAGTACTATCTAGAAAGGGTAAACGCTCAGTCAATAAAATCTCCAGTGCAGAGCGAGGCACAAATGTAACTGTCGTCAATGCTGTATCTGCGACTGGCCATTTCATTCCGCCTGCGTTTATATTTGGGAGGAAGAGAATGAAGCAAGAACTCTTAGACGCTGGACCACCTGGATGTATCGGAATGGTCTCAGATTCCAGTTTCATAAATTCAGATTTGTATCTGTATTGGCTGACTCATTTCAAGGATCATGCGAAACCGACTAAAGACCAGCCTGTGCAACCACTTGACAGAGGTTTCCATGGAGTTCTGAAAACATTTTATTCCAGCGAATGTGAAAAATGGCTCCGTAATCACTCAGGGAGAGCTATAACCGTCTATCAGATGGCAGGAATTTTTACACCGGCTTTTCATCAGGCTGCAACAACTGGTCGTGGAGTAGAGCTCTTCAAGTGTACTGGCATTGTGCCGTGGAATCCTGACATTTTTACTGACGCTGACTTTCTGGCAAGTGAAGTTACTGAAAGGGAAAACCCAGAAGATAATCAAATTGATCAGTCTATTCAGGAGCCATCAGTTTCTGTAGCGATTGTGTCATGTGAGGCTACGCCAGCGATCGTTCCATCAGCACAACCTGAAGCAGCAGAAAACATGTCCATTGAGAGCTTTGAAGTGGAACAAATCCAGCCTGGGTCTTCTGAACCAGTCCTTGTGCGTTCGGTACCTGTACCTGAGAAGCCATCACCTATTTCGGAAGCAAAGTCTTGTTTTCAAATAAGTTCAGAAGCGAGTGTCTCATTTCAGTCTACGTCATCGATCGTCTCGTCAGCACAAGCAGTAGACGGGTCTAATAAGACCGTAGAAGTACAGCCCAGGCCTTCTAACTCTAAACCAGTCTTTTTGCGTCAAGAACCCGTACTTGAGAAGCCATCACCTGTTTCAGAAGCGAGATCTAGTCTTCAAATAAGTTCAGTACCGTTGTCAGAAATTATTCCATTTCCAAAATCTACACAAAAGAGTAGTTCTAATAGAAAGCACAAAAAATCAGAAGTGATTAGCAGTTCACCATATAAAAGTCAACTAGAGAAAGAATATGAACAGAAGAATAAATCTAAGGGTGCAAAAAAGCCAAAAAAGATGGGAAAATTACCTACAAAGCCAAATACTAATAATAAAAAGAAGATTTGGAGGTGTGGAGGATGCAACGAAGTATATAAGGAGCCAATAGAAGAAGACTGGATAGCGTGCAATAAATGTAAGGAGTGGTGGCATGAAAACTGTTCAGACTACAATGGCTTCGGGGACTTTATTTGCGATTTATGCAAATAGTATAGTTGCGCAATCTTAGCGACCTCAACGCGCAATTTTACACACTATGGTGTGCAAAATTGCGCAATTCTCAATTTGTGATTTTTGTTTAATTGCTAAGAAAATTTTATATTTTTTGCTTAATTTAGTATGTTAATTTGTTGCCATATTAATAACGCTAAATAAATAAATGATTGATCTCAGATATGATTAAAGTTTTTTACTTTATGAGCTGTTGATTGCAAACTGCGCAATCTTACACCACCCTACCCTAATTCTGTAAAGTTTTGTACTGAAGAATGTAGAAAGGTATCTTTGACCACAAAAAGTTCGATGTTGGCTTCAACTTAATCTATTATCAAAAGTACAAAGCTAACTTGGGTTAACTGTGGAGTTGTCAAACCCTTTGATAGTAGGCAGTTCAATAAAGTTTTTACTTTTATTTATTTTTTGTACATCTGATTCTCGTATAAGACTACATTCGCTTCCAAAGTCAATATACGCAATAATATTTGTATCGGCAGGAGAAGACGTTTTAAAAAAAAATGTTACTTTTATCAGATTTTATATTTAATTTTATTAGGTAGTTATAGCGAAAGTCTTTCGCTCTTGAATACTACTGGCATCATCTGGCATAGACAAAAGTAACTTACACATAGCGCTACTGTGGCCTACTCTAACATTTTTGACACTTAATTAACGGATTAGAACATTTGTTATAACCATGACCTTCTGCACGATAATAAAGCATGTAATTTTTCTAAAGGACTTAGGCTAAGCGCGCACTACGAAAAAAATCGTTGCGAAAAATAATCGTCAATCTGTGAACAACAGAAATGTACTACAATCCGCGCACTGCGAAAATAAATCGTTTGCGATTTAAAATTGCAGATGCGAAATCGTGCGAATATTTTGTACCCTATGAAGCGGTACTGGCTTCGCGCATTGCGGAAAAAATCGCGTGCGATTTTTTGCAGCGGTCAGTCGACTTGTGATTTTTGACGATGTCAGACGTAAGTGACTCGGAATCGCCTGTGCCTACGCCACCTGCCGCCGCAACCAGCGATGTCAACGATAGCATTGATGCAGACAGATTGATCAGTGCGGTGGCAAAAAGGCCCCAAATATGGAATAAACTATCCCCGTTGTATGTGGATCGTAATTTAAAAATTAAATCATGGGATGAAATATCTGATGAAGTAGTGGACGATTGGAGCCAACTGTCCAATAAACAAAAAAAAAGCAATAGGTGAGTATTTTTTATTTAATGAAAGCGAATACTTTATTACAGGTATACTATTCATACTTATACTATACTATAACACTATGCTATCCGTCACTCACCTACTGTTCACGCGCCACCTTACTACACTATCTTGCCTGCTTTAATTATGGCACCTATACTCTATAAGATTAAAGAAATAAATCTAATAATAATAATAAAAATAAACCTTTTTTACCGTCCGTTCAACGGATTTTGATTTCTATTGCGTTGGTGACATGACAAATGACAGCTGCAGTAAACAGTTTGTATTGTAACCACTTTTTGCTTTCGATGCCGTCCTTATGCCAACGTAAAAGAAGTCAAAATCGGTTAAACGGACTGTAAAAAAGCTTTATTTTTCTAATCTTATTGCAAATGGAGTATAGTACACGGTAAGGTGGCGCCTCATAGAGCGAAATGAGTCGGTATTCTAGTCACTTATTTAATTATTTTATGTATCTTTCTTTCTTTACGTTATGGCGGCTCCATATTAGTGCCGTGAAGCTCCGTGAACAAGCGCGAACGTGAATGTGGACCGTTTTCGCGGGGTTCACGCACGTTCACGCCTGTTCCCCGATCAGAGTCGGTATTGTGTCCCGCGACAAAGGGTTCGCGTCTCGTTCGCGCGGCGTCCACGCATACACATCCACATTCATGGCCCCCTGTCAGTGTACTCCGGACTACGAAGGCGTACGGACGGACGCGAGCGCGCTATGGAGTCGTGCGAGAACGTTTGGAACAAAGAAACTGAAATGCTCTTTTTAGAGCAATACCATTCTGAAAGTGTACTGTGGGATGCAAATCACCCACATCATAAGGACAAAAACAAGCATCATGATGCCTGGAGGCGGATTAGTACTGTAATGAATAAAGAAATCACTCAATTGAAAAAGAAAAAAGGCTCTTTGCTGTCCAGTTATCGCTTTTATCGAAAAAAGGTTTGTAAAATGAAATATTTTAGTTATCAGTACCTATATATCCATTGTAATTGTAAAACTGAGGTATTTTTTAGAGCTAATTTTCACCCATTGTTTCTGTGCATAGTTTTCACTTTAGTTTTTAGTTCTTTTTTCAAATACCTACGTTTTATCTTAAAATGACGACCAATTTTGAAAGTTTGTGTGTGTGATTATAGTGTCGTATGAACTTGTATGTATATCCAGGCATTATTTTTTTATTATTTATTCACTACTCCTTATATATTTATATAATACAAGCTTTGCCCCACGGTTTCGCCCGCGTTTATTATTATTATTATTATTATTGATTGATTGTAGGTACGAGATTCAAGTCACTCTGGGGCTGGAGCTGAAGAAATATATAAACCCATCTGGTTTGCTTATTCATATATGGATTCATTCCTTGGTGAAGGTTTGACAGTAAGAAAAACCACTGATACATTAAATCAAGTAAGTTTATTTATTCATTAGTAATACAGTAGTTACCTACATTAAAATCTACGGAGAAAGATGTCGAAAAATGTTGGCAACCTATGTACCTATATTGGGAGTAAAATATTTAGTAAATTCTTCTCTTATTTCAATTGCAGTCAAACTTGGTCTACGCGGTATCTGAGGCAAATCACGTATAGCACATGTATCTTGAATTTCTGATCTCCAAGAACCATCCGCTATACGAATACCCTCATTATTATAGACGTCAGTCGTACCTGGTGGTGCGTAAATCTGGCGAGATGTGTTACTTTTCCTTAAAAAATTGTGTAGTAGGACACAAGTCATCGTAATGAGACTTGCTTTGTCAGGGCATACCATCAATGGTTTTCTAAAGACTCTAAATTTTGAAGCCAATATGCCAAAAGTGTTTTCTACCACCACTCGTGCACTGGATAATTTTCTATTAAATTCACGTTTTGGAGTGCCTAAATTATGATTACCCGGATAAGGTTTCATTACCGATGTGCTGAGTGCAAAGGCACCATCACCCAAAAATACATAAGGCACGGGTTTATTAGATCCCGGAAGTGGACACGGAGGTGGTAGAAACAGGGAATTAGATGTAATCCTTCGCCATAGTTCACAGTTTTGAAATATTCCACCGTCACTTATTTTACCCTGACCGCCTATATTGACATAAACGAAATTGTAGTCGCTGTTTACTAGTGCCATAAGTACAATACTAAAACTTTTCTTATAGTTGTAGTAGGTTGATCCTGAGTGCATGGGTGACTGCATAACGATATGTTTTCCATCTAACGAACCAACACACCGAGGAAATTTATTCTTGAATCCATTTTCAATTTCCAACCATTGTTCTACACTTTCTGGAATCTGAAACAAAAAATATATTTTCGTTAACACATATTTCATTTTTAGGAGAGCAACGTTCAAGATTCCCAAGAAAACAACCAGGAAAATGTAGACCCTGTGCCAGATGAAAATTCTACAATAACGAAACGGCGCCGTAAGAATCCGCCCGAACTACAAGAAGCTGGAAGCTTCATTAAGAAAGCCTTGCTAACCTGAACCAAGCATTATGCCGCAATAATCCTCAGGAAAAAGAAGATGATTGCGATCGTTATGCAAAAATTTTGTCAAATAAGCTAAGACAATTGCCAGAAGACGAAAGATTATTTTTTATGCATCAAATTGATGGCATGTTTATACAACGGCGAAATCAGATTCGTTTTTCATCACCGATATCTGTTTCGACTCCTTCACCATCTCCCAATATCTTGCAATCTCATCAACAGAATACGAGTAGGCCCGGGTCTTCTTTTACTTCCTATTCTGAACCTATGTCGTTACATAGATCATATTTTTATGATTCAAACCACGATTTCAAAATGGCTCAATCTGAACCAATAATTAACAACACAACTAACATCACGCAATATCCCCCCGTAATAAATATACCTGAGCATTCCAATACAAATACAACTAGAATCAGAATTTTGTCTAATCAAATTGTTTCGCCTCCTCCTCCCCCTACCCCTACTCAAACTGAATCCTTTTCCCAATCTCAATATGAGTGCAATTTAATAGCCGATGCATATGAGAATGCTTGATTTTTATAATTTTTAGTAAGAACGTTATTAATATTAAACAAAGTTTGATTCAAGCACCTACTTTAATAAAAACATATAAAACTATTTAATGCGTTTTTACTTACCTTGATTTCATTTCTTAGTATATGAACCAGGGCTTTACATACTTCAGGTACGATTTCTGATATAAGCTGTGGTGAAATTTTAAATAAGAAGTGCAGGCTCTCATAGCTGTCTCCTGAAGTCAGAAACCGTAGTGTCACGGCTAAACGAATTCTTGCTGGTATTGCTGGTCTAAATTGGGTATCTTTTTTGGAAATAATTGGAGAAACTTTCTGAAGTAAATATTCAAAGTCTACTGTTGACATACGAGTAAATTTCCTAAATTCACCACTGGGTTTAGAATGTAATTCAGATAGCTGCTTCTCCATGATAAGTCTGAAATAAATTTTATATATTTAATAAAGACAGTTCTAATCATATTCACTACACCAACAAACATACCTTGATCGGTTACGATGTATTTCAGTCATCCACCATCTTCTTTTCGAACGTTTTCTTCTAATAACTTTCTTGTTTTGGACATCTATATAGTGGTATAGGGACACAACAAATAAAGTTATTGCAGCAGCAGCTTCAACGTCCATTTCACGGCGGGTTTCGAACTATAGTGAGCATCTCGTGAATGTGGAAAGCATGGATTCGTTCCGTGAATTCACGGCGACAATTCGCGCGTGAATTCACGGCACTAATATGGAGCCGCCATTAGTCTATTAAATTTTATGGTATTGCCATGACACTGCACCTCTAGAACTCGTGAAATAGTTTGCAAGATATTCTCGATAACGAATACTATTCATTGTAGATCGGTGCCTTGTATGTGTCAAATTTGGCATTGTAGACTGAAAAAACAAATCTCTGAAATGAAAAGCTATTGTGTTGACAAAAGAATCACTTATCACCTAACAGTTCCGAGAACTCCGCAATTAAACGGTGTTTCTGAACGAATGGTAAGATATATTACAGAAAAAGCTCGTTCTACGAGTATGATAAACGGTGCGAAATTGGATAAAGTTTTCTGGGGTCAAGCAGTGTTGACTGCTGTGTATTTAATAAATGTGACACCAACAAAAGCTCTAAAGCTAGGTCAAACACCATTCGAGAAGTGGCATAATAGAAAACCTAGTATAAAATATTTAAAGGTTTTTGGATCGACAGTATATGTACATAATAAATGCATTAAATCAAAATTCGATAGTAAATCATGGAAAGGTATACTTGTGGGCTATGAACCAAACGGTTATAAAGTTTGGAATCCTGACTGCGAAAAGTTTGTTACTGTCAGAGATGTTATTGTAGACGAGACTAATTTTCTACAGTCCAGGCCTGCGGTGAAGCCTGAAGAAAATGTTGGAAATTCTCGTAACAAAACTAATAATGGCGATAAACTGTCTAAATCAGTATCTATAAAGTCCCGAGTCTCAGACAGTTCAGTTTAGTTTACCAAATTCACGAAGAAATTAAAACCCGTGATGATAGAACTCAGTGGGAAAGTGCAATAAAAGATGAATTAAATTCCCTATTAGAAAATAAAACATGGACCTTAGTACCAAAACCAGAGAACAAAAATATTGTAGATTGTAAATGGATTTTTACTATCAAAAATGATGAGTTTGGAAAACCTTTAAGATACAAAGCGCGTTTAGTTGCTAGAGGCTTTAGTCAAGAATACCTTTCTGACTATAATGAAACTTTTGCTCCAGTAGCAAGAATATCAAGTTTCAGATTTATCATTAGTTTCGCAAATCAGTATAAATTGCTAGTTCATCACATGGACGTTAAAACGGCATTTTTAAATGGCGAATTAAAAGAGGAAATATTTATGAAAGTACCTGAAGGTGTGTTATGTAAAAGTAATTCTGTTTGTAAATTAAACAAAGCATTATACGGACTCAAACAGGCAGCTAGGTGCTGGTTCGAAGTGTTAGAGAAAACACTTATAGAGAAAGGTTTTCAATGCTCATCAGTTGATAGGTGCATTTATGTCTTAAATAATGGAAATGTGCACAAAAATATTTATGTGGTACTTTATGTAGATGATCTGGTCATTGTCTGTGCTCAAATTGAAATATAAATAATTTCAAAATGTATTTAATGATTAAATTTAAAATGATTGATTTAAAAGAAATTAAAATATTCCTTGGAATAAAAATTACTAGACACCATGATAAAGTTATGTTAGATCAAAGTAATAGCATACATAAAAAAGTTTTAAGTAAATTTGCAATGCAGGACTGCAAACCTGTGAGTACCCCAATGGAAAATAAAGTTAATTTTGACGCATTAAACTCTCAAGAAAAATGTGATGCTCCTTGCCGGAATGTTATAGGTTGTTTGATGTATATCATGTTGTGCACTAGGCCTGACTTAAGTACAAGTATACTGATCAGGTACACGAATAATAATAACAAAGAACTGTGGCAATGTCTTAAAAAAGTGCTTAGATACATAAAAGGCACGATTGATTTGAAATTATGTTACAAAAGGTGTGATTACAATAATATTTTATGTGGGTACGTAGATTCAAATTGGGGTGGAAATGATACAAAAGACAGAAAAAGTACTACCGGGTATTTGTTTAAATTATTCGGTCAATGTACCTCCTCATCTACTGAGGCTGAATATATGGCATTATATGAAGCTGTCAAAGAAGCACTATGGCTTCGTTCACTAGCAGTTAGTTTATATATAATATTGCTACTCCTATTATTATTTATGAGGACAATAACGAATGTATAAGCATAGCAAACAATCCAACCAATCACAAACGGTCAAAACACATCGATAGTAAATATCATTTTTCCAGGGAACAAATTGAGAAAAAAATTGTAAAATTAAATTACATTCCCACAGGTCAACAGTTGGCAGATGCTTTGACAAAACCTTTGCCTGCTATTACTTTTCAAGAAATGAGAAGTAAAATGGGGTTGGAATAAGTTAATTAGGACTACCAATTAATAGAAAATAATAATAGGTTAATTTAAACACATTGTGTTATATAGTATGGTCTGATTAGGTTTTCCTGGGTTTCCCTAATCCTAGCAACAAATGTTGAACCATGAACATTGTATTTTCCCCAGCAAACACTAGGAAGTGTATATGTTCTGTTTAGTTAGCCAAACGAATTTGGTATTTTGGTTTATATAATTATGTGATTACTTTTTGAGGGGGCGTATTGATTTATTTTATTATCTGTTGCAAAAAGATAATCTGTGCTTGAGACGCCATCTTGTTTTCTCTTCTTGTGATTTCTGTGCTAGGAGTCAGACGTATAACCTTCCTAGTAAGTCAGTCGGGGTAAGTGCCTCTACGGGGGAAGTGCCTCCAGTATCAAAATCTCAAAAACTACCTAAGTGATTTAATAAAACGCCATCTATCAATAAAGCCCGACTCAAATTTAGTTAAAATATAATCCTAGATGGCGTACCTTGTCTTGGCTCAACATAAGTCGCCATTTTGTTTCCCAGTGTCATTTGAACTAGGCTCAGGATATGACCGACTTTTTTAAAAGTGTAAAATTTATTTGATTTTTTCGTGTTCCCTGTGAAGAAATTAAGGTAAGGTTATGTTATAAATGTTATTCTTCACATTTATGTATTATGTATGTTTATTTTTTGCGAAATACTCGATTTTTAGCAATTTTAAAATTATAACCTATAAATTAAACAAGGAGGGAAGTGCGTCATACCTTGATGGGGCAAGCGCGATACTATGTCGCACTTACCTCACAAATCAGAAATTGTAAACATTTTTTGGTAGAGTTCATAATCGTTTTTATAAGAATGTGAAAATACATAGCTGTTCATTAGTCGCGCTAAAACTAAAAAACGGCTTGACTGATTTGATATTTGTTTTCCTTATACAGGGCTGATTCAAAATCTTTCTGAACTTTTTTAGTGCCAATGACAAATGCTTACCGCTTTTGACCACAGTCTCACTTAAATGAAATAAAATGAAATGAAATGCATTTATTTGACACACACACACACACAAATAGAGACCAAAACAGTAATTAGTAAGACTAGAGTGAATAATACAACTTAACTTGATGATAAGTAACGACGCAGACAAAAACCACGCGCGCATGCGCATACGCTTTTAGCTTACTGACAAATTATATTGATATATTATATAAATAAACATTTTTGTACTGCAGATTCGTGCCCAAAGATGGTCCGAAATTATAAAAGAAAAAAAGAAAAACCCAGTTGGACTAAAGAAGATCTCTCTAAAGCAGTTGAAGATGTAAAAAATCATAAATTATCAGGTTATGAAGCCGCAAAAACTTTTAACATTCCGCGTACAACTATAATGGACCATGTCACTGGTCGTAGAGGTCAGAAATCATCTACGTTTGGGAGGCCACCAATATTATCTGCTGAAATTGAAAAAAAACTTTCTGACAATCTACATGTGATGGAGAAGTGGTCTCTCCTGGAATTTGGTCTCTCCCGTCAAGAAGTAATTGAACTGGTCGCCGATTACATTAAAGCTAATAAAATTGATACGCCTTTTAAAGATGGAATGCCCGGAAGTGACTGGTTTGCCAATTTTGCTTCGCGAAATGGTTTATCAATAAAAAAAACCTCAGGCTGTCGAATACGCTAGGAAAAAAGCCTGTGACCCATTTATTATTCAAGAATATTTTGATATTCTATATAGGATATGTAACCTAGATGAAACATTCTTTTCCAACGACCCACACAAAACGAAAGTGGTTGGTTTAAAATGACATGCATCTACAAGGACAACATCATCATCAGGAAAAAATAACACCACCGTGCTTTTTGCGAGCAGTGCTGCAGGAGAAAAAGGACCGCCTTTTATTATATTTAAAGGTAAATATTTGTGGAGTGAGTGGACATCGCAGGAAAGCTTTCCTGGTACTGCATATACTGCTACGAAGAACGGTTGGATTGAGGCAGAAGCCTTCGAACAGTTTATGACAAAAATCTTCATTCCTTTAGTCAAAAACAAAGACGAACCAACACTGTTAATTTATGATGGGCACAGCACACATGTTCAACTGTCAATTATTGAAAAGGCCAAAGAACACAACATAACAATAATAAAACTACCGCCCCACTCGAGCCACTTACTACAACCTTTAGATTTGGCCGTTTTCAAACCCTTAAACCCTTAACCCTTTTTAAAGACAAGTGGGATAAAAATATAGTGAAGTGGCAACGAACACATGTGGGCCAGCACTTACCAAAAAAAGAGTTTTCAGTCCTTGTTGGAGAAGTATGGCAAAGCTTAGATTGCCAAATTCTCAAAAATGGATTTAAACGGGGAGGCATATATCCATTCGACAGAAATGTTGTAGCGGAAAAAGAATACGATCCTGATGCGTTAAGAAGATGGAAAAGAAATAAAGAAAACCCATCTTTGAACCAGAATCATGAAACAATGGTTAATAAAAAGGATCCATCGACGTTGGTTTCATTATGTCTCCAAAAACTAAACTCGCTTCAAGGTTTGGTGGATGATCTAAGTTGCAACTTGCAACTTAGCAAATCCTCTGATATAAAGCCATTATCATCCAGTCATCTACATGTCGCTGAGGCTACTTCATTTGAAGCTTTACTTTTAAAGACAATGAAACCAAGTGAATGTCAAGTAGTTAAAAGAAAGAAAGTAAGAGTTTCGGGAGGTGCAGAAATACTTACTCATGAAGATGTGATAGAGAAACTTAAACAAAAAGAAGAAGAAAAGCAAAACCAAAAATCTAGGCCTAAAAACAAAACCAGGCTAAATAAAACTGAAAAGAAGAAAACTAATCAAGAAAAAATGGTGAGAAAAAAAGGAACTGTTTCCAGTGACTGCATTAATTTAGATGCATTACAGGCCTGTTCAAGTTCTGATTTCCAACAGCCAGAGTTGGCAGTAATGCCAACCATAGATACTAAAAAACAAATAACTATTATAGAAGATAAATACGTACAAAAAGAGTCATATAGAATAAAATTATCATGCAAAGATTATCAAAAATTACATTTAAGAACAAAGTCAACTTCTGAGCTAAGAATTTTCAAGATTAAAGCAGGAAGTGAAGTGGAAAAGGGTATAAAAAATACGAAAATTGAAAAACGCAAAACATTGGTGAATAAAGAAAATAAAGCCAGGACAAAGAAAATTAAAAAAAAAGAATACTCATCTTCAGAAGACGGTAACTTCAGCACTCGCGATTCAGATATGTCTGAGCGCGAAAATTTAGAGGAATACCTTTTAAAGTATTTATTACCAGATAATGATGATCAAGAAAATATTCATCCAAAAAATGATAAAGCTTTCGGGCTAACAGATATTAATTTTGATGAAAGTGATTCCTGTAATAAGTTAAAAGAAAACGACTGGGTGCTAGTAAAGTTTTGCACAAAAAAATGTGTTAAACACTATATTGGTAAAATTTTATCAATTGAATATGACTGTCCAACCATAAAATTTGTAAGAAAAGTCCATAATACCCAAAGAGAATCAGTATTTGCTTACCCTAACGTTGACGACATATATGAAATCAAACATATTGATGACATTGTAACAGTCCTTCCTGACCCAAAAATAACAAGGCGGGGTCAACTTGAATTTAAATTTCGTTTTGACAGCTACAATGTGCAATAAGTTTCTTGTTCAAAACGGAGTTGGGAATTGGGCGCACAATTACCGTAATTAGTTTTTTAAAGTTTAGCGTTAGATTTTGCTAGGTTTAGGAAACATTTCTTATGAGTATTAAGCTTTAGATCTTCAAACTGTCTGTGCCATATAAGTTGGAACTCAGCATTTTCTTTAGGACTGATTAAATGGAGAACATGATGATTGTATAGTTTTTTTTATTGATTTGATTGATTTTTGTAATGATTTTAGTACATTAGTTTAAGACTCTCAATAATAATTCTGAGACAAATAAAATACAGTATTTTATTAAAAATAGAACGGACGTTTAAATGGAGAACTGATTATACGGAAAAATCTGATTATAGTTACTAGTTCAAGATAAATAATAATTATTGCAAGACAAAAAAAATAGAGCATCTCTCCAAGACAACAAACTCACATTCATGTGCCATTGCCGGAACTAGACTATATTTTTTTTCTTTATAATTCTTAACTTTCTATTTTAAGCGAAAATGAATATTCAAAAACTTGTGTGTATCAATCTTGTGTTTCTATGTTTATTTACTAAGAATGTCATTAGTTGTAGTTCAAGTTGTTTAGTTTAAGATTTCAAGTTCCTAATAACTAATTCCAAAGAAAAATGAATAAATTTAATTAATAAATATTTTTTTGTTTTAAATCCCGTGTTAGAAAAAAACTTAATTGATTCAAAAACAGTATTTTAAGTACCTATTGTTTCTTCTTTCGTGTTCCACCAACCCAAAAAATACGTATACATTATCCGAAAAAAGGTTTTTACCCCTGACAAGAAAAAGTATGGCGCACTTGCCCCTAATTTATTTTTTATGTTCTACTGAACCCAATATGGATAGCAGTAAAGATCAGAATGCAACATCTTGTGGGACTCAAATTCGTCTGTTGCTACAATTTGTTCAAAATGTTAAAATGAACATTCTAGTAATATTTTATCCAACTGACGCACTTACCTCATTTGGTGGTAAGTGCGTCTAGTGAAGTCACTTACTATAAACAGGTATTTATCTTACGAAAGGTTGGGCAAATTCTACAGGCAATATATACAGACTGACTGGTTGAACACTTTACATAAACAAGGACATGATAATTCATGGTCACATGAAACGTTTAAAAAAATAAAATTAAAAAAATACCGTTAAACTACAGAGGAAACCTTCATTCTATGAATGTGCTATAACTCGAAAATTATGGACACCGTCCGAACGGGGTTAATGACCCAAAGGGCCGCGCCGCCCGCGCCGCAATTTTATTACTACACGCGCGCCGCGAGTGACCATGTTTATTGTTTTGAGTAGACAATTAAAGTTAAATTAGGTAAATATTAGGCACCTATTTTTTTTTTCTTAATTAGAACGAGAATCGAGTACTGAGCACTATATATCAATATGTAAAGTGTTCAACCAGTCAGCCTGTATACTCGGAGCGTAGGAAACAAATTATCTTAATGGAACTACACTTTGACAGCCAACTGCTATAGAAACCTATATAGAAACATTTGCAGTTAAATGCAACTTTGATAGAAGTATAACGCACTTACCCCGACTGACCATAATTATAAAAGGATATTAAACTTCTATATTTTAAAATCCTTAGTTTGTGTGTTCTTTATTTCACCGCTCAATATAAAATTACTAACAGTCCGCACTACCTTCGAAAGGCCCGGAGATGGGAGCTAAAGACCCTACCCTAGAGTGGCCCCCCAAGGCCCCACCAACTAGCATAAGCGCGCGCAGGTAGTGCGCGCTCCACATCAGGACCAACATGCAAACCGGCAGCAAAAGCCGATAGTGGTAGCGCCTCGTGCGGTAATAACACCGGCTCGCACTGTGAGCGCACCACTACACCCTACCACATCTTTAGCGCCGGCCGCCAACCTCCCCACGGGTCGAGACGAGCCGCTGCCGCAACGAAAACGCAGGAAGAGGACCTGGCGGAACTGCAACAACAAGGCGGAACCGCCCAACAGGGCGGAAACACCACACCAACCAAAAGAGCAGCCGACAGAGGGCGCGCGCGGGCATCATGCGCCCGCGCTCGTACCTCCACAAAATGAAGGAAGACTGGCGGCCCCACAACCGCAACAACAACAACAGCAACAACATCAAGTTGCCGAGCGTCCCCCCCCCGCGCACCCGGTGGCGACTGTACTAGCACATGCGTCTAGACGCAGGCAACCGCTACATGAACAAGCTGAACCAGAGGTCGGTTACGAGAATGTCATATTCATTATCATTGGCATCCTGACCGACCTCCTGATGTCAATAGCAGCCGGGGCGGACCCCAGAGAAGTGGCGGCACTCGCCCGGACCCGGTTCGGCCACTGAATACACCAAATAGTGGTTGCAATATGCCTGCAGTTGGTGAAAGTACCTATAACTCAAGAGCGAGAAGAGCTATGTGAGAAGTACCTATAATAGGCAACAAATGCATCAGACGAAAATAATGACTACAACTTAAGAGCGAGACAGCAGCATGAAAATATTACCTACAGAGGTAATAAACACATCATTCTAAGCAGAAGTACATCATAAAGAACAGACGACTTGACGTAAAGGCACGCAGTACCCCCGTTGTTGTGATGGCAAATGCCACCTCCGGGAGGTATAGTGCGCAAAACAAAACTGCAAAGCACTGATGTGCATACAGTATCTGCGTAGCGTCGTCACTATAGACACGCTACGCAGACAATGAGATACCGGGTAGTAGTGGCTACCCGAGGTTCTGCAGGGGTAAGGAGCTAAAGCTCGACCCCCAATAGGGGTTGAAGAATCACGTCAAAAGGATAGCAATAGTTTGAGTGAATTAGCTATAATCTCAGAATTGTATGTAAACAGCACCTCAATAAAGAAGCTTATAATCAAGATTGGACAATATTCTCTTCAAGTACTCTTCCAACCCAGCAACGTTTAATGTATGATCCTGTACAACTTCAATACATGGTTCATTTATCATTTTAGAATATATATATATATATATATATATATATATAATATTCATTAACTATCACCAGTTAGCAACATTATCAGAGAGTAGCTCTGAACAAATGGTCTGGCGATAGATTAACACCGCTTAAATGTTCGTTAATCATCACCAGTTAGCAACATTATCAGAGAGTATCTCTGACAAATGGTCTAGTGATAGGGTTAACGCCACTTCGGTGCTATGTGCTTTTATTATTCAAGATAGGTAAAAGAAGTCTATGTGCTTTAACCGTGAATGTAGTACCTTAATGCAATCAATGATTTATCTCAGATAGTATTCTTTTTGTAGCAAGTAGCTTGATTTTGAATACTGAAACAATACAATCAACGTCCAGTTAAGCCAGCAGGATCGGATAGTCTCAGGTTAGTCCTGACCGGCCCATACCAACGAAACCTTTGGATGCATATAATTACGTAGGTCACAGCCGAAGGATCTAAAAAAAACCAAAAACTTTTGTACTAAGTAACTATAATTAAAATAAAAGATTTTACAATATAATTTCCTATTCTAAGTACACGTATGAATGCTAACGATATTGGGTTAACAATGCATAAGTTAATTCTTATGTAAAAAATGAAGGTTCCACGAGTAAGCTGACTCCGCGCTTCATGTTGCCGGTGGCCTACGTGACCGGTGCCATGTAAGTTCGAGAATGCTGACTCCGCGCCTCGTGTTGCAACCGTGTGATAGTTGCGATGCACGATATAGGTAGCCATGTGGTTCTTAGTCAGCGATTTTGTATATGGGTTACTATGTAACACCTCCCCTTTCAGAACGGCAACTATTTTAGAACTTTGAGAGAAAATGTTGCCGGTACCCTCGGTGGTGGTGCAGGTTTCTCAGCATCTTCATAGTATGTTTCTTTGATTTCAGGTTTTTCTGTCCTCTTATGGTGAATGTACCAGCGCCGAATAAGTAGAGCTGCTCCCAGTGCAAATGCACTAAATATAATGATATACATTGGTATCGTAGTGTGGTATACGACGTCAGGTGTAGTATGGTCCAAATGTAGGGTTGGTTGCAGCATCAGTTTGTCTTGGTATTGGGGAAGATCTCTCAGATTTATTGAATTGAGTTTGATGTGTGATGGTGGTGAGAAATTTGATATTTCGGTGTTCATGATAATTTTCATAATTTTCAGTGGTTGTCCTGCGATCCTGTCGTAGTTGTTACTGATGGTGATTTCATCGGTGCTCAATGAACAGGCGATTGGGATTGTGACCAGGAAGCTTCCTTGTACTGTGTTTTGGAGCTCTCATGTTCGCAGATAGTGTGAATCTTCGTCGGGTGTGGGAACGAGATAGCGTAGTGTCTTTCATCTAGGCGATCCACGGCTTCTTTGGTTAACTTGATTGAAGTCATCTCACATGTTGCATCCAGAGATTGATTGGTGATGAGGATTTGTATGCAGTCTGCTTGTGCTTGAAGTTGGTGGCTAAGGCTTTCTTCGCAGAGGAACCGATTACTGTACTTCGGACACTCTGTCTCTATGTAGATGAACGCGTGCCTGTTACTTGCTATGAGAGGATATGGGGGTACAACGGATTGGTTGTTCTTATTAGGAAGGATAGCTAGTCTATATAAGTCATAGTTTATAGGGGATATAATGGGGACCTTTAGTGTTATAACTATACGTCTGCCTGAGAAATAGTAACCTGGTTTGATTACGTCATAGTACTCTCCTTCAGGTCTAATTTTATTAAGTGACCCTTAGGATAAATTAATTCTAACTTAACATCTTACTTAATACATCTATGCCTAATATAGAGTGGTGAGTGCTCGATGCACGAACGAAACTTAAAATATTCTCTAGCCTAGAGAGTTCCGTCATAATATCATCCGCGTTTTCAGAAATGATAACTAATAATTGAGCAAACTTAGCATACTTAATAAGGCTCGTATCTCGGTATGCCTCGCTATCTAGCAGTAGGTTTAGAGTGGAGTTTATTTTCTCCTGATTAAGGACTATTTCACATATCCTACCTCAATCGACCTCGACGACTCGATTCCCTACTGTTCCGAAATAATATCTATGTCAACCAGTGATCCTTGTATCTGCGACACCGAACGAGAACTCCATACGCTTTTCAACACAGACAACGATAAACATATGTTTACTCATCTCTTTTTGACAGTACATCATTACGACGAAATTTCATATAAGGACATATTTTATCTCATACGCGAATACCGAGATATGGTTAAACACTGATGGTTAGAAGAGAAAGAAGTAGCTATTTCCGACTTTTCTAATCCTTTTTATATACCGAACTGGGTAGCACTTGACCACTATCTCACCTGATGCTAAGTGATGATGCGATCGATGATGGAGCGCGCAATAATAATAATCAATAATCCCTTCACAAAACTCTCTTTCACAAAGATATATAACATCATTTCTTTTCTTTTCCATAACACTGGCATCAAGGTACATATATACCACAATAATATTTTCTATCCAACGCCCGACGAACGCAAGAAAATTCTCAGAGATAATCATGGCTCACCTTCAGCCGGTCACCCGGGTATATCCAGAATGTTAGAACGCATAAAGTCCATGTATTGGTGGAAAAACATGAGAACCGATATAGAAGACTATGTAAAAGCCTGCAAATCTTGTCAGTTTAACAAACCCCTGAGACAAACTAACCGTGCTCCTATGATAATAACTTCTACTGCAACAGGGCCTACAGAAAAAGGGTATTTAGACATCGTCGGCCCACTTCCCGAAACATACGAATTCTCATACAAATTCATACTAACGTTACAAGACGATCTAACCAAATATTCCCAAGCTTATCCCTTACAAACGTGCTCTGCTGAAGAAACCGCTAAGAAATTCGTTCACTTTATATCTCACGTTGGCATTCCCAAAATGATCGTAACCGACCAAGGTACAAATTTCTGCTCTGAAGTATTCCGTCAACTAGAACGCCTATTCGGCATAAAACACATATTCGCTTCTCCGTATCACCCACAAACGTGTGGCGCGCTCGAAAGAAGTCACTCCACACTAAAGGAGTACTTACACGGCCATTTGTTAACGAAAACCCAAACGCATGGGATCTTTATTTAAACACAGCAATGCTTTCATACAACACGAATGTCCATACCACCACCGGGTTTACTCCGTTCGAGCTATTATTCGGTTTCAAACCATACGTCCCAAAGTCCATCGACACTATCGAAACAAACACGTATACCGACTATATTCGAGCTCTTATCCACAGATTATTTAATAGTAGACAAAGGCCCTTGAGAACATCCAAAGCTCTTAAGAAAGGTCTAAAAAGTATTACGATGCCCATACAAAACAAACAACGTAGGTATAATGTAGGCGATATGGTATATGCAAAGCGTCACCATAAACAAAACAAATCCTTTTTACCAGTATGGAAAGGTCCGTATCAAATCATTAAAATAAACGGAAACCATACGGTCACGCTCCTTATGAATAGACGCCACGTGCGTCATCATTACGACGAGATTAAGTTAGCCGCTGACAATACTTCATAGTAAACTATCTTCTATTCCAGACATACCTTCCATCCAACAACGTGTTCGAGACGCCTCTTCTCTACTGCTATAGTAGATAGTTCTGGCCTTTATTATGATAAGTTATTAGATGTAAGATTCAGTAATAATAAATGGGATATAGTGGCCTCCTTAGATATACATAATATTCAGCCACATTTGAATACAGTAGAAAAATTATTTGATAAGGTCAAAACCTTCTGCGTGTCTACGTCGCTTATATGGAAACTATACCTTCACACAACTCTCATGACGTCAGAGACCGCGTTGCCGTCGGGTATATTTTCAAAACCAGTAAACTAAAATCATTTCAATAAAGCGTACCTTTATCTAAAGTGGGTGATAGACGGGCGAGCAAGTACGCGTACTTATGGCTCGACGACCTTTTTCGCTCGTGTGTCACCGTAAGTACGCGTACTTTAAAACCGCCGAGTAAGTTCGTCGGCGATCCAACCGGTTTGAAATCTTACTCGTAGCTCGTCTTGGCTCGTACGTGTGGCAGCACTGCGAGGCGCGAGCCGCCATTTTGTTTCGCCAGTCCGTGGACGCGCACGCTTGTTTAAATTGCAATTTTTGATAATTTTGATTCAGAAATTTCTCAAAATGTGTGATTTTCGAACTTATTCGCATGAACTGCTAACCGAATTTATAGAAGCTTTCCGAAATAACCCTTGTCTTTGGAAAATTAGAAGCAACGACTACAAAGACAAAAATTTGAAGCTTCAAGCATACAATAATTTATTAGAAATTATACGGAAGGTAGAAAGAGATGCTACGATTGAGAACGTCAAGAAAAAAATTAATTCATTAAGGGCTGGGTTCCGAAAAGAACATAAAAAAGTGCAAGATAGCAAGAAGACAGGTTCAGGAACTGACCAGGTATACGTGCCAAAATTATGGTATTACAGTCAGCTTGAATTTCTCAAAGATCAAGGCCAAGGTAAGTTTAATTATTTATTAAAGAATTTCTCTATACACTATTATATTATACGTGCGTATTCTTTGTTATGCCTGTGCCTAAATTAGGTAGGTTCCTAAAATAGAGTACCTATTATAGCACTTTGTTTCATTACAATAATGGCATTGTGATGTTGAACATTAAAACCAAAAGTTAATTTAGAGGGTTTTTATTTAATTACAGGTGAACAATCAACTGACAATATAGACAGCAGCGAACAGGAGACAGCTAATGATAATGAAAATACATTTGATGCTGAACATAGTGAAAATGATACCCAGGTAAAAATACTATTATTATATCATTCTTTGTTGCCATGACACTGCACCACTAGTATTAAAGTAGGTTTCATACTTTTCTCTGATAATTTTTGCATTTTGAGTGGGGTTACGACGATGTGTTTGTTGTAGTGACTGTAATTCTCCATTTTGTGGTCTCAGCCCCAATTCAATAGTTCCATTTTCGTGATTTTCACCATCAAAGTGCTGATGTGGACTGTAAACTTGTCTTACTTTTTTCCTTAAAAAATTGTGCAATACACAACATGCCAAAACTATTTTGTTAATATTGTGCACACTGGTATTTATAGGCGATCGAAAAATGTGGAATCTTGCCGCCAGAATTCCAAAAACATTTTCTATAATTCTTCTAGCCCTGCATACTCTATAATTGTATATCCTCTTACTTGAGCTAGCCTGTGATTGCCTTTGTGGGTACGGTTTCATAAAATCTGTCCTCAAAGCAAAAGCCTCGTCGCCAATAAATACATAAGGCAATTCTTCTGAATGTCCGCTTGGTTTTCTGGGGCTAGGAAGATTTAAGCGCTTGGAATTCAATCTTTGAAAGAATGTAGTTTTTTGTAATACACCTCCATCAGAAATACGTCCATTTGTTCCAATATCTACATAAATAAATTCATAATTTGCATTTGCAATTCCCATAAGTACAATACTGTGATACCCTTTATAATTAAAAAAAAGTGAGCCGGCTCCGGCAGGAGGGACTATAGCTACATGTTTCCCATCGACGGCTCCTAAACAATTTGGAAATTGCCATGTACGCTCAAACTCTTCAGCAATTGCTAGCCATTCTTCTTCTGAACTCGGGAACTGTAACAAAAAAACCCATAATTCAGTATAAATGATATCATTTTTATTTACAGAGTACCATTTGCAACGTGTCATCACCCGCGACACCTGCAACATCTGCTGCTTCATCTGCACGTCGTAAGCGACACGGCAATGCCGCCATTGAAAACACAATATCGTTAATAGGTAAAAGATTACAAAACCCAGATGATGAATATGATGCTATAGGAAAAAATGTCGCAATTAAACTCCGCAACATGACTGCTATTCAACAAGGCATAGCTGAAAAGCTCATCAATGAAGTTATTTTTTTGGGACGGTTTGAAAAATTAACATTCAATACAAGTATACATAATCCAGTTCCAGTCCAGGTACCCCAAAGACCATTGATACACATGCCAGCTGTTCCAGTCCAGCTGCAAGAAACACAAGCATTTAACTTGACACAAGACTCGCAAACTATTAGTATCCCGGACACCCTGGTTGAATATTTAAACTTTAATAATAATAACTAAAAATAAATAAAATAGTACGTTACATTTGTATATGTTCAAGAGTAAATTTATTTGTTAAGCATTAATGTTAATGTGCCATTGCAAAATAAAGTCTGATTATTTGTACTGAGTTATTTTATTTATAAAGTATGTAATAAATGATACATACCTTCAAATATGTTTTCAGTGCAGAGTAGATTGCGTCACATGTCTCAGGAATTATGTACCCCAATGACTGTCTTGATATCGCTGACGAATACATTACATCTTTATATGTTCCACCAGTTATCAAAAATCGTAATGTTGCACTTAAACGTTCATGCGGTGAAATAGCTTCTCGCATGCAAGTATCCTGTTTAGCTATAATTGGTGTGACTAAACACAAAAGTTCTTTATACACAGGCTCAGGCATTCTGAAATAATTCTGGAAACCTTCCTTCTCTTCACGTAACTCTCTTACTAAATTCACATGTGATAAACGCTCTCTTTTTGTAAGCCAGTTCTTAACCCACACTTTTCGCCTTCGTCTATTGTTTTTAGTTTTTGAAATGTAATACGATATAATTCCTAAATAACACAAAGCTTCTTCAGTGGACGACATCGCGATACGGTATGAGTAAGTTGGCGCGTGTATCGCCGACGTCGAGCCAAGTAAGTTCGCGACCTTAAAAACCGCGTACTTTAAGTTTGTACGTCTATCACCCCCTTAACATTTGTGACGTCACTGTCGCGTGTTAATATCGGGCATACATTGAGATTTAGTATACGCCCCGCGTATTTTAAAACATACCCGACATTCTACATGAATATGCTAGATTTGGATCAAACACCGAACAATGATTTGGACTCGATAGGAACGCAGTGCTCTTCCTCTAATACACAAGAGCTGATACAGGTAGTACCACAGTGCTCTTCCTCCGATACACAAGAGCCGATACAGGATGTGGCCAATTCTTCGTCTTACAAGCTACAGGTTGTTGTAGAATTCCCGCACCAATATAAAAATGCACTCGCAGAGTTTCAGACTGAAGTACAACGCTTCACAAAGTTATTTGAAACAAACCCCACTGTCCACAATCTAAGAGCACTAGGAAAATTCACAAATATAATAAAAAAAATCAATACATCAGAGCAAGGACAAAACTTTATTTTAAATCAGATAAAAACAAGGCGTGTACCAAGGAAAATTAAAGTTCAAAGCACAGCGCTGAGCAGACGTAAAGACAGGGGAATAGGAAAGACCAAGTCTAGGATTCAACCTGGGCGGCCGTCCAACACAGAACGCAGAACTAAACGAAAGCATAACTTAGGCCAGAATGTTAAAATGAATGTCCATAATGCGCGAAAAATTATTATTTTTAATTTTATAATTACCAACTTATTTTTATAGTAACTAATAAACGTTTTTTATCCACTTTTGTTCTCGTATAATTTACCTCAATCCCTAACCTATAAAATACACGTCCCTTTATCTGATACCTACCCCAAACGGATGTTGCGTTCGGGTATATTTTAAACTAACTACCTAACATTTTTTTTTGTCCCGGGGATGTCCCTTTATGGATACCACGTACCACGGGGAGGTAGGTGGTTATGTGGGAGTCCGTATACCCACCAAAACCCCGGGGTGTTCCTTCACTGCCGCCCTCGGCGGGAACGCGGGACAGATTTTCCACACGACCGCGAACCCGCCGTGGCTGTCCGTTGCCGGACCCTTCTCTTCGCGGCACGCCAAAACACATGGCACGCCGCAACTACCTCGGAGACCAAACCCGCCAACAATGAGCGCCAGACTTCCCCGTGTCTGGACGCCCGTGGTCTCCCTGCGGTGGGTCGGATACGTAGCCCCACCGCCTGCTACGTCAGCCACAGGGGATAATCCCCAGCGAACCCACCTCGAGTCTGCGCCGAGCGCCCGGACCCTACCTCCTCGAGCCTGCACCAAAGTGCCCGGGCCCCCGTTCCTCAAGCCTGCGCCAAAGCGCCCGGGCCCCACCTCCTCGAGCCTGCACCAAAGTGCCCGGGCCCCCCTCCTCGAGTCTGCGCCAAAGCGCCCGGACCCCGCCACTCCTATGTGGACTTGGCGGCCAAAGCCCATAGGAGCGGCCCCGTCTGAGCCGGCCAGCGCACATAAACGCCGGCGCGGCCCCTGGGTTCCTCTTGGCTTCACCGTGGTGATCCAAGCCACGGCTACTGAGCCCCCACGCCACGTCGATGCGGGAACCCTTCGGGGGGGTAACTACCTAACCTAACCTTTTTTTTTTTTGAGGTGGGAAATGCTGTCCACTTCCCTTCCGCTACGGGGGTTGACGGAAGGGGGTATGTGGGGCTCAGACCCACTAAAACCCCCCCCCGTGAGCAGTCCTCCGCCAGATCGGGCGAGATAGGGTTGCAATAGCATTCACCATATGGGGGTGCTTTTAGCGTGCGCGTAGTAGTGGTGGTCACAAGTATGTGCACAGTTTAGCCCCTTTGTTCGCGAGATCTTCTCTTCCGTAGGAGTGTGGGAACAGCAAAGGCAAGTCTTCCAAACAGCGTATATTATATTGCGACATACAAATAAATCATGTAGTATTACAATTACAAGTTACGTAAGCGATTACGAGAGCGTGGAGCGGGATCAAGCGACACGGGCTTCGCGTATCTTAGTCAATGCAGACTGAAGCATGTGGCGGGCGGTCGGCGGCGACGCGCTGCGATCACTTGCATGCGCAGGCGCAGGACGGGCGCGGTGCGGCGCGGGCCGCGGTAACAAACTGGGCGCGCATACAAACTATGGTTTATTCTGCGCCGTAGCACAGTCGCATCCCCGCGTGAGAAACCATGTCCACTGCTGCCGTTAGACGAATGTTTTATTAAACGCGTATGTATGATATGCAGTATATTACGATTAATTGTTTATATAAAATAAGTATATTTAAATTAAGTAGACCAGGTGTGTAATTTATTAAATATTATATTGTAATGATTTATTTTATATATGAAAGTGTGAAATGTATTTGTTTAAATGAATATATTTGTATGTGTATGGCTAACTTAACAAGCTACAACCATCTCGCCCCAGTGGTAGGCCCGGATTGGTCTTAACCGGGCCTCAGCGCCTGTGAAGGGATGATCTTGCTCACCAAGGTCATCCCCTAGACGTGTAGGGCCGTGCAAGCCGGCGAAGAGCCCCCCGACTCTCCGCCAGTGACCCCACTAAAGAGGAGGGAGGAGGCGTGCGAACTGCCTCCTCCTTTCCCCCGTCCGTCTGCGCCGGAGCGGGTCAGCTCGAGCATCATTCTCTCTGACCCGCTCCGCGGCCTCCTTCTGCGTCATTACCGCTTACCGCTTCACAGAACCAATGCATTTACGCATACTTCGTGCTTTGGGGAAAGACACGAAAGTTATGTGGGACTCACGTGAGCATAGAAACTCACACCTCCGGCGCCGTACGATGCCGAAGGAATACCCACTAAAACCTCTTGGTGCTCCGTCTTCGCGCTTAGGCAAGAAGAATGGTCACAGTTGCCCTTTTCCGCTTCTTCTGCACAGCGTTTGTCCGATTTCAAACGCAACTCCGAGTGACTAGGTCACATCCTTCTACTTGGTGGTGGTATACCGGAGCACGGTCATACACACCTTTCCTGCTCCTGGGTTGCGTAGGAACGACAAGTTTCCCCAAACTTGACGTTCAGACCCTTATTGGGGAGCGAGCGTTTGGGCAAAAGCCCTACGTCTGCGTCCGATTCTCCGGCGACGTACAGGATCCGCTGATGGGTCATCCTCTCTGCGTCGTTCTTCCTCTTTCTTGCCCATTACTGCCTCACAGTAGGCATTGACAGCGTTCCATGATGTTTCGCTGTTGACCATCAAGTTGACTACTGTTGGAAGCGAGAGGTCGCTCCCGATACTTGTCATTAGTTGGGCTCATTCTTCAGTCCATGCTATGCACACCTCTAGTGTGTGTTGTGCTGTTTCCTCACTTGCGGCACAGCCATGACACATTGGGGTTTGTTCTCTTCTCGCAACATTGCACAAATATCTACCAAAGCTGCCATGGCCAGACAGAATCTGCACTAGTCGAAAGGATAACAAACCCGATGGTCGTCCAACCCATTTATCCAGTACCGGCTGAATTGCCGCAATTGTTCGGTGACCCGCGCTTGGCTGCTCCAACCTTTGTGACCACTTCCTGACGATTACACGTCTAGTATTCTGACGCCACCTCTTTACTTCTTCGGGAAGTGGTGGGTATCCTCTACTCTTAGCTTCTGCAGTCCTCCAGTAGATTTTTGCCAGCATCTCTGCCTCTAAGTCCCATGGGGGAGTACATGCTAATACACAAGCCGCCTCGCACGAAAATGTTCGGTATGCACGACTTACCCTGAGCGCCATAACCCGCTGCGGGCGCTGTAGAACAGTCTTATTATGGTTGTTTAAGGAGTCTGCCCAGATGGGTGCACCGTAGAGGGCCATTGAACCCCCGTAAACAGGCGGCGACACCCTGCGTTTGGTCCGCCCAGATTTGGCATAAGCCTGCTCGAGGCGGACGAAGTCCGAACCACTTTTGGAGCCAGTCTTTTAAAGTGCTCTCTGAAATTCCATCGGCTGTCGAGGACAATTCCTCGGTACTTCATCGACGACCCGACGCCGATAGAAACACCACTTATAACCAAGTGGGCACCTGATGGTGGCGCATTCCGTGGCCCATGAAAACATAATGCTTCGGATTTGTTCAGGGCCACCGTCAGACCCAATCGTCTTATCCTGCCCACCACTTGGGCTATTCCCGCGGTAGCAAGCAAGCTTGCTTGGCGGTATGTTCTACCACGCGGGTCACCAAAGTGTCGTCGGCGTAGCATGTGACACTGATGCCACGAAGAGTAGCCCCACGAGTAGCGGCCCGAGGACCGATCCCTGTGGAACACCGCACGATACTCTCCTTCGTCCCCATCCGTTTCGGGTCGGATAAATTACAGACCTCTGTGAAAGGTTAGCCAGCACCGTCTGGCGTAGGTAAAGGGGTACTCTGTGGTACCGGAGCGCTTCCTCTATACACGCGTGAGGTAGTGTGTTGAATGCATTGGCGATGTCTAAAGACACCGCCAAGACGACACCACCCTGTGCAACTGTCTCTTCGGCAGTATCATCACTTGTGCAATAGCATCTATGGTGGATCTGCCACGCCGAAATCCAAATTGTTTCGCCGACAAGTTAGACCCCATTTGCTCAAAGTGCTTAGTGATGCGAGTGGCACTGACGCGCTCAAAAAGTTTACCCGCCTCACTAAGCAGCACAATCGGACGATATGCAGCCGGAGAATCCACCGGTCGTCCTTCTTTCTTTAGAAGAACTAGTTTCCCTACTTTCCATTCAGTGGGGAATGTCCGCTCCTTCAGGCAGGTCGTAATGAAAGCCCGGAATCTGGGTTCAAGGCCATTTTTTAGAGCGAGAACCCATACCCGACCAGGGATCCCATCAGGGCCAGGGGCCGTGTTTTTGGCTTGAAGCCGCAACATAGCGGCTCCTAATTCTCCTATCGATACGTTCGGGGGTCAGCGTGCTCCATCTCATTTGCGAATGTTGACATAGGAGGAGCTACAAGGTCACCTCTGGCGGGGAATAACGCTTCGACCACTCTCTCTAATAATTCTGGACCTATGCTGGAAGTAAGCGGAGGAGCCCAAGGGCGGAGCTTGTTCATGACGAGTCTGTATGGCCGACCCCAAGGGTCCTCATCTAGCATCGTAAGAGCGCTTGTAGACGTCCGTTTTTTTCACCGGATAACGGACCGTGTTTTTTGCCGGATTCGCGGTGGTGTATGAATTATAATGAATGTGTGTAAATGCACCGGACATCGGTCCGGCGAACAATTTACGCCGGATGCACCACCCCTTCCCCTCGGCGCGACGGACACCGGTCCGGTGTAAGAAATGGCGGTCATCCACGCTAGTGTATTGGTGCGTGTTGACGCTGCCGGACGTATTGCCTGTTTTCTGTTAATTGAGTGCCGTCTACCTGCGTTCTTTTAAAAATGGGTGATATTGACATGGAATTGTTAATAAGTTTGGCTAAAAATAGGCCTGTACTGTGGGACAAAACCCAAGAGTGCTATAAAAATAGACAGTCGAGTTTTGCCGCTTGGAGAGAAATTTGTCTTGCGTTGAATGAAGGTTTTGAAACGATGTCTGAGAAAGAAAAAAATGATTTTGGTAAGTAACATTTTATTTTCATTATTTTTATGCATGTTGATTTTGCCATGGTACACGCTCTACTGGTGACATGAAATACTCTGCATATTTGTTACGAATCATATTTGCTGTTACATTACCTCGTGTTGAATGGGAACGAGGCAAATGGCATAGAGTAGACACCATGTGTGAACTAGCATTGTCAGTAGCATTATTAGCAATACCCTCTACTTTATGAATTATGTTTTGTAATAAGCAGCATGTTTTTACAATGTTATCAGCAGTATCTGTTGAAACATTTAATGGTCTATGCAAAATCCTCCATTTATTGGATAAAATACCAAATGCGCATTCGACGTAGCGTCGCGCTCTTGTGAGACGATAATTGAATTTTTTTTTATTGAGTCAAGTTGATGCCCACCGTAAGGACGAAGTACGTGTTGATGTAAAGCGAAAGCTTCATCAGCAACAAATACATAAGGTAACTCACTGCCTGCACCTGGCAACTGCTTTGGTCGAGGAATATTTAATTTATCGCCTACTATTCTTTTCCAAAATTCTGTTTCTTTAAATACTGCTGAATCGCATTCTTTGCCGTAGGCTCCAACATCAATAAAAACAAAATTATAGTTTGTGTTTACCACAGCCATTAATACTATTGAGAAATAGTGCTTGTAGTTGAAAAACATTGATCCACTTTCTTCTGGCTTGATGATTCTAATATGTTTGCCGTCAATGGCTCCCAAGCAATGAGGAAAATTTGCATTCGTCTCGATTTTTTTTTGCTATTGTTAACCATTCGTCTTCCGATGGTAGTTTCATATAAATTGGTAAAAGGGTTTCCCACAATGCTTCAAATACTTCTTGTACAATACAGCTGATAGTTTTTATAACCATTCTGAAACTGTAATGTAGATCACTAAATGTGTTCCCTGCAGCTAAATATCTGTAACATTTTTTTTTAGGCAAAGATATCATAAAAAATGGAACAATGCAAGAGATAACTGGATGAAATATCACAAAAAAAGTTAAGGAATGTAAATCCGGTTCTGGTGCAAAAAGTCTACGAAAATATAAATTCTACGATCAAATGCTCTTTTTGTGTAAAATTGTGACTCGCCGAACAACGGAAGCAAGTATTACATCAGAAAAAAACATCACACAATCTCACAACAAAGAAACTGACTCACAAACCAGTAATGACCCTACCGCACCAGCCAATACTACCGATTTAGCAAAAACAAGCAAGAAGAGAAAGACAGACTGTAGCGAAGTTGATCGACAAATGCTTACTTTAATTAAATCAGTTGAAGATGAAGACAAGAGTAAGAGTATGTGTTTTTTCAAAGGTATTGCTCCGATTGTAGACAAGTATAGTGATGACGATTATGTTGAATTCCAATATGAAGTCATTAAAGTTATAAGAAATGTAACTCGGAGAAATCAAGCGTCCATGCAGCAGCAAAATTACAATTACAATATTAATCGAGGTTACACTACGGCTACACCCGACTACAGGATACACGAATATCAACCAACACAACCCATTCCATCGACATCCAGGATGCCCTATGAATATCAGCCAACACAACTCATTCCATCCACATCCAGGATGCCTCAAGAACTCATGCAGCAAGATGATTCCCAATCTTCAATTATTACTGAATTAAGTTCAATCACATCGCCTGATTACGATTTCGATTTTTCTAAAACTCCTTAATTTATTTTTTGAGTATAATAAAACAATTACTACCTACTAAATTTTGTTTTAATTAATACAGGTAAAAAAACTATATTAAACAATATTTAGTGACACTTCCGCTGAAAAGAAAACAATGAATTTGGCCTATTTGGGGGGCGTGCACCACCCTCCCTCCCGCATAAAATGCTAATAGGAAGAATACAAAATAAAAAACACAAGAAACCCCAAATAAACCAAAACCGATTCGACACGTGTTTCGCCTCTACACGAGGCATCCTCAGGAGATGTTGACTCGTGACTTTGGGGGCGTGCACCACCCTCCCGGGAGGGAGGGTGGTGCACGCCCCCAAATAGGCCAGAATCATTGTTTTCTTTTCAGCGGAAGTGTCACTAAATATTTTTAATATCGTTTTTTGATAATGTATTTCCGCAAAGTAACGCCTTAATCAATAAATTATCTGAAGTCGGCGAGTATAGCTGAACAGGCAAAACTTTACATCAAGTTGACTAATCAACGTTGTAAACAGTTAAATGTCATACAGATTATAATAATAATAATCTTACACTATTGTATGGCTAAACCAACATGGTTTCATCTCCATTATTGCGTATATTTTCCCAAAATACGTCACCAACAACAATATAGCAGCGGCCGGCGCACGTGCAGTGAGTCACAAGGTGGCGGAGTCTGCTTGCTATATAAGCGGGCGATTTTGCGTTGTTCTCTCACTGTCGGTCTAGCGCTCGACGAGTCAACATCTCCTGAGGATGCCTCGTGTTGAGGCGAAACACGTGTCGAATCGGTTTTGGTTTATTTGGGGTTTCTTAGCATTTTATGCGGGAGGGAAGGTGGTGCACGCCCCCCAAATAGACCAAAATCATTGTTTTCTTTTCAGCGGAAGTGTCACTAAATATTTTTTAATATCGTTTTTTTACCTGCGCTCAAATCACTGAAGTCTCGTGGAGGAAGCTTGGACCCACTAAGCGTGCCTCCTGGAAGTGTACTGCCTGCAGGTCATCAACAGCCGTGCCCCAGTCCCCCGCTCTGTCACCGGTCTCTGTCATTGGATCTGACCCCGTGACTCTAGAGATTGTGTTGAAGGAGATTCAGGGTATAAAATCCCAGCTTATTGGTTTGCCAGCCCTAATTGTGGACGTTCGCACCTTTAAGGAGGAAATTGCCGACCTGAAAGCTGCTAATGAGTTTAGCAATAATAAAATAGTTGAACTGACAAGCAGGGCTGCTGAGATGGAGGCTAGGATCTCGAATGTGGAACAGCTGGAGGGGAAAGTCACCTCCATACAGAACCAATTGGATACATTTAACTCGCAGATGTCAGCGAATGAACGAAAATCTCGGCTTAATAACGTCGAAATAAAAGGGGTGCCGATAAAGAAAGACGAAAATCTGTTTGTTATTGTCGAATCCTTAAGCAAGAAGGTCAATTGTCTCTTCCCAAAAACACAAATTAATTATTTATACAGAGTTCCACTATATAACTCCAAAGAGAAATCTATAATTGTGAGCTTCTTAAATAGATATGTCAAGGAAGAGTTTGTTGCCGCAGCTCGAGCTTGCAAGACGTTGCCGACGTTGGTTTCAAAGATTCGCAGCAGCGCATTTTTGTGAACGACCACCTGACTGGAGAGTCTAAGATTTTACTGACTAAAGCCAAGACCAGGGCAAGAGACAAGAATTATAACTATGTGTAGTGGTGAAGTATGGAAAGATCCATATTCGGAAGAATGATACATCACCAATCATCATTATTAATAAAGAAAGAGATTTAAACAAATTAGCGTAAAGTGTCTCCAACTAATGCTTCTCATAAATCCATTAACTTTAAGTTATAATATCAATTTAGAATATTGTCAGTCAAATTTAATACTACTTCATCTTTTTACATCTTTATTATTGTTACCGTACAAAAGTTTGATATTCTCTGCCTCGACCGCTGACCCGCCGATGCACCTTTGTTCTACGCAGGTAATCGCCTTTTGTTTTGCCAACAACTTGCCTTTTGTTTTGCCAACAACATACCTTTTACTCGCCAATGTGCTATCTCGCTCGCACTTGTATATTATGCCAATCGCTGCAGCTATTCTCGCAATCCCGTACCGATGTTTGATCTACTTAGCGTATATAATACATTTACAAGTGCATGCTTATTTTTTGTGTGTTATATTAATAATTGCTTTGTAGGATTATTATTTAAATCTACTTATAATTATGTCAGTTTTCCAGTGAAGTTAACAGTCTATAATACTCATTATTTCGGTATCGGAAGCGCAAACTTTCTACTGCTTTATTTATCTTATGTTTTTGCTACTATAATTCTATTACATATCTTTGACAATGGATAATACGGGAAAAAGTTTAATTAATATTTATTATCAAAACACCCGGGGTTTACGAACGAAGTCCGTAGCGTTTTATCGAAACCTTTGTTTATGTTCGTATGACATGATTATACTGACGGAAACTTGGTTGATAGATAGTATCGTCAGTGCGGAATTGTTTGACGAACGCTATATAGTATGGCGGCGTGATAGGGATTATGAACTTACACAGGAAACTATGGGTGGCGGTGTGCTTATAGCCATTCGCAGGGATATAGCAGCAACGATGCAACCCCAGTTTCAATCTACTGCCGAAGATTTATGGGTCACTTTAACACTTAAACAATGTAACTCTAATTTATATATCAGAGTACACATGTGCGTTATTTATTTATGTCAACAAAATCTTGGATTATCTTTCTCGGAACAGTTACATAACTTTTTATCTAAACTCAATCAAATAATTTTAATGAATCCGGATGATAAGTACTTATTGATTGGCGATTTTAATTCTAGCTCAATAATGTGGACGCGAAGTAGCGACTCTCTAGCAATGTTACCCTCAAATGTATGTACGGATGACCATAGGGACCTTATAAATGACCTATATCTGCTTGATTTGTGTCAATATAACTGGGTTGTCAACCACCAAGGGAGGATACTTGATCTCGTTCTTTGTAATGATGATGTGATTGTCTCTGAGAGTGATAATACCCTATCTAAAATTGATCCTTATCACAAGCCGCTACTGATAACAGTACAGTTTGTTTATCTGCCGTTGTTAAAACCGTTGGCTCGCGTTAAGCACTTATTTAATAAAGGTGACTATGATGCTATAAATTCTGAATTATTAAAATATCGACTGGGCTAGTGAGTTTTCTTTACTGAGTATGGAAATGGCGGTTACATTATTTTATTCTCATGTTGAGAAATTAATTAAGAATTACATTCCGACTAAACTTGTCAGACAAGAAGTGTACCCAAAATGGCATTAATAAAATCCCTAAAAGAAAAATTTAAATATCTAAGAAAATTTAAAATATATCATAATAAACCTGACCAATTATGCTATTTTTTATTACGCGACAGATGTAAATTGCTTAAAAAACAATGTTATGACAAGTACATTTTAAATATTGAAAATTCTATCGAAAAAGATCCTAGACATTTTTGGTCATATGTAAAATCACGAACTAAATCTAATAGCATTCCCAGCTCAGTGAATTTTCTAGGAAGAATCGCTACTACTGGTGAAGATATTTGTAATTCATTCGGAGACTACTTCCACTCCACATTTCGTACCCAGACCGGGGGCGACTTAACACCTGGTAATGATTTGCTTACTGGCACATCTAACTCAGCTATTATATCAAGCTGCATATAGAAACAGATTATGTTTCTAAATTATTATTGAAACTTGATCCCGCTAAGTCAGCCGGCCCTGACCATATCAGCTCCTTATTTCTAATTAATTGCGGGAAAACCATTGCTCTACCCATTACATTACTCTTTCAAAAATCTATTTCTCAATGTACATTTCCTCAGATCTGGAAGTCCGCCTATATTACACCAGTTCATAAAAAAGGGTCTAAAACTGATGTAACAAATTATAGACCTATTTCCAAGCTATGCGTTATAGCGAAAGTTTTCGAAAGGGTCATCTATAGCCAGGTATACAGCGCATTAAAAAACTCATTTCACCCATCTCAACATGGGTTTCTAAAAGGCCGCTCCACTGTTTCTAATTTGATTCTATTGAATGAATATCTGACTGAAGCTATGAGTAATCGCAGCCAAGTAGATGTGGTATATACCGACTATAGCAAAGCTTTCGACCGCATAGACCATGGGATACTTCTGTCTAAGCTTCGACTTATTGGCATCGCTGGTGATCTATATCGTTGGCTCTCATCCTATATAGAACGAAGAACTAAAGCTGTAGTGGTCAGTAATTATATTTCTAGCTGGGTTACCATTCCAAGTGGGGTTCCGCAGGGATCGTTACTAGGACCTTTATTATTTAGGATATTTCTTAACGATATTTCCACCTGCCTTCAAAGTTCCCGCTTACTTTGTTTTGCCGACGATATGAAGATATTTAGGGCTATTGAAACAGTCGATGATGTCGAGAGGCTTCAAGCGGACTTAATCCAGCTTGACAACTATTGTTTAGCGAATAAGCTCGACCTCAATCCTGCGAAATGCTCAGTGGTTACATTTACTCGCAAGCTAAATATAATTCCATCAGTCTATAAATTAAAAAATAAAGTACTGTCAAAGAACACCACCGTGCTTGATCTTGGAGTTATTCACGACTCAAAACTATTATTTGACGAACATATTGACCACATAGTGAAGAAGGCATCAAAAGCATTAGGGTTTGTTCTGCGTACTTGTGCTTCCTTTAATAGAATAAAAACCTTTAAAATTCTCTATTGTACCTTTGTACGCAGTATACTTGAATATGCTTCACAGGTATGGAACCCACGATATGAAATATATATCAAGCGAGTTGAGGGCATCCAGATGAGATTTATTAAGTATTTATGTTTTCGGTTAAAAATTCCGTTTCAATCCAATGATTATCTTAGTCTTTGTAAAAAATTTCACATACTTCCTCTCTCTAAAAGGAGAGAAATAGCTGATATTGCTTTCCTATTTAAAATTACTTCTAATTTAATTGATTCTCCCGAGCTATTTAGCATGATACAATTTCAAACTCCTACAGTAATTAAGCGTTTCAATCCTCTTCTATATGTTCCAATTGTAAAAAGTAACTACAGACAAAATTCATACTTGTGTCGAGTGAGTAAAAGCTATAACAATTTAGATAAGCGAGTTGGCTTAGACTTATTCTGCACTAGTTTGGCATCGGCGAGGCGGCTGTTGAACAGAGAATTCTTAGACTAAGTTGTTTGAGTACATTCCATTACCAAATATTGAGACTGTATTGTAGTGTTCATAACTTATGATTTTTATTTAGATGTTAACCGTGAGGACCTGTAATTGGCTTTCTGTTGTTATTCCTTATGTTTAAAAAATTATATTGCTGTTGGTCTTCCTCAAATGTAAAAATAAAAATAAAGTAAAAAATAAATAATAGTTGAAAGGTTTCTTTCTTCATCCGAAAATAATTGTAAAATTTAGTTTCATCTTCTTCCAACAGCGTAAAAAGAGTTTGAAATGCACCATATTTTTCCCTTTCCAATAATATAGGATGCACCCACGATGACCTTTTACGTTTTTCTATTTCTTTTTGTTTCTTCTTGTACAAATAGTAGGCCAATACGAGTTTTTTTTTCTTATTATTCGACATTTCACACGTGTGTAATCTCTGACTACCAGTTCAAAACTAACGCATATAGACGGCAGTCCATCCATCCGGTAAAAAAAATATGTATACAAGGATAGCCGTTTATTGACGGTCCGTTATCCGGTGAAAAAAACGGACGTCTACAAGCGCTCTAACAAGCTCATCCCAGGCTCTCTCTTTAGCCTCACCGATGGCAGATCTCAAAGCCTTTTTGGCGTCTTGATATATTGTGTATAGTTGACGCTCCTCGTCTTCGTCTCGCCCACTGAGCCTACGGCGTCGTTATCTAGAATACCGACGCCTTGCTGTAACACACGTTGCACGAAGCCTACCGAGTTCCTCAGACCAATAAAATACCTAAAGTCGAGGTGGGATTTTCCTTACCCGTGGCATGGCAACATCACAAATATGCGACATTGCTTCGCGAAACCATTCCGCCTCTAGCTCGACCTCGATTATTTCAGGCGTTGGCGTCCAGCTTTCTACTAGTGATGCCTCCACTAGGGTTTCCCGATCAAGTCTTTTTAGTGCCCATCTAGGGCCAAATTCCTTTGCCGCGTTCTGCCAGAAGAAATTGGGTTCGTCGAAGTGGAAGCAGAAACGTCGAACCGGATGTACCGGTGATCTGATAAAATTTCCTCTTCCAAGACTTCCTAGTTCTGGACCCGACGTGCCACGGTGGGACTCGCAAAGGTTATGTCCACAATTGACCCACCCTGCATCCGCACGCATGTGTTTATTGCTCCACGATTTAGCACCACTAGTCCATTGGCTACAAGCCACTCTTCTACTTCCTTGCCTCTTGCGTCTGTGGCAGGGCATCCCCATACTGCAGACTTGGCATTCAAATCCCCAGCGATTATCACTGGATAAGGACGGCACCACGCTAGAACGGAGTCTATTTCTGCCAGGAAGCTCTCGAATTCTGCCAAGTTTTTGTTGGGCGAGAAAGACACTCCAACCACCATTACATATTTACACAAACCGCTTCACAGAACCTTTTTTTTTTTTGACGCAGATTAATCCTTTATGAATACCACCGGCCCCGGGGAGAGCACGGTGGTTATGTGGGAGTCTCTGCCAGAAGGGCAGCATACCCACCAAACCTCTGCGGTGTTCCGTCACTGCCGCTTTTGGCGGGAACGCGGGACAGATTTCGCACACGACCGCAAACCCGCCGCGGCTGTCCGTTGCCGGACCCTTCTCTCTTGCAGCACGCCAGAACACTTGGCGTGCCGCAACCGCCACGGGGGACCTAGCCCGCAAATGGACCCCAGAATCCCCCGAGTCTGGGTGCCCTAAGTCCCCCTACGATGGGTCAGGTGAGTAGCCCCACCGCCTGCTACTTCGGCCGCAGAGGATAGGGACAGCGGCGCCTCTCAATACCGACAGTCCTCTTCCCCTGCGACCCCACCTCGTCCGCCATCTAACGGTGGCGGCCCCGTCAAGGCCGTGGAAGGCAGGGAGAGCGGCTCACCGTTACACCGGCACTCCTCTCCCGCCGCGGCCCCTAACTCTCAGCCGCGGTACCGCCCATACGACACCGCAGCCCGCCTCAGTTGCAGTGGCGCCCATACACCACCGCTACCTACAGTGACCGCTCCCGTGTGGACTTGGAGGGCAAAGCTCATAGGAGCGGTTCCACCTCGGGCCCGCCAGCCATCGGCTATTACTGGCAGGCCCATTGGTTCCTCTTAGCTTCACCGTGGTGACCCAAGCCATGGCTACTGAGCCCCCCCGCCACGGCAAGGCGGGAACACTCGGGGGGGGGGGTCTTCGTATATTTTAAAAATCCCAAGGCGGTACATATTTTTATGGTATACCCGAACTCAACACTATAGAGCGTTGAGTAAAAGTATAGATTCCATATAAGCGTCTACGTCATCAAAGATTCAAAAGGAATGCTACAACTCTTTGTCGTCTTTAGAAAGTCAACACTTTAATAGCTTAAAAAAGTTCTCCTCAATATCTTATTTAGTCCTTGGCAATCAACCCACTCGCGTAAAACGAGGATAAGTCGATGCTAGTGGGTCATTACTCAAAACATTGTTTGGAACCTTACATAACGAAGATGCCATTCGATACTCTGAAGCTATTGATAAGGTGCAGTCGGATGAAAAACAACTGATACACCTCATGAAGAATAATATTCATGTCATAAAGTCTACTATTTCAACTTTTAACAGCACCGTTTCTAAGATTGAAGAAAATGAAAAACGATTAAATAAAAAAAATTGAGTTTATTGATAAATCATTCGAACAGCTCTGAAATCTAAGCGATAAAATAGAGATAAGATCTCAACTAAATTTATTGTTAAATTAATTAGAAAGCATAATTAATTCAATCTCATTCGATATCGAAGACATTAACAATGCCATATTGTTTAGTAAAATATACATGAACAACATTTTCACACACAAATTCGAACGCCCCTTGTGAGCATTTTTAGCGTTATTTTCGCTAAAAACGCTCAAAAGGGACCTATTTGAACGCACTAGTAATACAGTGCTATAAAGTTAGACAGTTCATGTTTTAGTCCTGTTTAACCCTTTGAACTCGCGACTCTCTGCGCTAGAAAACCGCAAACATCGAAGCCAATCGGCGCGTGAGTCGGCGTCCGCTCCTTTTGTGTTATTTTACGTCTAGCTATAGAATGCTTTTGAGTAGAGTGATTCAGCTTACTTTATCTAAAAGCTATTGAAACAAGCTTTATGACAGGCTATAAATGTTTTGTATTGTGTTTTTATTTTATTTTACACAGACCTTTCATTTGACAAAAAGTTGTAAAATAGTTATATTATCGAAAATAATATCTTTTCCAACAAAAATAATTTGTTTTATTTATTAGTTTTTAAGTTTCTACAGTAATTATGATATGTTCTTTCTAAAATAAAACTAAAATGTATATCCTTCCATAGTAATATTTTGAGTTTTTCACGATGAAACTTACCCACGAAAATTTTGATGAACAGAAATTTCACGCGTTAGTACCGTTCTTTCCAAATCCTTTTGTTACTAGGTTTTTAGCATAAGGCTTTATGTTTATATGCTGTCCGATAGAAAATATATTCAGGATTTAGTTTTACAATACATCAGACGAGATAATTCAAAAAAAATATACCTTATGGAGAAAAATGTCGGCAAAGGTAGGAAATTCATGACAAAATCCGAAGATTTTTATTCTCCAAATAATGCTATTATATAACGCATTTTCTGTGCATAAAATACTTTCTACAAAACGCCATTGAAAAGACCTTTCTAGTAAGGTATCACACGTCTACACCATAGAACAAAAAACTCTTACAAATGATACTTGAATAATGGCCTTGCGTCAACACAATTCCGAGAACTCGACAAGCGCATACGTGTTTACACTGCCGTATACAGCGGGATCTTTTTTCGGGTGAATTCCTAACAAACGTTATTATTTAGGTACCTACTTTCACTAAAGTAATGATATTTCAATACATACCTAACTAAATAACCAATAGAAATAATACAGACAAAACCAAAGATCGGCCAATTCGCGCGCAAATGATTGAGCACCGCCGATTTCTACTCTAAGTTACATCAACAAATACTACTTATTATGTTATTGTAACTACGTAAAAAGCTTGGAAAAACACTCTAAAACGTAAAATAAATAAGAAACTTACCGATTGTTTAGAAATGAAACGGAAAATCACGTAAATTCCAAGGACACAACACACTCGCGTGACGTCACTTTAGCGCGCTTCGGTTGACTGAACTTTAGCCGTTGAATGACTGAGTGTTTGTTTTAAAATGGTCGCACTTATTGTTTCATTCCATCGGTTAGTTCAACCTGACGTCATACAATCATAAAGCTTTGGGAAAAAGAACCTAACACCATCAAATATATGACTCAAAACAGTCGAAGGTCGAAGTGTTCCATATGGAACGGCTCGATTTTTACGAAATTTCGCACTGTTTCATATGGAGCAAGCTCGATTTCAAAGGGTTAAGAATCTCAATTTTCTCTCTAAAGCTTTGGGCTACTATATAGGTATCAACCCGTAGACTCACCAGTCGCCATATTTGGCCAATAATACAATAGATTAAGAAGAAAACATAGTATTATTCCATATAGATGACACGCATTCACTATTTTTTTTAAAAATGGTTAAAATTGAACTATATTTTTTTATATAATATAAATATGTTCCAGCTGTAAAGAGTGGGTACGCGCTGTTGGCAATGAGGATCTGATATATTTACCAATTGAAAAGCTCCATCAACTGCGTTATGTATGCGGTGATCATTTTGAAAAGAATGATTGGAATAAAAAAGGAAACCGGCTCAAGAGACATGCTGTTCCGAAACTGAAGCTTTCTGCACCACCATTGTCAAGCAGTCAACTTATTGACTTCCCCCTTCATGTAAAACAGAAAGAAAATGGTAAGTGTGTAGTTGTAATTGTTTAGGTTAGGTTATATTATTTTATATCATTTTATTTGGGGGGCTTACAGTTATAATTACAATATAGGTTAAGAAGTTGCTTAACAAAAGCCAATAACAAGCCTCCACAGATAATTAAAACATATTCAAAACATATGTAGATGTTAAACTTAACAAATGATTAAGCAACTAGATGATAAGCATACCCACATAGCCGCTCAATTACCAAATTAGAATAGGTTAGAAATCACACGGAAATGCAACATGCCAGATTTGCAAGATATTGATTTTTAGTGTTACCTACTGTAACCAAGATTCACCCGTTAAATGGCGATTCGCCATATTTGGCTAATAATACAATAGATTTCGCAGAAATCTACCTACTTTTCCAGGAACTGCAATGTGTGTGGTTCTATTGTACGCTTTAAACATCAACTGGCGCTTTGCACACAAGTTCTTTGGAGGCATTTGACACTGCGGTGGCTGCATCCAAGACAGGCTCTCACAAGAGACCTACCAATAAAAAAAATCTAAAATTCTTCATTATGGCTGAATATCCATCAGTATTCGAGCCGAGTGTTAAATTATAGCATATGTTATACAGTAAATCATGCATGCTCATATTCTTGCATGTTTGTATAAACAGAGAAAGCAATATAATTATAATTTAGGCTAGCATTATTATAGAGATATCTATCAATTACCTACTAATGAAGAATTCCTTCCTTACAGTTGCCTTACCTTATAGTTATGCCCTCAACCAGCAATGATCAAGCGTCCATTAACATACTACAGCTATTGCCTTCAGAGGCTGGGTCATATCCATACCAGAGAAGTAAGTTTCAAGATCACTTTCCTATAATTACCCGACTTTAAAAAAGGAGGAGTTTATATGTTTGTGTGTAAGTATTTTTTGTGTATGTTGGCCGATTTCTCCCCAATTAGAAGACCGATTCTCGAAATTATTTTTTTGTTTGATCCCATTTAAATTGTATCAAATACGGTCAAGCAGTTTTAGTGTTACACTCCAATAACTGACGAGTATTTCGCCTATTTTGATGATATCATCATTTACGGTGAATGACAATCGATCCATTAGCAAGGGTCACTAAAAAAGGTAATTTTTTTACCAAAAATGGAACCAACTTCAACACCAAAAAGTGTGAAAAAACTTGTCGAAGTCGGTACCATGCGCGCAATATTGTGATAAAAGGTACTTTTGAACTATCATGGTACCGACTTCAACAAGTTATTTCACAGTTTTTGGTGTTGAAATCTGTTCTGTTATTTGGTAGAGCACTCGTATTTTGTCCAATTTGTGAACAAACAGGTTTATTAATGTTTTTATTACGGAGAATAGCTAATGGTCAACATTAACAAACCCAGTAGAAGTTTTTGATGTTAGGATACATCAGATTAGTTCCCAAATATTTGATTTGATTATCTGACGTTTTCTATTTTAGTACCAAGGTCTGCCTGCAAACCTGTCATAGAACTATCAACAAGTCACCGGGACATTACATCACATAGCGAAACGTCTGGTCCCAATCAAAGTGATAACAACAAGATCAGAAAGAGAAAATCCGAAGAAAACTTGGGTAAATATAATTTATTTTAATTTGTTTCCAGTAGTGAAAGCATTGGTGGACAATATATTGGTCCAACAATAATGGAGCAGCAAAAATGTAATATATGCCCATGATTAACACAAAATATCCTGCACCAATTTGTTATGTTTACTTGATAGTGTAAATCTTTAAACATAAACATGAACCCCTATTTTTTCTGGTCACACTATAACTTATGAACGGATGGAACAATCTCGCTAATTCTTTTTTTGTTGCGTTAGTTATTACCGGAGAAGGTTATAATGTAAAAAAAAGCAAGAGCGTCATGGTATGATTTTATTCAAAATTGTATATGTCAAGTTTAAGAACTGCACGGAACTTGCATGGTTTTTACGAAGCGGATAGTAAGGCCCTTGGTATGGAGCTGACCAAACTCATAGACAGCTGACAATTTACTAGTTACTCATTATGTAGTTAATTAAGTTTATGTAATTTGATTTCAGAATTATCTCCGCGGAAGAAGAGGCTGCTGGAACAATTAAAAAGAACAAAATGCACATTAGCATCTCTGAGGAAGTCCGCTAACCTAGTAGAAAAAATAAAATCGCCAGAACTTAAAGAAATTGTAATCGCGGCATTAAAAAATCAGAATAGAAAGCCCAGAGGAAGACGCTGGACAACAAAGAACAAAATTTCGGCCCTCGCAATTTATAAGAGGTCGCCAAAAACCTATCGTTGTCTTCAACAGCTAATACCTTTACCAAATGAATTGCACTTTTATGTTGTATTTGTTTCTCAAAAGTTCGTTTTTATTTTTATACGTTCGATTTCGATACATCATGCACTAACGTTCTTTTTTGGGAATCTTAGAAAAAGTGATTGTAGTTTCATTTTGGGTTGCGTTTATTATGTTTTGAGCTTGTTGGAGGTTTGGTTTTCCATGTGGTGTGTTGTTTTTAGATAGGGACATAGAAAATCTGCTTCAGCGTTTAGAAAATGGCGAGTTATCAGATGACGGGTTAGAATCAGACGAAGACGATATACCGTACTATACGTGTCGGGAAGAGTTGGTGAGAGAGCTTGAAGATCAGCAAGAAGACGAGGTCATAGATGAAGTTCCAACTGGCATCGATGAAGAGGACCCTCCTTTAATAAACAATGATGAACAATCACCATTACCAGGTACTAGTACAGAACTTCCGGCTTTTAGCATGAATACAAGGAATTTAGTATGGAAAAAGCAATCACTTGTTTATAATGAGGATGCAGTCAAATTCGGAGGAAACGAGGAACTTTCTCCAGCGGTGATGGAATTGCAAAGTCCATATCAATTTTTTACCTACTTTTTTACAAATGATATTTTGGAAAAAATTGTGACAGAAACTACTCGTTATGCTGTTTAGACAAAACCAGATAGACCGGATTCTCTAACAATATCAGATCTGCGTAAATATTTAGGTATCCTCATATTTATGTCTGTATACCACTATCCCAGCACACGATCCTACTGGTCCGCAAAGTTTGGTTTCAGCCCTATCAAAGATGCAATGCCGGTAAACAAATTTGAGAAAATTAGAAAGATTCTGCATTTCAACAACAATGAAAATCACTTACCTGTGAATCATCCTCACCATGACAAACTTCACAAACTTAGACCAATAATAGAACATCTCAACGCAAAATTTTCAAGCATTACAATAGAACAAAGATTATCCATAGATGAGCAAATGTGCTCAACCAAAATAGGCCATTTCCTCAAACAGTACCTTCCCAACAAACCCCACAAATGGGGGTTCAAATTGTTTGTCCTCTGTAATTTGATGGGCTATGCATACAAATTTCAAATTTATGCTGGAAAAGAGGCTGATGATAGATTGCCAAATGAACCCTATGTTGGAGTGGTTGGGCAAACAGTACTGAATCTTCTCAGAGTAGTTCCAAGGCAACAAAACCACATTGTCTATTTTGACAATTTTTATACGTCCTTGCCTTTGATGTGCGTATTAGCTAAAGAGGGAATTCACTCCTTGGGAACTATACAACGAAACCGCTTGGGTAAGTCATGCAAGCTTCCATCAAAACAGGATGTTATGAAAAATACAGTAGCCCGCGGTTCATTCGATGAATATGTCACAAATTTCGAAGGCGTAGATATAACCACTGTAAGCTTGAAGGATAACAAGCAAGTTATATTAGCGTCGACATATGTAGGAGCCGAGCCTGTAGAGAATATTGATAAGATAAGTAAGAGAGAAACGGCGGATTCCCATTCCATGCCCCAAATTGATCAAAGAATATAATGCTCACATGGGGGGCGTTGATTTGATGGACTCCTTTCTAGGAAGATATAAAATCCGAATGAAGAGTAGGAAATGGTACATGCGCATATTTTATCATCTGCTGGATTTATCCGTTATCAATGCCTGGATCCTATACAAAAAAAATTCCTCTAAAAATGGTGTGCCACAGAAAACTATACTGAATCTAGCTGATTTTAGGTCGGAACTGGCCGATACGCTGAGCAAGTATGCTTCAGCTGCTGCCAGAGGGCGCCCGAGCACTAGCAGCCCATCCAGCACATCACACACCTAAAATCCGAAGGGGTAAACCGTGCCAAACATTGCCTCCACTTGAAGTCAGAATGGATCAAATGGATCACAGCCAGATAAGGACAGAAACCCGAGGTAGATGTATGATGCCCTCTTGCCATTTACTCAGCATTATAAAATGTGCTAAATGTAACGTCCATTTGTGTTCAAAAAAGTCAAAAGACTGCTACACAGTATTCCACAGCTCTGTCAATATATAATATGTTTGTCTATATGCATTAGTACACTATATTATACTACAGCATACTGTATCGAAAACGATACATGTAGGTTTTTTGAAAATAAAAGGTATTCAAAAATTTTTGTTTTTTTTTTTATTTTTCCTGTCATCTAGACCACATTTTATAACACATATATTTTTTTCGATTGAAAATACGTTGTTATGCATTTAAGGGTTAAAACCGCGATTAATATATAACTAAGCTACAGACTATGTTTTTTTTCTTTGGCGGGTAGGCAATAGTAAAACACTCACAAAAAGATCTCTCATTTTAATTAATTGAAATAATATAGTAAATAACATTTGAATAGCCTAAAACATATGTATAATTAAAATATAATCTGCAATACCTGCCGGGGTCTGTTATCCATACTGTGGCACTATCACAAAACACTTTTGTCAATATTGAAAAATACTGAGTTCACAACTCAAACAAAATGGACACCCTACAGCAAAGTGTGGCTGAACTACAAAGTCTATTCCTTCAGAGAATGGACTCCTATCAAGGTGAGCTTCAAGCAGCATCTTCTTCACCAACTGTAGCAGTCTTGTCAGCGGACTTTACTGCATTCCGTACATTTATAATGACTGCACTTCGCTACCTGCAAGATCAAGTAGGCCTGGTTATGCAGCAACAGGATGCTATGGAGATGCAAGGGCGACGAAAGATTCTTCTCCTTCACGGTGTCCCAGAAACCAGAGATGAAGATACTACCTCTGTAGTGGTGAAGTTGGTAACTAGTCAGATGAAAATTCCTGATTTTTCCAGCTAAGACATCAGTCGCTCACATCGGATGGGCCGTGCTTCAGCACCTGACAAACCCAGACCTATTCTATTCAAAGACGTGATCTTGATGCCAAAAATAGGATTTGGAGCGGTAAGACCGGTCTGAAAGAGTCCAATATCACGCTGTCAGAGTTCTTGACAAAACCGCGTCACGACACTTTCATGGCTGCCCGCCAGAAATTTGGCATTCAAAAGTGTTGGACAAGGGATGGCTTCGTTTTCGTACTTGGCACCGATGGTGTGCGGCATCGGATTAGCAATCTCAAAGAGCTCGATAAGATTGCCGCGTCGAGTGCGCCTAGGACTGCAGGTACAGCAGCTGTCACCAGTAGAGCCAGGGACACGGCACCGCCATCGAAAAGTCGACGAGCCCCTTCAGCCAGCAAGAAGTAGCACCGTTTTGTTGTTTTTTCACTTTTAGTTCTATTTAGTATTTGCGGCCCGCCGAGGTACCGATTCCTCGGTATGTACCCTTTTTTTCTGTTCTTAACTATCATTTATCCACCCACAAATGTTACTTGATAATTTTATTTACAAAGAATTAGCGGTACGGTAGGTTAGTTTTCATACGTATTTAATGCTTGTCTTGTCATTGTCACGTCAATGTCATATGACACTGACATTAATATTTTAATTTTTATTTTTTTTTATGTTTTGGCTTACCACACTTTGTATTTTTTAAATATTCAGAGTTTCAAACGTATGGCAAGTGTGTCAATGGATGGAAACCGCGGCGGTGAAGCATTTGTAGTTATGTGATTGTGTTTAAATTAATGTATGTACATACTGTTGTCCCTTTTTTTTTTTTTTTTTCTTAGTATTTATTCTGTTTTGTTTAATTAATTATTGCGATTCCCGGCAGGTGGAGTTTTTGATAGTTTTGGTTATAAGTAATTGTATTTTTTACATATTTAAATATTTTATATAGTTAGTATTTATTACAATATTTATATATATTATTTTATATTTATATTATGCTTAATTTATTCAATGATAATGCAAGTAGTGATAGCGACCAATCATTCTTATCTTTACTTTCCGATGGTAGCACAGACGATGCCAGTTTTGTAAGCTTACCATCCCTTGCCGACTCTCTTGATTCAGCATTCATTTCTCATTGCTCAGTTTTCTGATGTACCTAAAAACTTTAACATAGTCCACATTAACGCGCAAAGCATTCCTGCTCATTATCCTGATATGCAGGCATCCCTCCTTGACAAAAATATTCAAGCTATAGTAGTCTCTGAGACGTGGCTCAAACCTTGCCTTCCTACTACCTTGTACTCACTACCCGGTTTTCACCTCATACGCAACGACCGCACGAATAGTAGAGGTGGTGGTGTGGCTATTTATCTAAGGTCAAATATTCCTTTTTCTGTGATCAGCACATCGCCTCAACCACCACCCTCCAACGCCGGCGAGCATCTGTTTGTGGAGGTAATTTTATCTAATAACAAAATACTGCTTGGAGCCTACTACAGCCACTCCTCAAGAGTCAATTACTTTTCATCTTTTGAGAAAATCTTAGAAGATCTTATTCCATTATATAGCCATAACATTATTTTGGATGAACTTGGACAAAACCAAGGTCATGTTCAACGAACATGTTCTACCGGAACCGATTGCGATACGTGGCGCCGTTCTCGAAGTTGTTCAAAAATATGTGTACCTCGGGCAGACATTGCAGTTGGGAAAAAATAACTTTGAGAACGAGGTGAATAGAAGAATTCGGCTGGGCTGGGCAGCGTTTGGGAAGCTACGTCGAGTCCTTACTTCGCCGATTCCACAGGGCCTGAAGACGAAAGTCTTCAATCAGTGCGTCCTACCCGTCATGACATACGGAGCCAAAACGTGGACACTGACGGCTCGAATGGTCCACAAGCTCAAGGTCGCTCAGCGGGCTATGGAAAGGGCTATGCTCGGTGTTTCTCTGAGGGATCGCATCAGAAATGAAGTGATCCGTCAGAGAACCAAGGTCATCGACATAGCCCACCGGATCAGCAAGCTGAAGTGGCAGTGGGCTGGCTATATTAGCCGTAGAACCGACAACCGTTGGGGTAAACGAGTTCTAGAGTGGAGACCGCGTCTCGGCAAACGTAGTGTAGGACGTCCTGAGGCACGGTGGAGTGACGATCTGCGCAAGACGGCTGGCAAAAACTGGATGCGAGAAGCCCAAGATAGACCTAAGTGGCGTGCAATTGGAGAGGCCTATGTCCAGCAGTGGACTGCTACAGGCTGATGATGATGATGAACATTATTTTAGGAGACTTTAATACCTGTCTCCTCAAGCAAGACCACCGCACTCATTCCTTTGAATCGATAATTAAATCTTGCAACATGCATATCCTCCCATTTAGTGCCACTCATCATGCACCCAATTATAGCACCTCCCTCCTTGATTTGTGTATAGTGTCTTCGCCACAGCATGTTGCTAAGCATGGTCAATGTTCTGCTGACAATTTCTCATATCATGACCTAATATTTCTCTCGTATAAAATTCAAAAATTCCTCCAAAACCTCCAAAAATTAAACCCAATGTAATTCTTCAGCGCAATTTTAGTGGTATGAATAAAGAAAAAATGTTACAAGATGCTAGCAACATAGACTGGTCCCTGGTGACCAACGCTGTAACAGTCGATGACCAAGTTGCAATTTTTAATTCAATAATTACTCAATTGTACGATAAGCACGCTCCATTACGTGCCATCAAGCTAAAGCATCGTCCAGCTGCTTGGCTTACAGATGACATTAAATTATTAATGAGCAAAAATGTAGTGCTAGACATACATATAAATGCCACCCTAATGACTCTAACAAAGAAAAATATGTGAAGTCCAGAAATCGTTGCAATATGGTGTGTAGGGATGCCCTGCGTCGCCATATTCATAAATCAGTCGATAATGAGGATCCAGCAAAAGTCTGGCAGTTTCTAAGGTCTTTTGGAATTGGTAAATCTCTTCAAGATAGTATCCCTAACAACATAAACATAGATTCTCCCAATCTCTATTTCTCTTCAGTGCTTCCTATTGATGTATCTGAAAAATCTAATTATATATACTAATATAAACTATTAATTATCTTTCAACGTTACCGATTCCTGACTACTCTCCTTTTGTTTTTAATCGAGTGTCCGCTTGTGATGTTAAGAAGAGCTTATTATCGATCACTTCCAATGCTGTAGGCGGTGATGGAATTAGTCGCAATATGATAGTGCCCATCATCCTTCCTGTTCTCTGCCTTATATTTAATAACTCCATGACAAACGGCATTTATCCCACTATCTGGAAAGATGCACAACTTATTCCCTTACCCAAAAAACCCAATCCCAAATCTTTTACTGAATATCGTCCTATATCCATTCTCCCATTTCTATCAAAAGTTCTTGAGCGCCTAGTCCACAGCCAAATAAGCAAATATTTAACCTCTCATGACCTACTAAATCCTTTCCAATCCGGTTTTCGTCCTGGCCACAGCACAGTAAGCACTCTCGTGAAGATCACTGATGACATTCGCTTATCCATGGACAACATAAACTTAACTATACTCACATTACTAGATTTTAGTAATGCTTTTAACACAGTTGACTTTGACATACTTCTAGCCATACTACGCTCAATTAACATATCTCCAACGGTACTCGATTGGTTTCACAGTTATTTATTTGGGCGCCGGCAACGGATCCGTCTAGAAGAGAAGTTCTCTTCCTGGTGTGATGCAATTGCAGGTGTTCCACAAGGCGGCGTTTTATCTCCTCTCCTTTTCGCAATATTTATTAATTCAATCTCAAATAATTTTTCTTCCTCTTACCACTTATACGCAGACGATCTACAAATCTACTCTAAAGCCCCTCTTGACCAGCTTTCTGGAGCCGTAGACCTAATAAATGCTGATTTAAATTGCATCACAACATGGTGCAGACAATTTGGTCTGAAAATAAATCATAGCAAGACGCAGGTAATGATTGTGGGAAGTTCGCAGTTAATCTCAAAGGTGGACTTGTCAACGATTCCATCCATTCATTTTGATGGAGTCCCTATTCCCTATAGTACATCTTTAAAAAATCTAGGGTTGACAATCGATCATTGCTTAAGTTGGGCTCCTCAGCTACAAGTTACTAGTCGCAAATTGTACGCCACCGCTGGCGCTTTAAAAAGGCTGCGCAACTTTCTTCCTGTCACCACTAAAATTGCTCTAGTTCAATCTCTTCTACTCCCAATTCTAGATTACGCTGATGTCTGCTATCCAGATCTCACTGAGAATCAACTAGATAAGCTTGAGCGTCTTCAAAACTTCTGCATAAGATTTATATTTGGTTTGCGCAAGTATGATCACATATCTCAATATCGATCAAAGCTCAAGTGGCTCCCTATACGTCTTCGCCGGAATGCTCACATACTCTCTCTCCTTTACAATATTTTGTTCAATCCTTTGACCCCGCGCTATCTTAAGGAACGTTTCAATTTCCTTCACAATGCCAACGTTCTCAATCTTAGGTCATCAGAAAATCTTGCCCTCAGTATGCCTCAGCATGGCACAGTATTTTATGATCACTCTTTTTCAGTGAAAGCTGTTCGCTTATGGAACTTATTACCAGTTACTATCAGGCGTGCACAATCCTTGTCGACCTTCAAAAACCAAGTAAAAAGTTTCTATCTCGCCAATTAGTTTAACCCGTGTGAACTTGGGTTTTGATTATAATACATCAAAGAATTAATGTATAAATATCGTCGATTAAATGGAAAAATGGCATTTTTCAATTTTTTTGGAAAATAAGATTATTACATAAAACGAGTCTACTAACAAGATTATTTTATATGTAAAAACGACACTTTAAATAGTTCACGCCAAGTTCACCAGATGTCGCAAGTGTCATTTCGATTCTCTGTGGTCATCCGCCATTTTGATTGTAGAAAAATGTCCCTCTGTCATTTGCCACCGGCCACGACACTGAACACACGTGCGTTTTTTAAGAAAAGTAACATTTCTCAAAAATTGTGTTTGGATAAGACTATAAAAGGTAAGCAATATTATAGAAAAATGTATTTCTTTGAGAAATTACCTTGTTCCTTTAAAATTTGACTATAACTATGACAATATCTTTAATAGAAAAAGGACATTTTTTTAAATGTGACTACGTTTTGTGAAATGGGGTTAACGAAACATGACATATTTAAACAAATGACATTTTTCTATATAGTTTGTGCGCACATTTAGGTGCATGAAGTTTATCAAAAAAATGTCATAATTTTTAATATGACTGTCTTTGTTTATGAAAAACACTTTTTGTATGGATTTTGTAAAGTAATGACGCATTTTAATGAGATCTTAGCGTTTAAAGTACAAGTTAATAATAATTACTATACTATTGATTGATTCTTTTATTTGTTATTTTTAATTTTATTTTAAATTTATTACTTTTTAGGGTTCCGTAGCCGAATGGCAAAAAACGGAACCCTTATAGATTCGTCATGATTGTCTGTCTGTCTCGTATGTCACAGCTATTTTATTCCGAGACTATAAGGATTACACAGTTTTAAGTTTGTAGGTAGATGTATTCTGTAAACCTACACATGCGAGTGTCGGATACGTCTTTAAAAATTACACGGAGGTTCTTAAAACCCTTCATGGGTGAGTCCGACTCGCACTTTGCCGGTTTTTTTATTTGTGTCTGTTTTATTATTATAAGGAGACATAGTATCAAAACGTGAATCATATTTTACAATTCTAAATAATATTACATCAATTGGCTTGATTAGTTTAATTCTTTGTTTTAGGATGAAGCGTGGTGAAAAAATGATAAAAATGATTATGTCCAAGGGACTTTCTGAAAATAATCTAGAGAAGACTGAAGAAGAGATGTCTAATGTATCTGGAGTAGTTGTCCAGAGCCATATCTCAGCTACAGAGAATATAGAACCATCAAACATAGTATCCACATCTAAATTTTGTGAGATTATTGACGTTGAGCCACTGCAAACTAATTTAAATTCCATACGCTATTGACTAATTTGAATAACAATGTTCAGATACCGAATCCTATTATCAACAATTCTTTTTCGGATTCACAAATTACTCGATACCTGCCAAATGATCAACCTGGGCCTAGTAGGATTATTGTGCAATCTCCCGTAAGTAATTCAGTATCAGGAGAAAGTACAGACGTTCTCCATTCCAAGATTTCAAGCAATATAGTAATATCGGAGTCGGATATATTACCCTCTGAGGATGACGACGATAGTTGTCCCAACTCCATACCTGATAGTCAAAAAGACTTCTCGCCTGACGATACAGATACTGACCCGGATTTTTTACTACGCGAAGATCTTGCAGTGTCATCATCTTCGGAGGATGAAACCGCTTCAATTATTGAAATCCAAGAAAATACAGTTCCAGATGGAAATGAGAAAGTGAAGAAGGGCAGAAAAAGAAAAGCTGTACTAGAAGAATGGAGAAAAAATAAAGCTAAGCTATTAAGAAATTGTGGAAAAGCGTATATATCGACATCGAAGTCACAAAAACCAATGCCAGAAAGACAAATGAAACCAACATGTACTGAAAAATGTAAACTGAAATGTTATAGCAAGATTAGTGAGGAGAAGAGGCAACTTATTTTTATGATTTTTTGGAAAATGGGCGATTTAGATAAGCAACGTCAATTTATCAATAAACATGTAACTGCAATTAAACCGAAGTACAGATATATTCGCGAAGGAAGTACAAGAAAAAATTTTAACCATGCATTTAATTTTGAAGTTGACAGAGAGATAATTCGAGTGTGTAAGTTTTTTTTTTTAAATACTCTGGGTATATCTGACAGACCGATAAGGACAGTAATTTCGATGCAAAACTCTATAGTTGAGGGTTTTCTGAAAGATGACAAAAGAGGCAAGCATGGTAACACAATTAGCTTGATACTGCAATTATTGATGGGATTAAAGAACATATCAATTCTATAGCTAGAATTGATAGTCATTACTGTCGAGCTAGTACGAGCCGGGAATACATTGAAGGAGGTCTCTCTATTGCACAATTACATAGAGACTATGTTACAAAATGTCGTACAGAAAATGTTCCTCATGCTGATTATCAAATATACAACAACATATTTACCAAAGAGTTCAATATTTCATTTTGGTCTCCAAAAAAGGATCAATGTGAGGATTGCGCAGCTTATAATAATGCAGAAGATAAAGAGCCGTTGAAAACCAAATACGATTCTCATCTAGAAGAAAAAGATTTAGTAAGAAAAGAAAAAGACTTGGATAAAGTAAATACCAATGGAAAATGCATAACTGCCGTCTATGATTTGCAAGCCGTGATGCCGTGTCCAAGAGGTGATGTTTCAAATTTTTATTATATTTCAAAACTAAATGTTCTAAACTTTACTATTTACGAACTTAGATCCAAAGACGTAAACTGTTACGTTTGGCATGAAGGTGAAGGCGGAAGAGGAGTCAATGAAATAGGATCCTGCGTTTTTAGTTTATTAAGAAGCCTACAAGATAATATTAAGGATGATTTTGAAGCTATATTTTATAGCGACAACTGTTGTGGACAACAAAAAAATTAATTTATGATTGCAATGTATATTTACGCAGTCACTAATTTAGAAAATTTGACGGCAATTACCCACAAATTTCTAATAAAGGGACACTCACAGAATGAGGGAGATTCCGCACATTCTGTGATAGAGCGTAATATTTCAAGATCCTTGAAATTTGCACCTATTTACGTCCCGGAACAATACATATTTTTGATTAGAACCGCTAAAAAAAAAGGAAATCCATACAGAGTCCATGAACTAAATCATGAAAGTTTCTTTGACATTAAAAAAATCGCAGACGGTGTTGGATCAAATTACTCTATTAATGAAGATAGAGAAAATGTAAAAATGGGGGATATTGAAGTTATTAGAGTGGAGAAAATTCACAATGATCGATTCTTTTATAAATGTTCTTATAAAGAAGATAGCTTCAAAACTGTACTGGTCAAAACTCGAGCTAGCAAGATGAAAAAGAATTTGAGTTCAGAATTACAACCACTGTATTCAACAAAATTACCTGTATCTGACAGTAAGAAAGCAGGTATACTTACACTTATAGATAAAAATATAATACCTAGATTTTATAAAAACTTCTATGAGAATCTGTGACTTTATTGATTTTTGATATTTTTCTTTTTTACCACTTATTGCTACGAATAAATAATAGTCAGGAACTGTAACTGCGTTAAAAAATATATATATATAAAATACCTACTGTTTTTTTTTTAAATTATGTTATATAAAATATCATATTTATCTTTTTATGCTGATGATATATCCCAAAGAAACATCAACATCTTTAAGAGCCTTTATTCTGCGCAGCGCTGCGCGAGTTTAGGTATTTTACATCAGCGAGTTACTTACTAGCGCGCCCTGCGGCAGTGGTCTTACCGCTTTAGCAAAATAGTGCGCATGAATATTTGGATCATTTTTTTATCTACTTTGGATTATATGTCACAAATAGTCGTAGGTCAAAAAGGTGAAATAAAATATCACGCAGGACGCCTTTTTTAATATTGACATTAATTAACATAATATAATAATTATTAATCAAGTACATGTTATCTACAAGAGCATAGACTAGAAAAAAGTAAGATTTAACTCATGTACCTATAGAGATGAGAATGAAAATAGCAAATAAAACAACCATCACATAGTTCCTGCTACCAGTTTCCGGCTCAAGCATGGATTCCTGGATACCAAGTATAAGCATAAGAAATTTGGTTAATAGCAAATTACTAGCCCCTCAAGGGTTGATGTCATTATAACAATGAAATTTCTATTGTGTCTGACCTTTGATGCACTGGATGTCATAAAAAATTATTTGTTAGAGTCCCACTTAGAAATGTTACCTCAATAAGTATCAGGAAGTTTTGAGCGCACTAATATTTAGTTGTGTAAGTGCGGGCGTCAGAGCGATACGTCCTCTGACCTCTCTCTAAGAGGCCTAAGCCGCGTCTGATGATTCGTGACTGGCGCGACCGGTTTTATGATTGATTTTTAAAACGTGTGTGTCTCGAAACCGCTCGGCAATAACAAACTAATAAACAATTTCTAAATGTAGTCTATGGAACTTGAACTTGTTAATCAAATAAAATCAGGTAAGAATAATTTACATAATATACTATATCAATCATTATTATGTGACCCATCAAACACTCAGCAAAAACGCGAATTGGCGCTTCCAAAGCGTTTACGCTCTAAAGAGATACTACAGACAATTAACAATAAACGATTGCCTACAGTTGGTATGTGATATAGGTAACTATATAGCATTAAAAAACAGTTCTCTGTTTGGTCAAATTAAAGCACGTTTAATTTTTCAACATAATGAAAATTCACCCTCTGCAAATTTTAAAGTGGTTTAGCTGAGTTGCTAATTAATTTGTCAGTAATAACAACACAGTGCTTTTCTAAAGTAATACTATAAATTGATTGAATTTTCTAAATTGATAATGAAGGTATTCTGTGACTACAGAAAAACATCCAGCTGGCAATTAACGACTTATTTTTTTTTGGTAAAATGTATAAGCCTAAAATGTTTCATAATCTTTCTTTACTACATTGCGAAGAATCTCTTCTAATGTATTCTAGACAAAAACTTAATAAATTAATCATATTTCGCGAGACATACGAGATTTACGATTTGGTCCAGTCTACTTGTTGCATAACATCGTCCACGCCGCTATGACTCTGCTGTCATTGTAGACGTTGCAGCACGCGCGTAAACCAATCCCTGCTTTCCTTCTGAATTTAAACCAATCACCGAACATGTCTATTTGTAACCTCGGAAGTAATTTGTATTTGGAATCATACGTTGTTTTGATTTGAAGGGCCACTTTTTGTGTGGAATTTGTTCTGAATTATGCTTCCTGACTATTATTTCTTCGTAGACTTATTGTTATTTTTTCTAGAAGAGTTTTGATTTTTAGGCTACTTTTAATTAAGAAGAGATGTTTTAAGTTAATGTTGTAGTTCTATATTCATTGGTAGTATTTTTGTTTTTGGATTTTTAGATACAACTTTTAATTAAGAGAAGACTAATAAATTTTTTTAAACAGTTTACTGAAACAAATATTTTCATTTCTATTTACAATTTTATTTTGTTTATGTTAATAAAATAGCTTTAAGTTTAAGCTCATTGATCTCAATAATATTCTAGCCATTGATTTATCTAATAAGACAGTGTTAATTTTTAGACAGGGGTTTGTTAAGGAATCTTATTTCATTATAAGTAATTTTAAGTGGATGTCCCATCCTAAAAAAATCTCAAATTGTAAAAGAAACTTACTGAATAAAACTATTTTTACATTATGAAGTTATTTATTTTAGAAAATCCGTGCTTGTTATATATTTTTTTGTGTAGAAAATAGACACTTGTTGCTAAAAATTGATTCTAACTCAAAAATAAATAATTAAATAACACACCACCTAAGTCCCCATGTAAATACCTTTTAAATGATATATCACACTTATATGTAAAAATAACAATTTTATAGAAAAAAGAATTTTAATGAAATTAAAAACTTCAAACGCTTGTACTGTAAAATTTGTACTTTCTGAGTTACGTCATTTTTCTATTTAACCGACGATATATGTGTGGAAGTATATTGTATTGTAGTGTATATATATATATATTATGTAAGTATATCAATGAATTAATTATATGTTTATATATATTTCAATATGTATTAGTGTATTTTTATGTATTAGTAGATATTTTTCTTTTCTTGTTTATAATTTATTATTAATTTGATTTAGTAATGTATTATTGTCTTGATTTGATTGTACCTTTATCTTTATATTACGCCCCGTCTTGTTATTCCTCTATTTCCTCTCCATCCTAAGGTTGCCTGGAAGAGATCACTATTAGTGATAAGGCCGCCCATTGTAACACTTTATTTTAAGCTTTCTTTTACTTTTATGTTATTTTTGTATATTAAGTGGTGTAACAATAAAGAATTATCTATTTATCTATCTATCTATGTGGAAGGTTACACAGACTATGGCAGCGGTCCGCGACTCTGGGGTCGCAACCCCGTGTGGGGTCGCGAAAGATATTTATGGGGTCGCCAAAAAGTCAACAAGGTCCTGTACTTATCGAATTTTATTAAGGTTTATGCATAAAATATAACCTCTCTTTACATACACAATTACACAATGTCCTTAAAACGGAGAGAATCGATAATAATTACGACTGTACGACCTGTCCAGTGGGCCTAGACAAAGTAACATTCTCCAAGCGCTACCGCTAAGAGAAAAGTTAAAAAATGTATGGGATTGACATAAGGAAGCGATATATCACGTGATTATCGAAAAGGAATAGACAATTGGTAGACAATGTACAACAGTTATCTCTTCGTTAAAACGAAACGCTACCGTTTCTATTCCGTCAGACGCTAGTCCAGGGGTCGGCAACCTTATCAAGCCTAAGAGCTAATTCTAAAATAATTTATTCCTGAAGGGCGCATGTATGGTTGACGCAAAAAAAATGTTACACAAGGACAAGACAAGATGTTTATTTATTACATGAGGCATAGGTACATACAGTCACTAATTATTAGTGTGATCCTTGGCCTTGCATTTCTTCCGACAATTTGATGAAATCTGGCTCATAATTGGAAGTACCTGTCCTCATACAATGGTCCAAATTTACATCGGTCATTCTGCTTCTATATTTTGATTTCAAGTGCTTCATTGTCGAAAATATGGATTCGCATGCGTATGTTGATGCACTATACGCGTGTATTTTAAGAGATAATGCTCTTAAAATGGGATATTTATTTCATCAACAATATTCCAAAAGTTATTGTCCCTCGTGTACGATTTCAGGCTCAAGTCGTTCTTCATAGTTATTATTTCCAGCTCTAATTCATCGAAATTTTCTATGCAAAAATAGTTTTTGATCTTTTCCGAAACATCACCTTCTGCGAATGGGTTAATTATGAACTCCAAGACAGGCTCGAGATTCGTAAATTGTTGGAAACGAGAATTGAGTTCGTCCAAAAGTGTATCTAAATGTGGGGCAAACGAAGTGGTATCAATATCATTTTCACATACGTTCATGTGATAGAAAATTTTCTTCAAATTTGGGAAGTGTGAAGTTGAATTTCTCAGTAAATGGGATTTCCATAGAGTCAGTTTGGCTTTGAATGTATTCACTGATTCAACCATTTTCGCAACATGACGATTTTTTCCTTGCATTTCCAGGTTCAGTTCATTTAGTTTTATCGTTACATCAGTGAGAAACCCCAAATCTACAAGCCACGAATGATCACTCAACTGTGGATAATCTTCCTTTCTCGTTGCTAAAAATAGTTTGATTTCGTTTATCAAACTGAGGAAGCGTACAAGTACTTTGCCTCTGCTCAGCCATCGAACTTCCGTGTGCAATATTAAGTCTGCGTACTCAGCATCTTCATCTTGCAAAAGCTGCCGAAACAAACGGTGTTGCATTGCCGCAGCCCTAATAGAGTTAATTATTTTTACGACAATCTTCATAACGTGTTCAAAACGAAGAATTTTGGCACACAACGCCTCTTGGTGGATGATGCAGTGGTAATGAGCGAATTGAGGAAACACATCATTTGCCATACACAGCGCAACGAAGCCGTTTTTATTGCCTATCATTGCAGGCGCACCATCAGTAACTATGGCAGCTAACTTGTTTAAAGGTAACTGACTTTCTTCTGCAAAGTTTATGAATGCATCGTAAATATGTTTACCTTGTGTGCGACCCTTCAGCGGCAACAACTTCAAAAAATCTTCTTTTGTGGTAAAATCATTAAATACCATTTTAATAATAACACATAGTTGTGCAGTATCGGAAATGTCGGTGGACTCGTCGAGTTGAAGAGAAAAAAACTTGCACTTATTAATATCACTTTCCAACTCTGATTTCATACCAGTGGCGATAACTTCTATTCTTCGCGACACTGTTCTGGCTGACAATGGTATCGCTTCAATAGCCGTAATAATTTCAGGTTTGTTTTTAAAATTCTGAAAGACAGAATCAGCAGCTGTTAAGAAGGCTTCCTTTATTATTTCCCCATCTACGAAAGGCTTTTTCTTCTTAGCCAACAAATGAGAAACCTTTAAAGATGCAATAGTAGCACTTTTCGAAAGTTGAATTGGCCTGGTGAAAACATTTTGTTGTTTTGTTAGATTTGTCTTCAATTCGCCGACACGTTTCTTCCGGATTTCAGTATTTGGGGGAAAACTACTGTTACACGACGCATGCTGGGTATTGAAGTGTCTTTCGATGTTGCTTTTTTTAGGCACTGCTACACTGGCGTTGCATAATAAACAAATACTTTTTCCATTAAACTCAATAAAGAAGTACTGTTCTTCCCACTCTTTATTAAAATAATAAGTCCTTGGTCTTTTACTCATGTTAAAAATACGATATAACAATTCAGGTCTACAAATATGTACGTAGGTAGATAGAAATGACACAAAAATGTAGCTACTTCCGAGTATCGCAGCGCACTGACTGACTGACTCACTCCCGCCCGCGCGTAGCCTTGCCGTAACCACGGCAACGCAGCGACACTAGTTGCACTTCGTCCCTCGCCACCCGCGCATGTTCCGCTCGGCTCTGGAGTACAACCGCGCAGTAGGCCGCCATTTTGGGTCAACTTATTTGTCGTGAATTATATGTAGGCATGTATAGCACCGTCAAAAGCAAAACAAGCGGGGCCGTGTTCGAGCACTCATGTGTTTTGCAGCTAGAGGGCGCACAAAAAAGTCACAGCGTTGCCGACCTCTGCGCTAGTCCATACAAAGTCCTAGACAACACGCCATGTTGACAAGCGACAACGCCATCTATTCTATTCGTTTGATCGCTGGGTTAGCGGTCTCCGATACCCTGCAGATAACGCTACAAAATGGCGTCTTTTAGTCAGCTGACGAACGAAGTGGTGTTTTGTATCTATTATTTTTGCGATTTATTCAAGATGCATGCTTTAAAATTGATGTGGGCTGCGCATAATAAAGAAATGTGGCTTAGAAGGCAGGCGAGAACCAACAATACGAGCATATTATTTTAAATTACTTTTATCCGTCTCGCTATTTCTAAACATTGAAACATATACCTAGTACACTAAAACCTTTTATAATTTATTTGAACTCTGTAAAACATTACAATACAAATACTTTTTATTGCGTACCCAAATATACAGAAATTACAAGAAGACATTAAACTGTTATGTGACGCTTAACATCAGACGAGCGAGTTTCTCGTTTCGACACAAAGTCGAATGATGGTGTTTTGTTTGTTTTTGCCCGATTTCTTCGTCCCTGCTGAGTGCACGGTGTGTGCGTTGAGTGTTGCGGTGATGGTTGGTACGAGTAGGTGGATGTTTATGGTGAAGTTGGAGGCTCGCTTCGACGACTATATACTCTGCCGAAGCCGTCGCCTCTAGCGAAAGCAATTCGGCTTCTACTTGTGGCGGTGGCAGTGGTGGTAATGGTGCTGTTGTACAAATATCTGTAAAAAAATTAAAAATGTATAATGTAGGTAATATAATAATATAGTAATATAATCTATGATTTCAAATAAACATTTTAACATTATTCAAAAATATCAAAAATTCACGGATTTCATCCGGATTTTTACAAAGGCATAAGTGGGACTGTAGCCAACATCTTAGATGCCTGTTTGGTATAAAAAATACAAAGTAGTTTAAAAAAACAGAAACATTTTGGATAGATATTATCATTATTATTATTATTACATATTTCACCTATACCCTTTTTTACAAGTTGCCTTAAATTAAAGTATGTACATGGTAAACGTTGTACTGAGTTAGGTTTTAGCAAAAATATACTTGTGTATATTTAATGATTTTGTTCATAACTAATACAACATTATGAAAAAATGGTTTAATAATCAGTTTTCGTATTCTTATATTAAGATAAGAAAACAAATAGATTGATTATCAAGCCCATCGGCACAACATCCGATTCAACAAAGCCGAGCTAACAATGTTTGTATAATTTAATAACAATCAACTAATGTCTCGTTCTACAATATCTGCTTTACCAGCTAGTGCAGGCAATCCCATAACTGCAAGTCTGCTGCTGGGATCACCACCAGTGCAACCGGCATGCCTTCTTATTTGCAGAGCTTTCTTTAATTATTTTTTTCAGCCAGACTAAACAGATTTTGATATGCTACCAACATTTTTTATTTATAGGTTTCCTTATACACCACAACCAATAGAATTACCATACCATCGGCTCTGAAGCGACCTTGAGCCCCCCGAATGGGGCCTAGCTATATCTCCATTCCTACAAAACACGAGAACAACAAAAGTAGTGTGCTTAAAATGATGACGAAATTGTTTATATTATGTACGGCGGCTCATAGTAAGGACAAGAATGGTGCCTTTATAACATTTGTTATGCACTTTTCTAGTCTAATAATTACCTCTACATAACTTCTTGTGAACTTTAAATAACACAAACATCGTTAATTTCAAAAGTTATATTAAACAAAAGACATACCTCTCCATAAATTCAAATGTTATCCTGAATTATTCCGCACTTGCTCGCGCTTGGGTTCCATTGGCCAAAAGTAAACTGGAATTTAAAGCAACAATATTATTTTAAAGCTAGTATGTACTCGTAAGTACTGATTATTATTTATATAACACAATTACTTACTTTTTGTCACAAAACACTTCACACAATACTTGAAGATAGTTCAAAACAGACACTTTTCGCGGGTCAAGTTAGCAGCGGGAATGTCTGTTTGATATTTTGCTACGCTAACCATAGAGCATTATAAACTTTTACCGCACGAACGAAGAGAAACGCTGAAGCGTTAGCGACTGGAGAAAGAGAATCGCTATGAAGCGATGGCATCTTGTCTAGGCCTACAGTCCCGCCCGTCACAACCTCACCGCTCCCGCGCCCGCGCCCCCACTCCGATCTCTCTTTCTTCGTTCAGTCTGTCTGTTCAGTCAGTTCTATCCGCACGTGCGTACTCATCGCCGCTTTGTCGATTGCAAATACATACTAAATTGATGTCAAAACACGGAAGATTACTTCTGTAGAAAGTTTTTTTAGAAGATTAGTGTTCTCGTGTATAACCATGCACACGGTAAGTAACTGTGCACTCATACTTAGAAAATAAAGTGAGGCGTCATCGCAGCGCGGCCATGTTGGACGCGTGGGTTCAATAACAAAACCAGCGTGAAATATTTTTTACGCTTCACTTATGTATTTTTAGGGTTCCGTTTGAGAAACAAGGAACCCTTATAGTTTCGTCAAGTCTGTCTGTCTATCCGTCCGTCTGTCCGTCGGTCTGTCCGTCCGTATGTCACAGCAACTTTATTCCGAAACTATTAAGACTACACAGTTGGAACTTGGTATGTAGATGTATTCTGTAAACCGCTTTACGAATTTCATACAAAAATAAAAATAAAAAATTATTAAGGGGGGGCTCCCCTCCATACGTGAAACTGAAACCAAAAATATTTTTTTTCATCCGACCTACCTGTGTGGGGTGTCTATAGATAGGTCTTTAAAAATGACGTTCAGTTTCCTCAAAGTAAATCGTTAAAGAGACAGACCCTTCCAAAATGGAAAAATTAGTGTCCCCCCCCCCTCTAATTTCTAAAGTAAGAGAGTGAAAAATCTTAACAAAATATATACTGTGTATCTCATTACAAACTTTCAACGAAAATTGGTTTGAACAAAATTAAATAAGTAGTTTTTTAGATAAAAAACATTTATTCTAACTGCAAAGATAACTTTGTCATTCATACAAACACTATGAAAAACAAATGTAAAACTAACATCCAGTCATATCATTACTTGCTACCACGGAACCCTTCATGGGCGAGTCCGACTCGCACTTGGCCACTTTTTTTGCTTGTCTATTTGAGCTTCTATGAAAATAAATTTGAAGTAAATCCTGTTACCACGCGAGCATATGACGAAAAATCTAATATTAATCGTTTGGAATACATTTTTATTTATTAATACATATTTATTATTGCAGTTAACAATGGATAAGTGGCTAATAAAACGCACATCTAAAGATGCAGGTGGCGGAAGTCCTAATAACGCATCACAAATCAAAAGAATTAAACACGTAGTTCTTGACAACAGTGTCGCCTCAGATTCTACAATGACAACTACTGTTACGAGTAATAAAGTCGTGAAAACAATGCCGCCACTTCAAGTACTAGTAGTGTTATTACTATCGATGAAAGCAGAGCAACATCTAGTTCCACTACTATAACTATTAGTCATAACAGCGATGATTGTAGTTCAACAGCCACATCTACCTTACACATCGATACAGAGAGTGACGCTTCAACTTCAACTAAACAAGCAACAGCTACATCGGAGACAACTGGGAAGCGTCAACGCATTTTTAAAGAATCGTACATCCAGTTTGGTTTTAAATGTACAGTGTTAAATTTTGAACAACGTCCACAGTCCGTTGTTTGTTCGAAGGTTTTGGCAAATAAGAGCATGAAGCTGGCCAAACTGAAAAGGCACCTAGAAACTAAGTATCCACAGTTAAAGAATATAGATGAATCTTATTTTAAACCACTTGCCACCAAACTAACGTCACAGCAGGTTGCTTTCCAAAAATACACAACAGTTAACCAAAAAGCCTTACAAGCATCTTTCGAGGTTTCCTTTTTGATTACCAAAACTAAAAAACCTCACAACATTGGCGAGACGCTCATTTTGCCAGCTGCAAAATGGTTTCGATCATGCAAGGAAAAAAGTATGCCAATGTACTGAAAACAATTCCACTATCAAGTGACACTGTTCATCGTCGTATCAATCTACTTGCTGATGATATCAAAATACAACTTATAGATCGCGTGAAAGGGAATCCCTATTATGCTATTCAGCGGGATGAAAGTACTGATGTAGCTAATGTAGCTCAACTTTTGATATTTATCCGATACCGATATGAAAACGACATATGCGAAGATTTGTTATTTTGTCAGAACAACCGGTGAAGCAATTTTTAATGCAGTTAAAACCTTTTGAACTCCATGACATAAAGTGGAAATATTGTGTATCTGTGTGTACAAACGGCGCAGCTGCATTGACCGGCTCCAAAACAGGATTCAAAGCAAAAGTAACTGAGATTGCACCTCACGTAGGCTTTGTTCACTGTATGATTCACCGTGAAGCCCTTGCAGCAAAACATTTGCAACCAGATGTAAATAGTGTAAGAACAAGTGTTGGAACAAGTCGTAACAATAATAAATTTTATTAAAGCTCGCGCATTAAACAGTCGCCTTTTCAAAATAATGTGTCGTGAAATGGGATCAGAATACGAAAATCAGTTGTTACATACGGAGGTCAGGTGGTTATCGTGAGGGAAAATACTCCGACGTGTATTTGATCTCAAAGATGAAATCAGAATATTTCTACTTGAACGGGAACCAAAGCTAGCGGAATATTTCTTGAATGAAAATTGGCTGGCAACAGTTGGCTATCTTTCAGATATTTTTGAAAAAGTTAACGATTTAAATCAATCGTTGCAAGGGAAAAGTACAAATGTTTTGATTTTAGCTAACAAAATAAAAGCTTTTTGTAGGAAAATAAGTTTGTGGATAGACGAAATCAGTGCTGAAAACTACGAGATGTTTGCATGTTTGGAGAACTTTTCTGAAGAAAACAATATAAAGCTCGAAGAAGAAATTAAAACCAAAATCATGATGCATCTTACAAACCTTAAGCAAGACTTGGAAATAAGATTCCCAGATACGTCACACGGCGACCAATGGATAATTAATCCATTCACTTGTGATCTTAACACTGTGAAGATGAACTTAAAAGAAAAGGAGCAGCATATCGATTTAATGTCCGATGAAAGCCTTCGATCTATTTTCAAAACCACGGATCTATCCAAGATCTGGATAATGACGGAAAAGAAATTTTCAAATGTTATTCAAAACATCTCTGCTGAAATTGCTGCCATTCGCATCTAACCTTTGCGATACAGCTTTCTTCACATTAACTGCTATAAAAACAAAATATCGCTCCAGACTTAACGTAGAACCTTATTTGAGGGTGTCTGTTTTTGATAATATATCACCAAGAATTAATATACTGACTGCAAGTGTACAAGCACAAGGTTCACATTAGTTTGTAAGGTTACGTATATGAACCTTTTTTTTTTAAATAAAATATTAAAATAATTGCTTGTCTCATTTATTACCATCATAAATATTACTCGTATGTTAAATGCATATGTTCGGAACGTTCCTTTAGCGGGCATTGTTCGGAACGCATCCCTAGCGTAGGCAGTCTACACTTGTCTATGGACATTTTGAGTTGAAAGAAAAGGTTTGCTTTTGCGTCTCGTGTTAAATTAATGGTTTATATAGCCGCCTTTTGTGATCCGCGCGTGTTGTCTATATATAAAAGACGCTTGAAAGTTTATATGTGTAGTGTTTGAACTATTACCAAATTGGGAACGTTGGAGAGTCACAAGAACTGGACCAGGATCCCCCTCGGCCATGCCCCAAGCCGTAAGTACTTATCTAATGCTTTGTTGGCCAACACAACATTAGGTAGGGAAGCGCTAGGGTGGAGTCGTCGAAGGAAGAAGACCGAACTATCGTAAGTTTGATTGTATTTACGTCATTTCAGCCCCGCGTATCGCGGGCAGATTAAGGTTCATAACCAGGTTGTCCAGGTGGAAGACTGCTTACCATACCTGCCTAGGCAATCTGGAATCTTAACATATATCCAGAGCGTGGTTTGATACTTATTTTTGTCAAATTTGATTTGGTAATTTAGAGCAATTTGTATACACCTAAAATACAGTGTATCCTCTAATTTACATAAATTGTTAACAGTTTGTTAAGTTGTTGGGCATTTTTAAGCCAAAATTGTAATTTGTTGGACAAACCCTGTCTTTGAAACAGGCGCACTATGCAAATCATATGATGAACTTGGATCTAGCATAGCTTGTTATTCATAATACATTTGTTGTTTGAATGAAACAAACCAGTTTCAGTCCTAATTTTTTAGTTAAAATAATTGATAATTTACTCATTGTTGAAGTAGTTGAAGTGTGCTGAATACTTGGTACAAATTTGGACTTCGACGTAATCTCGCATTAATATCTCGATGGCACCCCTCACAAGTGTTAGTGGTTCGCTGAGTTTAATTAGTATTTTAAAAATAGCTACTATATAGTTGCTAGTGCAGCCTTTTGAATACTATTCCAGGCTTGTTTCACGGCGGCCGCACAGCCGGCCGTTACTCAAGTGAGCACCAACTTCGACGTGGATTCGTAACCCTACGCTTTCACTCAAGTTCCTCAGGAAAATCTCCTGAGTTTAGTGCGCGCGGCAGGTGTTCGGATGGGTGGGAGATCGATCTCCGCAGTAGCGTTGAGACGCCTCCCACACTCCCGACACCCCTCCCCCCTCAGCTCGGAAGTTTTTTTTATTGTTGGTTCACAGAACTGGATGTACACAAAAACAACACATGTTGGGTACTAAAATATATTTAATTTTATGTTACTGTTTTTTAAGAACTGACATATCAGTCTCTTAAAAGAAGAGACTGAGAGGTTAAATATGTCTACATCATGCCAAATGTCATTATAAGAACGACAAATACGATACAATGATACATGGTGACCGTAGTTCGTACGTGAGTGTGGAAGGCTGAATGTTTTTCGATTAATGAGACGGCTAGCAGGGCGAGGGATAACAAATTTAATTTCCTCAAGCAATGAGGGACTGTATATGTAGCCATGGATAAGCTGTGACGAAATACAAGGTCAGCGATGTTCCTCCTTTGTTGAAGTGAAGACGTCTCAAAGTGATGAAGCCTAGAGTCATACAAATACAACTGGCTACAAAGATTATTAGTGAAGTGTATATATAGTGTGTATACAATTATTTGCTGCAGTTTATCTAATCGTTCAATGTGCAGCTTGTATGACGGGCTCAAAGTGTACACTAGATTATGGCGACGAGACAAATGGTGAGTTTTTATAATTTTATCCTAAAAGAAAAAGAAAACAAAGTACAAAAATCTTATTTTAAATCCATTCAGATTCAGGTTCGTACATAGATAGTCGACATTTTCCTGTGCCTTTATCATCATGAATTCACAAAGGAAGACGTTTTAGAACTCGATTTTCACATTAATACCTACATTGTCACAACACAACCAGCTGGCGGTGGCGTGGTGGCGGGCGACTCGGCGGCGCCGGCGCCGCTGTTACTTATTTGTTGTTCGGTTTTTGCCTAGTGTGTTTTCCAATAAGTACAGTAATACCCCGACTTACGCTACCTCGACTTACGCGAATTCGGAGTTACGCGATTTAATTTTCTCGTCTATTTTAACGTTTTTTGTTTGAAAGCCGCGCAGTCAAGGTCAAGCGGCGGCGTTTGTTTCTGACTCCCCCGCCCGCATTATTAGCCGCGCAGTCAAGGTCAAGCGGCGGCGTTTGTTTCTGACTCCCCCGCCCGCATTATTAGCCGCGCAGTCAAGGTCAAGCGGCGGCGTTTGTTTCTGACTCCCCCGCCCGCATTATTATTCGTTCAGCTTACAACAGGCACAGACGTGTAGTGCGGAATCGGCGCGTAGGTACATATGTACAAGTTACGATTTTGTGTTTTTTTGTGCGTTGTGCGACAACCTGAGATATTTACTAAGTACTATGGCATCCAAACGAAGTAGAACCGACTCTTTAGCTTTAAATAAGAAAAGAAAAACATTATCTTTGGAGTGTAAACTTAACATTATTAAAGACTACGATGCAAAAATAAAAATTTGTGAATTAGCGAAGAAGTTTGATCTACCGGAATCGACAGTCAGATCAATTACAAAAAGTAAAGAAAAAATTCTCGAAGCTGTGAAAAACGCTCAGTCTTTGAATTCAAGCATCATTCGTAAACGGCATGGTATTATCGCTGAGATGGAAACATTGTTAAAATTATGGTGTGATAATCAAGTAACGGTGAAAAATTGTCCCGTTGATCAGAACACGGTGTGCTTTCAAGCTAAACAAATTTTTGAGAAATTAAAAGATGAAGCTGGGGAGATGGCTAAAGATGAAACGTTTAAAGCTAGTAACGGTTGGTTCAGCCGGTTCAAAAGTCGCTGTAATTGGCATAGCATTGCAGAAAGTGGAGAGGCAGCAAGTGCAGATAAAGAGGCTGCATCTCTCTATCCAGAGAAACTCAAAGCTATGATAGATGAAGGTGGCTATACCAGCCAAACCATATTCAACGTGGATGAAACTAGCCTGTTTTGGAAGAAGATGCCTAAAAGAACTTTTATTGCGCGTGAAGAGAAAACCTTTCCAGGTTTTAAGGCCGCCAAAGATCGATTGATAGTGATGCTTGGCGCGAATGCAGCTGGTGACTTTAAGTTAAAACCTCTCTTAGTTTATCGCTCAGAAAATCCAAGAGCATTGAAAAACAAATCTAAAGCTGGTTTGCCCGTGATTTGGAAGTCGAATCGTAAAGCTTGGGTGACGGCCTCCCTTTTTGAAGACTGGTTTGGTCATCACTTCATACCTGAAGTCGAACGTTATTGCCAGTCTAAACAAATCCCGTTTAAAGTGATGCTATTAATCGACAACGCACCAGGTCATCCACCTGCTACTTTAACTAGTTTCGACCCACGTGTGAAAGTTGAATTTTTGCCACCAAATACAACCAGCTTGCTTCAACCGATGGACCAGGGAGTTATCAAAACATTCAAAGCTTATTACACTAGACGATCGTTTGCACATCTGCATGAAGCTATGAGACAAAACAACGAGCTCTCTGTTAAAGAATTTTGGAAACAATTCAACATTTTAGAAGCCGTGAGAATCATTGGAGAATCTTGGGATGAAATTTCACAAAAAACTTTAAATGGCGTCTGGAAAAAACTCTGTCCATTTTTTTTCTCCACTGAGACTCAGGCGGAAGCAGTGCCAGGGCCTGATGAAATTAGCAATGTGATCAAAGACGTTGTCGAACTTGGTAGACAAATAAATTTAGAAGTGGATAGTGATGACGTTCAAGAGTTGCTGGACTCACACAATGAGGAGCTTACAATTGATGAGCTCATAACAATGCGTGAACAAGAGGAAAACATTGATAATCGTGAGTCTTCGGACCCAGTTCAATTAGAAGATCAAATGACAGTTGGAAACTTAACAGAAGCCCTCAGTTCAATTGAAAAAGGGTTAACAATTTTGGAAAGCAAAGACTCCAATGAAGAGCGCATTTTTGTTACAAAACATGGAATAAAATCATTACTAACATGCTACGAGGAGATATTACGGGAGAAGAAAAAATCATTGACTCGTCAGACGACTTTGTTAGATTTTATGAAACCTTCTACATCAAAATAACTTCAGATTGTGTTTATACATTTTATTAATATAGTTTGTCATATTATCTAGAATTAAATTAAAATTTATTTCCTAAATTATTGTTTTATATTTCCTAAATTATAGTCTCCGGTCCCAATTAAACATACTTTGTATGACTTTATATGCAAAATTGTACCCCGACTTACGCGAATTCGACTTACGCGGATAGCGCTCGGTCCCACCTATCGCGTAAGTCCGGGGTATTACTGTACATCAAATTTATGATTTAATTTTAAAGTTACGTAGGTATGATAATGGAAATTATTCACAGTATTATTTTCGTTAGCAAATGATAGGTTTTGCGTGGCCGTACTTATTACTATTATTATTGTGTGTTTTGTATGCAAAACAATTATTTTATTACACAATTTTGCCGATGCCGATTTCTCTAACCGTGAGATTGCATTCGATAAAAACGGGTAGGTCATGTGCATATGTAAAAAAAAAATATAACATATTACTGACCTCCTTACTAATTACTGTCTTATATTGCAACATATTTTCCGTTGTTAAATGTAACGCAATCATGTCCGTAATTTACTCGACAGATTATTATTAGGAGCTAGTTTGTATTATGGATATGAATAAGTGTAGTGTAGGCCAGTTTTTATTATGTGTCGTTTTTATGACGTAATAAAAGTTTTGAATTGTTATTATACTAATAAGACATGATGTCTTATTCCCAACAGCAAGTTGGAAGAACCGAGGAGCCAACACAGCGTGGAAATCCCGCTCGTTGTTCCCGAAACCAGAGACGTGCGTACGAATTTCTGCAAAAGCAGGCTTTTGAAACAGACTGGGCGTAAGCAAAACCTTTCGAAGTTAAGCCAAGAGGACGCACAAACAGAAGTCAAGCTTGGAAGCAGCGAAACATATATTTTCTTATGTTAAAACGTTAGTATGTCTTACTTTGAAACACCGCAATTCTTGGTGGAACTAAAAAAAATCTTGAACCAAACAAATGTTGTCTTATGTAAAAAAGTATTTTCATCTTGTTTCAAATAACTCTATATAATTTAATGCATGTCTTTAATGTATCTTAAGGTAAGAATATTTACCTTCAATCAAAATACTTTTTTTTAAAGTCCCAATCATAAATTGAGATTTTTTTGTTATTTAAAGTAAGACAATAATTATTCGTATCAAGAAATTATATAGTATAAAATATAATAGTATATCACAATTTTTTGAATCGTAAAATATATCCTTTGGTTATAGATACTATTTTCTCACATTGAAATACAAAGACATCTTGATTTCACAAAAAGCAAATTGTTAACACGAGACCCAGATATTCTTGATATAAAACAAAAGTTTTTGAAATGAGAGGAATTCTGTAGTAAACGTAATGAGAATAATATTGCGTCTAATGGAGAATACTACAATTGTTGTTCTAAAACATTATTATTGACTTAAGCATATATTTTTGGTGGTTGTGGTGGTAGTATGTAGATAGGTGTGGGTGTATTGTTGCGTATTAAATAACGAACGAATGTACTCACACAGGTATAGTTTATTCCCACAACACACAACACAAAAGTACAGAAGGAGGAGAAGATAACAGGTAAGCACAATAGATAGAAAGATACACAGTTTTAGCGCATAAGAATAAGCACAAGCGTTACGTTAGAGTTTACGTAAACAGAGCGGAGCGCTAAGCAACGTGGGCTTCGCGGCGAATAGTCGAAGGCAGACTGGCGGACGGTTTGATGCCGGCGAGCGAGTGGCGCGGCGCTGCGTGCGCGCCGACCGTACAGGTTACGTCACCACCAAGCGGATTAACAGAGCTCGCGCGTTTCCAAACACAGCACGGCAAACGATTTCATGCGTGGTATTATAATAACTAATAAATAATATTTAATATAAGATAGTCACTGTATTTGTTAAATATGTTATTGATATAATAATATTTAATTATAAATTATGATTATTTGTTCCAATGATTTATGTAATAATATATAAACCATACAATTTTATATGGAATAGTATGTAATAATAAATATTATAATAATATTAAATATCAAAAGTGTATTCGATATAAATATATAGATTCGGAAGAAATAGAATGTTTATTCATATATAATATATAAAAATACAAATTATAGCAATTATAAAATGTTTATGTATGTATTTATGTTGTGTGTGTATGATGATGAGTAGAAGTTGCCACATATTTACTTGATATTAAACAATACTCCTGAGAATAAAAATATTCTTCGCCGGAAACAAATCTCGTGCGATTTTTTTTCCGTGTACTGTTTTCCTCGTGGCCCATGGCACTCACAAGAATTTCAAGCGAAGTTGCATGCAGAACATAGAATGCTCTGTAATAGGCATTTTAAGAAAACATCCTTCATTGATAATGACCACAGAAGGTTATTTAAATCTGCAACACCAAATGAGGAATCTGATCAGGTTAGTGAATAATTTTATTTCATACCTACTTTAAAATTTCTTTGTTTTTACCTATTTTCTTTAGTATCATAATTTACCTGTAAGATGAAATCAAAAATAAGGAAAAATGTTTACAAGTTAGTGTCACTGTAAGCAAGTAGAAGTGGCAGCATACATACCTGTTAATTGTTAACATGGCCATTATTTGATGATTTTTTAATAAGTTTGGAATTCTAGGAATCCTTACTTTCGTTGTCTGTCTGTCTGTCCCTCTAGAGCCTTCTTGTTAGCAATGCATGGGAGTATCAGGTAGAGCTCTATTTATAGTGGTTTTACTCAATACAACTGGAATAGTACAATCCCCTCGAGATTAAAAGTTTTATTTAATAATATATTGTTTTATTTTTGAATTGTTTCATCACTATCTGTAAACCACTATGGAATGTCAAAGCATTTAGCATTATGCTGAGAATAGTCCTATTTAATAAACCCATTACATATCTTTCTAGATTATGCACATTATTTTAAGTACCTACCTAAAGTATGGCTTTTTATAATATTTCAGATGCTTACAAGCCTAGTTCTGGACATATCTGGATCAAGCTCAATACTTGAACCGATAGCAAGTACATCCGGGATGTCACAGCCTTTATTAAAAAATGTGGGTTTCCTTAATATAAATCAGCCAAAAGCAAGGATATTTACTAAATTGCCGGTACCACTACAAGGTGGTTTACTAAAGGACTGTGAAATTGTTCCTCCAATAAATATTGAGATTCAATTAAAACCTTCTGCCGTGCAAAAATCTACCAAGCAATCAGACTTAAGCAGGGAAAAGAAGTACCTATTTGAAAAGTGCAGAAAAAAGCACTTAAAAAAAGTTTATAGACTGCAAAGAAAGATAAAGAAATTGAAGAACAAATCATTTATCAACAAGTTTTTGAAAGTAATTCAGTAAACTCGCTCATGAAAAGTCAGATATCACCAACTTTTGCATTATTATTGAAAAAAGGTCTCCAACATGTTATAAATTATTAAGAAGAATGGTATGCCTGCCAGCTCCGAGCACATTAAAATGTTTGTTAAACAAATTTCAACTCACTGTTGGAATAAATGACCAGATCTTCAAAGTTTTGAAGAAAAAAGTAAAAGAAAATGAGGAACGGTCTGAAAATGAGCATGTACTAATGTTTGACGAAATGAATGATAAGGCTGGGTTTGGACATTGAACGGGCTGGAATGGGTTTGGAGAAACTTACATAATAAGTATACAGACATTAAAAGTTTAGCAACTAGAAGATTTCAGCAAGATCCTCTAGAAAATTTATTTAGGTGCATTAGAGGCAACTGTGGAGCCCACGCAAACCCAACTGCTGGACAGTTCATTGCAGGGCTTAAAACTGCAATCTTAAGCAACTTGTCCCACAATGTAGTAGGAAACTGCGAAAACGATGAATATTATGTTTTCATATCAAACTATAAAACATTGTTGACACCAACCACAGACATATGCAATAAAAATGCCATTGAGGCAGAACCTGCTATAGAATGTAACATTCACTACACGTTTGAAGAGGCAATTAAAGAAAATAGTGGTGAAACGCAGGCATATGCATATGTCTGTGGCTTTATTATTAAAAACAACCCAAATAATACGTGCCAACAATGTAAAAAAATATTTGTGTCTGAGACGCAATTGGATGAACACATTTTCATTGACTTCAAAGAGTATGACGATATAAAAAAGTTGCTAATGTATGCCTCTAAGCAATTGATTGCATGTGGAAAAGGTGGTGCAACAATCATGAATACATATTTAGAAAACGAAGCATATAAAAAAATATAAAGAAAATGTTAAAAACATCCTAACAGAATCAATAGATTTCAGTTTCCTCAGCAATTGTGCAGACTACTATGAATGTAATATAAATTATATGATAAAAAGTATATTTTTTATCTGTATTAAAAGGTTTTGCATCTTGAACAATCGGCAGTTTACAGATGAGTTTACTAAATTAGCTCTCAGAAAAAAAAATAGATATTCTTCAACACAAATAAATGTTGTTAATGTACACATTACCATGTAATACCATGTAGTAACAAGCTAGTACTATATTCTATAGCAAAGCATTTCGACTAAGGTGATAAACGCAAACATTGGTAGCTTAATACTTTTATTTTTATATTTTTTCTTATCTCGCAATTAAGTTGTTTAACCATCTTAAGTTAAAGAACAAAAAGAAAGCTTTTGTATGGAATTCAGTACAATCATTAGGAGATGGACCTCATTTCTCTAGTGGTTCCTAAACTAGTTTTCATGTTTCCAACGGCTTAGGAACCAGTACAAGTAATGGGGTCTATCTTTATATTATAAAAGAATCAAAAGTCCTGATTGATTGACTGACTGACTCACTTACTGACAGACAACACGTAACCTATACCGCTGATTGTAGAAACTTGAAATTTTGGAGGTTGTTTTTGGCTTGGTGGATGAGGTGCTGTATTAAGAAAGAGTATTTCTATTCGAAATTCATTCAATGGGTGAAGACGTTTGTATGAAAGTAATTTATTTTATAACATTGTATTCAAATAGTTGATTTAAAATTAAAAATGGTGTTTATTAATATTTTTGATGGGAATTACTTAGAGGGATGAAATGGGGAAATAAACTTTGTACACGGAAAAAAAAGATTACTTAATTCAAGTATTTTTTTATTGGTCAAGAAAAATCCGAGTCCCCCTATATGCGTATAAATTATTTTCTTGCCTTTAGTAAATAAAATTCTTGTATTTACTGTTTTGAATGAAGAAAATAGTCTTGCTTGAAGAATATTTTATTCTCTAATTTAGAATGTACATTATTTTTGGGTCAAGAATGTAATTTTCTTATCTGGCAAAAAAATCTTATTTCAATACTTACGAAATTAAATGATAAACAAGAAATTCACATTCTAGCTGTTCAAGAATCGTAAAGTTTTGTTTGTAGAATTGTAATTCTAATGTAGAAACATTATTTACTCGTCTGAAAATCAAATATTCTACTGTGTACGAAATCGTGGATTAAATACAAGAATTACGTTTCTCGAGGGTTAAAAATTACTTAAAAGAGAAATGATTTATTGACGGAAGAGACAAAACTCTTACATTATAACAGGATTTACTTGCAGTTAAATAACTACCTACTTACAAGAATTTTTTTTTTTCATATGAGAAATACAATTCTCATATTAAATATTATTTACTTGAAAATAAAATTGATAGCTTCAAAGAAGAAAATACGTTTATTAATATGATGATTATAATTCTTATATTGAAAAAATATTTACTTGCGTGAAGAGTACAAATTCTACAATAAATAAAATTTTGGTTTCGATGCAAGACCGTGGATTCTCATGCTGTAACTCGATTTACTTCGGAGAAGTAAAGAAATTATTACGAGAACATTTTTGTTTTCCAATGAATATTTATAATTCTTATATTGAAACATTATTTACTTGCGTGGAGAATACAAATTCTACTGTAAATAAATTTTGATTTCGATGCAAGACCGTCGATTCTCATTCTGTAACTACGATTTACTTCGAAAAAGTAAAGAAATTATTAGGAGAAGAACATATTTGTTTTCCAATGAATATGTATAATTCTTATATTGAAACATTATTTACTTGCGTGAAGAATACAAATTCTACTGTAAAAAAATTTTTGGTTTTGATGCAAGAACGTCGATTATCATGCTGTAACTACGAATTACTTCGGAGAAGTGAAGAAATTATTAGGAGAAGAACATATTTATTTTCCTGTGAGGATTTATAATTCTTATATCGAAATGTTTTTACTTGCGTGGAGAATACAAATTCTACTGTAAATAAAACTTTGGTTTCGATGCAAGAACCTCGATTCTCTTACTGTAACAACGCTTTACTTCGGAGAAATCCGGAAATTATTAGGAGAAGAAAATATTTATTTTCCTGTGAGAATAAATAATATATACTTGCAAGAAGAGTGCGTAGTTTTCTGTGAATAAAATCTTGGTTTCGACGCAAGACCGTCGATTATTGCTGGACCTATGATTTATTTCGGAGAAGTCCAGATATTCTTAGTAGAAGAAAATATTTATTTTCCTTTGAGAATTATAATTCTTACTTATATTTAAACATATTTACTGACATGAAGAGTACATATTCTACTGGGAATTAAATCGTGGTTTCAATGCAAGAACCTTTCTTCCATAATTTACTTGGAAGGGTCCCATATATTCTTGGTATAAGAATATATTTTTCTCAATACTAGAATTATAAATCTCACATTGAAATATTATTTACTTCGTTAAAGCTCAAGTATTCTTCAGTGAATACTAACTTTGTTTAGATGCAAGAACTGCAGTAACTTGAGTGAAGCTTTTCTGTTCATGGATCGAGAAAACTATTGGTATTGGTTTAAGAACGATTTTTATTGATTTAAGAAATCATAGTCTTGTTATGAGATCTCGATTGTCTTGTTTAAAGTCTTTTATTGAAAAGAATATTATTATTGCTTAAAATATTATTATAAGTGAAAATGTAAAATTAATTGATATTATCTATGTCATCAAATCAAACACATTTATCAGAAGAATGTTAATTACTAAACAAGAGTAAAAAATCTAAAACGCAAGTCGTAATCTCTACGCAAAACAATATTTGCTTAAAGGAAAAACAATCATAATAAGTAATACAATCATATATCTGAAATATTTTAAATAAAAAGCTTCACGCCCGCAATAATGGGTGTAGGTGCCTATATAAATTAATCAAATAAATATAATAATTTTAATCATTTATTATTATCTATCACAAACTAAATACACATAACATTATTCAGTTCGTAATTTCTTATTTAAGGGATTACAGTATTATTAACAGTAATATTATACATAATATAATAAAATAAGTAATCTTGGTCTCTATATGATCTTATCTACTCTTTGAAAAAATTGTGAATTAATTATTTAGTATAGTAACAAATAACTATTTTAGTGAAGATATTAACTAAATAGATACTCACAGAACCTATTTAATTTAGCTCTATAATAAACAATATGTACATAATTTTAAAAAAATCCTTAATCAAAATACACAAAATAAAAACAGTAAATCTCGAATGTCGGCGGCAATTCGCTTGTGCCGATAATACTAATTAATAATTAAATATAAATACTAATCTCAATAGCGAACTAAAATTCTCTTAATTATGATAAGTCTTATTCTGTTAACACTAAAATCCACATTCGTATTTATGTAAAATTATTATTATTATATTGTGGGTAGTTTAAAATCAGTTACTCTAATCTTTACATGACTAAATTTAGGCTTAGAATTCCTACTATTGAACAAACATGACAAATTTAAGGACTGTCATATTCATTTGCAAGCGTTAAGCGAATTTATATATAGAAAGAATAAGATATATACTTTAATTTCTTTAAATAGTTTTTTCGTTTCAGTAGTAATTTCGTGTGCTGCACAAGCGAATTGCCAGTCGTCGACTAATAACTTTAACTAAACTAACTAAAAACAGTTTTAATATTATTTATTTTATTAATTAGGAATTATTGATCATACAAGGTCAACGTGCTACGCTCGATGTATAGTCGTTCGTTCTTGCGGCGATAACCTTTTTAACGCTTACATGTTGATATTCAATTTCTCATATATATATACATATATATTTATTATTGCACATGTCCTAATGACAGTTGTAAAAGGGTTTATTAATTGAAAAATTATATATATATATATATATATATATATATATATATATATAATATATATATATATATATCAGCATTTTTTAGAAGTGCGTTTCTGGCAAAACACACCCCACTGAGACCAACACTGACTTCCCCCCAAACGAAAGACGAAGATGATGGTATTAAATACGACGAAGCAATAGAATCAATACAGAATAACCAAAAAGAGTTAGCTACATTAATGAAAGAAAATATAATGGTCACTACTTCTGTAATTTCTGCATTCAATAGCACCATAAACAAAGTTAAAATTAATGAAGCTAATTTGAACATAGCCATTGACAAACTAACTATGATTGTAAGAAATATGTCACACGAACAGTACCTTAGATCTTATACAAATCAAATTTTAAACTTTTTAGAGTTGAGTATATTAACTTTATCTTTTCAACTCGAAGATATAGTAACTTCGATATTGTTCAGTAGTCAAAACTTACTACATCCCGCTGTAATAACACCTCACCAGTTATACCAAGAACTAGCTGGCAACATCAGACACCTAAACAGTAACCAAGAATTACCAATCCGATTGGAAACTAATTCGATGCATTTAATTTTGAATGTCTCTACTATAACCTGTTATTATAATAATGATAGAATCGTGTTTGTTGTGAAAATTCCTTTAGTCTCTCCAACAGAATACGATTTACATCATGTATTAGCCTTACCGACCTCACACAAAACTCAAGACCCGAACACCTATGTGTACCAAGTATGATAATACCTAGAAATAAGACCAGACACCAGTCATATTATTGCGTTTTAGACATTCTAGACGAATGTAAAGTACTATACCCACAAACGTTTATCTGTGACATCCCTAACGTGTATTCGAGCAGTGTCAACCCTACATGCGAAATAGAACTAATGACGAAAGTGATAAGCGTTATCCCAGTGCAGTGTGAAACCAAATTTATCTTAGGTAATGTTAGTTTATGGAAACCCCTATCGAACAACAGGTGGATTTACGTTCAGTCAAAACCAACTAAAGTTTCTGTTGATTGTCCCAGCCGTGACAATTAAATAATAAATAATAATAAACTGTACGATGTGAATGTATTAGGTACAGGCGTACTCAATATTCCCAATGAGTGCACCGCCTTTACTAAAAACATGAAATTTATAACTAGACATGTTGTTGCGAATGTCAGTTCTCCTACTTATAAGTTAAATTTTAACATTTTAAATGATTCATGTTGTAGCTTAGCTAGATTATATAACTTTATAGATACGGTGTCTCCTGCCTCAAACATATTGCAAAATATTGATCTGGACGATCACAGCATAAAGAATAATGAAAATGTTTTAAAATCTCTTTTAGATAACACTAACAAAATTATAGACAGACGGCACATAGTTAAGTATGGGACACATTATTCTATAATGACTATTGTAATAATTTTAGCTATATTTTTATATTTTACTTTTAAGATGTATTTTTATTGTAAACCTGGCAGCAACCACAAACCACTATTTGTTTTACCACAATTATTTTCTAAAAACCCTACGGTCACAGTAGATCATAACGTAAACGACGATGTAGTGATTGAGCTTACACCTCCACCTATCAGACGAAACATTTAATTTTACATCTATTGCAAATAATTTTCGATTTGTTACTCGAAGGTTATTTTCTACCGCGGGGAGGTGTTATACCCCATCAATGCACCCTCTAATGCAGTGACATCCCATATATTGCTGAACATGCAATATAATAGTAAGTTGGAACTTTGCTTGTAGAATAAAGTCAGTCTGTTTTGAACCACAGTCGGGAACGGTTGCCAAAGGGTCCCTTAGAGTAAAATCCTAATAAAGTTAGTGTCCTTCTCTCTCTGGGAGCCTATAACAGTACGAAATTGTGTCATATGTTGTCGCTTTTCAGGAAGAGTCAAACAGCCCATTATGGGTAACCTGCCTGCTCAGCGATTGCATGCTGTGCTCCCGTTTCTAAATACTGCGGACGATTATGCGGGACCCGTAATGATACTGAACCGCAAAAGCGGGGGTAGCAAATTAATGAAGGAATATTTGTGTATATTTGTATGTTTGGCCGTCAGAGCAGTACACATAGAACTTGTAACCGATCTCAGCACGGAAACCTTTCTAGCTGCCCTAAGCAGGTTCATTGCCCGCAGAGGAAAGCCAACCAACATCTTCTCGGACAACGGCACATGCTTTGTAGGCGCATGTAACGAACTAGCACGATTCCTGACGTCAAATTCAGACTATATTGGCTCATACGCCGCGAATTTATCTATAAACTTTAGATTTTCCCCCGCATATAGTCCTCATTTCAATTCATTAGCTGAAAGTGCCGTTAAATCAGTGAAGCATATTCTTAAGCGAATTTCAGCATATGCTAACCTTACCTACGAAGAAATGAACACCATTCTTACTCAAATAGAGGCTATCTTAAACTCCAGACCTCTTACTCCGTTGTCCTCAGATCCATCAGATCTAGTAGCCTTAACCCCATCACATTTTCTTCTTAGACAAACGCTTACAGTATTGCCTTCTCCTCAGGTACAAGACGCCACTAAACTGAGCACCTTCTCTCGATATATGAGAATTCAACAATTAAAGAATCATTTCTGGGATCGATTTTATAATGAGTACATTTTAGAACTCCAAAGGAGACAAAAGTGGCGTAGAGACGGAGGAGACCTGCACCTGAGAGAAATGGTACTCATTAAGGATGACCGATTGCCTCCCAATAAATGGCTGCTCGGCAGGGTGACCCTCCTATTCCCTGGCAGCGACGGTGTAGCCAGAGTTGCGGACTGATGATCTCTTCAGGCACCATGCAGCGTGCCTTCAACCGACTATGCCCGTTACCCATGTTGGATCAGCCTGATGCTTCCGAAGTCCAGCCAAATGATCCTGCGATCCCGCCTGTAACATTTCATTTAACATTATCGCTGTAATAAGCATACTTGATAAGGAATGTATTCCTTAATAAGGTATTGTAAATAAGACAGAGCATTCACTTATTATTTTACATTTTATTTAATAATTTACTAATCACTATACTTCGCATTTAATACTATTTCTCTCTGTTCAACAATGTTAAACCACAAGTATAAACTATTCTAATTATTTATTTAAAGTATAACAACATATCCCTTTAAATAAAGATTTTAGTCAACTTGTGCTCAGATTTTATAGTTGTTCCGACATAAATTCGACGCTCAACGTTTCCTAGTGTTCACCTCGGGTAACGACAACAGACTGCCCGTTTTCCGCCACGCTTACTACTTTTATAACAATATTTTAGCGGTGAATTTAGAAAACATCTGCGAGTCAAATACATTCCATTTATCTAATAATACAACAATTTTGCTAATTTTAACCTACTGAAATTAATTTGTCTATAATGTATGTTTTTTTATAGTGAAATAATTATATATTGTTAACACGCCTGATCATCCCGGGCTCCCGAATGATGCTTCAAATCATGACGCCATTCCTGAGGTGGCAATATGTTGACGCCTTGCATGTGTGCGTAACTAATACAGCCTCAGCAATACCCAGTTCAAACACTTAGCATTAGTGTAAATAATGAGAAGAAAAAAATCTTATTACAAATAACATGTATTACTTAGAATGAGAATATTTATTAAAGTTAAGTGAATAATTTCTTAACTTTAGTAAATATTTTTAAGACTAATGGTAATCTTGATCCAAGATCAAACTTTGGTTCATTTTTTTCAGAGTACACAGCTCTCCAACTAGCCTGGTTACTTAAGTGCCCGGCTCTAAAATAAGTGACCAACATTGCATAAAGAAATAATGTAAAGTACGGAATCTACATGAGCTGTTGTCAAATTTTACACACAGTAGTGGGTGATAGCCATGAACATAGTTCTATATTGTTAAATAATTCAAATCTATAAAAAATACGCGGATGAAGTCCCGGGCAAAAGCTAGTTAGTGATAAAAATCAAGATAATGAGCAGTCAAATTTGCGATTGCTGCGAAAAGCTTATAACTTCCCGCCACAGGTTGGACCATGCTGTAATTTTTTTTGTGCAACATTCGACTACATCTACGTTGATGAATAAGTTTAAGAATTTCTATATTAATTAACAGTTTTATAACAAAAAAACAAAGCCAGACTTTAACCACTTGTTAAAAAAAGCATCTAAATCATTTTATATTATTTACGTACCTAGAATATAAAGATTTAATTCAATTTCATAACTGATTCAGTTTGTAATAAAAATGTTTCCAAGGTTGTTTCTGAGAGCATATTCATCAATAAAGTCTTCTTAGTACCATACTTGTTTTCATTTAATGTACCAGCTTTCACTTATATATAGCTTATAAAATATAATATAGCCTAAACTAAAAGTAGAAACAGATTTGAATATCCCGCATGTGAGATTTTGAATCACGCCATCTATGTCGTAACCCAAAACTTTTTACTAAAACTTGAAATCTACACCCAACTTTTTTTTAATGAGGTCGGCGTTCTTCCCCTCGGTAATATTCTTCTGTGTAAGGTTAACGTAATATGCGCTGTCTGCCTACAAGAACTCAATAATGGTACTTTTTTAATCTGCACTCGCTGTGAGGCCAATTACCACATATATTGCTTGAATCTTACACGTAATGATTTCGATTTAATGTCGAGTGAAACGAGGGCAAACTGGATATGCGTAGTGTGTCACAGCAAAGATCGCAGAGGCGGTGACAATTCTAACACCCTGGTTTTTGCCGACCTCTCTCCACAACGGGAGTTTGTCACAGTACGTACTAAATCTCATTCCCGTGCGACGGCGGCGGCGGCATTCCCCAACTGCTCTTGCCTCTCAGCTACCAACATCCGCAATATTATACGTGAAGAGCTTCAGAATACTTTTATGAACAATTTTAGCCCTCAGTTACAAGACGTTCGCAACGCTGTGTTATCTCTCGAAAACTCGATGTCTTACTTCAACACTGAACTGGAAAATCTTCAGGTCTGAACACACGGTACAGTCAGATACATTGCATACTATGAAAACAGAGTGGGAAGCATTGCGTGCCGGTAATCAGGTACTCTCGTCGCGGTTGGCCCAGTTAGACCAAACTTCCCGCTCATCAAATATAGAAATTCAGTGTGTCCTGAGCATAAGGATGAAAACCTTATAAGCACAATTCATCAACTTGCTAAAACTATAAAATGTCCAGTCAGTGAAAGCGACATACACTTTTGCTCCAGATTGGCTAAATTAGACGCCAAAAGTCCGCGTCCACGCTCCATATTAGTCAAGTCCAGTAGCCCACGACTACGGCAGGAGTTTCTCGTTTCTCTGCTACCGCCAAGTTTAATAAGCTCAATTAGGATGACAAATTAAACGCTAGTCATTTGGGGATCGGAGGTAATAAAAAATCTGCCATATATGTCATCGAACACCTCACGCTCGAGAGTAAAAAACTCCACGCTGCTGCTCATAGTAAAGCGAAGGAACAACAGTACAAATATGTGTGGGTGCGTGGTGGTCGGATTTTCATGAGAAAAAATCAGGAAACAAACTATATTTATGTGAAAAATTTTGCTAACGCTATTTTTGACTTATGTTACTAAAGGGCATGTTAAAGAATTTAACAATGAATTGATTCGATGATCGTTACGTACTGTTATAGGCGCGATTGCGAGAATAGTGAATTTCACACTAAAAAAATGGTGGTGGTGTTTTAATTGCAGTCTCAAAAACATTTGAAATCATATCGTATATGTGAAAATGATTCGGACTGTGAGGATCTATGGGTTAAATTGGAATTGCGCGGCACAAATAACAAATGAAAAATTAGCTATTAATCTGCACTGTTTATTTACCCCCTCCTACTTAACTACACATCCTTGAGCATTTCACAAGCCATGCCAATAATATATTAGCAAAACATGATGGGAAGACCATCATTCTCGGAGACTTTAATTTAAGTAACTTACAGTGACTTTATACTAGTAACACTCAACAAGAACTTTCACCAGTTGTGTCTAACAGTTTACTTTATAAATTGTTAATGGACTTCAGGGCACTTAATAATTTAGCTCAATATAACTCTCATAAAGACGTTAAACGACATATATTTGATGTTGTACTCAGTTCCGTTACAATCCCTCAAGTCACAGTCTGCTCATGCCCACTTATCAAAATAGATATATCGCACCCCCCTTTAATGTTTAATGTAGCGATAGAATACTCTGTAAAACTACCACCTAACTGCGATGGCAGATGGCAGAGATGATTTAATTTCCATAGAGCTGACTATGAAAAAAATGTAAACGATCTAGATAGTGTTAACTGGGCTGATGACTTTGAAAGATGTGCGACTGTTGACGAAATGGTTAAGGTTTTTTATGTCACACTAATCATTAATAAATAGACATGTTCCTAAATTTAAGCCTCATAATAAAAATAAGTACACCCTGTTTGATTTTCAGCTACATTGATTAGTAGTATGAATGAAAAATATAAATATAGAAGTTAATATCGTAAATATGGTAACCCTCGCGATCGTCTCACTTGCGAAATGTTAAGCGATCGTTGCACTTCACTGCATAATGCAAATTATAATAAATATTAAGAAAATTTAGAATCCTCTTTAAAATCAAACCCTTAATTAATGTAATTAATATCTCTGTCCCCAAAGCTTTCCAAGTACCTACTACCACAACCACTCTAACAGGCTTTTCAGTTACAACTACTCAAATTTACCGGGTGTTAAAAAGACATGATGCTTTTAAAGGAGCAGGCTCTGATGGGATACCTTCAATATTTGCTGTCAAATATGCCAGCGCTTTGGCATTGCCTCTATCAATTATAATAAATAAATCTCTCGATACTGATGTATTTCCCTGAGGTCTGGAAGGAGTCCCTTATCTTGTCATTGTTTAAAGGTGGGTACAGATTGGTGCAATGTAACATGTAATGTAACATGCAATGCAAGAATTTGACGTCCACATTGCTGCAATGTACTCGTATCATGCAAGGTAACATACTCTCAAATTCAAATTTTCAAATTTATTAATTTTTTGGTACAAAAATGTTGGCCTTAATTATCTTAAAACTATTCTAGAACTAGACAATGTTTAATGCAATTTAAAACTTTCAGTAAGATAACACATAATATCTCTAGCTCACACGGTAGGATTCCCTGTGTTTGTGAGAGCTAGTTTCACTACATTAGGGTCTAAGTAACTATGAATATATATATATTGTTTTCTTAGTTAATGTGGTTTGCCATGAGCATTTGCGCCTGGAATAAATTTTGTTTTGATCTCTACTGATGAGGGCTGTTTTGTGGAATCTTAATGCGCTTGCCAATACGAAAAGTTGTCTTACTCTAAGTTCCTTAGTGTCAGCATAAAGTGCATCGGTAAAATATTTATACGGCTTTATATATGCAACCTTAAGTATGGCACGTTGCACTCGTTCCACTTTCATCAAGTGAGTAATACAGGCTGCTCCCCAAGATGTAATGCAATATGTAAGAACAGATCGGCAGAGTGCCGTGTAAACAACTCTGATAGTATCAGCATCAGCCACTGATATCAATCTTTTAAATATGTATAGTAGCTTCCTCATCCTGTTACTGACTATTTTGATGTGTTTAGTCCATGATAATAGTTCATCAATATATATGCCCAAGTACTTTACATCCTCAACCTGCAGTAGCTTTGGGCATATACACTGTTGCTCTTCATCTAATTCACATGAGTGGAGTTTAATACCGAGAGGCTGAGTGCGTGCTGTACGATTTGAGACTCGGAACGCGATGATTTTTGTCTTCTCTGCGTTCAGATTTAACAAATTTGTCTGCAACCAGTTACCTATTTTACGTCCATTATTACCTAGCTACCTTTGTAAGTTCGTTCCAGTTTTTTTCATAAAAAATGACCGCAGTGTCATCGGCGAAGGCGAACAGCTTGCACTGATTCACTTGCAGTTGGAAAAGGTCATTAATATAAGCAATAAACAGAGAAGGACCGAGCACGCTGCCCTGTGGTACCCCAAATAGAGCTTCTTGAAAGTCACTGTAATGCTCGCCAAGCTTGACTCGCTGCCTTCGACAACACAGGTACTTACTTGGTACTTGGTGGGCTGGCTCTTTTCCGCAACCAGGCCGCTGTGGCGCGGCCCATTTTGCGTGATAGCCGGGTGTCGCTGATCAGTCCAGCCACCCGGTGTCGCCCAGGAAAGCCAGCAGCTCCTTCGGCTTGGCGCAGGCTTCCCACACTGTCCTCGGCGAGCCGAGGTTAGCTGCCCTTTGTGCCGCCACGCTCCTGCATTCGATGAGCAGATGCGCAGCTGTTTCTTCCGCCTCCATGCAGCCTCTGCATAGGGGGCTGTCTGTAACACCTAGATTAAACAGGTGTTTGTTTAAGGAGCAATGACCGGTCATTATTCCGACGATATGTCGTACATTATTTCTTTTAAGATTGAGGAGTTTTCTGGAGAATTTCAGATTTAGAATCGGAAAAGCCTCCTTCGACTGCCTACAACCCTCGATACTTGCCCAGTAGTTCTGATGCTGGTCCTTAGTTTTTTTGCGAATCCATGCACGAATTTGACTGAAAGGTAGGGGGATCATTGGTTCTGGTCCTGCACACGTCATACCGGAACCTCTCCTTGCTAGCTCATCAGCCGCATCGTTACCTCTGGAATCGCTGTGCCCCTTTATCCATTGGAGTGTGATATTATTGTTATGTTTACTTACTTCCTCCAATAGTCGGTGACATTGTATGATCAGCCCCGAAGAGTGGTCGTATCTATTTAGGGCTCGTAGTACCGCAGTGCTGTCGCAGAGTATCTTAATATTACTATTGGTTACCTTCCTGCAAAGTACTGCTGCTGTGGCTTGGATGACACCCACACATTCTGCTTGGAATATAGAGTTGTGTTTACCTAGCCCTGTTGCTATGTGTATGTTTAGTTCCTCCGAGAACGCTCCCGCTCCGGTGCCTGTTGCCATCTTGGAGCCATCTGTGTAAATTCTGACTTCATGAATACCTGAGCAGTCGCTTGGCTCTTCATTTAGTTGTACGCAGTAGCTCTTTGTAAAGAAGTGTTGCTTTTGTACTCTATCATAGATAGACTTTATTAAGGGGTTTCCAACTGCAAAGTTTTCTATGATTGTTGTATGGGGTGCTAATTGATCCTGATACCAGAGGTTCAGTGCCTTTAACCTGTACGCAGCCGCCGCGGCCTCTTGTTGTATGTATAGGTGTAGCGGGGTCAGGCCTATCAGGGCCTCAATCGCGGCGGTTGGTGCAGTGCGCATGCAGCCTGTTGTGGCTACACAGGCAAGTCTCTGAAAGGTTTGTAGCTTGGTTTTGGTGGTGCTCAGGGTGGTTCTGGGCCACCACACAATTGCACCATATGTTAGTGAAGGTCTGATTACCGTTTTATATAGCCATAGGGTGATCTTAGGGCTTAGTCCCCATGTTTTACCTATCATCCTTCTGCATTGCCAGAACGAAATACTGGCTTTGATTAACTTGTTCTCTAAGTGCTTGGCCCAATTCAACTTGCTGTCTAGTGTGACTCCCAGATATTTCACTTCTTCTGACAGTTTCAGTTGCTTGTTAAATAGGCTAGGTAGTGTAAACCTGCCTAGGGTTCGTTTGTTAGTGAACATCACCAGTTCGGTTTTAGTTGGGTTTACGGAGAGTTCGTATTCTATGCACCATTTTTCGACAACCTTTAACGCATTTCTCATCAGGTCACATGCCACACTGGCAAAATGGCCTGATATTAGTATTGCGAGGTCGTCTGCATACCCTACCGTGAAGAAGCGACTTGTATTCAGCCTGGTGATTAGATCATTGACTACTAGATTCCATAGGAGCGGGGACAGGACACCTCCTTGGGGGCACCCCTTGGCCACCACTCCCCTGGTCGTGCCGTTTATATCAATACGTACCGCCCTTAATTCTAGCATGTTAATGATCCAATCGATCAGGGTCAGGTCTACTTTGTGTTTAAGCAGTGCTGCTCTAATGCTGCTAAAGTTAGTTTTGTCAAAGGCTCCTTCTATATCAATGAAAGCTCCTAGACATAAATTTTTACTTTTAATATCTCGCTCTACTTTGTGTATAACGCTGTGTAGGGCGGATTCGGTAGATTTACCTGCGCTGTAAGCGTGCTGTTCTGGGTGAAGTGGCGCGGTAATGAGAACTGTGTCTCTGATGTACCTATCACAGAGCCTCTCCAGGGTTTTCAGGAGAAAAGACGTAAGACTTATCGGTCTATAAGCCTTTGCTTCTGTGTAGTCACTCTTACCGGGCTTTGGTATAAACAAGACCTTAACCTCTCTCCACCCTTTGGGCATGTATCTGTGCGCCAGACATGCCTTGAAGATAGCACTCAATGTCTCGTTTATATGATGTTCACTCCATTGTAGGAGTCCTGGGAATATCCCGTCCAAACCTGGCGTTTTGTACGGTGTGAATGTGTTGATTGCCCAGTTTAGTCTCTCTCCTGTAACAACAGTCTGTGCAACAGCCCAGTCTGTCGCTGTAGGTGGTGCCATGGGGTGTTCTGTCCAAACATTTGAGTCAGATATTAGACACCCAGGAAAGTGTGTTTTCAGAAGTATTGTATAGGTTTCTGTTATAGTTTTAGTAAACGTATTGTCGCTTTTCTTTATGGAGCCGATGTCTCGGTTCGGGTTACTAGCGAGTATTTTCCTAACCCTATTCGCTTGTCCATTCGACTTGATGCTGGTGTTGTAGTTTTTCCATGACCTGCGTGACCTGGACCGTATATTTTTCTTATATTTAGCCTTGGCTATTCTATAGTTGTCCCAGTCCTCGTCCATGCATGTATTCATGGCTCTATTGAACAGCTTGCGTACCTTCCGCCTCTGTCGTTCCAGTGCTTTGGTCCACCCCTGATTGCCTCCCCCAGCGTTTGGCAAAGAGAGGGGGCATGCGCTTTCATAACTCATAGTGAGACTGTACGTGAGTTGTTCAACAGTTTGCTCTATTTCTTCTATGTTTACTAGTTGCGTGTTCGCACTTACTGTGTTCATGTTTTGTTCAAGGGACCTAGTGAAGATCGTCTTGTCGGTCCTGCGGGGGTTGCGGATTGGTGTTAGTATCTGTTTGCTTATTTTTAGTTCATACCTAACACAGCATGACAACACAGGTATGTTTTGAACCAGTTTAATGGTACTCCACGTATACCGATACGTTCTAACTTTTTGAGTAATATTGGTCTTGAGACGGTATCAAAAGCTTTGGCCAGATCAAGGAAGACGCCTATACACCTCTGTAGCTGACGCCGGTCTTCTTCCAATGAAACACGATATTTAAGTAGAAATTAGGTAGATATATTTTGCGAAAGTATATAATTAAAATCGATAGAAAACATACAATAAACTGCGCGGTTTGGCTCAGTTAGCCGGAACGAATCGCGGTTGCTGACTGACGACCGTTACCAATGACAGTCGTTCTAGCAGCCCTCGCCCCGCACCTTGCCCCTCTGGGCCGGCCGGTTTGTACACATTTACATTACGTGTCGCCTACACTCCCCCCCTTAGTGTTGTCCTGGCAGCACTCATCCTCTGTACGTATTCTTGCGACACGAGCCACGGATCTCTTGAAAGTACCGATAGACTTGGTTTTGGTAGAGGTTTAGGATATGGTCTCATTAGATAAGTTGTCAAAGAGAATGCTTCATATCCTATGATAACATATGGCGCTGTAATTTCAGTGCCAGGTAAATTTGTGCTTTCTGGAACGTTAAATGTGTTTGAAATTAATGCTTTTCCGATGTTTGAATTTGAAAAAATACCTCCGTCACTGTTTTTTCCATAAGCGCCGACGTCGACACATATAAACTTGTCCGGGTCCACAATTACAAAAAATAAAGCGTCCACAATTGCCATCAACACGATTGAAAAAGTTTTTTTATAGTTAAAGAACTGAGATCCAGAGTTTGCCGGAGCAGTTATTTGAACGTGCTTGCCATCAATGGCTCCTATACAATTTGGAAAATTCCAAGTATTCCAAAACTCCTCTGCGATTTTTTGCCACTGTTCTTTTGTAGGGACAGGCATTGTTTCACTCATCAGCCGTTCTATTATTGCATTGCAAACCTCTTTCACTATTTTGTGTACAGTGCTTACTCCTAGTCTATAACTAAATGCTATAGAAACGAAGGAGTCCCCAGTAGCCAAAAATATGCAAAGAAAAACATTATGATATTATGATTATGATATTTGTTTTCCTTGTTTCAGGGAATGAATGTAAAAAAGCATGGGCACTGTTGCGAGATGCCTTCAGACGTTCTCATAAAAAGAAAAAAGATACGAAAAGTGGACAGGCTAGTGTTCGTGAAAATAAATGGAGGTACGAAGAAGAAATGTCTTTTTTGTTACCGTACATGAAAGAAAGGCCGACTAAATGTCCAATTCCACCTGCATCCGGTTTTAATGATTATGCACACGAGGAAGAGGTTGCTCAGTCACCTGAGGTTGAGCAACAAACGACTGACACATTTACACCTGAGGTTAGTCAACAAATAGTTGGTACATTGCCAACTACACCCTCCCCAACGAGTTCTACGGTATCCACGCCATCAACATTTGACACTTATGAAGACAATACTCCTATGCCAAAAACAATACAAGATTTTTACCAAGGTTTTCAGCCAGACCTTACTGACGAAAGGGTGTATGGGCACTTAAAATAGTATTCCAGTTTGTTTACACAATAATAAATAATTCTGTAATAAATCTTACCTGAGACATACTGCTAGTTTTTCTTTTGGTGACAAGGCTTCCTTAAAAACTGTATCTTGTTTGGTTATCAGCAATTCAATTTTGTTTAGTAAAATGTCAAACTGATACCGGCTCATACGAAAATATATGAAAAATTTTTTTTCATCGTCAACAAGTTCTTTAAAGAGTGTCCAGTATTCTCCTTCTAATTTTCTTTTCTTAAGCATAGGATGTACAGCCATGCGTTTTGCTCTTTTTTTAGTTTTATCTTCTAACAATAATGCAATTATGGAATCTTCAATAGAGAAGTGTTTGAACATTTTCAATAACATGCTTTTTTTTCTAAAGCTATGCAGTAACTGCCAGTGAGAGCGGACGCCGATGACGGTGTCTGTCGGTATCCGGGGTGTCTGTCACGGCACGTTTCTATACGTTACATATAAATAAATGGTGTCTGTCGGTGTCTGTCACGGCACGTGTCTGCCACACTCAATGTCTGTAGATATAAATCGACCTTAAATCACCTCGCGCCCGCGCCGTAACCCGTGACGTTACCTCGCGTCGCCGCCATTTGCTGTGCGCAGTCTCGCTCCGCCCAGGTCCCCGGAATGCGGCCGCGCGTACGCACACGTGTTCCGTGACCGCGACCTTCAACCCAGGACTTACCTCGTGGACTGGAGCGGCCTCCCATGGACCAGCCCGGCATCCGCATTCAGCCGCTTTCCTAAGTCCAACCCTGTAAGTACCTTCCTCCTAATCAATTCACCTACCGAACGATATGTAAGTGTCCGCGCTTACATGACTAGTTCGCCTCTTTCTGCCGAAACCAGTTGGCCAATCTTGTTTTGTTTTTTTTCCGCTAAAAACTTAGGCGTGCTTAAGACAGTAGATATTCCGGACTCATCGAAATTAAAAATTCGATCTGCAGTGAAGCTGTATTTTGTAAAGATTTCTTCTAAATTCTCGAAGAAATCATTTACCGCCGTCTTGTTGAATCCAATCCAATCCAAGATCTTGCAGCACTAGTGTTTTCTGGTTTTCTTAAGCATAATTTTACGTTCCGCCTGGGAAAACTGTCCATCCATTCCTTACCAGCCATTTTTTTATGATCCCAACTAGGAGGATAACACAGTTCATTGGCTTTAGCGAACTCTAATGCCAATTTCCTCCTCTGGGATATCTGAGACATAATGAGGGACAAATGTATGAGTATTTAAAATCAATTTAACCCTTATTTCCCAGATTCCTCAGTGAATATCTGTCATCAACATATCTGGGCATAGTTCAGGGGTTGGTAGGATTTTTTCAGAACTCAAAGACAATAAGAACTATCTTCACCAGACAGATAGATAAGAGAATTAAGCGTTTGATCATAGACAGTGAGATACAGACCTTGAATCACTTGCTCGATTTGTCAAAAAAGCCTAAGAAATTGAATATTTGGTCGTGTTCATCTACCCAGGCAGACAAGCTCAGACGGGAATCATGGGGTTCTAAAGTGCATGGTGCAACGGTTCCCCACCCAATTGAGTTGTTAGGCAAACCAGACAAACAAGGAGTAGCTTGCCAAAACTGTGATCAGGTTCCTCCCAAGTCTTATTATATATCCACCCTAGTCCCTCATGGACTACATGAATACAAGACAGTGAGGGGTCCTTATCGAGCATATATGGGTTCGAAGACATCAGAGACCACCAGTATATTACAACAATGGGAAAAAGAGTCCAAAATCCCCATCATCAAGAGGGCAACCAAGCTTCGATCCGCAATCGGCTGGTTTGTCGATCCTACATCAAGACTCAGTTTGAACATACTTCAGAACATAGAATCTCTAACTGGTGAGACATGGGATCATAAAGTAGAAGGGGCCAAAAGGACTGGATCTGCACTCCACAGATGTGCTTGTGCACGACAAAGTTCTGCAGGATATGCTGCTCAGAGCCCTGCCAAGTTGACATGGATGTGCACAACTACTGACACTCTATCTACTTTGAATTCTATAAACCATGACTTCATGCATCAAAGTCTACTGATATTTTTCTGACGATTCAGTCAACCCATAGTGCATTTTAGAGCAGTCTATGACGAATTTGTTCAAAAGTGTCTCTTCTTCGGTAGTGAATACTTGATTTGACATGAACATAGAATTAAAAACACGCGCTCGGATGTAATCGGCTGCATCTCTGTTATACTTTGCTAAGCGACTTTCAAGTGTGGTTGGTTTCACGCCATATTTATTTGCAGATTTTCGAATTGATAAAGTTTTGTCTAAAACCTCCTTCATCGCGGATTTCATTGCATCTTCGTCTACTTCTGCCGTTCTAGACCCATTTTTCACGTATATTCGCGGGATGGTTCTGTAACAAAATAATTTACTAATACATATCTAGACAATACCTGTCATAACCTGTACGTGATGCAAATGAAAAAATAAAAATATTTAGGCCGTGCGCTGCGTTAAGCGGGTGCACGGCGCGGGCACCCGCGCGGCGTGATGTTTCATGTAAATTCATAGAGCAGCGCTGCGTAAGGCGGAACGCCCGTCATACGCGGCGCGGGCGACGGGAAAACATCTCCGCTCGCGTGCTCCGTCGCACGGACACGCGAGCGGAGATGTTTCTAGAAAATCAGTGAGCGCCGCTGCGTTATCCGTGTCGCACGCGCCGTGCTTGTACAATCAAGTTGATAAACATGAGTGATATTGAAACGGAACGTGTTATTTTAGAAGTGCAATGTCGCCCCGCTTTATGGGATCTGTCTAACAACTTGTATAAAGACAGGGATGCGCGTCAAGCTGCATGGCTCGAGATTTGTAAAGAATTATACGAAAATTATGAGGACTTCAGTGACACAGAAAAAAAGTCAACAGGTAAATTCTTACTTTTTATTATGACTTTATAAATTTATTTACTACATAATTATTTACTTCTTTCATTTATTAAGGTGGGTACAGACTATATAACATAACATGTTATACGACATTGCTTTAAAACAAGTTTCAGATAATGTGGACACTGAATGATATAAAACATGTTAAAATAACATGTAATATGTTACATAGTCTGTACCCACCTTTAGGCTTAGTAAACATTTTGTATTTACTTATGTTAATTGTTATTTAACTATTGTATTGTGACCTCTTCACGAGCAAATTTTTTTTAACTTAAGTAAATAATCAATAAATACAGCGATCTTGCCACGATACCTTACTGTTTGTGGCAAAGTAATCAGCGAACTGATCTCGTATTGTATACGAGTTTCTTTGAACTAGCCCAAATCCATTTGTGATATCGCGGATATGGCGGGGTGTTATGACAACATCGCTCATATTACCGAGTCCGTCTCTTTTTCGTACAAAATTATGCATTATACAAATTGCTTTTATGAAACAAATGGCATGTTCTCTAGAAACGTTAAGTGGACGATGAAGTATTCGAAACTTATTGGCCATTATTCCAAAGGTTGATTCAATGTAACGTCTAGCTCTTGACAATCTATAATTAAATATTTTCTTTCTATGATCCATTGCAATAGCCCGCGCATATGGTCGCATAAGATGTGTAGACAGTCCAAACGCTTCATCCCCAACTATGACGTATGGCACTGGTGTGGTAGCTGCAGTATTGGTTGGTTTATTATTTTGTAGCACTGGCAATGATTTTGGAGGAGGAATATCTAATAGCTCATCCTGCATCTGTAAAAATAAAGTGCTGTTGGTGAAAACTGAAGAGTCAGATTCTTTACCTTGTATTCCAACATTTATGTAGGTGAATTCATAGTTTGCGTTACACATTGCAAGCAAGACAATGGAATAGTAATGTTTGTAATTGTAGTAAAGTGATCCGCTGTGAGGTGGTCTTATAATCCGTATATGTTTTCCATCTATAGCACCTAAACAGTTAGGAAAATTTGTGTTGCTTAAAAAGCCTTCTGCTATGTCTTCCCATCGCATACGTGTAAATACTGGTATACATTCTTCTTTCAGTCTTTGCCATATAATTTGACAGACATCATTAACAATTTTTCGGATGTTAGATTGTCCCGCATGGTACGCCAAGTGCATATCCACGAAAGTATGTCCACTTACTAAGTACTTGTGAAAAATACAAAATTAATTTTTAAGTATGTATTATTTTTCATTTTTCAGAAAAAAAAATACAAGCGCGATGGAAAACCGCGAGAGATTGCTATACGAAAGTCAAAGCTAGTAACAAGAAACTTAAGTCTGGTTCTGGTGCTAAAAAAGGAAAAGGGTACAGCTATTATAATATTATGACTTTTCTGGACTCTAACAAAAGAGTAGAAGGACAAGAATCTTTGGAAAATTCTCAGGACGACTCTTCGGGTCTTACAAGTACACTTGAATTGTCCCAACACCCAATAGTTGACACTAGTGAAGTGTTAATACCTGAGACCAGTACATCTGGAAATGTAAATGACACAGCAAGCAGAGAAACGCAAAAACAATCAAATCGTAAAAAGGCGTCGTCGCCGACTCCTTTTGAAATACAATTATTACAATCCATACAACACAAAAAGGACGAAGAAAATGATGAAGACTTGTCATTTTTTAAATCTATTATGCCAAACATAAAAAAATTGTCTACATATCAAAAATTATTGTTTCGATCAAAGGTATTAAACTTATTAATTGACATTGAAAGAGAAAATGTTATTACATTGGAGGATTTATCGAACATCGTAGTGACAAATGACACTCAAGCAGAACATTAATCCTATTATCCTATTATACATTTAGGTACAACACATGATTTCCTAGCATTCCTTCATTAAGATAATTACAATGACTGTGATTTTGATTTACTTTACGTATGTACCTACACTACCAAATTGTTATACTTAGTTCTCATTAAAGTAATTGTAGATTAAAATATTGTTAATTATAATAAGTGATAAATCCAATCACTGTGATGTTACTGTTACTGATGATTATGATAAGTCCAATAACTGATTTGGTTGTATACATACGTGATCTTGACTGACAAAATAAAAATATTTTATATCAAGAAAAACATTTTATTTACTTACCTTGCCGTTATTGCCAACCTCTCTATTGGTAATATAATTGATACACTTCTTACTTTTAGAGTATTAGCACTATGTTTCAAATATGGTTCAAGTTTCGAAAATAATTCATCAAATGTAGACGTTGACATTTTAAAATACTTAAAAAATCTCCTCTCATCTTCTCTTAATAGCGTAAACTTGGTTACAAATTCTCCACACAACAATCTGGACGAGACATATGGGCTGATTGGCTGCCGCTGTTGTCTACGTCGTCTTTTGGCTAGGTAGTATATCAACAAATAATCCATTATGAATCGACTGTACACCCGCACGTCTAAAATTGTACTGGCCGCTGCGTTTAGCGGGAGGTCGTTGCGGATACCCGCGACGGGCTATTTGTCCGCGACGGAGCACGACGCGGATGCCCACGACGGATGCCCGCGTCGGATGCCCGCGCCGTGCACCCGCTTAACGCAGCGCACGGCCTTATAGTCCCGTCATATGAATGTGTTAGGGGAGATTCGTACAGTACGTACGTACCACAACCATAACTGTACGAATGCTCCCAATACATATAAGCTTTTTCGTGGGTAGGCATCAAACTTTGCACATGTATAGTAAAAGCTCCTCATAATTTATGTAAATTAAAAATATTAACAGTGTTATTTTACAAGTGAAAGTGACAAATAATTGTAGGACTAATTAGTCTCTATGCAATAGAATAAAAAAGAAGCACCTACCTGCTGGCAACAAGCATTTTTGCTACAATTCCACTCACCATTTTATAAAGATGACAAATGTGCAAGAAGTTTTAGATTTTCAGAGGCACATTGAAGGTACCTTGCTTTCAAGGATGGCCGAAATTGAGAACTGGAAGCTGGTGTCCCTCTAGGTGGAATACTGTCACCCTTACTGTTTTCTATATTTATCAACATTTTGTCCCGTTATCTAAGAAACAGCTATCACTTCTACGCAGATGACTTGCAAATATACTGTCATGCCAGTGTTGACAATCTATCTGCTGCAATAGCTTCCATTAATAATGATCTTTCACACCTGCTTTCTTGGTCGAAACGGTATGGAATACTGGTGAACCCCAGTAAATGCCAAGCTATAATCATTGGAAGCAGGCAGCAACTCATCAAAATATACCATTCTAATTTGCCTCCTTTACGCTTCAGTGATTGTACTATCCCTTTTACCGAAACCGTAAAGAACCTTGGTATTTTAATTGACGCTAATCTTAACTGGACTCCTCATGTTACAGAAGTCTCAAGGAAATTTTTTGGGTGTTTTAATTTTAATTCTTTACTACGACTTAAAAACTTCCTACCGATTAAAACAAAAATGTCTTTAGTCAACTCCCTTCTTATGCCAATTCTGGACTACGCCGACATCTGCTGTGTGAATCTTAATGAAGACCTCCTCAACAAGCTTGATCGGTTACTAAATTCTGGTATTCGGTTTATCTATGATCTTAAAAAATATGATCACATTTCCCAGTACAGATCGAAACTTAAATGGCTTCCATTAGGGAAAGGAGGTATTGCAGGATTCTAGGTCTCTTATACAATATTTTAAATGATCCTTCTTCCCCCTGCTACCTGAAAAAAGAGTTCCACTTCCTGGCAGAGACACATAGCCTGAACCTGCGATCTAAAAAATATCTAGTACGTGCAACTCTGCTCCACAGAACATTGTTTGTAGATAACTCCTTTGTAGTTACTGTGGTACGTTTGTGGAACGAGCTTCCATCTAACATTAAAAGAGCCCCATCTAAGTTCGCTTTCAAAAAATTAATCCGAGCCTTTTATCTTCAAAAAATTGCTAAGCCTTTATTATGAGGGTCACGTAAACATATTGCATTATAGTTTATTATTTAGGACATATGAATATTTATTGGTATCTATTATATATATATATTGTATATCATGATATTTATATATTTATTTATGGATATAAATAAATATATAATATATGTATATATATATATAATTATGTATACAAAGTATTAGTTGTATTACGACTGTTTTTTTTTGTTATGTATATTTCATACCTCCCTAATATTACCCCTCATTGATGCACACAACCATTTTCTTTTCCGCTGCTGGATGATTGGTAGATAATGCCCTAGCATTAAGTCCTCCTTTTGTACATTTTACTGTGCAATAAAGAATTAAATAAATAATATAAATAAGATATTTATTCGATATAAGTATTCTCATTAAAATTAACACAAAATTGTCTACACGATAAACTATCACACTTTTCACACACGGTAATAAAATATACTTACAGTTTTGAACAAAACTTACTACCACAAAACAAATTATAAAGTGGGTCTAAAAATTACTTACACGGATCGAAAACACGCAACAACTGGTTCCGGCGTCTGCACTGCCCCGCCGCGCCGCCCCGCTGTTAGCATTTGCGTATGGACGGGACTCACTTGTACGAACGCTTCAACGTGTTTAGTATTGCAGATATGACTACTGCACGAATGCTCCCACTGTACGAATCCTACCTGCTCTCTCCCTTACAGTATTAAATTGCCTTTTTCAATTATAATAGCTCATACCATGAAGTTTATGTTTTAGAATAAACTTGCTGGACCTTCAGGGATGTGTCTACAACGACCAAAGTCAAGAGAGAGAGAGAGAGAGACAGGTTTTAAGATTGAATTTTATACCAAAAGGTATGTACAAAGGTCAGTCTTCTACAGAACAGCATTAGTATCCATACTCATGTTATTGTTACACCAACAGCAGGAGTATGAGTACTCTGGTTATTAAACTAATAACATAATGTCAGTACCTTTACTTTTTCATTGACATGTTTATAAGCCTTGTTTATTTTTGTTCCAGAATGCACTTGACCAGCAGAATTTAGTACCAGAGGTAGGTGCCTATTTTAAGCTCTAACTACCTGCTAATAGTCGCCCAAATAAAAAATAAGTGTTGATCAATTAATGTAATTTGTTAGATTCACCCATCAGTATATTTTGGTTAACCATATTTACTGTTCTTCAATGGATGTGGGTATTATCTTACTATTTTCAAAATCAAAAATGATTATTTTGATTGGGATTCATATATACTATGTGTTTAATTTTTTTATTATATTGTTGTATTATTATGCGACTCAAGGGAATAAGGATGAGAGAGAACAACACCAGGTAGATTGTAGTTGGAATGACTCCCTTTTATAAAATAATGTTATAAATTGATATTTTATATATCTGTTTGTTTCAGGATACAGCTAAGAAAGTTTGGAATGGTTGGTCGCCAGCTGCACTAAAGTAAAGTGTCTGGTACACTGGTGACTAAGGAAATGGACAGTTCATCTTGGTTACACAGAACAACACCGAAGCCTTCTTTTCTTTCATTTCAAAGTTCATGACAAATTACTGCAAAGTAAATTATCACTACTGGAAATTTTGAAAAAATAAATGCTGAAAACGAGGCAGAGATGAAACGAGATGAAGCAACTCTTACTATTAGAGCAATTAAAACTGACCCTTTATAGTTACAATTAAAAAAACAAAAGAAATGGCTGACTTTAATATTATTTAACTATATCTTTATATTATGTTGAGTGTGATATGTAATAAAATAAAATAAAATGAAAATGCCATAGTCCTGTAGCATTATTTAATAAAAAAAAACACATAAAAAATAAGATAAAAGATAAAGTAGCCATTAAAGCCAAAAAATAAGATAAAGTAGCCATTATAGTCATTACATACTCTATCCCAATGAACTTAAATAAAAGCTTTTAAAATAATAATTAATAAGCCCTCTGTGCACAGGTGTCCTTTACGTATTCATTTCTCCTCTGTTCCCTGATACTGCCTTGTTGTAATAATTCTTCCCATGGCTCAGGAAGTTCACTGATTGTTGCGTGAACCTGACTGCAACAACTGTCACTGGTTCATGACACCTATGAACCAACTGATACTATAAAAATAATAGATGTGCGCCAAAAAGTAAGGAGTATGCCTGTAACAGAACTACAACTCCGTAAGAAGTATCGCGAACGACCTAAAATATCACATCTGAAGAAAAAAGATTTGATTGCATTATGTGACTCTAATGATATCCCTAGAGTGTACCGGGAATAAACTACTGAACTACTGTAAATTGGAGGCGACTAACAATCGTCTTTCAGACGGTGAAGATGACGACTGATTTATTTTACTTTAAATTCTTAAATTCTTCTTTCAATAAATCACTTAAATAGATTTAATTTGTGTTTAATTAGTACCTAGTATATTATTTGCGGTTGTTAAGGAGTGGAACATTTACTGATTTCTTTTTCAGTTAAGTAATACTTTATTGGCGCATTTCACTTAGTTTATATTGTTTAGATTTCCTTAACAGGTCATTTAGAAATGTTCCAATACGATATTTTGTTTAATTGAGATCACTCATTTTTTTCCGTTCCGTAGTGGCTCATTTAACAAAATCGCATTTTACGTCAAAAGTATACATGACAGCTTAGTCGTAATCAAAATACGTTAATCAATAACTTGTCGAGATTATTAAAAATTAAAGTAAACTTATTTAAATAATAATTTAAGTGTTGAAAAATAATTTCCAAAACTTTGAAAAATTAAAAATGGCTTTATCTCAAAACAGCTCATTTTGAAATGTTCTAGTACCATCCTGAACCGACGATATTAAATGCTGTTTTCATACAATTTCTCCAAGCAATTTTGATTAGGTAAGTAAGTTATCAGCCCACTATCTATGAGGTCTGCCAATATTCCATTTTCAAGCTGTTTCTTTCTATCTTGTGGTACACCTATTGTCTGCGAGACGTGAAACGTCTAGGGCTTGTGGAGGACATCCGTTAGCTTTGTTTTTTGTCTCAGTAAGCAACTTCGGACTTTGTGTATCTTCCTGAGCCTAAGAACCTATGCTCCTTTCCACAGCTCGCTGAGTAGATCGGATCTTTTGCTTCACTTTACGATGTATCGATTGTATGATGCAGCAAAAATGAGGTTCGTCCAAATCTTATGTTTGAAGGCAATCACTTTTTGATTATATCATGTACATAACAAATATCCGACTAAACAAAGAGTTTTCCGCTAATATAAATCAGTTGTGCAATTATTAAGATCGAAGAAGTTAAAATATTTGTAGATTTCACACTATCGTTTTCTAATCATGGGAACGTAGAGCACGATATTTTGACAGTTCATAACGAACGCGACTAGTTGTGTCCAATCACACCGATAGTGGCATACATAATAAAATTCCGTTTAACGAAAATTCCACGAACGCAACGTACCGACCTGCGTTACTTGTTTAAATGGTCATAGCGAATAAGGGTCCAGATTGTTTCTCTTTTGTCTTACTTATAAGTTTAAACATTTTATATTATTAGTACTTGTACTAAGTACTGTTATGTCATTTGAACACTACGTTATATTTCGTATAACTGCGTTAGCACATTCGAGTATGGAACATATATTAACATTATTTTAAAAGCATTAAGTTTGAGAAGAGAGGTAGTTCTAGAAATTATATCTCTTCGGTCAATACCTAAACTTTGCCCTAGATAGACAACCACTATTGTGGTATTATCTATTTCAGAAGTCATGATCTTCTTTTAAATCTCAACATATGAGTCTCCAGGCATGCAGTGGTTTATTACTGAACTGACTTTTCATATAAATGATAGTGTCTTAGTAAGATATTATGAGAGACAGACATGGATATATTATATTGGATTTATAGAAGGCATCGAAATTTAAACAGACGTAGCTTATTACACTGTAAGATTTTTAAATTTTGTTAAAAAACCCCAGTTGACATTTATAACTATCAAAAAATCGACCGAGACACAGTTCCTGCTGAATGTAACTCTTATACGTACCTTAGCTAAGATATTTGAGAAGGCGATGCATCAGTGTTTGGTAAATTTCAACACATATAAAGTGATTAAAGAAGAACAAAATGGTTTCCAGAAGAAAAAATCAACGGCATTGGCTACTTTTGCTCTGGTAAACAGTTTAATTACGTGCATTGATAAACGTATACCCGTCTCAGGTGTATTATTTGACATGAGCAATGCTTTCGATTATGTGGACCACAATATACTTTAAAAAAAATATTTTTTTTTAAATGTTTTTATGGTGTCAGAGGCCTTCTTCGTCTAGATTGGTTAACAAGCCACTTGACCGGTCGAAAACAATACGTAGAGGTTGCCCCCCCGAAGGGTTCCCGCATTGACGTGGCGGGGGGGCTCAGTAGCCGTGGCTTATATCACCACGGTGAAGCCAAGAGGAACCCAGGGGCCGCGCCGGCGTTGGGGTGCGCTGGCCGGCTCAGGCGGGGCCGCTCCTATGGGCTTTGGCCGCCAAGTCCACATAGGAGTGGCGGGGTCCGGGCGCTTTGGCGCAGACTCGAGGAGGTGGGGCCCGGGCGCTTTGGCGCAGGCTCGAGAAGGGGGGCCCGGGCACTTTGGTGCAGGCTCGAGGAGGTGGGGCCCGGGCGCTTTGGCGCAGGCTCGAGGAGGGGGGCCCGGGCACTTTGGTGCAAGGCAGTAGTTTGGGACCGGTATTGTTTCTTATTTACATTAACGACTTACCGAACATAACGAATAAACAATGTGTACTGTTCGCTGATGATGTGTCTATTGTAGTGCCAGATAATAATGATAAATCGTATGAAGCTTCACTAAATTTCGAAATAGAATCGGTAATAAATTGGTTAGAACGAAATAACTTAACTTAAAGGCTAATTCTATCTAAAACGAGATTCATTAATTTTCAAAACTATAATAAACAATATTCACAATTTTAATCCAACATTGACATGCAATAGAAAAAATGGACGAAATTGAATTTCTTCGAATCGTATTAGATAAAAATCTGCACTGGAATTCACATATAGACAGTGTATGTAAAAAATTAAATAGATTCATATATGCCCTTGGAAGATTAAGACGTACTTCGGGTCAAGACATTGCACTGACTGCTTATTTTGGTTACGTCGCCTCAGTTCTAGGTTACGGACTAATCTTATGGGGTAACTCTACGCATATTAAAAGGGCATATATAATAAAAAAAATGTATTAGAGCTGTTTGTAGAGTCGGTCCACTAGAGTCATGCAAACCACTTTTAAAAACTAAATATACTGACTCTAATAGGCTTATTATTTATCGAAAAAATTCGTTCAAATTTCCATAGCATCAGTATAATATACGAAGGAACTGCTAGTGGATTAAATAATTTTATAATTTAAAAAATTATAAATAAATGACGTAATACACTATTTTGATTGTTTTTTTTAGGCCTTGTATATCGCCCAACAAATCGCAGGTATTATTTTAGAAAGCAATTGAAATGATGTAACTGTACTGAATCTGAGTTCTTTATAACTTCTTCCCGTAGCCAGAAATTTTAATGTAGCTACGAGTATTAACCGTTCTTCAGCATACACAGCCTGACGCATTATCATTACTTAAATATTAGTAATTTATTGTTATACAGTAATTATATCGCGGACAGACAAAAATACGCGCAGACTTCGTCAGTATAGCGAGCGAGGTATGCGGTGTTCCGACCGGTCCGGCCGAGACGCCGTGCGCAGGCGCATCTACGTCAGCTGGCCGCCTACAGTGACAACCACGATTTGCCGCGAAGCGCACGTCGCTTGCGCTCCCGCTCAGTAGCTTACCGCAGACGCGCGAACTATCGTGTGCCATATTATAATTGCTGTGCTATATTTCCATCTTACTCACTTCACTGGTGACCCCGAGAACACAGAAGGAACAAGGAAACGCTGCCGGCACCTCTGCAAGCCATGGTTTCGACATTCATCGCGTTCGAGTGCGGGTACCGCCATTTTATCCCGAAAAACCTGCACTGTGGTTCGCGTAGCTAGAAAGCCAATTTGCACTGCCAAATATTTCGACGGATACGACGCGTTTTTACTATGCCATGGGACAACTTGATCCAATCTACGCGGCGGAGGTTAAATATGTTATTACGGCACCTCCTACCATAAACAAGTACGAGCGTCTGAAGACGGAGCTCATTAAACGTTTGTCAGCATCGAGGGAGAAAACGGTCAAACAGTTGTTGACACACGAGGAACTCGGGGACAGAAAACCGTCCCAGTTCCTTCGCTATCTTCAGCACCTCGCGGGCCCAGGTGTCCCGGAAGAGTTCCTGAGAACCTTATGGACGAGCCGATTACCCAGCAGCACCCAGACGATCGTAGCATCACAGTCGAGGGCTACGCTTGAAGAAGTGGCTGAGCTAGCTGACAGGTTAAGCGCTAGTTCAGACACGGCGGGAACCGCGCGATTTCAGAATCGCATGGAAATCGCGCGGGTCTTATTCGTATGAGTTATAAAGTAATCGTTCAGACATAACCGCGCGGTTAATCATGCTGCGCGGTTACCGCAACCTAGCCGCCAGAAAATAGAATCGCGCTGCTCCCGCGCGTTTCTATTACTATGGAGTCTTTACTTCGCGTTCAGTTGCGTTGCGGATACCGCGCGGTGAGCACGTCACTGCTCGTGAGTTCGCCATGGATCGTTTCGACACTGAAGTATTTATTTATGAGGTGGAGAAGAGACCTGCAATATGGGACATTCAGTGTGATGATAACTCAAATAAAATTATCAAGAACCGAGCTTGGCAAGAGTTGGTGGAGATATTTGGAAATTGCGAAGACACGGTGGAAAAAAATAATATTTTAAGTAAGTAGGTTTATTCACCAAAAAATAATTAACAGAATTATGTTATAATTATTGTTATGAAGCGTTTATTATACTCTCCGTACACTTTAGGTACTTAAATAAACAAACTTCGGCTGTTTTATGCAGACATTTCGAGCATTTTTCAAATGAAGGTCACAACGGTATTACCATATTTCGTTTGTTTACATTTAGTTATGTACCTAAACATTACAAGTACGGTATGTTAGTTGCAGCTATATCTTTGTGTCTTGCCATGGAACACGCCCATCGTTCACAAAGTAATGAGCGAATTTATCTCTGATATTCAAAGATGACGGTGTCCCTCTTCCCGCATGCAAGGTATTGAGATTAGTCATGGGTGCATTATATAAAGTATCTTTAAATTTTAGACCATCTCTAGTCCGCACATAGCTATGTAGAACACAAGAGGCTTTTATTATGTCTTCGGCAAAATCTATGTTTACATTTATAGGCCTATGAAAGATGCGCCATTTGTTCGCCAAAATACCAAAAGTGCACTCAATATTACGTCGGGCTCTCGATAACCTATAGTTAAAAATCCTTTTTTCATATGGTAAACATTTGCCTAAATATGGGCGCATTAAATTTTCTGCTAAGCCGAAGGCTTCATCTCCAACTATAACATAAGGCATTGGTGTTAGGTCTACATTAGATATTGGTTTAGGTGTTGGTATGTTTAATGATTTTTCTGTCAGGCGTTTATAAAAAACCAAATTTTTAAATATAGCAGAATCACTGCTTTTGCCATAAGCACCAATATCAACATAAGTAAAGCAATAGTTGGCGTCGCAAAGTGCTAAGAGCACTATGGAAAAGAAATGTTTATAGTTATGATACAATAACCCGAATCAACAGGCTTTATAACTCGGATATGCTTGCCGTCTATAGCACCAATGCAATTTGGAAAATTTGCATATCTCTCAAAGTCTCGTGCATTGTCTTCCAGATATCTTCAGTCGCTTCGGGCATGACTATGTTTACCAACTTATTCCACAATGATTTACATACTTCGCGGACAATTCCAGTAATCGTCGATTTTCCTAGGCGATAATTGTAGCTTAGTTCTCTTAATGAACAACCCGTACCAAGATATCTGAAACTAGAATATTATTAATAATGTTATTATTTTTAGGTATACAACTCCAAAAATATGGAAAAACATACGAGATTGCTACAATAAAGAATACAAAAAAGAAAAAACAACTCCTTCTGGTTCAGGTGCTCGTAAAGGAACCCGATATATGTATTTTTCAAAATTATCTTTCCTGCAGAATAGTGTAAGTAATAAAGACACTACAACTAATATTGAAGAACAGAATGAAAGGCAAAGTGAGGAGACAAGTCAACTAAACGCCAATGCAACCGAAGCCACTGAAATATGTCCACCTAAACGTAAGAAAACACAAGTGCCAGAAGAAAAAATAGCCGTTTTAATAGAAAAAAGTATCGAGTCACGAAAACATTTTCAGAATGAACTTCAAGAAAATAGTATTACCAAGCAAGATGACGACAAACTCTTTTGTTTGTCGTTATATAAAGAACTCAAAAAAGTACCAGAAAATAGGCGTTTAGCAACCAAAATTGAGTTACTTCAAGTGATACAAAAAGGACAAAGCTTACCACCCCCTGTTCGCTACAATACTCAGCAGATCACACCTACGTATTGGCAAGGACAACAGTATACAAGCCCGCAAGGATATTTTACTACATCTGGATCATCTCCTCCTGTTCCGGCACCGTCACCGTCACGATCGCAATTTAGTTCTGGCTCTCAGTCCTCTACAGTTATAGAAAATATTTATGCTGATTTTGAAGAACAATAAATAAATCTTACCTTAAAGTTATTACGAGTTTCTCTTCCGGTGACACGCTTGGCCTCAAATGCGTTTCAGAGCATGAAATATCTTGCCTGATCAGTTCAATTAGTTCATCAAAAGATTTTATTGACATTCTCAAATAGTAAAAAAATTTGTTATCATACATTCTTAATTTGGGATATAACGTTACGAACTGACCATGTACTAGTCGGTCACGTAATATTGGAAGCACCCAATACCGCCGTTTTCTTTTCTTTTTTTTAAGGAGCAACCACAGTAAACACACTACTTCGTCGACCTCCATTTTGAAACTGACGCTAACCCGCACGAAATCGCATACTAACCGCGCGTGTCTGAATAGCATCACAGTTTTGCGGTTTCAAACCGCGCGATGCGTAAACGCACGATTCCCGCATGTCTAAACGCACACTACAGGACATCGTACCGGTCAGTCCCCAGGTAGCAGCAACAACCAGCTCGATGGAAAACCCGACTATGGTTGCTCAAATGGCTGAATTAACACGGCAAGTACAAGCGCTATCGACTAGACTAGATAGGATGTCACGGTCTATAACAAGAGACTCGCCGAGCAACCGCAGCCGCAGCCGATCCAGCTCCAGAAGATCCCAGTCGAATTACAGGTAATTCCCATTGTGCTGGTACCATGCGATATTCGCTAATAAGGCGAATAAGTGCGTAAAGCCTTGTGACTTTGCGGGAAACGCATAGGGCAGTTCGTGATGGCGACCGACGCCTGTCCTATGTCGGGTCGCTTATTTGTTACTGATCAGCGTACAAAAATACAATTTCTCATAGATACAGGTAGTGACCTATGTGTGTTTCCCCGATCAACTGTTAAGGAACGTCGCGAAAAATCCGACTTAGATTTATGTGCAGCAAACGGTTTTGTTATTAAAACGTACGGACCGGCTAATTTAAATATAAATAAAGGTTTGCGTCGCGACTTTCTTTGGCAGTTTGTTGTGGCCGATGTAACTAGGGCGATAGGCGTAGATTTTTTATCTTATTATAATTTAATTGTGGATGTGCGTAATCAACGCATCATCATCTCAGCCGTAGGACGTCCACTGCTGAACATACGCCTCCCCCATGATTTTCCAAAAGGACCGGTTGGAAGCGGCCTGCATCCAACGTCGTCCTGCGACCTTCATCGGGTCGTCTGTCCACCGTGTCGGTGGACGACCTACGCTGCGCTTGCCGGTCCGTGGTCTCCACTCCAGAACCTTTCGGCCCCATCGGCCATCTGTTCTGCGTGCTATGTGCCCTGCCCACTGCCACTTCAAATGGCTAATCTTCTGGGCTATGTCGGTGACTTTCGTTCTTCTTCGGATCTCCTCATTTCTGATTCGATCACGTAGAGAAACCCCGAGCATAGCCCTCTCCATAGCTCGTTGTGCGACTTTGAGTTTGTCTATGAGGCCCATAGTAAGAGACCACGTTTCAGTGCCATAAGTCATCACTGGTAACACACATTGGTCGAAGACTCTTGTCTTGAGGCACTGATGTATTTTTGACGAGAAGACTTCGCGAAGTTTCGGGAACGCTGCCCAGCCGAGTTGGATTCGACGATTGACCTCTTTCTCGAAGTTGGACCTGCCTAGTTTGACTGTCTGTCCCAGGTAATCAACGCTTACTTGATGGCAATACAAACCTTTCGACCACGGCTTTACTTGCGAAAAATTTTGACTATGTTTCTTCGGTAAAAGTTATGACAGGTGATTCGATTTTTCATGCTATACTAGCACATTACCCCGACATCACCCGTCCATCTGGTATACACCACACACCAAAACACAACACACTTCATTACATTCGCACAACACCTGGGCCACCTGAATCATGCAAACCGCGCAGGTTGGCTCCAGATAGACTTAAAATCGCTAAGGCGGAATTTGAAGCTATGTTGCAAATAGGTACCTGTCGACCTTCGGAATCACCTTGGGCGTCTCCATTGCATCTTGCGCCAAAGAAAAATGGCTGGCGTCCCTGTGGTGACTACCGTAGACTTAACGCTTGCACAATTCCGGACAAATACCCAATTCGTAATATTCAGGATTTTGCTCACAGCCTTGCTGGCTGTACTGTTTACAGCAAAATTGATTTGACCAAAGCTTTTAATCAGGTACCCGTAAAATCGCCTGATATATGTAAAACTGCAATTTCTACACCGTTCGGTTTATATGAGTTCCCATATATGAACTTTGGCTTGCGCAATGCGGGGCAAACGTTCCAACGCTTTGTCGATGAAATGCTGAGGGGCCTAGACTGCGTTTATGCCTATATTGACGACATTTTAATGTTTTCAGCGGATCGTAAATGTCATGAAAAACATCTACATGAAATATTCAGTCGACTTAAGGAGTACGGTATGGTCATCAATGCTAACAAATGCATATTTGGGGCTTCTGAAGTCGAGTTCTTGGGCTACCGCATTTCGGCAGAGGGAACACAACCCCTACCTGAAAAGGTAGAAGCCATTAAAAATTTCAGCGTACCCAAAACGGTAAAGGAACTTCGCAGGTTCCTAGGTATGGTAAATTTTTATCGTAGGTTCATTCCAGATGCAGCACAACATCAAGCGCCATTAAACGCTCTCTTGACTGGGTCGGTCAAGGGCTCACATCCGGTCACATTTGGTAAGGATGAACTAGATGCCTTCGAAGCTTGTAAGCAAGGTCTTTGCCAAGCCGCTTTGCTGGCACACCCTGACAATAACGCAACGTTGGCTCTAGTAACAGACGCTTCTGATACTGCAATGGGGTAGTGTTACAACAGATGATAGGTAGTACTTGGCAACCTCTGGCGTTCTTTTCCAGGAAGCTGAGTAGCACCCAGGCCAAGTATTCACCATACGACCGCGAGCTTCTCGCTATCTATGAAGCCATCAAATATTTTAGGCATATGGTCGAAGCTCGTAGTTTTATCATTTATACTGACCATAAGCCACTAACATTTGCTTTCAGTACCAGAAAAGAAAATTGTACACCTAGGCAGTACCGGCACTTGGACTTTATAGCTCAGTTTTCCACCGATATAAGACATATTTCAGGTAAAGACAATGTGGTCGCAAATCCCTTGTCCCGGGTTGAAGAAATCGTGCAACCGGTTGACCTCGAAAGATTAGCGTCTACACAAATGTCTGATCCGGAACTGAAGCAGGTTCTCGATGGAAATACTTCGTTGCAACTGAGTAAAGTCAAGTTACCTGGTTCGTGCACCGAGCTTTTCTGTGATGTTAGTGGTACCACACCAAGACCTTACGTAGCCAAGGGCATCCGCCAACAGGTTTTTGAGAGCTTGCATTGTTTCTCTCACCCTGGGGCTAAAGCTACGATAAAGTTAGTTACTGATCGTTACATATGGCCAGGAGATCGTAGGGACTGTCGTGAATGGGTTTGCAGTTGTCTAGCGTGTCAACGTTCTAAAGTTCACCGACACGTATTTTCACCGTTGGGCACATACCCTTTACCCCGTGATAGATTCCGCGATATACATATTGACCTTATTGGTCCTCTACCATTATCGCAAGGTTTCCGTTATTGTCTCACAGCAATCGACCGTTTTACTCGATGGCCTGAGGCAATACCGATAACTGACATAACTGCCGAAACAGTTGCTAAAGCCCTACTGCATGGTTGGATTTCTCGTTTCGGTTGCCTGGTTAAAATTGTTACTGATAGAGGTCGACAATTTGAATCCGCGATCTTTAAAACGTTGTCACAGATTGCAGGTTTCGCACACAAACGCACAACGGCGTACCATCCTTCGTGCAACGGAATCGTGGAGAGGTTTCATCGGCAGCTCAAAGCCGCCATAGCCTGCCACGCCGATAGTTTATGGGTCGAATCTCTGCCGTTAGTATTGTTAGGCATCCGAAGCTCATTCAAAGATGATATTAAATCATCATCCGCAGAACTTTTACACGGTGAGCCTTTACGCCTGCCGGGCGATTTCTTTCTTCCATCTGATGATGAATCACTTGATGTGACGGACTATGTAGCTCGAATACGCAAGTTTGTTAAAGACTTGAAGCCACCGCTTATATCACGCCATAGTGGACATCACTCTCCATTTGTTTTTAAAGACCTAGCTACGTCCTCGCACGTCTTTCTTCGCGACGACACTGTAGCCGGCTCATTAAAACCAGCTTATACGGGGCCATATGAGGTCCTGCACAGAGGGGATAAGATATTTAAAATAGTGGTTAACGGTAATACAGTCTCAGTATCTATAAACAGGTTGAAGCCCGCCTACATACTTATTGACACTAATACCACCACCACGACTCATCCATCACCCACACCCAAACGTACGACAACACAAACGTTGACTAACCATAGTGCACGAGAAACCTAATATAACATTGTCAAAACGACCAAGTCAGGGCGTAAGGTAAAATTTCCTGACTATTATCGCCCGTAGGGACGGTCTCAGGAGGGTGTAGCTGGCTGGTGATCAGGATATAAAATCTTCCTCTGCGTAAAAAAAAAAAAGGTAGGGGTAGGGTGGAATAGGAATTGAAAAATATGTATATCGATAATAGATCTTTATCATAGATGCCTAACTCTTACATATTTCTTAATTTCTTTCTTTGAGTCGTTAAAATGACGGTTATTAAATTTCAATGTCGCATATATACGCAATCTGGTAAACAATTTCAAGAAATATTCAGTTGGAAAACACGAACAAGGTACTTGCGCAGTAATAGTTCTGAATAAAATATATATTTGTTTTCCTGGATTCGTTTGAATTACTTTTTCGAAATTCTGGGTGAAACTTGATTCTAAGTTTTGTATATAGTCTATAAATTCTTTTGGGGGCATTTTCAAACTTCCGTAGAATGAAGAATTCATGTTGAAGGCTTTATAACGGGTAAACAAATTTGTTTTCCCCAACTCAGGAACAGTTTTCAAAACTTCGCTTAAATTCACGCACTTATGCTTATTTATACATTTAAACATAAGGTATCCCGAGACATAGGTCAATGAATTTTCTTCTGGTAAGTCTACTTCTCTGTAGTCTGACTCACCCTTCAAATACACTGCAGACCTACATAATTTCTCATTGTTTTTTTCACTCATGACTCTCAATTTCATCATGTCTTCAGCTTTCAAAAGAATTTGGCATATATCAAGTTCACAATTAGCATCGGGCGAGTTTTTTAACATGTTGCAAAAAAACAGTTTTGAAAAGGCCCTTCGAAACTAGTCAAAAATATAATAGATTTTCTTCTCATTATACATTAAAAATGGTTTTTCGGCTGACACTCCTTTCACATCTTTGGCAAATTTGTCGAAGTTTGAGCCTTGGTCAGTGGTTATAGCTTTTATGTCGATTCCAATTCCGGAGAGTTTTGTAATAACTTCTTCTAACCATATATCTAATTCTTCGTAATGACGTGCACTGGCAAGTAGTGCGTATGCTAATGGTTGCTTCCATTTAAAGTAAATTCCTTGAAGCATTATCACATACGCATTGCTGGCAATTTCCGGAGTCACTTTACCATTAATATTATGAAAACCTATTACTTCATCTGTTTTAATATCGTAGTATAAGTTTCGTTTCAGAGTCATTTCGTCTATACAAATCGTACAATACTTGGCTTTTTCAGGGAAAGATTTTACTTTTAATTCTAAACTTTCTAGAACTCGTTCATCTAATTTTGGAGGTATACTTATTTTTAGTTTGTTTAAGGTGCTTTTGCTGGATAATTTTAAAACAGTTTCTAAACATCGGTAAGTTTGTAGACTTGAGTAATGCAAGTTTAAAGCAAAGAGTTTATATTCTGCGTCATATCTACACTCGAGAGCAATGAATCCGGGTCACTTAAATAATCCTAAAAATCTCGGAAACTAAAAATGCTAGGTTAATGCAATAAATTGTATTTAATAGAAAATGTAATACTCCTTAAATGAAGGTATTAAAACTTCTTAGTTATTGTAAAGTTATATCATAAAAAAATCAAATTTGAAAAAGGGCCACTTTCGAAGATGGAACTATGAAATTACAGCATTTGGTTTTGCTTTTGTTTGTAATCTGTCATTTATGTGGGTACATAAACCATGTTGATAGTGCTCTATATTCATTATTCAAGCTGAAATTTTGTCGCTTACGCCTGAAGAATGCACCAGAATACTTACAATGCTGGAAACCGGCCGGAGTCAGCGCGATACAGCCAGGACTGTCGGTGTGTCGCTGTCAACAGTACAAAGAGTTCTCCGACGTTACGAAGAAACTGGTTCTAACCTACGCAGACCAGGAACGGGCAGAACCAGGTGTACCACAGCACGAGAAGACCGATACTTGGTGAACACCATGCTTCGAAATCGCTTTCTCACAGGAACTGAACTCACAAATCAGTTTCGACGCCTCGGAGGAAGTAACCCAAGTGCATGGACAGTAAGACGTCGGCTTGCTGAATCTAACTTAAAACCCCTTAGACCTGCAAACGGCCCTAAACTGGAGCGTGGGCATCGTATTTCAAGACTAAGATATGCCCAGAGCCACGTAAATTGGAGTATTGAAGATTGGTCAAAAGTTATGTTCTCCGACGAATCAAAATTTATGCTCTACAAGCACGATGGAAGACACAGAGTGTATCGAAGACCAGGGGAAAGATTCAAGCAAGCATGCATCGAAGAAAAAGTAGCCTACGGTGGTGGGTCTGTACTTGTGTGGGCCGGAATTTCTTCTGAAAGTCGCACAGAGCTGGTGATCATAGAAAACGGCTCTTTAACTAGCGAAAGATATGTGGAAGAAATCCTCAATGATCACGTTGGTCCATTTATGGTCAATTTAGGTGAGGATGCTATATTTATGCATGACAATGCCCGACCTCATACTGGTAGGATTGTGAATGACTACCTTCAAGAGATGAACATTACTCGTATGGAGTGGCCAGCGCGCAGCCCGGATATCAACCCGATCGAGCATGCTTGGGACGATCTAGGCAGATGCGTAAAACAACGAAACCCTCCCCCAATCACGCTTCGTGAGCTCAAAATTGCTCTCACAGAGGAATGGGAGAATATTCCCCAAAATCGTATAAGGAACTTGGTGTACAGCATGCCAAACCGCGTAAACGCAGTAATGGAAGCACGAGGAGGCAATACGAAGTATTAAAATTCAAGAAAATCGTAATAAAGTTCAAAAATTTCATGTTTCCTATTTTTGTTTTAAGGAGAGATCAGCAGTTTTTTTCTTTATGTAATTTTTTGTTAATAAAATGTATGGTGACTCATATTTTTTTTTCTTTCATTTAAGGAGTATTACATTGTCTATTAAATACAATTTATTGCATTAACCTATCATTTTTAGTTTCCGAGATTTTTAACATTCTTTAAGTGACCCGGATTCATTGCTCTCGAGTGTAATTAAAGGTATAAGAAATAATTTGCTTACAAAAAATTTGACATGCAAAATTGAAGGCCAGAGAAAAACGGCAAAATGGGAGCATTTGCGACTTTTGTTACAAGAAAACCCAGGATATAAAGGAATCAGATTAATAAAAAACCTGTCAGAAGCACATGTTAACCCAGAAAAAATAAACAAACAGAAGGTAAAATATGCTACGCAGATATTTAGTGAAACGGTAGCTACAAGCATGGGCTACTTAGCCGGTAAGCAGTTTTTATTTTAATGGTCTACTACAGTGGTTCCCAATTAGTTTTTCCTGCGTACCACTTCAAGAAAAACCTCAAACTCGCGTACCCCTCGAGCTCGGCTCAAGCAGACCAAATGCAGTCCGGTCCGGTGCAGACCCAGTTTGTGAGGTCCAGTAAAGTATGAAACGCTGTATGCAGTCAGTTGGACTACAGACGGACTGCATACGATATGACGTCTTTCATAAAATTTCTCTTAGGAGATTACCGCGCGTACCTCGTGATGCAACTTCTAGGGGTACGCGTACCACTAATTGGGAAACACTGGTCTACTAGATAGTTTTACCCGAGCAGTACAAAAGTGCTAAGTGTGATGATGATAGTGAAATATACCCAAAAAATATCTGATGAGTGCATGATGGAATACGGTGGCCTATGTAAATATATAGGCCACCGTATTCCATCAGGCACTGAAATTTAATAGCTTTGATTTGATAATTTATGAATATACGTCATGAACGGATAACTGTAACAAAGTATTACCTGTTTATCGGGACTTATCACGTGTTATTTAATATAGGTAGGTAGGTTGGTAGGTTTTTTTACCTATATTAAATAATACGTGATAAGTCCCGATAAACATTTAAAACATGTGTTCAAATCGCGAAAGTTAAAAATATACTAAAGTATTACCTGTTTACACCTGGCTGCGGAGAGGTTGCGACCAAGTGCGATACTGCAAAGAAACCTTTTCAAGTGCTTTACATAAATTGCTGTGAAGTAGTATACAATTTATATAAAAAAAAGCAAATTTTCCAATTTTATTTATCTTCTAAACCAACCCCTGTACTGAGGCGAACAAAACAAAGAAAAAAATCAATTCGGTCAAGACGTTTTTATTTGTTTTAGCGAGACTAATTAACAGGTATTGATTTTTATATTTACAGAAGACTAGCTTTGACCCGCGACTTCGCCTGCGTGGTTTGAGGGAAAACAATAGGTTTCGTCATTAGATTATCAATATTTTGGAATTAAGGATATTTGTGTCAGTATTTACATTACCATATAACAATAGGTATGTACATGTGGTACACCGACATTGTGAGAGTCGCTGGCATCCAGTGGATGCAAAAGGCAGGCTGTCGTTCAGTATGGAGGTTAAAAGAGGAGGCCTATGTTCAGCAGTGGACGTCTTCTGGCTGATGATAATGACATGTGGTAGCCCTCGTTTCTGCTATTCTTTTCCAGACAAAAAGGTGTTACCCGAAGAGTGTAAAGAAACCGCAGACATATTATTATTCTTTGATCATTAATTCGATTCCGTTAATGGAAGCTATGAAAATTCAAAAAAACGAAGTGGGAAAGAGCTTCTTCGTCAACTGACACGAAGTGGGAAAGAGCTTCTTCGTCAACTGACACCAAGGTCAAACCATGATCAAGTGTGGGCTGAATCAAAAAAAATATTAAGTACAATGAAATATGTAACTTCAACTGGAAGGGAATGTACGCCACCATCAATAACTAACTGGATTAAAAGCCTGAGTAACTTACAATACCTAAAAAACTAATTATTCAATGAATATGACATTAAATCTATCTGGCCCAGACATTTTAACCAGGATCCTCTCGAAAACTTTTTTGGTTGTATCAGAAGTCATGGTTCCCAAAACACAAAACCGTCATGTGCAGCTTTTGAAGGGGCTTTTGCAGCACTTTTAATTAACAACATAAATAGTCCTTATTCACCAGGCTCCAATTGTGAGGAAGACTCGTGCATAGCTTTTAAACAAATAAATAAAATAATAGAAAAAAAAGACCACAACAATAAACCACAGACAACAGAAATAAGTTACACCCACATAAACCTAGACATCATATTAGATTTAACTGTAAAACAAAATAACCCCAGAATAATTGCAGCACTACAATATGTGACGGGTTATGTTTTGCGCAAAGCGGCACATAAAGTTTTCAAAAATTGCCAAATATGTAAAAAACAATTATACTCAACAAACGACATAGAGTACATAAAAATGAGAGAATATACTGGAAACAGGTGGCTTACATACCCTTCCACCGAATTATTAAAATGTTTCTCTGAAATACAGGATGTTGCAACTAACATATTAAAAACATCAAGTAATGTAAATAATTTAAAAGAATATATCAAAATAGCCCTGCTGATTGTAATAAATTGTGATTTTATTAATTGCGAAAAACACAAACAAAATTTTATTGACTTTATTTTCGATCTAAGTGCAAGATTTTTCATATTTAACTGGTGCAAGGATACGAACAAATTATTAAACGGTACCAGATCAGATCACGATAGTCAAGATGATGTACAAAGAAAATGTATAATATATTGTATGAAAATAAAAAAGAAATAAATATATTTTGTACAAATTACAGTTTAATTGAATTTTCATGTCATTTAAAAGCTATTTTTGTATCAAAAATATTAATTTGATGTTGTTTTATTCATTGTGATATTGTACTTTGTATTGTATGAAATTGGTTGCGTGACAAAAATTTAATTACTATGGTTCGTAATGTGTAAAATTATTTCAGTTCTCATTCATGAAACAGCATCAAATTAATATATTTGAAATAAAGAAAAACAAGAATATATACACTATATATATAGGTATAGCTATAGCATAACAGAGAAGCTATACATAGTTATGCATATATATTATTCTTATTTTAGTTCTTCAAGTCTAAAACAGATGGCGCTAAACTACAGTCTATACCTGTTTACTCTACCCGTATATATACATAATGTGCTCTATGCTTCTAAGCTCGTATAAGTGCGAGCTGCGAGAGAAACCTCCCCGCGCGCCCATTTCCCCCCTGCCGGAGACCACGCACGCACGCGTCTCAGTTGACAACTTCACATTGCAGTGGATATACATTTTAGCAGTGGATTACGTTTTACAATGTCATATACTGTTGAACGTCTTATTTTTGAAATTGGATCACGCCCAGCAATATGGGATAGTAGGACCAAGGAATATTCTAATAGAATAATAAAACGAAATGCTTGGGAGAAACTATCTGCAGCGTTGGAACCAAACTTTGAAGAGAAAACAAGTGCAGAAAAATGTCTAATAGGTATGTTGATTGATGATTTTACATTGATCAAGTCTCTATTTTTTTAAATGTACATTATACCAACAGTAACAAATAAAAAACTTTTAAATTTTATTTTATATCTTTTATTATGCATATTTTGATTGCCATGGAAGTGCCCCTGCATCACTCACAAAGTAATCAGCAAAATTGTCGCGGATATCATATGCCGTTTTATTTCTTGTGCTCGATATTAGGTTACCTACGGTTACCTCTTGAGTGCCATTTGTTGTCGGTGAAATATAATTATTCTCTCTTTGACGAACAAAATTATGTAAGACACAACAAGATTTTACAATATCTTCGCACAAATCAATTGACACATTTAGTGGTCGGTGGAGGATCCTCCATGTATTAGCCAGAATCCCAAATGCACATTCGATATGGCGGCGGGCTCTGGATAGTCTGTAATTGTAAATTCTTTGTTTTGGTGACAAATTGTTGCCACTATATGGTCTTTGCATATTTTCTTCCAACCCAAAAGCCTCATCGCCAATTAATGTGAACGGCAATGGCTCGCCTGAACTATGTAAGGGTCTGGGTTTAGGAATATTCAATGACTTTTCATTAATCATTTTGTATAGTGTACTGTTTTTGTATATTTGCGAATCTGCACTTTTTCCGTACGAACCCACGTCAATGAAAATAAAAATAAAAACTGAATCGCAAACTGCTAATAGCACAAGAGAAAAATAATGCTTATAATTAAAGTAAAGTGAGCCACTGTGAGCCGGCTGAAATACTTCTAATTCTAATGATTAGGAAAGTTTATGGTACTATTGAAGCATTTCGCAATTTTCAACCATTCTTCTTCAGATGTTGGTGGCATGCACATAAATTTCAAAGAATTCCATATTGTTAAACAAGTTTCCCGCACAATGCTTGATATTGTAGAAATCCCACATTTGTATGAATAATGCAGCTCGGTAAATGTGCATCCCGATGCTTAAAACCTGCAACAACTTATATGTTATATTTAATTTATACATTTATTAAAATAGGTACTTGTTTCAGGCACTACTATTCAGAAAAAATGGAAAAGCATCAGAGATGCATTCTCACGAGAACTGAAGAAGAATAATTTAAAAAGCGGTTCTGGAGCCAAAAACTCAAAGCCTTACGTCTATTTCAATAAACTATTGTTTTTGAAACCACTGTATGAAACAAAATCTAAAAAAGAATAACAAAAAAATACAGACGAAGAAATTGTAAACATTGATGGCATTAAGGATAACAATGATAGTAATGATGCTTCAGATATTACTGTTGAAACAACTAGGTCTAGCTCGTCAGGAAAAAGAAAAAATGAAGAAAATTTGTTCAAAATCTTAGCAGATAATATTATAAATAAAAAGAAAAGAAATATTGAATCAGCAGACAACGATGATCTGATGATATAATGAGTGTTATGAAGAGATATTAAGATTATAATAAGTCATATTCAGAATACGGTTATCGAACAGGAGCTACTTCTATGAGTAGTCAGTATTCAAATTCACCATCAATCGCAAGCTCCCCACCCGGTTCGTCTACTCCATTGCCATCTACTTATACTACTTCCAACATTCATAGAAATTCAGAGCACCAGTCCCCGGAGTATGGTGAAGAAATTTATCAAGATTTGTTCATAAATAATAACTAATTTCGTAAATAAATTTTGTAAACGTAAACATTTGACTTTTAATACTCACCTTATAGTGATCGCAAGCCTCTCTTCAGCAGATATGCTTTTCCTTAACACAGTATCCTTATGCTCTAACTGTGATTTTAATATATTTAACAATACATCAAAAGTGCTCAAAGACATTCGAAAGTAATTTTTGAATCGTTTAGAATCACTTCGCAGTACTGGGTAAAGTGTATTAAAGTGACCGGTCATCAGTCTTGATGCAACTATCGGTGACACCCAGCATTTTTTTCGTCGTCTCAGTCGACGGCGAATAAGTAACGCAAATAGTAATGTTTCTTCGTCAGAATCCATGTTGATACTGACACGACACCGGTTCGAGCGAACACGCCGAAATATGCCCGTTTACGCGAGTAAAGCCGGCTCTACACTCGCGCCGCGAAGGCCCGCGAAGGCCGCGAACCGCGAGTGTGGATGGTTTCGCGACATCGCGTTCGCGCTTCGCGGCGTTCCCCGTCCGGTGGCGGTTTTTTGGTCCGCTTCAAAGGGTTTGCGAAGCGCGAACAAAGCGCGAACGCGAACGCATCCACACTCGCGCTGTGTTCACAGTTGTGTGCGAGACGCAGTAGCAAGCGGACGTCAAAATGAGCACCCAGTGGAGCAACGATCGCGAATTAGTGTTCCTGGAGTGCTATCAAGCAGAACCCGTGCTTTGGCAAGCCCAACATGAAGGACATAAAAATAAAAATAAGACACACGATGCATGGACGAGAATTAGTGCAATCATGGAAATTCCAGTGCCAGTTTTGAAGAAGAAAAGGGATTCCCTAATGTCAAGCTACAGAACGTACAGAAAAAAAGTGAAGGATTCTATCCACAGTGGTGCCAGCACAGATGAAGTATATAAACCTATATGGTTCGCCTATGAAACTATGGATTCATTTCTCGGAGAAGGAGTGGCATGTAATAAAACAATAAATAGTGTAAGTATGTTTTATTTGATAATTTAAAAAAAGATCTTATACCTAATTATAATCTATACTTATCTATCTAGGTACCTACTTACAAAGTACTTCGTAAATTCTTCTCTTATTTCATGGGCATTCAGAGCTGATCGGCGTGCTGTGATTGGAATATTACGAACAGCACAAGTAGTTTCGATTTCGTTTCTCCATGAGCCAGGTGCGATTAGTACACTATTTTCATCATAAATGTCCAGGCGGTGTATATATATGTGAAGAACTTTTTCGTAAGAAATTATGCAGTAAAATGCACGTCATTGTTATAAGTGAGACTTTTTCCGGGTTAAATGGAATCTGTTTTTTAAATATTCTAAATTTTGTGACAAGTATCCCAAACGTATTTTCTACTACAACCCTTGATCTTGATAGATTCTGATTAAATATACGTTTTGGGGATCCTGAATCATGGTTACCCGGGTAAGGTTTCATTACATGTGTCGACAGCGCAAAAGCACCATCTCCTAAAAATACATAGGGCACATCTTTGTATGAACCAATGGGCGTGGCAAGGGGTGTGGAGTAGGCAAGTTTAATGTGTTCAGACATATTTTTTTCCATAGTAAACTATTTCTAAACACGCCGCCATCACTAATTCTGCCCCGGCATCCTATATCTGCAAATATAAAATTATAATTGCTGTCAACTAAAGCTAACAACACTATGCTGTGTGTTTTCTTATAATTAAAATATTCCGATCCTGCTTCAGGTGGGCATTGTATAACGACATGTTATCCATCAATTGAACCAAGAGCTCGAGGAAATTTAAATCCTTTTTCAATTTCAAGCCATTCTTCTGCGCACGTCGGTATCTGTAAAAGAAAATAAATTTCTTTAATTTATTCAACTTAGCCTTATAGTCTGTATTTTTAGGTATTTAAATAAAGGTAAACAAACAAGTTGCACATTTTCGAGTAGTTATAATATTATTATTTTTTTATATTTCAGGAACAATCAGCAAATAATGAAACAAATGAGGAGGCTCAGGAGGCTGGACCGAGTCGTAATATAAACAGTCAACAAATGATATCTAAAACGATTCGTCGTCGTAACAACCCCTCTGAGCTTTTGATTGCTGGAGAAAAGGTTAAAGATTGTCTTTCGACACTCAAAACGACATTAAGCGCTCGACAGCCACAGGAAGATGATGAATGTGACTTACATGGTAAAATAATTGCCAAAAAGTTGAGATTATTATCTGAAGAAGAAAGAGAACAGTTCATATGTGAAATGTATCAAATGTTCCAGCGTTATAACCGACGCAAAGAACCACAATCCCCTGCCTATTTTTCACTAGCTCGATCAGAAATTCCTGGATATTTTTCGCCTGCTCAAACGTATGTTTCATCACAGTCTCCATCACCACAGCAACAACTCAGGGCAACTAGTTCACGCAGTACTTACTCTGAGCCGCCCATGCAACAACAGAGGGGAACTAGTTCGCGCAGTACTTACTCTGAGCCGCCCATGCAACAACAGAGGGCACCTATTCAACAGCGCATCTACTCAGAGTCACTACCATTTCATTCACCAGTAATTCATATTCCAGAAGAAGCAGCAACCGCAGGAGATTCATCAGTGATTATAATAAGCAATGAGTGGATTCCAAAAACTACTGAAGACTACACAGATTATACTAATGACACGAGCGACCAACCTAATGAAGGTCCAACAGATTATGACAATTTGATTGATAAGGCTTTCAAGTTCTCTTAATATTGAAACCAAATCACATTTAGGCACACAGGTTCCTTGAATTACTAAGTATAGTTTACAAATTGTAAAAGATAATATGACACTTATCGTAATAAATGTTTTTGATTATTATGTATTTGTTTTATATTAAATTACCTTTATTTCCGTCTCCAGTACTTGATTCAAAGCTTGGCACACTTCGGGTATTATCAGCGATATCAGTTGAGGTGACACTTTAAACAAAAAGTGTAAACTTTCTAGGCTATCTCCAGTTGCCAAAAATCGTAATGTAATGGCGAGGCGTGTTTTAGCAGGGATTGCTTTTCGTAATTGCGTATCTTCCTTAGCAAGTAGTGGAGAAACTTTACATAATAACTTCTCGAAATCTAAGAGAGACATTCTTGTAAACTTTTTGAATTCACCCGAAGGTTCTCCTACTAATTCGGCCAGCTGCTTTTCCATAATCGCACTGAAATAAATAATTGAAAAAAAAAACATATTTTTTTAAATGGCTAATAATATTTTTTTGCTGTGCTATCTACAGTCAGCAACAAGCCATGCTATATAATCTGCTAAAGGAAATGGGGTTGGCAACTGTCAAATATTTGAGTGATGGTGCCATTATAGATCTGTCAATAGCCTTTTTCTATGGGATTTGGCTTAAACAAGAAAATTCCGAAAAATACAAGAATTTGAGTTTTGGTAAGACTGACAGGTTCATCCTATGCTGGCGCCATCTGCAAATACCTTCGCCCGGCCAACCCCATTTGTAGTAACTTATTAAGGTCATACTAGACTTGCCTGGTTCTGTTGCGATGGATTTGTGTCGTCCACCACCTTCTTCTCCTCCATTTCTTCTTAATTTGTTTTTTGGACTTTATAAATGCATAATTGTAATTCGCTAAAGCGCACAATGTCAGAGCAGCAGCAACTTCCACGTCCATTTTAGTCAAATGCACGAACGTTAATGCGAAAGGTTGCGAGTGTAGAGGGCTATATTTATCGCGGCGTGTCAATGCGCGAACCGCGGCCGTGTGTAGAGCCGCCTTATGGTTTTTAGAAGCGCGTAATGTAGCGCGCGTATAAGCGCGTATGCTGAAACGACCGTATACGCGCAAAAAAATACGATAGTCTGAAACCGCTTTTAAATCTGGTGTTTGGTGTTATTCAACTTTCATAAAATATTATTATTTTCAAAGTGGTGCATGTAACTGTACCGAAATATCTGGTGTTCCAAAAGCTACTAAATCGTGGTCTATACGTCTCTCGTGAGTACTAATTATAACTTAGTTAACAACCGCGAAAGTCTAAAGCCGTGTTTTTTCATAAAATGTACCTTCCAAAGATATTACTCTGTCCCTCTAAGACTGGACAAATGTGTCCAATTTGAATATTAACTATTAATCTATTTTACTTTACTAAATAACTGCTTTTTTAAAGCTTAAAGTTTTTATTGTCTCGCAGTATGTATGAAAAGTAGAGTATGCACCTCGAGGATAAAGCCTGTCCTGGTCTTGGGGGGCTTTAAGTGGGAGTCCGTATACCCACTAAAACCCCGGGGTGTTCCGTCACTGCCGCCCTCGGCGGGAACGCGGGACAGATTTTCCACACGACCGCGAACCCGCCGTTGCTGTCCGTTGCCGGACCCTTCTCTTCGCGGCACGCCAGAACACATGGCACGCCGCAACTACCTCGGAGACCAAACCCGCCAACAATAAGCGCCAGACTTCCCCCTGTCTGGACGCCCGTGGTCTCCCTGCGGTGGGTCGGATAATCAAAATAGTTGGGTTAATCGTCCCCGTAGCGATTAACCCAACAGTCCCCGTTACACTCAGAGTTCAATATACCGCCCATGAGGTAAGACACTTCTTTAATCCCTCGGTGCATAATCTACTATTAAATACATAAACATCAATGTCACTCATTGTTACATCAAAGTTTGTTTACCTTGATGTTTATCTCAGTTAAGCACACGCACGTCTTCGTAAAAATACTTTTAATTTCAGTGAAAGCAAACCCAGGCCGGGTTTGCTGGGCCGCTTTAGTGTGATCGAAGCACTTTGTTAGTGACCCAAAGCACTTGACTTGACAAGAAATATGCGTAATATTACTCCATCAAGGTGCCAATAACTTTTGAATACGAACCCAAGAGGGCGGGAAGTTATTTTACTCTGCGATAAATTTGGCTATGGCATAGTGATCGTATAGTCATCATGTCCTAGTTTTAAACAATAGGGTAAATGACCATACTTCTTATTTTACTAATTCCCAACAATGTAAAAATGGATGATGTGGATACGATTATACATTATTAGATTTACGCAAAAACGCAATTTTATAGTTTTGGTAGTTCTTATTGAGTTGTGTACCCTGTGTGCTACCCTTACGTAGGGTATTTGTTTCGATGACTCTGTGGTCTATTAGAATATAGAATTACGTATTCTCTATGGTTCGATCTTGCACTTGATTTCAATTTCAATCTCGATCTTATTCGAGAGTACGAATTACGTGTATGTTGATATTGAATTGGAAATTGAATGAAAACGATTATTATTGAAGCTGAATTCCAGGGTAGGCCTACTGTCTAGTTGTCTGGATCAAATTGGTTTTTGCTTCAGCAGGTTTGCCACCTACCCCAAAAAGTATTCAAGCAGCAGTAGCTTTGAAATGTTAGAAATATTTTATTATTATGGTATCCCTATTATTGATACCTTATATTTGTATATATTGTTAATTTTTTTCTTACTTAATCTGTCATCCACTCTGTTATCTGAAATAATCACGACCCTTATTCGTACGCTACCTGGTAGCATTCACAGGTCATGTAGCCAGTGTGAAGAAGGTATCGTGATCACAGGCCTCCGACTACGTCGCCACATTCCTCACCTCAACGACATCGCAATATTCACCAGTTGTGTATCATGGTTAATGAGACTGCATCAGCGTCAACTAACTATTTTCAGAATGCTTCGTAAAGCGAAAAAAATATAACTAACAATATCCAGATTAAGAAATTGGAAGGTGTTGCAAATTTTTCGACGTGAAAGTTTACCATACGGATAGCGTTGATCTTGAATGGTCTGTGGAACTGCATTCTTGGTCTAGACAATGACATGACTAAGGATCAGAAAGCACTAGCACGGCTTTGCTTAGCGATTAAACCGGCGCTTTATCAGGTTGTATATTCAGCTAAAACGGCAAAAGAGGCTTGGGATCAGCTGAGCATAATCTTTGAGGACAGAGGACTACACAAAAGAGTAGTTCTACTTCGGCAATTGCACAGGACGGTTCAATTTAACTTCAACAGCATGACTGAATACATTAACAGCATAATGACCATAGTAAAACAATTAACAGATAGGCATGCATACAGAAGACGCTGAGGTAGCAGAGATCATGCTTATCGGGTTACCCCAGGAGTACTACGCATTAGTATCTGGCCTAGAGACAGCGTGCTTAACCCAAAGCTATCCAGTAAACTAGTCCGCACCCGTCTCCTTCAAGAGGAATTTCGTAGGTGTGCGTTAATGATAATGTCACTGCTCTGAATGTAAACGCTAAGAAAAATATAATTTCTCATTGTGCTGAAGAACAAGAAGAACCACAACACAAAGAAGAAGACGAGAGCGGTGAACATGCAGCAAACACTATTGGCTTCAGGCTTTGCAGCATCTGATGACTGGATCGTGGAGTCGGGCTGTTCATCGAATATGACTAATAGCTAAAAACATTTAAATAGTTTTGTGTCACAAAATAATTTAGTTGCAATGACAAATAATAAATAATAATAATGAAGCGCTCGTAGCGGAGCTTGTCTTGGCGATCTTAACCGATCAACAAGTTAAGCAACACTTGCTGCGGTCAGGGCTTGGATGGGTGACCGCTAGTGGCATTATTCAACTGAGCGCTTCCGTGCTTCGGAGGGCACGTTAAGCCGTCGGTCCCGGTTGTTTGTCTTAGGACAACTGTCGTTAGGCTATGTCGAAGGCATTCGGGCGGCCTGAAAACTTCGATATGGGTTGGCCACTAACCTATCTACCAAGCCGCACTAGGCCCACGTAGTGGATTATGGCCCAACTCTTCTCTCTGAGAGGAAGGCTCGAGTCTTAGCAGTGGGAACAAAATGGGCTGATTATGAATAGCAAATAGTGAAAAAATCGTTAGCGAAGGTGCCGGAAATGTGCATTTAAATATTAATAATAGCGAATGGGTAGTGAAAGATACAATATATGTGCCACAATTGTCTGCAAGTCTACTGTCGGGTACTTTACACGAGAGGGCATCATACATCAGACGACAGTACTTACTGTCCAGCTCAAAATGGAGCTTGCAAAACGCCTGAATCGGGTCGTAATGGAGAAGTTCAGGTGTATGATTAGGCAAGCACGTCTATGTAGCCTTCAGTTGTGTTGGCTATTAATTATTACCGAAGCCAACTCGGTCAGAGTTAGATGCTAAATCAAAATTATGCATTTTTGTAGGGTTCAGTGAAACTTCCAAGGGTTACTTGAGGGTTGAATTTGAATTTGAATTTGTTACAGTTTGATAGAGCTCAGAAAAGTTATTATTACAAGGGATGTTGTATTTTTGAAAATAAATTCTACCAATATTTTAATGAAATTTAATCCCATGACTCATGTCATAAATATAATGAATTTAATTCTGAAATTGTATGCATTGACATGAAATATAATAATGAAATAAATTATATATATTATCATTTATTTCATTATTATATTTTCATTATTAATAATTATATTAAATTATTATATTAATATCTCATTGAATAATGCCTCAGACTCTAGTCACAGTGAAAATTGAGACTGTAACTGAGAATAATAATAATGATGATTTACAGTCTGACGATGTGTGTAGTGATACATTGAGTATAACAGTGAAGTGAACTTCAATAATTCATGATATTCATAATGAATTCTTATCTCCCATTTCAGTTATCTCCGAGTCTGACGAGTACTGCACTGGCAGTGACGCGATCTTGAAAGGTGGGTCTGATACTGATGGCAGCTCAGACTATGTTCTTTCGCCTTGTGAGGCGTCCACCGATGAGGAAGTTGCAACTCGTCCAGTGCCTTCTGTGACCGTTCGCAGCAATCCTGTTCGCAGTACGCGAAATATTTCACCACAGCGGTATGTTTGTGACTATGACATTTCTATGATGTCGTTAGGTGTTCAATTGTAGCAATGGTCTATTTTCGAGTCACAAACATTTGAGGAAGCAACGTCTTCAGACGATTATTTTAAGTGGAAGGAAGCCATGGACAAAGAGTATAATGCGATGTTAAATGACAATGTTTGGCAGCTAGTTGATAAACCTTCTAACACTTATATAATTAAATGAAGAAGGATTTATGAGATAAAAAGTGACGCTAATGGAAAGCCAGATAAAGCTCGATTAGTCGCGCGTGGGTTTACACAGGAGGAGATTGATTACAGTGAAACATTCTCTCCTGTAGTGCGTCACTCTACCTTACGAATCCTGTTTGCAATTGCTAATCATTACGATCTCACATTTTCACTTTAAAAACGCGGTAGCGACATCTATGTGCTCTACACATAGATGTCGCTACCGCGTTTTTAAATGGTGACCTTAATGAATATATATACATGGAACAACCAGTAGGTTTAACAGAAAATGAAAATAATGTGTGAGAGTTAAATAAAAGTATATACGGGTTAAAATTTAAAAATGTTGCCCCCAGCCACCTGACTCGCACCGTCAACTCCCCGTCAGCCACTGCGGAAGACGCCAGCGTTAAGAGGCTTAAGTACGCTGCCTTGGAGCTGCATTACCATTTTGTGCCCGTGACTGTAAAGACCATGGGCAGTTGGGGGGCTGAGGCTAAGAGCTTTAATAATAATAATAATAATAATAATAATAATAATAATAATAATAATAATAATAATAATAATAATAATAATAATAATAATAATAATAACTGGCTACGTTTCGGTGATCTGTTTGGTGAAACCGAGGGTTTTGTCTGTGCAATTGCTGACGAAGTTATCAAGACGAATAACTACCGGAAATATATTCTGAAAGACGGTACGGTCGACATTTGTCGGGCATGCCGCCGTCCTGGAGAGTCACTCAGACATATTATTTCCGGTTGTTCACATCTTGCTAATGGAGAGTACTTGCACAGACATAACCAAGTAGCCAGGATTATTCACCAGCAACTTGCACTTCAATACGGCCTTATTGAGTCTGAGGTGCCGTACTATAAGTACGCACCTACGCCTGTTCTTGAAAACGGTCGTGCTACGCTCTATTGGGATCGATCTATAATCACGGACAGGACTGTTGTTGCTAATAAGCCTGACATCGTGGTGATCGATCGATCTCAGCGCCGGGTAATGCTTGTTGACGTCACCATTCCTCATGATGAGAATCTCGTGAAGGCCGAGAAGGACAAGCTCAGGAAGTACCTTGACTTAGCTCACGAGGTGACCGCCATGTGGGATGTTGACGAGACGATCATTGTTCCGATAGTGGTTTCAGCAAACGGCCTTATAGCAAAAAGCCTCGACCAACATCTTAAGAGGCTCTCGCTAGACGGTTGGATCAAGAGCCAGATACAGAAGGCAGTACTCCTTGACACGGCACGTATTGTCAGGAGGTTCCTCAGTCTGCAGCCCTAACCACCGGTAGTTTGGGTCATGCTCCACTGCCGATGGCAATCTAGGATTAGGTTTTTTATAATGTTTTTATTTTATATAGAAATATTGTAAAAAATGTAATTTTAAGAAAAAGAAATAAATAATGTGAATAATAATAATAATAATAATAATAATAAGTAGTCTCGACCATAGCCCACTATCTCCCGTATCACTAATAAGTACATTTCAATAACCATGCCATTTTACCCATTTTTGTAATAGATAACCTGTAACCTTCCATCTAAAATGTTTCTGTTTTTATACTACATTGTATTTTTATATCAAACAGGCCTCTAAGTGTTGGCTACAGCCCCACTTATGCCTTTGTAAAGGACCGGGTGAAACCCGTGAAATTGGTTGAATAAAAATAATAATAATAAAAAAAAAAAAAAAACGCTGACAGCATAGACGTCTTGTGATTTTCTATATTTTATAAATACAGTTTTTTTCTCAATTTTACTATTTTGTACAGTTTTATCTCTGGATTTTACAAAAAGACCGCCTCCGTTACAATAAGCATAAAAAATTCATCAGATATAGACAACAATCCATGAACAACAAATTTTTTCCAGCCAAATGACAATGTCAAAATTAACTCAAGATCACATTCAATATTTACAACAATTTACAATAACTAATGCTATGAACTAATGATCACAAGAAGTAAAGCGGGAACGAATTGCGCACGACCACCATCACCGCCTGCCCCGTCAACATCGTGTTCGTCGTCAGATGAGGAGTATCGAACCCCCCGTGACACGAGCGCATCGAGCGACGAGAGCGGGCCTCAGTCACCATCGCCGCCACCACCAACTGCGCGACGAGGGCGACCACCGCTGCCGGCACGCTTGGGGCCTGCGGGACAACCTGTTCTGCGCCCGGCCCCCGCTACCGGTGGTGTAGTGCGCCGCATGCGATGGACTCCGTCAATAAATGAGAACTGCATGCGCGCCTACTATGGGGCTACAAATGGAGGAAGCAACCTGACTGCGTATCGTGATCGTATGTTGTCTCTGTTTCAGACCCTTGAACCGACTTTGGCTGTATCTGCACAACGACTATCGGATCAGGTACGGGCTATTCATCGGTGTAAAATGTTGGACCAGCCTGTACTTGATCGGCTGCGCCTGGAGACACTACCTATTCATGCAAGTTCGTCCTCGACACGGGACCCGTCTATCACGGGGTCGATATCGGTTCCGGTATCGACGACTATACGACCGGATACTGTAGTCGACGAGGAAGATTGCCTGAATATGACCGTAAGTACCCAGGCGAATGAGCAACTGAGGAGGGCTTTGGATGACGCGATTTTTACATATAGATTCACACTTAGCTCTAGGCCGCGTTTACCTCGTCTACCCACGAATAGACGTAACCTAGCTTTAATGGGAGCCTTAAATGCTTTGCTAGCGCCGTATTTACGCGATAGCAAAGATTTAACTGATACTCACTCGATCCTGTATTGTGGGGCAATTGCGGCATGTCGCGTTGCTCGTGTCAAATTTCCGGACACTGACCGAACACCGCGAACTGCTTCAAGTGTTCCTGCGTGGCAAATACGGATCGAGAGACGTATCACTACATTTAGGACTCTCATTGCAAAGCTAATCTGCTTCAGCAGGGGCAACAATCGCCCTCGAATCATGCGCTTCGTGAACCAAGCTTTTGCTGGGACTAGCATTAGACCCCAGGAATATATGTCTTGTGTCACGGAGCGCATAGATTTTTTGAAACAGAAAATCTATGCGTGGGCAAACCGCATTCGCCGCTACAGAGAACGTGTGGATAGATACCTACAAAATCGCCTTTTCCAAAGCGACCAAAGAAAGGTATACAGAAAATGGGAAGGAAAAGACCAATGTGTGAGTGATGGACGGCTGCCGGATGCTGACACCATGACAAGCTTCTGGCGTGGCATCTGGTCACTACCCATTGAACACACGGAGGACAATTGGATGACGGTTGTCGAACGCTCATGTGAATCCATCGAACCCATGGAGGCTGTGAACATCAGCCCCATAGACGTAAGTTGTGCTATTCGTAAGGCCCCGAACTGGAAAAGCCCTGGACCAGACGGATTGCACAACTTTTGGATAAAATGGATTCGATGCTCACATGAGTGCTTGGCAATACAGTACCAAGAAGCCCTTCAACATGGTTCCCTCCCCAGTTTCTTGACAACTGGTGTCACCTTTTTGCTCTATAAGTCCGGTAGTACCACGGAAGCGAAGAACTACAGACCCATCACGTGCTTGCCAACGCTATACAAGCTCCTTACATCTATTCTGCGAACAAAAATTAATTCGCGCATTGTTGCGAACAACATTTTGGCTCCTGCTCAGAATGGATGTCGGGTTGGGTCCCGTGGTACTAAAGAGCTCCTCCTCACAGACATGACCATATGTCAACAAGTCCGGCGAAAAAGGGGGGTTCTATCGACTGCCTGGATTGACTATAAGAAGGCCTATGATTCAGTGCCTCATTCATGGCTAGAGAGGGTATTAGAGTTGTATAAAATCAATGCAACTCTGAGATCATTCTTAAGCACATGCATGAGACATTGGACCACAGTCCTTTGTCAACCGGTAGGTCGAGGGAGCGTCCCTAGTTCACAGGACTACATAAGGATTAAACGAGGCATATTCCAGGGTGACAGTCTCAGTCCTTTGTGGTTTTGCCTAGCATTGAATCCTCTCAGCACTTTGTTGATGGATTCAAGACTGGGCTACCGACTTCGTAAAGATGGTGAGATAATTTCTCATCTGCTGTATATGGATGATCTCAAGCTGTTTGCACCGAAGCACCAAGACCTGATGAACCTTCTGAAAATTACTGATACTTTCAGTAGTGCCATCAGGATGGAGTTCGGGGTAGATAAGTGTGCGGTCATGCATGTGCAACGGGGGAAGGTTGTAAATTCTTCAAATTTACAACTTTCTGAGACAATTACTCTCAGATGTCTATCTGAAGTTGAAACCTATAAGTATCTTGGTATGTCACAGTCATTGGGTATCATGGATAGAGACATTAAGCAGACAGTGAAGGAGCGTTTCTTCTACCGCTTAACAAAAGTTCTTAATAGTCTTTTGTCGGGCGGAAACAAGACGCGCGCCTTCAATGGTTGGGTGATGCCCCTACTCATATACTCCTTTGGCATACTAAGATGGACTCAGACCGAACTTGACGCCCTGGATAGGAGGGTCCGTCAAATGCTTACAAAACATCGCATGCTACATCCACGCTCGTCTGTTATGAGGCTGTACATCCCACGGAAAGGGGGAGGTCGTGGCTTCCTCAATGCCAAGAACCTCCATAACTGTGAGGTGTCCAGTCTCAGAGAGTATTTCCGTAACACCGAGTGTGGGATACATCGCGATGTCATAGCAGTTGATAGGAGCCTCACGCCTCTCTCCTTGGCAAACGAGAACTGGCGTAAACCAGTTGTGCTAAGCATCGAAGACCGAAGAGACGTATGGAAGGGCAAAGAGCTGCACGGACGATTCTACAAGGCCCTAACAGGACCTGATGTAGACCAGCTCGCGTCAGTGAACTGGCTACGTTTCGGTGATCTGTTTGGTGAAACCGAGGGTTTTGTCTGTGCAATTGCTGACGAAGTTATCAAGACGAATAACTACCGGAAATATATTCTGAAAGACGGTACGGTCGACATTTGTCGGGCATGCCGCCGTCCTGGAGAGTCACTCAGACATATTATTTCCGGTTGTTCTCATCTTGCTAATGGAGAGTACTTGCACAGACATAACCAAGTAGCCAGGATTATTCACCAGCAACTTGCACTTCAATACGGCCTTATTGAGTCTGAGGTGCCGTACTATAAGTACGCACCTACGCCTGTTCTTGAAAACGGTCTTGCTACGCTCTATTGGGATCGATCTATAATCACGGACAGGACTGTTGTTGCTAATAAGCCTGACATCGTGGTAATCGATCGATCTCAGCGCCGGGTAATGCTTGTTGACGTCACCATTCCTCATGATGAGAATCTCGTGAAGGCCGAGAAGGACAAGCTCAGGAAGTACCTTGACTTAGCTCACGAGGTGACCGCCATGTGGGATGTTGACGAGACGATCATTGTTCCGATAGTGGTTTCAGCAAACGGCCTTATAGCAAAAAGCCTCGACCAACATCTTAAGAGGCTCTCGCTAGACGGTTGGATCAAGAGCCAGATACAGAAGGCAGTACTCCTTGACACGGCACGTATTGTCAGGAGGTTCCTCAGTCTGCAGCCCTAACCACCGGTAGTTTGGGTCATGCTCCACTGCCGATGGCAATCTAGGATTAGGTTTTTTATAATGTTTTTATTTTATATAGAAATATTGTAAAAAATGTAATTTTAAGAAAAAGAAATAAATAATGTGAATAATAATAATAAGAGCATGCCGCCGTCCCGGAGAGTCACTCAGACATATTATTTCCGGTTGTTCTCATCTTGCTAATGGAGAGTACTTGCACAGACATAACCAAGTAGCCAGGATTATTCACCAGCAACTTGCCCTTCAATATGACCTTATTGAGTCTGAGGTGCCGTACTATAAGTACGCACCTACGCCTGTTCTTGAAAACGGTCGTGCTACGCTCTATTGGGATCGATCTATAATCACGGACAGGACTATTGTTGCCAATAAGCCTGACATCGTGGTGATCGATCGATCTCAGCGCCGGGTAATGCTTGTTGACGTCACCATTCCTCATGATGAGAACCTCGTGAAGGCTGAGAAGGACAAGCTTAGCAAGTACCTTGACTTAGCTTATGAGGTGACCGCCATGTGGGATGTTGATTCGACAATAATTGTTCCGATAGTAGTTTCAGCAAACGGCCTTATAGCAAAAAGCCTCGACCGACATCTTAAGAGGCTTTCGCTAGACGGTTGGATCAAGGGACAGATACAGAAGGCAGTACTTCTTGACACGGCACGTATTGTCAGGAGGTTCCTCAGTCTGCAGCCCTAACCACTGGTAGTTTGGGTCATGCCCCGCTGCCGTTGGCAATCTAGGATTAGGTTTTTTACAATGTTTTTTATTTATTATTTTTTATTGTATATAGAAATATTGTAAAAAATGTAATTTTAAGAAAAGGAAATAAATAATGTGAATAATAATAATAATAATCTTTTGTCGGGTGGCAACAAGACGCGCGCCTTCAATGGTTGGGTGATGCCCCTACTCATATACTCCTTTGGCATACTAAGATGGACTCAGACTGAACTTGACGCCCTGGATAGGCGGGTCCGTCAATTGCTTACAACACATCGCATGCTACATCCATGCTCGTCTGTTATGAGGCTATACATCCCACGGAAGTGGGGGGGTCGTGGCTTCCTAAATGCCAAGAACCTCCACAACTATGAGGTGTCCAGTCTCCGGGAGTATTTCCGTAACACCGAGTGTGGGATACATCGCGATGTCATAGCAGTTGATAGGAGCCTCACACCTCTCTCCTTGGCAAACGAGAACTGGCGTAAACCAGTGGTGCTAAGCATCGAAGACCGTAGAGACGTATGAAAGGGCAAAGAGCTACACGGACGGTTCTACAAGGCCCTAACAAGGCCTGACGTGGACCCGCTCGCCTCAGTGAACTGGCTGCGTTTCGGTGATCTCTTTGGTGAAACTGAGGGTTTTGTTTGTGCTATTGCTGACGAAGTTATCAAGACGAATAACTACCGGAAATATATTCTGAAAGACGGTACGGTCGACATTTGTCGAGCATGCCGCCGTCCCGGAGAGTCACTCAGACATATTATTTCCGGTTGTTCTCATCTTGCTAATGGAGAGTACTTGCACAGACATAACCAAGTAGCCAGGATTATTCACCAGCAACTTGCCCTTCAATATGACCTTATTGAGTCTGAGGTGCCGTACTATAAATACGCACCTACGCCTGTTCTTGAAAACGGTCGTGCTACGCTCTATTGGGATCGATCTATAATCACGGACAGGACTATTGTTGCCAATAAGCCTGACATCGTGGTGATCGATCGATCTCAGCGCCGGGTAATGCTTGTTGACGTCACCATTCCTCATGATGAGAACCTCGTAAAGGCTGAGAAGGACAAGCTTAGCAAGTACCTTGACTTAGCTCATGAGGTGACCGCCATGTGGGATGTTGATTCAACAATAATTGTTCCGATAGTAGTTTCAGCAAACGGCCTTATAGCAAAAAGACTCGACCGACATCTTAAGAGGCTTTCGCTAGACGGTTGGATCAAGGGACAGATACAGAAGGCAGTACTTCTTGACACGGCACGTATTGTCAGGAGGTTCCTCAGTCTGCAGCCCTAACCACTGGTAGTTTGGGTCATGCCCCGCTGCCGATGGCAATCTAGGATTAGGTTTTTTACAATGTTTTTTATTTATTATTTTTTATTGTATATAGAAATATTGTAAAAAATGTAATTTTAAGAAAAGGAAATAAATAATGTGAATAATAATAAGTCTGCAGCCCTAACCACTGGTAGTTTGGGTCATGCCCCGCTGCCGATGGCAATCTAGGATTAGGTTTTTTACAATGTTTTTTATTTTATTATTTTTTATTGTATATAGAAATATTGTAAAAAATGTAATTTTAAGAAAAGGAAATAAATAATGTGAATAATAATAATAATAATAATAATTTATTTGAGCCAAAATAACACTTTACAATCTAATAATAACTTAAATTAACATCGTATTAACATTCTCTTTATGCTAGTATACATAATATTGTTATTTGCCCTGGTCTCCACACTAGGATTCCCTGTGTCGTGGAAACCAGTATCACATACACTACGTGAATCATTTTATTACGTTACAGTGTTCTGTATCTTATTCAGTCATAAATGTACTATAAATATAATCTACCTACTTAATATTAAAAACTACTTCACAGTACTGAATTTAGTTAGGATATTTATTCTATGAAGAGATCTTAATAATATTGTTGTAGTTGCGAATATATTTTATGTGTTGTCAATTGTGTTTGTTTTAGTTAGGTTGGGCTGTAATGAGTGAGTTAGCTAGACGTTATTTTACTTGTCTATCTGTAATAATTTCTCATTTTCTTCATAGGTCAGAGCTAGTAACCATTGCCGTATGGCTGTTTTACATTTTTTCCTTGTAAGTTTGTAGATATTCAGTTGTCTATTTATTTTTGTATATAGATAAGATGCTACCCAAGAATAGGACCGTCGATAAAATTCTGTATGTCGGGTAGGTACTTTCCATCGGATATGTCTACGGCAGATAATGGGAGTCAGGTGTGAGATTTTATGATACCTTAAAATTACAGCTACGATATAAAGTTGTCTAACCTTTAAGTGCCCACATTCATGGTATAAGTCATTTGTAGGATATTGAAATGACTTCTTGTGAGCCACCTTAAGAACGGCACGTTGAGCACGTTCAAGTTTTATGAGGTATGTTTTAAAAGCACCGCCCCAAGCAGCAATGCAGTATTCCAATACAGACTGACATATCGAGAGGTAGATTAGTCTCACAACATCCGTATCGGCTGATGACCGGAACCTTTTAAAAACAAACATAAGTTTCCTGACCCTATCTGAAACGGTCTTAATATGGGGTCCCCAGGAGAGGCGCTCATCTATAATGACTCCTAGGTACTTAAGAGAATGTACAAGTTCTATCGATGTACATTCGCAAGAATTGCTGAAAGTGTTCTGACAGTTGTGTACTTTTAAGACCAAAGGTTGAGGTGGTGCTGTACGCTGAGTGATATAGAAGCTTATTACTTTGGTCTTAGAAGCATTTAGAGTCAAGAGATTTTTATTTAGCCAAGCAACCACTTCATTTAAACCCCCTTTGGCAGATGGTTTTCAACGAATCCCAATCATTGCTGTAAAAAACAATTGCGGTGTCATCGGCAAATGTAAAAATTTGGCCCTGGGTCAAGTTTAGTGTGCAAAGGTCATTAATGTACACCAAGAATAAAGTGGGAGCTAGTACGCTTCCCTGAGGTACCCCAAATTTAAGATCTGCCAGCTCGCTGCTCAAACTATTCATACACACTCTTTGTACCCTATCTTTGAGGTAAGAAGTAAACCACTGTAGCGGGATACCACGCACCCCCATAAGCTCCAGCTTCTTTAAAAGGATTGGACGCGAAACTGTGTCAAAAGCCTTGGCAAGGTCGAGGAAGACTCCAGCGCATCTGGAGCCTTCATCGAGCTTGCTGGCTACAAGATAGACAATAGAGTGACGGCATCTTCAGTAGACCGGTTAGCTCTAAAGCCAAACTGTTGGTCTGATAGAAGTTTCTTTATTTCTAAATACTTAAGAAGGCGTGCATTGACAATTTTTTCAACTATTTTTGAAATACTACTAAGAAGTGAACTCGGCCTATAGTTTGAGATTACTAGTGGGTCTCCATCTTTATAAATTGGTGAGACATTCGCTATCTTAAAGCTATCAGGTACAATTCCAGTAGTTAAACTCAAGTTACATAAGAATGCTATTGGACCAGCTAGTGACTGTTTGGCTCTAATAAGAATATCATTACTTATTTTGTCGTGTCCTGGAGCTGATCTAGGCTTAAGGGATCCAATTATTTTAGCTACTTCTGCTTCGTCCGTTGGAGCAAAGAAGAATGAGCCGTTGGATGTATTAGACGTGTAGAGGGATTTAAGGTCAAGCACTAAAGGGTGGTTAAATTGTAAGCCGATAAGTGGCCGATGTTGAATGTGAACCACACCTAAACGCCAATTTTTTTTCCGAATTTTATTTGACATTTCTCTATTTCAGACTTACTCAATTTGAACCATGGAGAGATACACAATCCAACAACGTCTTAAAGTTATCCAGACTTATTATGAAAATGGGCGTTCAAATCAAAATGCATATCGTGCACTTCGTGATTTTTTTGGTCAATTTGATCGTCCAAATGTGCGTACAATCGCAAAAATCGTGGAAAAATTCGAGCAAACCAGGTCTGTAGAAGATGTGAGAACACCAGTGCATGCTCGTACAGCTCGTACTGCAGAAAATATTGCTGCTGTTCGCGATAGTGTGGCTGAAGAGCCGTCCACCTCAACTCGTCGTCGTGCCCAACAATTGCACCTCTCACGCTCGTCGTTGATGAACATTATGCATAAAGACTTGCATTTACACGCTTACAAGGTGCAATTGGCTCAAGAACTAAAGCCTCTTGACCATTCCAAACTTCGTGAATGGGCAGAATGGTGGCAAGAAATGGCAACAGTGGATGATTAATTTTCGAAGAAAATCATCTTCAGTGATGAGGCACATTTTCACCTCAGTGGATTCGTAAACAAACAGAATTGCCGCATTTGGGCGAATGAGAATCCAAGAGTGATTGTCGAAAAACCAATGCACCCACAAAGAGTGACTGTTTGATGCGGTTTATGGGCTGGCGGCATCATCGGGCCGTATTTTTTCCAAAATGAGGCCGGTCAGGCAGTTACTGTGAATGGTGTTCGCTATCGTGAGATGATAACGAACTTTTTAGGGCCCGAATTGGAAGATATGGATGTGGACGATATGTGGTTTCAGCAGGACGGTGCCACTTGCTACTTTGCACACAGCTAACGAAACAATGGCTCTTTTGCGCAACAAATTCAATGGCCGTGTTATCTCACGTAATGGCGATGTCAATTGGCCGCCAAGATCATGTGATTTGACACCGTTAGACTTTTTTCTTTGGGGTTATTTGAAAGAAAAGGTGTACGTCGATAAGCCAGCAACAATTCAATAGCTAAAGGATGAGATAATTCGGCACATTAACGGCATAGAACCTCCATTATGCCTCAGGGTCATCGAAAATTTGGACCATCGGATGGAGGTGTGCCGCCGTGGTCGCGGCACCCATTTGGCCGATATTTTATTCCATACATAATTGAGCAATACCAATATATCATAATAAAATAAAATTACAAGAATTTCCTAAATAGTTTGTGTTTTATTCAAAATCAACATCGGCCCTTGAAATTTAACCACCCGTTAGTTCTGTTTCAGTTTTGTTTGTATTTGCCATGATACTATAAGCAAGTTTTGTCCCTACTGTGGTAAAGAAGTCGTTTATCGCATTGAGTGAATCTTTTGGATTTTGACTATTCATAAGTAGATCTGAGCTGGATTTTTGTTTTGGTTTTAAGCTACAATTTTTTTTTAATACGTCCCTTTTTGCTGTTACCTCTATTTTTAACTAATTGGTTTTTTTCATAATCATTCCTAATGTTTTGCATTAAATTGTTGCATGTATTTCTATAAATTTTGTATTCCGCCAACAATTTTAAATTATTTGGGTTTTTTCTAATGTTTGAATGCATAGTGTCCCGACGTTTCGTGCATTTTATCAGGGATGGTGTTAGCCATGGTACAATACATTCGTACCGATTTCGTCTTGCTGTGACAGAGTTAGAGTGGGATTTGATAATGTTTTGAATGATGTTCGTAATATCGTTTACTGCTTCATTTACGTCAGAATGTCTATAAAAAGAAGTCCAGTCGTACTTATTTAGTTGCTGTAACAATAATTTGTAATCAATTCTGGTTATTGGTTTTTTACGGAGCCCTTTTTTGGTTACTGATGTTTCTATGGAAAACACTACTGTATTGTGGTCAGTAATACCAACTGAGCAGATTACAGCCCTGCTGTAACGCCGGGATTTTAACAAGTAGTGATCTAAACAGTTTGAGCCTCTGGTAGGGTATGTGTGACCTGGCGTGAAGCCGTGTTCCGCAATTAGATTAAGATAGTCATCTGCAAACGAGTCTACTGATCCATCTTTGATATCTATATTGATATCACCAGTAATAGCACAGTCGCTTTTACAGTTTGATAGAACCTTATCCAGGCTATTTATAAAGTTACATATGTTGTGAAAAGATGGTGATCTATACAGACATACCAATGTAAATGATGAGTTGTCAATATTCAGCACTAGACAGCTACCATCCTCGAAAGGTGGTTCCGTCACTTGTATTTGTAGCTCTAATTTTGAAAAGATAACTATACCGTCATTTTGGTTGATATAACGCTTTGAATAAAAGCAGTTATAGTTTTACACTAATTCCACTGAAAGATGAATCTAGCCAGCATTCCACTAACACAAATAAATCCGGTAAAAAGTTAAGTCTTGTTATAAAAATCAGTAGAGCTTTGTGGGAGAGTTAGGTCGTAGGCTCGGTGACATCACCGGTGACTCCCGCTCCGGTTCGTTCCTGGTGTAAAGGCTGGCCATAGCTATTCAGCGTGGGATCGCAGCGAGTGTAATAGGCACCTTTACACCGAGAGCGGGCAGAGACGGGTTATTTAATATTGACTAGAAGAATATTCTTTGTAATTTATTAAATATGTGTAATTATAATATGACATGGGTTAAAATAAGCGAACAGAATGTGGAATGAGAAGATTAACATATTTCTTAGTAAGTACTGGCACTAAATCTAGCCCGGCTTTTAAAGTAGCCCACTTTAAAACTTTTGCACTTGCCACTTCCTGTAACATTCAAAAACTTGCGCGCGTATTCACCTTAGGACGTGTCCACAGTTGGCAAACTGTTAGCAGCCGACTGAGTTTGCGGCGTATCGATTTAGTACGCCCTTCCATATACAGTAGAACCTCGTTAAGTCGAACCTCGATTAGTCGAAAACCTCCAAATCTCGAAAAAAATGTTTTGTTCCCTTCCCTTCAAACACCAAAACCTCCATTACTTGAAATCTTGACCCTCTGTTAGTCGAAATAATCACCGAGTCCCTCCAAGCCATTTTGGTACATATTTTCACTCTATAACTCGAAAAATTAAATTTGACCTCTGTATCTCGAACATAGCAACGTTTTATTTTACAACTTTTACAACTTGATCATTTGGAATTTATTACCTCTATTGTTCGAACAAAAATAAGTTGCCGACTTTAAGAACCGACAATGTGAGTACACTATTGTTTCTTAGAAAACATTTTAGGAGTATACGATAATAAATTTATGACTCACGTAAACACGTGTTTGCTTGCTTGGTGTCAGGTGTTCAATTTTGATTTCCTTTGAAATTTAGCTAAGCAAGTTATTTGTTTTCGACTTAAATACTGTCAGAAGTAGTTTGGTTCTACTGCAATACACATCAATTAGTACAACAGTTAACATGAGTGCTGTGAAACGTAAACTAAAAACTTTGAGTCTTGCTGAAAAATTAGAAGTGCTCGAAGCTGTGAAGAGGTGTCAAAAAAAGAAAGATGTTGCTGAACAATTTGGCCTGGCAATGAGTACTCTTCCAACAATAATAAAAAATGAATCAGACATCATGAGAAAAATACAAAACGGTCAAAGTTTGTCCTGCAAAAGACGACGAATTGCAGAATATCCGGGCTTGGAGGAGTGCTTACTTAAATGGTTTGAGCAGTGTCGCAGCCAAAATATCAAAATATCAGTGTTAGTGGACCACTGTTACAAGAAAAAGCCCAAATATTCTCTAAATCATTGGGACTCGTTAATTTCAGAGCCAGTAATGGATGGTTAGAAAAATTCAAAAGAAGACAGGACCTTGTTTTTAAAAAAGTTTGTGGGGAAAGTGCAAGTGTCAACATTGAAACCTGTAACAAATGGAAAAGTGAATTGCAAGATTTGTTACATGGTTACGAACCTGACAATATCTTCAATGCTGACGAAACTGGCCTGTTTTTTAAATGTCTTCCTGATAAGACTCTAACTTTTAAAAATGATAAATGCCATGGTGGGAAGCATAGCAAGGAACGTTTGACTATCCTGCTAGGAGCAAACATGTCAGGCACAGAAAAACTCACCATTAGTCATCGGCAAATCTAAAAAACCTCGTTGTTTTTCAAGATTTAAATCACTACCACTGCGAATACAAAAGCATGGATGACTTCTGCAATTTTCAAAAACTGGCTCATAAGCATTGATAAGAAAATGGCCAAAGAAAAAAGAAAAAATCTTGTTGTTCCTTGATAATTGTACAGCTCATAATGATATTCCACAAATGAAAGCTGTTAAAATACATTACCTGCCTGCCAATACCACATCAAAATTACAGCCTATGGACCAAGGTATCATTAAAAACTTCAAGTCATTGTATCGAAAATAAGTTGTCAGGAACATGTTGGATAATATGGAAGAAAAAAAGAATTCTACTATAGATGTATTGCAAGCCATGAGAATGGCTGATAAAGCTTGGCGAAATGTTACTGCGACTACAATAAAAAACTGTTATGTACACTGTGGTTTTTCATCGTCGTCAACAGTAGTAGCTGAAACCGAAGATATTTCTATTTCACCTCCTGCAGAATGGAACGCAGTGGTATCTGAATCAGGAATATCCTTTGAGGACTTTGTTTCGTGCGATGATGGAGTTATGACTGCTGGGACATTATCTGATGACGAAATTATCGATTCAGTAGCTCAAAAAACCGATACTAATGATTTAGATGACATAGAAGACGTGAATAGTACATGTGCTCAATGGGTTTCCACCAAAGAGGCGCGAACCGCATTGAATACCTTACGTAATTTTATAGAGCAAACCAGTAACTCTGAAGAAGAATTTTCTGCTCTTTATAGATTAGACAATGCTATAGATAGAGAACAACCAAATTATCTAAAGCAAAAAATTACTGACTTTTTTTAATGCCATATTTTTTATTTTAAAATGATTTGAAATAATGTTGATTTATAATAAATAAAAATATGTATGTCACCTCTGCAAGTTGAATTTTTATTTATTTTACCTCTCTAACTCAAAATTTATAAGAATAAACCTCAAACTCTTTATGTCGAATCAAAATCCGCCTAAGTCGAAATCCTCCATAAGTTGAAAACTCTATAACTCGAATTTTTTGGCGTCTCCCTTGATGTTCGACTTATAGAGGTTCTACTGTATTTGAAATGGATTGTCCACAGTTTTCTAGTTTTGCGCTCACTGTACGCAGTTTGCAGCGTTACGCGCGCCGACTATCTCAGTGAGCGGCCAACTCCCAGCAAAACCGGTTCCAGTCGACGGCGGCGATATGATTGTTTGCCGGGCGTAGTAGGGAGTCAGTTTGCCGCAAACTGTTCATGCGGACCTAACATCGCACCTAACTAATCTCAACGCACACACACCACAGAAAATCCAAGATGTCCTTTGATACGGAATGGTTCATTAGTGAAATACAGAATAGACCATGCATGTGGAACATGTCGAGTGAAGAATACAGCAACAGAGTATTAAAGCAGAGCAACTGGAATGAAATCGCTGATATTTTATACGGGGATTGGCAAGACTTAGAAGAAAACACTAAACAAAAAAGAAGTAAGTTCCATTCTAATGAAATTATTATTTATTCAACAACTTACTTGTATCACTCACTACATCACTATTATATTATAGTATTTACGGCTTTACAAACTCTGTTACACCATGTTGTTCACTAGCTACAGCTTACAAATACTTCTCTTGCCAGGGTAGTTTTCCTTCGTTAAAAAAATTGTTTATTAAGTTGTCTCTTGTTGTTTTTCCAGAATTTGATACAGTAATTATTCGGCTACTTGTACTTGTAAGAATTGTTGAGTTACGTCGCGAAAGATGTGCATATTGTACTTGTTCTCTTGCTATGACAAAATTATTTAAAATACAAACAGCTTTTACGATAGCGATGGTGATGATAGCGAGTGGCAATCGGCGTATGCAGAACTCTCCATTAGCTTGTTAGAATGCCGAATGCACATTCCACGCATCTCCTAGCCTGACTATGACGATAATTATAAATTCGCTCTTCCTTATTTAAACTTTTATTAGGAAAAGGCCTCAAGATATGCTTTTGTAATCCAAATGCTTCATCTCCAAGAAACACGCAAGGTTGGGGCAATCCATTTGAATTAGGCAATTTAGTAGAGTTAGGAATCTTCAGAGACCCACAGCCATTTTTTTGCCAAAAGCAATTTCTTTAAATATATTACTGTCAGCATTTCGTCCGCAAGCACCTACATCAATAGCTATAAAAGAACAGTCTGCATCTGCTACTGCTAACAGAACAATTGAGAAGAACTTCTTATAATTAAAATAGTTAGACCCACTTTTTGGTGGTTTTCGAACACGGATATGCTTGCCATCGATAGATCCTATACAATTAGGATAGTTGGTTTTTTATAATTTCGTTCTGCTATTTCTAGCCACAATTCTTCAGAAGGTTGGGGCATTTCCTGTGGCTGTAAAAGATCCCATATAACGCATGCAGTTCATTTTGCATTTATTATTCTCGATACAGTCGATTTTCCAACAAGAAACTCTTGGGCAATTTTTCTGTAAGTTAGTCCACTTGACAGGAATCTGGAAAGAATATTGAACTATTAACTAACTACGGTTATTTTTGTTTCAGTAATAGACCTACAAAAAAAATGGAAGGGTTGGCGCGACTAACACACCAGAGAAAAAAATAAGGATTCCTCACTCAAAAGCGGAAATGAGGCACCAAAAAAACGCAAGACGCAAGACTTGATTATGTTACACTTTTTAAATGTTTCTAGAGCTAGCCACCAGTCATCTGGCAACATTAGCGCCGAGACGTCTAGCAACAGTAGCGCTATGTTTGATGAAAATGATTCTACTCGAACTCGGTAGTCAATCTCAGCACACCAAAAAATATGACTGTGTTTCAGGCCGCACTACTAAAATCGATGAAAAAAAAAGAGAAAACGATCCAGATATGAACCTTTTACTAAATATTTTACCGGAAATGAAGACAATGTCTCCAACACATGAGAATTTCGGTTTGAAGTGATGAAACTTATATAAAATATAATGTACATAATAATTATGGTGGTGGTCTGATGCAAACTGGATGGACGAATGCCTATAACTACCCACAGCAGTACGGCTATGCGACTGGAAGCAGTACACCAAATGTGCAAAACTACCCTTCAACCTCAAACAACTACAACCTAGTTCGCAGCAGCAGCATTCCAAGTCCTCGAAACAGTCTATCACATAGCTCTACATGTTCTTCAGCGGAAGTAGAAGACATAGAAGCAATATTGCGAGGCGATTCAGATCACATTGAGGATGACGAATGACTGGTTATCTACTTCATCATCATCATCATCTCAGCCGTAGGACGTCCACTGGTGAACATATGCCTCACTCATGATTTTCCAAAAGGACCGGTTGGAAGCGGCCTGCATCCAACGTCGTCCTGCGACCTTCATCAGGTCGTCTGTCCACCGTGTCGGTGGATGACCTACGCTGCGCTTGCCGGTCCGTGGTCTCCACTCCAGAACCTTTCGGCCCCATCGGCCATCTGTTCTGCGTGCTATGTGCCCTGCCCACTGCCACTTCAACTGGCTAATCTTTTGGGCTATGTCGGTGACTTTCGTTCTTCTAAGGATCTCCTCATTTCTGATTTGATCACGTAGAGAAACCCCGAGCATAGCCCTCTCCATAGCTCGTTGTGCGACTTTGAGCTTATCTATGAGGCCCATAGTAAGAGACCACGTTTCAGTGACATAAGTGATCACTGGTAACACACATTGGTCGAAGACTCTTGTCTTGAGGCACTGAGGTATTTTTTGACGAGAAGACTTCTCGAAGTTAACCTATGTGTAAAAAATGACTATTTGATATTATGGCCTATATTTGGTTCCAAACAGCTTCAAACAACAATTCCAAAAACAGCCACTGCACCTTGGAGACAATCGGGCTGAAAGTTATCATCTAACCTTACCAACAAAAACTTGGATCCTGTATTCTGGGTCAAGCGAACCATATTTCTGCTGGAAGGAAAACGTGATTCAGGAGCTTGTATTAATCTCTTCTTAAATATCAGAGGAAATCCAAAGAATGCATCTCGTACAGTAATCGCTGGATGGGTCAAATTGTTAGAGGCAGGCGTAGTAGCCTCACTAGGTAGTCTTCGGTCTGCCGTTGCTTCTAGGAACTGATCTGACAATTATCCTTTAAATGAGGTCCTCTCTAGGGGTAACTGGAAATCACAGATTGTTAAGAGGTTATGCGAAGCAATACTAGTTGTGACGTTATTAAATTGTTCAACGCATTCATCTGAATGATCACGATTTTTACACGAAGCTTATGTACAATAAATACAGTGATTTGTCTTAATTCCCGGATTAGAAAGAAGTAATTAATAAGTCCTTTTTGTTTGCAATAATTACATAATTGTATTATTGATTACAGAATTGGTTTAAAATTATAGCAAAAAATAGGTGTCCTAACCTATTTATTAAAGCTACTGCTACTGCTAATACATATTTTGTGTTCTATAGAACCTATTGACCTTTGACCTGTTGTTTACATAACAGTCATTTCATTAAGCCTTATACTTAATTATTATTATATTAAATAATTCTACGACTATTTGCACAGCTATTGTTTTAATGACGTATCTACTAATTATTATAGTATATTTAATTTGATAATTACATACTTGCCTAAAAATCTTATGAACATTCACATTGGCGTCATTTCCCACAAGGCGATAACAAACACGTCTCAATCAAGTACGCTTCAAATAGCGGTCAAGTGTTTAATAGCAGTGAAATCAAACTCATTGTGTGATTGTCAAGTGATTTTCAACTCAATTATTCAGTAAAACCCAAGCCATACCGAACACACCTCAAGGTCGGTCAGCAAGCCTGGTGGGAGATCGGATGTGCGAGAGAGAAACATTGCTATAAGCAAAAGAGAGGGGGATTGAAACGAAAACTAGGTACGCTTCTCTCAATCATGTAAGCTTCAAATAATGCTCAAGTATTTAATGGCAAAACGTGCGCAGCGCCGCTGCGGCTGGAAGGGGTGCGACAAAGACCGGCAGCATACAACCATTAGATAGAAAAGAAAGAGAGGCAAAGAGTACGACATACTCATATTGTTTATGCTTCGAATCAGGTAAGTGGTTTATACGTGAAAAAAGAAAAGTGGTAGTAAACACGTTCATTAAATCCTGTTTGCCATAATGCTGCCTCCTTCATCGCAAAATTGCAACAACTTAGATTAGTGTGAAAACAGCCCCCTCCTGGTGAGGCACCAACTAAGAATTTTAATGTGTTTTTATGTTAATATGAACTAATCGAAGCTCTTTGGTCTCTCATCTGGTGGTCAGCTGGTGTGGTCTGGTGGCTTTTGTATCGCTATTTCAATTCCATCTAGCTATTTCGTATAATTGCATCTCTTGTAGAGGGATAGTATTCCTAAAGCTATCGGGCATATAAAAGTTAACTAACTGATGGCTATAGGCCAAATATCAATCAAGCTCTAGACGTCGCTGGCAAATTTTTTCCATGTTACTATAATGTTAGAAATCTCTGTTTTACTAACCCAAAAGTTTTAGATAGTTAAAAGTATGTTGTGCTTCTTCATAGCTTTATTAGCAACATTATACATTGATCATCAACTGACAAGCCAACCACTCTGCTCCAAGGATATTTTATGTTATTTGCTATAGGTGTGCTAAGAACTAAAGAAAACTTATGAAATGTTTCCAAACCTGTATAATAATGGACTGTCTCATCATCAGCAAATAGTAACTCAGTAGAAAACAATCTTAGTACCATACGATGTTTTGCGTTCCACAACTGTTTTGATTTTTGTTCATATGTGTGACAGGTGGTGAGGAATTTATGGTATTTCACAATCAAAGGAACCAGTATCTAGTTCAGGTTCCATAATCTCCTCGCTGCAGTGAGAAGTTGAGGGCATATATAAGAACAGGTTCTTTTTAAAACTGTGGCCCTTTTACACGATCTCCTCCTTTGCCCTCTTAGAAACAGCATAGAAAAATAGATGGTAATGCACTTTTCTTAAGTTATTTGTGTTGGTTTCCTTAAAAAAACTGAATGAATGAAAATTTTATTTGCTTTTAAAAAACTGCACAGATAAAAAGGATTTCTTAATATAAGTAATCATATTATTTTGAATTATTTCGTTAGCTCGATATTATGCTTACTTAGGCGAAAAATATGGTATTCATACAAAAAAATTGAAGATCTTACTTTGAAACCATTATTTTCTTAAAATGTATCGTAGAACCAAGAAAAAAATACTTTAATCAACATGCAATTCCTTGACTAAAGATACCTGAGCTGACTTGTATTAATAACCTACTATTTCAATATAAGAAATTACATTTTCTTGGCTCAAGTATCTTTTTTGTCTCATAGAAGCAAATACTTTTCGGTTGAGATATCTCGGAATCAATCTAAGTATACCGTTAAATCTTGAACTGATTTTTTAAAACTCTTTGTTCAATTTAATATCTTATTACTTCCAGAAATATTTTATTTAGTCTAAAAACTAATTCATTACACAATCAAGATACATTTCGATTAAAATAATATCATCAACCATTCAAATTCAATTAACCATTTTCACAGATGAAGAAAAGATAGTCTGAGCAGAATAAAATAATTACTCAGAAGGGGCAAGCTAGGCTAGCCTTGGACTACTAAATCCACTTATCTTTTCGCCACTGGCGATATAGCACCATAACTGTTGATAAGTTAAATAATTTGTTGAAATCATTCTATAATTTTGTATTCAACAATCGGTGCAATCGAATTTTCGATACCTATGTTATCTACCTATGTACTGTTCCACAACGCAAGTGCTTACTTAGATATTTAATTATATTTAGTATGAAATTGCTATTAGTATTTAATTCAATACGCCCCGCCAGACTTTTACTACTACTAAAATTTTAGGTTCGCGTTATTTCACGCTCTTGGGTAGAGTGTTGGCAGAGCCATTTTTGAGTTTAAAAATCTCGTTAGCGAATGACAGCTGTTGTGCATGTTTAATCAAGAACATGAAGCTATCTTGAATTTCTTTGACCTCTAAAGGCCCGACAATTTTATGCAGAGGCGATTTGGCATTATGGTGGAATCGAAAACACCAAGATAGAACTCGCTTCAAGGTCGAAAGCGACGAGAATTTATTTATTACATTGTCAACAATGTTGACTTCGACAGTGGACAAAAGACTAAAGATTCGTTGCTCTTCCTGCATTTCAGAATCCGCAAGAGTGGAAGAGGCATGGAACGAAGGACTCCACTGATCTTCTGACTCTGCAAGCCATGGGGGGCCTTGCCACCACATGTCACATCGCACAAGATCAGCAGGGAGTGCACCACGAGAGCCGACATCTGCGGGCATGGACAGAGTGCTGGTATGCCCCCAGCAATCCGAAGACACGATTTCTTGGATGTGGCTCACGCGGTTAGCGACGAAAGTTTTCCATTTCGATGGGCAAGACTTTATCCATGATAGTGCCACGGTAGAGTCGGACCAAGCGAAAATTTTATCAAAATGGTAAAATGGTTCCAAGGCATTGGTGACAGCTTTGATCAAGTCAGCCAGTAAAACAGCTGCTTGAAGCTCCATTCTTGGGATGGACAGTTTGCGGATTGGAGCGACCTTTGTTTTTGCACAGCAGAAATGAACCGAGCAGGCGCCTTTTGCGTCAACTGCACGAATGTAGCATATCGCACAGGAACCGCGCTCCGAGCTATCGCAAAACGCATGGAGCTGCAACACGACAAAATTGCGTATCAACCGGCGAGGAATCGATACCGACTTTAAAGACGAGAGTTGCTCTTTAAAGCGGGACCATTCTGAGCTGATGTTATCTGGCACATCTTCATCCCAAGCGACACCTATGGTCCATAGAAGTTGCATGAGGTACTTAGCATAGAATGTCACTGGTCCGAGAAACCCCAAAGGATCATAGATTCGAGCGATCTCTGACAGAATTATGCGTTTAGTGCAACGACGATTACCATTATCGACGATTACGAAATCCAAATGTGTCCGAGTGAGGATGCCATAAGAGTCCCAATATTTTTACGGATACATCAGTTGGTTCCTCAAAGCCTTTAAAAGTCTCAGAGTACAAATCTATTGGAAAGATATCCTTTAAAAATTCTGGACAATTGGAGGTCCACTTTCTGAGATGGAAACCACCAGACGATAATATTTTCGACAGTTCATGTCTGAGTTGTAGAGCACTTGTAGTAGAGTCAGCTCCAGTGACAATGTCATCGACGTAGATGTCCTTAGCCAGCACAGTAGAGGCAGCTGGGTATTCTTCAGCAGCATCTATGGCAAGCTGGGCCATGGTACGTAGTGCCTGAAATGGAGCTGAGGAAACGCCATAAGTCACGGTCTTGAGTTTGTAATCATGGACCTGCTCAGTAGTAGTAGGACGCCATACTATGCGCTGGTACTGTGCGTCCTCATCTGGAACCAAAATCTTTCGATACCTATGTTATCTACCTATGTACTGTTCCACAACGCAAGTGCTTACTTAGATATTTAATTATATTTAGTATGAAATTGCTATTAGTATTTAATTCAATACGCCCCGCCAGACTTTTACTACTACTAAAATTTTAGGTTCCAAATCACTTTTTTTCTTAATAGTTTTTAATTTAAAAATGTTTGTAATGTAGTATTTATTGGAAGATATTATCACATTAATATTGTAAATGCGAAAGTGTGCGAGGGTGTCTGTTAGTTAATTTGTTGCTCCTAAGTGCTGTAACAGCTAGACGGATTTGGATCTTTGGAACATAGATTCCTTGGGCGAAAACTAATCTTACCTACATACATTTATTTAAGGTCCGGGGGTACAAACATAATTTTTTTAATCAGTTGGATGAAATACTCAGCAGGATATAGGATTTCGGTTTATATTATAAGGATAGACAAGGAACGAGAGGGAGCTAAAGGATTTTTCATGTCTAATTTAAAAATAGCAAGGAACATCTACATTTAAACCTGTTGATGAATTATACCATTATATTGTTCAGGAAATATAATTTGCACCAAAGATTCAAGCAAGTATCGAAAACAAATAGGTTTTCGAAAGTTTGTACAAAGTTTGTACAAGTACAATGATTACATGTCGTGCGCAGTTACGAATATTAAATTGATTTATTATCAGGAGGTAAACCAAATAAAAACATATTTTTTGCATTCGAGTAGCTGATTCGGCATAGGTACATCTACATATTTTGTACCTAAGAGCATATTTTGTACCATAAAGTACTGAGATACTATTATTATTCTCATACAGTCTTCTTCTTCAGTTTATGGCTTTTAAATGCAAAAGACTAAAGAGGTCGACTTTCCCATCCCTAGCTAACCTAACTTGTTTGTTGTGTCGTGCGCACGTGATTTTCTCTAGCGTAGCGTTACATTCATACATTCTCTTTGGTTGGTGGTTTTCGTTCAATATTCAATGTGCTAGCATCCGTGATCCGTTAGTCTTTTTTATCCCATTTTTATTTTGTTTATTTCCCGTTTCGTATCATCAAAGTCATCTGCTGTTTAGTGTTAACCATAAAAAATCTCTGTGGATGCAGGCCGCGCCGCGGATTTTTGCGGTGAGTTGTGCTTAATTAGACGTAGAACCACTAAAACTGCACTGAACTAAGTCAATAACTGCGCGATACTTATATGTAACGCGCACCATGGATCTAGAAGCACAAAACACTATGTAAACAAGAAATCTAGAAGAATTATTAGTTTCCTGGGGAGTCGCTGAAGAAGTCCGGCAAAATTTCCTACGTAAGTAAAACTTGATACAATTATTATTATTATCCACCCAAGTAGGATTTGTACTGAATACACTTTGAAATACCTAGGTCAGTAATAAACTAGGTAAGTAGGTATCTTGATTCCAGATAGATACTTAACCTATGAAACCGCGCCGGTACACCGGTGGCCAAATCTAAACATGTATATATCTTTTGCAACGCTTTTGATTTGTGCTCTTGAGTTCCGCGTGTGGTTCATTGGTTCATTATGATAGAGCACATGAAATATTTTTCTGTTAGGTACTGTTGTCATACAAGTGAGTAAAGTAGATGTAGTTATGTGTAAGTAAGCATGTAGGTACTATGCAAACGAGAGTTAAAAACGTAACATTTTTACAGTGAATGGCATCAGCATTGAAATATTGCCGAAATTAAATAATGAAAAGTTGAAGGAGCTGTGCCCCCATTTAGGAACTAGAATTTATATACAAGAGAAGATAACGGAGATGGTAAATGCCTGTGCAACAACAGAGTCTACTAAAAATAGTGATATTATCACTATTCAAACTCAAAACTTTTAATATCTTTGGATGACATATCTGTTTCTGCCATTACGGATCTAAACTTTTCACAGCCGGCAAACAATACCACTTCTGAGACAGTATCCACTAGAAATTTTCCAAATTTTGACTTATGTACACTGTTGCAAACTTCAGCCGGAGGAAATAATATTTTAAAATCTTATGAAACAAATGGCTTTCTTGACAATGCAAAAAGGAACCAGTTAACGGATATTATAGTCAAACATATATACACATTTATTGTCAATCAGTGAGTATTATACCTTTATTAATGATAATTTACCACTTTCTTGAATAATTTCTTTATAACCTAATTTTCAGGCGCATTACATATGAAGAGTACAACATAATAGCTGCAAAAATAATAAGTATCTTTCCTAAAGAAAACATAGGCACCTACTTCACTAAACCAATAAGAAAAGTCAGTCTATAAATGGACGATCAATTATAGCGCGTGGACAGCTTGTTGACAAAGTCCGCAATCTTTTGTATAAATATGGGGATCGTAAGAGATGCTCAGAAAGTACTACTGAAAATGTTCCACCTTCTAAAAAAGCAAATATTGAAGACTTGCAGAGTAATTTAAATAAATTTTATTTTAGTCAAAGTCAAAATCATTTATTCAATGTAGGCATCAAAGACGCACTTATGAACGTCAATTTTTCATTATAATGTTCTTTAAAGACTCTATCGCTGCGCTCCAAAATATATAGAGACTACGGAGAAGAAAGAGTATCATTAATATATATTTTTCCCTTTGATGGAGGCAAAAATATAGGTGTTGCTGTACATTCTTAGTTTAACTCTATTTAGCAGTTTCAGTCAAACTTGAAGAACTACAACAAACTAAGTCATGTTTGTAATGTAATAAGGAACCTACATTATAGCATATATTGAAAAAAAAATTCAATACCCTAAGATAATTCATTTCATATAAAATGTAGTAAATAGGCATAATAACCATAATTTATTTACCATTGAAAACAAAATGATGGGGTCAGTTACATACAATTGTCATTTGAACTTAAGAGTTCAAACGACAACCCAGGGGATCAGAAATTGTATGTAACAAAGGACTAATTTAGATGTTGGAGCGAGTGCATTTAAGTCACAGTGCCAACCTGTGGTGTTCTAAAAATAATGTACTGATTAAATACATTACATACTATAAAGAGCTGACTATTATTGTGATTAGTAGTATAGCTTGTGGTTTATTATTATTTTACAAATGTGTATGTTTCAGATGAACATGCTACAGATATTATATGGCTAAATTGTCATTCAGAACCATGGGATGAGGTTGTTTTAAGGCGGAGAAAAACTTTTGAGATAAGAAAGAACTCTGAATATAGTAATATTCATGAAATTTTCAAGGAATGGTAGTAGTGTATTATTGGGCGTCCTACTCCACCGAGAGTGGATGAGGCGAACGGAGTGAGCCTCAGAAACGGAAGGTGTTCGACCATCACCAGCAGAAACAAATGCTGATAACCAATTCACTGAATCGCTGTTAACCTCTCAGAATTTATTTAACATTTAAAAACTACATTATTATTCTATGATAATTTTTAAATTTAACAAAAAATATTTCAACCGCATTTTGCATTTATTTGATAAACTTACCTACCTACTTAGTTTAAAAAAAACATATAACTATAAATAATCGAATTAGCTTACCTTAATGTAATCTTTGAGTGCCTGTAGAATAGCTTCACACACTACCGGAACAAAACGGCTTATACTTTGTTTAGATACTTTGAACATGTATTGCAAGCTAGTATATATATATCTCCTGTAGCTAAAAATCTTAAAAGTTATCAGTAACTTATCCTCCGATGATATGGCCTCACGCATATGTGTATCTTTTTTTTTTAATTTGCGGTCCGATCAATGACAGTAAATATTCAAAATCAATCCTTGGCATTCTTGTAAAGTTGTCAAATGGTTCGTTATCTCCTTCGAAAGTCAATTCACGATAATTCGTATAATTATTAATTAATTAATATAATTATTAGCCGAGTTGTTTCTTCGATGACGATACATTTCTCTCATCCACCACCTTGGTGGTTTTCTCTTCTTCTTTATGGCACAGTGAATGATTATAAAGGCAGCAGCAGCTACACGGACACGTGAAGACATGACGGAGCCGAGCATATACTGAGCAGCCTGAGCACAGCTTTTTCAATGTTGAGGCTCGTTCGACCAAAACATTCATTTTGTTCCTCTGAGCATGCTAGTAGTGTATTATTGGGCGTCCTACTCCACCTTCCGTTTCTGAGGCTCACTCCGTTCGCCTCATCCACTCTCGGTGGAGTAGGCCGTCCAATAATACTTCGAGATCGTGCAACATATGAGCTTACCTTGATTAAGATATCATCGAGTGTTTGGTCTGGCCGCTGTTCCACTGCACTACTTCACTACCTATCATCGAGCGAAATTAGTATAAATAACTGTTTCACTGCACTACTTTACTACCTATCGCCGACCGAAATTATTACACTTTTAGGTTTAGCTGAAATATCATCACTAGAATGTATAAACTTGACCCTTTCACGTTTCTTCGTGAAGTGACATTGGAATTACGTTATTAAAAGCTACAAAGTAATAAAACTGCTGAGCTGCATAATGTACATTTCTAAGTATTGCACGGGTCGTATTAAAGTAACTACTCACATGTGTGTGCATGTGTGTGTCAAGGTTGTGGGAATACATTTATGATGATTCGAGCATTTTGCGGTCTATATTAAAACATTACTACGTAGCCTTTAAATGAAATCTTTCAATGTCCGAAATATGATTTAATCTATATAAATAAAGTATTATAGGTACATGTAGATAAAACAAAATTGTATTATTAACACAATTTACAACTGGAGAACGGTTGGATAGGTCCTTTATTTATTTGTATGATTCCTGTCCTCATCTAATAGGTACTAAAGACAAAAATAACTATAGTAAAAATGATACAATTTAATTGTAACTTTAACGCGTACGAAGTCGTGGACAAACACTAGTTCATATATTACGCTTAGGTAATTATGTTTTATGAACAAGTACACGGGTATCTATTTCAAAGAAGTTGCGGTGATTATTGGCGGCTTTGAATATACGAAAGTGTTATATTTCATTACTCAAAAAAGTCAATTTGACGGAATCGATGGGAAAGATTTAATTTAAATGGTCGTAACCGACAATAATTACTCACGATTTCTCTATATAAAAACTGGATCAATTTGGTTTGATAAATTACTTTACTCCTTTGTCTTAACGTGACAACTACGGATCCTGGTTTCTGCCCGCTGCCACCGGCTGGATATACTTGCTGCTACGCGCTTAAAAACTGTTGAAAGCTACAACGAAAATGTAAGTAAGTGCTATCTATCTAAATAATCATGTTTGTGGTTTAATGAATAACAATCCTAATCATTAACTAAGTTATTAACAATACTTAGTGATTGTATCAATCTTTATTAACATTATAAGTGCAATGTTTGGATGTTTAAAAATATATTTGTACAGATTTTAATGAAACATATAGGTTATCTTTTCTCGTGATACCAGGATTATAAATTATTAATCTTTGTGTCTTATTTGCAGGTCTACCTCCGAAAGCGAATATTCTCACAACAGCCGTTCCGTAGTGGTTGAAGCACCGCCGCAAGCAAAGCAGCTGAAGAAAAGGGCGACGAAACGCAAAGTGACCGATTCACAAGCTACGAGTACATCCAACAGTGTCACCGTTTCCAAGCCTCACGAGTCAAAATTAAGGTAATTTACTTACATTTAATTTACTTACATTACTTACATTTCCAGTATTAGATATAGTCCGTTACAATTATACATATAAGTCTTCTACTCCGATTTAAAACACATAACAAATATTAAAGATTCTCTTTTTGTACAAAACTTTTAGTAGGTAATATAGTTATTTCAACGTTAAACCACTAAGGTTAATCATGGGTAAAACATTCAGTAAGGAGATAGTAATTGCTTAAAACGTCTCTGAGGACAAATGAACGATAAACCATGTGTGGAAGTAGCCAATGTCACGCGAAATCCACAACAGGTTGTATTTACGCTGTAATTTGAATTCATATGCAATATGTTAAAGTGGGAACCAAATATCTCAGTTATACGTAAGTTTATTTCATCGAGTATATTCTATTACTTGTGTTAACTTTGAAAATGTTTTGCTTTGTATTACCTACTTTATACGTAAATTAATATTATTTGTGTCCAGTGATGTAGTATACTAATAAATTTCATATTGGAAAAATGTTAAAGTCAATAAACTAAAGCGATTATAATTTTATGCTAAAACGAGTATATATATATATATATATATATATATGTATATAATATAAGATGGTTATGAGTAACATAGATTAGTGAAAATACACATTTTCAAGAATTGTCTTAATTGAGTTACTGTTTCGTAGTGTATGGTACTTTTACCAGGTACGAAGTACAAGATATTAATAGAAACTACAATTTAACTGTGTTAGTTAGTACTTATAGCGTAGTAGATATAAACTTCAACCAGCAAGGTTGTAGGGTGACAACGATTTTTTATGGTAGTTTATAAGACTTAATTAAGACGTTACTATATAAAGTTTGTTGTAAAAAACTTATTTGAAAAATGGAAGGGGTTGATGTAGGGACACACAGGCGAGTGGGCTAAATTGTTGATGTAGTAAATTGTACGTAGAGCTAGCACGTGACCGCGCTTCAACCCGATCTAAATTTAGAACGTAATTAATTTGTAATTTTTGGTTTTAATATTGAACAATAGTACTGTTCACCCTGATCCATGGACACATTACCTAGTACCTTAATTAAATAGTGTAACAAATAAACATTAAAACTTTAAATAAAATATACCTAGGTAATAACTGTCAATTAACTTAGTCCATTTCAATCTATTATTAAACATCTATAGATCTCAACCTTAGGCTCTTTCGCAATAGGTAGTAATTTATTATTTTTATTTACAGAAAAAACTCTGACAATGGAAATAAACCCACTGATCTCTTCGGCCTAGAAGTGGATGTGGAGCGACCCCCTACTACACACAGTGATCTCGGCTCGTCTCTCGTGGCCCGCGTCGATAACGGGAAGGTGAGAAGACAAGCGGTTTTGTCGGGAGAATTTTACGTAGACATCAAAGTTTACGCTAAGAGCGACGTGATCTCCATCCCTCGCGAAGATCGGTGGAGAAAGGCGTTAGTAGCGTTAAAAGTTCAATTAGACCGAGGCTCTGTGCAGTGGAATGCGCTGCAAAAATTCATGCAACGAGCACATGATTTATTTAATAACACAGAGCCTACGTACTTTAGCGATAATATTAATTTTAAATAGATTAGGTAATTTGTTCTTTTTGCGATATTATTAGATCAATTAGATCATCCTTTTTTTTTTTTTATTTAATAACACAGAGCCTACGTACTTTAGCGATAATATTGATTTTAATTAGATCATTCTTTTTTATTGTGTAGCACTGTACTTTTATTGAGATACTTAATAAGTTATTCTAATCCCATTTTCGTCCATCTAAAATGCCTTTCTGTACTATCTGTAATACATCTGTTGAGCGCAAGCACTGGGTAGGTCACTTACGTAGTACTAATCACAAGAATAAAAGTATTTCTTATTTCTGTGATGGTGTTGAATTAATAAATTCTGCATTTCGAAACCGCATTGCGTCCTATAGAATTGTAAATCAATATGAAAACTGTTCTTTGATTTCATTTTTAAATAACATTCATGAAAAGATTAGGTCATTAATAACCTTGTCTCTTAAACAACATATATGCGTGAAAATTAACTTTGAATATTTTGCTTTGTTTTTAATGTTTAAAAATGACTCTCAAGAGATGAAATCCTTCTTTACAAAAAATTATACACTTCATCAAAACTATGAATACGAACCCTTAATATCTCAAGTTAAAAACATTTTAACAAAAAAGATTGAAGAATTTCAGGATCGCGATAGTGGTTGGACATTCTTAAGTAGCTCACACTTAGAAGTAAATATTAACAAATATCAACCTTTGCAATGTTCAGGCTTTATAGAGTTACCGGCTACTATAAAATCTAAAAAAGCTTGTGTAAATATTCGAAATAAGGATGATTATTGCTTTTTATGGTCAGTCGTTGCAGCGTTATACCCAGCCAAAAGTCATCCTGAAAGAGTATCGTCTTACCCTGATTTTCGGGATGTGTTAAATATAGAAGGCATACAATTTCCATTAACTTTCTCAGATATTGCTAAGTTTGAAGTAAATAATCCTGAAATTTGTGTTTATATCTATGGGTTAAAAAAATATACTGTAGTAGGACCGCTTTATAAATCAAATAATTTAAAGAAAAATGTTATTCATTTACTTTATCTAGAAAGCAATGATTTGTCACATTACTGTCTAATTAAAGATTTACCGCGACTTGTTAAAAATCAAATCACAAAACATCATGGTAAATTGCATTTTTGTGATGTGTGTTTAATATTTTTTAATACATACGATGCCCTTGATTCACATAGTTGTGGAGGTGTCGCTACGGAACTACCCCCGAAGGGCTCATTTATACAATTTAAAAATTTTAGCAGAAAGCAAACTGTACCATTTGTTATATACGCAGACTTTGAAACAATGCTAGAACGATTTCAGTCCTGTGACCCTGATCCGAGTAAATCGCATACGGTAACACGTCAACGACATGTGCCTATCGCTTTTGCTTATCATATTACGTGTGCGCTAGACAAACAATACAATAGGTACGTTTCTTACCGTGGTTTGGATTGCATATCAAAATTTGTAAATTCTATTTATAAAGATGCAAAAAAAATTTACAATATTTTTAAAAAACAAGTTCCTATGATTTACACCGATACTAATGCTCATGACTTTGATAACTCGGTTACTTGTCATATTTGTGAGAATTTATTGTTTGGTGATAAGGTCCGAGACCACTGTCATTTGACCGGTAAATATCGCGGCACGGCTCATAGTTATTGTAACTTGCAATATAAATTGCCTACATTTTTACCAGTGTTTTTTCATAATTTATCAGGTTATGACTGTCACCTTTTCATTAAAGAATTAGGCAAAGCTCCTGGGTCTTTAAAAGTAATACCTAAAACAAAAGAAAACTATATTTCGCTCACAAAGTTCATTCCTATTTCGAAAGAAGAAAGTATAAAGGTTCGCTTTGTAGATTCTTTCAAGTTTTTAGGGACTAGTTTAGAAAAATTAGTTAATACAATGAAAAAACAAGAGTTTAAATTACTCAAATCGTATTTTCCTGATACAAGACAATTTGAGCTCCTTACTCGAAAAGGAGTATATCCGTATGATTATATGTCCCAATTGAACCGTTATGAAGATACGTGTTTGCCCAGCAAAATTAATTTTTATAACTCCTTGACAAATGAGCTTATCACTGATGACGACTATGCACACGCGCATTCCATTTGGTTAGAGTTTGATATAAAAAATATGGGTATGTACACAGATTTATATCTTAAAACCGATGTGTTATTGCTCGCAGACGTGTTTGAAAGTTTTAGAAAAACTTGCAAACGGTATTATAATCTTGATCCGGCATTTTACCTGACAGCACCAAGTCTATCGTTCGATGCAATGCTTTTGAAAACAAGCGTTAAATTAGACCTTATTAGCGATGTAGAAATTTTTAGAATGATACAAAAAGGTATTCGCGGAGGTATTTGTATGTGTTTCAAACGACACGTAAAAGCCAATCACAAATATTTAGATACTTACGATCAGACTCGTCAAAATTCATTCATCGTTTATTTAGACTGTAACAATTTATATGGACATAGCATGTGTCAATATTTGCCGTATTCAGATTTTAGATTTATGTCGAGCAATGAAATAGATAATTTACATTTGAACTTGACTGATATTAGTGATAACGCGGAATATGGATATATTCTCGAAGTTGATTTAACATACCCTGAGAATTTACACACTGAACACAATGACTTTCCATTTTGTCCAGAAAAGTGCTTGCCCCCTGGTGGTAAGAATAAAAAACTAATACCAAATTTATATGATAAATACCACTATGTTATTCATTATACTCATTTAAAAACATGCATACGTCACGGTTTAATATTGAAAAAGATCCATCGCGCTATCGTTTTTAATCAAAGTAATTTTTTTTAAAAATATATTGATCTTAACACTCATTTACGTCAAAAAGCCGAGTCACAGTTTGAACAAGATTTTTTTAAATTACTAAACAACAGTATTTTTGGTAAAACTCTAGAAAACAATGAGCATAAAATTGATTTGAAGTTAGTAAACAAATGGCATGATTTAAAAAATAAGACCAAGAAATCAACATGTGCTGAAAAACTAATCGCCAGCCCATATTTTCATAGTGCTTCAGTATTTTCAGATGATTTGGTAGCAATACAAATGAAACCTTCGCGTGTTATTCTTAATAAACCGATATACATAGGTTTCGCTGTGTTAGAATTATCAAAGAGTCATATGTACGATTTTCACTATTCTACTATAAAACCATTTTATGGCAATAATGTTGAATTATGCTATACTGACACTGATAGTCTTGTTTATAATGTAAATACGAATGACTTTTACAAAGATATTAAAAATTATTTCCTTAAATATTTTGATACTAGCAATTACAATTCTGATAACAAGTTTGGCCTGCCAATTATTAATAAAAAAGTACCTGGGCTCTTTAAGGACGAAATGGGAGGTAAAATAATTAAAGAATTTGTAGGACTGCGTTCAAAGCTATACTGTATAAAAACTTTAGACAAAACAATAAAGAAAGCAAAGGGAACAAAAAAAAGTGTAACGAAAAATTTACATATGATAGATTATAAAAATGTTTTGTATAATTGTAATGTCATCCGCAAGAAAAATTTACTCTTTAGGTCAATCAAACATGAAATATTTACACAGAGTGTTAATAAAATAGCACTTTCTAGCAATGACGATAAACGTTTGCTATTACCTGATAAAGTATCTACTTTAGCTTGGAGTAATGCATCTATATTAAAGTAATGTATCTATATATTTCTAAATTATTAGTTATAAATTAAATGTTTCTACTGTATACAGAGAAATAAATAGTTATAGAATACTATGTGCTAATGTAACGTAAATATTATTTAAAGATATTAAAAATAGCTGTGTAGTAAAATAAATTGTAAGTTTTATGTGAAAATAAATACATTTGTGTGAATATATAGACTCTTTTATTTTTATCCATTTAAGTAATACCTACCTACCACGTCTATGAATGTACTATACCAAATAGAAGCCTAAACATATATATAGTACATTCAATAAAAAGGTACCCTGTTATTGTTTTCAGTAATTAACTGGCATTCATGTTCAAACCTGTTGATATTATTGTCTCTCAGTGTTTAACTGGTACAAAATATATAGAAAGAAGTTCAAACTTGTCGAAGGATTTACAAGCTTTAACCTGTTGACATACGATGATATTGTTAATCAGTAATTAACTGGTATAAAATAAGGTTATAAAGTTTTTGAAATATATCACTTACAAAGACAAGTTGAAACCTGTTGTATAATTTACAAACCTGTCAAAACATGATATAATTTTTCTCAGTAAGTAACTGCCATACAAAACATATAAAGTTTTGAAATATAATATTAGTCAGGTGTTTCCAACACTCATTGTGCTCGAGAAACAAGTTCAAACTTGTTGGAAGGAAACATCAAATTGTGTCATAAGTTTTATGTTACACTATGCATTCGCCGTACAATAATATTAGTTTATTAATCATTAAGCTGGTGCTTGTTGTGGTGATCACATCGATTTAATAAATCGTAAGTACCTATACATATTTTACGAATCTTATGATTATAGGATTACCTTTTATATGTACAAATAAATAATTTCTATTATTGTTTCAGATTATCAACAATAATGAATGATTCACCTGATATTTTCTCTCAGTATGGTCAAAGATTTCCGAGCCCAAATCCAAGCTGGCATATTCCTGAACCACAAGACGAACCGGTCAATAAAAAATCAAGGACGAGGCGGGAGCCTCAAAAACGGAAGCAACTTAATAGTTACGTGATCAATAATCAAAAGAAAAAAGGCTTAAGACTCCTTCAAATACAAGTGGTAGACCTCAGTGAAGATGATAATAATATACTGATCAGTGCGCAATACGTAGTGAGTGAATCAGTGGACAAAATTATGGATGAGGCAGAAAGATTAGTGAACAAAATATCGAAAAAACTATGTGAAGACTCTAGTTATGTGTAAATATTAAAGGTGTGTTGGTATAAGAAATGTTACTATTTTAATTTCATTTACTGTAAATAATTAAGAATTTAGATGTAATCAAAATGTTTAAATTTATGCAGTAAGTAGTTAAAGTATATAAGTATTTAATTTCTTGTTATTAAGTTTTATGATAATGAAATATGAACACTGTATGTTTAGTGTATAGGTATGATGATATAATAAATAAAACTGCTATTAGTTATAAATCAATTATGTTTTATTTTTTCTAAACAAATCAAACATATACGTGTGATTATCAAAACACCATTTTTTAATACATATAGCATTATTTAATGCACAGTTAATTTTATGATGCACACAGTTAAAGTCAGTTTTATTTTTTAAAAATTTTTTTTTAAATTTGGAAGATTAGGACATCCCTTTTCACCAATATCAATCACTTCACACTTTGTACACAATTCTTTAATCCACTGTATTTTTTCCAAACCCTTTGTCATTATTTTTTTATTCTCGAGATATAATACTATAACACGTAGAAATTCTCTATAATCTATGTAACCCTCACTCCAGTAAATTCCTCGATTTCTTTCTAACCATCTTACTTGCTTCTTTTCTTCATCAGACAAATAATGAAACGAATATGGTGGTTTTACTAAGAATGTTTGTGTAAGCTCCTGACTTACAATGGCCACTTCCTTCACGATAAAATTATTTTGAATATCTTTAAATCCTTGGAGGTCAACTATGATGGTATCTACGTTCATGATATCTTCTTTACGATGCTACTTAATGGTTTGTATTCAACAATGCAGTCGTTCAGAATGAGACAATAAGCGGCTGTCTGATCTGGTAGTTCCGAATCACTCTCAATTTCTACTCTTACATCTACAACAGGACCCGTCTTTAGATTCTCTGCTTGTCTAGAGCAATCAACCACAAACAGCGGTGCTAAATCTTTAAACTGTTTCTCACTTAACAACGGTTGTGGACAACGTCCGTAATACGACTGTTGAAATCTGATATATTGCTCATATAATAAAGCAATCCTGTTATTAGCAAAATTCGCGTTAAGACTTTCATATGGAAAATAAGTTGAATTAAGGTACACTTTTACGTCACGAACATTGCAGTGATCGAATTGAGACATGTCAGAACTTGCACTATTTTTCCTATTTGTCTGTAAGCCTATAATGACGTATCTTGGTTTTTCGATTTGAGATGCAGTTTTGATAGACCATGTATGCTTTGTAGTTTTAGGTAAAGCTGGATATTCGTACAGATCCCAATTTCGGTAAATCATCTGAAGCGGTCGATCTTTTTCTAACAGTTTAAGCAAAGAAATTTTTTCCTTGTCTGATACTTTAACATGTGGTACACGCCATATGATTTTGTTGATGTGAATGTCATCCACTACTTCCCCAGGGTTAAGTTTTACAGCGTTTAAATTAGTGTTACTTCGTAACAGTACCAGTTCGTGTCTACTATTTATAACGACTTTTTTAAAATCTTCCGCAAAACCGAGGATATTGCGAAGTGGGATAGAAGCAGAAAAACTTCCTTCGTTAATATTTTTTACACCGTCGATATTCCAACCCCAGGCGTTAGACATCTTTGATTCACTCTCATTCATTGATATTAACGATTTCATGGTTGTAGTTATACCAGCATTTTTTATTTTATCTATCTCTACTCCATTTAGCTCATACCTAATATCTTGAAATAGGTAAAGTAGAGCATTGTTGGTGAATTGGACACTAGTAGCTTTGTCTTTCGGATCCTTTTTGCTGACTATAACGGTTCCTTCCAAATATAAAGTGCTAGCTGACGGTAATATGTACAGGTCCTGTTGGTTGATAGGTATACGTATTTCATCATTTCTATTAAAACTTGTTACGTAGGGTTTGTAAGAATGAAATTCTATGCCTTCTATCGTGGTGTCGTAAGTCCGAGTGGATAAAACGTCTAAGATATTCATTCTAGTAATCCGATTGCTTTCAGGAATGCTTTATTGTCTTTGGTTAATTTTATTTTCTTCTTAGAGCGGGGTCTTGTATGGCGGATAGCTCGAGTAGAACTGATATTTTTTACTTGTTGAGGTACATATTTATTGTAGTCAATCATTTTTTCGTCTGAGATGCAAATACAGCTGCACTTCTTCACCACGTAAATTTATTAAGCGATTCCTTATATCTAATAGCTTAATGTGAATACAGCTTATATTGTTTTGATTTATCGGAAAGTATATTGCGTTCTTCGGTATTTCTATGATCCTGTATCCAGGTGGCACGTTGAGTGCAAATTCGTGAATGATTTGACTTGGTTCGTTGTTTATAAACGACCCACTAACAATATCACATTCAACCCTGATCACGGTCGTAGGTAAAATGTTGACTGGGAACTGTGATACATGCCATTTATTACCTTTTAAAATCTGCTTATTAAATCCTAACAGTCTTCTGAAAGAGCCTTCTTTGTTAAAATCAATGTCTTTTGTACAGAAAATAGTAGTTTTTAACGTATTGTTATTGCACAGTAGTTTTATAGTTGCATCATTTATTTCAGTTTTTAAATAATCACAGATATCTTGCAATTCATAAGTGCCTTCCGGTATTTCAATAACTTCGTTAGAGCCATAATAAAACTTATTATTACTTTTGTCAACATTTGGAATTGAATTAAATGTTGAAAATTGCAATAAGGCACACTCATAAGCACCATCTAGTTGCAATGTATTTGGATAGTATGTAGATAACGTTGACGAATTTCCAGTTATTGACAATGTGAGTGACATTGTGATAATGCTTGAATTCAAAGAAAAACATACATTTTATAATTTTTTATTCCAAATGTTAGCAGGTACTCTAAACATAAGTGACCACAATTTACTGTATTGAATCTTTGATATCTTGTGTAGTTATAATAAACATTACAATTCTTAAAATATCGCATTAATTCTGCTGGAGGTTTTAAATCTCCATAGCTATCAAAATATTCACAATACTTGTATAATTTAACATAAGCTACCCAATGAGTTCCTTCGTTCTTAGAATCGTCTAAGTTTACGATAGCGCATTCAATTCTCTTCGGTTTTCTTGGTAACTGATCCTTCATGTAGATCCCTCGGAAATATGGGATGTCTCTTGCATACTTTTGAATATCTACATTAGTCAGAGGACGATCAGGTAGCAAACTTTCTAGTTTTTTGATGATTTTATAAACAATCCTTTACCATTTTTGTACGGTTTAATGTATAAACCCTTGCCCAGCACCGAACCTTCCATAGCCTTATTGTGTCGTTCTGTTTCTCGCAAATTTTGCTGAGCTGCTTTGTAATCGTTTACAGTTTTTGCAATACCAGCAGCACCACCAGCTAAAGCGCCTAAAGCTGATAAACCAGCGAAAATAGGGATTAAAGGCAGGACCCCTCCAGTTTTTGGCAAAGGTATTACTCGCGGTACTCGAATTCGATTAATTTCTGGAAACATTTTTTTAGCTGCTAAATAAGCAACTTTAATCAAAGTTTTACTATTCTTAGGCTTCAATTTTTTTATTTTTGCTCTTATTTTTGAAACCAAGCTTCTGAAGGTTTTAACTCCGGAACCAGACTTCAGTTTTGCTTTCATAACCTTGCTCACTAGCCATGAGCTTAACTTTTCACCTTTTCCCGCATCTTTTGATTTAAGTCTTTGTTTGGCCATGTTGAGTAATTGTAAGTCAGCTTTGTGACGATGGGATAGATCTGTATGATTTGCGTAAGCAATGTCGTGGTGCATGCAAGCTTCATCTAGCTTATTTACACCTCGATCACCTCGTAATAAACGTTTTTGAAGTTTAGTTCCTGGTCCGCAATAATTGTATCCAGGCAAATGAACTTCAAACGGTAGATTATTGATTATGTTATTTACTAGTCCACCACCCTGCATTACTCGAAGTGTAATGATAGGAATGTTACATCAGCATTAGTTATATATCTTAACTCATTATTGCAGCTTTATCAATCCAACTGTTTTCTTCATCGTTTAGACCTAACCATTTGACGAACAGTTTACGTCCTTTTCTTTTTAAAACTTTTTCTATCAAATAAACATTAGGATGATTAGATTTTTGAAGTTCTTGCTCATAAAATGCTCCTACTATATCTTTCTTTCGTTGATCTTCTATGTGGTATGTTACTGGCATGGTTTTATTTATCTTCTTAATAGTAAATAGTTCAGTTGACCAATTGGGGGTGTAACCTTTTTCGAAATTGTGTTTGTATTTACTGATACGAACACAGTCACCAACTTTGAACTTAGGCAGTCGTTTGATGGATATATGTTTGTATGTTTTTTTAATATTTTCTTTTATTACTGATTCATTAGATTTATTCACATCAACCGGTTTACATCTAATAGTTCGATGGATTGTGTTGTTATATGTCTTCAGTATATCTTCTAATGTTGAACCTAACCATTTATAGTTTCCATTCAAACTAAAAGATTTATATAATTTATTTTTAACCGTTTTAATCAGTCGTTCTACGATCGAAGCTTTTTTTGTGGAAAACGATGAGTAATGATTAATGTTGTACGTCTTCATGAGCGTTTGAAACGTGCTATTATAAAACTCTGTCCCCATATCAGTTTGTAAATTAACAGGATGCCGATGAGTGCTAAGCAGTATACGTTCAAATGCCCTACTAACCTCAAATTTATTTTTCGATTTTAATGGCTCTGTCCAGGCGTATTTTGAAAAACAGTCAATCACTACTAAAACGTAATTATGTCCTTTATTATACGTTCTCAAGTTTTGCATGTCCATAAGATCTGCTTGCCACAAGTCGTCAATTCCCTTAAGAATAACACAACGTCGAAGAAAATTTCTTCGTGCTGCTTTGTGTATTTCATTTACAATTTGCTGTTTTGACATTACGGAGTCTTTTTTATTAATTTATTTACATCTGCTTTAGTGTAAAACTTATCTTCCAATTGAATTAAAACCTCAGGTATCTTTGCTTTTAAAGTATCCTGAGCTATCTTGTGTACGTCTAATATGATTCGAGATCGTAATGAACCAATCAGTTTATCAAATTCTCTTATCGTTTTAGTATTCAATCGATCCACATAATCCTTATTAACAGCATCGTCTAATTCTATGGGAGGTTTAATTCCTCCCAATCTAGAATTTTTCAGATTGAAATTTCCATTTTCTGATTTTAGTAATGCGTTTTCGTTAAAGTCAAATATTTCTGATAAACGCATTCTTTTATGAATAAAATGACCGAACTTATCGACATTCATGATTAGGGTGTATTGTAATGAATGGTCAATGATAAAATGAAACATAAAAAAAAAAATACTTTACTTATTTATTACTTTACTTTCACGTAATTCTTCAATAATAGATATTATTTCGTTGTCTAAACCTGTGTTACCAGCATCTCGAGATGCAATTAATAATTTTAGCCTTTCCACTAATTCGTTCGGATCATCCCAATACACAAAATCTACGTTTTTCTTCCATTTTTTTGTCAGCGGTAGTCCTTTTCCTTTCGATTGGATACCCTGAACTGTATTTCGCAGTTTGAAAAGAGGTTTAATTACTTGCAAATATTTTTGTCCCTTATAACTTTTTATTGGCTTACTTGGATCAAAGCCTCGTCGATGTGCATTTGTTTCGATTAGCATCGATTTATAATGTTGCATATCACTATCTGTAACCAAGTTCAGGTCCACGTCTTTCTTTAACAGCAACTGCTTCAAACCAGACGTATTACGGTATTTACGTCCTGCCACGATGATGTATTGATCATTGATAGTTATGCGAGCAGAACCTAACATTAGGTTCCCACGTTCTACACTAACACCAAACGGTATGTCTGTTAACGCATCTGAAGATACTGACCAGGATGACGTATCACCTACTGATTTATATGAAATGTCACTGTCGCTATCAGATTCGTATTCGTTTTCATCTTCCTTGCTGCTTTGATAGTCAGGTTCCTTGTGCAAAGTTTTATCAATAAATGGAACTTCGGTCTCTTCATCTTCCACAGCATGCACGAGAGGAGTTTGCTGACTGGCGCTAGCAATTAAATTGAGAGGTTCTGTTACAGGCTTGAAAACCGATTCCAGTGCTTGTTTATTGTTAATCTCATCATCTCTCATTTTTCGTACTTTTTTCTTCACAGCTTCTGCTGCATCAACAATTTGCCTTTTCAATGATTTATCCATATTTTTAAAATAGGTCACAATTGATTAGGGGTTGTCTGACGAATAATATTACCGCACAGGTAACGGTCTTATATATAACTCATGTTCCTAATCAAAGACTACGAAAGTGTCAAATTTATTTCTGTAACAACCTTTATTCTTGGGACAGTCTTTATTAATTACAACATAATTAAAGGGTTCCCTCCATATTTTAGAACACATTTCACGAAATTCAATCCATGTCATGTCTGTATTAACATGTTCATCATATACGTGCCTCATATTTATTTCATCTTGTTTAAAAAGTACGATTACATTTGCGTTGTCTCTTACTAACTGTTTCGGGATTTTAGTGTATGTTTGATTCACATAAATACAATCAATGTTCTTATGTCTCCCCATCGCAAAATAATCACGCATGTTATTTTGATTTTCACATGCAACATCATCAAATATGATAACAGAATACGGTTTTGCGTCTTGAACACTTAATACCTCTTCATTTTCACAATATTTCTGAAATGAAGGGCTTGGTACACGTTGCAAAACTCGTTCTAAAAAAATATACTTCGGTTGATGCAGGGTTTTTGAATAAACATACACATTTTGAAATCTTAAACCATTCTCATGTATTAGAAGACCAATCAGTAAATTAGTTTTTCCACAATTTGATGGTCCACAAATAATGCACCGAACCGAATTAGGCAATAATTTTCCATGACGTAAATCAGACTTTCCAGCCTCAACGCAGATTCTGTTTAAATCTAACGATTGTGATTGTTTTACAAATTTCATGGCCACCGGTTGAAATGGTTTGATTAATAATGAGTAGATTCATTTATTACATCGACATATATAAAATAATATAAATCCGGTTAGGTTTAAAAACTGGAAAAGTGGAATAGGGTTGAATTGTAAATCTTTGTTGATGTAGTGAAGTAGTGCAGTGGAACAGCGCCCAGACCAAACACTCGATGATATGTTAATCAAGGTAAGCTCATATGTTGCACGATCTCGAAGTATTATTGGACGGCCTACTCCACCGAGAGTGGATGAGGCGAACGGAGTGAGCCTCAGAAACGGAAGGTGGAGTAGGACGCCCAATAATACACTACTAATGGTTAATATTATCCAATCCAAAAAGTGATATACTGGTAAAGTTTATAAATCATAATTCATTTGTAAATTAACAAAGCACAGATCTTCTAGTTGAGAGTGGTCACTAGCCAAGAAGGCAATATCTCAATGCTCTTACCATCTGGCGATGAAGTTTAAGCCCGAAGCAGGCTTCAAACCATGGACCTGCTATAGGGCATTCCATAGCCATTGCCTCTGTGCTGGTCAGCCACATCATTTACCAACAGGTTAGATACCTACTGTCATAGGTACATGTATCACCTCCTGATGTCCATGGTTTGAGTCCTGCTAGGGCTTTAGCTTCAATGGTTCAGAATCTTTCACCAACACATTTTATCTCTTTTACATATTATTTTAATGTTATGTATAATGATTTTAGATCAATATTGATTTCGACTTCTTATATCCCGAAAAGGGACTGAATCTATACTTGTTGTGGAATACTTTTTTTCAAAAAGTAAGTCAACTGTATAGAATATATATATAGAATGTATTAAAATATTATTTATTAAACGCCTTTTTTAATCCGATAGATTGCCAGTCGATCGACCAATATTGTAAGATTGCAAAAACAAATCGCAGATAGACGAAAAGAGATTTGTCAAAGTCAAAAGATCGGTTAATGAAACCCGTGAAGTGTCATTTCCGAACAGAGGACGATCCGAAAACTGTCCAAAAATGGATTGGCGCCCTCTGTCGGATAGATGGTATTTTTGGAGTGCTATTGCTATCTATGGTTTGGTTATTGAAACACCTTTTGTAACAAATGGATAGAAATTTCGATCGGGGATCGTTAAAAACAGATTGAGATCGCATATTGGGACCGGCCGTAAGGGTAACATTGAGGAGAAAGAAACACAAGAAAGAATAGTTATAGAGTCCGGTAGAATACATGTTTGAATAAACGTTATTCCTAAAAAGACAAGTACAAGGTTATGTCTTGTGTCCAATACCATTTATATATTTTATAAATTACTATTTTATATATTAATATATATATATATATATATATAATATAATATATAAATTATATAATATATAAAAAGGTAATTTATATAATATATAAATTATATATATATATATATATATATTATATATATATATATCTAGTGATAGTGACAGTGATTTCGAAGTCTTGGAGTATCTTTCAGACTGGGATACGGATGGTGACGAAGGTCCATCAACACCAAGGCAATATTGCCGCATTAATCACACTCAGTGCCTAACTGATACTGAATTCACATTCAGATTTCGGCTAAACAAAGCCGCTGTAGAGTTGCTTCTTTCGGAAATAAGACCATATCTAAAAGTAACCTCAAAGCGGTAAGTACAATACACAGCCGTAATGAAAGCTGCAAAACCTAGGGAGTCTCAAGTTTTATTATTCAATCATCTTGTTATTTACAGAAATAATGGAGTTGCACCACTTCACCAGCTCCTCATGACACTCAGGTTTTATGCACTGGGTACAATGCTCATTTCTGTAGCAGATTTTGTTGGAGTGTCAAAATCTACTGCCAGCCGAATAGTTCAAGATGTGTCTGAAGCTATAGCTATGCTTTACGACAAATATGTAGTGATGCACTTAAATAGTGTAGACAAGTTCTACCAATACAGTCAATTTCCACGTGTCCTTGGTGCAATTGACTGCACTCACATACGAATACAGTCTCCAAGTAAGTACCTATGTCAAGATTTCACACTATTGGCGAAGAGTTTAGAAACCGAAAGGGCTACTTTTCATTAAATGTCCAAGCTGTTTGTGATGCTGATTTAAAATTAATGAATGTTGTAGCTCGGTGGCCTGGATCTGCACATGATGCTACTATATTTAATAATTCAGTTTTAAGAGGTTTTGTATATATTCATTTCTTTAAAAATGTACACATCTGTTAAAATGTTATATAGGTATATATTGAAGTTATTTAATGTGTAACCTCAATGTTTACAGCACAGTGTGAAGCTGGGAATTTTGCCAATCGTTGGTTGCTCGCTGACAGTGCTTATCCAAATAGATCCTATATATTAACACCAGTTTTAAATCCAAGTAGTAGAAATGAACAGAAATATAATGATGCACATATTGCAACAAGAAATCTTATTGAACGATAAGTCATACCTAAGCACAAGTGTTCGGTACATACCATGTCTTTATTAGATTGGATTGAATGTGGGTATATCTTTGGAGTGTATGTATGAATGAATGTTTGTTTGTGTACATGTGTATGTTAACTACCTCCTGTCTGTAGTAAAGTTTTTTTGAGTGTTTTTAAGAATGTGTGTATGTGCATGTTCTTGGTAGCTGAAACGGTTAACTGACTTCAACAAGTTACAATGTTGGATTCTTCTATGTATCTGAATTGTGATATGTCATAGGTAACATTGTCCATTCTCTTTTTTTATAGTAATATATTTTTTTTATTTTGCTTTAACTTGTACTATAATATAACACAAGTAACCAAGGAATTTTATTTATTTTACAGAACTTTTGGTGTATGGAAGCGCCGTTTTCCTGTAATATCATTGACACTGCGCTTGTCACTTGAAAATATATTCAAAAAGTAATTATAGCCACAGCAGTTCTGCACAACATCTGTAGAAATCACAACATGGAAGAAACTTCTACAGAAGTAGCATTTCAAGAAACAACAAACACTCATGATGATCGTGATGTTGTACATAATCATCTCACTTTGGGCCTGCAAGATGTTAGAGAAAGGACTGAACTTATAAATGGGTACTTTTCTATCAGCTAGGTTAATATTGTAATTTCAGTACCCAATATAATATGTTTTAATGTACAAATTCAAATGTGTGTTTATTATTAGTAAAGTTAGTTTTAGTTAGTTTAGTAAATGTTATACTTAGGATAAGTGAAATATATAAATATATATATATATATACCTACCAGCTATAAATTAACTATAAAAATGTGTTTATTATTCATCCTTTACTGTGACACACCCCATCAATAGATAGTTTAGTGTAGTAAATGTTATATTAAGGAAGAAGTGATATATATTAGGGAGTATCATACCAAACTAATATATCTATATTAGTTTGGTATGATATATATATCATACCAAATATACATATATGCAACGCCAAGTATAATTGAATATCTTACTGTCTCTTTAGGAAAGGTACCTAACAATAAACAATTAGTTTTGTGATACTGAGTAACAACAGATTTGAATGAAATACTGGAGGCATACCCCTTTGCCAAGATTGGCCCAGTCGTTTCTTGAATGGAAAAGGAAGACAGTCACTATCTCATTAGTTTTTGTCTAATTTGCTTAATTTTATAAAACGCAATTTATAGTAAAAAACATTTATTATCCATAATGTAGCGTACAAACTAAAAATAAAACTATTTTTTTGATAAAGTATTTGGTAACGTCGCTGGCAGTGTCTAGTTCTAAAAATAGCTCTTATATTAAATAATAACATAAAACTTACATTACTAGTTATAATATATTCAGTCTTTATTTTGATACTTTTCTAATTCTAACTTTAACCTTTTGTTTTCTAATAAAACATTTTCTAAATTAGCCTGTAGGACTTTGCTTTTCATAGTATAATAATCTGCTATGGCTTTGTTCCTAGCAGCCCGGTTCTCATCAGTCTTCAGTTTTCTTTTGTAACCACTAGCTCTAGGAGTGGAGATAAAGTTCTTAGCTTTCAAAGGTGTCACCGTGCAAGGCCCTGCGTCAGTGACCACAAACTCTTCTGAAACGGCATTTCCAGATGTGATTCCATCCAAACCTGTAATACTGGCATTTTCATCATCACCACCTCCATATGCAACAGTAAACCCGTCAACTGTATTCCCTAGTAAAGCAGCCACTCTATCCAGCACATCATCTGGAGGGATATAATCAGGATTACCACCACCAGTTTTAATGTTGTTCATACGTATTTGCGTATTGCGTTTGCGAGAGTTTTTTTTTCAAGTTTTCCCACTTTAAACGTAACTGTTGTGGGGTTCGGTAGGCTGTAGTCACCACAGCGTTGAATTGGTCGGATATGCGTACCCATTCCTCGTTATTAATTTTATTTGTGGTGGCGTTTGTGGTTTTATTATAGATAATTTTGCTGCTTTCAATGAAACACAGTAAAGTTTTTGTTTCTTCTTTTGTTAGTGGTTTGGCCGATACCTAAAAAATAAAAATAAAATTAGGATTAATTATTGTCTTAGTAGTAGAAATTCGTGGCATTTATTTTACAAAAACTAATCACAAAAAAAAAAATTATTAAAATTAGGAGCGAAGTGCCTTTATAGTGGGAGCTCGTGGCATTTATTTTACAAAGACGAATCACACATATACTAAAATATATCTTTGCTTACCGTTGCACTTTCCATGGTTATATAATTATTTTTAGTTCGATTGTAAACAAATATAGGTACATTTAACGAAAGTAACACGTAAGTAAAGTATTTTATAAGCAGTTGAAATTAACACCACAGCTGGGCAGGGCACAGATTGACTTGACAAGTTGACACAGCATGACACCACAGTCACACAAGTTGAGATCACAATTACGTTCCCTTTTAAGTATTGGGATCGTGCTAGTTATTATATTTAGTTTGAATTTATGTCAAAAACGTATCACTTCCGTGTAACAAAACATATATTTTGTGTTATTAAACATATAATAATTGGGATTAAAACAACAAAATTATGAAAATATGTAAGGTTTATATTCTTTGATTTAAGAACTATACAAAGCATTCATAATGATGACTGCATAGAATGGAACGTATGGGAGGGAACGGATCAATCGGCAATCTCTAGTAAAAATCGATTGATGTTGGCTATCCGTTGTTATTGGGATGTAGATAAGGGATCGATCGAAAGATCGCATTCAATCTTAGATTGAGGCGATCTCTCGATAGAAGATTGGATATCAGGACCGGCCGTTAGACGAGAGTCAAATTCGAGTAAACGGTAATCCTTATCGAGGAGCTTTAATTGACTCTTACAATGGACAAGTTTTGATAATCAGACTGAAGACACCTAGTGATGTAATCAAAGGAGCTATCTCTCATATAGATAAAGCTAGGATGGACAAAAGATTATACACAGAACTGTTACTTACATTGGGTAATCTTGAAAAACACTACATGCGTCAATTTCAAGATATGCTCGCCTATCACTCCGAATTGATAACCTCTCCATAGCCAGTGACTGAAGAGAGAGGCAATGGACCAATCATAGACATCACGTCTCTGAAGAGAGGAAAAAGACAGATATGGAGAGCACTATTTGCTCTGCTTCTGAAACGGCATTTCCAGATGTGATTCCATCCAAACCTGTAATACTGGCATTTTCATCATCACCACCTCCATATGCAACAGTAAACCCGTCAACTGTATTCCCTAGTAAAGCAGCCACTCTATCCAGCACATCATCTGGAGGGATATAATCAGGATTACCACCACCAGTTTTAATGTTGTTCATACGTATTTGCGTATTGCGTTTGCGAGAGTTTTTTTTTCAAGTTTTCCCACTTTAAACGTAACTGTTGTGGGGTTCGGTAGGCTGTAGTCACCACAGCGTTGAATTGGTCGGATATGCGTACCCATTCCTCGTTTTTAATTTTATTTGTGGTGGCGTTTGTGGTTTTATTATAGATAATTTTGCTGCTTTCAATGAAACACAGTAAAGTTTTTGTTTCTTCTTTTGTTAGTGGTTTGGCCGATACCTAAAAAATAAAAATAAAATTAGGATTAATTATTGTCTTAGTAGTAGAAATTCGTGGCATTTATTTTACAAAAACTAATCACAAAAAAATTTTTTATTAAAATTAGGAGCGAAGTGCCTTTATAGTGGGAGCTCGTGGCATTTATTTTACTAAGACGAATCACACATATACTAAAATATATCTTTGCTTACCGTTGCACTTTCCATGGTTATATAATTATTTTTAGTTCGATTGTAAACAAATATAGGTACATTTAACGAAAGTAACACGTAAGTAAAGTATTTTATAAGCAGTTGAAATTAACACCACAGCTGGGCAGGGCACAGATTGACTTGACAAGTTGACAGTCACACAAGTTGAGATCACAATTACGTTCCCTTTTAAGTATTGGGATCGTGCTAGTTATTATATTTAGTTTGAATTTATGTCAAAAACGTATCACTTCCGTGTAAAAAAACATATATTTTGTGTTATTAAACATATAATAATTGGGATTAAAACAACAAAATTATGAAAATATGTAAGGTTTATATTCTTTGATTTAAGAACTATACAACGCATTCATAATGATGACTGCATAGAATGGAACGTATGGGAGGGAACGGATCAATCGGCAATCTCTAGTAAAAATCGATTGATGTTGGCTATCCGTTGTTATTGGGATGTAGATAAGGGATCGATCGAAAGATCGCATTCAATCTTAGATTGAGGCGATCTCTCGATAGAAGATTGGATATCAGGACCGGCCGTTAGACGAGAGTCAAATTCGAGTAAACGGTAATCCTTATCGAGGAGCTTTAATTGACTCTTACAATGGACAAGTTTTGATAATCAGACTGAAGACACCTAGTGATGTAATCAAAGGAGCTATCTCTCATATAGATAAAGCTAGGATGGACAAAAGATTATACACAGAACTGTTACTTACATTGGGTAATCTTGAAAAACACTACATGCGTCAATTTCAAGATATGCTCGCCTATCACTCAGAATTGATAACCTCTCCATAGCCAGTGACTGAAGAGAGAGGCAATGGACAAATCATAGACATCACGTCTCTGAAGAGAGGAAAAAGACAGATATGGAGAGCACTATTTGCTCTGCTACTACGTGCAGTTAGACCTGTGATGAGAGTATCAGGCAAACTTACAAAGTTTGGACGATCGATGAAGTTTATAAAGTATACAGGTTATGGTTTGTCAGCTGCTGCTCTTGGATATGAGTTGGCAGATATTTTCGGCGCTTTCCCTGACAAAAAATACGAGGAGCTTACTCGTCAGGTGCAAGAACTTCAAGCACAAGGAGTTTCTAATTTCCAAATAATGATAAACATTACCTTGCTTACTCTAAATAGTAATAAGAACATCCTCGACTTGACAGTCGAAGTTAACGAGGCTATATCAAATTTTAGAGATTTAGCGAAGGTCTCCATAATCATTTCCCAAATATTTTCTTCATATTTACAACAAGTTGCGATCGGATTAATTCTTCTTGGACAGGGTAAAGTCCCAACGTATTTTGTCGATTTAGAAACACAAATGGAATGGTTGAGAAATAAACTTCCTGGAGCTTTAGTAAATGAAATAACATCGATTTCCCCTCATCTAGATGTACGGCTAAAGGCTATAGATAGTGATAATTCTCATGTAGTATTAATGGTTCAAGTCTCAAAGGTGACATCTAGCTTCCAGATTCTGAATTTTGTTCAATGGGAACCAGAAATAATAAAAGAAGGAATTTGTTATACATCTCCGAGAAAGATGCTCTTTTTAGCGTATCCACCTCTATCAGGAAGAGAAGTAATTAAAGATCAGATATTACTAGATCCAGACTCCTGATTAACCAATGGATACATCATGTGTGAGTCTGATGCTATCATCGACAAAATCGCTGGACTCACAGAAAATGCTGTATGTACAGGTTTAAGACAAAGATATCGCCACAAAAGAGCGTCTGAGGACTTTTTTTCTATGGCAGCCGTACCAACATATGATGTCTCAAACCTTTTAACGAAAACATTACAACCTTCTCAAAGGATTAGAGACAATGATAAAAAACTTTTAGAGCTTCAATCTCAAGTAGATAAGTTACTTAAGCAAGCAGTTGAACAACGAGATAAATCCACAGAGTTGCTGAAAAGAGCAGAAAATGAAGATTTCCTCATTAGATTATCTTTCTTACTATCAGTCCCATTGATGTTAGTTACATTAATCTTGATTTATATTTGGATTAAAAATAAGATAAAGGAATATAAAGAAAACTCAGAGAACAGAACCAGGAATAGGCTGAGAGAAGCCCTCAAGAAGGAAGTTGATCAGTAAATAGTTTACCTACTAGTGCGTACTGTTACACCGCGTATATTGCTGACTAGGGGCAAACCCCCATCGACTTCATTCAAACACTGTCAGCATTATATGTTCCTATATAATCCGCGCTTTCCAAATCAAATTGCCTTTTGTTTTGTGTTCTTCAGTGTATCAACTAATTGCTCTTAAAGCCGTCTTGCTGCCAGTTCAGTAACAGTAAAGTGAAGTGCAGGAATTTATTCCCTTGTGTGTAAAAACGTGTAAATATTAAATAAAATAAAATAAATGTTTGTGTGTGTGTGAATGGTTGTTTTTTTTTAAGACAACCAGGAAGAGCCACACAACATTTTGGTGTCAGAATCAAAGGGGATCTAGTCCCTTGGCCGCCCTACCTGACGAGGTCGTCCTACTGCACGAGAGTGGTTGAGGCCAATTTCTTTGGCTTCGCCGCACTGGTCTCCAGCTGTCCACTGCCGCCCTACCTTCGAGGAGTTGGGTGCATCATCGTGACCTGCTGAAATTGGCCTACACACACAACGGAGGAATATTGAGCGCTGCTAAGCTGAGGCTTTCTGTCCAGCTCCGCGCCTCTTCCTGCATCAACACCTGCTGTTCTACGCTGTGGCTTGAGCTGCCCAGTGCCCGAGGTTCACTACCCGAGCGCTGAGTCGAGCCAGTCGAACACTAATCGCTGCCAGGTTCTATAGTCTGGTTCCCTTTCAGACGCTGAGCCTAGCCGCCCGCTATCTGAGTTGGAGTACTTGGTTCACGACTGAGTACCGACCCGAGAGCCTAATCGAACATCAAATCATAAGGACAAACCCCGGTGAACAAACAATATCACCGACTGCACGCGCCGTAATCTGCTGACGCTCAAACAAGAGTCGGATGTCGACCTACATTCTACAGTTCCTGTAAGTGCTATTGTTTCACATAAATTATCGTTTTTATTGCTATTTTGTGTTGTGTATTTTATCATTGCAAATAACTATGGCTCATTCTCACGATAAACTGAAAATGGAGAAATCCAATATCACAGTTTCCGACCCTAATGTTCAGTTCAATATTTTAATGAAATTTATAAAACCTTTTGATGGAGAACGGCATAAGCTGTCTTCATTCATAAAAAATTGCGACAATGCGATAAGCCTATCATCGTCATCACAAACTGACCTTCTTTTTAAATTCATACTATCACAATTGGAGGGTAAAGCCGAGTTAGCATGTTCCCTTAAAGTTTTAGAAAACTGGCAGGAACTGAAACTATTTCTGAAGGCCACATTTGGGGAAACTAAACACCGCGATCACCTTTTATTAGACCTCCAAAACTGTAAACCCAAGGCTTCCGAAACAGTTTCACAGTACAGCCTCCGCTTAGAAACCTGTTTAACTCGACTGCAAACCGACATTGCCCATTCTACTCAACATCAAGACGAAATGAAAGGTCGCATTGCCAACACTGAAGACTTAGCCTTACATACTTTTATTATAAGTCTGCCAAGTCATATATCCACTATTGTTAGATGTAGAAATCCAACTAATTTACACGATGCCATTGATTTAGCAATACAAGAAGAAAAATTACAAAATTATATTCAGTCTTCTTCAAGGACTACTGAACCGAGGTCTCACAAATGTAAGACCTGCGGTAAATCAGGACACTCCGAGAGGAGCTGTTACCTAAACAGGCGTCCTATTCTTTCTATACCTGAACCGCCGCATCCAAAGCCATCTTATTCAAGTTCGCCTCAAACAAGTACTATATCCTGCAGATACTGCAAACATATTGGCCACGACATATCACAATGTCGTAAGCGCCAATATAATAATAATGCGCGCCAAATTCAAAAGCCGAACCCTTATAACCATACAAATAAGGTTCATTTTTATGACGAAACTTCAAATACTAGTGATAATGATTTAAACTAGAGGGGATTCCGGTTACGCGTCGTACGGAATCAGCTACTCAAACCGACGTGATATATGACGACTCACTTGGCTTTGTTTCTATGTCTTCTATGTATGCTAACTCTAATGAACATCTTCCTTTCAGGAAAAATAACTCACCTCTATCGTATAGCTCTAATAAATCTTATACTAAATCGGCTCTATCTAATACTAAATCGGCTCAATCTAATACTAAATCGGCTCTATCTAATACTAAATCGGTTCAATCTTCTACTAAATCGTCTCAATCGTCTCTTTCTACCAAATCAAAGCCATCTCAAATGATGTGCTTTACTAAACCGTCTCAATCGTCTCTTTCTACTAAATCAAAGTCATCTCAAATGATGAACTTTACTAAATCGACTCCATCGACTCAATCTACTATAACTTTGACTCAATCGCCTCTCTCGACTCTATCGCCTCTATCGACTCTATCGCCTCTATCGCCTCTATCGCCTCTATCGACTCAATCGACTCTATTGACTCAATCGACTCTATCCTCGAATCAATCGAATCTCTCCCTGAATCAATCGACTCCATCGTCTCAATCGACTCAAACTATGTCTCACTCGTCTCAATCCAATTACCCGACTCGTTCATCGAAATCGAAAGCCAAATTCAAAAATTCAAAATTGTTTTCAGAGCAACAACGCAGTAGTTCAACTACAAACATTAACCCTGATGATACCACATCGCATCAGGTTATTTATGAGGTATCATACAACAATAAAATTCATTTACCTCACGTGTATGTAAATTCTAGTTACTCGAATAAGCCGCTAGTGCTCCTAGTTGATTCTGGTGCAGCAATATCGCTTTTAAAAAAGTCATCTCTACAAGCCTTGCCTGAATTGAAACCAAATAAAATCAAGTTCAAAGGAATCGATAAAAACTCTGAGTATACAGAAAGCTTTGGTCAATTTCCATTTGATATTAACTTACCAGGCCATACTATACTCAGTGATTTTAACCTAATACCGGATTCCGTTGATATTAATTTTGATGGAATCATTGGCAATGACTTTCTTAAATCCAAAAATGCTGCAATCAACTATGAGTATAATATTCTACAGATAGGGATACACTCCCTACCTCTTTATTTTACCAAACCAGAATATACTATTCCTGCTCGCTCTGAAACAATTATTGAATGCAATGTTTCTAACCCTAAAATATCCACCGGTTTCATTGACAAATTTGAAATTGAAAAAGGCGTGTTTATATCAAGCTGCCTAGTCTCAGTCAAACCCAATAATCATGTTAATGTCTCAGTCCTTAACACTACCGATTTCAACGTCAAAATCACATCCTTATGTGTTGAACTAAATCCATGTGATCTCCCTGACGACATTCAGATTAGTCATATAAATCCTACATCTCAAACTCCTGACAGAATTCATAAGGTTAAAGAACAGATCAGATCTTCTCACCTTAATGATGAGGAATCCCGAGCACTTCATAATCTATGCACGGAATATTCTGATCTCTTCCACCTTGATGGTGACCCTCTGACTCATACCAATACCTTAGAACATGCTATCAAAACAACTAGTTCACAGCCGATTCATACAAAAACATATCGGTATCCCGAAGTCCATAAAGACGAAGTAAATAAACAAATAGCTAAAATGCTCGATCAAAAGATCATCAAACCTTCTAGTTCTCCCTGGTCTTCCCCTATCTGGGTAGTCCCTAAAAAACAAGATACTTCTGGCCAAAAGAAATGGCGAATCGTAATCGATTACAGAAAGCTCAATGATATTACAAAAGGTGATGCATATCCTATCCCTAACATAACCGAAATCCTTGACCAACTGGGACACAGTAAATACTTCTCAACCCTAGATTTAGCATCTGGGTTCCACCAAATCAAAATGAACGACGCTGACGCAGCTAAAACTGCATTTTCCGTTCCTAATGGACATTTCGAGTATACTCGAATGCCTTTTGGTTTGAAAAATGCACCTGCAACCTTCCAAAGACTAATGAACACAGTGCTATCTGGTCTACAAGGTCTGCACTGCTTTATATATCTAGATGACGTCATCATTTACAGCCATGACCTCTCCTCACACGTACAAAAACTCGAACTTGTTTTCAAAGCTCTAAGAGAGCATAACCTCAAATTACAACCAGATAAGTGCGAATTCTTACGTCGCGAAGTAGCTTATCTTGGTCACATTATCACTGATAAAGGTGTCTCCCCAAATCCGGATAAAGTCAAAGCTGTTGTCTCTTATCCTATTCCTAAAAATCCAAAACACATCAAAGCTTTTCTAGGCCTTGTCGGCTATTATAGGAAGTTCATTAAGGACTTCTCAAAAATCACAAAGCCTCTTACTTCCCTGCTCAAAAAAGACGTTGAATTCGTCTGGTCCGATGCTCAAACCCAAGCATTTGAGACCTTCAAATCCTTATTAATCTCTGCTCCTATACTACAATATCCTGACTTCTCTAAGGAGTTTATCCTCACTACCGATGCATCAAATTACGCCTTAGGTTGCGTCCTCTCCCAAGGTGAAATAGGCAAAGACCTTCCCATCGCTTACGCGTCCCGCACCTTGAATAATGCCGAAGGTAATTACAGTACCACAGAGAAAGAACTCTTAGGTATTATTTTCGGTGTTAAAACTTTCAGACCCTATCTCTATGGTAGGAAATTCAAAATCGTCACTGACCATCGTCCCCTAGTCTGGTTATTTAATTGCAAAGACCCCAGTAGCAAACTTGTTCGTTGGAGATTGAAACTGGAAGAATTTGATTATGAAATTATCTATAAACCAGGTAGGATTAATTCCAACGCTGACGGACTCTCTCGTCCTCCCATCAACGCCATCGACGATCTTGACATTGACTTGACTGTTAACTTGACTTACGAATCCTTCCTTAAGTCCCGTTCCAGTCCTACTATCTTTGATACCCAGATTATCGAACACAATCAAAACCTATTGAAAACCACTTGTTCCGCCATTGCCTATCCAACGTCCATTGACCTAGATGAATCTAACTTTTATTGTGAAGAAATTCTAGATCTTCTCGAGGACAAACAAGATTTCATACAGTCCGAAAGAGAACTTCATCATGTTAAATCTACCACAGTAAACAACAAAACATTTTTCCATCTCTTTACCAAAATCCACCATTTTGAATCCGCATCTTATAAAGACGTGTTCACAGTACTCATGTAACCGATCTAGATTACTAGATTATCGGTTCTCTTAAAAACTAGTTTAAATAAGCGACATCTGTAGGCAAACTCACAAACGACTACCTAAATTCCGTTTGAAGATTAAAGCAACCTTTAAATCGAGAAACCTAACTACCTTTGCTGCGCGCTGAGGTAGTTCAGCGATTCACCGATAGAGGTCGCATATAACAATCAAAAATATGGACAGTGACAGTTAAACAAATGTCAATCGAGTTTAGAGAAAATAATGCCACGAGTTGTGAGTTCCGGTGAACGAACGTTGATATTTTGAAAAAGTTCAAAATGCAGTGTAGTGATTGGACTGACGACTACGACGGGTTTGAGGCCTTTTTCATTACCATATAAGGTAGCGAAATGCGCCTCCGACTTCCGCCCCAACTTGTTGTTTTTACTGCAAGCGCAACCAACCTCACTTTGTCACCGGCCATCGACTGTGCAACTGCTAATAAATTACTACGTCTAGTGCTACAAAAACCTTATTAAATTCTAACATCAATCTTCAGAACCCCCATACATTGGGTAAGTTTGAGTTTTGAAATGAAAGTGTACTTGACCACCATAAATTATAACCTACAATTTGTAACCTTTGGTATGTACTCTCAACTTATTTACTGTATTTTTTTATGTGTCTTACATGCTAACTCTGTAGTTTAATTTATGTGTTTTTCTGTGTTTTCTGTTGCTTCTCAACTTTCTTCTTGTTTCTATTTTACGCCCTTCTGGCAAACTTGAAAGGGTGTTGCTGGTGGCTCGCAATTCCCGAGGTACCTAGGCTAGTCCCTAATTGCTCGGTAGTGAACGGACCTCGTGGATTGTGCGCACTTTTACCAGCAACACACCTATTTACGCCCTTCTGGCATTCTGAGCGGCTGGTGGTTTGCATCCGCGAAGGGCCTAGCTAGTCCCTTTATGCTCGGTAGCGGAGGCCTTAGCGGATGCGAATTCTTCACCAGCAGCATTACTTCCTTGGCCCTTATGGCATCTCTTGTTTGCTGGCGGGCCACATCCCTAAAGGCCCTCTGCGAGTCACTATATGCCCAGTAGCAGAGGGACAGTGGACCCACCAGCTCAACACTTTACTGGACCCATTGTGACCGGAGCACATGTGCTTTCCAGGGTTCCAGTACGAGGCGGAATTCTCCAAGTACGAGGCTGAAGTCTGAACTACTAGCAGTACACGACGTCTGAACTCCGGCCGTCCACTGATCTCCAGCACCGACCGCGGCCACCTTTCTCTACAGCGATTGCTGGGAATTTCTACCGGCGCGGCGGTGTGGAGCCGACCCTGAACGGCAGACCTGCTGCTGAGCATCGGCCAATACTAGCGGACCGGAGCTAAGTCCTGAAACAAGGAAGCTTGCCAAATTGCCATACCTGTCTGAGATCCACGACCCTTTCTATTTATTATACTTATATTCTCATCTCTCTTCTTTCTCTCATGCTCCCTTCTACCCTGAGTAGGTAGGAAGGTGACACTCAAAGAGTTACGTAACCAACTCATAATATTTCATCCTGATGTTAGAGAAATTGCTATATCTGACTTTGCTAATCCTTTTGACAAATTAAAATTTCTTCTTATTTATGAAATGATAACATATCTCTTTAACAACACGCAAATCAAAATCAACATCTTCCACAACAAGATCATATATCCTACTCCAACCGAAGTCCCTACCATCCTCAAAGACAATCATGATTCTCCTGTAGGTGGTCATATAGGTACAGCTCGAATGTACAACAAACTTAAGGACCTATACTACTGGAAAAATATGAGATCCGAAATTGAATCATATGTCAAACACTGTTCCCATTGCCAACAAAACAAAGCTCTTAGAATAACAAACAGAGCTCCTATGGAAATAACTTCCACATCTCACGAACCTCTACAACGTATCGCGACAGATATTGTCGGTCCATTGCCTGAATCTGGTCCTGAAAAGTACAAATACATAGTAACTTTTCAAGACGATCTCACTAAATACTCAATGGCATATCCCATCACTCATTCAACAGCCGAACAAACATCCCAATGCCTTATTAAATTCATTTCCCATTTCGGCATTCCTAAAACCATCCTTTCAGACCAAGGTGTCCACTTCATAGCCGAAGTCTACAAACAAATCACGTCCCTATTCAAAATCAAGCATCTTTTCTCATCTCCTTACCATCCTCAAACTAATGGTGCTCTCGAAAGGGGCCATTCTACACTTAAGGAATACCTTAAGTCTTATGTCAACGCTAGCCAAGACGATTGGCATAAATACCTTCCCACTGCACTAGTGTCATACAACTCAAGTGTCCACTCATCAACTAACTTTACTCCTCACGAATTGCTTTTCGGTTGCAAACCTCACATTCCCAGTTCCATTTACGATATTTCCCCTGAAGTGACTTACCCTGACTACATCAAGAAATTGAAACACAAACTTGCTATGACACATAACCTAGCCCGCGAAAACCTTCTTAGAAGTAAAGAAAGGTCCAAAACTTACTATGACAAACACTCTCGCACCGTATCGTATGATGTCGGAGACGATGTCTATGTTAAGTGCCATCACAGACTGCGTAAAGCTTTGTCACCAGTCTGGAAAGGCCCATTCAAAGTCATAAAAGTTCACAGTAATCACAACGTCACAGTCCTTGTCAATCGTAAGCATGTTCGATACCATTTCGACGAAATAAAACTTGCTCACAATTCTGTTCCAGGGCCATCGTGCCAGGAATAACAACTGTAATATCACTTTCACTACCAAATCTCACAACGCCGATCATCAATAGTCCCGGTCTCTTCTATGATCCTATCGGTACTGTCAAATATTATAATGATTTTTACAATGTTATAACCTTTTCTGATCTGTCCTATTTTAAGCCTCATATCGATAACCTTAATTATATTTTAGATACTTCTAAGTCGATTTGTTCTAATTATCCTTCTTATCAAACGCGTATCGACTGCATTAACGTATTAAGTCCATTAGAAATCATGCTTGACAATGTCAATAATAACTTTCATTCATTATCTCACTTAACATCAACTAACTCTACTAGATTCAAAAGAAGCGCTTGGTTTGGCTTCGGAGGTCCAATCCTTAAACAATTATTCGGATCCTTAGATGAAGACGATGCCAAGGCCTTCACTGAAGCTATTAATAGTGTACAAGACGACCAACGCCATTTAGCCGGTCTCATGAAAAATAACATTCATGTAATTTCCTCTACCATTTCCACATTTAATAAAACCATCAAAAAACTTAACGATAACGAAATTAATCTTAACGAGAACATGCAAAAGCTTAATAAAGTTCTCGAAACAATATCAGATGACTCAAATCGATTTCAGGCTAGTATTCACTTAGCTATGACTTTTAGTGCTCTCGAAAGTTCTTTGATGATTTTAAATTCTAACATTAAAGACCTCATTGACGCTATTCTATTCGGTAAAATCAATATCGTTCACCCATCAATTCTAAGTCCTACTCAGCTTTTTAATGAACTGTCATCTAATCCTAACATTCATCATAACTTTCCTATATCTGTCTCAATCAATAGCATCCATATGCTCATGGACATCGCAGACGTAGCATCTTTTGTGAATGATGATAAACTGGTCTTCGTTATCAAAATTCCTCTAGTATCATTAACTGAATACAATCTCTTTCACGTATACGCTCTACCGACTCCTCACGATATTCAAAAGCCTAATTCATTTGCAATGATAAATCCGAGCACCAAATATTTAGCAATAACCGACGATAGGTTATTATATACTCTAAACGACAATCTCAGTGAGTGCAAAGTGATTCCCAGTAAATACTATTTGTGCAAACTTAACAATGTATATTCTAGTGTCTCTAATCAATTGTGTGAAGTGTCAATTCTTACGGAACACATCAGTGCTATTCCCAATACGTGTAATTATAAGTTAATAATAGGTAGTATAGATATCTTTCAGAAAATAAGTAATAATAGATGGTTATATGTTCAGTCAGATATAACGAAAATAACTGTAAAATGTACAGGTTTTATTAATGACTATGATATCGTTGGTTCAGGTATTCTTTCAATCCCAAAAGATTGTACGGGTTATCATAAACTTTTACAATTTACTCCATCAAATGAATACGACGTACAAATTCATTTGCCAACTCCTAACTTCAATATTATAGAAGATGACTGCTGTTCAAAGCAGAAAGTCAATAAGAGTTTCTCTTTCTTAACACCAATTAAACTATCTCACATAAATCTTGATTCTTTACAGTACGCCTCTCACAACCTCGAGCGGAGTGTTGATGAGTTGAATAAAATTGAGAACCAACCATACCATATCACTTACGGTTACTATTTCAGTATCCTTACAACACTTCTTTCTATTTCTGTATTTTCATTTATATTCTATAAAATATACCGCTGTTTTTGTAAAAACAACCCTAAAGATGGGTGTTGTATTCAAATATACAATCATTTTAATTCTAAATCTAATACTCGTGTTAAAAGTAAATCGAGTTTTGAAATGACTGACATCGAGTTCACCTCCGAAGACTCAACTTCTCCAAAAACTTTGAGGAGGAACCTCGATTTTAATTTATAGTATTCTTATTCTGCTACTATTTGTAAATCATAAGTTAAATTTTAATTCTAATTCAAAATCTTAATTCTAATTCTAAAATCTTATTTTTAAATCTTAATTCTAGTTCCAATTCTAAATCTTGAATCTAAGATCAATTCTAAATCTAATATCTTAATTGCAATTTCATAACTTTAGTTTAATGCCTAATTCTAATGCCTTGATTTAATATGTAATACAATTATTAGTTAATGTTTACTCTCATACTTATTCTGATTTTTACTTCTAAATCTTAACAATAATTTTCATACAATTTCTTAGGTTCTAACTTTATAGAGTTTAACTAAATAATGTACTTAATATTATGTGTAAGTTCATACTTTACAGTGTAACCTTTATAGCACATGTGTGCATCATGATACCTGTAATGCGATATCTCCATTGTTTTATTTTTGCTAATGTTCATGTCGAAATATGTTTTTGTTAGGTATATTGCGAATACCAGCTGATATTTATTGTTTAAATGTTTATGTCACTGTTTTCTATATTGTTTCTAATGTCTGAATAATTTCCAATTTCTATGTTAAAATTACTGCACTTTACAAAATTCCTTTTGCTATTCTATTATATCAATTAATATTCTATATCCTTTAAATCTATTTTTCTATTTTCTACTCACATCCTAATTTTATTTTTGGATGTTCCGTTCTAAAGGAGGAAGGTGTTACACCGCGTATATTGCTGACTAGGGGCAAACCCCCATCGACTTCATTCAAACACTGACAGCATTATATGTTCCTATATAATCCGCGCTTTCCAAATTAAATTGCCTTTTGTTTTGTGTTCTTCAGTGTATCAACTAATTGCTCTTAAAGCCGTCTTGCTGCCAGTTCAGTAACAGTAAAGTGAAGTGCAGGAATTTATTCCCTTGTGTGTAAAAACGTGTAAATATTAAATAAAATAAAATAAATGTTTGTGTGTGTGTGAATGGTTGTTTTTTTTTAAGACAACCAGGAAGAGCCACACAACAGTACGTAATACATGTATCAAGTAAGAAAACCTCTCAGATTTATTTCATTTTCTAGGACCATAGACTAGAGGGCTATATTGACTATTGTTTGTTAAGTATAAGAAGTTTAAGATTTTCTAATAATTAATGTATCCTAAGAGGTTAAGAAAAAAAAACTATCAATTTCCAAAAACTCGTCTCAAATTCTCCATACATTATTTCTATGGACGCGCAATGTTGAATATATACGCGCCGTATGCGCTCGGCAAATCAGTCGACCACCGGTGTGCCTAGTGCGAGTGTTACAAAATTATTCGGTTAACTTCACCATCGCGTGAATCGAGTTAACGTCAAACACATTGACAATCGTCAACAAGCGAGTGCGAGCTACAATCGAATTTAACCACTCGATTTGCGTTTACTCACCGTGAACAGCGTAAATTATTTTTCTTAAGTTGGCAGCACGTTTGCGTCTCGAGATAAGCCGACCAAATTTAGGATGACATATTATTATGTGGGCTTATTGTAAACAGCTGTAATAATTTTCAAAATTATACTTATTATCATCTTTGTTTATGGTTGTTGTTTTGATTCGGACGCTTCAAAGTTTGTGGAAATTATATTAAAATGAAGACGAGCTCGTCCCAATTTGATTTAATGGTAACATTTATGGAGCAGTAAGTGCAATTTAAAGTTATTTTGGTGTCTATTGACTTATGATTTCGTGACTTTCTGTAGGTTGTTGTGTTCACGAATAAAAAATTATCGCTTTTTCAGGCATGGAGACCTCAGCAAACCATCTTCCAATGCAAGAGGAAGGATGGCCAGTATTAACATCTGGGAAGAGCTGACCAATCTATTAAATAGCGATTGAAGTGGTGATACAAAACCTTGTAGTCTTGTGTAGTTCAGGGACAAAGAATGATTAGAAATGAATTCCCACTACTGAACGAGACCGAACTATTCCCTGACATCATCCTTATTAGTTCAAATGTACTATTAGGTCTTTGGTACAGAGCCAAAAAAAATAGCGAGTCCAATCACATGTATTTGTACTCAGACTCTCACAAATAAAACTACTAAGCTAAATTGAACCTTAGGTGTTGAGTTATACTGGTTATTTTGTTTAACATTAAATGGAATAAAATTAACAGAAACAGAAGATTGAACAATGAGTGTAAACAATCTTTTTCAAAAGTTTCAAATATTGTGTTTGGTTCGTTTACTTCTTCGTACCTAAAACCTACCTACATCTTTCTTTAGCTAGTTATCTCTTTTTCGCTGCGTAGTAGAACGCGAGTAGGTAGGTAGGTACGTCAGTCGCGTGCCATTTCTTTTGGATCACTTACGTGAATCGATTGAGTGTACCTACTAATATATAACTACCAACATATTTTTTTAAGTTTGGTGATGGACTAATGCTAATACATAAATAATTTAATGGAATGAGTGCATGTGACGAGCTTATAATACCTAACACTTGTCTTGCTTTGCTAGGTTAATAAAAAAACGTTAGAGCCTACCTTGTTCAGTTCGTCGCGGTAACCGTGCGAGACGGACGTGTTTATATTGTCTAATCTTGTTTTGAGACGCGCCGCGATAAGGTCGGTGCGGGCTTAGCTACCTGGCCGGGCGCGTTCTCGAGCGCGCTTTTGAGATAATGTCGTCCTGCTTAATGGAAGATGACGAAATCGAAGAACAGATGGAACCGTGTGTGACTAAACCAGTAAAGCGAGTACGTGAGGAAGAAGATAATTCTGATGAACAGTGGCAGTCAGTTACAAGAAAAAGTAAGAAGTCGCGGCAAGTAATAGAAATAAAGGATACGGAAAAGAAAAATAAAGCAGAAATATATATATCTTGTGAGAAACCTTTGCCGAAGCAATTCGCTTTGGCAAAACTGTTTAATGAGCTGAAGATTCGTGATGTTGCGCACATCAAGTATTTGAACCCATATAAAATAAGAGTGACGTTTGAAGAAGAAAAGAGCCTTCAGGATATTACCTCTATTGAAGAGTTACAGAAAAAAGGGTGGCGATTTAGCAAATCGTCGGAAGTGAACTACTCCTATGGTGTCATAAAAGATGTGGATATAGACTTGTCGGAAGAAGAGATTTTGAAAAACATTACGTGCCCTGAATCTGTGGATCTCATTTCATTAAAGAGATTATCCCGCCGAAACAGAGAAAAAGATAAGGAAGAGAGATGGAGTCCGTCGGAGACAGTGCGCCTCTGTTTCAAAGGTAATTGGCTACCTACCTATATACACATCCATGGAGTGGGAGTTATGATTGAGCCATACGTGTACCCCGTTACGCAGTGCGTTCAGTGTTGGGCACTGGGACATACTGCGAAACTATTAAAAGAAAGGTATGCCTTGAATGCAGCGGGGACCATGAAAACTGTGCTACTAAAGTGTTTACGTGTATCAATTGCTCAGGAAGACATATGGCTATGGCAAAAACATGCCCTGCATATATTAAGGAAAGGAGGATAAGGTTGATTATGGCAGAATATAATTATACTTATAGTAAGGCATCGCATATCTATGCCGAGTCACCTATGTTATACCGGCGGACAAAAGAGACCCACGATCGATGACTCAGATCGTTACGCAAACTAGTGGAGCAGAAACTCAGCCTAGTCCTAGTTTGTTGTTGACCGATACAAAATATATACCGTCGGATCATCAATCAGAGAAAAGCGTTATTTTGCCTACGAGACAGCCGAGAAAAAAGAATAAGAAACCTAGAAATGTTTGGGCCCATTCATCTGATTGGAACTATGTTGAAGAAGATGGTCACAAAGAAGAGTCAACGCAACATGAGCGAAACTCGGATGAGCGATCACCTGAGAAGACTACATTTAGTGAGCTTATGTCTAGAATACAGGAAGTAATATTTCTTAAGAGCCTGGATATTCAATCCAAACTGAAACGGGTTATTAAGCTGTGTGGCGAGTGGATCATAATTGTGATGGTTGATAATGTTTCGGACTGGCCCGTCACCAACTCAATTAATACGTTTTTGAATCATAATGGATAATACGACTATTATTAAACTGAACATTTTACAATGGAATGCCCAGAGCTTTAGAAAAAAACAGGCGGTATTTGAACAGATACTAGTGCAAGAAAACGTCCATATTGTTTGTTTAAGTGAGTCATGGTTGGCGAAAGACAGCCCTTTAAGAGTAGGTCAGTACAATGTTTACCGCACTGACCGCGACTCCCACGGTGGAGGCGTGGCCATACTTACACATAGATCGTAGAAGTCACAGGTATGTCAGTTAAGTTTGCCTAATTGCGGCCTAGAACTAGTTTGTGTTAAAATTCTAAACTGCAAGCTTATCGATAATATTATATCGGCCTACTGTCCACAAGCTGCTAGCCCATCCTTGAAAGATTTTTAAGATTTATTATCAATATTTAAGCATCGAACTCTTATACTTGGCGATTTTAACTCCCATCACGTGTCATGGTCTTATAAAACGGATACTAGTTGATGCCCTGATAGATAGTGAGTTTATTGCCTTAAACGACGGTCAAGACACTCGTGTCAAATTAGTAGACGGGCAACTTCAAAAAACTTCTCCAGATTTATCACTAGCCTCTTCTGATATTGCTGAAAATTTAATCGGTCAGTTCTGCAAGAGAATCTAAAAAGTGATCACCTAATTATAAAAATAAGTACTAGATTGTGTGCGTCCAGTAAACGTCTCAACGATATGTTCAATACTTGTAAAATACCTACAGACAGTCCAAAGTGTTATAATTTTTTTTTAGATAAATTGATCACAGCAGCGGATTTGCATATACCTTAAAAAAAATACACTCAAAATCCTGAGTCCAAGTTTAAACCTAAAGCTTGGTGGAAAAGCGAGCTATCTCGCCTAGTAGCCATACAAAGATTAACGTTATCGCAGTTTAGAAAAAATCCTACACCTGCTAACTTATCTACTCTTAATGAAAAATGTGCTGATGCTAATAAGCTAATAACCGATACGAGAAATAATATCTGGCAGGAGGTATGCTCAACCGTGAACGAAAAAACGTCCTCTGCACAGATGTGGCAACGCATGAGATGGGTCAAAGGTAACAAATATAGCCAACAACATGTCAGTGAAGTACAAGCGTCTCACTTGCTTAATGCACTGGCACCCGATTACGTCACTCCAATGCAGCCTATATTTAACAACTCGAATTATCAACTAGATAGCGAAATCTCCATGCAGGAGCTTGATGCATGTATTAAATCGAAAGATACATCTCCTGGATGCGACGGTGTAACGTATTCTATGATAAAATACCTTCCAAATAATGGAAAGTGTATACTTCTATCGTTGTACAATCAATGCCTATCAGCTGGGTTTGTACCTACGCAATGGCAGACGGTAAATTGCGGCTCCATTGAAGCGGAGACGAGCGGAGCTGAGAGACGTGTGGGGATCGACCAATAATATTACATGAAATCCACATCTCGTCTCCGCTCTGCTTCAATGGAAACAGTCAAGCGGAGACGAGCGGAGCGGAGAGGAGACGTGTGGGGATCGACCAATCATATTACATGAAATCCACATCTCGTCTCCGCTCCGATTCAATGGAAATAGTCAAGCGGAGATGAGCGGCGAAGTGACGTGGTAGAAGTCGACAATCAAGAGAGGGGCGAAGCAGAGTGGAGGGGCGGGATTCGAATCGGTTTCGAGCCGCAGTCCGCATAGTCAGTTGGACCGCTAGCGTCACCGATACTACACAACTGCGTACGCTTAACAATGGGTGACGAATTGTTCATTGAAAATGTCAAAAAGTACCCATGTTTGTGGAACACTCAACTTACTACTTACAAGTGTAATGAGACGAAGGATGCGGCATGGCAGATAGTGGCGAATGAAACAAGTATTCAGAATGGTAAGTACAATACGTATTTATTTAAATTATAAAATGCTCAGGCGTCGCAAAATACGGGTCTCCTGCCACGGGACTTTACCCTCGTTGTTGTTTTAATCACAAAATATATCTCGGATCCGGTAAATTTCCCTTGTACTTGCATTATTTGTTATCGTCAATGTATTGCTATCCCTCTCGTCTCTTGATACCGCATCTGCATTTATTTCATTTAAAAAGTTTGGCTGGTTTTCAATCAAATAATTATGTAAAATGCATGTTGCTTTAACAATTTTATCGACAGTATCGACTTGGCATTCAAATTCTCTATGATACACATACCATTTCCTTTTCAACACACCGAATGTCGCCTCTACAATACGACGAGCTCTTGATAGCCTGTAATTAAATATTCTTTTGCTTGCATTCAATTGATCTCTAGGATATGGACGCATTAAATTATAAGACAAGGGAAAAGCTTCGTCCCCAATAAATACGAATGGTACTGGTTCTCCATCTTGAGTTAGTGGTTCAGGTGGTGGTAAATCTAAAGCATTGTTTTGTAGTCGCCTTCCAAATTCGCTATCAGAGAATATTCCTCCATCACTGAACCTCCCCATAGACCCAATATCTGCCATTATTATTTTCCTTCTAGCGTCGGCTACACACATTAAAACGATTGAAAATCTGTGTTTATAATTAAAAAATGAAGACCCTGAATTTTTTGGTGCATTAATGTACACATGTTTGCCGTCCAGCGCACCAGCACAATTCTTGAATTGCCACAAGTCTGCAAAATCTTTTGCTATTCTATACCAATCATCTTTATTTGGTACTGGCATGTATAACGGCTGCAGCACCTTCCAAATGCAATCACAAACTTCTGGAATAATCTTTGATACAGTACTTTTTCCAATTCTAAAATTTTCTGCAATGGTTGAAAACTTGCTGCCAGTCGCTAAATATCTGTAAATATATTTTACTATATTACTTTCACAAAATAAAGCATGATTTATATATTAGAAAGTATTCTGTCAGAACCTACAACTGATAACTCTCAAAATTCGACAACACAAAATGCTGCTCCTTCGCCATCTCATTCATCCCACGCTTCTTCAACAACTACCAATAAAAGAAAAGCTGATGATATTACTGAGCTACTAAAAAACCATCAAGAAAATCACCAGCAATTGATGAAAGAACGAGCTGAAATAAAAGAAATTTTGACAGCACCCGATAGCGTTGACGAAATAGATCATTTTTTTCTTGGAATGGCAAAGAGTGTGAAAAAACTTCCGGCTTATTTGCAACGCCAAGTTAAACGGAACGCAATGAACGCTCTTATGGAAGCCGAGGAAGTAAATGAACAACATTTGTGGACTGCTCCGAATTATGGATACTGCACAAGTACAGATTCAAATACTTCGGCCAATTATTCAAACACGGAAACTTTGCGAAATAAAGAACCAGCTACACCCGATACTAACATAAACAGAAACCTAGATGCCCCAGCCTGACTTACACTTTCCCGCTCGGTTTTATACTGCGTTAAATATAAACAAAATCAAGTGTGTCTGTGTCATGATTCTGTAACAATAAATAATTACTAATAAATATTATTACAAGCATTTTATTCAGTTTCACCTGTCACGCTGTTTATGTGTTGGTTTGTATTACACATCATGAACTTACAAGTCGATTTTCACCTACTTCGAGATGTCAGAGTAACTTGAAATTTGGTATGAGTATGTAGATTTGAAAATGAAAATGCAATCCCATAAAAAAACAACAATGGCCGAAACAATGTATGTAAGAGCGTGGAGTATTTCAAAAAAGCATATCATGGGGACAGTGAAGTTCTGAAATGTTTTTTTTTTTTACAATTAAATAGTATTCACTTACTTCAGACACAACGCCAACCTTTCTTCACTTCTAATCGATAATCTGCAGTTAGTGTCATTCTTCCTTAAATGAGGTCCAATCAGGCTATGCAATTCATAAAAAGTCTTCCTGGTTACTCTATAAGAACTTTCAAATGTTTCGTCGTCACATGTTTGAAAAAAAGTTTCGAATTCCCCTTGTGTTGAATGATATTTTATGTGTTCTCTCACCCAGAATCTATGGTTTCTCTTAGTGGAGCTCAAGTATTTTGCGGCAATCAAAGCAATGTTCATTGCTTCGATTTCTTCGTCTTCTAGCAATGTTAGATATAAAACGGCTTTTTTTTTACTTAGCACCGACATGACGTGTGCACTCTCCAGATATCAGTTAACTAACTATAATGTATTGGGTCTCGACTGCTCGTCCCGGCTCGCTATACACCGCTCCGCTCGTCTCCGCCTCAGTGGAATCACTTACCTCTTTTCACAGCTCTGCTCCACTCAGCTCCGCTCGTCTCCGCCTCAGTGGAATCACGTACCTCTTTTCACAGCTCTGCTCCTCTCAGCTCCGCTCGTCTCCGCCTCAATGGAGCCCGCAGCTTAAGCCGGGGCGCAATCCTAATGAAGTTACGTCACTACGACCTATCTCTTTATTATCGTGCCTTTGCAAGATTTTCCATTTAATTATAAGTAAATGACTAGAATGGTATGTGGAACACAATAATTTGTTCTCATCTAATATGGTCGGATTTAGAAAAAGTAGGTCAGGTATGGATAATTTAAGTACCTTGATAAGTAGAATACAAATAGGATTTTCTAAAGGTGCGTCTACAATTGGATGCTTTATAGACATATTAAATGCTTACAATAACGTAAACATAGCTGTGCTACTATCGATATTAGACAAGATTAGGGTTGGCCCAAACATATGTTATTATTTATGGAATTTTCTGAAAGAAAGAACGTTACAGGTGAATATCGGGGTTAAATATTTGAATAGGTCTTCCGCAGGGGGACCCATTATCGCCCTTTCTGTTTAATGTTGCTACAATAGATATTTGTAAAACTTTAGAAAACCACGTTTACATTTCTCAGTACGCAGATGATTTTATTATATACAATCACTGTAGAAGTATAACAGAAGGAGGACAGAGGCTAGAGGTTAGTTTAAACATACTATGTTCACTTTTAGCCGAGCTGGGCTTAGAGATTTCACCGAACAAAAGCAAACTATGTATTTTTAAAAGGGGTTTTTTCCGTGACACATTAAATATCAGTTTAAATAACATACCATTAGAAACTGTAGAAAACGTCAAATACTTAAGAGTATGGTTAGATAGAGGAATTAGATGGACTAAACATATTCACTGTCCAGGTTTCGGAGTGGAAATGTCCCGTACGTCCCGTTATGATTTAGGTAAAATTCGGTATATTTAGGGTTATAATGTATACTAATGTGTTATAAAATATTTATACTCTACTTAATGTGTTTTTTTTTTATGCAGACCACATATGGTCTGTGGACTCGTAGGGCTTCCAGGATGATAAAAATCACCTCGTGAGTCCGTGCATATTATCTGTTTTATTTCATATATTTTTTTCCTGATGGCAACACAAAATACGAGTATCAAGTGACATTGACAGATTATATTTGACGTAATATTATTGACATTTGTGACGATCATTCACTCATTGTGTCGACAGGAAGTGGCGCTCTAAAGGTTGGATATGGCTTTTGTTTGTAAAATGAGTCGTGAAAAACCGTATACAGACGATCAGTTGAGGAGATTATTAGAAGAAAGTGACTATGAAGTGGAAACTAATTCAAATTCGTCGAATGATGAGGAAAGTTTGTATGATGACGACGACAGTGTGGCAGATCCTGATTTTTTGCCTAGTGAGATCGATTTGCCATCTGCGGAAGGCACCAGATTGCTGGGTACACAGGTAAATATGAATGCTCTTTTTGTTGATGATAATGAAGATTTACTACAACCACAACCAAGTAACCTCACAAAGTTCCAGTACACTTACTAGTGATGTACCCGCATTGCCTAATTCCGATTCTAACGACGAAACAAACACGACTGTTCAAGTACGAAGAAATGAAGCTAGTGATGTAACCGCACTGTCAAATTCCAATTCCGACGACCGACTAGTAGCGTTGAAACAAACTCAACTGCTCAAGCACCAAGAAATTCAGCTCCAAGACCAACTACAGATTATCAGATGAAACGACATGACGAGAATCAAGGTTGGAACTACGACATCCAGCCATTACAACGTGAAAATTTTACTTGTGAAAACTTTATTCATATTGATCACATTCCCGGAAATGCTGATGTCTTTACGATATTTCGCTTATTGGTTGATGACGAAGTCTTTACTGTTTCTAAAGGTAAGCAAATTAAAATAATGCTCCTCATCCGATCACTGTTTTCGGCGAAATTTCTACTTCGTTTCAACTACATATTTCTGGAGATCAACTGAACCACATTCGAAACAGTGGAGAAGTTTCCAAAGAGGAGAAACGGCATCTTATGATGTTGCAACTTTCTATATGGCTGATGATGAAAAGGAATCTGCTGAGTATGGGGGAATACTCGAAATTTCTGGACTCGTCTTGGGTAGAGGAAGATACTAATATGCAGCCACCAAAGCCATCGAAAAGATTAAGGAGTGGACGCGCGACCTGACTACACTACTGCTTCAATCCAGAGACTTGCCGCCGGGAAGTGTCGCGTCAGGCGCGAATCTCTAGGTGAGCTAACTGCATTATAAGTTTTTAGAATGGCAACACTAAATAGAAGAGAAAATATTGCTGTTTAGTCTATGACTTAAAGTTGGAGGGAAAAGGCAGTCCAAGTCTCAGATTAGGAAGTACATGTATAAATAGTTGAATTGTAAAAAGTGAGCAGAGTTAATCGTCAGTGAAATTATCCAGCCGTTTCTACTACAGGATCTTCTTCCTCCCAAGCTGAGTATAACTGATTGTCCATTACGTTTAGGAGGGTCCTGGGCGTTGAGACTCCTATGGCCTTTTCAGTGTATCATGTAATATTCGAACCTTGTTCTATAGTTATCATTCACCCACCCCTTCGGGGCGCCGGCTTGGATGTATGCCCTGGGATGCATCTCAGGAGGTGCCCTGATTGTATACCTACAGTACGGTCGTCGGTAACTCAAGTTCATATCTCGTGATCCAATTCGGGAGGCGAGATCTGGGTTATTTTATTATACTTAACGTTAAATTATTACGTGCGCACGTGTTTGATGAGCGAGTGACATATCAGAGTCGTCTGAGTAATTCCTCGCACCCTTATGAGAGTTAGATTTACTCTCTAGGTACTGTGGGTGTGTCGTGACATTGTGACACGGTGATTGATCGTTGCTGACTGTAACCAGCTACATTATGTTCTGCAGTTATCCAAAAAGTATTGCACCGAGGAGCGCCACGGGCCTACCGTGACTCTCCGTGGCTAGATGGATAATCAGGGTTACTCATCTTGCCATAATCTATGCAGGAGGTGGAAGGAGACAGCCAGCAACAACACGACTCACATACTCAACGCGAAGCAGAACTGTGGAACTAGCAACCTAGAGGAAGACGAATCCAGGTATGTGATTACATTGTTGGTAACATCGCGAACAGAGGACACATAATTCCCCAATACCACATACATCATATATTATCTGTCTTAACGATAAGACGAGGAGGAAAAAAGGTTATCCATTTCGCGATACTTATATTTAGTTGAATTAGGTGTTGCAAATTATGGATCGAATATTTTGATGAATGGTTTCAAGAGAAGGGGATATGGTACAAAACAATCCAGCCGCAGCCTCTTAACCTGGATTGACAACAGCAGATTAGGTAAGTCAGATTTAGTGTTATTGCTTTGACTCCGATGCGGACGCATCCCATTGAACAAGTTCGCTTATGTCATGCGCAAGACTAGTTCTCAGCTGTGCAGTGTGTGTAACTTAGAGGAGGACGTATATCATGTCATAATGGAATGTATCCGAAACGAGGCGCCGAGACAGTGTTTATTTTGTGACAGGTCCATGGGCATATGTAATACCTACCTTTCGTATCCTCACTCTGAAAAAGTGAAGATGATAGTAGACTAAGCGCCAGTCCACACAGCGCGTTGCGTTGAGTTGCGTCGTCGCAGCGCTGTCCTTGCGTTGTTTTACATACGAATAACCAAGGTATTCACACGGCGCGTTTCGTCGTCGCAACGCACACATGACGGACAGCAGCCCCCGAGACGAAGCGAGAGGGGGTGTACTCGTGCGACGTCGGAGCGGCAGCGCTCAGTTGCTTGTGCGTTGACAGAGAGGATACACGGCTCATTTCGTTTTACGTTTACGTTTTTGTATTTAGTTTTATTTGCAGGGTAAAATGAATACCATTGAAGAACTTGACATAGATTACTGATTACATTGATACAGGAAAGGGAAATTATATGGGACAAGTCAAACGTAGATTTTAAAAATAAAAATTTAAAAACAAAAGCCTGGGAAGACATATCAAAAGTTTTATTTCCTGATTACGAGAATTTCACAGCTGAACGAAAAAACAAAGTTGGTGAGTTCACAGTACAGATATTTATGTTTTTTTTTTATTTAAGAGGGCTTTCAAGATTTTCTTGCACCGCCAATTCCGCGATCAGTACAAAATTAATATCTCGACACTCTAAAATTTTAAAACTAAGGAAATCTAGATTAGCGTGAGTACTATTTTATTACTTAGCTCAAAACTAACCTAGACTACGCTGAGTAGGTATAAAATATAAATTTTTTACTGATCGCGGAATTGGCGGTGCAAGAAAATCTTGAAAACCCTCATAATACAATTATACCTTATTTAGCTGCCAAGGCAGAGTTCCTCTAGTCATAAAATAGGTCGCATATTGCTGTCTTATGACATTCGGTGCTGTCTGTTCTTCATGTGCGGGTTGTATTGGGAGAAATTCATCAACACTTATAGCAAATTTATCTCTTTGTCTAAAACCATCTCGATCAGCGACAAAATTGTGTAATACACAACATGCTTTTATAATGTCAGTAGCGAAGTCATAGGACACGTCTATCGGTCTGTGAAAAATGCGCCATTTGTTAGCCATAATCCCAAAAGCGCATTCGACATATCTTCTGGCTCTGCTTAGACGGTAATTGAAAACCTTTTGTTGTAAGTCGAGATTTTGACCGCCATATGGACGCATAATATGTTTGCTCAGTCCAAAAGCTTCGTCACCCACAAATACATACGGGGTTGGTATATTGCTACCAGAGAGTGGCTGGGGTTGAGGTAGTGGTAAGTTGTTGTTAATCATTAGCTCGTACAGTTTAGAATTTTGTAATATGGTTGAATCGCATTCTTTTCCGTATGCACCGATGTCGACAAATACGAATTTGTAATTTGAATCCACAATAGCTAGCAACACAATCGAAAAAAAGGCTTTATAATTAAAAAAAAGTGAGCCACTATTTGCAGGATTACACACGCGGATGTGTTTGCCGTCGATGGCACCAACACAGTGAGGAAAATTTGCCTTTACATCAAAACCCCTCGCTATTGTTTGGAAACTTTCAGTTGTCAGTTCAGGGATGTTGTCTCGAAGAAGATTGGTCCATATAGCACGACAAACTCTTTGTATCATATATGCAATAGTAGATTTTCCCCGTTTGAATTTGAAATGTAAATCAGTTATTGAATTTCCACTTCCTAGGTATCTGAAACGAAAATAATTATTATAATATGCATTTATGAGATAGATAGATACCCGAAAAAAAATACTGACATATTCAGACATCGATAGCAAATAACTTTCTCTATGTAACCAATTAATTCTGGAATCGCGAAAAAAATAACAGCTGTTGCATATATTTTGATTCAGTAGGTATTGCTTTTTGTATGTAACAGCTGTTATATTTTCACGATTCCAGAGTTGGTCACATAGTGTTTGTTAACGATATCTGAATATGTCATTAAATTTTATCGAGTAATTCACTATGTATAAATTATTAAATCATGTTTACTATTGGTTTTGCAGGTAATGATTTAATAAAGAAATGGAGAAGTGTAAAAGATAATTACTTCAGATATTCAAAAAAATTAAAAGAAGCATCAAAATCGGGCTCGGGCGCTACGAAACTGAAGAAGTATTATTTATATAATCAACTTCTTTTTTTGAGAAAAGTGGAACAAAATGCCACCGAATCTAGCTTAGACTCGCCTAGAGAAATCAACAATGAATCTACGTCTACAAATGATGACATTACCACAGGCAACACTCCGCGCTATGTTCCAGTCGCGCGCAAAAGGGCAATGCAAATGGATGAGTTTGAAAGAGAAGGACTAAAACTTCTCAAGGAGCCGGAAAATCGCCATATGTCCTTTTTCAGAGCTATATTGCCATCTATTCAAGAATTTTCCGACCGAGAAACTCTCCGTTTCCAAAGTAAAGTTATACAAATTATAGATGAAATGCGGTATGGAAAAAACATCATCATATGTGAGTGGCCCATCAACGTCTCACCAACCATCATATGTGTATCAAACTGCAAATTTTCAAAGTACATACATTTCTGATTATAATAATTCAATTACATCTCCAGAAACATCTCAAGCAAGTGAAGAAACTGAATACGATTTTTCTAATTTGTAATTACTGGATGATATCTCTCTTAAATAATGTCTAAACTTAAAATTATGACAATTGCTGATTATTTGTGAGTTGATTACTAATTAAACAAACCAAAAAAACTGTTATATTTTTATTGCTTAAATATACACTCGAGAGCAATGAATCCGGGTCACTTAAAGAATGTTAAAAATCTCGGAAACTAAAAATGATAGGTTAATGCAATAAATTGTATTTAATAGACAATGCAATACTCCTTAAATGAAAGTAAAAAAAATATGAGTCACCATACATTTTATTAACACAAAATTACATAAAGAAAAAAACTGCTGATCTCTCCTTAAAACAAAAATAGGAAACATGAAATTTTTGAACTTTATTACGATTTTCTTGAATTTTAATACTTCGTATTGCCTCCTCGTGCTTCCATTACTGCGTTTACGCGGTTTGGCATGCTGTACACCAAGTTCCTTATACGATTTTGGGGAATATTCTCCCATTCCTCTGTGAGAGCGTTTCGTTGTTGCGTTCCTTGGGGGAGGGTTTCGTTGTTTTACGCATCTGCCTAGCTCGTCCCAAGCATGCTCGATCGGGTTGATATCCGGGCTGCGCGCTGGCCACTCCATACGAGTAATGTTCATCTCTTGAAGGTAGTCATTCACAATCCTACCTGTATGAGGTCGGGCATTGTCATGCATAAATATAGCTTCCTCACCTAAATTGACCATAAATGGACCAACGTGATCATTGAGGATTTCTTCCACATATCTTTCGCTAGTTAAAGAGCCGTTTTCTATGATCACCAGCTCTGTGCGACTTTCAGAAGAAATTCCGGCCCACACAAGTACAGACCCACCACCGTAGGCTACTTTTTCTTCGATGCACGCTTGCTTGAATCTTTCCCCTGGTCTTCGATACACTCTGTGTCTTCCATCGTGCTTGTAGAGCAATAAATTTTGATTCGTCGGAGAACATAACTTTTGACCAATCTTCAATACTCCAATTTACGTGGCTCTGGGCATATCTTAGTCTTGAAATACGATGCCCACGCTCCAGTTTAGGGCCGTTTGCAGGTCTAAGGGGTTTTAAGTTAGATTCAGCAAGCCGACGTCTTACTGTCCATGCACTTGGGTTACTTCCTCCGAGGCGTCGAAACTGATTTGTGAGTTCAGTTCCTGTGAGAAAGCGATTTCGAAGCATGGTGTTCATCAAGTATCGGTCTTCTCGTGCTGTGGTACACCTGGTTCTGCCCGTTCCTGGTCTGCGTAGGTTAGAACCAGTTTCTTCGTAACGTCGGAGAACTCTTTGTACTGTTGACAGCGACACACCGACAGTCCTGGCTGTATCGCGCTGACTCCGGCCGGTTTCCAGCATTGTAAGTATTCTGGTGCATTCTTCAGGCGTAAGCGACATAATTTCAGCTTGAATAATGAATATAGAGCACTATAAACATGGTTTATGTACCCACATAAATGACAGATTACAAACAAAAGCAAAACCAAATGCTGTAATTTCGTAGTTCCATCTTCGAAAGTGGCCCTTTTTCAAATTTGTTTTTTTTATGATATAACTTTACAATAACTAAGAAGTTTTAATACCTTCATTTAAGGAGTATTACATTGTCTATTAAATACAATTTATTGCATTAACCTAGCATTTTTAGTTTCCGAGATTTTAAGGATTCTTTAAGTGACCCGGATTCATTGCTCTCGAGTGTATTTCAATAATCAATGCAAGACAACTACAAAAACACGTAGCATTAAATAAAAACAAGTCAAAAACATTTAGGAAAAGACTGGTAAAATTTACCCTCTTTAGAAATGTATAAAAACTTTTATCAACCGAGGAGTCTCTGCATTTCACTTCTCCTGCTGAAGGTAAACATTACTGCCAGGAAGCACTAGAGAAGTAAGTAATTTACGCATATTGGTGATTTCGGGGATTATGGTTTGATTATAACAGTTGAAAAATATTTTGATAACCAACTCTCAAAAATCCATGGTTACAAAAGCGGCCATATTTTTTTATTTTTTATTTATCAAAAATGTCCAAAAGTATGATTGCCGAACTGATTCCAAGCTACTATTACGCGTGCTAAGTCTTAGCACCCGAAACTTCCGCAAAGCGTCCCTTGATATTCAAAAAAATCAATGTATGTATAAGTTTCCTCCTCGAGCGAACAGGCCGTTTATAATTTGGACGCTTTTTTGTATTATATTAACGGGACTTAATCGCGTAATAAATAGTATTTATTTACCTCGACGTTTCTATCAAGTTACATTGATCGTGGTCACGAGAGGACTGAAGAAGCGAAGTGTCATCGTCACGAAGTATGAAGATCTTTTTAAAACACCCCCAACAGTTGGTATAAAAAGTCATTGTCCTGACAAACAACACTAACGATATCAACAAATTTTTCTAAAGATAAATCGCGACGGAAACATTTTTTAAGATACTAATAAATAAAATAATAAATGAAAGCCCCCGCGCCCTGGTGACCCAGGTCAAGCGCATGCGTATTGGCGGGGCTCACGCGCCGTTAGTGTTTTGTGTGAATTGTATGTGAACTTTGGTTTGTTTCGGTCAGTACAATAATATTTCATCGACACTGCTGTGTTTGTTACTGCCGTCCAGGCCCACGCCTTTATATTCTGGACGCCCAACGTGTATGTTTTTCGAAATGCGGGTTTTATGGAACACGTGTCGTGAAAATGCCGAAATAGCACCAATCGCTTGAGCCGGATACCGGAGTCAAAGGAGGAAACATCACGATGTCTCAAGAAACATTGACGGCTCTCTTTACAACCAGAGCAATTTTTACGCGAAGTGCGGTCATTGACCTCGGCAGCGGAGGCCAGCGGCTCGTTCGCTACAAAAGCGGTCTCGCATGCAGGCTCCATGTCTCCTGCGAACTTTACAAAGTGCACAGCTAGGTACAGTGGGCATAGAGAGGAGTTCCTGAACAACTTCATAGATGCTGTCGAAATGTACAAGAGCTGTTTAGGTATTACTGACGAGTGCGCGTTGAAAGGCTTGTCTATGTTACTAATAAAGGCAGCTGATGTTTGGTGGGCAGGCATAAAACAAAGTACCAATTCGTTGAATGAAACTTTAGCTAGATTGAGAGTTATTTCCATTAATGCAAGGTAATGAAAGTACTGACTTGTAAATTGCCAAAGTGAGAGCTTTATAAGCAAAGTTACGTACTGTATATCTAGTGAAAAAGTTGAGTCGGACATGTCGAGTGTGGCTCAGACGATCGATTCCATCCTTCACCTTGATCATTCGAACGCAGAGTGTGAACGCAAATTCAGTGAGATAAATATTATTAAAACAAAACAACGAAAACGTCCTATCATCACCAAAGGAAATATGCTAACTTAACATGCCATTTGTGGAAGCTTAGATAATTGCGTAGAATTATGCCTACAAAAGAAATGTTGTCGAGGATATCATTTTGAAAAAGATGATTTCAATAGATAATGATATCAACGGACAATATAAGCGGTAGCTATCTTAGGCTGGCCGCATACACACGTTTTCCGTATTCGATTTCCGAATTCGTTTTCCGTATTCGGACTTCCGAAAGCATGGAATCAGTAGAAAATACATTAACTGATGCACACGGTCGTTTTTTCCGAACGGAACAAATTCCGTACGTACGTTTCGAATGCAAGCCGGCGCGTTCGGAGAAACCTACTGGAAAAAACCTAATGACGTCACGTGGAACGCAGCCCTTGCATACATTTTGTTTGTGCCGGCGCAAACGTTCGGAAATTTCTATTCAGTATCGCGCCCGCGCCGCGCGCATCGGACGTATTCCTTGTATTTGTTACACAAAGAAGTGCAACACGATAATGTGTGAGGCAGAAACATTAATATTGGCTGTTGAAAAATACCCCTCCTTGTGGAATATTCATGACAACGACTATCACAACAGAGATGTCAAAGATTTGGCCTGGGAGAATGTATTTAAAGAGGTTATAAAGGATTGGGACACGTGCACTAAAGTGGACAAAGAAAACAAAAGTAAGATATTTTCTATATACTTTTTATTACAACAGTGCCCACATTTATTCTTGTCAAATTATTAATTCTCTCGTTATATTGGTACGATATTTCCCCTGCCGGTGTCATAAAGTACTCAGCAAAATTGTCTCTTAAGTTTCGACCTCGGTTTGTGGATCTGTGTTGTGGACTACGGAAAGGTATATCTTCGAAGTAATGTGTCAGAGTATCTTCAAATCGATAGCCGTCTCGACTGCGTACAAAATTATGTAACACACACGCTGCTTTTATTGCTAATACTGCAAATTCTGGTGGAATCGTCATGCTAGTGTGAAAAATTCTCCATTTATTCGAGAGAATGCCGAAGGCACATTCCACTACACGTCGTGATCTGCTGAGGCGGTAGTTAAAGATTCTGCGTTGGGTATTGAGATTACTTCTCGGATATGGTTTCATAAAATTGTTTTTTAGTGGAAACGCTTCATCGCCAAGAAACACGAAAGGTAGAAGTGTGTCATTGGTATTCGGCAGAGGTTTTGCTTCAGGCATATTAACACGTTAGCCGCCAGAAGAGAAAAATGAAAAATTATTTTTTTTCAACTTGGTGCCCAAAGATGCACCTTGGCTAGACATGCAAGGATATATTACTTAGAGTTCTGTAAGTAGAAGGGTTCCGTAGAAAAAAAATAAAAACCCTTTGAGGTCACGGGTGACCTACGTGGCGCTGTAATGTCACAAAATTAAAAACCGTTACTAAGGCGCCGGCGAGGTCACACCTCCGGTCACCCGCACCCCTCAGTCGGTGGCCAACGTTTAGACTGGTAGGACGCGTCAGTTTTTTTCGTGCCGGAATACTTTTTTCGTGCGTGTCGTCAGTTCATTGTGTTTGGATAGTGACAATAATGAATTATGGCTTTGCCGGACTTAAGTTTTGACTTAGATGATATTTCGCAAGAAGATTTACGGGATATCGATTTATTGGAAGCAAGTATCTTTGAAGAGATCATTGATCAATCTTCGACGACAAATCCGTTGAATGATTTACGTGAAAAAGACAACACGGAAAATAGTGAAGATGAGGTTATCAGGCCACCGCTCAAGCGCAGACGTAGGCGACTTCATGTTATAGCAAGCGACTCTGAGAGCGAAACGAACTCAGTCGATGAAGCAGTAGCCGATGTTTTAGCCAACATAACTTCAACAAGTACGTCACAAAAATGGTCGAAGCCACGAGGGCATCAGCCCTCAGTGGTAGCTTTCACAGAACCAACTGGTAAGTAATATTTTTTTACTAGCGAACGCCTGCGGCAGCTCTAAATTCACTCGTGCAATAAAAAACGTATGCATTTTTGACTTCATTTTATCCCACTTTATTTACTAAAAACTACAGAAAGTTTTATCCTGTAGATGGCATTCATGCAGTGATTTTACTTTTCAGGTTTAAAGCAACCGTATGCCAAGAAACTGCAAAATGCGCAACCGGAAGACTATTTTAAATTGATGGTCCAAGATGAAGTATTTCAATACATAGCTGATCAAACCAATTTGTTCGCACAACAAAGTGAAGCACTTGCACTTCAAGGACTTGCAAGGCCTCGAAAGCCTCGATCTCGTACAAACGACTGGAAACCAACTACATGTGACGAGATCAAGAAACTGTTTGGATTAGTCCTTTACATGGGCCTTGTGAGGCTGCCTAAAATATCCCTATATTGGAGTACAGACAAGATCTTTGGTCAAACTTTTCCTGCCACTGTCATGAGCCGCAATAGGTTCGAGTTACTATTGAGGTATTTGCACTTTTCTGACAATGACACGGCCGATAAAAAAGACAGAATTAACAAAATACGGCCACTGATAGATATTTTCAATGAAAATTGTAAAAACAGCTATGGTCCTAAAGAAGACGTCTGCATTGACGAAAGTCAGGTGCCGTTCAGAGGCCGCGTCATATTCCGGCAGTACAATAAGAGTAAGAGGCACAAGTATGGCTTGAAGTTATTCAAGTTGTGCACTATACCAGGGTACACGTGTGTTCACGCCAAAGCGTGACGTCACCTTAAGGCGCACCGCGCCCGCGTGCCCCACCGCCGCTTCGCCTGCAGCTGTCATAACTAGAAGAAAGCGGCTGCGGAAGGAAGCGGAAACAGTCACCTTTTTGTACTCGCGACCGGCGGACGTGTACCGCTGCGTTCCGCGCAGCAACCGCATGGCACCGCCATTTTATATCAGCACGAGTCACCGCGAATGACTTCGCTGCGAGTGACCTTCAGGGTGTGTTCGGCCCGACCAGACACTACTCCTAAATCAGCACGTGTGTGCACACGCAATCAGCCCGCCGCGTAAACCAGTGCACAACCCAAAGGGACAATACAAACATTATAACCAAGTGAACCAAGTTCAGCTCCTTCAGCACGCCGTCGACAGCAAGACGCCTACAACGAGGAAGCACGGTCACCGGCACTCATCAGACCAGACCTCCCACGTAAAGCAGGTATTTATCCTCTCCACTATCATCGAGCGTATAGCTAGCAGGAAACTGCGAAACTATAATTTCCTACGAGCACGGATAATTAATTACCAATTGGTCCATCGAACCGAGATAATTAAAAGAACCGGCACCTTAATATCTCATTCGACCGAAATATGGTGTAAACAAACTATATTTTCCTTCGAAACGAGATAACGACCCAGTGAATATCCTTCACTTTCAGCTTTTATCAGCTCTTAATTAAAATTCCCTTTAATACAGTCCATTGCCAATATCAGCCCGAAGATCAGCACGAGTTAATTCCCAAATATCGAATATTAACTCAAACTTCATTTTATTAATTTAATTTAAATCCCCTTACGTCATACAAATCAATCCGAAGCTTCTAGACGAGTGAACCGGCAGTGCGATTTGCCAAGCCAAACTAACCCGTCTAGCCACATTTCACGAAGTACGCTATCATTGTTCGTTTGACACTCGCGCGCCACAGAATAGACAATAATACTGCAGAGTTGTTTGGTTTGAAATTCCAAACTCGTTAACGATAACGTTAATGAGGCGTTTGTTTTTATGATTGTTAGCTATTGTTTGCAAGAAAGTCGTAAATAACATAACTAAAGGCCAGGTACTTTGTTGATTTTAATTATAAAATAATACTAAGTACTGTTAAAAGATTTACTTGTGTTCGTGATTATCATGAAATAATTAATGTAAGTTAATTGTTTACATTTAAGAGACCAGCACAAAACGTCTTAGGGTCCCGTACAGAATTTACGTAAATAACATAACGAAATTTACGGAATATAATTAATTAAGTAATTAAACCATCAGCTCATATAAGGTTTCGTACACACGTTATTAATTTAGGCGTTATTTTAACCGACTTCCGAAAAGGGAGGTGCGGAATTTCACCTACGATTAAATACTTTAATATTTTTATTTCCTTTTAATTTTGCTTGCGTCCTTGTGCCTGACTTCGCCTACGACGATTAACGATGCCTTCTGAATCACAGGTAGCCAGATTTAGACAGTTACAAATCGCTATTATTAAGCTTAATTTGGAAGCGTTATCATTGAGGTCTAGCAAACCAAGGCGCTATAGCCCCGAGTTCGATGCCAGAGCATCGGGCGTAAGATTGACCCGCGATAGATTTGACGCGGCGTATTATATAATATAAGACACCGTAGGCTTATCAGATTCCGAGGAGGAATTCTACAACGAGCAGTATGAAAGGACAATAGACGCCTACTACGAGATTCTCGTTGTAGAATTGGAACAAAAAACATGGTCATTAGCGCCCCCTCCGTCACCAGCTCAGCAGGTATCGAACCCGCAGCCTCAGTGCTGTGCACAGGATTCGAACCTGCACCCTCTCAGCTCAGCGCCTATAACCGCGCGCTTTTCGCCATCAGCTCAGCAGGTATCGAACCTGCAGCCTCAGTGCTATGCGCAGGATTCGAACCTGCACCATCTCAGCTCCGCGCCTATGCCCGCGCGCTTTTCGCCATCAGCTCAGCAGGTATCGAACCTGCAGCCTCAGTGCTGTGCGCAGGATTCGAACCCGCACCCTCTCAGCTCCGCGCCTATACCCGCGCGCTCATCATCATCAGCTCCGCAGGTATCGAACCTGCAGCCACAGGGCTATACGCAGGTTTCGAACCTGCAACCTCTCAGCTCCGCGCCTATACCCGCGCGCCCCTCGCAGTCAACTCAGCAGGTATCGAACCTGCAGCCACAGTGCTATACGCAGGATTCGAACCTGCACCCTCTCAGCTCCGCGCCTATACCAGCGCGCTTATCGCCATCAGCTCAGCAGGTATCGAACCTGCAGCCACAGTGCTATACGCAGGATTCGAACCTGCACCCTCTCAGCTCAGCGCCTATACCCGCGCGCTTTTCAACATCAGCTCAGCAGGTATCGAACCTGCAGCCTCTGTGCTATACGCAGGTTTCGAACCTGCACCCAATCAGCTTCGCGCCTATACCCGCGCGCTTCTCGTCATCTGCTCAGCAGGTATCGAACCTGCAGCCTCAGTGCTATGCGCAGGATTCGAACCTGCAACCTCTCAGCTCCGCGCCTATACCCGCGCGCTTCTCGTCATCTGCTCAGCAGGATTCGAACCTGCAACCTATCAGCACCGCGCTTATACCCGCGCGCTTCTCACCGCCACTTCAGCAGGTTTCGAACCCACAACCTCCGCGCTATGCGCAGGGTTCGAACCCACGACCGTTCAGCTCCGCGCCAAGACCCAAACAGGTATCGAACCCGCAACCTCACTATGGTGACAACCATTGCTACCCATGTAGTAATGTAAAGGGTCACAAGCCTCGGGTATGTACCCGATACTACGCACTACCAGTGCGCTTATTGCCGGTACAACAGCGCGAGGTACCACGGCGCCGTCCCTCACCTGATACGGGCCAGATGGTGTACTCCCGTCGTACTCCACCGCGCACTACCTCGCGTCTTTCACCGCCGCCTAGGCAATGACTAGGACGGCACATCCAACAAATACCGACTCAGCCCACAAAGAATCAGCACACACACACAACACGACGACAAACTGTCATCGCAAACACCTTAAGTAAGTTAGGTGCTGACATTCTGCACTCACCCTTGCGCCAGCAATTCTGGACGTTATCAGTATACAAATGTATACAATGTTTACGTTTCCGCGTCCAAACTAAGGCTCCGTACATGGCCGACTCACCCGCCGACCGCGTAAACGTTCAGCCCGTATTTAGCAAAGTCACGACGGACTTTACTGGACCATTTTTGATAAAATCCAGTACACTGAGAAACACCAAGCTATTAAAAGGCTACCTCTGTGTTGTAACATGCCTAGCCACGAAGGCGGTCCATCTCGAACCGGTATCTGAGTTATCCACGGAAGCGTTCCTTGCGGCATTACAGCGTTTTGTTTCTAGGCGCGGTGTACCGACGTTAATTAGATATAATTGCGGTACAATTTATGTGGGCGCTAGAAATGAACTTAGGGAAATACAAGACTTTCTTGCAACCAACAATAACAATATCGCACCTACACTTTCAGCTCTTTTAACGCGCATTGCAGCCAAGCTCAATGCACGCCCTCTCAGCCCACTCTCTTTTGACCACGCGGAATTTGAATTACTCGCCGCGGGTCATGTCCTTTTAAACCGTCAGCTCAATGCCCTACCTGAGTATTCGGTAGGAGGACGAGCCATTTCTGCACACAAAAGGGTTCAAGCTCGTCCTACCCTTATCCCAACACCTTTGGCAATCCTGGTCCAAACCCTACCTGCACACCATCCAAACACGCTCCAAACGGACTCCCCGATCCAGCCCACCTCAAGTCGGGGAACTGGTACTGATGGTGGACGACCAGGTGCCGCCTCTACACTGGCGCATGAGCCACAAGACGAACCCATGAAGGGATGGCGTCACCCGAGTGGTGGAAATCAAGAACGACCACCTGACTGTCGATTGACCACCACACCACACCTTTGCCGAGTGGGGAATATGTTCACGCCAAAGCGTGACGTCACCTTAAGGCGCACCGCGCCCGCGTGCCCCACCGCCGCTTCGCCTGCAGCTGTCATAACTAGAAGAAAGCGGCTGCGGAAGGAAGCGGAAACAGTCACCTTTTTGTACTCGCGACCGGCGGACGTGTACCGCTGCGTTCCGCGCAGCAACCGCATGGCACCGCCATTTTATATCAGCACGAGTCACCGCGAATGACTTCGCTGCGAGTGACCTTCAGGGTGTGTTCGGCCCGACCAGACACTACTCCTAAATCAGCACGTGTGTGCACACGCAATCAGCCCGCCGCGTAAACCAGTGCACAACCCAAAGGGACAATACAAACATTATAACCAAGTGAACCAAGTTCAGCTCCTTCAGCACGCCGTCGACAGCAAGACGCCTACAACGAGGAAGCACGGTCACCGGCACTCATCAGACCAGACCTCCCACGTAAAGCAGGTATTTATCCTCTCCACTATCATCGAGCGTATAGCTAGCAGGAAACTGCGAAACTAACGTGTAAGCTCCAACTGTACGCGGGGAAAAATCATGAATTGGAGAACACAACTCCGTTAAAAGTTGTAATGTCTCTGTGTGACCACATACTTAACTTAGGTCACACAGTAGCAACAGATAATTGGTATACTAGTCTTGACCTGGCTAATGAACTAATCAGCAAAGATACTCACCTTGTTGGCACCCTTAGAAGAAGAAGCACACATTGTCGAAAAAAGAAGGGCCAGTAAGGAAGACAAGACGTTATTGTGTGGAATGTTACAAAGACGCTGCTAAGACGTACGGTTCAAGAGAGGCCAAAAATAAATCAAAAAAAGTAGCAACGTATTGCAAAATGTGCCCAAGTGAACCGTTTTATTGCCTTCCTTGTTTTAATAAAATTCATGTTACAAAATAAGAGATAATAAGTGTTACAATATTAGTCCTTAAGGCCTTTGAGCATGTGTGGCCACTGAAAACAAAAGACGCCTATTTTGCCCATTGGTATTTGTCTTAGAGTATTTCGTTTATTGATTTAGTGTACATTTTTTTGAAGATTTTTGTGTTAAGCTTTCCTTATTATATTCTTGATCACAATAAAATGTCTTTTTTTAATTCCTTACACTTTCTAATTTGCATCGTTCGAGTGAACTTAAAATTTTCCCATACTAAATTCCTATACTTATCTGACAACCATTAGTATTTTTTTTTCAAAAATCTACATTATTATTCGTCTACACTATAATAAGAGGTATCTACCCTCAAAAAATGGTGTCTCTACCTCCAGCCATTTGGACTCTACGCGTATGCCAGCAGTCAATGAAAGAAAAAGTCATGAATATTCTTCTATGTTCAGAAAAATCTTACAATTTCATAGAGGGTCAAAAACCAAGCTGTATCCGTTATATTACAGCGCCGCTCCGGTCACTTCCCATTGATAAATGCAAGCTAGAAATGTCCTACGGCCCAAAAAAAAATTTTTAAAGCAGGTCTGCCTTGAGGTCACGGGTGACCTACGTGGCGCCTTAATCTAGGTTAGGCGTAGGTCACCGGTGACCTACATGGCGGCTAACGTGTTAAGGTGATTTTGAGTTAGCTTTTTTCCAAAATTCCAGTTGTTGAAAATATTACTATCGCTATCTCTGCCATAAGCACCGACATCTACAGCTATAAAACGGTAGTCAGAATCTACCACTGCTAATAGTACAACAGAGTAGGTATGTTTATAGTTGTAAAAGGCAGATCCACTATGCAAAGGAGAAATCAAACGAATATGTTTTCCATCCACTGAACCTACGCAATTAGGGAAATTGGTTCTTCTATAATAATTTTCAGCAATTTCTAGCCAACGTTCTTTTGAAGATGGTGGCTTCATTTCCAAAGGTTCAAAAACTTCCCATATTGCTATACAGGTTTCCTTAACTACGACTGATACGGTCCTGCTCCCCATCAAATATTCAAAGTGTAAATCTTCAAAATTTTTACCAGTTGCTAGGAATCTGAAAAGAAGATATAAAATAATATTTATTACATTTCAGGTGCGGGGGAAAAAAAAAAGGACACACATGAGAAACTACTTTCGAAGAGACTTTAAAAAAATAAAAGCGCTCCTACAGGCAGTGCCGCGAAAAAGGCTAAGAAATATGTTTATGCAGACCTGTTGTATTTTTTTTGTCCAATTGTGTAGGAAGGAGAGGTAACTCAACCTAAAGGGAAGAGTGTTTTGTAAGCAGACCTATGAGATGCGTCTCATGCAAGTGTGCATGGAGAAATCACTCAGCGACAATATCCTCCCCTTCATCCGTGAACAGACGATGACTAATACTGAATTGGAAGTGGCCAAAAGGATGGACAAAGTAGCATCCAACATTAAAGAGAAAGGGCATGCAAACCTGAACCTGGACTTAAGCTCTTGGAACCAATTAAATCGACACGAGCTTAATAAGTACATATTTCAAGAATTGGACAGTTTACACGGGAAGGAAAACCTCTATTCTGACTCCCACCCGTGGTTTAATCGATGTATGGTACTTTTGAGTTCCCGTCTAACTCCTCCTAAGATAGGACCCACAGGGGAGCCTCTTGCCGGAGACTATTGTCATTACAACCAGTTCGGGGGGTTCGAAGGCATGAGACAAAAGGCATGGACTCTAACGACTATCATGATAATCAAGATTGCTTTAGAAGAGTGCAACATTCAAGGAGAAATAATGGTGCAAGGAGATAATCAAGTGATCCATATCAAACTAGATAAGGAACAGCAGGGACAACCTCATTATTATATCAAGCTCCTTCTTAACAGCCTCGATTATCTGTTTAGAGCCTCGGGTCTTCATTTAAAGTTGCAAGAGACTTGGTACTCACAGAATTTGTTTGAGTACTCAAAAGTCCGGTATTACAAGTCGATAAGGATAGATGACAGTCTGAAGAGAATTAACAGAATGATCCCAGATATCAACGAAGGGTTTCGCTCTTTACAATCTCTCATAACAGGAGTCTCAACTACCACCAAGAATATGTCTCGCAATTATCTCTCGCCTGTCATTCCGTTCTTTCTTTATTCCCTGGAATTGGGGAATACTCTAAAACGAAAGAAAATTCTCGAACTCAAAACTAGGGATACAGACAAAGTCTGTGCCCTGATGAACATTCCGTCCATCTTAGGAGGACTACCCTTGTCGAATATGTACCAACACTGTCAAAGGAGATGTCCGGATCCACTGACTATTTGGCTCAAAATCATAGGCGTCATAAAACGAAGAAGCCCTAGGATTTATAATGCCAGGTCAAGAGTTCCTTTGATCCTGTTAAGATTGTAGAAGATATATATAGCATCAATATTTTAGGAATGCCGAACTTCGAGAGAAAAGCCAGGGAGATCATCGAAGAATGTCTACCATCTTACGTGACTAATCCCAAAGTGATACGTCTTCTAGGGGCAGACCGGTCAGATTTGGAAGCCCTATGTAACATTTTAACCACCATGCGGCCGTACGTCGCCAACCTCGCTCACGAAATCTTACGAAACTCCAACGAAGGCGTTCAGCTTCAATTCATAGGAAGCTTCTCCAATCTACAAACGATTAATAGGATGATTAATGAAGATCCAACGAGGACAGATACGATCTTCTCGTTGGGGAAACAGAAAGACGCAGAAGCAGTCGAGTCAAACAGAACTCCCAATAAAAGGCAGTCATTTGTTAGAACAAGCATTGACCTCAACTCCTTGAACATTCAAGGGAGCCCAATGGTTAAGAGAGACAACCTGGGGTTTTCCTATAACCGGAATAACAAGTCCTGTACCTTGTGAACAAGTCAGAATTGAAGACTTGGATTCGTTGGAAAAAGACAAGAAACGAGATTGCATAGTCGTTAAAACTTCATATAAACTCAAGACCAAGGGGAAAGAAGCTTTCAAAGAAAGAGGACCTTTTGAACCGTATTTAGGCTCTTCCACTCCTGAAAAAATGGTAAAGCCCAAACTCACTGTAGTCAACCCAAACCCACATATTAAATCGGTTATGAAACTATACTACATCCTAACCTATTTAGAGAGAATGGACCCCACAAGCGACTTGATAGGGCTAGTCAACAAAATGATTAATGAAAAGCTACAGTATCTACCTCTGGAGTTCAGAGAGGCTCCGTTGTCTGATTGGTGCGGTAGAAATTATGGCGGAAGTTACGAACACAGATTCAAGGCGTCTTCTCAGAAACGTTCAGCACTCTTCTCTCTTATGGAAAATCTGGCTACTCTTGTTACTATAAATACTAACTTCTTGGGTCGGTCGTTGAGGGGGAATGGGGATTATAACTTATTTTTCCAAGAAATATTCCTCTTCATACAAAACTACATTACAGAATCTGCCACAAGGGGACAACAAATACATGATACATATGCTGTACCTCTTAACTGTCCGGACTGCACCTACCTTATCTTAAGTACCCCAATATCAGTCGATTTGCCTCACATGGGTTACCAGTCAAAAATGATCCAAGAGCAATGCCGGTCCACTTTAAGTAAAACTAATCTAACCGATTGTATCCAGATCTGTACAATGGCCATGTCCCTCTCTCTAGGAAGAAAGCTCACCACATCGAGATTGCACGACCCAGATGTCCACAACACCTTAGAGTCGTTTCAAGGAATTAAAACTGATGAATCTACCGAAAGAACAAGCAGTAATCTCATGTCAGAGTTCCGGAATGCGAGTAATGACTATATCCTGGTAGGGGCCCTTCAAGGAAGTAAACAACTAGTGGATTTTGTTCTTGGTAAAACAAGGGAGTACCCTATCTCTATATTCGAGCACCTCTCATACCTGATTATTAATAGTGACAGGATGTCCGAGCTCCTGTACCAGTTGAGAGTGCCAGTAGAGAAACACTCAGTGTTTAGACGTAATGTTAGAAATGTAAATATTTGTATTAGTATAATCAGCGCCATCTAATGTTTCGTACTTCGTTTGGTAAGTGATCTATACAAAATTAAAGAACCACATTCACGTGGTGCAGACGCAACTCGATAGATGGCGCTGACCCTCTTTATAACATGCAAGCGTTGTGATCCGAACTTGTTGTTCTAACGAACTTGTATTGAAATAAAAAAATTAACTTTTGACTAAGGCCGATTTGGTGTTTCATTTCGGAGGTTTGAAGGGATCTGTACATGTTCCTACGAGGCCGGATTAAGGCATCAGTAGACTGTTTACGTGTGCGGTCCCGACTTCTTTGACGAGCGCGCCCAGCTTGCAACAGGCGACAGGTTGTTGGCTAGCTTTGGATAGCACCAGCGACGTCGAGCCTTGTTGGCAAGCCACCGACCTTCAGCAGCAGAGAGTGCCACAGAAGGTGCAAGAGTTAGTATAGACAGGCTGCACTAGCTATCGCCAACGACGTCGGGTCCAGTGGAAGGAACCACACCACCAGCAAGGGAGGAGCACCCCCTTGTATACTCAGCCCAACAGTGAAGTGTCGGTCAAGTGTGAGTGAATTTAAAACCGTGAGTACATTTTCAACCTTATTACATTGGAGTGAATAACTTTAAAAAATACAAGTGTCGCATGAACTTAAAGTATAGTGTTTGCATGGACTTAGAATAGTTTCGCTAAAATGGTTCAGACGGGGAACCTATGCCCGATTTTTTAGCGAAGTCTATATAGCGCCAAACACTTAGAAAAATCGCGCTTCGAACTCAAACAAAAACTACAAGTGTTTTAGACATAGAAAAATTGGAACTGAGAGGAAGCTTGATAAGCAAACCGCAGTTGCCCGTTGGTCCCTACGAGAGTGGGACACCCTGTGCGAAGAAAGAGTTTATGCAGATACTACGAGTATACGTGATTTGTTTGTTGATGTTAACGCTGCAGTTAGCTATATATTACGATTTATCTGTTAGACTCGATCTGAATAACAGGATTATCAGCAGTGGACCGTGGTCTTGTCCTTCGGGAAGTGGCCTGCCCTGCTGCGGATACGACAAATTTGCACAAGGTGATTTAAAGTTTTGCCCTGTTACCGTTGCCAGTGTGGCGACTCAGAGAGATTTCACAGCCTTAGATTATAAGTATTGCCCTGTCTCTGGCGAGGAGATACCTCTGAGTTTGTTCACCATTGTTGACGTGTACGAGGAAGATGGAGGCTCAGCGAGACAAGCTGTTGCTGGGAGTGGCCGCGTGGATAGCGAACCCGCTGCCTCAAGTTGGTTCGAAGAGCACTGGCTTGTTGAGCGCGCCTCGAGGACAGGACGTTTACTCCGCGACCGGGTGCCGTGGTGGTTCCCTTACATCTTGGGCGCAGGGGTCTGTTTCGGCCTTGGCCTCATTGCAGCTCTATGCGGGCGACGGACCCGCACGCGTGAACTTGGCCGCCGACCAGCTAGTTGGCGACATCCCAACAGCCGAGGAGTTGGCGGCAGTTCAGGCGCCACAGAGGAGACTTTTTGCGTCCGGGAACCTTACTTACATACGGGGGATCGGATTTTTATCACGGAAGCAGATGGCCAACGACCGGAACCAGAGGAGGATTGCGGCGATCCGTGCCCGTAACGCGGGCGAGGCGGCCGTGGTGCCTGCCGCCGCAGCGGCCGACGGTGTTGCTCCGGCCGGCGCCCCGGCAGAGGCGGCGGCAGCTCAGCCTGCCGTGCGGGCTGTGCGGAGGGCGGCCCCGCCGGCTGTTGCGGCGACGGGGGTGGCTGGGGTCGCTCCGGCACCAGCACCTCCTAGGCCGGTGGCGGTAGCTGTTGGTGTGGACAATGTAAACTGGAACTGTTATAGCGATACAGTGCCGGTGTACAGTGTCGGTGTCAACACCTGGGTAGAAGAGGGGGAAGTTGTACCGTTTAGCTCACTGTATAATCACGTGGCTGAGCGTATCACTGACCCGAATGCTACGGGTGCTCTTGGGGCTCTCGTCAAGGGTTCGACGATGAAGGACTCTGCGAGTGTAATCACTATGGTGAAACATATGCAGAAGGGAACAGGGTCGTATCGGGAAGTTTCCCCGCTTGTCCGCTGCTACAACATGTTGACGGCCACCGGTGCAGTTAACGCTCCGGCAGACCCCATGTTGTATCGGTGGATGCGCAACATCACTCCGGTGGGCGCGGTCCAGTTGGAAAATTTCAAAGGTGAGGACGTGGGAGGACGCGTTATCGCTGTCCCTCACGACATGTTCGTAGAGCATGTATTTCGAAACTTCAATACACCGTTTCCCTTGGACCAAATGGACAAGACCTGGGTAGCTGTGCCCGTAAGCAGCGACTTGATGAGGACCAAGGCACTCATCCCATACTTGCTGTCGTTTTTGACAAGCGGGTATACTAATGGGACGACCAACCACATAGTGCCTGTCGACGTGAACAGCCCGCAACACCTGGGTCAAAGGATGCAAAATGGATCGGTTCGTACGTTCCCGCGGTCGAATCTTGCGTATATCCCTGGCGCCATCCACGCTGTGTTGGTGCTCACCGACTGCACGGCTGCAGCCGCACCAAATGCAATCGTTGGTCAGGGGTATCAAATCCTGGTTGCTTGCCGGGGTCGGCTGCCCCAGCCCAACGTTCCGCTGCCAGCTGCTGCTCTGATTGACAACTTGGTCAACGTGTGGTGGGTGCCATTTGGTGGGGGCACAGGAGGTTCGGACGTGGTCACTGCAATAAACGAAATTGAGAGCAAACTGGCGATTGACGGAGTGTCGAAGCAGGCATGCGCGGTGGCGGCGGAACTACATGGCGCCCAGTACCCGCCCTTAATGGTGATGGCCGATGGCGACCACTATCAAGCGGACGAGCCAGTCAGCGGTGGATGGGTGATGAACGGTGAGCCCTTACCCCACCTGTATCCCGATTCACGTTTTGCCGTAGGTAGCTTGGCATAGGCGTAGCTATTATGGGCGGGTTTGGGTTCATCCATTAGTAGTTGCTCTGCCTAGCTTGCATGCCTCGCGCTCCTTGTTTTTGATAAATCCAGGCCTTCCTTACTTATCCCGGATGGGTAAGGAGGCGTTGGTCTTGGGGGAAAGCGCAAGTCGTGTAGATCCCCAATGCAAGTCTGACGGTTACCTTCCCGTGGTGCTGCCTGTTATTGGTTTCTTTCTTTCCGAAATAAACGCAACAGAACACCGTCAGGCGCCGCGTGTATTGTTATCTATATGTGTATGTATATGTATATATTGTTTCTGTATATATTTGTATTAAATGTGTATATTATGTAGTTCACAGGGCTATTTAACCCCTTATTAGTAACAAAATTGTAAATGCTCGGTACAGACCGGGGCCGTATTTAACTGCTTGTCATCTGTATTATATGTGCTAAGGTGCTTAGTACCTCTTTAAGACAGATGACAAATTAGACTTACGGTGTATAAATTGTAGTCTTAAGGCAAGGCTACAGATAATTTGTCATGTTTATGAGTAGATGAAAAACAGTTTGGTGGTGTGTGTGTTAAAATAGGGACCCCTCTAACTGGCAAACACCAGCGCCTACTACTGTCAAACATATTGTTACATAATCGAAAATAACCGCTGTCTTTTATTTGGTAGTGACCTCTGTTCCGATAACTCACGTTATTGGAGGCGGGGACAAACTGGCTAGACTAGTTCTAAAACCCCGATGATAAGTGTATCCTTAGACTTCGGGAAAATACCTCCAAGGTATTGTCAGTCTTCTGAACTCTAAACTTCCGGAGGCTTGAGTAGAAAGATTGAAGCCTGTCCACTTCCCAACAATTTTGCTTATGGTCACAAACAATAATTATATCTCATAACTATTATGTCGAAAACTATGCCAAGGTCGAAAGTAAATAGAGACGTCAAAGGGAAGTTCACCAAAGACCCTTCTCAGGGCCAACAAAATGTTATGCCTGAGGACCACTCGAGCGCCACTACTACCGAGAGCCTGAAAAACGGCCCTTCTGAGGGCCAAACTCCACGGGGTCCTTCGCGGGATCCATCGGAGGTCCCCATGGGGGACGAAAGGAGGTCGGGCATGGAGTCCGTGTTTGAGGAGTCTGGTGACGAGGGTGAAAGCCGGAGGAAACGACCTTACTCCTCGTTCTACGTACCCGGCTATCTAGAGTCGGACACTGAGACCGAGAGGACCGCGGCTGCTAAGGTCAGTACGTCGCGGAGGGGAAGGGCGAAGGGCACCAAAACAGGTCCCACGCGAGAGGAGTTTTTGAAGCCACTGCCAAAGCCACTGGTGGAGGAGCTGGCGCAGGTCCTGCAGAGCAGGAAATTCAAGAAGGGGCAGGCCGCTGTGGCTGCCGGAAGTCTTCTCGACACTGGAAGTGATTCCGATGTCTATGCCGGGTTCGCTGACCTCAGCGTGCTAAACGCCCAAGAGCTGAGGGCTCAAGCAGGAGGGATGCTCACCTGCATCTTAGAGGTTGCCAAAAAGTCTGGCAACCTAAAAGGTGAGTTTGTTGCTCGCCTGAAGAGGTCCGCGTCGACCCTGAGGGAGGTAGTCGACGCCCTGGCAAGTAGGAGTGAGGCAAAAGAGACGTGGCGGCTAAGAGCCGAGAAAAGTCGCCTGCGCCTCGAGGTGGAGGCCTGCAAGGCAGAAGTGAAGTCGCTGCGTCGCGGCTTCAACGAAGCGAAGACCCAGGCGGCTGCCGCCGAGACGCCGGCCCCCCCTGCTGTTGTACTGGGGGCAGATTTAGTGGAGGAGATGACGCGCTCCTTGACTACCACGTTCGGGCAAATGCTCAATGCCCGACTCGATGGTATCGAGGATCGCCTCCTGCCAGCGCCGGTACTTGGCCCGCCTCTCAGAGCGGATGCCAAGAAGGCTGCAGTAGCGGTTGCGCCCCCACCCCCAAAACCGACCCCTCGAAAGCGGGTTGGCCGGGCCTCGCAGACTGCTGCTACGCCCTCGACTGCGGCTCCCATCGCCTCCCCAGAAACGACTCCAACTGCTGCTACCAAGGCGGAAACCTGGGCAACAGTAGTAAGAAAGGGGAAAGGCAAAGGGAAGGACAAATCGTCCTCCTCGGCAACGCCCGCTCCCGCTCCTGTCCCAGCAGCTCGTGCCACCCCCGCCGCCGTGAAGCCTAAAACGAAGAAGGCTTCTGCTGCCGCCGGGCCCAAGAAGGCGAAGACGCTGAAGCCCTTTAAATCCGTGGCTGTTGTCCTGACACTGCAGCCTGAAGCCGCGGAAAAGGGGGTCACATACAGCGCCATCATAGAAGCGGCGCAGGAGAAGTTCGATCTCCAAGGTTTGGAGATCGACCGGATCAACTTCCGCCAGACGGCCACGGGAGCCAGGATGCTCGAAATTCCTGGCTCCCAGAGCAGCGACAAAGCGGACAAGCTCGCGGAGAAGCTTCGCGGTGTCCTGCCCGAGGTAGCCAACGTCGCGAGGCCCGTTAAGTCCGTGCAATTGCACGTGACGGGCCTGGACGACGCCGCCACAAAGGAGAAAGTGGCGGCGGCGGTCGCCAAGGTGGGCGGCTGTGACGTTCTCCAAGGTAAAGCCGGAGAGATACGTTGCAGCTACGGCGGGACCGGTTCCTCCCTTGTTTCCTGTCCGATTCCGGCAGCCAAAGTGTTGCTGTCACAGGGCAGGCTCTTAGTGGGATGGAGCTCGGTGCGAGTGGTGGCACTGGCAGCACGTCACAGGCGCGGACATACGCGCCGCCAGTGTCCCTCGTCGGCAGACAGGGGGGACCTGTGATTCAGTTGTGGAGGCGCAGGCCACAAGGTGGCGAGCTGCCAGAGAAGGGCCCCGCACTGCGCGATATGCGCAGAGTCGGGGCGACCAGCCGAGCACAGGATGGCGGGACTAAACTGTGTCCCCCCAAAAACGAAGGGACAGGCCGCCAGGACCCCGGCCATCCCCCGACCGGCAGCCAAAGCCGCTCCTGAAGTAGTTCGCCGCGCGGCGAGCATGGAGGTTGTGACGACCGATTGATATGGATCAAGTCGGACAGCACAACCTCCTCCAGACGAATTTAAACCACTGCGTCAGGGCTCAGGATTTGCTAATGCAGTCCCTGGCGCAGTGGCGGATTGATTTGGCGGTCGCCGCGGAGCCGTATCACATTCCTCAGTCCCATCCCTACTGGGTTGGGGATCTGGACGGCTCCGTAGCCATAATTGGACGTGCCGGTGGCGGCCCCCCCCCCTCTCGGTGTCAGAGAGGGGTTCGGGGTGGCCAAGTGGGAGAGGTATGCGGTAGTTGGCGCATACTTCTCTCCCAATAGAACCGTCGCGGAGCTGGAGAGTTATTTGGACCTCGTGGCCGCGGCGGTGAGAAGGCAGGCGCCACGTCAGGTCCTCCTCATGGGGGACACTGTCCAGATCTGGAGAGTGGTGGCGGAGGTGGCCACTCTCTCGGACCACAACTACATCCGGTTTGAGATCGCCACCTCCCACCAAGGGGGACTCGGCGCGTGGAGAGGGCGCGTTTCGCGCGCTGGGCGATTGGTCGCCTCGATGCCGAGTTGGCTGAAGAAGCGGCTATCGTCCAGTCGTGGCTTGTCGCCCCCTTGCACCCGGAGGTGGACGTCGCGGCGGGCCGGTTCCGGGAGGCGGTGACGGCCGTCTGCGACACCGCCATGCCGAGGTCCCGACGCCACCCCGAGCGCCGCCAGGTTTACTGGTGGTGCTCGGAGATTGAGGATCTCCGAGCGCGATGCTCGGAGACGCGGCACCTCTACTACCACTGCAGGAGGCGCCGCCACGACCGGAGGGACGACCAGCTGCCGGCGGAGCAGCTGGCGCCCGAGCAGCTCCTGTATGGTGATGTTAAGGTAGCCAAACAGGAGCTGAAGCTGGCCATCGGCCAGGCTAAGGCCCTAGGCTGGAGTGAACAGCTGGAGGGCCTCGACAGGGACCCATGGGGGCGCCCGTATAAGTCTACCCGGAATAGGTTCCGGGGCAGAGCGCCCCCTATCGCGGAGTCCCTGGAGAGAGCTCCTGGAGAGGGTGCTGGGGGGGCTATTCCCCGACAGCGACCCCCACTACACCCCTCTACCGATGGCCACGCCCTCCTTCCAGGAAGAGGACGACCCGGCCTCCATTCCGCCTGTTTCAGAGGTGGAGGTGGAGGCAGCAGTCTCTAGCCTGAGAGGCAAGAAGAGACTGCCCCGGGACCAGACGGGATACCCGGTCGGGTCCTCAGGATCGCCCTCAGGAAGATGGTTGGTCAGCTTCGGGAACTATGCGAGTTCCCGAAGCTCTGGAAGGACGGGCGATTGTGCCTGTTGCGGAAGGAAGGGCGAGACGCCAACTCGCCCGCCGCATACAGGCCAATCGTGCTGCTGGATGACACGGCGAAGCTGCTGGAGAGAATAGTAGCTTCCCGTATCATCCGGCACCTGGGGGGAACTGGGCCTGGACTTTCAGAGGCCCAGTTCGGATTCAGAGCAGGGCGGTCGACGATAGACGCCCTGCTCTTGATCAAGAGGTGAACGCAGGACGCGGTCGGCGCGGTTTGCTGTTTCGCTGGACATTGCCAACGCCTTCAACAGCCTACCGCACGGAACGATACGGGAGGCGCTCCGCTATCACGGAGTGCCCCTGTATCTGCGTAGGCTGTTGGCCGACTACCTCCAGGACCGCGAGGTCCTGGTGGAGGGACGCGACGGTCTGAGGCGACGTCGCGTGTCCTGCGGGGTTCCACAGGGATCGGTGTTGGGACCGCTCCTGTGGAACATTGGCTATGACTGGGTGCTCCGCGGCACGTTTCCCGCAAGTATGCGGGTTGCGTGCTACGCGGATGACACCCTAGTTGTAGTCAAGGGGAGGGACCTCAGGGAGACGGTGCGGCGGGCCACGGTGACCACAACACTCGTGGTCGGCCGCATACGTGCCCTGGGGCTGGAGGTCGCCCTCTCCAAGACCGAGGCCCTAATGTTCCATGGGCCTCGGGGGGGACCCCCTCCAGGAACGCGGATAGACCTGGACGGGGTCCTGGTCCGGGTTGGGACCCAAATGAGGTACCTGGGTCTCATCCTGGACGGGCGGTGGACTTTTGGGGCCCACTTCACTCAACTGGCCCCAAAAGTCATAGGCGCCGCAGCCGCCCTTGGGAGGCTGCTGCATAACGTGGGCGGCCCGAGCGCCACATGTCGTCGCCTGTACTCCGGAGTGATCCGGAGTATGGCCTTGTACGGGGCACCTGTCTGGGTGGACGCCCTCAGCCGCGCCAATAAGGCCCTGCTGCGTCGTCCGCAGCGGGTCATCGCGACGAGGGCGATACGCGGGTACCGGACGGTGTCCTGGACTGCGGGATGCGCGTTGGCCGGTGATCCCCCCTGGGAGCTCTAAGCGGAGATCCTCGCCGAGGTGTACCACTTTGTGGCGGCGAGGAGATCCCGCGGGGAGCCTCCAGCGTGGGAGGAGGTGACGCGCATTCGACGGCGGGCGCGGGCCGCCTTGTTGGGGCGGTGGATGCCATTCGCCCGGTCCTCCGGAGGTGGGTAGGGCGGCGATTCGGGTCGCTCACCTTCCGATTGGTGCGGGTGCTTTCCGGACACGGATGTTTCGGCAAGTACCTGCATCACATCGCAAGACGCGAGGCGACCCCCGCCTGTCACGAGTGTGGAGCACCAGAAGACACGGCGCTCCACACGCTGGAGGAGTGCACCGCATGGAGTCCCATGCGGCGCGCCCTCACAGCGGTCATAGGCGCAGATCTGTCGCTGCCGAGCGTGGTTAACGCTATGCTCGGCAGCGACGGAGCGTGGCAGGCGGTGGTCTCTTTCTGCGAGGCGGTGATGGTGCAGAAAGAGGCCGCGGAGCGGGTGAGGGAGGAAGACGTCCTCTTCGACCCGCTCCGGCGTAGACGAACTGGGGGAAGGAGAAGGCGATTAGGGCGCCTTCTCGCTCTATCCTAGTGCTGTGCGGATCACCGGTGGTGAGTCGGGGGATTCTCCACTGGCTTGCACGATCCCACACGTCTGGGGATGGCCCCAATGAGCCAGGTCATCCCTCCATTGGCCGGGGCCCGTCACCGGTGACGGGCCAACCGCCGGGGCGAGATGGTGATTGCTAACGCTACCCCATTTCGCCCTGACTAGGCGGCAGACTGCTCATCCCGGGTTAGTAGTGGGTAACCTCCTTACTACCCCCCCGTGGGGGTAGTAAGGAGGTTACCCACTACTAACGGTGGGTGGTGGGGTGCGGTGGCGGCGGAACTACATGGCGCCCAGTACCCGCTCTTAATGGTGATGGCCGATGGCGACCACTATCAAGTGGACGAGCCAGTCAGCGGTGGATGGGTGATAAACGGTGAGCCCTTACCCCACCTGTATCCCGATTCACGTTTTAGGGCATCTCGTGTCCTAACCGAAGTGGATACAACTACACCTCGCCGTCTGATGGTCAGGTACAATTTTGGCGCTATCAGCCCTTTCGCCCGCCCGTATACTGGCGAAACAGGAACAGTGGGGGTTGATTCCAATCTTGTCCCACAACATCGCGGTCGGCGGTGGGCTCACTACAAACCGGACCAACACGCTCCTGCCATGACACTAAAGACTATGGACTCCATGTCGCGGGTGGCGTTTGACTAGCGTCATGGGGACGTTGGCGTCGTTGTGCGCTGCCGACTACATTCGGCATATGACGGGGACAGAGGGCTCGATAGAGGTGGGAGCGATGGAAGACGACTTAGTTATGTGGAGTTATACAAATAGCCTGCAGCCTGACGAGATGGTCGCGGGAGTATCTTACTCAATTACAACATCGGTATCGGTGGAAGGACGTAGTTTCCGAACCAAAGGTCGGGGACATTGTGCTCATCAAAGAAGATTATCTTCCCCCAGCTAGATGGCTGTTCGGTTTAATAAGTGCAAAGCATACTGGTTCGGATGGGCTTACGCGTGTGGTGAGCGTTAAGTCTAAACTCAATTCAATCATAAAGCGACCTCTGTCCAAGGTTGTCGTACTGCCGACAACCTGAGTATTGTTATACAGTCCGCACAATCTATTTCATAAAAATAAAATCTTTTTGTTCCCGCCATATGTAATTAATTAGTTTACCTTTATTTATTTGCATTGTATTAAGATGAACGATTGAATCAATGCGTTCATGGCTGGCGGTATGTTTAGACGTAAAGTTAGAAATGTAAATATTTGTATTAGTATGTAGTTAAATCAGCGCCATCTAATGTTTCGTACTTCGTTTGGTAAGTGATCTATACAAAATTAAAGAACCACATTCACGTGGTGCAGACGCAACTCGATAGATGGCGCTGACCCTCTTTATAACATGCAAGCGTTGTGATCCGAACTTGTAGTTCTAACGAACTTGTATTGAAATAAATAACTTTTGACTAAGGCCGATTTGATGTTTCATTTCGGAGTTTTGAAGGGTTCTGTACACTCAGCCATTACGCAAACCAGCGGTCTCGCCAAGGCACTATCTGGATCCGTACTCACATACGTAAAGGAAAATCAAGATTTGTTCTTCCGGTCTTGTGTTTTCACAACATTTACATCTGATGTGATTTCCAAACAAGCGTACTTTTGGCGAGTATTTTTAGGACAGATTATCATGAATGACTCGAGGCTGACCCCCTTACAGAGGAGAGGTATCTTACGAGCCCCTCAATGCAGAGGCGCCTCGGTACACATTTGGAAAAAAGAAATTCCCATAGATCTGACAAAAGGTCTTGCAGTAAACATTATATACGAAAAAAATGATGCCATTTCGGTCTGGAGGGACTTAAAGAACGAAATCAACGAACATCTTATTCCTAGATTCCCTCTATCAGTCAAGCTGGATCAAAACAAGAGGTCGTCAATTAAAAATGTCGAGACCCCCTTTCCCTCCCGCTTGGATGACGGCTTTCATTTCTCCTTTGAATCCCTTACAAGTCACGGAAAACCAGAAAGCCCATTGTGGGTAAAGTGGGTTCATCACAGCACCAGACCTATTGGTAAGATTAGTACTGCAGCATCAAAAGTACATCAGGTCATAGGCCATTATCCCGAGCTGTCTCAAGAGAATGGAGCAGTTATAACTTTGGCCGAAGGCTCCGGAGGCGTACTCCATTATCTCTCACACTTGTTCCCCAATTCGCCTCTAATCTATAACACCCTACAGAGTGACATTGTCGAGAGCAAAGAAAATATACTTAATGTTCATCTCCCAGCACTCATAGGCGATCTCTGTTCTCCAAGTGAGAGACTGATTGGAATAGAAGAAACCTGTCTTGGAGTAACTGATATAACCACCCATATTTTTCAAAGGAAGCTCTCAAATCTCCTACAAGAAAATCAGGACCAAGTCAAGATCTTGAGTATGGATGCAGAACTGAAGACAGACATGACAAACACCGATTAGCTGGATATGTACTTACCACTTGTTGCCCCTTACCTGGCCCCTAACGGGATAATTATAAACAAAATGTTCTTAAGAACCACTAGGGACTTTAACGAGGTTCGAGATAAGTGTTTAAAACTCGGCTACCAGTGTAATTTTCACAAACCGTCATCCAGCCATCCCCACAACGACGAGGTATACATAGTATGCTTCCAAAGTGCTATAAGTGCATATCAAGAAATACAAGAGGCTCTAGGTGAAGTACACTCTCTCCACTGGAAAATGTCACAAAATTCTATCAAGTTGCTATCCACTCTGATAAATAGGGTTAACTATCTCAAGATGATCCAAGGGCAAGCGGGATGCCCTATCTACTCAGAGTTCATGGGGCACCCGTGTGTTTGGGCAGTTCGTGAGAAATACCAAGCAAGTGAGCTCACGCAACACTTCTTAGCAAAAAAGCACCAAAGGAACCTGGTTATGTGCCTATTAGCCATTGAGAGGGAGACAGAGGTTATAGATTTTGTCGAAGGGTCTGTCGTCTACATGCCACAGATGGTGTCATTTCTTGACTCTCTGTCAATATTAGAAGTCAAGTGTAATATAATTCCTCCTAAGAAAATCGAGATACACTTGATATTGATAACAGGGCCGGAGACACAGAATCGATCAGTGCTAGGAATATTAGATCACAAGATGAAAGATTACTTCCGGACTTTGCCATATATGAGAGGAGTTAAGAACCGAGAAGTCCCATCTTATGCACTCTAAGACGGTGTTACAAACATGAGAGAAGCGGAGGGGATCAGGCGCGAAATCGAGGAGAACCTTAAGGAGCTAGTGGGGGAAACCGAGTGTGGTTACTCGAACTATGTCAGAATTTTGAGGAGGTGAGTCGCTGGGATTGGCAGCTCCTTCCTGCATATTATAGTTTGTTTAGAAAAACCCGATGGGCCTATCTGTCTAATTAATAAGAGCTTTAACTCCTCAAATGACTTTAGTCCTTTCTTCGTTTTGTGACGCTTTTTTTTACACCGGTATTCGATAAAAGAAATACCGAAGGAAACTATCAAACCGATGATTTACACGATAACACTTCACAAGAATCCGAAACGCAAGAAGAACACAGTGTGGAACAAGTAGATGACCATACAAATATATTACAACCTCCATCACCTGTATCAACTCCACCTGCAAATAGTTTAAAACGCAACTAAAAAGATATTCCCTCCCAAATACTCAGTATCCTACATCAAAATCAACAGAGAGCCAATCAGAAGAGACATGAAGTAGAAGACGATGACATGAAATTTTTACTAAGCTTTAGAACACATATGAAACACATGAATGAAAATCAAAAAATTGATTTTAAATTGGGGATGCTGCAGTTGGTTAAAAAAATTAATGCTGAGTACAATTCATCTCCATCTTCTTCACTGAGTTATGATAATTACAGTCACCATTCAGTAACGCCAGCATCAAGCCGTGGTTATTCCTCATCTGTTTCATATATTCCTGTACCAGAAACTTCACCTAATATGTTGGTATATAAAACACAAGCTCCATTGCTACCCTCCAGGTCTGTTGTAGTTATTGACAATGCGTCCTACCATAATAAACAGGAAGAGCACTGCCTAACCTCAAATTAATAAAAATCTGACATGCAGACATGGCTCATCGAGAAAGGAATTACTTTCAGTCCTGAGATGCTGAAACCTCAACTATACGATCTCATTAAAAAAACAAGGAAGTAAACAAACATTTTCGCATTGACCGTATTCTAGGAGAGAGTGGGCATACGGTATTACGGCTTCCACTCTATCAACCAGACTTGAATCCAATAGAAATGGCCTGGCCAGCTGTGAAGGGTTATGTAGCGAAGAAAAATGTAAGCTGGAATATTAATCAAGTCATGGAACTTGTCCGAGAAAAATGTAACATTATGGGTGAATCAGAGTGGCCGGCATTGTGCAACAAAGTTAAAAACATTGAAGAAGAGTATAGAAAGAGTGATCACGTAATAGACACATTAGCCGATGAATTTATAATAAGAGTAACCGATATGCTTCTAATGCTTCCATTGAGCAATTTGACATTTTTAATTCAGCCAATTGTTTGGCTACTAATGACATTGTACATAATTTAAATTAGTGCCTAAGACAATAGAGACAACCTCTTGCATTAAATACATCAATATTGTTCATCAGAACATTCAAGGTATGATGGGCAAAGAGTTGGAACTGTAATTGTTTATAGATGATAGCAAAATAGATATTCTTTGTATTACTGAACATTGGCTTAAAAAGAACCAACTCTTATTTAATTTTAATAATCATCAAGTTGCCAGCTCCTTCAACAGAGAAAAATCTATATTTGGTGGCTCTTTGATTATTACAAATAAAAATATAAAACTCAAAGAGCGAAAAGACATTGTGAGCCTATGTTGAACGAGTAATAGAAATGCCCTGTATTGAGTTTGAGCAGTTCCTTGTTCAATGTGTACAGACCTCCATGCTCACCATATGATTTTGAAAAGTGCATGGAGGAAACATTAATTAAGCTTTCTAATACAAATAAATCAATGATTATCTGTGGAGACTTTAATATTAATTTGCTAGAAAATAATCAGGTAGTGGATAAATTTTTGTTTTGTTTAAATCTTATAATATGTACAATATTTTCTTGGAACCTACTAGGATAACAGCCACAAGTTCAAGCATAGACAATATATTTAACTTAATTTAATTATTAAAAATTCCATTATAAATAATCTAGAGTCAGACCACTGGTCAATTAGCAGTGTTTCCAAGAAAAACTAACAAACCCCAAAGCAAATATGTTAGCTTTGTTCCAATAAATGCAAGCCGCCTAGAATTGTTAAGAAATAATATATCCCGGAAAGTGCCAGAATTGTCCAGTCTCACTGTTCCATCTTATCAGTGATGAATTTGGCAAAGTGTTTCTACCAAAAACAATATCTGTTGGTAATCGTGCTAGGTTTAGTGAATGGGCAACTCCAGGAATAGATAAAAGTAGGCAAAAGTTATATGAATTGTACCATGAAAAAACGCATCATCATAATCCTGTATTTTTGGAATATGTCAAACGTTATTCTAAGTTATTTAAACGAGCCTGTTCCTCAGCTAAATCTATTTATTTAAGAAATAAGATCAAACATTCTGTTAATAAAATAAAAATGACGTGGAACATTATAAACAGTGAAACTGGTAGAAGTACAGTGCGTAATCGAGACTTTCATTTAAAAATTAATAATAAAGATATAAGAGCGGATTAGGAGGTAGGGGCCGAGTTTGAGATTTTCTTCACTAATATTCCTTCATTAACAATCAAAACTCTAAAATCTTCCTCCATTTCTGCTAAGATCTTACTTAAACAAAGTATAACTGAATGTGACACAACTTTTAAATTTTCAGTAATTAATTGCAAAGATATTGTAAGCAGTTTCAAAAGCCTAGATGCAAAAAAAACGGCAGACCTATGGGGTCTTTCCGTGAAGACCGTTTCTTCAATTATAGATGTCATGGCACCTAATCTAGCAGCTGTGTTTAATAGTTGTGTTGCATGTGGTGTATTTCCTGACCTAATGAAGCACAGTAAAGTGGTTCCTGTATTCAAATCTGGTAGTACTACTGATCCAACAAATTTTCGGCCTATTTCTGTACTACCTACGCTAAGTAAGATTTTCGAATAAATTATATTACATCTATTAGAAACTCATTTTAGTGCAAACAAAATTTTCCATAAAAATCAATTTGGGTTTACAAGAAATCGCTCTACAATAGACGCAGGTATAGAACTTATAAAAGATGTGTTTGATGCCTGGGAGAACTCTCAAGATGCCTTAGGTGTTTTTTGTGACTTATCTAAGGCATTTGACTGCGTCCGACATGATATACTTGTCAGGAAATTACAACACTACGGTATTAGGAACATGGCTCTCAACCTTTTGACTTCATATTTAAATGATAGAATTCAAAGGGTTGACATAAATGGTAAAAAATCGCCCGGCTCTATGGGCAATCTCAATGGGCGTTCCACAAGGTTCAATACTAGGGCCATTCTTGTTTTTAATCTATATTAATGGCTTATCTATATTAATTAGAAGAATCACGAGATTGTATTGTTTGCAGATGACACTTCACTGTTATTTAAAATTAAAAGGCAGTTATTAAACTATGACGATGTTAACAATGCATTAGCTAAAGTTGTGAATTGGTTCAATACAAATAATCTTCTCCTCAATGAGATGAAAACTAATTGTATAAAGTTCTCGACACCAAATGTGAGACAAGTAGAAGCCAATATACAATTGAATGGAACAGGGTTGGAGCTTGTGGAGTTAACGGTCTTTTTAGGAATTACTATAGACGCTAAATTGCAATGGGGCCCCACATTATTTTTATACTGCAAAAAAGGGCTATACGAGCGATCTACAGTTTAGCTCCCAGAGTTTCCCTTAGACAGAAGTTTAAAGACATAAACATTCTAACTGTTGTCTCTTAGTTTATCTATGAAAATCTAATGTATGTAAAGAAAAACTACTAAACTTTCCATGACTATTAAATTTCGTAGTCATGGAAAGACGAGCAGCAAGAGTGTCGGAAGCACAATGGAACATTTTGCTAGATTTTTTGGAGCTACACCCCAACTTAGCCAGGGCTAGGGGTTACAACAATAGTGCCCGGGGAAGAGCAGAGTCTGCACTCAACAGTGAGGGATCTGGCACAGTCAAAACGGCAAAAGATTAGTCTACTGTAAGTACCCATCTAACATTATTTTAAATAAATTAGAAGCACAGAAATAACCTTTTGCTCTAATGTATATTTTCATTGCGTAGTATATCAGCAACTATAAAATCAAGCTGAAAAAGATAGTTGCTGACATAAATGCAGATGCCAGTGCAACAGGTGGACGACCTCCCCAAGGAAGCTCATTGTCTATGGTGGAATTGAGATTCCTGGCTATGACGGGACAAGGATTGGGCCAGACAGCTCCTCGAGTAAGCGTGAATCCTTTTCCCGATGAGGTAATTTCCACTTCTAATTGCATTTATCTGTATTATTAGCTTATGTTAATCTTAATTTTATTAGTTAGAGACCAATTTATTATTTATTGTTATACAGGATTTACAACAGCCATCCATCTCCGCTATTCCTCAGACATTTGACCGAAGAAGTTCATTGAGTACAAATAACAATATGCATTTATTTATATACACACTAAAATATGTTAGATGGGGCGAACGAATCGTTAGTCAAATTAATAAGTACGGAGAGTATTGTTACACTAATTTAGACATATTTTCTGAGGTGAATAGTTGTGTCTGTGACGACATTTTAAAGTGTACTCATAAACAGGTTTATTTTGACTATATAGATAATTATTACAGGCACATAGTAAGTGTTTTACAAAATGCTGCCATTGTAAGTTCCCGTCCATGTGTACAGAGACCACATAAGAGGGTAATCGGCTGGAATTATCATGTCAGAGACAGCCACGACAAAGCTAGACTATACTTTAGGTGCTGGGTAGTTGCTGGCAGGCCCTCCGGTGGTGTGGAGTACGATAACATGCATAACAGTCGTAAAGCCTTTAAAAATAAACTAAAATGGTGTCAGAATAATGAAGAAACTATCAAAATGAACATTTTAGCCTTACATAGGAAAAATAAAAACTTCGTAAAGTTTTGGTATGCAACAAAAAAGCTAAATTGTAAACAAAGCCTACCTATATCAGTTGAGGGCCTCCAGCAAACATCCGATATAGCGGAAATGTTTGCGCGCAGGTTTAAAATCAACCCTTTATCTGCCGGTTGTGTGCTCGATACTGAACCATATCACAACAATGACGTCATTGAATTTACACGTGAGGATATTTCCAAAATCATCATGAGTATGAAGCGTGGTAAATCACCTGGACATGATGGGCTTAGTATCGAGCACATACTTTGGGCTAGTGATAAAATATATCGCCATCTATCTTGCTTGTTTAACCTCTGCATTAAATATAGTTACCTACCTGATGAACTGATGCGAACATTAGTAGTTCCGATTGTAAAAAATAAGACAGGTGATATCGGTGCCGCAGCCAACTATCGTCCTATATCTTTAGGTACAATAGTTGGCAAAGTACTAGAGCACCTTATTCATCCTGAACTGCGAAAAAACATAAAGATTGACGATGCGCAATTTGGTTTCCGACCCGGTCTCTCAACTGATGCCGCTATTGTAAGCTTGAAAAGCACTGTTAGTCACTATACGTCGCGCAACACATCTGTCTATGCGTGCTTTTTAGACCTCAGCCGCGCATTTGACCTGGTCAATTACGATATACTCTGGGCCAAGCTACTAGCGTCACGGGTGTCTAGCGAAGTTGTGCGTCTGTTGAGATTCTGGTACGGAAACCAAACTAATTGTGTGAAATGGGGCGATACAACTTCTAGTAATTATAGACTAGATTGTGGCGTTCGCCAAGGAGGGGCAACCTCTCCGGACCTTTTTAACCTGTACGTAAATGGCCTGATCGAGGAACTGAGAGGCTCCAAAGTCGGCTGTCATGTAGGAAATGTGTGTATAAATAACCTGAGCTATGCGGACGACATGGTGCTTCTCAGTCCCTCGATCAAGGGGTTGAGGAAACTACTTTCAATCTGTGAGCATTATGCTAATGCTCACGGGCTGAAATATAATGTGTCGAAAACCGAAATGATGGTGTTTGCGTCGGGTCGGGGTCCGGACAGAGTGCCCGATGTATATTTGTACGGCACAGCAGTGAAAGTTGTGAAACAATTTAAATATTTAGGTCACTTGTTAACGGAACGATTGCAGGATAATGCAGATATTTAGCGAGAGAGAAGGGCCCTTGCCGTCAGAGGTAACATGCTTGCTCGTCGGTTCGCTAAGTGCAGTACGGACGTAAAAACCACTCTTTTTAAAGCGTATTGCCTGTGCATGTATACGTGCCAGCTATGGACAACGTTCACACGAAAAGCGATAAACACCATAAGAGTCCAGTATAATGACGCATTCCGGGCTCTTATGAAGCTACCGCGTTACTGCAGTGCGTCGAGCATGTTCGCTGAGGCAGGGGTTCCCGACTTCTTCGCTGTAATCAGAACCAGGGTGGCTTCATTCTGGCAACGCCTGCGTCGTTCCGCTAACAGGATACTCGAGGCTGTTTCTGACGATTTAAGGAGCCCAATGTTTAAACATTGGGTCTCGGTTCACATGGATGGCAACAAAAAATGACCCAGCACTATTGTGCTTCTTAGACTTTAGATTTACACTTAGGTTTAAGTAGATGATCGCCTCTTTACAGCGTGATATCATTTTATTTTATTTGTAGTGTTAGTTTGTATTTTATTTTATTTTATGGGTCATTGGAGTGCCTGAAATAAATGATTTTATTTTATTTTATTATTATTTTTTATACAGGTTACTTTATCAATACTTAGCTATCAATAAATAACAATATGCAATACATTATAGTGGTTTATCATGAGGATTGAGTTGTGAAACATGTATGTATTATAACAACTATTAATATTAAAATAGTTTGCACTTTGGTTTAGGCTGTAAACATTCTATTGTTTTGTAAGCATAAATAAACAAATGTACTCAAGTACTAACAAAATATATTTCAAGTTATGGCACAGAATTTTGTTATGTGGATATTACCTAAAATTTTATTCAATATTTGTACTAGTATTTATCTATTTTTGTACTAGGTAGCATATATCTGAACAAAAGTAGGATTATTTTGATCTTGAATATTTTGTTGATGTACTGTTATAGTTAAATTATTATTAACCCTTAATTTCATAGTGATGGAAATTTCCATCATAAAGAATTTTAACTTTTTTTTAGCTGGTGCGACCACACTGATTTTTTACGTACATGTATCCGTACGTACATTACACGTACATTATACGTACATGTATCCGAATATTTAATGTACCAGCAACATTTCTGAACGAAGAAAAAATATTAACGTCAAAGCTGTCAACTTCAATTGACATGTCAAAGCGAAGAATTGCTGTTAGATAGTGTTGTGATTTGAGAGTGATATTTGATAAACATTTGCGGCAAATTATAAACTATAAAAATAATTTACAGATAAAATAAGGTATGTTCTCTATTATTATTGCAAAGATTATTAGAAAAACATAGTTTTTAGTGTGTTCTGGGCACCGTTATGTTATGATGGATATTTCCATCATTATGCATTATTCGTCACTTCCCATGTATGGAAATCGCACTTTATGAATACATTTATTGTTTTTTGATGTATTTCAAATTTTAATTATTATTCGTTTATATTTCAGTCAAAATGTCTTCTCAAAGGGAACGTCTAAGAGAAAAAGACATTGAAGACTACTTGGCTTCTTTAGAAGGAGGATATCTGTCTGAAGATGGCATGGAAATGTCTGACACAGAAGATAATGAGGAAAGTACCTATTATACTAACAGAAATGAAGTTCTTGGTGGAAGACTTGGTGGAAGGAGATGATGTGGAAAATGATCCTCCGTTACCTGATGTACAACATGAAGTGCAGGACCCACCTCTCATTGAGGATACTATAGAATCGGTAGTAACAGAAAACCTTGCAAGCTCGAGTTGGGTTTTAGATAAGAGAAAGCTGATTTGGAAGAATAGACCATTTCAATTTTCAGAGTCAAATATTGAATTTAGGGACAACACAGATTTAGGACCTGAAGTGAAAGCCCTAAAAACGCCATACATGTGTTTCGAATATTTTTTTACTCCAGAACTGTGTCAAAAAATAGTCAGAGAAACAAACTTGTATGCTGTACAGCAAAACCCCAACAATAGGTTGGGTTTAACGATTTATTACTCATAAAGAACTTAGTTCACTTACAATGAGCTTAAAATACTAAAACTAGTAACTAATTAAGAACTAGTTAATATTAAAACATATAAAAATATCCAGTTTTCTAGTGGTATGGACTTAAAATACATGTTTATATATATGTCGTAGGATAATTTGATACTTCGAATCTTCGCGAAAATCCTAGGGGTTTTGCGAAAACGCGGATAATTAGACATAGGCGAAAAATTATCAAATCTTACTGGACAAAGTCAGGATTTTTGCGAAAATACTCGTTATTATAGCAATATTGCGAAACGAAACGCTGGCTGTTATGAAATAAGAACGCTGATTGGTCGGTCAGCGCGTTCAATAAGAGATCGTCTCTGATTGGTTGACGTCTTAAATGTCAATCATTTGTTGCCGCACGTTATTTGTTTACGTTTGTGTCTGAGTTAAATTGCAGAAGTGTTTTGTTTTTTATCGTAAATAGTGTACCTACTTGGACTTAAATAAAGTGGTAAATAAAAGTGCTACACGGATGTACATAGTGTCATATATCATAAAAGTCTTAGTCAACCACTCAACAACAACAATGCTTTCGAGATTGGTTTAGCGGTGTTTTGTTTGTCATTGTGTTAAAAGTAGACTATAAAATTGGACTTGAACTAAGAAACGGTGTGAATAGGAGGTTTGGTTTTCATATAATTATGACAGATTCGACAGAGAATGATGTTCAACCTTCAGCAGAATCAGAGAATTTGGAGGTTATCTCCGATAAAGACAAATTTTACATAGAGTTAAGAAAGTTTTACGATAATAGAGTTGACGGTACAACTAAACCAGAATGGACTAAAGAATGCGTAAATGCTGTAATAAATTCAATTGAACAATTTAAAACTGCGAGTGTACTTAAGCAACCAAAAACACAACAACAGTATAGAAATGCAAAAAAATACGACGTGATGAGTGTAGGTGAAGAAAAACTTCTGATACTGAGAAGAAAGGATCTTAACTCTCCTGTTGTACAAGTACCTTCAACAGATATGTACTATGATATTCTTCTGCAGGCGCACATATCAACTGGGCATGGAGGAGGCGACAAACTGATATATAACCTAAAGCAACAATATGTGATACCGGTACCGATTATGATATTGTTCCTCAACTTGAGTAAGATCTGTCTGAATAAAAAAAGTTGCCCAAAAACAGGAATTGTTGTACGCCCCATAATTTCTCAAGACTTTAACAAACGTGGGCAGGTAGATTTAATTGATCTCCAGTCAACTCCTAGCCACAATTACAAATGGATTTTAAACTATCAAGACCACCTCACTAAGTTCTGCTTTCTCAGACCTTTAACCAGTAAAAAAGCAACTGAAGTAGCCATGGCTCTTTTAAAAATATTCTTAGAAGTGGGTGCGCCAATGATTTTACAGAGTGATAATGGCAAGGAATTTACTGCCAGCATAATAAAAGAGCTAATCACATTGTGACCTGCATGCAAGATAGTGAATGGACGTCCCCGACATCCTCAAAGTCAAGGTTTGTTTGCAAGTTTTGCACTATCCCGCTTACCGCTATGCATTTTTCTTTCACCCAAAGGTTGCCTGGTAGAGATTGCTACCTTAGCAATAAGGCCACCTATGTTGTACTGTCTTTTGTTGTTATCTGTTGTTTTGTATTTTTTTTTTATGTGCAATAAAGTATTTTTCTCTTTTTTAGGTTCGGTAGAAAGGTGCAATCAGGATGTTGAGAACATGTTGCGTTCCTGGATGTCCGACAATAACTCAACTAAATGGTCACTGGGATGCTATTTCGTTTAGTTCCAGAAAAATTCTTCGCATCATCGCACAATAGGACGTTCACCATACAAAGCCTTGTTTGGTCACGATCCTGTAATTGGCCTGTCTTCAACTTATTTGCCTAGAGATACATTGTCAAAATTAGAAAATGAAGAAGACTTACAACAGGTTTTAATTAATGAAAATCCTCCTCGCACTGAAGATATTCAAGACGAGCGTAATGCAGGTTGTAGAAATGAATCCAAAGTTGAAAATGCAATCCTTTTCTATGAGCAGCTTTCTAACGAAACCACAAATCAGTATGTTTCCACTGATCAAAAAATGACTATCCGAACACAAACTTCAACACAATCTACCCCTCTTTCATCTATGACACAATATAAAAAAAAATCTGCAAATAACATTACAATTTTAGAAGATGTAATAATTGTCCCAGCAAGTACAACAAAAACGATCTGTCTTGATAACAATATCGCTATAAATGACACAAATTCCCACACAAATGTACAACAACAACATTCCAATAATATTGTTGCTACTGAAGTTAAATGTTGTATTTGCCAAATTACCACATCCGATTCACTCAAATGTTCAAAATGCCAACAAGTGATTCACGGCGCATGTGGAGTGTCTGAAGTTAGAGAAGGTAGTAGTTCTTCTAATGTTAAATGTAACTTATGCTGGCAAGAAGATTCTATTAAGAAAGAAAGAACAAGTTCGCATGAAAATTTAAAAAGAGCAGCTGCGACTATGTGTACTACATCCAACAAAAAATTTGAAGAAATAGATGTAGGTGCTACAATTTTGGTTGATGTTCCGAAGTACGATCGTGCACCCTTATATAACAAAAACATTACAGGACGAGTAATTGATAAGAAGAATGGTTTGTTTCAAGTTGGTACCTCCGTTGGTATAATTAAAGATTGGCTACCAAGAAACGCACTTCAAATATCTCCAGGAGCTCAATTTACCGGCCCCGTTCGGGAACGGGGTAATACTACTAACTACTACTAACGAATAGGTAATACTACCTCGGGAGGTAGTATTACCTATTCGTGGTATTTCCTCACAACTATCACCATTCGGCGGACAAGGGTTTAAGCAATGTCATTGCAAGAAATCAAGCAAACAATGTTCCTCAAATAAGTGTGCTTGTAAAAAGCACGGTTTGCTTTGTAATTCCAAATGTCATAAATCTTTGAATTGTTGTAACAAGTAAAGTCTTACTAATAATTTCATATTACTATTTACTAAACGCAGCTGTGCTTGCATTGCAACTCCAATGTTACAGGTCTATGCAACTCAGCGTAAGTTTCACATTAGTGACGTATTTAATTATCTTTTGTTCTGTGATTATTCGCTTTTCAAATTTTTTTCTAGTTATCTTTTAATTTCTTTGAATAAGTCTATTTTTTCCTATTTTTTCTAATTCAATAATAATTTGTTGTAGTTATTTTGTTCACTATAAGTGAACCAGAATGTGATAATAATTTTGCCTCAATATATCTTAAGTTTAGCTGTATAAGAGAAGAGAAGGCTGATGAATGAGTGATTTTATCTCAAGACTTTAATTCACAAGACTGATCAATTCCATTGTTGCACTATTAAACTAATTGTTTACCTAACCAGTTTCATCCAATTTATGGATTACACCCTAAAATTGGATCATTTTTTTTTACTACGACTGAGATCTCCTATTGTCTGTAGAAAACAACATACATACTAAAATTTTCAATAAAAAGTTTATAAAAATCAATTTAGTGATTTTCCTTTCTCACCTATTCTAAACCTTCATAACTCTATGATACAATACTTGAAGTTAATCATCGGCAAACTAGGAACCAATTAGAAGTCAGCCAGCAAAATTGTAGCCAATCAGTGTTGAGCACATCAAATCTTACTATAAAGTCCATTTCACGAAAGAAGTCCCGCGGACAATTGTGGAACTAAATTTGACAGATGGGGAGTTCGGCCATGTTGTCGTTTGTCGATGTTATCAAGGTGCGTTTGTTGTGGTAGATATTTTGTGAGTGTATTATTGGATTAGTGCGTTATAAGGTTTATTTACTATGCCAAAAGTTGTAAAAAGTGCAGGTCGAGAAATGATATTAAAGGTGAAGGAGTTCTGTGAAGCGGAACACAAGAATCGCGGCGTTTTAATACCATTAGACAATGTTTGCAAAAGAGTCGCCGCCATGACAGGTAAATTTTGGGGCTGCCATATTATACATATTTTTTCCCGATTGATTTATAGATTGGAGTTAAGTTTTTTTTAATGCACGATTTTTATTAAGGAAAATTTGAAAAGGAATTAACACAACACAACAAAAATTTGTAAAGTTATATTCAACTATAATGTAATTAGATACGGAAATAGTCATGGTTAGATTTTTTTTTAAATTGTTCATTTTATTGCAGGTGTGTCAGAGAAAACTGTAACGAGAGTTACAAAAGAAGGCGCATCAGCGGCGAGTACTTCTAAAGTTATCATCACCCCAGGGAAGAGTCGCCCGCATCCCAAAAAGTTCGACTTGGATGGATTTGATTTGTGCGCTATACGGCAAAAATTCATAGTTTTTATGTTGTGAAGAAGGAATTACCTACATTGGCTAAATTACGTGCAGCTTTGAGAGAAGACATAAATTATCAAGGAAGTATCACAACATTGCACCGTATATTGCATAGCATCGGTTTCAAGTATAAGCGATGCCAATCGAAACGTAAATTACTAATGGAACGTTATGATATTACTGCATGGCGTTCAAGATATTTGGAGGGAATCCGAAGAAATCGCAATGTGGAAAAAAAACCTGTAGTATATTTAGACGAGACCTATATACACAACACTTATCATGCCAAAAGTTGCTGGCAAAGTGAGGAGGAGCCTGGGGTGTTCGTGTCAGAGTCATCAGGGAGTCGTTGGATAATTGCTCATGCAGGAACTGAAAATGGTTTTGTTAATGGTGCATTGTTAATGTTCAAATCCCAATCCAAATCCTCAGATTACCACGATGACATGAACTCAACAATTTTTTTGAAATGGATGAGTGAGAAAGTCGTTCCTAACCTACCTGAAAGGTCACTTGTGGTAATGGACAACGCTCCGTATCATTGCACTCAAATAAATAAAGCACCTACAATGTCAAGTATTAAACGTGACATGCAGGAATGGCTGCGAGGAAAGGGAGTATATTTTGAAGATACTTGGACAAAAGCTGTATTATTTGGATTAATTAAGCAAAACAAAGGTCCACCTACATATGCCGTGGATGAATTATTAAAATCTCACAATCATGAATTGCTAAGATTGCCGCCTTACCACTGTGATCTCAATCCGATCGAAAAAATGTGGAGCCTTGTAAAGAGACGGGTAGCGGATAAAAACGTGGGCCAAGATCCAAAAGAAATTGTACGCCTAACAGAAGAGGCTTTCGAGTCTGTTACAGCGGAAGATTGGGCAGTTCAATGTAAACATGTACAGCAATTGGAGGAAGAATATTTAAAAAATGATGGTCTTATGGATGAAGAAATGGATCGATTTATTATATCTACGGCTAGTGATAGTGAAACAGAATCTGATTCTGTTTTTATTCACTCTTCTGACAGTGATCATAGTATGACCGATCATAATTATTCAATAAAACTTTGAATAAAACTTTTTAAATGTTATTTTATTTTTCTAATTTGAAGTTGGTTGAACATCTATATTTCCATTTTATATTTTAGAAATTACAGGAAGATTAATTTTTCACTAATCTGACCTTAGCAGTATAAACATCAAATAGGTACCTATATAAAAAATATATTCTATTAAAAACATTTTTTTTCTTATCTAACTGTTCGAGTACGAAGTTAATAAAATGAAACTAATGAACTATAAATTATTTCCCCTGATTTCCCCATACCATATAAATTTAACCGTGGCAACATTATGTCGCGCGAATACAGCGCTGCGTCTGCGGGACTTCTTTCGTGAAATGGACTATAGTAACGAGTATTTTCGCAAAAATCCTGACTTTGTCCAGTAAGATTTGATAATTTTTCGCCTATGTCTAATTATCCGCGTTTTCGCAAAACCCCTAGGATTTTCGCGAAGATTCGAAGTATCAAATTATCCTACGACATATATATTTTTTTAGTTTAGTTTTAAACATATGTATATTTTTACAGTTTTTAACATCGTTAGGTAACTTATTAAATAATTGTGCACCCTCAAACAAAATGTTTCTTTTACCGTAGTTAGTTCTTGGAGTATTTACTTTTATTTTATTTGTATTTCTTAAGCTGTATTTATATGACCTTTTTGTAAATGTTATTTTTGTGTGTATTTTTTCAGATATTATTTTTTTGAACAATACACATGTTGTGTATGTATATAGCTGGTTTAAATTAAATAACTTGGTTTCCTTGTAAATAATGCGTGTATTAGTTTGGTAGTGATAGTTAAAAATTGTTTTTATTAGTTTATTTTGCGAGATTTGTAGGTTTTTCAAGTTGGTTTTTGCAGCACAGCCCCATATCTCGATGAGATATTCGAGATGTGGTTTTACAAGGGTGTTATATATTGTAATTTGGACTTTGCGAGGTATGCATCCTACGGCTCTGTTTAATGCTCCGGTTGTTGATGATATTTTCGATCTTACATGCTTAATGTGAGCCTTCCATATGAGTTTATCATCAAGTTGAAGGCCGAGATATTTCTCTTGATGGGAGCGGTGGATTATTACACCGTTGACGGTTAGAGGTGTATAAGGAGGTATTTTATTTATTTTTTGCTAAAAATATCATGTATGACGTTTTTTTTTGTGTTTATGGTTAGTAGATTGCTCTGACACCAGATATTAAATTTATGCAAGTCATTCTGAGCCTTTTTATCAATTCGGGTAGGTTACACCCAAAGTAAAAAAGGCAGGTGTCATCGGCGTATAAAGTTATATGACCTGTTAATCCAATTTTGCTGATATTATTAACATATATCAAGAATAAAAGGGATCCTAATACTGACCCTTGGGGAATGCCACATATAATTTTTTTTGGTTCACTTTTGTGTTCATTGTCTATTTTTACGACTTGGTACCTGTCTGTTAAGTTGCATTAAAATTTTTTTAGAGCAGATCCTATTATTCCTAAGTCCCGGAGTTTGTTAATAAGTAATTTATGATTCACGGTGTCAAATGCCTTTTTTAAATCAATAAATATGCCTAAACATTAGCATTTATCATCTATATTGGTTTTAATTTTTGTAATTAAATCAACTGTAGCTGAAAGAGTGTTCGATTTTGGTCGGAAACCGTATTGATGTTCGTATAAAAAGTTTATTTTTGTTAAATGGTCTTCCACTCTATTATACAAACATTTTTCAAAGATTTTTGATAACACAGATAATACAGATATGGGCCTTTAGTTCCCAGGATCAGTTTTACTGCCTGATTTGAAGATGGGGGTGACCTTAGCCATCTTCAAACTATCGGGGAACACACCTCTTCTAAGACAGTCATTTATACAGTTTGTTAATTCGGCAATTATAATCTTTGCTATACACTTTATAGCCTTTGTACTTATACCATCCAAACCGGTGCTGGTGTTTGAGTGTAGGCGATTTATAATTCTGCTAACTTCATACATAGTGCAAGGACGAAGATAACTCGTTTCTATAGATGGTTTATTATTAGTATAAGTCATGGTGTAAAACGTGTTGTTTTGATATGTTTTTGGAATGTCATTCGCTAGTTGTATACCAACTGACGAAAAAAAGTATTGAAATAGTCACACATATTGTTAGGATCTACTACTGTAATATCGTTTATTATTAGCTTTGAAGGAGCACAACTATCCTTTTTTATTTTATTTGTCACAAGCGAGTTTATTAGGTGCCACATTCTTTTTGGGTTCTTACAATTCTTAAATTCTTTTAGATAGTGTTCCTCCTTAGATTCTTTAATAAGTAAACCAGTTTTGTTTCTCTGTGAAATAAAGTCTTTTTTCAGTTTTTCATTCGTTTTTTTCTTTTTTCATTTGCTGCCAGAGTATGTTTCTTGTATTAATTGCATCAATAACAATTTTATTGATCCAGTCATCTCTAGGTGAATTTAAGATTTTTGTTTTTGTTATTTTATTATTGTCTATACATGTTTTTATTAATAATTCTAGCTGAATATACGAACTTCCTCTTATTGACGAAATTACTCCAGAAATGCTATTGTAAAGTTTTGGGTAGTTAATGGCTTCATATTTAATTTTTTGTTTTTGTAACTGTTCACGCCAGAGTGTGACGTCACCTAAAGGCGCGCACCGCACCCGCGTGCCCCACCGCCGCTTCGCCTGCAGCTGTCATAACTAGAAGAAAGCGGCTGCGAAAGGAAGCGGAAACAGTCACCTCTTTTATACTCGTAACTGACGGACGTGTACCGCTGCGTCCCGCGTAGCGACCGCGTGGCATCGCCATTATGACCACGAGTCACCGCGAATGACTTCGCCGCGAGTGACCTTCAGGGTGTGTTCGGCCCGGCCACACACCAACTCCTAAATCAGCCCGTGTTTACCACGTAAATCACTGATCGAGACGCAATCAGCCCGCCGCGTAAACCAGTGCACAAACCAAAAGAACAATACAAACATTATAACCCAGTGAACAATAGTTCTTCAGCTCCTTCAGCACGCCGTCGACAGCAAGACGCCTCCACCTAGGACTTACGGTCACCAGCCCTCATCAGACCCAGAGCACCTCGACACCCCCCACGTAAACCAGGTATTTATCCTCTCCACTCCTACTAATGTATAGTTGGCAATTTACCCCCCCCTATCATCGAGCGTATAGCTAGCAGGAAACTGCGAAACTAGTAACTGTCTCTGATGCAAAAGTTCTAGGACCAGCTGCTTGTGATCAGATAACGATGAATCGAGTAGTGTCAGTTGACAAGATAAGTTTCGCAGGTTTGTACATACGTGATCTAGTATTGTTCTAGTTGTGGTAGTTTGCCGAGTACAGTAATCCTCATGTATCTTATTTATTATATCATAACCAGCCTCCTGCAGCATAGTTAAGTAGTTAGTTGTATCAGTACCATTACTCAGTAAGTCAATATTGAAATCTCCCATAATAATGCATCTTTTCAGTTTCTCAAGCTGTTGCGAATAAAGGTTTAAAAAATGATTCTGTGCTCTTTTTATCGGGCTTATAAATTGCACCGATATTCAAACCAAAATAATGTATATATATCCATAGATAATGAATTCCTTCACTATATAACTCTTCCGATAAATCGTATTTCAAACTATTATGTATGTAAATAGATATTCCTCCCCCCCTCTTGTCCTTTCTATAATTGCAAACATGCGAGTAATCCGGGAAGTCGAAGTATCTTGCTTCCGATTCTGATGTAATCCATGTTTCTGTTAATATAATTAGATGTGTTGTACTTTTAATTGATTTAATGATACACCGCAGCTCGTCAAATTTTCCTTGTTTACGAATGCTACGCACGTTGGCATAAAATATCTTTAGAGAGGATTTTTGCATAGGTATATTGCTGTAAGTACATTTTATAGAATGATTAATATTCAAATTGATTCCAGAGTTTATGTGGCTCGGTTGACTTTTTCGTTGAAGTTTTTTGATATCTTTTTCGTAATCTTTGGGATTCCTTTAATATATTTTATTATAAGCTCCGATTCGCCATTTTGCACACGGTGAATTAACTCGTCATTAAGGGATTTCAAGTAACTTCTTTGTGACGGTGTTTGGTCAGCATATACGCGCACATCACCAGTAAGTTGATGTTTACTACGTAAAATTAATTTGACGGTATCAGCAGTCTCAAAACAAATTTTAAGCGGGCGATCTTTACCATAGGTATATTTTCCTAGCCTCATTGTATTCACGGGCACCGGGCATTTTTCATAGGCCATTTTTAATACTTTCATTGCTTCAGTCGAGTCATATTCTTGTCGCAGCTTAAAATTCTTCTCGGTTATTTCCGAAATACCCACAACAATTATGTTATTAAGCCTTCGTTGTCGATCTTCGAGCTCAAGGAGGAGCGCTTCGTGTGAAGCGCTAGCGGTATGAAGCATTACCGGTAGTCTAGATTCCGATAGCTCTTCGGTCGTAGATGTATTGATAGTATTTTTTATAATATGTGATTGCATTTTTGCCTCCAAGGCATCAATTTTATCACGAAATTCTTTGTTTTCCGATTTTTAATTAGTTATCTCCTTACTTATACTGGCAAATTGTTGGGTTAAGTTTTTAATCTCTTCTTTCATTGTTTTAAATTCGTCTTTGATTTCGGTTAAGTCATGTTTTATTTCAATCATATTTGCCTTCTGCGCATCTCTAAATTCTTTGAAAAAGCACATGATTTCTGTTCTAAACGAGTTTAATTCCGTCTTGACATCAGTATCATGGTCTGGTTGTTTCCTCTTTCTTTGTTTGATGTTGCTATCATCGTAGGTTGAAGAATATAAGTCAGGTTGTGAACCGCCTCCGCTACCGCTTTTAAGCTTCCCGCTATTCGGTGAATGATGTACACTCATCCTAAGATCGATTAAACCGGTCCCGATAAGAAATGGGATCCTAAGGTACTGGTGTAGGCGGGACGAAATATGTTATCTATCTCGTTTTCGCTCCGCTTGTAGCGTCCGTGGCATGATTACTATGGCTTATTCTGTGTTGCTGTTGCACTTAGCTCATATCTTTCACGTCATATGTTTATGTAAGGTCACAAAACTAAATTCACTTCTGTTACGTTAATTATAAGATTAATTTTTGAACACTCTGTAATAAACTTTTTGATAATAATTGTGTACACGTCCGCACCGTTCAATTACTGGACTGCGAATCCTTTTGTAATGTATGACCATGACTTGAGAAAATTTTTAGGCATTCTAATTTATATGTCTGTTCAGCATTTTCCCTCTACCCGAGCATACTGGTCAAAACAATTTGGATATGATCCAATAAAACAGGTTATGGATGTTAATAAATTTGAAAAGATTAAAAAGTACGTACATTTTAATGATAATGATAGTCATATACCAGTTAACCAACCAGGCCATGACCGCTTGCACAAAGTAAGGCCAATAATTGATGGATTAAATAAGACTTTTTTTAGCATAACTAAACACCAAAGGCTATCAATAGATGAGCAGATGTGTTCAACTAAGGTTGGACATTACCTGAAACAATATCTACCAAACAAACCCCACAAGTGGGGTTTTAACTTGTATGTTCTATCCAGTGTTTTTGGATTCGCATACAAGTTTGAAATTTATTCTGGCCAAGACCTAACCATGAGACCAGCAGGAGAGCCTGACTTAGGATCTACAAGTAATATTGTGCTTCGCTTGGCCAGAGATATACCACGGATGGTCAATCATATTATCTTCTTTGATAATTTCTACACATCTTTGCCTTTAGTAATTTATCTGGCCAAGCAAGGAATTCATTCTCTTGGCACAATACAACAAAATAGAATTCCCAACAACAAATTACCGGATAAAAAAGAGATGATGAAATAAAGTACTCCTAGGGGTACTTATGCAGAAAAAACAACATTATATGAGGGAATTGATTTATCAACAATTGCTTGGAAAGATAAATAGTTACCATGTTGTCAAGTTATGTAGGAACAGAGCCAGTAACCAGTGTAAAAAGATTTGACAAGAAAAATAAGGTAAAAGTTGTTATAACATGTCCGAAAGCAATTATAGAATATAACAGTCATATGGGTGGGGTCGACTTACTTGATAGTTTTTTGGGTCGATACCATATAAGAGTAGAGAGTCGTAAATGGTATATACGAATCTTCTTCCACCTCCTAGATCTGGCTGTTATCAATGCATGGATTATACACACATCAACACTGTCTATGGATATTAGATTTTTATTTTCATTTCTTTGGTTTTCAGAAAAACTACTCAGAATTAGGAAAAAGTTTATATGTGGGATTAAACCTCCTTGTTCCATTTTCAAACTGACATTGAAAAAAAAACTAAAACTTATTAAAACAAAAGAAAACGCGGGAACACGCATTTGATTCAGTTAGCAGTGCTAGTTTTGTGTTGAGATTTGTTTAGAAAAACATTAATTAACTAACGCTATCAATTGTTTTAGTGATTTTTACTGTTTGTGTCATCTCGTTGGTGCCATGCAACGTCGACATTTGACGAGAGACGAGATGATAAGAGCGGTAGGAATGTTGGAAGCTGGCGCTATCCAAAACGTTGTTGCGGAGACTCTAGGCACCAGCCAGAATGTGATATCAAGGCTCTGGTCACGTTATCGTGATACTGGAGAAGTGGCGGAACGGCATGCTGGCAGAATTCGGATGACCACCCCTAGAGAGGACCGTTTTCTCCAAAATACCGCCAGGAGAGAACCTACTCTGACGGCAATGGAAATGGTACAGAGGCTCCAACAGGAGCATCAGCTGTTGGTTAGCGACCAAACAGTCAGAAGAAGGCTACATGAAGCTAATCTTCATTCTCGCAGGCCAATTCGTGTTCCTGCTTTGCGACGTGGCAATCGCGGAAGGCGACTATTGTGGGCCCATGAACACGTGTTATGGGATAATGAACAATGGTCGACAGTGCTCTTTACGGATGAGTCTCGGTTTGGATTTCATCCAGATTCGCGAAGAACACGCGTTTGGAGAGTCCAGGCAGGGAAAGCCGTCTCCGGCATCCACAAGAGGTTCATTCGTACCAAGCAGGAACGATCATGGTATGGGCGGGAATTCGTATAGGCGCGCGAACCGATCTCGTTTTTGTAAGAGGCAACATGAATGCTCAGAAATACCGTGATGAGGTGGTGGAACCTGTCATTATTCCGCATAAGGTGCCAATCGGCCACCAATTCGTACTCATGCATGATAATGCTCGTCCACACACGGCGAGGCTGGTATCAGCCGCCCTTCAAGACAACAACGTCACGGTAATGAGATGGCCTGCGCAGTCGCCCGATATGAATCCCATCGAACATGCGTGGGACATGTTGCAGCGAAGGGCTATGCACGCCCTCCCTCCAAATCTGGCCACAGAAGAGCAACTTTTCCTGCACCTGCAACGAACCTGGGAACGCATACCATAGCAAGACATCGACACCTTAATTCACGGTATGAATAACCGATGCCGAACTCTAATTAACGTGAGGGGTGGCAACACTGATTATTAAGAGTTAAAATGTCTAACTTTCTGTTGTTATTTTTAATAAAATTATTAATTTTATTAATTAATTTCACTCGTAGACTTAGCGCCATTTTTAGTCTCTTTGTTATTTTTTTTTTATTTAAATATTTGATTATCTAAAATGTTTTTTTTTTATTTAATTAAGTTGGTCATTAACTGAGGTTTCATTCCATATATACTTCTCTGAACAAAATATTTATAGTTTATCAAAAAATTTAAGAAATACAAAATATCCCTAGACACGTGTTGATGAGTGTATATAAAAATAATGCAATAAAGGATGGTGTTGCAAAGAAAGATATTTTAAATTTGGGAGAGTTTAGAAATGAGTTGGCTTATGTTTTATGCAATAAAGGCATTAGTAATAAAAGAGGTCGACCCAGCAATTCTAGCCTTGAACATGAATTGCAAGTCAAAAAGAAAAGAGCCCAGTCAAAACCAATTCCCCCAAAGGATGTACGAACGGACGGTGTAGGGCATCGGCCATATGTTGGAGTATCTCTTCGGTGCAAGTATCCACAGTGTACAGGCTATACCACTATTAGCTGTACCAAATGTGGCATCAATTTGTGCCTCAATAAAAATAACAACTGTTTTACTACATTCCATACTACTTAATATCTTATAAGTGCATGGTGATGGATTTATCTATCATATTTTTTTTTATATAAGTATGTCAAATACTGTCTATAACTGTTTTTATTATTTTATTATTAAATAAACACACATAATACACATGCTCAATGTTTTTCTTATTTTAAAATCCTTACTGTAAAAAACTCTATGCATTTAAGGGTTAAAACAACTATATAAAATTGAAATTAATGAAAAATATGTTGTAGGTTGATAGAGGTAATGAACATATGAATTTTTCTAGGTTTGAGGAGATAATTGATGGTAGTCAGCAGGTGGTGCTTGATTCTATTGACATCCAAAGTCCATCTGTTACAGCTCAGGCAATTCTTAACCCTGCTGGACCTGAAGCACCGCCTCTGCCACGGCAAACAAGACGAACACGATACCGCAGTAAGTTAAAAAGCTGATATTTAAATTAACTAGTAATATGAAAACGCGCACCATTTTGCTGCTCGCTGGTTAGACATAAACTGTCAGTTTTTTTCTTCACTTTCAACGCGAGTTGAGACAGTCGTGTGTCGTGTAATTTATTGTTTATATTATTGTACAATTTTAATTCAAAATCTTGGAGTCTTTATAACGCAACAATACTAAAATGGCATTGGACCTTAATTAATTTTTATTAATAAGTCTGTAAAATTTTGAGTGTCATATGTAAAAATGTTTATTAGTCTACGAATAAACTAGAGATCTATAAATACTTCCATTATGCGTTTTATTATAGTTTCTTAAAACTACACAGTTACGCCTATCTGACAAAAGGGACGTTTTCAAAAATGTCAGTTCCAATATTATGTTATAAATGTTACATAATAATATTATAAAAAGGAAAGATTTGTTTGTGTTACATAAAAAGAAGAGAAGAAGTTATAAGATATCGTATTATTTTTTGAAATATAATATTTTAAAATAAAATAACAACCAATCAGCATAATTTTGCAATCATTAGACAATTTGACATAATTCAGAAGATAATGAATCAGATTTATCTTTTTCTTCCAGCATTACTACTGGCCGACAGTATATGTTTTAAAAATGTTTGTTCTCTTTGTCTACCAGCTACTTCTATAATTTCTTATATTCTTCTATTTACAAGCCAGCTTCTGGATCTCACTGCTAAACGCTGACTGCCAGGCGGTGCTACTATATTGGCTGCTTTAAAAATAGATTTTGTCCATCCAGATATCAAAGTATTTGAAGCTGGTTAATCTTGCCTGTTATTGAGTTCAACGATTGATCGACCCAATCTTCAGATCTTTTTACTTGTGAAGACTGAATTAATATCTGGATATGTCTTACTGGACGTAATTGTCTAGTAATCGTGGAGTAATCTCCAATCAGGGTGTTTTAACATGTGACAACCCGACTGTAGAGATATAGCTGACTCAGGTTTGGATCTATCTGCAGACTATATTATATCCTTATCTAATTATTTATTACTAATTAATTTGTTTAAATGTTTGCAAGTGTTAGGTCATGTAATCTATATCAAATGTTAAAATATGTAATATATCCCAAATTGGTGCATTCTTAGGTTTTGCTTTAGATGCGGCCCTTGCTTTTCATAGTTGGTGCAAATACAAAATCTATATTATATATAAATGAATCTCTATTTCCATCGATCGTCGCATCACGCGGGAACGGGTGGAACAATTTAGCTATTTCTTTTTTTGTTATGTTAATTGTAAGGAGCAGGTTCTTATAACACAATATATAAATTAAGAAAAGACAACTTTTCAATAGTTACTGTCAGTTCATTCATCTCATTATATATATCTAGGCCATCACACAATATTCTAAACAAAATTTAAAATGGCTTGTCTCAAATCAATGGTCCCATAATTATAATGGGTGATTTAAATGTACCCCAGTATGGGGTTGCCAGGCTGTGGATGATCTGGCTTGTTGTATAATTAATATAATGGATAATAAAGGTCTGTATTTGTAAAAGAGTTCAGTAGTTATCTTAACTAGAAAACGATTGAAACCAAGATTTGATATATTTTTGACAAAACAAGGATGTCTGTTGAAAATGAAATTTGAAAATGAAAAACAATTTTTGGGCTCTATTTTAGATGGTAAATTAAATTTCTCATCCCATTTAAAATATGTATCAGCAAAATGTGAGAAAATACAATATATTAAAATGAAACATATGTACTATAATAATATGTACTAAAGGTATATTTCTAAATTTATTTTTTCTCATTTACTTTACAGGAATGCCATGGTCCAAGCGCTCAAACGGCGAGCAGCGAGCGAAACTTTGTCGCTGAACAGCATTTATGAACAGGAGGCAGCCAGGTATACAAAAATCTAAAGTTTAAACATTAAATTATCAAAGATATCTCTCTTGTCTGGCCTTATGGCACAGTTTGTAGTTGTGTATTTAATAGTAGTATCTACCTTCTAATCTATAAGTTGTGGATTCTGGGGAAAATTGATTATTAAATTTGGCTGATTTTAGTTATCCAGAAGCAGCAGCGTATCTGCTGTGGGAGTCTGTCGTGTCTTCTATGCGCAAGTGGCTCCGTCAGCAGCAACCGGGGATCCCGGCCAGTTTGGCGGAGTACGCAGCAGCACTCGCAGACCACCTTCGCTATAGCAACTTGCTTTTTTTGGCCACGGTCCCCCCTCGGCATTCTGGCCCAACAAGAGTTTGCCCAGTGCCTCCGCGACAGCAGTCCCTGCTGGTTTACCTGCCGCTCAGATCCTAACTGTCCACGCTCTTATAGAAGGACATTACTTCCATCCCATTTTGGTAGGTATGGAAAACCGCAGACAGGTTCTTTATGAAGCAGTGCTGGTTAGAATCTGGCAAGAGGCAGGCAATCCACAACCTGCTCATGTTATAGCTTAATTTGAACCAGCTCTGCAGACTCAGGCGCTCGAGTCTGTAACAGGTATCCGCGTAATGGGGTGCCTTTTTCATTTTGTACAGGCATAGTTGCGACGCGCCCGTTTAAAGTGCATACCGGTTTGGCGTAACACTCCAGGCTGGCAACTGGTGCAGCTGTACGGTACCCTCGCGCTGCTGCCAGCGGCACAGGTGCCGCCGGGTTTGGCAGAGCTGCCAGCCCTTGCGGAAACGCAAGGGCTGCCATTCAGCCACGCCTTCCATCCGTATTTTGAATGCCAATGGATGACTTGGGTATGAAGTTATATATTTGTGAGTTATTAAACTGTGAGGCAGTATTGTGCAAACATTAATGTATATCTTTGAAGGCCAATGATTCAAGCAAAATTAAGGGTTAGAGATTTAACATCCTATATCTAAGGGTGACGAGTGCAGTACATTGATATGCAGGGTTTTGTACTCTTGTAGTTTAAAGAATTCTGAATGGACCTGTAGGCCTACTCTGGAATTCAGCTTCAATACTACTCGATTTCAATACCAATTCCAATTTCAATATCAACATACACATAATTCGTACTCTCGAATAAGATCGAGATTGGAATTGAAATCGTGTGCAGGATCGAGCCATAGAGAATATGGGAATTCTATATTCTAATAGACTACAGAGTCATCGAAACAAATACACTACGTAAGGGTAGCCGTACACAACTCAATAAGAACTACCAAAACTATAACAATGCGTATTTGCGTAAATCTGTATTAATAATGTATTATTGTATCCACATCTTCCATTTTTACATTGTTGGGAATTAGTAAAATAAGAAATATGGTCATTTACAGCTGTTGTAACAAACATCACTAGGACAAGATGTACGATTACTATATGCCATAGCCAAAATCGCAGAGAAAAAAAAACTTCCCGCTCTTTTGGGTTCGTATTCAAAAGTTTTTTGCACCTTGCTGGAGTAATAATACGCATATTTCTTGTCAAGTCAAGTGCTTTGCTTTGGGTCACTTCAATAACAAAGTGCTTCGATCACACGAAGGCGAGACCGTGTTAGCTTTCAGTGAAATTTACACAAGTGTTTTACGAAGATGTGTGTGTGCTTTACTGAGATAAACATCAAGGTAAAACAAGCTTTGATACAACAAAGAGTGAAATTGATGTTTATGTACATATATAAAAATATAATTCTTGTGTTAATTAATAGGGTAGCTAATATAATGAGGCCAACAAATCAGCAGCTTGAGGCTCTCATTGAATTCCTCATTCAAAATCCAGGCGTTGCCAGGGGTCACTTGCGGTCCGCCCAGGGCAAGCAGGAAACAAAAAGGAAATGGAGTGAGTTGTCGGTATCCATCAATGCACTAGGCGGTGCGCAGAAAAGTGGAAAAGAATGGGCGAAGGTAATTTTTATATATTTGTTATAGGTAAAAAATTAGAAATCATGGTGCAGGTGTAAAACTATGTATAAGTTCATAAATTTTCACAATAAATAAGTATGTAACTTTCATCTTTTGTTTTAGTACTGGGCTGATAAGAAATGCTATCTAAAGAAGACATGTGGACAGCACATACAATCTATGAGGCGCACAGGTGGGGGGCCAGCCGATGATGTTAGTTACCTAACACCCATTGAGCAACGCTTGGTGGCGGTTTGTGGAGGCCCCCAATTTGCTGCAGGAGACAGTCATGTCACTGTCAATCCGTTTCCATCAACAGTCAGTACAGTAGTTGATAATATATGTTATATACAAAACTTTGCTTATTAATTTCAAAATAATCTTGTTTTTTTATTGCAGTCTCAAATACAGGAACCCATCCAGTATGAAATTGTGGAAACTGAGGAAGCCGAAACCTTAGTTGAACTTGTGGAGCCCTTGCCTCCTATACAGGTTGCAGAGACAGCTGTTAGAGGTAAGTTAAGTTGAATTGGTTTTATTTACCTATGCATACCTATAATACTTTTTTATAATATAGTTCTCCTTTTGTACTCATTATTTTCCTTCCAGTAGACTCTCCAGTACCGAGACGGGAAAGAAGTCCACTACGGCAGCCCCAAAGAGATACAACGCGGACTGGGAGGACTATTTTGGACCAAAGTAGGGAACGGTTTGCAGTAATTGAGACACAGAGGGTTGAAGCAGAGGTCAATACAGCAAGGGCCTTGTCGCAAGCTGTAGATCAAATTGCTCATTTTACTGCAGCCATTGATAGAGGTGCACAAAAAATTTCTGATGCCCTAAATAATATTGCTGCTGCTTTACAGCGCAACAATAATAGCTAATAAATATATTATAAGTTTAAGTTTTACATAATTATTTAATTTGATTTTATAGTTCTTTTACAATAAGGTATTATTTTGGTTGTAACTATGGTGTATTAGACTGATTTATTTGTATATTCCTAATTTAAGTTGGTATATTTTTACAATTGTTACTAAATATATTTAGATTTAACTTTAAATTTTACCCTTATTTCATAAATTGGTTTACCAAATATATATAGATTTAACTTTAAATTTTACTCTTATAAATTGGTTTTAACATGTTTAAATATATTTTATATTACATTTTACTACCTATTTTATATTATAGGTATACACTGATAATTTGTATAAAAGAAAATACCAGACAACATTCCATTTCATTTATCTACAACATATCCCTTCATGTGGCTAGGCAGGTAGAAAGAACAGTGAAGGATTTTCAAGTGGTTTAGTTTTTTCGGCCCAGCTTGTGAGTGATTTTTTGTGCACTTTATGGTTTTTGCTTTGGCTGGTTGATAACCTATAGCTATGCTATTTTAGGTTTATAAACATGAAGTGTATTTGCACTATTAATACTTTTTGTTATTTTAGATTTTTTATATAGGTAAATAACTCATGATTACTTATTTAAAACCAGTCACCAAATATTAGTTAATTTTTAAAGTTTATTCTGAGTTGATTATAGCTGATGTTCATTTTTGGTCACAATCTCAACGGATCATAAGATCAGTAATAATGTGATTGAAAGTGCTAAATAGGCATCGACTAGAATGAACTGGTTCTCAGCTTTTGGATCACACAATGTATTAAGAAAATACCCTGCCACCATGATGTTCACCGCATCTTTGCCTCCAGCCTGCAGATGGACTCGTACCATGTCCACCTCCAGATTGGCAGTCTATAGTCATTGCCACTCAGATAAAACTGTTTATTTTTATAGTTAGTTTTTCGTTGTTCCTAAGCTATTGTTAGTAATTTAATGCTTTATGGAATAAAATTAAGCCAACTTCTAAACTGAAAAGTGTGAAATAACTTTACAGTCAGTACCATATTGGTTCAAAAGTATGATCTGCACATTGTGCTGTGTAAAACACCCCTCAAGCAATGGTGATAAAATAAAATCATCTTATCTATGTACTATAACTCTATGCAGCAAATCATCAAGGTCGGATGATCCAGTAAAAAGTTATGTGTGAACATACATAGTATCGTACATTTAAACTCTTCCTTTTCGGATGTTGGATAAAAATGTTATCTATTTTATTTGGATAAATTAGTGAGTATTTTATTAGCAGGAATTAGTCAGTTGTACAGTTATACAAGTAGTTTGATGGTAGGTTTCATCTTGAATCTAAAATGGTTGGTAAAACTAGGATAGACTGATATAGACAAACAAAACAATGAAGTGTATATTATTATACTATACATTATTTTTTATTATTATTAACATTTACCTACTAAATATATTAAATATGAAGACGCCGTGCTTCCCACAGTTCTTGAACAAGATGTGCACGAGTTATATATCCCCTTTGCAGCTCAGCTGAAGTAGTTGCCTCTAGCTGGTATGTTTCCCTGGTATCTTGTGGACCTTGATCTTGTATGGTAGCTGGGTCTTCAATATCATCATAACCCAGCCGGGCTATGTTGCAAATGTTGTGCAACACGCAGCAAGCATTTATTATTTTTGCAGCCTTGTCAGGGTGATAGTGTAGGACTCTGTGACCCAAGAGGCACCGCCACCTGTTCTTTAGTACCCCAATGGTACGCTCAACAGTATTGCGGGCAGTGCAATGCAATTTTGTGTAATACTCTTCAGGTGAGCCTGGCAGAGCATCCACTATAGGGGTCATAAGAAAATCCCTTTGAGGATAGCCTGAATCACCTAAAACAACAATATAAAATAAGTATTAAATGGCTTATCTTTATCATAATACTGAACATACTGTTATGCCAATAAATGATGTATTATAAATTAATAATAATGATTTACCTAATAAGAAAACACTTTCGCCTGCATTCCTTAAGTTCTCCAGATGTTCCTTGATGGGATTTTGGTTCCACACAAAACTGTCATGTGTGGCTCCTCCAAATGAAGCGTCAACACTTAATATATTAAGGTCTGCATCACAAATCTGAAACAAAAACAATTATAAAATTGTTTATTACATAACAATTTAGAAATGGTATGTTAATATAGTCTCTTTACAAAACAGGTTTAATTTAAACTCACAATAAGAACATTTCTGGAATGAAACCCTTTTCTATTGTAGAAACGCTCCTCATTTTGATTGGGTCTTACAATGGCTATGTGTGTCCCATCAATACATCCCAATGTTGATGGTACTTTATACTTCTCATAAAACCTGTGGATTGTAAAATATGTTCATTTTAATATCACTAAAGATATAGGTACATCATTTCAATTGAATAGAGGGTTGTTTTTACTTCGTTAGATTAACAATGATTATAGTGAAAAGGTAAGGAATAAAAAAAAGCACATTAGTGACTCATTGTATACCTTCTTTTTATAGAATCCCTCTGTAATCTTGTTTGTGGGAATTTCAGCCACTTAGTTAGCATTTCGTCAGAGTTGAGTGCTGCTGTTACCTCCATTATTGCCTTTGACACAGATTGTTGGGACATCATTGTTCCTTGTGTTCCACCTACTAATCTTTGGTAACTGCCTGTGGCATAAAATGATAGCGCAACCAATATCTGGGAAAAGTAAACCGGCATATAGGTTAAAAATATATAGGTAGATACCATACACTTGTCATGTTTTTACTCAGAAATGCTGTTTACTAACCTTATATTTTGATGATATGTCGCTACGACGAGTAGGTCTTGGCATCAACGACTCTAAATCGGCACATATTACCTCAAAAAGGTCTCTATTCACTCTATAATTCCTTTTAAATTCGTCATCAGTCATAGCAAATGCTTTGTCTGTATAACGCGCTATTCTTCTTAAATTTCGCCTTTGCCTTACATCCATTCTGTGAGACTCTTCTAAAATATCAAATATTAGAGCTAAACGAGCCATTATTTCACTTGTATTGTTTTTTATCACCACAAACACATAAACTCGATTACAATAAAGTTATGTTTTTGAAACTGTAAAATTCTATCGGAAACACGACTACAATCTCGATCTGTCAATGTCAAAATAACGTCAAGAGTACTAAAAAAGTGCAATGTCGAGTAGCGGACGATTTCATTTAGTTCCGTAAAATTCCATTAAAACTAATCCAATCGTGAGCTAGTATCGCATTCAAGAGTCCCAAATCTCACGAATTCGATCCCAATTTCAAATCTCGATTGAAATCGAGTGTCAAGAGTAAGGCAGCTGAACTGCTAGGAGAATGACGCTTAACCTAATGCGAGCGACTTGTCACCAAGTGTCATAAAACAAGATTACATGCTGAAGGTGGTTAGGTGATGGAGTTTTGATTTAAGCTGTCGATCACTGGTTCCTAAAACACTGGTGTTTGCATGCAGGTGGGGCCCGAGACGTTCTACGTCCATGGGTGCCCCTACCAGACCCCATCTCCCAAAGTGGCAGAGAGCTTCCACGCCAGTCTGCAACCGCTGTTCTAAAAATAGTATTATATTGACATTACAATGTAGTATCTAGCTAGTTGAGTAAATAATATTTTATTTAAAATAATATCTCTCTAATCGTGTGGGCTTAAAGTTAAATTTTATGCAAGAGCAGTTGAAATCTTTGTGAAGGAGTTTATCATCATCATCATTTATTATCACAGCTTTGTATCAACTATCCATTCTGGCCATCTCCTCAATGCTGCTCAACATCATGATTACTTAAAAAGTTAAGTGTTGTCTGAATTGGAATACCCAAGTAGTTTTTTTGTAACGGGTGTCTTAACTAGAACGCAATTTTTAAATTTGGCGCCATTCGAAGTGTCATTGTTTGACATTTGAACATTTGTTATTGTTTGCTAGTAGAAGGTACGAGGTTAGTAAAAATGGAGCGCTACACGAATGAACAACGCATTCTCATTGTAAAATTGTTTTACCAAAATGGTGAAAGTTTTTCGGCTACAGTTCGCAAATTGCGATCAATTTGGGGTAACAATAATGCTCCAAAAGAGACAACTGTAAAGAGATTAATGGATAAAATTGCCGAAACTGGGTCTGTTAGTGATGTAAAGACAACAACGCGCCTTCGACCAGGTCGATCGACCGAAAATGTCGCAGCTGTACGTAATGATGTCGCTCAAACTCCATCCACCTCAATTCGACACCGAGCTCAGCAAATTGGTGTCTCCAAATCCACTATGCAGCGAATTTTGACGAAAGATTTGCATCTTCATGCATACAAAGTTCAATTGACTCAGGAACTGAAGCCAGCTGACCATGGACAGCGAAGGGAGTTCGTTAATTGGGTATTGGAGAGACAATATGAAAATGCTGATTTTGCCTATAAAATCATTTTCAGTGACGAGGCCCATTTCCATCTTGATGGCTTCGTCAATAAAATCATAAATCATTTATTGGTAATAACTATTACACGTCATTGTTTCACATATGAATAACACATGCATTTATATAGATAATACTTTTCGTATAGATGACATTATACAAAATTAATTATTTAAAAATTATTTATACAAAAGTTATTTTAGGTTTACGTTCAGTCATATATACTTATATATGTACTGAAATTGTTAATATATATGAAAGAAAAAGTCAAAACATAATAATAATTCATATACTGATCACAGTAATTGAAAAGGTCAATCGGTCTATTTTAACAGTTATATAAAATAATATAATTATTTTGAAATCAAACATTGAATATATTTACAAATACGAACATAAATGAAAAATATGGTTTACTATCTTCCTCATTAATTTATGGCTTTATAACCAAGGATTATTTTTTACGATTATAATAATCCTTTCTATTACTAAACTCCTCGAAGCTATAGAACGTCTGCTCGATTAGCCAGCGTTTCAAGCGAGTTTTAAAACAACTGAAGCTAGGCGCTGTGATGATGTTCTCTGGCAGCTTATTATACACCGTTGGGCCCATGACATGAGAGGTTTTGTTAGATTTCGTTAATGTGTGAGCTACATAACTGAATTTGTTTTTATTCCGGGTGTTAAACGAGTGTACATCACTGTGTTTCATGTAACTCCCCTGATTTGACCGTACATATACAGCAACCTGGAATATAATAATCGCTGGTAGTGTAAGTATACCCAACCGCTTGAAATGCGGGCGAACAGAGGCGCCCTGTGGGATCTTTGCGATGACTCAGACGGCGCGTTTCTGCATTTTGAATGCTCGTAGCCAGTCTGCAGCCCGCCCCCACAGCTCCGCGCCGTACTGGAGCAGTGAGTGCACTGTTGCAAAATAACAAGATCTCACTGTCTCAGGGGGAACCACTCTGGCGACCCTACTCAGCGCGTAGCACGCACTCCCCAGTTTGCTACATAATATATTTATGTGACTTTCCCATTTTAGACCCCTATCCAGTGAGAATCCAAGGAAAGTAGTAGACTGTACCTGTGCAATCCTCTCTCCATTCATAAATACCGTCAGAGGTCTCGATGTGGTCCCGACAGGTAAAAATGAATGAAGTGAGTTTTAGTTAGGTTGAGAGCAAGACCGTTTGTGCGGAACCATTCAGCGAGTTGAGAAGAGGTGGTATTTAGCTTCTGCTCCAGAAGATCCACCGAAGGCGCAGTGACTACCGCAGCCACGTCATCAGCGTACATAAATATTTCGGCAGCGGTGATCGCGTCTGGTAGATCATTAAGGAGCAGGGAGAACAAGATGTTCGATACTGATGACCCTTGTGCCACTCCCATCACCGAGGTTAGTGGTTCAGATCTCACTGCATCAGCACCTCCGACTACTACTTGCGATCGGTGCCGCATCAGATCTGTCAACAAGGCACATGACGACCCGCTTACCCCGTAGTACTGTAACTTTTCAGCAAGTATGACGTGGTCAGGGACGTCAAATGCCTTCGACAGGTCACAACATATGATGGCAACTTGCTGTTTTCTTTCCCTGGCAGCAATAATGCACCTGACCACTTCGCGTGTCAGTGATGTTGTAGACCGACCTTCGCGGTATGCAAACTGGCGGTCTGATAAGGCGTTTGTCGACGATAAAAAAATCATCAGGCGAGAGCAGAGTCCGTTTTCAAATATTTTGGCAACCATAGGAATGATCGAGACGGGTCTATAATTGTCCATACATGTACGCTTACCTTTACCCTTGAATAATGGCGACACCTTGCTAATCTTAAATGCAGAGGGAAATGATCCTTCTGCTACACAAGTGTTAAATAAGTCAGCCAGAATTGGGGCTAAAGGCAATGCAGCTACTCTTAGCAGCTTCATCGACAGACCGTAGATATCTTTAGATGGTTTAGGCGGTATCCGAGTTGTGATAATGCGGTACACTTCGTCCGCGCTAAACAAAACAAACCTCATCGAGCGATCGGCCGGCGGGCGCGCCGAGCGAAGCGCGTCCCACATCCGCGCTACATCAGCGCGCGGCGCACCGCTTGCAGACGCTGCGTTTAGGAACTGTGCGTTCATCGCGTCTACTGCACATTTACTAGACGAGAATTCCGCCCCGTTTGACGTTCTTATAACGTCTGTAAAGTCAAGACGAGGGAAATTGGATTTACCTCTTTCTTTATTTACTATCGTCCACATTGCTTTTGATGGATTTGAAGTCGTACCAATTATTTTGTGATAATAATCAGATTTTCTATTATTAATCAAATTTATAAAGTATTGATTCATGTCAGTTATAATTGTATTTATCTTGTCATTGTTTGGAACTAATTTACTAATATTTACAAAGTCAAATAACAACGCTTTAAAGTCTTTCACGTCCTGGGTAATCCATGATGAGTCATGATTTCTTTTAAAATTTGCTTTTCGTGCAGGAAAGCATATGTCAAATGAGTTACCTAATCTATTCATTATTGCCGTAGCCATTCCCGAGGCCAGCTTATTCTGTGCTCTTATCTTCTCCCAAGCTATGCTGTCTATAGAAGCTATAAAATTTATTTTATTCTGCGGTGTATAACTTCTTACATATTGCGAAGTATTTGTAGTTACACGTTTCTCGCACCATAGCTCACTTCTCACTGCGACATGGTCACTAAGCAGGGTGACGAGTGGCGTCGTGCTCATCGAGCCTACTGGCAAGTTCGAGTAGACGTGGTCCAAGCTCGTGGACGTAGTCTCGGTGATGCGCGTAGGGAAATCTACCTCGTTCATCATGTTATGGGCAGCCATTAGATCATTTAATCGCTTCATATCACTATCTAAATTGGCCAAAGTATTCATATTAAAATCGCCCATGATTATGCATTCTATATTGAATTCACTAATTTTATCGAGCAGACGTTCTAAATTGTCAAGAAACGCGCTGTCGGATACTTTATTAGTCCTATATATACATATTACAGTTATTTGGTATTCAATTAAATCAATAGCTGCTATTTCGCAGAATCGTTCAACTGATAACTCCACTAATTCCTGATTATAGGCAGAATTGTCGCATTTGGGGTGAGGAAAATCCTCGAGTGATTCATGAGAAGCAAATGCATCCTCCACGTGTCACTGTGTGCTGTGGATTTTGGGCTGGAGGAATCATTGGACCTTTTTTTATGAAAATGAGGCAGGTCAAGCGCAAACATTCAATGGTGTTCGGTATCGTGAAATGATAACCAGTTTTTTCTTGCCTAGAATCGAAGAAATGAATGTGGAGGGCATGTGGTTTCAACAAGACGGCGCCACATATCATACAGCCAGAGAAACAATTCAATTTCTGCATCAGTCATTTCCCGGTCGTGTTATTTCGCGTTTTGGAGACCAGAATTGGCCGCCTAGATCGTGTGATTTAACACCTTTAGATTATTTTCTATGGGGTTTTTTGAAGTCGATGGTTTACGTGAATAAGCCGACGACGACTCAAGCCTTAAAAGAGGAAATTGGACGCTGCATTAATGAAATACCGCAGCGTTTATGCAAAACGGCCATTGAAAATTTCATTAAAAGATCGCGTGTGTGCCAGCAAAGCCACGGCGGCCATCTGCACGATATCTTGTTCCATACATAACCTCATTCTGTCTACTTTACGATATAATAAAGATTCACGATTTTTTTTTAAATATCTGTTTTATTTAAAATTTAAAAAATGCGTTCTAGTTGGGACACCCTTTAGTTGGTAGTAAGAATTATTTAAAATTGTAACATAACAAATGTTAAAATGCAACAATATGACATTCAGCGCTTTGCCTTAGCACTTCATCCAGCTCAAATTCCTGATAAGAAACGTCTTCGCTCCTAAACAATCTGCGAGTTTGTTATATCATGAAATGATGGAGGACAAACAAGGACCTACAGATAGTACTGAGTCATTCATTAGAAAGAAAAGAATGCTTTTTTCGCTTCTACCTCCTCCAGCGCATCTAGAACATCAACAGCTGGACGTGATTTATTACCTCTTGGACCTTAACATCAGAGATAAATTACCTCGAACAGCTTTTTCAACTTATGATCAGCTGTTAGAAAAGGCAAGAGAGATAGAACAAGTGATCGCTGAAAAAATGGAAAATAAAGTACCTAGTCATCAAAAAGCTCATGTAGGGAAGAAGTTTGGAAAGTTTAAATGCAACTACTGTAAAAATTTCGGCAGCTCTGCAGAAAATTGTATAACAAGAGGAGAAAAGATGAAGCCAAACGCCAACAGACGCCTGCAAAATTGAAGACAGCGGAAACAGAAACTCAGGCACCTTCCCCATCACAACCGAAGTTCTCTTGTTACGGTTGTGACGCTCCAGGTGTTGTCCGTACAAATTGTCCTACCTGCTCAGCAAAGAAAACGCAACAAGAGCCGAAGAAGGAACCGCTTAATTTCTGCGCGATCGATAACAACATTTATAAGAATGTTGAAGGAAGGCCTTTTATTTATAATAACTAACTTACTTTTATAATAATAAGCTACTCGTAGTATTTATTATTAAAATACCCTTAATGAATCCTACTAAGTTTAGTATATACAAGAATTTGCCGTTACTGACACCATGCGAAGAAAAACATTTTCAAACATATGTTTTAATTCATCCTTCTAAGTTGTACGTGGCTGTAACGGATGATAGGTTAAGTTACGCATTATAAGATACTCGTAGCATAGTAAATTGTAAGCATGTAAACAATGAGGATATGATAATATGTCCTTTAATATCAATTTTGTCAACGATTAACAATCCAAGTTGTGAAACAACTTGGAGTGTTAATTAATTTTTATTATTAGTAAATTAATTTGATTTATTTTTTATTTTTTAGTAAATTAATTTGACTGAAACTCTTAACGGAAGTAACCTTATCGCTTCCTGATCTATGTGATTACAAATTAATATATGGTAATATTAACGTATGGCAGAAACTCAATGATGGTAGATATATTTATGTACAATCAAAGCCTTATAAATTGACTATGAAATGTCATAACGAAATCACTAATTACACATCACAAGGCACAGGAATTTCATTTTTAGAAAATGATTGTGTTGCATTTTTCCCAACATTACAATTTTATTCGACTCATATAACTAATAATATATATAATAATATATAAAATAATAATAATATAAAACTGTTTTGCCAAGTCAATTGTCCATAAATTATGATATAATTGAAGACGAATATTGTAAGCATAACATTATTAATGATAGTTCACATTCAATGTCTCCAATTACTTTAGCAAATATTGACTTAATCGTAGAATCTTTAAAATTAGCTTCACATAAACTGGATTATTTAGAAAACCAATTAAGTCTAACTGAAAATTGGCAAAAACTGGCGCACTTTCCGAAGGACTCCCAGCTTTTCGCAGCTACTTTAGCCCTGGACTCGATGTATAACCCAAAATTAAGTTTTGGTGTAAGTGTTACACCAAACAGCTCGAGTTAGTCGGTTATCGGAACAGGCACACCTCGGAAGGTAGGAGTGAATTGAAAACGCACTAAATAGACACGCCTGCGTCATCGAAGCATTGAATTTGACCAGATTGGGATCTCCCCACTCGGAAACTGCCTGTAGGTTCAAATTAATTCTCTCAACCATCACCGCTCTATGTGACTGGATTGGTAAGTCGGTGGCCCGTGCATCGGATGTATACATCTCTACAACTGTGCTGTCGTCTGCATACCCAATGATACCGGGTTTAAGCAGATCATTTATATGCAGCAAGAAGAGAGTAGCAGACATAACTGACCCTTGAGGTTGTTGAGGTTTATTGACAGTTGACCGGACGGGCACCCATCAAGGACAACTCGAAGCGATCTTTCCCTCAAGAAGTCTGAAATCCATGAGCACATGCCTGTGGGTAATCCGTAAGATGGAAGCTTTTTAGCAAGACTGTGGTGCCAGACTCTGTCAAAGAACTTTGAAATATCAAGAGAGACGGCGAGGGCTTCTCCGTATTCTTCCGGCACTTCTGGCATTGATGCTAGCATACAGGTAGACGTGGCGGTTTCTCGCCCGCTGTATCTAAACGTGAAGACTCCGCAAAAAGAAAAGCGAACAAGTTCGCTTTCTCAATAGCAGTGTGAGCCAATGATCCATTGGGTTGTATTAATGGAGGTAGACTGGGACGACTAAAGTTGGATTCTATAGTTTTCGCCAGGGACCAGAATGATTTGCTACCCGCAGGGTGAGAAGCAAGTTTGGCCCCAACTCGGCTAATATGATCAAATCGCACCCTTTTTAATGCTTTTTGTATGACTTGGCAGCCTTGTTAAAGGCATACATCTGAAAATGTATTTGTGGACTTTATTTTACTATACGTTATTTCGTATATTTACGTTATTCTTTCTTCTTAACAATTGCTTGGCGAGCCCACTTGCTACTTGCTGGGCTCTGGGCCGAGGGGAGGCGTGGGCATATTAATTTTAAGCAGGGTGGCGTGATACTTATAAGTTTGGGAACCCCTGCTGTATACGATTATGGTATTTTGTTTAAAGCTAATTGCAGAATTTGATGCATGGTACCCAGGAAACGAAACCGCATTTGATGACAAATTTTCTTTGCTCAAAGTAAAGTTGCTTGCGGCATTTGACAGGATCTCAAGAAAGAACGCATACTTGGCAGGACTGAAAGAACGCGTACGTGGTAAGTTTTCTTTGTATAATTTAGATTCATTACTAGATGCTTGGTTATACTCGCATAGGGATCAAAGACGAGTCTCCATGGTTAAGGGTGCATCCATATATGGCGAATGCGTTGCGCGCCAGTCACAAACTGAGGGTTTAAAAGTAGCTCTTATTAAATCTCTCAGAGGATCATCCCAAAAAGGTGGAGATTATAAGTTCAACGCCCATGTATTCATTTTTAGGGTTCCGTACCTAAAGTGCAAAACGGGATCCTATTACTAACTAAATTGGCACCGACTAAAAAGTTCCTGCGACGTAAAGAAGGGTCGGAACAGAAAAGCTTGCTCGATGTTATAAAATTAATAAAGGAATACGAGCCTGACTGCCTGCTTGTATTTGTGGCTAAAAACTTTAATAAGCTACCGCCCGTCTCCTTTGATTATGTCGACGTGACTTCTTTCCTCAAAGAAATGACTCTGTTGAGAAATGACGTGGCTTCGATTAAAGCCAAAAACCTTACTCATGACACTGCGACTAAATCAGTAGACACAGAACTTTTGAAATCCGAATTAGAACAAATGAAATGCATGTTAACGGAGTTGCAATTGCAAGTAAACAGCAACAAAATATCATCGGCGGGTGGTAGCCGTGCGAGCGCGCCGTCTTTATCGCGCTCACCTACGCGCTTCCTCGTATCTGCAGTAAATCACGGAAACAAGCGAGACAACAGTAGCAGTACACACGGTGTTGATAGTAAACAACGGAATCATATGGTAACTCCGATTAGCCCCTTATCGGATCGATCAGCTGATCGACTGCATGTCCCGTTATACCGGGACGTGTTACTTAATACAGAGCAAGAGGCGACGACGGCGGCTTTATCTGCTGTAGACGGCATTAATAGAACATCGCCTTGTGATGATAACTTCATTTTGGAGGAGAAAAAGAAAAAAATACCATGTCAACATGAAGGGTGCGCGGCAGTGCTCAAGTAAATTACAGTCAGTCCCGTTTACATTAAATGTTTATGTTTCGCGCCTAAATAAAACTACCACCCCGAGGACGTGTTGGCGTATGTTACAGAAACGGGTGAGGAGTGCGTCAAAGTAGAACAGCTGGGCTATTATGTATCTATGTTGCAATGCAATCAAACATTTGATGCTAACAGGTTACAGTGCCTATCGATATATTGGCATTACGTAAAATTTTCCTGTACTGATTTCTATGGATTTTCATCGATAAAATTCCAATGTGAAGTTAGGTACGAGTTTGGATAACCCAATCAATTTAGAATGTTACCTAGCTTATGTTACGCATAGCGAATACACCAACTGACAAACAAATTTGTACCACTCACAGACCTTGAGGAGAGGATTGCTAGTTTAATTGGGGCAGTGGAGTGAGATCCAGAATTCAGGATTCCAGTGAATGTTAGTTTGGACTGAATGTTTAATTTCCTATATCATATAAATTTAAACTTACAATTCCTAGGTAGGTATACTGTACAATACACATTGTTACTTTTAGGTGTATTTCATTCTTTGATTTTGACACTTCCAGACACTGACACTTCCAGAAGTAAGCGGTTTCATTAATCACACTAATACTATACATGTGAAAGTGTATGTGCATGTGCTTGTTTGTTACTTCTTCGCTCTGAAAAGGTTTAAGGGATTGGAAGAAAATTTGGAAATTTTATGGAGGGCACTATATTTATTTAAGTTTTAACCAAGTTAAACGTGTGTGATTTCAGACACAGAGACAGAACAAGTGTACGCTTCACCAGAAGTCCATGAGACTGAGGCTGATGTATTTGTGCTGCCTGAGTCAACGCAAGATAAAAAAAATTGCTAATGTACTGCTAACTTATTTATTTACTTGCTTACAGTGAAACTGGAGTTGTACTGGCTGAACTATAATAGTTGAAGTAATAATTGAATACATATTGCAAGTTTAGAGAGAAAAATTCACATCCTTGGACGGGATTCAAACCCGCGTCTTTTGAAAATCCGTGTAAGAAGACGTCATGACCACTAGGCCACCAAGGCTTACTGTCCGAGCAACGAATTTTAATGTTTGTGGTTTCGAACTGTATGTTTTCGAATCCTGCCCGTGGATGTAAATTTTTATCCCTATAATAGCAATCTACCAAACATTCCAATTTTAGATTCGATAAGCAGGCATTAGGGCATTAAAAAATCATATTATAAAAATAATAACTGAGTGTTGTAATGTTTCAAAATGCCATTCACACCCATCTAAGGCCAATGTATGACTGCACTGAGACTGTCATGGGCAGGCGTGCTGCTTACTATCATATATCTTGTCAATCGATTGGACTAAAAAAAAATCTTTTAATAATTTTTGTCATTTTGTTTTCCAGCACCATCTGGCAGTAGCAGCGGTGTCCCTATCCAGCCTGTGCGACGCCATAGATCTTCTAGTAAGTGCGCATACTCATAGGCATTGATTAGTTTGTTTTTAATAGTTTTAGTTAAGGTAGACATAAGTTTACCTCTTTTATGCCTTTCTCAACACCATATCAGAAGGTCACAATCAGAAGGCAGCAGTTTCAATTATTAGATCAAGATCCGTAACGAATATACCTGAATAGTGTTTTTGCATTGCACTCTGTTTTTAAGCAATCCCTTTGTATAAATTTTAACAAATTAAAATAGCTCAATTACTCGTAGTTTTAAGTTTAGTGGAACCAAGCACATAGTCCACTTGATGAAAAGTTAGCTTTGCTTATGACATCATGAATAATATAATATTAACTATTACAATGTAACTTATCTATATACATTTTAAATAAAAGGGACAGTTGCAGCGCCACCCAGAGCTTGGAACTTTCAAAACTCTATATGGGCCCATCATTGCGTATCACAAAGCACTTGGTAGTGTATCATCCAGAGTAGACGATGGATACCCTTTCATGGTTTGAAACTTAGTCCCTAATATACAATCCTATTCTATGTTTTCAGATCATGACAATGTGCCAAGATGGGCATACGATATGGAGTTGCGGCACATTGCAGGAGAGATTGGCGGACACTGTAGAGAGGATAGAAGTTTTACTTCACTAAATAGTAGCATCACAAGCAACTATTGTGGATCTGCTCCAGGGGCGTCAGTACCCGCCACAATAAAACGTTTTAGCTGTCATTCCTACCTTCCACTTCACACAACTGGCAGTGCCATATGGAATCTCTATTCTTTTTGACACCATTGATTAGCCGCGTACCCACCTAGCGCACAGGCTCGCGCGGCAGCCTCGCGAGCCAAATGTCTCGGCTGGTGTGAACGTGCCTCGGCCTGCCTCGGGCGCGCGTTGGCTCGACCGAGCACGGCTCGGCCCAGAGCCATCTGTTGTCGGTAAACTTGACGCGCTCAAAGGTGCCTCAGTGAGCGCTGTGCGTTAGGTGGGGACGGTTATGTTTTGGCTCGCGCGCGAAGCTACTTCAAGTTTTGTCTCTTGCCGTGTTTGTCTTCTGTAATTTTGATATCATGAGCAGTCAGGAGGAGTCCATTCGCTTAATACAACTGTATAGCATGTACAATGCGCTTTGGGACCCCAAAGATCCAAAATATTGAAACAAAAATCAGCGGGAAGACAGTTGGCGGCAAATATCTGCTCAAATTAATATGCCTGTCAAGGAAGTGAAAAACAAAATGGTGTCCTTGTGTGGTTCTTATCGTCGAGAGAAAAGAAGGGAGAAAAAAAGTCGCATAACAGGTTCAGGTATGCATTTTTATACTTAAAAATTTGAACTTACAAATTATTTGTAAAATAATTATTTATTATATACTAATGAAATTGAAGAAAATTTATTTATACAATTAAAATATTTTAAATTATGGAAATAAAAATTTTATTTTTGTTCTGTTTCAGGCGCTGCTGATGTTTATCATTCGAAGTGGTTTGGATATCCTTATTTCCACCATGACCACCGGGGCGGGCGGAAGCCGTTCCTCGACCACTGCGAGTCGAGCATCGAGCATTTGCCCGAACGTGACAGTCAAAGAGCGCCTCAGCTCTTCTACCAATTCAGCCCCCAGAAGGGTGACGGTAGGTGCCTGCATGTCAGAGGCGACAGCAGCAGCGGCGGCAGTGGTTGCTGCCGCTGCTGCTATATTATTCTGGCCCTGGTATAAGTGGATCTAATCGTGGTTACTATACTCAACCAGACGTAACAGAGTTGACAGTAGAATTAACTCAGAATACTGCTAATGTGTAATATTATGATTTTAGTTTCTTTTAATGACTCTTATGAATACAATATACTTCTTAAATTTTAATAAATATTAACTTTTATTTTAATTACCTTATTGTCACTAAAAGTTTTTCTGTGGGAGTAATTGAATCTGATGTGTGAAAATTAGTACTACTCAATTTTAATCTTGATTCAATTTTCTGTAATATGTAATCAAAAGTTGCCACTGTCATCCTTGTATACTCATGAAATTTATCTTCATTCACCCTTAATGTTTCAAATAACGTAGAAAACTCTACAAATTGTTTTCTTTGCTTCACAATGTTACTAGGATCTTGTCTTGACTCATAATTAAATTTTAGCCACAAATTTTCTTCTAAATACATATCAATAATATCGTACGACGCAGACGCCATGATCGACACAAACGACCGCCACCACAAACGCTGAGCGTGCACTGAAGCCACTTAAAGAACACGCTTTCGACCGCTCTACCCCGCCCCGCCCGACGCTCGAATAGAGCGTGCACTCAGGCCGTACACTTAGATTAGTAATTTCATTTCTCATCTTTTTTGTATCACATAAAACATTTTTAGTTTACAAAATTGACGGTAAACAATTGGTTTTTTGTTTATGCAGATCGGCATCGCCAATGTCGGCCGTCGGGGGTGCCGCCGGCGATATTGGGTATTTGGAGCCAGTACCGTGAGTAAATTTTTATTTGTAATACTGACAGTTTTTAGATTAGTAACTGTGTCAACTGTGGGCTTACTTTCGACCCCCCGTTTTCAGCGTGTGCATGAGCCTTAACAGGTTCAACCTGTTATCAAAATGCCTGCATTTTAACAACAACAGGACTATGCGCACTGAGGAACTGGGGCCCTCCGAGGCAAAACTTTTTAAAATAGCACCGGTGTTGTCGCATCTAAATAATAAATTTCAATCGTAATCTTTTGCAAAACATTGCCCTGGACAAATCCCTACTGCAGTGGAAGGGTTGGTTGAACATCACAACCAATTCATTCCCAACAAGGCAGCTTCAGTAGGTATTAAAACGTATGAAGTGTGTGAATCTCAAACCCGAGGGGCGCTGTTGAGTCGCAACCACAGGATCTGCTGGCGGCATCCACGCCAGCCATCGTGCTGCGGCTCGTTGCAGGGCTTGAGCATAAGGGTCACACACTGTGGATGGACAATTTTTACAATTCTCCAGCGTTGGCCCGTAAGCTCAAGACGTTTTTTATTATTATAAAGCCTTTATTCCGATAGTAAGGTAACATATAAATAATTGTCTTAAACTAAAAAAAAACACTAGTTGCTAACACCCCCTATCGGTGTGTCCTTTTGGACAAAAGCCTCCTCCAACTGGGACCATTTGCCCCTATCCCCCGCCACTCTTATCCACATGCTTCCTGCTACGTCTTTTATGTCGTCTGCCCATCTTGTGGATGGCCTTCCTCGCTTTCTCTTTTTGTCCCTGGTAAACCAGTACATTATTGTTTTTGACCATTTTTCCTTCCCTCTAATTGTATGCCCTGTCCATTTTCACTTAAGTTTCTTAATTGTTACTGTAACATCTTTTGTTTTGGTTTGTTTTTTAATAGTGGCAGTTCTTACTCTGTCTGACAGCCTTTTCCCCATCATGCTTCTTTCCAAGGTATTTTGACAGGTTGTAAGTTTCTTAATGCGGGCTTTAGTAGTTGACCAGGTTTGGCATCCATATGTGAGTACTGGCAGTATGCATGTGTTGAATAATTTTCTCTTAATAGCTCAAGACGTTAGGATTTGACAATGTTGGGACCTTACGAACAAACACACAGCTCGTGCCGGAAGAGCTTACTAATTTAACCAAGTCGAACATGCAGGTAGGGCAAATCACTGGTCTACCTCGGGCGATGTAGACTTGATGGTATGGACGGACTCGAACCGGGTGGCCATGATTTCTACTTATCACGGCAACGCCAGCGCCAGCATAGGTGGGACTCGTAAATCCATACTCTTCTGCGATTACAATATCATGATGGGTGGGGTGGACAAGAAAGACCAAATGAAAGATCATTCTAACGTGCCGAATGCAGAGCCTATCTATACCTTCGACGCCTATGTATCACTTCCATCCAATGCTTTCGGCGCAGCACCATCATCTCCACATCATCAACCTAATGCAGTGCCGAATGCAGATCCTATACCTCACACGTTTAATCCTTTTGGTACAGAATCATCAACACCACCATTTCACCCTAACATATCGAATATAAATTCCGAACCACCTATAACTTCAACGCCTCAAACCTTCAACATCCAACGCTTTGGTCACAGCACCATCAACACCTCCTACTTATCCTCACGTACCACATGCAGATTCAAAACCTCAGCCTTTTACATCTACAGCCGTAACACCTGAAATTATCAGACTATCTAAAAATAATACAAAGACCTAAGAGAAAAGTTAAGATTAGAAGAACAACAAAGCGAAAAAATAAAAAAATGCCGCTAAAAAGATCAAAGAAAAAGTGCAAAAGAATTGAAAAATGTCTATCAATTGCTAGGTTTTGTTACAAATCCTCAAAAGCCTCAGAAATTATCCAAGTCTTAAGCCATCTCTCTATAAAATCAGAATTTTCAAGCAGTGACTGTGAAGTTCAGCTTTAATAATATTTTGATTCAGCTTCAGACGTAACCTATTTTTCAGTAGCACATATGGTAGAAGACCTTGATGATGAGGACCGTAATAATAAAGCTAAATAACTCAGGACGGAAGCAACCTGTTAAGCATATCGTTGGAAAAATATTGTTTAAATACTCGTATGAAGAGGGCTCACGAGGGATAACAGATTTCCATGTCTCTTTTTTGAAACGTTAACCAACTGGAAATTTTGTGTTTCCTAATAGAAAAGATGAGGCTTCGGTTCACATTTCTGATACTGTCCTGAAATTGCCTAGTCCGTTAATTAAGAAAGGTACAGATACAACTGCCTCCATATTACTTAGCGTTACTTTGATATTCTTTAAGTTTTGTGTTTGATTATAAATAAAAATACTATTATGACGACAATACTGTTTGCCACTTGATAAGTAAAAGTTACTAGTATTGTAAATGAGACAAATATAACCCAAAAGCACTTTTCGAATATTAAAGGATCCAAGTGAAACACCTCACACTTTGCAAACAGATGTATTGGTACAAAATCCAAAGTAAGACTAACTTAAAAATAACGCTGTAACAACCTCAACGGCTTGTATCATAAAAAATGGCATTTCCCTTTCCCTTGGGTGCGTGACTGTTGTACGAAATTCATTATACAGATTTTTATTTTAATGCCCTTCACTGGATGTAAAAGACTGTTGCCATTACGGACAGTTGATATAATTTTATTTGATATACGTTATAGTTGTTATATTATTTAGAATATATACCAGCACTTGATATATAAATCAACTGTAATACTATAATTTTATATAATGCTAATATTATATACTGTTCAAGTATCATATTTTTTTTCGATATTACGATGATTTGACATACATACATTTTGGTATAATTCCGTTAACAAAATGATGTAAGTATGTTTAACCACACACGTTGCAGTTCCTAGAAAAGTATGTAGATTTCTGCGAAATCTATTGTGTTGTTGGCCAATTATGGCGAATTGCCATTCAACAAGTTAATGGTATTCAGTTTTCATGACTAGTCTAAGGCGAAGTCACGATAGGTGCGACAACGAGCGAAGCGAGGAGGAGCATTAGATTGCGTGTTGTTGATTTGCAAAGCGTATTCCAAGTTACTACCGACTAGGGAGCAGAATAGAATTTAGATCTTTTACTGACTGAAAGTCCTTATACAACATAACATGTATATAACATAATAAAAAGTTTTCCCTAACTTTAGTTGAAACTTTTTCAATGTGCTTATCAAATAGGAGTTTGGAGTCGAGACCTACGCCTAAGTCAAACAGCGTTTACCCTAGTGAAAGACTGGTTGATTTTGTAATCATGTTGATGGGTATTTCCTCGGTTTAAAGGTAAAATTCATTAAGTGACAATTATTTAAATTAATTAAATTCATCAAACGGTCTCTCCAGGGCAATATCTACGCCAAGAAAAATTATTAAGTGTTTCAGTAATTATAGAGATCCTGGTGAATATAAACCGCAAATGCGGTGCATGCGACACATTACAATATTCGTGACAGGAAAAACTCAGTCTGTAAATACTGATATTTACCTGACAGATTTAGCACAGACATATGAAACATCGCTGGCAAGTCATTCTCAGTAAGTGTTCAATCCATATTGACCTTTATGAATATATAAAAACTATATTTATATCAATTAAAGTTTTTCGATCTTAAAAATGTATGCACTATACAAAGAATTATCTGCAGAAAAGCAAGTAGCAGCATTAAGTGAACCGACATTCAGCCGCATCTTTAGCACATCTTTTAATTTGTCTTTGTGATCAGTTGTCCTTCATTCAGTAAATACTTATCAGCAGATGCAAACGAGAAAAACGAGATAGAGCTCAAGTCAGCCAAGTTATATGCGCCGCATGCGCCTCAACCCGCAAATGACACGGAAGATTCCAACACCACTTTGACTCGCCGAACGACACCGAAGATCTGCCAGTAGTCAGCCTAGAACAGGTTGTGATGGCTTTTACAAAAATGGAAAAGCCCCAGAGAAAGACGGAGTTACGACTTAGTTACTAAAAGTGGGTGGAACTTCAGTGCTTAAAGAACATCAGCACATTTTTAATTTCATCTTGTTCGCTGGGAGAACTCCAAAGATATGGAACATGAGTGTGGTCGTCTTGTTTTAAAAAACGAGACTATACCCTACCCTACTGAAGAACTATCGACCCATTACCCTTCTGAACCATGTCTATAAACTGTTTTCAAGAGTCATTACAAATCGTCTTGCGCAAAGACTCGACGAATTTCAACCCTCTGAGCAGGCCGAGTTTCGAGGAGTTTATAGCACCATATACCACATCCACACAGTGAGGCAGATTATACAAAAGTCTGTAGAATATAATCAGCCTCTGTGCTTAGCGTTTGTAGACTATTCTAAGGTTTTTGACTCTATAGAACTTGGTCTGTTTGGGAGTCCTCGCAACAATGCCAAGTTGTCTGGCGATATATCCAAATGATGGGATGCTTGTATCATGCCGCGACAATGACTATTCAAAGACAGAACCAGAAGTCTAAACAAATTCACCTACGACGAGGTGTGAGACAAGGGCATGTTATATCCTCGAAATTGTTCTCAAACGCTATATGTTAAGACACTGGACTGGAGCGAACGTGGCATTAACATCAACGGCGAGAACATGTCACACCTGAGATTTGCGGATGATACCATCGTAATGGCCGAAAGGCTGCAGATGTGCACAAAACTGCAGGGCCAGAATGAATACCTCCATTATGATACGTCAATGTTGCGAGGTTCTATTGAAGCCTCCAGCTATATTATATAATTTGTGTCTTAGTTCCAGAACTTCTTCTTATGGCACTAGTTTGGAAGAGGTATTTCGTGGTTCCAGTCTTTAAATATGGTGATAAGCACGATATTAAAAATTATCGACCTATCTCGAAGCTTAGCATAATTCCTAAATTATTTGAAAAGATAAGTTATGATCGTATTTTTTCAATTATTAGGCCCCATATAATTCAACAATAGCATAGTTTTCTAGATAGAAGGTCTACTGAGTCTAATTAATGCGAATTTACTGATGTTTTATTTAAATCTATGGATAAAGTTGTTCAAGTGGATGCCGTGTACACCGATTATTCAAAAGCATTTGACAAAATATCGCCTGATTTTTTGCTGCTGATTTTAGAGTATGCTTCTAGTGTCTCGAACCCTCAATATCAAATATATGTTAACAGCCTAGAGAGAATTCAAAACAAATTTGTCAAACATCAAATGTTTAAATCAGATCAACCTTTATCTTTTAATTCTAATACACTTCAACGTTGACGTACTTTAAGAGATCAAATGTTGTTGTATAAAATCATGAGAAATGTGATAGATAGATAGATTAACTCTTTATTGAAACACCACGAAACAACGAACATGAAAGTTATAGACTCTCCATATCTGGTAAGTCAAATTAGTGGCAGCTTTATTGGTTTATGTATCTTAATTATAAACTTAGTTTCAAGTATATTGTATACTTCTCCTTCTCTGCCTTCGGTGCCTCTTCAATCAAAGAAGGTTGGCAATCAGCTTTCTATACTGAAATCGCCACTGCCCAACGGATTCATAGGCAGTACAAGACAAATTATTGGCAGACACTTCATACGGAAGTCGATGGAAGTGTCAATACCTCCTATGTGGCGTAGGACGCGATAGATTTAGAATGTTAAAAAAGAATACTGTCATGTGTCGGACGATAAAAAGGAAGAACTTCTGCGCTCCTTGACTCTTGACACCTGATTGCGTGAACTCTCCACAACCGTTACTGAATACTAGAAATTCGTTATTGAACGATTGTTTCTCATATTCAGAGTTAAGCAATTGCCTTAAAAAGAAGGATACTGCACCTGGTGATGATGAAATCACCTATTTTATGATTTACAATTTATCATTAGAGAAAGAAAAATATACCTGCTCAAAATTTACAATGGAATTTTTATGTCATCTGTAATACCTAACCAATGACGTAGTATTAAAATCGTTCCTGTACCTAAACCAAACTGTGATCCTAAGTTAACCCCTAAACTTCAACATCGTCTTCTTTATGTTAAATAATCCATGCAATAATTGGTAAAAGACTGGAATGGTTGTTGAATGACAAAAAATCTTGCCACAAACCACCTCTGGATTTAGGAAAAACCAATCCTGCGTTGATTGTCTGACGCTTGGTAGCACAAGTCCAGAAAGGGTTTTCAAAAGACATTTCCACTTTAAAAGATAAGTACTGTGAAAGATTTTTAACAGTTCAAACTGAAAGTGGAGGAGACAGAACCATTATCAGATGGACTGGCAGAGGATTAGCCCAGGGAGACCCTATCTCTCCTCTCTTATTTAATATAATGACACATAACTTAGAACTTAGAAAACGTACACATACTTCAGTACGCTGATGATTTTGTGTTATTTACACAAAATAAAAACACATATTTAAATTCAGTCTATATTCAAAGAGTGTTAAACTTAATAATTAATGTATTTGTAGAATTGGGATCAGAGGTAACTTCATCAAAAACACAAGTCTGCCAATTTAAGAGAGGTAGAGATAGTAGGCAGGTTACTCTGACTATCAATGAATCCAAAGTTAACACATTTGATAGCGTTAAGTATTTAGGCATGTGGTTGGACAAGTCACTCACATGGAGGAAGCACATCAGTGAAACAGTTGAAAGAACAGTTGAATCTTCTTAAAGTGTAGGTAGGAACATCATGGGGTTATCCCAAATACATTGCTCCAATACGTAGTAGAATGGATTTCGGATGCTTTCTGTATGATACCGCAGCTAAATTGAATTTATATAAACTAGATAAGATACAAAATGAAGCAATGCGTAAAAACCACACCAATTCATGTCATGGAGAGTGGACTATGCATCTATTCATTGTATTTGAGACAATACCTTGCTACAAAATACTGCCTGAAAGCCTAGTCGTCTTCACAAAATAACCATTAATATGCTCAAGAAACTGACAGATCATACTGAATCCACATACTTGCTGAGAAAGAAGAAGCCACTATTGACAATTTGTTTTGCTGACACAAGACTAGAAAATATTACGATCAAGGACCCCCTAAATATGTTTATGCTACATACCTGGGTGACTAATATCAAAATGGATTGTATAATTACGGGAACTGAAGGAATTCAACAAGCTAAACATAAATGTGCTTCAACAGTTCTTAAGTATCTCACCATGATGAATAATGAATATGCAGGATTGTATAAACTATTACTGTACTATACTTACTGATGGCTCTAAAACAAACAATAGAAAGCAAATGGAGGCAGCCTTCTATGATTCTAGAAGTAGCTTCAATCAAGTTTATAAAGTCGTATCTGAATATAACCCCATAATGTCGATGGGACTACTTGCAATCTCAGAAGTACTTTCATGTTTCCAATCAAAACCATGGAAAAATGATTATCTTTTCCAATAGCCACAGTGCTTTGCAACATATTGCTCGATGCGCCTATGGTACAAGAGGTGCTTTGGTAGCATAATATGATAATTTAAGAAAAAATATTTTCTTAATAACAATGGTGTGGATCTGAGATCGCAGTGGATTTCCTCACATATTGGTGTAAGAAACAACAACAAAGTAGATAGACTTGCATGGGATGCTATCATGATTGGATCAGAAATATACATGCTGCCAGAAATTTCGGAATTATTATGCAAATATAGGTACAAAGTCAAGAAAGCCAAGAAGTTATCCAAAATCTGCAAAAAAAGAAGTCTGTAGGGGCAAGGTCTGGTGAGTACAGTGGATGACTGAGAACTTCAAACCCCAATAAATTGGTCTTGTAACTTGGAGACCATCTGCCATGCAGTATGAGGTTGCGCATTGTCATGCAGTAGCAACGGAGCCGAGTGATTGACCAAAGCTGGTTGGAGATGTGTGAGCTTCTTCATCATATTGTTCAGTTCTTCACAGTATCTGCAGTAATGTTTGGTAAGAAGCTTTGATGAATGACACCGGCGCTAGACCACCAAACAGTGACCATCACTTTTTAGTGGTCAGTGGTCATTTTTAGTGGGCATTTTGTTTAGGTGCTGACCAGGATCTAACTTGCTGATCGTTTGTCGAACAGAATCCATTTTTCGTCGCAAGTAACAGTGCGATTCAATATGCCTCCATTTTAGTGCCTGTTCAGCCTGTTTAGCAGTACAAGGCTCGGCTCGACGCGTGCTTCGCGCTGGCGATCATTCAATTCGTGGGGCACCCAATTAACAAGCTTTTTTACCTTGCCGATTCGACGCAAATGAACCAATATTCATTTGATGCTAACATCAAAAGCTGCTGCTAATTCAGTTGTAGATTGAGAAATATCAGTTGTCATGGCCTTTGTCGACTAAAATTTTCGATAATTTGATCGACCACGGGGAGTACATATAAACACAGACCATTCAGAGATATACTACATATCTATATATATGTCTGTGCCACGGGGTTCACTTATCCAATTTTCTCTATGCACTTATCACTTTTATACGCCGCGCCGTGTTCCAGACGCTTGTATATTTCGTTAATTTTGTCCAAGTTTGCTATTCCACCAGTATTTAGGATACATTATTTCAATGACCAGACCAGTATACAATAGATCATAGATTACAGCACGGGCATGCCGGGCCAAAGAATACTCAAAGAATACTTTTTACTCGGGGAGCGTAGACAGAGAAACCAATAGACCCAATAACGATACCTTTATCACTTACACAAGAAAGAGAGTGATAATACAATTACGAATGCATAAGACAAAGACACATATACTCTTTTTTTTGTCCCTTATTGTGTAACCGGTTTTTCAAGGTCGGCAACTTGAATTGCGAAACAAACTTTGACAGTTCGTGCCTTCATCGTGTTTGGTGTTCGAATTTTGTGTGTTATTTAGTTAAAAATCGATTTCAGCCCATTGAAAAGACGGTGAAATTATCCTAATATAGACATCGAAGTAAATATAATGGTGCGTTGTCGTGTTATTTCATGTTTAAGCGACAGTGAGAAGAAAATGGCCGGTGTGTCTTTTCACGCGTAAGTACGACTTTATTGTCCTAATCTATAGTTTCTCAGTGATGATTATTTATATATTAGCATAGAGTAACAACAAGTCGCGTTAAAACAAGGAAAATATTAGCGTAATATCGAGTTTTATCATTCAATAACCTATAAACATCAACAAGTAAGTGTTGCCAGTTTTTGTAAAAATAATACCCCGATCATCAATAAAAAAATATTTATTTGACAATATGGCGAAACTCGAAAGTGAATAAATACGAAATACCATAATAATCCAGTGTTTCGGGAAGACTTCGGCATCGAAAACATATTTTGATTTATTATTTCTCATAGTAATTTTGATTGACATAAAATTACACTTATAATTTTAGAGAACTGAACTAACTGCGAGTATTAATCATTAACCTATGTTTATCGATAGGTTTCCAGCTGATCCAGACCTACGTAATAAATGGATCGAAGCAACTGGGAGAAAAGATTGGATTCCCACAAAATATTGTAAAATATGTAGCAATCATTTCCCACAAAAACAACTTATAAAAAAGAACAAAAAGACAGTTCTGTATCCTGATGCTGTACCAATAGCGGTAAGAATTTATTAGAACATACATTCAACCATAGCTCCTAAGAAAACAGTTTCGTTGATTAAATATGATTTGCTGCCTTCAAGAATTAAATTTATTTCAACTTGTACCACATTTGGCAAAAATAAGTTTAAACGAGATTTTGTGTTGCTAGCATTAAGAAGTAGGTAAATAATTATTAGCAGCAAACTATTTAGAAAGGTTGGTGACGCCATCTATCGTATTTTGGTTCAATCTATTCAAATTATTGTTGATGTCTCACTACTCCTACCCCCCGCCAATTACCTTGTGCACCTCGCCGCGAAAAGACGTGTCAGTCCGCAAGTTGTGTCTGTCCGCTGCAGAACAGCTTCCAGGGTCTGATCTGCTGACCCCCGCTCGACCACAGAAGTATCATAGAAATTCTTCGCATACCGCTCCTATCGAATACAGCGGCGTCGGCGCCCCTCGCGAGTGTCTCTGCTGGTGGAATCGGAACCGAGGAGGTTCTTGGATGTGCAGTGTACGTGGAAGAAAACCAGGTTGGTGCACCTCCCCCTCCTTTGTTTTACTTTCAGTGAGACTTCAGTTCATTTGCTTACCTACTACCTATCGAAGAAAACTAAATAATCTATAGCTGGCGCCTCCATATTCTTTAGTGGTCCTTCGAGCCGGATGAAAACCCAAGTAGTTTCCTTGCTTAATTATATAAGTATATATAAGTAATTTCGCATTTAAAAATAAATCATTTTATGTAAGAATTACTACTCCCGCGCCACAATTGTACCTAAATCATATTACATTGTGTGCTAACCCGCGCACCTATTATATTTAGCATACCTAGGTATTTCATATAAATATATTCCTATACCCCGCATTAATTATAATATTTATCATACCTAATCGCATTTCAAATAAGTCACTCGGTGAGGCAGATTGCATAGGTACGAGTATATTTTGTTGAATAGTCAGGTAGACTCGAAAAATATATTATCTACCTACATTGTTTACGCATCACTCGAGGCACTTTCAACCCGCTTGTATTTCGTTACATTTCTACCTGCTTGATTAAAATAATAAATAATTATGTCTAAATCGTCTTCTAAGCTTGCCGATGTTGCAGACGCTAAACTAATTAATATTAAAGCGAAACGAAACGCAATTTTCGAATTACTTCAAAATATTTACGACATCAGTCCCGACATCGACAAGAACAAAGAGACGAGACACGCATTCCTCAGTGATAGTTCAAATATTGACGCTTATCGTACTGAATTTAAACAACTTCTGGATGATTATAATTCCCGTTTATTGACAGTCGATCCGCAAGCGACACCCGACTATAAATGTTTAGTTGCATTTGAACAACTATACAGTCGCATCAAAGCCTTACGAGATCAATACGCTCGACCAGCTGTTTCTCAAGGTCAAAGTCTATACAGTGCAATTCCTCACAAAAGTAGACCTTCTTTACCGGCCATCGAATTGATGTCCTTCTCTGGTGACATACGTTCATGGCCATTGTTTTTCGCGAGCTTCAGATCAACCGTCCATGACAATCCATCGCTCACGGACGCTGAGAAGTTATATTATTTGTTAGGTAAACTCTCAGGCAGGGCGCGGACCGCTTGCGCAGGTATTGCTCCCTGCCCGGAGAATTATCAACTTTTTATTCAAACGCTTATCGACAAATATGACGATACTCGTTTACTCGCATCGACGCATTTAAATCAGATATTAGATTTTAAAGCCATAACCATCGCTTCCGCTGACAACTTTGATTTGTTTACCGACAAGTTTGTCAGTGCAGTACAAACATTAAAAAATGTACAAGTTGATAATTTATCCGATTTTATCTTTTTACATATTGCACTTCGTAAATTAGATACGAACACCGTGCACGCCTTCGAGATGAGTTTGTCCGATCGGTCTGAAATTCCAACGCTTGATGACTTGTTAAAGTTTATTAAAAATCAAAATAAAATGTTGCAATTACAAAGTGTGCCTTCGTTCGAAAAACACACGAATAAAGTTTCAAATCGCGCTCGATCCGCTAATACAAATACTACAGCGCAACCGAAATACCAAACTTATTTAACCGTCGATTCATGTTCCGGTAATAAGAATGGATGTTTGTGTACGAATATTACTCATCTACACATATTTAAGTGTCCCGCTTTTATTAAAATGACACCAGAAGAACGCTTTAAAACTATTAAAGAAAATAATGCGTGCATTAATTGTACTAGTATTAAACATCGCGTATCGCAATGCAACTCGAACTCGAATTGTCGAGTTTGCAAATTGAAACATCATACTTTGCTCCATTTCCCGCGACGGGATTCGAACCCCGCTACCGGTGAAGCTACCGTGCAAGTTATCGCTCGCCCGGCCACCGCGCCAGCGCATCGCCGTCCGTCCGTACCTATAGAGACTAATTCTGCGCCGCGCGCTGATGTATCGTTGTGTGCAACATCCACTGCGCCGCTCGCTTCCCCGCCTTGTATGCCGCACGTAAATACCGCGCAATGTACCGCTACTACAGTTCTGCTGGCTACTGCTCAAGTAGCTATGTATGACGATGGTGGTAACAGGCACCTCGTACGTGTTTTGCTGGACTCTGCCTCACAGAGTCACTTCATGACCAAAGAGTGCTGCGATCGTCTAGGCTTACAACAGAGGAAGACGGAACATACGCTTATTAAAGGTTTCGGAGGTTCAGAAAAAGTGATTAAAGGTTTAGTAGATTTTCAATTTCATTCTCGCTTCGATGACAACATTAAGTTTAAAATTTCGTCACTGCTCGTGGATCAGATAACGGATATTTTACCTTCCGCCGTTATAGACGTATCGGCGCTTTCACACTTGCGCGGATTACCGCTCGCAGACGATACATTTTCGACGCCTAGTGAAATTGACGCGTTGATAGGCGCATCGTTGTTTCCGCACTTGTTGTTGCCCGAGACAGTATATAGTAATACCACGGCTCCGCCTGCCATTCGTACAGTACTGGGTTACGTAGTTATGGGGTGTGTACCTACTGTTTGTAATCGCTCCGCGCGCACTCTCACGACATGTTGCGTGGTCCAGGAACCGATGGAAGATTTATTTAGAAGATTTTGGGAGTTAGAAGAATGCTCCGCCCCGCCCGTTCAACTTTCTACTGCGGATGTTGAATGTGAAGAATTTTACCGCGCGACCACTGCTCGTGATCCCGAGAGTGGCCGATACACCGTGGGCTTGCCGTTTAGTGAAGACGCCTTTTCACTCGGTGACTCATTCAATATCGCTCGTAGGCGCTTTTTGTGTTTGGAGAGGAAATTACAAGCCTGTCCAAGGATGAGAGCCGCTTACGACGAAGTCATACATGAATATATCGCGAAAGATTATATTTCACCCGCGCCTCCCGATGACTCTGATAATTCGTTGTTACCTTCATATGTCATACCGCACCACGGAATCATCCGGGAAGATAAGACTTCGACGCGCCTACGTATCGTTCTGGATGCCAGCAGTAAAACTGCATCTGGACGTTCGCTTAATGATATCTTACATGCAGGACCAAATTTACAGGGCAATCTATTTCAAATTGTATTAAACTTCAGACTTTACCGCGTCGCCTTAACCGCTGATTGCCGTCAACAATTTCTACAAATTGTCATGCGCGACGAAGACCGCCGCTATCAACGCATCTTGTATCGGTTTAATCCGCATGAACCGTTAGTCCTGTATCAATTTAACAGAGTTTGTTTTGGTTTAAAGTCCAGTCCCTACCATGCACTTCGCACTGTACATCAGCTGATCGCGGATGACGGCGCTAAATATCCGCGTGCCAGCGAGATAGCCGCTTCGTCGATTTACATGGACGATGTCGCTTTTTCTGTACAGCAGGAAAGTGATGCCGTCACCGTGTCAAAAGAGCTGATTGATTTCTTCAAAGGTGCACAGTGGGACATAGTAAAATGGAACAGTAATGCAAACGAAGTTTTAAATTCTATTCCCGCATCTCACAAACCTCCCATGGAGGTCGAGTTCGATAAATCCGTGCAGCACAAAATACTAGGCTTACATTGGTCAACCGAAACTGATAGCTTTTATTTTAAGGTTACCTCCCCCGCTGAAATTACCTGTACGAAACGTATCATCCTGTCGACCGTCGCGCGGCTGTGGGACATCATGGGCTTTGTCGCGCCAACCGTCCTGCTCGCCAAACTGCTCATTAAACAGCTCTGGCAGCAAAAGTTAGAGTGGGATGACGTACCGCCCCCGCATATCGTCAAGCTATGGAAACAGTTCTGCATAGAATTGCCCGCTTTGAACAATATTAAGTTCCCGCGACATATAGGCGTAGACGACGACGTGGAAATTACGGTGGTAGGATTTTCAGATGCTAGCGAACTAGCCTACGGAGGGGTAGTTTATTTACGCGTGACGTCACACGGCCGTACTTCGGTGCAGTTGGTGTGTTCGAAATCTAAGGTCGCGCCGATGACACCGCACACTATCGCTAGATTAGAGCTCTGCGGAGCTGTAATACTGTCGAAGTTATTGCGCGTGGTCTTAGATAAAATCGCTTCTCGCCATTCAGTTAAAGTTTACGCTTTCACAGATTCACAAGTAGCTTTATATTGGATCAAAGGTTCGCCTCATCGCTGGCAAGCATTTGTCGCTAACCGCGTTGTCAAAGTTACTGACAACATATCCGCGGATGATTTTTATCATGTCTCAGGTTCGGAGAACCCTGCTGACTGTTTGTCTCGCGGCCTTATGCCACAAAAACTGGTTTCGCACGCTCTTTGGCTACATGGGCCTGCTTGGCTTTCGCTAGACCCGTCACAGTGGCCCATAAACTCAGATACACATTCAATTGTTGATGTGCCCGAGCAAAAGGTACTTGCACACCCTGTGACTACACCCGTCGAAGATTCAGTCATATATAATCTCGCTCAACGCATTTCCTCTTGGAGTAGATTGTTACGCATAATTGTTTTCATCTGTCGATGTGTAAAATTATTATCTCGCCGTGACACGGTCGCCGTTACTGCTGACGATTTAGAGTTCGCTGAAAGTAAATTACTAAAGGTCATTCAACGTAAATATTTCCCGGAGGAATTTAATAATTTACAAAAAGATAAACTTTGTTCACCCGCGTTTAACAAACTGAACGCATTTTTGGATAATGGATTTATTAGAGTAGGTGGTCGACTTGTGAATGCCGAGCTAGACTTTACGCACAAACACCCCATTATTTTACCACGTCATGATCATGTAATTGATTTATTAATCGATTATTACCACAAAAAGCATTTACACGCGGGTCCAGAGCTGCTTATGTCGCTTCTTAGGCAGAGGTATTGGATCTTATCCGCGCGCCGAATTGTACGACGAAGATTCCATTTGTGCAATACGTGCTTTCGGTTGAAACCGCGACCTACATATCCGCTTATGGCTAATTTGCCGGACAGCCGTGTTCGACAGGCTCTAAAAGCTTTCACGCACACCGGGTGTGATTACGGTGGCCCTATCGCTTACACTCCTATTAGGCGTCGCGGAGTACAAAGTCAGAAGGCGTATTTGTGCATATTCACTTGTCTAACCACCCGCGCTGTGCATATAGAGATAGCGACAGATCTCAGCACAGCCAGCTTCTTAGCTGCTTTAAAACGCTTCCTCGCGCGCCGCGGTCCCGTCCAGGACATTGCCTGTGACAACGCTACGAATTTTCGTGGGGCCAATTCGTATCTTCGTGAGCTTTATAACTTTTTAAATAAAGAATATAAGCCGCGTTTTGAAGAAGAGCTGTCGGAAAACCGCATAACTTTCAAACATATTCCCCCACTTTCGCCCCATTTCGGATGTTGGGAGAGTATGGTAAAGATCGTTAAAACGCATTTGTTTAAAGTAATCGGCCAACAGCTTTTATCATACGAGGAGCTTAACACGGTGCTCGTACAAATCGAGTGTTTACTGAATTCGCGACCGCTAACCGTGTTAAGTCCAGACCCGGCAGAGCCCACTGCTCTGACTCCGAGTCATTTTTTGCACACCGCGCCTCTGTGCTCGCTGCCTGCGCCCGCTGAGGAGTCGAACAACCTCAGTGCCCTGCACAGGCACTCGCTGTTAGATAAACTAGTTCAGTCGTTCTGGGAGCGATGGAGAGTCGAGTACCTACACGGCCTTCAAACTCGCGAGAAATGGAATACTCCTTCTGTCCCCATCAAGCTGGGAACGGTCGTAGTGATTATAACCGACAACGCACCTCCTCTTGCATGGCCATTAGCTGTCGTAGAGAAAGTTCATCCAGCCAAAGACGGTGTCGTTCGTGTGGTCACTGTCAAAACCACGAAGGGAAGCTACTTGCGCCCTGTAGTGCGCTTGTGCCCTCTGCCAAGCCAGTAATTGTTCAACACTTAATTATGTATTTTAGTTTAGACATTAGATAGTTTATTTTCTAACTCGTACATATATGTATATTTAACTGCTCCATATTATATTCCCGCATGCTAAACCCGCATATAATATATTATTTTATGTATTATATTTCCGCTACCGCTACCTTTATGATTGTATTTTTAAAGGTGACCCTTTAAGGGCGGCTGGAAATGGTGACGCCATCTATCGTATTTTGGTTCAATCTATTCAAATTATTGTTGATGTCTCACTACTCCTACCCCCCGCCAATTACCTTGTGCACCTCGCCGCGAAAAGACGTGTCAGTCCGCAAGTTGTGTCTGTCCGCTGCAGAACAGCTTCCAGGGTCTGATCTGCTGACCCCCGCTCGACCACAGAAGTATCATAGAAATTCTTCGCATACCGCTCCTATCGAATACAGCGGCGTCGGCGCCCCTCGCGAGTGTCTCTGCTGGTGGAATCGGAACCGAGGAGGTTCTTGGATGTGCAGTGTACGTGGAAGAAAACCAGGTTGGTGCACCTCCCCCTCCTTTGTTTTACTTTCAGTGAGACTTCAGTTCATTTGCTTACCTACTACCTATCGAAGAAAACTAAATAATCTATAGCTGGCGCCTCCAAAGGTTTTTTCAAGCAGATTTTAGACTCATTTGTCATCTTTCGTTTTTATTTTAAAACATATTGTCAGACAGTAATTAGTGCATGGAAAATCACAACCTTTTGTTATTACAAACTCGTATAAATTCTGATCCAAGAGATTAACATATTCACAAAAATTAATGTGGTACTTGTGGATATGTTTTTTTATTATTTGATTGAATGTTTTAGATTTCAATACCCGAGGAGTGTGTTGATCCAGCACCGTCCACATCTACAAGTGCCAATTTTCAAGATGACACAAAAATAAAAGGCACTAAAAAGGTTATCAAAAGAAAATTGCAATTACCTGAAGAGGAAGATTCGCCAAGAAAGAAAAAACTTAAAGTGGCTTTAATGAAGAAAACTGAGGCTGTTGCAAATCTTCGAAAAAAAATACGTGCTGTCCGGCAAACAAACAGGCGTCTAATGAAACGAAATGCTAAGTTATCAGATATTATTTCAGAGCTACAATTCAAATCCTTGATATCATATGAAGATGCTGACATATTAAGCACAATTGATAGCGGTAACAAAGATTTCCTTAAACGGTTTTTGGGTGTTGTTGGAAAAACTGAAAAATTTTCTCCTGCATTGAGAAAGTTTGCATTATGTTTGCATTATGGTGCCAATTTAGATGGCTATAATATTAGAATGGCTACTCAGGCTCTAGTTTTTATGGTAACAGCCCTAAACGATTCTTGGAAAATACCTGTTGGGTATTTTCTAATCGAAAGCGTTACTGCGGAACAGAAGTCACAGCTTGTAACAGATTGCATTAAGTTGTTGTATTCCTGTAACGTAAATGTTATTTCAATAACTTGTGATGGATGTCCGTCAAATTTTGCGATGGCGAAAATATTAGGCTGCAAAATAGAACATGATGTCGAAGTTAACCCTGTATTTAACATTGAAATAGAGGGTGTTAATAAAGAAGTGTGTTTCTTTCCTGATCCACCACATATGGTGAAATTAATTAGAAATCTGCTCGGCAATAAACACGTTTTAAAAACTAGGGATGATAAAATCATAAAGTGGTCATTTATAACATCTTTGCATAATTTACAGGAACAAGAAGGTCTCCATCTAGCAAATAAATTAAAAAAAGCACATATTAACTTCGTAAAACAGATAATGAAAGTTAAACTGGCAGTTCAGACGTTTAGCAATTCAGTTGCTGATTCCATTGAGTTTTGTGAAGAAAATCATTTCGAACAGTTCCAAGGGTCATCACCCACCGTTGATTTTATTAGAAAAGTAAATAATCTGTTCGATATTTTAAATAGCCGAAATATCAATGCATATGGTTATAAAAAACCTCTAAATATGAAAAATTTTGTGAATATCAATGTGTTCTTAAATGAAGTCTTCGATTATTTAAGTAGTCTTAAACTAGAAAATGGCCAAAACGTTGTTCAAAGTAATAGGAAGGTGTGTATAATCGGACTAAGGTGCTGCATTCGTGGTTTGCAATTTTTATATAAAAAACTTATCTCCAGCTCAGAGTTGATATTCTTACCTACATATAAATTAAGTCAGGATCACTTGGAATCGTTTTTTAGTGCAATTCGATCTAAAGGCGGTTTCAATAATAATCCCTTGGCGGTACAGTTTCGAGCCGCGTACAAAAGATTAGTCGTTCATGGAGAACTCAAAAACATTGATACAGGAAATTGTACATCTCTCGAAAATATAAGCATTTTAACATACACTAACTCGCGTTATGAAAAATCAATAAATGCTACTTTACCCCTTTTGGAACATTCCACTAGTTTAGAAAGCGAAAGTCCAACTGAAACCGAGTATTTTAACATTGATACTGATCATGACTACCTTGCCGATCCTTCACGACTTACAGAATTTTCTAAGCAGATAATTATATATATTTCTGGTTTCATTATAACAAAAGTAGCAAAGATGGTGAAATGTGAAAATTGTTTGATGTCAATGATTAACACTGCCTCCAAAAACAGTTACAAATTAATTGTAAAAAAGGATAAAGGCGGTCTGCATTATCCTTCCGCTGATGTAATCGTCCTTTGTGAAATTGCTGAAAAAGTTTTTAGGAGCAATTTAACACAATCGGGCAGTAATCTACTTACACGAAATAATCTTTTGCTACAATTAATGAATCAATGTATTCGCCAATGTATAGGGAAAGAGTTATTTAAAGAACATGGTATTTCTTATGATCATTCTCCTCTAAATGATCATAAAGTTCTATTAATGAAAGCAATTACCATGAAATACCTTCAAATTCGAATTTACAAGTCCACAAAACAGCTATCGGAGCCCAAAGAAAAAGTAAGAAATTTGTACACGAAATTAACATTGTTCCGCAATCAATAATTAATTATATTTTTGTGTCAACTACATTGATTATAAAGACAAAAGAAAAATCTCATATCTGGTTTTATTTAATTGATCCTAAAATATTTACCCTTTCCCTGTAACATCCAAAACGTCCGGGAGTTCGGATACTGTGGCAACATTCATCGCATACGTTGACAAACTATCTTTGTCTCAGTCGCGGTTACAGAGTACCTTTGTCTATTGGTTTCTCTGTCTACGCTGTCTACGTCGGGGAGCCTTTTTGTGCCGGGCTCTCTTAGAATATTTGGACTTGCTCTGCTCAGGCTTTTTGTATGGAAACTACTGCTATCTACATTTGGTGTGCTAAACTATTTGCTCTTCAGTGTAGCCACAGGAAAAAACAATTATGAAAAATGTGTTTCCACATAGGGTAGCACCGATGAACTTGAAGAATGGCAAATAGACAAACGTACGAGTGCAATGCAATTGTAAAGAAAAATTCTATTTACCAAAGAGAATGTAACACTTCGTTTTACTACCTATTTACCAAAGAGATGTCAGAAAAAAAATTTGAAGTTTATATTTGAATGATCTAAAATAAATAAAAATTTAATCACAAATTTTATGTAGGTCCAATTAATCCATGTGTTCATTATTATAGATTTATTGTAGAAAACGGTACGGCTGCTCGGAGTATATTATTCCTTTTATGATGCGAGGTTGGCTCCATGCGGCAACTGTTGCAATGAACTTGTGGTGATTAGTTTTGCTGGAGACCAGATTCAGTGATTGTCCTCATAGCAAATTGTGTCCAGAATGCAAGGATATAAAAGATGGTAAACAGTTTACGTATTTTATAAGTTTTCCTTGACTTGTACCAGCATATTATTTATCTATATATAAATTCTACTATGTGGGCGAAAACCGCATGCGTGTGTGTACACACATCGAATTTGTGTTAATCACGCTATTACTTAGGTACTTGACAGGCCAGTTGGCGCAGTTGGTAGCACCCCTGCCTTCTGAGCCGCTAGTCCCGGGTTCGATCCCCGGACAGGTCAAACATTTGTGTGCATGAACATGTCTGTTTGATCTGTGTCTGGGTGTGTATATGTATATATAGTATGTATATCAGTCATCAGGTTACCATAGTACAGGCTCTGCCTAATTTGGGACCTGAAGACCTTTGTGTGGGTGTTGTCCCATATTATATTATATTATATTATATTATATTATATTATATTATATTATATTATATTATATTATATTATATTATATTATATTATATTATATTATATTATATTATATTATATTATATTATATTATATTATATTATATTATATTATATTATATTATATTATATTATATTATATTATATTATATTATATTATATTATATTATATTATCATATATATACTTAAATAACTTGAATTTAAGAAACTTAAGATTTCAATAAAGAGATTTCATCAAAATTGGGTTTGATCTTATATTAAGTCCCTCAAATATGAGGAAAATTTGGAAATTAGGGGTAGTCAAGGGGTTCGTACCAAGGGCCTTGAGGCAAAAGTACAAAATATAATTAATTTTAAAAAATTCCGTATATTTACTAATTATATATCTCAGTTGCTAACAAATGTTGATTGAAATCTTAAAAAATGTGCCTCTACACAACGACCCGTGTTTAGTATTTTACATTACGGATTTTCTGTTCCAACGAGACTCTTTACTATTTTTCGCAACCTGTCAGTCCTTATAATATACTAGCTGCGCTCCGTGGTTTCACCCGCGTCGTGATAGATGATGATGTTGATAATTACGATGACGCTGACAAGGTTCCTATGTGCTTCTCCAAAATCCCCCTTTAGCTGTTAAGGCGTGAAAACGTAACACACAAATAAACTTGCACATGTATAATATTAGTTACGATTTCTTTCACAGGGTTTTATTTTTCGCACTGTAATAGGTAGAAAATAGCCTTCGTGCGTGAGGCTTGCACGTGACTGATTTTTAATTAAATGTGTTTATGAGTTTTTTTTTAATTCTTTTTACAGTTACGATTTTTACCGTCAATATAAAAAGAAGATGAGGAAGATAATAATAAAGACGATTAATTAAGCATTAAGTAAAAATTAGCGATTATGTGACTAATGTTTATTTGGAGTTACATCAGACCACAATGGCCTCGCTATCAAATTCGAAAGCGGGAGAACAAAGAAAAATACCATTATCGAACATAGGCCGCTAACAAAAGGTAAACTAGAAAAGCTGAAACAAAACATAGAGTTGAAACTTAGTCTGGTGGAATTCACTTCTGAAGATCCACATGACATTTATAGTACATTATTTTCATTAGTACGTACAGAATTTAATGAAATCTGTCCGAAGAAAAAACTGCAGCTCAACGGTAGGTTACAATTTGGTGACTGGTCAACTAGAGGTATTCGAAAAAGTAGAGACATAATGTTTGAGTTATATCACAAAAAATCTTTAACTTCTAGTAAAGATTTTCATGATTACGTAAGAAATTACTCAAAAGTTTTTAAGTCAGTATGCAAACGCGCAAAAGCTTTGTTTATAAGGGATAAAATTCGAAAATCTAATGACAAAAAATTAAAACAGTTTGGAAAACTATTAATACAGAGACCGGTAAAAGTAAATCTTTTAATTCAGAATATGTGCTAGAAATAGATAACCAAAAAGTTTCAGACCCAAGTCATGTTGCGAATTCATTTGAAAATTTCTTTTCTAACATACCACTAGAAGTCACCAAATCTCTTGATTCTTGCCCTTGTGTTGCAGTGGGCTTTCTGAAAGACAACTTCCCGCTCTAAATTCCTGAGTTTAGGTTCCGACATATATCTACTTTTGAAATAATAAAAACATTTAAAAGTTTAAACGTTAAAGCAACAGAGGATTTATGGGGATTATCCGTAAAAATGCTAGAGTCAATAATAGAAGTTATAGCGCCACATTTGATGATCATATTTAATTTATGTATTGATAGAGGTACATTTCCTGACCTAATGAAAATGAGTAAAATCACCCCTATTTTTAAATCAGGTAGTAAGGCCGACCCCTCAAATTATAGACCGGTCTCTGTGCTTCCGGCTTTGAGCAAAATATTCGAAAAGATAATGCTTCAACAACTCTTGTCTCATTTTAATGAACATAGGATTTTACACGAAAATCAGTTCGGTTTGACGAAAAGCAGATCAACAACAGATGCAGGAGTCCAGTTAGTCAAGCATGTGCTGGAGGCTTGGGAGAGCTCACAGGATGCCATTGGCGTATTTTGTGATCTCTCCAAAGCTTTCGACTGTGTAGAGCACCGCACTCTAATTTATAAGCTACACCACTATGGAATTCGTGGAGCTGCTCTGAATCTTGTAGAATCATACTCATACTAATTATCTGATAGGCAGCAAAAAGTTGGCATTAATGGCGTGACATCTTCTGGATCTTTGGTCGGAATGGGGGTTCCACAGGGGTCGATCTTGGGTCCGTTCTTATTCTTAGCATATATCAATGACTTACCACATATGGTTGAGGGCCTTGCTGACATAGTTCTTTTTGCGGATGATACTTCTCTGATTTTTAAAGTAGATAGGAAAGATAGAGAACTAGTTCAAGTCAACAACGCGTTAACTATTGTTTCAAATTGGTTCGCCGCAAACAACCTGCTTCTCAACGCAAAGAAAACGAAATGTTTAAAATTTTCCATGCCTAATGTAAGACATATAGAGCCAAACGTATTACTCGACGGAAATAAATTGAAAATTGACAAGGCAATAGTCTTTCTAGGTATTAGCATAGACTCTAAATTACAATGGGGTCCTCATATTGATGCACTATCCGGAAGACTGAGCTCAGCTGCATATGCGGTTCATAAAATTAGGCAATTGACAGATATAGCTACTGCTCGACTGGTCTACTTTACTTACTTCCACAGCATAATGTCATATGGTATCCTGCTGTGGGGGTCAGCGGCGGACATAGAGACAGTTTTTATATTGCAAAAGCGGGCAGTTCGAGCCATCTACGAAATGGGTCCCCGCGAATCCTTAAGACAAATGTTCAAAAAAATTTACATATTAACTCTTCCATCTTTGTATATCCTAGAAAATATAATGTACGTTCGTAAAAATATAAAGAAGTTTAGAATAAATAGTGATATGCATAATATTAATAGTAGAAATAAGGATAGGATAGCTGTATGTAAATTTAGACTCACGAAAACTAAAAATAAGTCCTTCTTAGGCAATTGTGTACGTTTCTATAATAAAATCCCGAAAGACATTACTGAGCTCACTGAAGGGATATTCAAGTTACGTGTCAAAAATATACTAATGAAAAAAGTCTATTATAAATTGAGTCACTACATAGAAGACAAAGATGCCTGGAAGCTTTCCACTTCTGCCTAGTAGCCAACTATTGAATAAATTTGTTATTTTAATACTACTCATATGTAACCTCAATGTACAAAGACTTGAAAAAATAATGGCCCACGAGTTTCTTGCTGCTTCTTCTCGGCGGTGGTTCTTTTCCGAAGACAGCGGTAGAATCATTTAAAAATTTTGACGTTCATAAGAGTGTCTATGATGCCTAAACTGAATAAATAATTTTTGAATTTTGAATGTTTTAGACAATGCGGTATTTTTTTCAACAGATTAACAAAAATGGTTTCAAGTAGAGTAAAAACAAATCGGGCAGGTGCGAGTCGAACTCCTGCACGAAGGGTTTTATAACATTATCTCTTATTAGTGTAGGTCATGCTCTGCTAATTATAAATTAAATGGATATTTTTACCCTTCATAAAAACAGTTCCTTTTTTCCAGTTAGTAATGAGATTATTAAACAAGAATTGAAATTGAAGTAGATCAAGCTTAAAGCTAAAAGCTTACTGTGTTAAATTTTGTTAGAGGCAGAATACCTGGTATCCTGGATGGCAGAGATGTATTCATGTTATTATATGGGGCCATATGTAGTGTTTTGCTGTAAACGCAGGTAAATATGTTCTTATTATATGATATAACAGCTGTGTAAAAATCTTGATGTTCATGTTCATATTCTGATTGCATAGTTTTTTTTAAGATATTTACATCGTTATTCTAGAAGACACTACGATATTGTTTTATGGCCATATGCGTTGTAAATGTATATTCAATTAATTGCATAAATAATAAATAAAAATCCGATTAAATGTCATTTTCTTTAATGATCGTTATTATAATGCAGTGAAATAGAAAATATTATCTTTTATTTAATGTGTTTTGATAGAACTCTCTTTTCACGATTAAAGCAATTTTTCGTGTACATGTCAATGTAAAGTAAGTACAATAATATCTTGACCACTAATTCCAGGTAATCGGTTGTTCCATGGGCAGTCCATTTCCTGGAATATCGATTCGATTGGTTAATGTATTCCAGCAAATGTACCAAATTTATTGTTACCATGTCAAAACACAGCCTAGTGTATAATTCTATAGTGGCGATAGTAAACTGAGCACACGTTATGCAACGTATTACAAGTTTCTGATTAAACTGTTTTCATACAAATTCCAGAGTCTAGTTGTAATAATGCGTTGCATACGATACATACGTGGGCTCAGTACTTCTATATATATATATAGTCATCGCCAGCGCCATCTATCCTTGGTAAGGTAAAGCTTTAAATGTATATATATCACAAAATAGGTAGAAGATACCAGTCTATTTCTTAGTATACACGTAATTTGTATAATTACCAAAAAAAAACAGCACTATATGCTGCTCGTACTTAATACATACATGGGAAGAATATTTAAAACTACTTTAAAAAAAAAAACCCACATAATCATCAATATTTGGTCAAACGTCTAGATTGATTCACACCTACAAATTTTATTCTAGGCATTTCCACTATTCATTAAGATATACTACATGCGCGCGGTTTATGCATGAAAATTAACACCCCTACATGGAAATGTATCATTCATAATCATAACATTCGGCAAACTCGCGTCCTAGCTCGTTAGTACATATTATTATTCATTCTGTGCGCTCGGGCATTCTCGCAAGACCTGGCCACCGGACCAACCCCGCACCCTCCGCCCTGCCACCGCGCGGCCTTTGTTTCTTCCGAAAACGAACGAACGAAAACCGAAACTCGACAATCTCTTTCACACCGAACCCTCGGGTGGGGGGTATAAGAAAGAGTAAGAGAGATATTTTTTCACTGACGCGAATCATGTGCTTTCATTAATAAGTTGTACATAGGCATGTAGTATTTTTGTTAAGATGGTGTCCATACATTTAGATGGAATTTTCGAAAACTTTAACAATTAATAATTATTTCACTGTGAAGTAATAAAAAATTTTGACTACATATCTACAATGTATTAACACTTTTGTACCGCCCATTTTTTTTTGGTAATTATACAAATTACGCTACGAATAATAATAAGTATTATTATTATTATAAGACTTATTATTATTCGTAGAAATTACGTGTATATTTTGGTCTATGAGCACGGGTGGTAATGTGCCTAGTAAAAAAAAGCCTTATTAATAGTGCGTTCGATAAGATCACTTCTGATCGTTTTTGGCGAAAATAACGCTAAAAACGCTCACAAGGGGCGTTCGAATTGGGAATCTGTGGTTGAAAACGTCGTTCATGCCTCTTTTTGTTCAGCGTTCGAAAAGTTAAAAATGAGGAATTTTTGCCACCAACAAGTGCAATTTTTGACCCACCTCCGGAGCATGGTTGTACGTGATCGTTTTTTGACAGCTACGTATTTGACAGCATAATCATGCGCTCTTAGGTCTTATCCTCAGTTGAGCGTTCGAATAGGGTATGGGCAAAAGTGGCAAAAATAACGTTTTTGAGCTTTCCGAACGCTTTAACAAAAGAGCCATCAATGACAACGCCACCAATGCCCTCATAAGCTAAGCGAACGCATCTAAAATCGCCTCTAGTTTGATGTATGACATTTGTCGCCCCCCTTTACTCCCGCATTCACCCTCTATCACTGCGGTCCTAATTGGCTATAATCGATATTAGCGCGATAAAAGTCGGTCCCTTTCACCGTGAGCGTGATTACGATGGCCCACGCTACGTCATCGATGACGTCTTAACTGCCGCCATATTGATGATTACATGAACCATGCTCTACACCATAATCGTCGTGAGCGTTCTGTCAAAAGTGACAGGTGTTTGTTTATTTTTACAATGTATTTACTGGTGTCCCTTCTTGTTGATGTAAAAGTTGTAAAAGTCGGTCCATCCATTCCATTATTTCTTTTTAATCCACACACTACATAGTTAACCTTCACACTATGCACGATATTTTTATGATTTTTGTTTTTCGCGCGCAAATGGTTTGGTATTGCTACAACTTTGGTCCGAATTAACAACACGCTTACAGTGCCACGAGCTGTCAAAATCGCGATATTTATCTCGGACCAGCTTTGGTAGACGATAGCACTGTGAGCAAAATTATCGCAAAACGGACCACGGCATATCTCACCCGGCGCCATGTTGCTTTGATTTGACAATTTTGACATGACAAGTTGACAGAGTTCGCCTTGAGGAGTCGATTGATTGCATAGAGAAAATTGTATATACGGAAATTTCATTGTTTTTACTTTGTAATTGTAGGTTATGTTGTGGTGTTTTTTGGTGTGAATGTGATTTTGCGTTAATTAATTTCCGTAATCCATTCAAAATTCACTTTTCCATTGATATGAATATTTAGTTTTATGTCTTTTACAAAATGTATAACCACTGCAGTGCGCCGAACTGTGATAGTTTACGAAAGGTCGTTAAATTCCAAGCATTTCCATGTAGTAATAACCTAAGCCTACAAAAGTGGCTAGATTGCATAAACAGCGACAATTTACGGGCATTACCTTTAACTGAATTTAGCAAACGCTTTGTTTGTCTTAAACATTTTGAAAAGAAATTTGTTAACTCGAAGTCTTCTAGGTCATGCCTATCCTTCTCTTTTCACTAAAGAAGAAATAATGAGTGGGATATCAACTTTACACTCTGAGGATACGGGTAAGTCGGTTAAGTAAGTACCTACCTTTTTTATTACTGATAGGATACTCAAAGCCTAGCCTATTAGTTTCATATTAATAATAAAGCAAACTGTGCCTATAACTTTTTTGCACAGTGTGTATTTAGGGTAGGTACTTAGATCTTTTTGTTTTGTTTTAGATACCAAACGTCCTGATCATACATATTGCCGGAAGTGACACTATGACCACAACTACGCTACTACTATGGAGATGTCTATATTATATAGATTATAGAAATGTATTCATTGGAATACACATAATCTATCATAATAAATGATAAAACACCAAGAGAAAAAAGATGAGCAGACCTTAAACTGTGCTCACACCTATTTTCAACAATGTTTTAGATGCCACTGTATTAGCTTCAAGTTCGAATACCACATCCATACCTGCATCAATTCCAGTTCCAGTATCATCCAGTCATGTGGGCCACATTACTGACATTCAGAAGCAAAACACACCACATGTCAAAGGTATGCGAATTTGAACATCTTGTCTACTGAATTCTTAGTTACATGGAAAATTATTTTGGCATGTGATTGAAAGTATGCTATAGTTTAATTTTACCCTTTCATAAAGTATTATATTTTGTCTTTGAATACTTGATGAGTTTGTGAGAAATTTTCTATCGACTTCCAAAAAGGAGGAGGTACTCAATTCAACTGTTTTTTTTATAGGAGGTACTCAATTCAACTGTTTTTTTTATGTTTGTTACCTCATATTATTTGATGGGGTGAACCGATTCTGAAAGTTCTTTTTTGTTTGAATGCTGGTGCTTCCTTTGTGGTCCCATTTTATTTTATCTAATTCGGTCCAGTAGTTTTGAGTTACACTTCAATAACTGAATAGAATGGAAGTCGGTATTAAATTTTTCAAATTGCACTAATACTGTAATGTGGAGAGCTGACCTGATCTTCTCTTAAATATACTTTACACTATGTATCTGTAACATAAAGTTGTGTCGAAGCAACTAGTTAACACTATTAATTGTTAATAATCAAATTATTATATATTCCATCTTTCAGTTTCTCTACTAAAAGCAACACCAAAAAGGTTCCGATTGATACAAAAAGTGAGTAAACTGACACCAAAGTGTAAGCGTATGTATGAGGAGTATAAAAAGTCAAAAAGGCAGCTCAGTTTTAAAATGAGCGAAAAGAGCATTACAGTTTACTGAAGATCAGACCTTTGAAAAACCTACAAAAATATGAATGAATATTCGAAAAAGTTATTTTGGATGCAAATTAAAATGTGTATGAAGGAAAAGAAAGCTAGACGATTTACTCTAGAGGAAAAGATAATTTCATTATCTGTTTTGAAACAAAGCCCCAAGTGCTACAAATTTCTAAAAAAGATATTTATTTTACCATCTCGGACAACATTAAAAAGCTGGTGGCACAACTGAACCTGGGATCATCGCACGGATTTTTGAACTAATCAAACAAGAAGTAAGTTATTTTATCTTATTAATAATAATTACTAACCTTATTTTTGCCTTACTGTAAAGTTGTATGTATACTAGAAATTACCTAAGTCGACACCATACACACATATACAGATTATCAACCACAAGTAATATATAATTTAAATTACTATAGTACTGTATAGTTAAAAATATTATGAGTGTAGATAATGCAAGTCAATAATAGTGTTTTTTTTAAAATTGGTATTAAATAGTTTATGTAATTAGCAATGCTTTATAACAACAGCTTTATAACAGATGAAATGGCCCTTGAGCATGGGCTGACATATAGAAGGCATAAAGATAAAATTGATGAATTTGTGGAGTTATCTGAAAGAAAGGCGGAATTGGCAAATCACGCACTTGCCTTCATGATCTAGGGTGCCATCCACAAATGGCAACAACCCATACATAGGGTTTTATTTTAGTGCCGGTGCTACCAGTGGCATAGAATTAAAAGCTATTTTAAAACAAATTATAAAAGCTGTAGGAGAAACGGGGTTAATACCACTTGCCCTTGTTTCTGAACAAGGATCAGCTTTTCAATCGGCTTTGAAGAGCTTACAAAAAGATACACAACGAGAACAAATTCTCTCTAATGAACGTACAGGTGTGTATGCAAAATGTGGTTAGACATTTGTATTTATAGGTATGTTTTGTGTTCGAAAGATGATAAAGCCTAATAAACTTAAATGGTTATGATAAACACATTAGTGTTTGGTGATTCTAAATATTCCGTTAATAATATTCTAATAGTAGTTTATGCAACTGTCATATAATGAAGGATATTAAAACACGAGTGTTAGTTTATGAAACAAGCACAGCGAGTTTCATAATTGTAACGAGTGTTTTAATACCCGTGTTATATGCAGTTGCATACACTACTTTATCTTCACTAATGCAATTAATCAAACAACAAGAGTAAAAGCTGACAATAGTTTATTTATAATAATTGTTCAAATTTTGGATGGTACAATTTTGAAAGTTAATGTTAATTATTGATCCAGCAGCTGTAGTGGTCGCGGGGCAAGCAGTAGAGCTCGTAGACGGAGTCGGAATATTTATAATTACTTCATTCGTCTTGTTTTCTATACTGTTCAAGATCGTATTTGAGACTTGAATTTTATTCATTAAAGACTCATCAATGTAGCTTTCAGCCACAGTAGAAGACTTCCACCCCCCGTGTCGTTTCAGTGCGGTCAAATCACCACCGCTATCTATGAGAAGGGTCGCCGAGGTGCGCCGGAAGCAATGCCCCGTGTACAACGCTGGGTTAGGCAGATTAAAAAAACTTGCGATAGTTTTTCCCAGAGCACCAAATTTATTAATACCAATTCTTTGATCGACGCACGTCCCCGATCTATATCAAAAAAGGCATTAGAAAGGCAGGGTTTCGACAGGGGGTGGGTCGAAGTTCCATGTATTTTTTTACATACGGCATAGCAGTTGCCCATCACAACGAAAGAACGATCTATTTTCGTTTTTGTTTTCGAAACTTTCACCATGATTGTACTGTCGTCTATGTTAGAGACTTCATCGAACTGGATGTTGTATAGCTCTTGCCTTCGGCATGCCCCCATTATGCCGAAGATTAGTGCAACCTGTAACAATAAACGATATAATAAGCTTGAGGTACATAGCCAAGGCAAAAACTATGATTTATGAAGTAGTAAAGTGTAGGTACCTACTACCAAATTTATACACAAAGCGCTTAAACGGAGTGTCTAGATAACTTGCGTATGTAGTACGTAAGTACTAGGTAGATTAAATAACAGAACTAAAATACACTTACCTTTTCAAAAAGATATCAGCGCAGACGATTGCCTCCATAACCACCGTGCTTTCCCGGAAGCGGTAGTATCTATAAAAGATTTTCCCTTGGGAAAAAAATATAGAAATTCTGAAAGAATCAAAGTCAGTCTAATGAAATACAGGGCATCTGACAAATAGAACAAGAGTGATAATAGAAAGATTACACATAGGGAATAAATTAATAAGTATTTTACATCGGCCTAGCTGAAACTAATACTTCAAGCAAGAACTCACTTAATAATACGAGTATTTAACAATATATCAAAGACCCTATTTTTTTGAGTCCTTTGAGTAACATTTAAACTAGTGATTATTTATTACAGAATCGAAGAAAAAACTAGTGCTGGCTTTGATAATACACAAATCATCTCAAACCATAATAGACTTATTAAAATAAGTAAGTGAGCGTAAATCATAAGTAACATTAAAATTAGTAATTATTTTTATAGGCTCAAAGAAAAAAAATCAATGGCTTTCATAATACTTACACAAATCAATTCAAATCATAAAATAATAGACCTTTTAAAATAAGTCAGTAAGCGTTAATCGATCCTTCACTTAGCAAACACAATAATACAACATTTTAGACAATTTATGTATTGCCATGGATTCTTTCCATCACTACTAAGTGTTTACTTTTTCTTCAACTTTTTCAAATGTTTTGTTCATGCCTTATTTTGCATCATTGGCAGATTTCGTTTTTGCAATCTTAGTACATCTGTCCCTCTTAATATTTTGTTTATTATATTACACCAATTGAATATGGCTAATGCTAACGTTATATTAATAAATAACTTAACACCCTCTTGTTGGTGTGATGCACAGGTAGGCAATGTGGTCAAAATTATTTTATGTTATTAAATTTTCACAAATATGATTGGCAATATGCAGTGTATGCCCACTTGATTCTAAATACCTATTTATTCCTTTGATTATGAGGCCAAAAGTTCTTACTGCTTGTTCAGATGGGTTGGTAAGTTTTTCTGTGTAATTTTATCAAATTCTCTATGAGAAATCCAATTATGTATATGAGAGCTCGATTCGGCGGTTACTTTTTTCTTGCATTCATTGCGTTTCAATATTTTTAAAAGTTTTCGTACTACCCATCCTGCAGTGTAAGCTTGTGAGTGAACATTTAACCTCTCTCGAGCCTCTTCTATCCTGACACATATAACAGGCTCTATATTTATATTAATGGTAGTATTTGTGGCCTGAGTGGCTTGAGACGGCGCTACACTTGTCGAAAACAAATTATTTATTTTCGACAATTGCTTGAAGGCATCATCTTCACAGTTGAATGTTTTACTGTGAAACATTATAAAACCAGTTATTATTAATGATTTAAATGTGTTTATGAAGCTGTGGCAATCTGGATTATTTTATTTTTATTTATTTTATTTTATTTGGGGGGCTTACAACTATAATTACAGTATAAGGTTAAGAAGTTTAATTGATTCTTTAAACTTAAATAATCTTTATTAAATAAGTAATGGAAGTAGCTAAAGTTAAAGCGAGTTGTACTAGCTGGCGATTTTAATTTAAATATTTTAAAACATGACAAGAATATAATGCGATTACTGAAAATTCTAAATACTTTTAACTTTAAATGTATGTTAAATGAACCCACTAGAGTGCAAGGAGCGAGTGCTACCTGCATTGATAATTTTATAGTAAATTTTGACAACTGTAAAGGCTATGTTTTAGATTGTAAGTTATCGGACCATAAAGTTATTAAGCTAACGATTCCTGACGTTATTGTAAATAGTGTTAAGCGCAATACACCTTCAGTATTTAGAAGAAATATGTCAAAAAACAACTTTAGCTACTTCCATTACTTATTTAATAAAGATTATTTAAGTTTAAAGAATCAAATAATAGCAAGTGAGGATGCAAATACGAAAATTAATATTCTACACGACGCAATCAAATTTCATTACGACATAGCTTTTCCGTATAAAAAATATATACAACGAAACGCAAATACTAAGTGGACCACAACCGGTATAGAAATATCTAAAAACAATTTAGCAAAATTGGAGATGTTGCAAGAGCATTATCCTATTGAAAAGAGAGCTAAATACATTAAAACTTATAGAAAGATTCTAAGAAAATCGTTCTCTGGCGCTAAAAAGATACATTATAGCCATAGAATAAGCGCTTCAAAAAATAGAATCAAAGAGACTTGGAAAATAATTAACTAACAAGTAACGTACAATAAAAAACAAGTAAAAAATAAAAACATAAGGTATATCAAATCGGAAGCAGGAAATGAAATAACTGACTGTATAGAGATAGCAGACACTTTTAATAAGTTCTTTAGAAATATTGCCCATAAACTGACAGCTAGCACCAATATAGACACTGATAAATGTATAAAATATTTAGAATTAGGAATAAAGCATAATAATAAAATAAAATTCGATCCGGTAGACATCAAAGAAATATTGACGATTGTAAGAAGCATAAAACAAAAGACAACTCCTGACATTTACGGTACAAATACCAAGACACTAAAAGAATTAATTTTAGCGAATGAGCACATAATAGAACTGCTATATATCACAATAAACGATTGTCTGCAAAAAGGTATATTTCCTGACTGTCTTAAACCTGGAAGAATTATTCCATTATACAAGAAAGGGGATAATGCTGATCTTAATAACTATCGACCAGTTTGCATATTACCTACAATATCCAAAATTATGGAATCAATTATAAAAAAAAGAATACTTGAATATTTTGAACGACACAATTTTTTCTCTTCCTCTCAATTTGGTTTCCGCTCAGGCCGCTCGACGGAAATGGTTATTAGAAATGTTGTGTACTACATACTTGAATCGTTGGATAAATTACAAAAATGCGCTAGTATTTTCTGTGATTTGTCCAAAGCGTTTGACTGCCTAAGACACGACATATTAATATTAAAACTAAAGCATTACGGATTTGAGGGACCTGAATTAAACATGATGTGTACATATCTTCAGAATCGTAGTCAAATTGTTTCAGTAAATGGGGTAAAATCGTCAATGGTCACTGTAAATATAGGAGTGCCCCAAGGGTCAATATTAGGACCAATATTATTTTTAATTTATGTGAATGACCTTGTTAAAGCTATGCCAGATTGGAGTAGCGTTAGCTTGTTTGCTGATGATACTCATGTCGGAATTAAAGACAAATCGAAAGATAGCTTAAGGGTAAAGATTAATGAAACAATGAATTCCCTTAAAGAATGGTTTAATGCAAATGGGATAATTCTCAATGCCGATAAGAGTGTAGTGATGCATTATCAAACAAGGAAAGATATGGATAGTGAAACAAATGTAAAAGAAAATGTATTTTTGGGTTACACAATAGACTATACAATTACACATGCACCTCATATTGCGAAATTGTGCAAAAAAATTGCCCGTGCTAACTATGTATTGTTGAAACTTAAACCTTTATTGGAGAGAAAAGCAATTATATCGGTATATTACGCATATGTACATTCAATCATAAGATATGCTATTACGGTGTGGGGAAATGGGGCAGATATTAAGAAAGTGCTCAGATCCCAGAAAAGAGCGTTAAGAATAATGTTTGGATTAAGAAAACGCACATCAGTCCGACAACACTTTAAAAATAATAAAATAATGACAGTAATCTCTTTATACATTTACAATTGCCTCTTAGAAGTTTATGATGCAAACTTGAAAAAAATCAAAGAGGTACATACATATAACCTGCGAAATAAAGATAATATTATTCAACCCAATGTTAAATTAGTAAAAGTTCAAAAACAGGGTATCTTTAGTAATATTTGTATGTTCAATAAATTACCGGCTTATATTAGAAACTTACATATAAATGAATTTAAAATAAAACTCAAACAATTCTTTGAAAGTAATCCCTTCTATTCATTAAATGAATTTATGAAAATGCGTCTCATAGAATCTTCGTTTTCGTATGAATAAATGTCGCCATCAACCAACTGACGTAGAATGTGTTTTTAATGATGATGTGTTTTGAATGTTGATTTGTTGACATTGTACTAATATAAAAGTTTAACATATCTTAAATTTTCTTAATTAGGTAATTAATTGTGACATTTTTAATAGTAATAATTAATTAAAATTTTCTATTATACCTTATAATGCCTTATCAAACTGACTAGATATAGGTATATGTTTCTAACGTTAAGATACTATATGTTATTTTTTAAGTTGTTGCAATTTAGAATTAATGTAAATTTGACTTGCCCAGTGTAACTACGAATGTTATAAGGCCAATAAATTCTATTCTATTCTTAGTTTTGAGTGTTTAGCCAAATTATGAGACTAACAAAAAATATGAAAAAGTAAATGTTATAAGTATTGATGTATTTGTTTGTCTATAAAACTAGTTTATTTGAAGTGAGAAAAGAGAAAGAGTTGTTTTTTCAAACATTGGATAGGTAATGTAAATAGAAAAAGAATCGTTTGTCATACGATACGAAACAAAATGTAATATTTGTGAAGTTACATACACATATATACAGGGTTTCCCAGAAATAGTGGATAATCCTGCACGTGCATGTGCGGGGGGGAAGGTGGGGCCCCACATCCTAAAACAAAAAATTCTATTTCCAACAGTTCGAGGTTTATGACATTTTTTGTAAAATTTAGAAATTTTCCAGTTTTTCTCATATTTGTGGTCATTACGCCCGCTACATGAGGCCTAATTTGGATTTTTTTATTTTGACGTGTTCCCTAATAGTGGTATTCCTAAATTACCTTTAAAAAAACTTACCTACTTAAAATAGTAGTTAACTAGTAGTCTCTAAACATAATTTTTATTTCTGGAATTTATTTTATAGCTAAGTTTGAACACCTGTGGTGTAAAAAAAATGTATTAGAGTTTGTAGCCAATCAAATAAAAAACTTGCCTACATCATGACGATCACAAAACAGTAGAATACTATCCACTTTAATAGTAAAATTTCTGAACTACAGCTACTAATGTGTAATAAGTAGGCGTTTCATTACAAAATTACAAAAATATGTACAGGTATTTTTTTTTAGTTTCTATCATTTAAGTAGAGCTGTCGACCCTTTAGTAAGACTTTACTACCTGCTCGACACATTCCTCGAATTCTAAGCTGTGTGAGCGAGACAAACTATGCTTTAGATTATTGCGAGTGAAATGGTCAACAATTCTCCTTTGTATCCTTGAATTCGTATTTGGTTATTGTTTTGACTCAGTAGTTAAAACTAGTTTAGTGCGTATTTCAACGTTCTTGACATCGCATGTGCTCTTGTGTATTTCTGATCTTATTAATGTAAATCTAATTTAATGTAAATATTGACTTCTGTATTATATATATATATATATATATTAATAAATGAACCATTTGATAAATACTTTGTTGTGAAATGATGATTTAACAATTTATATTTTGGCAAATGTTGGTTGTGAAACACAGGATACCTGATAATGGTCTTATACGATGTTATTTGTTATATGAAAATTTTGAAAAAAAATAATGCTTTGGTATGTTACATTTCTATTTAATAAATGAAAATTGTCTTTAATAGTATTTATGTAACAGCGCGATTTAAATAACACATGTTTAACTGAAATTAAAACGAGACACCTACATTATTTTTGGCTTTTATTTTGAATCGTATTTACCCGCTTGCCTTATAATGCCAACGTTATGCGGGGTACTGCTACCCCGGGATCCAATATATGCGCATTGGTGGCCGCAGATAGGAAATCATATCTCCATCTATATTATGTTCAGCCTGGTACAACTACCGATCAAGTGGTCGCTCATCTTCAGACTGTTTGCCCCGGCGACAAATGTACTGCTGAGGCATTAAAATCGCGCGGTGACTACGCTTCTTGTAAGTTAACTGTTCCATCTAAAAGCGTAGATATATATATATGAAACCTGAACACTGGGCTGAAGATGTCCACATCAAGACTTGGCGGAGTGGATTTCGAAACTACACACAACAAACAGGCCAGTAAAAATAAGTCGTATAAAACGCATGTAATTTTTTATCAAAACGTTAGAGGTTTACGCACCAAACTTGATGAATGCAAAAAATCTATCATTGCAGAATCGGCAGATTTGTTTGTGTTCACTGAAACCTTCCTAGTTAGTAGCTTGAGTGATGCAGAATTGTTTCCCCCGGGGTATACCGTGCTTCGACGGGATCGCGCCGCCGATGTCGGCTGGGGCGGTGTATTGCTTGCAGTTAGATCGTCCGGAGTCTTCCGCTGGCAAGGCCAGGCTGAGTTTCTCAGGCGTATCAGCTTTATCGGCGCACTTAGCTTGTTTATTGACACATAACGGACATACCCACAAATGCACTTTTTTGAATGCATCTGCCGATACATTAACACAACCAAAATGATATTGTTTAGCACACGCGGTTCGAGAACAAACAGCCTTTTCCGAGGCCTTGATGGTCTTTTTACAACCATAACAATTAGTCATGTTTATTTACAGCTATACTAAGTTTTATAAAGTAAGTATACAAAAGGCTAATTTACGACTACCCTCAGTTTGTGGGATGTAAAAAATATGTACGTCTGCTCTCTTTGACGTTCGAACGATGTATATGTTATATCCCTCTTTGTTCGTGTCTGGAATGGTAGGCATTGACACGCTGATTTTAAGACGTAAATGTGTACTACTAATGCATTTTTATCAGCTTCTTAATGGTCACATTTATAATCCGAGTGCGCTTGCTCGCCTGTCCCTAGTCGCGCCTGCGCCGTACCGGCACGGGCTGTCGCGTGAGTGTAGGGCTCGTCCGCTGTTTGCGACGACATCCGTGCGCACGAGAACCGCACAGTTCGCGCCTACGTCACAAGCTGTTATCTTGCTCAATGCCCTTATTGCTCAGAACAGAGACATTGATGTGTTCTATTGTACATATAAGTTGTTTGATAGTGAGTGTCGTAGTTTTATAAGTAAATTGGTATTGACTCTACTGTATCCAGATGTTAGTTGGATCATGACTTAATGTACGTGTTGGCGTAAGCTGTTAGTACATAAGTAATTGAAATAAATAAATAAATAACAAAACCGTAAGTGCAAAAGATACCAAGTTATATACTAGGTATGTATGTATAGCTGTAATTAGTATTAGGCTGAATAACTACGAATGTTTTGCCCAGGCATTAAAAGAAAAAAAAACAACTGTCATACATCATTCTAGAGCCCGACTAATGCTACAAAAGTTGTTCGCTAGATGTCCGTCTAAGGGGTACTACTTAGTCTGTGGTAAACAATTGCATAGAAATACATATATTTTGTATCATCATCATTGTTACTTAATTCTTATCCCACTCTAGAGATAAAAATCAGCGGGGAATACTTGTGGGACAGATTAGGTTATAGTTAGTATACAGACACCATGCACATGGACACGGGATATGTAATAGTTTCGATTTGTTCATATTTACTGCGTTCGAATAGGCTATTAGTGATCGTTTTTAGCGAAAATAACGCTAGCATGGTTGCAAAAAAAACTAAAATCCCCCTTTATAGCTATCCGAACGCTGAACAAAAAGAGATATTTTCACCCACAGATTCCCAATTCGAACGCCCCTTGTGAGCGTTTTAGCGTTATTTTCGTCAAAAACGATCAGAAGTGATCTATTCGAACGCACTATCAGTCTTCAATGGGCTGTTTCCCATCTGTCTGTATTTTATGCATATACTCACGGGTATTAATCTATCTAGTAAAAAAACTAAACACAAGAAACGTCATAGCAAAATCATATATGACATTTGCCTTCCCCCGATCACCCTTTTGCCTCTCCTCTGTTTTGCCGTCCTTAGAAAGTAATTAAATCCTCTTTGTTTGCAATTGAAATTTGCACTTCTCCATAGACTAATATTACTTACTTAAATACTAAGATTTGATAAATCACCCACTGTCAGCAAAGACTGTCAGGCCAGCCATAGTGTTCAATAAATGTTAAATATTAGCTAATTATCTGCACTGCGTATTTGTTTCAATGATATTTTAAAAGTAACTAATTCATGTGAAAGAGATAAGAGATGTATTACAAGTGCTGTGTGCAAGGGTTTTACAAGTTCGCGACTACGCCATTCTACACACGTTTCCCAAAAATGGCTCTACATGCATTGTAAAGCTTTACAATATAAAAGTGAGAATAAGACGAGTACCCTTCAATTCAAGTGTGTCACAAATATTTTGATGGATATATCGTCACCTAAAAATTAAATGCCATGAAAATACATGATGATAATTATTATTAATAGGTGTCTACATGCTGACATGATTATGGTAACAACTTATTCAAGATCCTCTTTATGCATCCTAGACATCAGCAGGCGCCATTGATACGCTCGGATACAAACAATAAATACAATAAAAGGAGGCAAGACTCCAATAAATATGTAAAATGTACAAAACTTATGAGTAAAATATAAATAAATGATAGATCTATAAAAGAATATGTTTAATTTGTTAAATAGATACACCCATAGAGTTTTCAATAATAATTATAAGTAGGTATATAGAGGTCAGGTTAATGTAATGCACCTATCAACCTACTTACGATCAACCTACATAGGTACGTACGTAAGTAGAACATCCATTGCAAAATAAAAAAATAAACTGTCATACATCATTTTGCTGTAGCCAATCAGAGCGCAGAACTCTTGTCTAGCAAAGAATGTACTGCAGAGGTCCGTCTGATACGTAGTATCTTATAGTTTGTGCATATATTTCCTAATCTGTGAATTTTAAAAGCTTAAAAACCATAGAGTAAATTATATATATCGTCGGCTAAATAATCTAACTTGCTAACTCCACTTTGTGCCTTGTACGACATTTTGGTATCAAAAGAAAGAGAAAAAAATTATACATAATGTGAAAACAGGTTAAGTAAGTAAAACAAACCAAGGGCGTACCCAGGATTTCAGCTAGGAGGGGGCAGGGGGCTGCTTATACCTGTTTCGAAAAGATCGTCTGTCGGGTATATTGAAACAAAAAATCATGAAAATTGACTTTTATTCATTAATTTTGATGATGACACAAAACAAAATATTATACATAATTATACCATACATTATGCATAATATATATTATTATATTATGTATGTATATATTAATTTAACAGTAATCTTCTCGGATTTGCCGCAAATTTGTCTATGACAGTCTTTTCAATAAACTCACTGTTGTCTTTTAAATAGTTGCGATGTACGCTCATCAGACATAAACCCGTAAGCCTTTCTTTACCCATGGTGCTTCTAAGCCACGTTTTAACTCTTCGCAGCGTACTGAAGGCCCGTTCTACGGTCGCCGTGGTGCATGGGATAGTGCTTAAAATAATTAATGCCATTCTGACAGCAGGGTAAAAAATGTTGGCTTCGTTGAACAGATCAATTACTTCTATGTCCCTTAATTGATCATCTGATAAAGCCTTCGTCACCCATAAATTATGCCAAAGGTTCAGTTCTCCGGTGATATCCAGGTTATAAAATTCTTGGAATGATTCTGCGTTTTTGTGTAGGTCTGTAATGCTGGTTTTTGTCATATACAAGGGATGTAGCCTGCTTAAAGCAAACGCCGGAGTATTTTCTTGGGAGAATCGAATATTCAGTGATGAAATGAGTGAATCAATGTATGGGATTATCAGGGAACGCCGCCAATATTCGTTATCATTGTCTGATGGCGGATTACTTCTATGTGTTTGCTTATGAGCAAGACGTGGAACCGAAATTTCTATGTTCAAATCCATTGCAACAGCTCGTGCTTTTTGAAGTATTTCATTACTTATTCTATCAGGAAACTCGCGGTCATTTCTGAGAATGTCCTTGATATTTTTGATGTGTTCCCCTACCGAGATCATGTCGATCGATTTAGCTTGCAGTGCGTTAACTACTGATTCTAAAACTGCTGAATATTTGGCTATTGTTTGTAGAGTAACAATAAACACTGGTTTTGTAACGGCTGAATGCAACTGATATGCAGATTTTCTGGTGGCATAATTTCCTTCTACGGATAACGTTTCTAGAGATTTCACAAGCTCTGAAAAATGTTGAGAAAACTTTCTGATTGGTTTATATTTTTCTGACCATCTCGTCTCACATAATCGTGATAGGTTTGGAGCGTAGTTTCGACGTGTAGTCGATTCCCTGAAAAACGTTATAACATCCTTTACAGTGGCGACAGAATTTCTAATTTCAAGCACTGCGTTCGCATCATTCACAACAAGGTTGAGTTTGTGACTTGAGCAATGAAAATATAAAGCACGAGGATATTTTTTTCTCAAAATGGCTTGTACGCCACCCTCTTTCCCTGCCATTGTAGAACAGCCATCGAATCCAAAACCTACGCAATCTTCGGTTGAGAGGTTAGAACTAATTAAGAAATTGTCAATTGCTTCGGCAATTGCGGAAGCATTTTGTGCTTTTAGTTCAACGAACCCTACAAATTCTTCTCTGATTTTCCTTTTGCTTTCGTCGTAGAACCGCACGCCTATTCACAGCTGTTCTTTCCCAGATACGTCTGCTGTTTCATCAGCTAAGACTGCGTAAGCCATGTTCTTCTGAACCTCACTAATTATATTCTCCTTAATAACTTCGCCACATAAATTTATCAATTCGTTTTGTATTTTCGGTGATGTGTAAACTGCATTGCGACGGCACTTTTCCAGGTGACTCTTTAATCTGTCGTCCCCTGAATTGATTCTCAACTTCAATAAATCTAATAAAACACCCTCATCTGCTTGTTTGCCCCTAAGAGGCATATCATGTGTGCCGCAAAATACTATACAAGAAATAATTGATGACAATATTTGTCTGTTTTCATCGATTTCTTTTTGGTGTCCACTTTGCAGTTGGATGTCTACAGGAACATTTTCAAGAAAATTTTTTGCAGCATTTGTCGCCGTTTGGTGAAGGTTGGTCGTTGCATGCTTTCGGCAGTCTTCATGCATATTTTTGAACTTTATATATGGCCTGACCATAAACGATCCCAAAATTCCTCTCACAGTGCTAATGGGCGGAGGGAACAAAACACAATGCTTACAAAGAGCACCTTTTAGTCGCTTGGAATATACTAGTCATGGTGAATATTGATCCAACCAAGCATGGTTAAATTTTCTTTTTAAATGGCTTGCATCACTTTCAAAATCGTAATTTCTGGGCGGGATCCAAGGATTTTGTAACAACTCCCTCTTCTTTTCCGTCGATAGCTGGGTAACCAACCCAACATAACGTCCCAGATCATTTTCATGACAGCCATCGTCCACTATAATTTCAGGATCGACGTTGACGTCATAAGTTTGTTGGGATGTCGATGGAGAAGAATAGTCGGCAACAGATATATTAACAGGTTCTACAGGAGAATTTGACGCTTGTCCAATGTTAGCATGCAATGATCTTGGCATTACATGAGTGGTTTATCATGGTTGTCATTTTCATCGCTTCCACTGCTACTTTCCCGACCTTTTTTTCTTTTTTCGCGTGTCCTCCCTAAAAAATGGATACACAAAAATACTCTTACAGTGTTTAGGCGGGTTGTATAAGACGAAAATAAAGATCAAGTTTCACATTCTAATATATATGGTTTGAACGCCAAATAAGCATAACTAGGTAATTTGAAATAATACACTTGTTGTGACGTTAGAGAAAAGGGACTTTGTTGTCGGTATGGACTTATTAATAAATCCAAAATATTGCAAGGAGATTCTTTTATGTTTTTTTTTTACTTTTTAATCACAAAATATTCACAAATGTTATTTTAGCTATTATAACAAAACCACGTCTTGTAATTAATAAATTTAAATATTGTAAGTAATGCTTAAGATATACACTTACAAGAGAGTCAAAGCCCCAAATCAAATAATCATATTAGGTACCTACTTAAGTGTTTTGTTTTGACTCACCTCTTACAAAGAATTTCCTGATATCCATTTGACGGAGTAATATTTCCAGTTGTTGCACAGTAAACGTAAATCTCGTGTCGCCGCAACGAAACTATAAGACACTATGTCGTATGAAATATTCGCTCGTATTACACTCCGAACTGAATTGTATTCGAACTAAATTGACGTGCTCTTCCTCACGCTTCCGCTTATATATTGAAATATTCTTGCTCCCGAAATATGTAGAAAATACTCGACTCTATTTCCATCCTTGTCTTATACTTGCTATCACTGTCTTTTCTTTCCAGAATAGTCCATGCTAGAACGTTCTTCGCGGTATTGCTATTCAATACAAGATGTCGCTATTGACCGTATAAATTGATCCTATTTCTTTTTACTGGAAAAAGTACTGCCGTCCGAAACTAGATGGCGCTAGATGTTGTTTTCTCCCAATTATATTCGGCTTTAATCCTAGATGGCTCTCTGATTGTCTCGGCGGAACCGGAAACTACGAGATGCGACGGTTTTGCGGGAGATTTAAATTATATTGCATCGCTAACAGTATACTAGAATTACTAGAGTCTGTCTAGTGAGCCGCGGCACAGATAAAACCGCAGCAAAAATATTTTAGTTGTAAACACTGAATATACTATGAAATTTGAATTTGATACTTTCACTATTTTATTTTATAAACACTAAGAATCTTAAACTAAATCTGTACAGATATATACTTAAAATAATATGCAACATATTGAATATTATTTTATTTTAGCATTGAAAACAAATTAATATAATAAATAAAACCAAACTTGCATCAAAACCTTACTTAGTTTTTATTTATTCTGTCGCGTAATCAAAATCAGATTCCAGAAATTAAATTCTCGACTATGAATCGTTACTGTCACTTTCATTATCACTAAAAAATAATAAAAACGAAATAAAGAAATAAATAAAGTGTATCAAAACTTGATCAAAACATTTTGCGTTTCGTTTGACGGCGGCTGAAAGTCACTATATAAAATATTCTAATAAATACGTTGCGGCACGACCGACACGACTCACTATACATAGACTCTATATCGAATATTGTAGAATATTTAACTATAGAAAAAAAAATCTGGCTGAAAAGATATTTTGTTTCCAACACTTCATTTTGCGCAGAGTAGGTAATACGTTTTTAATTTATATTTGCCAAAAAAAAATTACATTTATTTAATCCATAATTTGCCCCTACCTGGGTACGCCCTTGAAACAAACTCAAATCACTGAAATTGCGCGGCAATAATTCATGCTAACTCCACTAGTTTCACGTTTCGCGCGCAAACTGGACAACTCCCGGCATTCGACGCCATTTTGTTAGCATGTCGGCTGCTAAGACGACGCTCTTATAAATTTTAATCGTAATTACGTATTTTTGATACCTTTTCATGTAAATTCAGTGTTTTAAGTAAAATGTATTATTGTTCAATTATTTCATAATTTTAACAATTTTTCTAGAAGTATGGGTGTGCAAAACATTTCTAAGATGTGGGAACACACGTAGTGGGAGTTAGACGAATTTATTTCTTACTTTGCATGCCAAAATTAGGAGTTGGATATTTTTATTCTATTATAGTACCTACTTTGTTCGACAGATTTTGGTATTTATAATGGTGCATGATCTAAGAAAATTTCATTGGTTGATATTTTATTTTACCATTGATATTTTACCAACTAAAAAAAAAGATTGAGGCCCTGTTAAATAAAATATTTTTTTTTGGCAAAAATTTGAACAATTGTGTTACCTAATTAATCTTATTTGATTTGAAAATTGGAGTGATACATTCTTAAATATTTTTAAAAAAAAACTAGTAAACTGATTAATAACTAGATTAAGTACCTGAAAAACGCTTCCATTCTCTGTTTTCATACCATATGACTTGGCATGGGGATGTTTTGTGTTTATTTTTTGTCCGATTTTTTTTTTGTTCTGGGTTGTTTACTTTGCTTCAATGTGCTTTTGTATTGTCTACAGATGGCTTCAGATAGAGCTAAAAGACTTCTCAATTTAGCTCTAGTAAATAATAGAGACTTATCAAGTGTTCCTAACAGATTCAGATTCAGATTATTTATTTGCCTTATAACAATGAACGTTATATTAGGTATGTCATTTTACAATAGATTCTTATTATTAATAATGTCATTAATTAATTATTATAACAAAAAAGTCATTAATTAATATAGTTACAAAATTTATAGAATAATATAGAATTATACATTGAATTAAAATAAGGAAGTAGGTATATCAGCATAATCATTCTTTAAATAAGTATGTCAAGTAGGTAATTTAAATTGATAAAAGAATCAATATGAAATAGAAAATTATTAAATTATACATTAAATTAAGATATGTAAGTACATCAGTATCATCCAATAATCATTTATAAAATATGTCAAGTACTTAGTTAGGCAATTATAATCTATCAGAGTAACATTATTAAAATATTGTACCTATATAATTAAAATGTATTTTATTAGTCAATGTTTATAAAAGAGGATTCATTAATTTTCATATCCATAAACTCACTTAAATTGTAAAGTGGATTTCATTGGAAAAATACTTTTAATTTTGTTTTAAAATCTAGCATAGGTAAATCTGATATTGATATAGGCAGTTTATTGTACATTTTGATTTTGTTGCAGGAACCTTGCTTTTTTACTTTTACAAGCTTCACCTTAGGTTCGTGAAGTTTTTCCTTATTTCTTAAGTTATAACTGTGAGTGTCCATTTTCCTAAGATATTTATCTTTTTCAAGGTGTATCTGTAATAAACATTTATATATATAGAGGGATATAACTGTAATGATTTTATTTTGAATAAAGTACTTCTTTGCTGATACCCTCCTTTTCAGTCCATTAATTATTCTGACTGATCTCTTTTGACATCTTAATATTTTACCCACATCAGAACCATTTCCCCATATTGTTATTGCATAACTTAGCACAGAGTGAACATAGGCATAGTATACAGATATAAGCGTTGTTTTATTAACAAGGGGCTTAAGTTTCAAAAGGGCATAGTTCGCACTTGATAATTTTTGACATACTTTATCAATATGAGGAGCATGACTTAATGTATAGTCAATTGTGTAGCCGAGAAACACATTTTCAGTTGTTGTAGCTTTGTACTGTTTAATTTTTTTAGTATAATATTTCATTATAATACTTTTATCTTTGTTTAAAACTATCCCATTACTTTCAAACCAAGCTTGCAAACTCACCATTGCCTTAATTATCTTTTCATTCAAAATTATTTCATTCCGGTCTTTTATGCCTACGTGGGTATCGTCAGCAAATTGGTTGATAATAGCCCATTCAGGAAGACAGTTTGCGAGGTCGTTGACATATATTAAAAACAAAAGTGGCCCAAGTACTGAGCCCTGGGGGACACCTATATCAACATGACCCACTTCAGATTTGTACTCACTTACACTAACAATCTGTGATCGATCTGACAGATATGAAATCATCATATTTAATTCTACTCCACAAAAACCATAGTGTTTTAATTTAAGGATAAGTATGTCATGTCGCAAACAATCAAATGCTTTTGATAAGTCACAATATATGCTAGCACATTTTTGGGATTCATCAAAACTCTGTAAAATGTAGAGTACTACTTCCCTAATGGCTAGTTCCGTGGATCTATTTTTTCGAAACCCGAATTGGGCTGGTGTAAACAACTCATTTATTTCAAAATAGCTTAGAATTTTCTTCTTTATTACCAACTCTAAGATTTTTGACAAGGTTGGAAGTATACATATAGGTCAATAATTTTTTGGGTCGTCGTGTTCACCCTTTTTATAGAGAGGTATTATTCTTCCAAACTTTAAGGAATCAGGAAAAACGCCTGCTTTTAAGCACGAGTTAATGACCTGACAAAAAAGATCCAGTAGTAAATAATTTCTCAATAGAATTTCCTTTACTGTTTTAGTATGCATATCGTAAACGTCTAATGATTTCTTGCCTTTCATGTTCAGAACTATTTCTCTTAGCTCATCCGTACCTAACATTTCAAATTTTATACATGACATAGGTTTTCTTACCTTATTTAAATAATATAAACATTTATCTATATTTATCCGGATACCTTTCGTAAGGTCACGAGCGATATTTAAAAAGAAATTATGAAACAAATCTGCGATTAATTTACTATCTGCTATCTTTACACTATCATATTTAATACATTTGACGTTGGTTTTGACTCTAATTTTATTCTTAACTTGTTCATTAACTATTTTCCATGTCTCATGAATTTTATTCTTTGCTAATGTAATTCTCTGTGAGTATTGAAATTTTTTAGCTGACTTCAATACTTTTCTTAAATTTTTTTTGTATTTCCGAATTTTAATTTTTCTTTGTTCGGTTGGAATCATATTTTGGATCATTTCAAGTTTCGCAAGATTTTTCTTTGATATATCAATGCCTGTCGTTGTGAGCTTTTGGTTAAATTTTTTACTTCGTAATTTTTTCCTTGGAAACGCGATGTTGTAGCAGTATAATATAGATTCTAAGAAAATATTCGTTTTGGTATTTGCATTTTTTGCATTATAAATTTGGTCATATATTTTTTGATAGTCTATATTAAAGAGGTAATGAAAATAACTGAAATTATTCTTAGAAAATATTCGTGTGTATATTGGAACATTCGCCTGAATTTTCTTTCTATGTTCACTTGGTATTTTAAGCATAATTACATTGTGGTCTGAAAGCTTCAGATCCATAACCGTTCCATAAGCAGCTTCAGAATTAACAATAAAATTATCAATACACGATGAACTAGCACCTTGTGTTCTTGTAGGCTTGTCAATAACGCATCTGCAGTCAAAATTAATAAGAATGTCAAGAAATTTTTTTATATTATTATTATCCGGAGTCAACAAGTTTAAATTAAAATCACCAGCCACTATTATTGGCTTGCCTTCTCTAGTTAGCTTGTGCAAAAGTTTTGTTAGCATGTCAAAGAATAAGAGAAGATCCTGATCTGGTCTATACAAGCAGACAATTTTTGAGGCACGCATTTCAATAGCGGCAAGCTCACAATTCATTTCGAAAGATAAGTTATTGAGATCATTCCTTATTTTATAATCAATGCCCTCTTTTACAAATATAGCCGTTCCGCCGTGTTCAAACATTTTTCTGTGAAAATAGGTAGCAAGTTTATAATTGTTGATATTCATACCAATCAAATGATGATCTTTAGCCCATGTTTCAGTTAAGCACAAAACTTCACATTTGTGTGAAGCCACTAAACATTCCAGTTCTAAATATTTATTGTGAATACTTTGCATATTTGAATGAATAATCATGTTTTGTTTACAGTATGCTCGTTCAACTGAAAATTTGTTTCGTAAAGTTGATTATTTAGTTGACTTTGGTACTTAATAAATGTAAGGGAAGAGGTCCCTCTGAAACTTTGTGTATACACTGCCATTATATGCTGAACGATTTGACTTTTTACTATGCCGTATGTTGCACTAAAGTTTATATCTACGAACTTCACATTTTCATTCATGTTTGCTAGAGAAGCTATTTTGTTGTTAAGCATGAAAATTTTGTCATTATTTCTGAAATCATATCGCATACCGGTTATCATAATATTAAATTCCCTCTGTTGACGTTCTACTATATTTTGCAACTTCTTTATGTACGCGTTATTTACCACATATGTATCCTGATATTGACTTATGAGAATATAAACTGTGTCACCTTTCCCAAAATTTTTGGTCTTTTCATTGAAATTTTCTAAAATGTTTTCCATAGTTGCCCCTGGTTTACATATATTAATCAGGTTTTTAGGTAAATCCATTAGATTTCCTATTTTACTTATTATTCCACGTCCTATTTCATCGGACATGATTATTCCTTTGCATGCTGTCTTCGACCTTGATGTTGTCACTTCGCTCTTGTTTATTAAATTTAAGGGTCATTTTTTGGAAATAACATTTTCTATTGTCATACATTGAGTTTCTTCCAGATTAATTTTATCTAATTCTAATCTCTTCTGTTCACATGCATTGTCATAATTTATTTTTAATTCGTCTCTCTTCAAACTTAAACATTTGTTCTGTAAACATTTTGCATGTTTTGTTAGTTTTTTTATTTTTTTACAAAGTGCCTTAAATTTATTTGTTTTCAGTCTATATTTGTTGTTATTTTTTGTTTTCAGCTTATTTCCAATGTTTTTAATCTCGTTTACTAGATTTAAATTCTTTTCTTTTTCTTGTTTCAGCCAAGTAGAAAGCTGCCGTGTTTGCATTTCTAGGTCCAATAAGTTCTGCTGGTAACTGTGGTGTTTTGTCAATGATGTCGGAGAACCCCCTGCTGATGCTGATTGAATATTTTCGTTTTGTAGTACAAATTTGGCTATTTTCCTTTTTCGTCCTGTTATTGGTGAAGAGTATGCATCGTTGTATTCAATTTTCTTGTATAATTCTATAATTTTATTTTTCTTCTCTAATTCTTTCTCTAATTTGCCCTTTTCAACTAGTAAGTTTTCTATTTCATTATTCGCAGATAATAAATTTAATTCCAGTTTAGAAATTTTCTCTTTGTTTGCAGTATGAAAGCTCATATCGAACATGTCAGGGTGTGGTAGACTAATCCTTGTCGACTCAAATATGGAAGAATCTGATAAGCTTCCCAGCGAGGTAGCTCTCTGTAGGCGAGGTACTCTGAAGGTTATGTTATCGCATTCCATGTCAGTCATTTTATTATTTTTTAGTTTTTATGCTCGGTGTTCAATTAAAAGGTAGATCATATGTAACGTATTTTTGCTTTCTACACAAAATCAATCCCCAAAACAACAGAAAAACAAACAAAAAAATTTTCGCTCACTTGGACTCGAGATCAGTGCCTTCGGCATGTGAGTCCATTATTTGAACCACTTGGCTAACGGAACGGATACTGTAGGTGGCGAAAATAATATTCAGTACAACATGCTGTCGATAGTAAAATACGTTGACTTTTAGCTTGGGTCCAAAGGTTATGTTTACTTGTTATGAACGGCAAATGTGTAACCGTCAAGTTTTATAGCAATTAAGGTTGTTTTACTGTAAGATCACAGAAAATTAGCACTGTTTAACCGTAGTATAGTTCACTGGTGAATGTTTTTAACAAATATAGTTACTTTAATTTGGAAACACGGCTCTAAATAATATCACGATTTTAGTCACTCGTTTCGTGTTGTTTTCGACTTTATTTGAGCGGATCACACTTGTCCATTTTAAATAGATCCAAGCTTACACTTTTGCACTGATTTTAAATTGTAATTTGAGTAAATTTCATTTTAAAACATTTAAAAATACGGAGACGATGTTACACTTCAGGCGGTGTTGCCACTATCCTTTAAAGTGGATACAGTCTGGGCAAATCTTGTTCCTATGCAAACGGCCCATTTCAATCCATAAAATAACAATGCTTTTGACGTACGCAATTCACCATTTTTCGAAGAAGATAGGACATGTACTAACCAGACTCATGATTTTTCCTATGTATTAGATTTGCCGTCAGAAGCTACCCTCATTGTACCTTTAGAAGATATTGAAAATTATTCTATAGTAGAAAATGGACAAGTTGAAATATTTGACCTTTCAAATTTTACTGCAACAGATGCTCATCCATTTGTCTCTAATAATAAACCAACTCAGCAGACTACCACTATTTCTGATGTCAATATTTCGGCAACCAACATTCAACCCTTCATTCCCAATTCAGAAATACCAGATAATGACAATACCAATTTGATGAATGTACACGTTATAGAAACTTTCGATGTTCCCGTTTTAAGTGACTTAAATATTCCCACATCTGAACTTGCACGTACTGAACAAGCTACTAACAGAGTTGACGACGTAAATATGCTTAATGATAATTCTGATATATAGAACTATGACAATATATCTAACTTTAGTGAAGAAATCACTCATCCTTCTTTAGTTCCTTATTCGTCAAGTTCTGAAGATGATGTCGACAATTCTTTGCCAAATAAAAGTAGAAAAAGAAAAAGGCGATCGCAAGTGGATAAAAGTGAATGGTTTGCAGAAAAAAATAAAAGATTGCGCGAAAAAGGATCCCGGTATTACGGAAAAATTAAAAAAGATTCAAAGTGAGTGTATGAAGCTAAAGGAACCAAAATCTTTGAAAGATAGATGCAAATGTATTAATGAAAAGGGGGTTATTAAATGTGCTACTGTAACGAATGAAGACAGAAGGAAAATTTTTAACCAATTTTGGAAAACATATACATGGGGAGAAAAAAAAGTATTTGTAAATGATACGGTTCAGTCAGTACAAATAAAACGTCAGAGAGACAGAAAAGAGTCTGATAATTCTCGCAGAACACAATCATTTATTTATAATTTAAAGATAGATGATAAATATGTAAGGGTGTGCAAAACTATGTACCTGAATACTATAGGCATAGGAAGAATGACAGTATTGTTATGGAAAAAATAAATATTACGTGAGTAATCCCGTATTTTTAATTAATAATGATTGAAAACCACGTTAGTTTTTATAACAAAATTGTCATGGAAAGAAAAAATGAAAGATGAGGATTGCATTCCCAATCAACTTCGAATCTTAAAAGAGAGAGTTGATCCATTTTCAGATAGGCAAAAGTCTATGAATGAGTTTTTTAACTCTTTACCGGTACTAGAGTCTCATTATTGTCGAGCTTCATCCACAAGAAAATATCTTCAACCAGAATGGAATACGAAAATGGATTTATACAAGTTTTACACTTCAGACTGGTGCAAATCACACAACATCGAACCGCTGTCTAAAACAACTTTTTTCGAGACAATGTCACAGAGAAATCTTTCTCTGTATCGACCCAAAAACGACGAATGTGAATTGTGTACAAGCTAGATAACTTTCGGGAGCGCGGAAGTATGTTTTTAAAAATAAATCTATTTTATTTTACGAGAGGAACAAGAGTTTATTGTTCACCACTCGGAGCTAACTTACAGACTGATTCACATAAAGCATCACATCATCCGCTACAATTATAATTAACAATTAAAAATGCTTAGCTAGTGTCTGGGATGCCACCCACGTACGAGTGCAAGCAGCGGTGGAATGCTATGTCAGCGCCTTAGCCATATCGCTGCATAGAGAAGGGAATATAACGCCTTCTCCCTCAGACCGAAGTTATCGGAAAATTGTTTTTACGAAAACTTCGTTTACATATGTTACGGATTAATACTATTCTCGCATCAAAAGAGGTCTAGGATTAACTTCTAAGTTAAGCTCAATATCATTATTTTCTTGGTTATCTTGCTTATTAACAGTTTTTCTTATGATTATAGTCTTACATTTAAATAATACCACCAATATAACTGTAATTATGATAATTACGTACAATACTATTGTAGCAATACCAACACTATTCACTTGATTGACATTATTTTCACTGTTTACACTTATAACACTTTTCTTCAATAAGTAGTTTAAATGTTGTATGTCGTCTAAATTGACCCCTTTAAGGTCGACAGGTTCCAAATCTATTTTATCTGGTTTTCGATCGTAGTCTCGTAAATCAGGTAAGTTGAGTACAGGTATATGTTTATATTCAGATGACAAGGAATGAAAGCGTCCTGTATTGATCTGTACAGTGTCGATAAAAACCTCACATTGATTTTCTATTGTTAACATGTATGTTCCTCTTATAGGTTCATGTACGACATCTTCGCCACATTTGTGAGAAAGGATTTTCTCAAATTTAGAGTAAAGAATCCAAATAGTTGAAGTTATTTTTTGGATTTTGAGGTTTTCTGAGTGAACTCGTCGTGGAGAACACATAGAGAGGTTTTGCTCATATTTCATTAATTGTTCTATGCACGTGACACTGTTATCTTCGGTAAAATATACTGCGAGATTACTTTCAGAACATAGATAATCTTGGGCGGCAATCTCTCTGCATCTTTGGGCGATCGGACGATATTTTGTTCCTTCTACTATTAGGTAAGGAAATGGGGGAATAATGATGAATGTTTCATTACTAGGGTCGTGGGATACAGGGAGAGAGTACAATTTGTAATAACTAAAAGTAGCATTATTAACTAACGGAACACCTATAATAAACCTAATTTCATTATATTTCATATAAGTTTTAACAGTAAACGCTTCCTCTAAGTTTATTAAATTTTGATCATTAACAGGATACATTAAACTATCGTGAACACTAATTTCTCTTAACAAATACATCAACTCGTTAGAATCCAGAACAGTTTTATGTAAAACTGAGACTTTGCTAAGCGCAAGCGCCGTCTCAATATCAGAAAGTGTTAATGAAATCGTTCTAAAATTAACAATAAACATATTAAAGACACTTAGTAAGTAACTTAACATAAAATATTTATTCTCTTTTTTCGACACATCATTTAGGAATTCTTCTATTCTAGATAATCGCTCATTTAAGATTTTAGTATTATTATCTATAACTATTATTGAGTCTACAACGTGGTCCAACATTTCGGATACTATAGTAATTTTATTAGATATTTGTTGTTCACGGGTTCGCATACCTGAAATCAGTTCATCATAACGTAATGCGTCTTCATGATCGAGGTTTCCTGTAATTACTTTAATTAAAGAGCCAATAGGGTTAATAAGCCCGCGCTTAAACCTTTTCATAGGAATTAATTGTTGTAATTTCATAATAGCTTCATCTCGGATATATTCAACTTGAGCTTTCATATCGGATACTTCATTCAGGTAAGAATTATTGAAATTAATAATTAGAAACTCAGAATATTTTTGAATATTAAAGTCTAAATCAGATGCGATTCCGTCAAACTTAATAGTTTTAACAATTGTCCATTCACTATGCTGAAGAAATGCTCGACCTTGCTTAACTGGTAGAACACCAGGGTTCTGCTTAATTTTCAGTACTTGAATGCCCGGGCTTAGGAGATTTTGATATTCGTGGGCCTGGATCGTCGATGTCCATATCATCAGGAGTAGGCACCACCTGCGGAGGGCGTTTGACATTTTTAAGTGGTACTTTTGTATCTCTATCTCTCGCGTTTATAGGCACAACATTTCGCGTTACCTCACCAGTTACGATAGCCTTCTGGTACTTAGGTTTGTCCTTAGATTGTCGTTTATTTACAACTTTTGCGTAAACCGTTTGTCCTACTTCTAGCGCAGGCCCAATCTCGCCACCTCGCTTCTTTCTAACCTTCTCCTTCGTAGTTCCCATCTTTTCTGATAAATACCTATACAATGCATGTGTTCTTTTCTTGTGATCTTTAATTAGCTGTTGTCTATAAGCCTTATCAAAATTTATGTCATATGCAGAATTTAAGTCGGTATGCCCAAACACGACTTCGAAAGGTGTCAATTCTGTCATGCTATGGATAGTGTTGTTATAAACCATGATAGAATATGTCATAACTGATGCCGCATCGGCAAATTTTCTTTCAAATTTAGCAAGACGATAAATTTCTGTTATTGTTGAATGGAATCGCTCAATAATACCCATAGAGTTTGGGTTATTGGGCGTTCCAATATGGAAGTTTATCTTATAGAGGTCTGTCAGTTCATTTAGAAGTTCGTTATTAAATTCTGTTCCAGGATCGCTATTTAATTTCTTTGGAATGCCATAGAAGGAAAAGTATTTTATCAGTGCCCTCACTACTTCCGGTGTTGATCTGGAGGGTATTTCGAAAGCTTGGCCTAACTTACTAAAGGCATCAACTATAGTTAGGTAGTACTTCGATTCTATTGAAAAGATATCGATGAAAATTTCTTGAAACGGGGCACTTTGAGTTTCAGTCAGCTGTAAGGCTGGTTTAATTGGTTTTCGGTCATATTTTGAAATTTTACATTGTTCACAAGCATTAATGATAGCAGCCACTGTTTCTTGCATATTATGCCAGTGATAGTGACGCCTAATTCTTTTCATAGTTTCGGTTATCCCACGGTGACAGGTTTTTCCATCATGAAATTTCCTGACTATCGCTTTTTGTTCATTTTCATTTTCGATATAAACCATTCGTTCCGTACATTCGTAGAAATTAACAGACCCCTTTTTAAATAACGTAATTATAGCATTGCTGAAATGCCGTCTGTGTTCAGAATTTTCAAAGTATATAAAGTATTTGATTTTTGGCCGAACGTACCGCTTTAGAAACTGTTTAATAAGTCCCTCATTATTGTTAAGTGGTAAAAACACTTCAAGTACCTTTTGGTGACTATTTGACAAGTCTTTTACTTGTATGTCATTGTTAAACCAATGGAATATCAATATCCTATATCGAATATATATATATTCAATATAGAGTCCGATGGAATTGGATATGTCTCTTCTGCGGTATCTGTATCTGATATAGTCATTGGGCTATCTACTGATGCAGTTCTTTCAGAATCAGATATTGTGATAGTTTTAGAATCGTCCGTTGTTCGTCTCCTTGCTATATTGGTAATTTCTTCTACTACTTCTTCCAGCTCTCTTTGTATCCTTCTGTCACTTTCATCAATGTTTACGACCATTGACCTGTCATCTTCTTCTGTGCCTAGCACATTTAGTTTGAGTCTGGAAAGTGCATCTGCGTTAAGATTTTGTTTGCCATTTTTGTGTATGATGTTAAAGTCATACTCTTGCAAACGCAACCGCCAACGAGTCAACTTACTACCAGGCTCTTTTAGCTGGTACAGCCAAAGTAACGGTTTATGGTCAGTAACAATGTTAAATTTGTGGCCATATAAATACGGTCTAAAATGTTTTGTGGCCCAAATTATGGCTAGCAGCTCTCTTTCAATAGCACTGTATTTTCTTTCAGTCTCTGTCAAAGTGCGGCTAGCGTATGCCACTGGCTTATCGCTGCCAATTGAACCCTGAGAGAGGACAGCTCCAACTGCTACTTCGGATGCGTCTGTAGTAAGTACAAATGGTTTATCCATATCCGGATATTGCAGAATAGGTGCATTAACTAATAATTCCTTGCATTTCTCGAATGCTTCTGTATACTTTTCGTCAATAACAACCTTTCTACCTTTCTTTAAGCAAGCCGTCAGAGGTTGCGTAATCTTTGAAAAATCCTTAATGAAGCGCCTGTAATACCCTATAAAACCTAAAAATCTTTTGATTTCGGTCTGTGTTTGTGGAATAGGGTACTCCAGAACAACTTTTATTTTATCGTTGTTCGGTCGAAGTCCGTTCTCTGTCAGTGTGTGTCCTAAATATTGCACTTCCTTACGCAAGAACTCGGACTTGTCCAGTTGCACCTTCAAGTTAGTTTGACGGAGTCTATCAAAGACTGCTCGTAATTTTCGAAGGTGCTCCTGTAGCCCATTTGAGTATATAAGGATATCATCTAGATAAACAAGACAGTGTATGCCTTGTAGACCTCTTAGGACATTATCCATTGTCCTCTGAAATGTCGCTGGTGCAGTTTTTAAGCCAAACGGCATCCGGAGGAACTGGTAATGTCCATTTTAAGTAGAAAATGCTGTTTTCTGTCTATCGGGCTCGGAAATTTCAATTTGGTGGTAGCCCGACGCGAGGTCTAACGAACTGAAGTAATTACATTTTCCAAGTTTGTCAAATAAATCACATATGTTGGGGAGTGGGTATCTGTCGTCAATTGTTATTTCGTTAAGTCGGCGGTAGTCAATGACCATCCTGTACTTCATCTGACCGGAAGCATCAAGCTTTTTGGGGACCAAATGAACAGGTGCACTCCAAGGAGAGTGTGATTCTTGAATCACATTATCCTTAAGCAATTTTTCAACCTGTTGCTTGATCTCTTCTGCTTGAGCTGGTGCTTGCCTGTATGGTTTTACATATATTGGATCTTCATTGACTGTGCGTTTGTGGTGTTTTACTTGGTTTGTAAAGGTGAGAGGTAAAGTTTCACAATAGAAAATATCTTTGTATTCTTGACAAAGTTCACGTATGGCTTTATGTTCCTCTTCATTTAAGTGATCTAGTCGTAGTTTTGAAAGGTTGTCAGTAAGTACTTCATCAACTTCAATGTCGGTTACGTCAGTAGTATAGTTTATGTCACACACATCTTGCTTCAATTCCTTAACCTCAAATGGCTTCTTTACAGTCATGATAAAGTCGTTATCTGTAGTGTTTTGTATTACAGTTGTTGCACAATAATTTTCGCAAGTCACTATTGCAGATGGCATGCGAACACCATCTCTGAACTGTTTGAATTCTAAAATCGCGTCACCTTTCTGAATATTTACTGGCAATGTTACCCGATTTTCCGATCGAGCCCTAATATTAATGTCGCATTCCTTATTGTATATGATAGGAATTATTGTCTCGTTTGTCTGTAACGTTTGGTCTTTCAAATTTAAGTTTGCGTTAAGCCGAGACATCAAGTCCCATCCAATTACACCATCGTATTTTGTATCGACATCGTATATATAAAACTTGTGATAACCTTGATCGTTAAAAATTGAGAAAAGTGGTATGTTAGCAACTTCATGATGTGTGCTAGAAGCATGCGTGCTGGTAACTGTAAAAGTTTCAGAGCTTTTTGATTCAGCATAGTATTCATTAGCCTTTGCTGGACTAATGAACGATCTCGTGCTTCCAGAATCCAACATAAACTTTCCGTCTATTTCCGGTACATAAATATACGGCAATTTTAATGTTGCGTCATAATTCAATTCAATTACCTCTGAACCTTCGGAGGCTCCGTTAAATAAAAATTTTCCGCATCTACATTTACTTCCTTTTCACAACCTTCTTGGTCATATTCAAAGCCTTCAAAACTTTCAGTTACGTCATGGATTTGATTTTCATCATAATATGCATACATATCGTCGTGGCCATATTCTGTATAATTGGGGTCGTACTCGCATTCATTCATGGTGTGCAGCATGTTCAGTTTTTGGGGAGCCGCCGGAGCAGTTCTCATAGACACGTCATTATCATACTGATGAGTACGATACCCTTGAGCCTGTGGGGGCTTATACCCGAATTGTCCTACTTGTGGTCGAAATCCGAACTGACCTGCCGGAGGCCTGTAACCGAACTGTCCTGCCGGGGGCCTATACCCAAACTGCCCTACCTGAGGTCGAAAACCGTATTGACCTACCTGCTGTACCTGCGGAGGTCGAAACCCAAATTGTCCAGCTTGTGGTCTTGGTCCGAATTGTTGTTGGTGAGAAGGCCCACCAGACGCAAACTGTGGTTTGTAACCCATTTGTACTGGAGGTCGATACCCAAAGCTACTTAATTGTGGTCGTACAAATGGCTGATTAGAAAAGTTTGGCCGCATAAGGTGCTGGTTGGTCTGATTGGGAATACCAAATTTAAATTGGGTTTGAGATTGTGGTGTCATAATTGGTCTAAAATTTGACTGAGATGGAAAGGTCTGAGGTCGATTTTGTAACATTTTAGTTAGCTGGTTGTACTGTTCTTGAAAGTTTACTTCTTCCAGAACATGCTTCAATGCGTCCTCCAACGTACCAGGATTTTTGATCCTAACAAGCCTCACCATGTGCTCTGGTAAATTATAAAGGAACACATTTAATGATGTATTATTATAAATTATTTGTTTAGCCTCTTTCAACTGCGCGGAATGGGTTTGGTTCACCTTTGAGAGGAGGACAGCACGAACGTCCTGAATACGCCCACAAAATTCCAGGTAAGACTCATTTGATCTTATTTTTAAGGTCTCTAACTCGATAGCAACGCATTCTTCGCTTCGCGGGTCTCCGAAATGTTGGAGAAGGAGCGATTTCAATTCGTCATACGTTTGAAAGTTGCCCCTTTCACTGATTAAAGCCGCGGCTTTGCCTGATAATTTACTTGTGACATATTGCATCAAAAACTCGTTACGTTCATCCGTACCTTGATAACGTTGGATAACATACTCGCACTTTCTTAGAAATAAGTTTAATACTTTTGTATCGCCGTTAAAATCGGGTATAAGTCCCAATATCTCTCGCGGTATTTGTGCAGCTGGTTGTCCAGTTATCAAGCCAGGTAAAACGGCAGGCGCCGCTGCGGCTGGATTTAGCATTTGTTCATTCATCATATTTTCTATTAATAAAATTATCGCTATAATTATGTTATATACTTATCGTTTACTTATATTTACTGTACTATAATATCTTATGTTATGCATATAAATGTTATATAATTATTTTATCTCATGTATATATTAAAATGTAATAAGCGCAATGATATTCGCTTTAGATCCTATCATAAATGTAAGGGCGATTACATTACCTTACAATATTATTTGTTAATGTGCAATTTTATTCACATAATAAAACTAATTACAGTACTTCACAAAATTTAGGGAGTTTAGGGCAAGGTAGGAAGTAGAAGGATTTCACTGTACTCACTGTCCGACCGCCGAATATCTCGCCATCATTTTCAGGTCCCAGTATCTTATTTATTTGGTTCGAGGATAGCTGCGTAGAGCGAATCACTATGTCTAAGTATAATCGCACTATCGGATGCCACTCGCGAATTTTCACTCAAATGTTCGGATTGCACGAACGCGAATTTCCGCGATGGCAAAAGCCAGCTATCCTACCGGCTGCGCCAGATAACTTTCGGGAGCGCGGAAGTATGTTTTTAAAAATAAAACTATTTTATTTTACGAGAGGAACAAGAGTTTATTGTTCACCACTCGAAGCTAACTTACAGACTGATTCACATAAAGCATCACATCATCCGCTACAATTATAATTAACAATTAAAAATGCTTAGCTAGTGTCTGGGATGCCACCCACGTACAAGTGCAAGCAGCGGTGGAATGCTATGTCAGCGCCTTAGCCATATCGCTGCATAGAGAAGGGAATATAACGAGCTATAAGAATGGAACAAAGGAAAAAACTGTTTACCAATTGCACATATTAAAGAAAGAAGAAGCTAGGCAAGAAAAAGATAAAGACAAAAAAGAAAATAGTTTTGTCTTTACAGTAGATCTACAAGCGGTTTTAATGGCTCCGAAATCCAATGTAAGCACACTTTACTACAAAACTAAATTGCAAGTGCACAATCTTTGTTTTTATGACAATATAAACAAGGATGGCTATTGTTTTGTTTGGAACGAAACGGAAGGTGGACTGAACGCAGATGAATTTGCTTCAATTTGGACATAGAAAAAAAGATTTTGTCTAAAGTACAAAACAAGACTGGTTTACGTGTAATCATCTACTCTGACGGATGCGGTTACCTGGGGCCGTACTATCAGCTTCGTAAAAACCATGCAAGTTCCGTGCAGTTCTTAAACCGGACATAAACAGTTTTGGATGAAATCATACCATGAGGTCATTTAGGTGAACTGTTTGAATAATGTTTTCTCAAAGGTGAACGGATAATATTGTCTCTGGCATTCTAACAATTTACTATAAACAACATTGCAGACGCCCAGACGTTTGTAAGCTGATAAACTGAGTGGATTTAGAGCGACATGTTAACGAGAGTCCATACAAAAAAAACAGGTGAACGGTTTTTCTGCGGTTCTTGAATAGTATGCCTGGGCAGGCCTGCTTTAAAATTGTCATGGTACGAATAAACCGGGCAGTTGTCGAGAAGTCTTGCTTTTAGAGCTCATAGTAAGGCCCCAGAACCGTAATGTGACTATGTCAAATGCTCTATTGAACATAGCAGTGAAGAATGAAATAACAATAGAGCAAAAATATTTGGAAGTCGGACATACGCAAATGGAGGTAGATGCTATGCACTCCTTAATAGAAAGAAAAATGCGTCACAAAGTTATAAATGTGCCAGCAGATATTTCAGGCCGCTCGCAATAAACCATTTGAAGTAATGTATTTGGAGCACATTTTTTTTTAAGATTTTACTAATCTTTCATGCTTCAAAAGCATTCGACCTGGGCGATCAACAGGAGACCCGAAAGTCACGGATATACGTGCTCTCATGTATTCAACATCAGGTGATATTTTTTACAAATTAAGATTTGGCGACTCTTGGACGCTGCTGCCGCAAAGAAAAAGCACTGTACAGCCACAGCGATTTGAAGAAATGGCAATGTTGCATAAGGAAAGGATAAAAATTAAAGCTAGGAAGTACAATGATCTGCAGCAAATAAAAGAAGTTCTTCCTATGGACTTTAGAGAGTTTTATGACTTACCGCACTATTGATAAGTGATATGTCTGATTTTTTCAATACTAAAAATGATGCTGATTATTAGATTTTTTGATGTGTGTATATTTATGTCCTTGTAATTTTTATAAACCAAATCTCTTGTTTTAATTCTTATTTTAATATTAAAAACTGCTAACTCCTAAAAACACACTGTTTTTTTTATATTCCTAAATAATAAACCATGCTAACTCCGTTTTTTGGCCATAAAAATAAATTGATAATATTAACCCTAGCTCACTAACCTTAATTTCGAGTAACGTTATTACTAACCATTCGTAAATTTTACGACAGATTGAAACACCAATATTTATTTAATCAACTTTAATTATGACACAAAAGGAACTTAATAATCAGTCTTAGTTTTCTCTTAATCAAATAATATCAGCTGTTTTAGAAATATTCTACATTGAACAATGGTTACACATAGAAACAATATGCTCCCTGCAAATCGCTTTTTTGCAGCCCTTGCAGAAGTTTGTGGTCATACGACGTTTTTTTGCAGGACAGTAGCTGCAAGTTTTGCGAGTTCTAGGAACGTCTTGACTAGGACCTTCCTGAACCCCTCAAGTCCATCTGAAAGTATAAAAAAAAACCTACATTTCAAACAAAACAAAAAACAATGAAATATCAAAATGTTGTAAAAACCATTGAAAACTTTTAGTCATTTCTAAAGTATAGTAATTATTACGTCTTATTATAACATTAAAATAATATGTTCATTAGTAATTATTGAAAATAATTGACAAATAAATAAATGCACATATTTGAAAAATAGTTACGTAGATACTACCTTTCGTAAATTTTACGACGATCACTCGATATATCCCGATCTAATGAGCGTGCATCCGCAATGAGTGTTTGCGGGTCACTGGCGATGTGAATTAGGAAGGTATTAGAAACGGGCTGGGTGGCGGGGGTCGGGATCTTAACGGAATCACTAAATACGCGGGGTACGTTGTCATTTTGACGAATGGTTAGTGACACAGGGTTAAAATTGAATATTTTTACAAAAAAACATACATTTATAATGTAGCTACCAGTGGGATACAAGATATCTAGTTGTTGCGGCTACTTTATTTTTAAATCAGTTTTTTCCGTTTTTTGAACAGTTGTATGGCATGGAGTTAACAAATTAGGTCATTTAGCCGACGATATGTAGATTAAAAACTAAATTTATAATTTAGTTTATAATTTAAAATTATACAAGATATGAATACTATGCGAATTGTACTTAAATACCAATATTCCTCCCGCACACAAGTTTGGGTTTTACTATTCCCGATACCTCAGCAGCCTACGTAGGGGACGACCAAAGCACGAACATCTTTCGTGTGATTGTGGCGAAGACAGGAGGAGTATTGTTTACATTGGGACTATCATTCCTGTGGACTACTGTCTGGCAAGTGGTATTTCGTTTTAAGGATATGTTCTCTATTACGGCGAAATGTCCCTTCGGTTCGGTGTAGTGATTGTGAATGACATTGGTTCGGGACCCAACTTTGATATAATACCTGGAGTCCATACACCGCCACACACATTAGGTACTTTTTACCATTTAAATCAAATTTATTTTTTATTTGTTTATGGACGAGCAGCAAATTGCTGATGTGTCTATATCACACAGCATCGAAAGTTATTAATTTCACTTTATCGAGCCGGTTCTTAAAACAGTTAACAGTGTTCGCAGTCACAATTTCATTTGGTAATCTGTTCCAATTGAGTACTCTGTTGCTAAGGAAGTTGTGCCCAATCTTTATACTTGAAAGTGTTCGAGCTATTCCAGTCCGGTTTCCTCTGGTTGACCTTATTGTTTCCTTGACCACATATATTTCATAAATACATGGCAGGTTGTGTTTGTGTGTGATTATCTTGTATGTTTCAATGAGGTCACCACGAAGATGTCTTTCTTCTAGTGTAGTGAGGTGCAATGCATGAATGAATGAATGAATGAATGAATGATTTATTTGCTATAAGTATTGGTACAATTTAGATCTTATGTATAATATAAACAATGGTCCATAATACTTAATCAGAATAGTGACATGCAAATAATATTTTTTCCTTAATTTAAATATCTGAATGGAAGCATATTAAGTAGGTACCTATTAAATTAGATTATAATTACACATTTCAATTGAAATATAGAATAATTGTAGAATTTAAATAGTCAAGATTAATAGTCAATAATTTTAAATTTGCTTACAAAATAGGTTACTTACAGAATAAAAAGTTTTGTTAGTTATCCACAACTTAAGTTTCAATAAAAATTTTCTTCTCGGTAATTCTTTAAGGTCATTGGGCAAAGCGTTATAAATACGAATACACATCACGTAGCAGTTTTTATGATGCATGCAGTCTGTCCAAGTAAGATTTTCTTTTTAAAGCTAGAGGTATCTTCGTGGCTTTTCTTTGCACACTTTCTAGCATATTTATGTCCTTATGGAAGTAGGGGCACCATATCTGAAACCCATAGTCAAGCAGTGGTCTTATGTAGGTTTTGTAGATCTTGCGAAATACCTCCACAGTCATTGTTTGAAAGGCTTTCCATATGACATATACAAGTGAGTTAGCTTTTTTAACTATTGCGGTAATGTGTTCTTCCCATTTTAAGTTACCAGTGATTGGTACTCCCAAGTCCTTTTGTATGTTAACTATATATAATTATAATTATTGGTTCAATTGCTTTGCCTTCTAGATAATAAGTGGTTCTGGGATTTGAAGTGCCTAGGTGCAGGACACTACATTTGGATGAGTTCAGACTAAAGCCATGTATTCACTGAGCAACAATGTTTCGGATACACAGTTTCTGAAACATCACGTAAATGTTTCCAGGAACAATGTTTCGGAAACTCTGCCGTCCACACAGTCAGTTGCTTAGGTCATGTCGCCCGAGGAAGTAGTGTTGTTATGTGGTGCCTACATTTGTTTGCATAAGTCCATTTCTAGTAAAAAGAAAAGAATAAGATGGTGGGTCAGGAACTACTTGCTAAGAAGACAAGACGTATTAAGCGATTTACGCATGTTTGATGGATCATTTATAAACTTTCTACGAATGTCAAAATCAGATTTTGAATATCTTTTGCAAAATGTTAGACCATTTATAGAGAAACAAGATACAAACTTACGAAGTGCAGTTACCGCTGAAACAAGACTAGCCATTACTTTAAGATACTGGAGATTCGTATTCTTCACTCTCATACACTTTTAGAGTTTCCAAACAATTAATCAGCCGGATCATACCCGAAGTTTGTAAGAATATAATACGTGTATTAAAGAACTACATCCAGATAAGAGAAACTAAAAGTTATGAATCATTTTTGTTTATTCATTATATAAAATTAGGCGTTGTATCTACTGGGTACTACTATCGGTTTCTTCTACTGACGCGATTTGTGAAACTATTTCTTCAATGGTTTGAAGTTCTTTTTGTGAGGTTGAACTTGCTGGTGTCGACGCAGTTTCATATATAGGATGGCTATGATATCCGTAACCATAATTGTATTTGCCCATTCGCATGTCTATTAAAATATTATTAATATAAGCTTTGGCTTGTATTACTGCAGTCTCGTTTTGTACCGCTCTTAATTCTGAAGCGACGTATTGCCCATAAATATCATATTCATCCTTAGATTCATCCATTTTGCGTTTTGCAGACTTAACTATTTCAAATACTTCACTTAGATTGTCATCCACTTTTCTTTTAGCTGTTTTTTTGCTACTTGTAGATGGTAGTAGGATGGTGGTAGTGGAGATTGTGGTTTCTGCTGCTCAGATTGCTGTTCTGGTTCCTCAGTTGTCAGGTCTTCACGGTTTGCCTGCAATTTTAAACACTTTTTTTAAGGTTCCGAGTTCCGAAGCGCACTGGAAAGAAAAGGCCCGTGAGTGGAACGAATTATGGAATTTTCCACACTGTATCGGAGCTATAGATGGAAAGCATGTGGTTATTGAAGCGCCTAGCAATAGTAACAGTGATTACTAACTACAACTACAAAGATCAGTTTAGTATTGTACTCTGGCTATTGTAGATGCATCTTATAATGTTATATATGCATACTGTGGTGCGAAAGGAAGAGCATCTGACAGTGGCATCTTTCAAGAAACGAGTTTCTATCAAAGAATGGTGGAAGACCGTCTTAATTTTCCAAACCAAGAAACGATATCACCAGATGGACCTGACCTTCCATATGTAATACTGGGCGATAGTGCATTTCCATTATCAGAAAACTTGATGAGGCCGTACCCGGGTATTCATAACCGTGGCACAATGAAACGCATTTTCAACTATAGACTCTGTAGGGCCAGGAGGGTTGTAAAAAATGTTTTTGGAATTTTATGCGTGGTTTTTCGTGTATTTCGTAAACCAATTCCTCTCAAGCCTGAAAATTGTGAACTTATTGTAATGGCCTGTCTTTACATGCATAACTTTTTAAGAAGGAATAAACAATCTAGAGCCTTGTATACGCCCCCGATGACATTTGATTTTGAAGACAGTGAACACAATGTCATAGAAGGTGCTTGGCGTAGAGAGTATACAGTTGAAGGAACTATGTTGGAATTGGAAAGGCGACCTAGAAATTCACGTACTGCTACAATCATAAGGGATCAATTTGGTGAATATTTCATTAGCGAAAGAGAAAGCCTGCCGTGGCAAAACAATGTAGCTTAATGCTATGGCGGTAATGTTTTCGTATATGTTAGATAGAATATTACATGCTTACACAAAAATAAAATATGAATAATGCACTCACTGTTTCATTTAAAGTATCAGCACCACCACACCTTGTCGTCGTGCTTTGTAAAAAAAATTGTTCTTCATAAAATTTCCATTTTGATTTCTTAATATCTGCAGTACCAGCACCTGTGGTTTTTGTAGACAACATTTTCTTTCTCTCTCTTGCAAATTGCGACCGCAATATATGCATTGTATTCTCAACATCCGTTTTTGGAATTGCCAAAGCATTCGAAATTTCTTCCCAGGCGTCATTCTTTTTGATTTTATTTTTGTAGTCCTTTGTCGAGCAATCCCATAATATTCGTTTTTTCTCAAACAGTTATATCAATTTAAAGATAGTTTCGTCGTCCCACACTACAGCCATGTTTATAAACAAATGTAAGACGTGTCCACACTCGCATACGCCTGTTGCGCAACTGATTTGTTTCTGTGTTCGCCGCCGCAAGTGGGGAGCACCGAAACATCCGATAAACACGTAGTGTTTACAGAAACAAAATTATTTGTTTCTGATACAAAATCATTTGTTCCAGAAACACGTAGATTTTGTTTCTGAAACAGAGTTTATAAACAATTGTTGCTCAGTGAATACGTGGCTTTATGATCCAGTCTTTGGTCCAGCCCTGTATTTTGTAAAGTTCCTGTAACTGACCAGAGCTGACTAGTGGGTTAGCAAAGAATTTACCATCATCAGCAAAATAGATCTATGCACTCTTTATTCCAAGGAAGGAGTTTATAATCATGCGGTATCAATGGCTGTTTAGAATTGCTACGACAATATGTTTACATATTTCTCAATATTACTATTTAGATTAGGCCAGTACCAGTGTTGCCAACCGTACGGTAATTACCATATTCGTACGGTAATTTCATGCCTTGTATGGTAGTTTATTACCGTACAACAAACATACGGTAATTTTGAGATCTAGCTTTAAAATTGATAAAATGTACAGTAATTTTGCACATAATACACACACCTTCACAGATAAAAAAAAGAGTATCTATGTACTTTAGTTTGAACGAGTGTGTAGCATACCCCACAAAGAATATAAAATGAACGGCCCTTTTCTATATGTTTCGTTTGACGGACATTCCAAATATGAAAGCCGATAACTTTTAATAACTTTAACACTGTCTGGTATGAAATGTTTTCGCAATCACAAACTTTATAGGTACCTCTGTTCAAATCATAGATAAATACTCTTTACACACTGTGCGGAAAACAAAAAGTGTTGCATTGATTTTAAACCATCGAAAAGCATTGCATTCATGAAAATGTATACAATGCAGAAACAAAATTGTATTATTTGCACATCCTCAACGCTCACCCATACATCTAGATAAAACTTGAATTTTAATTATTCATATTTTACGCTGATCAAGTCCGCATACTTTTGTTCATAACTAACGTGAACACCTCAAAGTCTCCCGCAGTATGTTTAAAAGGCCACAATAAAACCGCGCATATCTAAGACCTGAATGTCAGTATTATTAGCTGTTGATTTTTTGAAAATTGGGCGTACGGTAATTTTGGGGATCATGTACGGTAATTATGGCAACTCAGGTTGGCAGCACTGGCCAGTACACACTACCTCTTGCCAGGCGCTGACAACTTTGAATGCCCTGGTGACCTTCATGAATAAGAGTTAGGACATAATTAAATAAAAAAAAATCTTGCATAACATGAATTACACCTTTTAGTTAGAGCAAAGTATGGCTTTACTGACTCTGGTAATGATCTCCTATGTTCTGGCCGGCCTTTTTGACTATAATATTTTATTATTATTTACCGTCAACTGTGGCATCTTTACCGTAATTTTGAAGGAAAAACGTTGAGATATGATTATTAATCGGCGAATAAAGTACTTCGCCTTAGTTTTTTTATATTCTTTGCATCTTAATCTTTTAAATTGAATAATATAGCACCGGAAATATAGTTTAGGTAATGAAGTTGAAAAAATGGCATCTTTACCTGTGCAGTATTTCTCAGTACCTAAAAACGAGGGCTATTTATCTTAAAGTGGTAAAGATGCCGTTCCGCTTTACATTCTGTATATAGATTTAGGAGAAATTTAAATAAAGAAGCTTAATACGGGCAACACCGGTTGTTAGGTAAAGATGACACGCGATTATTTAAAATCTTCATACAAAATATACTTCTTGCCAGGGCTGAACTAGCTCAAAAAAGGTGTACTGCTGTTTTTTTTTACTGTTGCTTACAAAATACACTCACGGACTAATAAACTGCATCAACATTCAAAACGCCTTTGAAATAAACAATTATTTTAAACAAGTTTTCAAACTATTCATAGAAATTTAAATTAAAACCTATAGTTTGGTTTTAGAGAGTTATCTTATTTTAAATAGGTATGTACTTTTGTTTTTTTATTTAATATCAAAATACACTTTATAATAAATGTTTTATTGAGTACTTAGGTACCTAATTATTTATTCTAACAAAATATTCTTTAAATTTTTTATCATTTTGGTAGGTAGGTACACAGTTAAGCTTATTCTAGTTTGTATTGAAATTTGACGTCAAAATACAATATTCCGCGTCGGTTATTACAAGGATTGGGTAAAATTTCTATTATATCATTTTCAAACACAATACTTGTATCGGGAACTGTAGGCCAGTAAAAGCCACCATTTTATATCTCATAAATTTAGCTAAAATGCCTTCGTGCTCTGTAATGTTCGTAATCTGACCACAGTAGTACTCATTTATGTTTTTGGTACTTTCAAACTTTACCAAAATGCATTGTCCAATAGATAAGTTTTTGGGTGTCTTCTTAATTAGCTCATTTTGTGTCTCCTCTATATCATTTTCGTTTGTCTGTTTTCTTATTTCAGTTTCATCGATTTGTAGTTCTCTTTTCTCTTGCGTACTGTTTTCTAATAAATGGAGGTTTTCCTTTTCCTGTATTTCTTTCACTTGTTTCTGTGTTTCTTTCTCTTTCGCTTCCAATTTGTTTACTTGATCTATTAATTCCTCTTTCCCTCTTTCCTGATCCTCTATCAGTTGCCTGAATAAATAATCCTGCATGTCTTCATCGAAATCCGAAGAATCGGCATATTTTACAGAGCATAGAGAATCTGAATCCGAATCAGTATCGTAGGGTCTTTTGGCTAAAACTCTCTTATTAGTTTCACCTTTCTTAGAAATGTTTTCTCTCTTCTTCATAAAACCAGATGGTCCAGCTTTCACTTCGTCTTTTTTTGTTATTTGTGTATGTTCTATATTGCCTTTTTTAGGTAATATTCTAATATCTGAAAGGATAGTAATTTTACTTTTCTTTTTTTCTGGTGCGTCGCTTGGCGCCACATCTTTATCCTTATTTATGTCCGAGCTTGTGACAGATTTTCCAGCTGGAACACACATTTTTTTATTTGTATTTCTTTTTATAGGATTTGGGTTCCGGTTCTCTTTAAGATAGTCTAGCAAGGATTTATCTACTTCATGGGTAATCTCCTCATGATATTCCGGAATTTTCGAGTATACTTTTCGTGGATTGTACGGAAATATGCCAGTGGCTCTAAATCCACTGATAAAGTTTTCTTTCTTATTAAGGCTCGCGTCTTCAATAGCCGGGTCCACACCGGACGATCCAAGCTGCATCAGCGATCGCGCGATCCGCGATCCTGGATCACGGAGCGTGGATCGTGGATCGTATTAGGCCGATCCAGTTTGTTGAACTGCGATCCTGAACCTACGCTCCAAGCGATCCATAGGCGATCCGTGATTCAGTCGAACTCTTGCTTGAGATGGAGTCATACGTGCAGTGGCGGCGTCGAATTGCCGTGGCAGCAGTAACCTATATTTTGCTTAAGTATTTGCGCAAAAAATCACAAAAAATAAAAAGACGGATCTGGATAAAAACAATATACAAAAATCGCTTAAAATCTGGCACTCAGCTTTATGAAGAGTTAGTGTCAGATAAAGCTGAACACAATTTTGCAAGAATGAATGTTAATAAATTTGAGACATTGTGTTCGTTACTGAACAACAAGCTAAGAAAGAACGATACAAATTATAGAGATGCCATTACTGTGAAGGAAAGATTACTACTTACATTGAGATTTTTAGCGACTGGAGATTCGTACGTCAGTTTGCAGTATCTCTGCCGCATTTCCAAACAGTCTATATCGAAAATTATTCCCGAAGTTTGTGAAGCAATCATTGACTTGTTAAAGGATTATGTGAAGGTAAGTAAAACCATACTTTATTATTCAATGAAAAAGTAGTGTATTGTAATTATAGTTTAAGAAGTAACATGTTTACAATTAATCAACATTATCTGAAAACATGAGAAAACAAGAAAGAATAGGTAGGTACTTATTTAATTCGGTGGTGACTGTGGAACTGAGTAATCCCGAGGTTGTTGAGACTGGGACTGCGATGAAGTTGAGGCCAGATGAGCAGATGGTGATGCCTGTGGAGGTGGAACTGGAGTGTGCAATGAAGTTGAGGCCAATTGTGATGCCTGTGGAGGTGAAACTGGAGTGTGCGATGAAGTGGAGGCTGAAGGTGTGCTAGGATATGGAGTGTAATATCCATAATTGCTATATCTTCCTGTGTCAGCTTCAAAAATAACTTGGGATATAGCATTTTTGACATAAGCTAATGTTACTGCATCATATTTCCGCAATTCAGTAGATATATACTGCCCGAAAGTAATGTAAGAATCTGTGTCTGGTTGTGGTGGCTGTGCACATTGTTGCAGAAGTTGGAAAGCTTCTGAAAGAGATCTGAAAGATCATCTGATATGTCATCTGCATTATTAAAAGTAGTTTTCTTCCTTTTTTTTGTTCGATTGCGTGTTGTTTGGACATTGGATTGTACACTTTGATCATTCTGCTCTCTACTCAAATCTGTGTGTTGGTTGGCTCTTTCCGGTTGTGTGTCACTACTAACAATGTTACTGTTCTCGTTTTCGCTCACTGTAACATTTACTTCCCGTTCAGTCGTATTAGTTTCTTCCTGTAACAACATTATTATTATTACTACTTATTTTTATTTTCAACTTTTTATTATTAAAGATTATTATTTTCAGGTGCCATCTACTGAAGAAGAGTGGCGTACAATTTCTCAGCAATTCGAGGATAAATGGAATTTCCCACACGTGATAGGAGCGATGGACGGCAAACATGTTGTTTTGCAATCGCCTTTTAATAGTGGCAACGACTTTGATAATTACAAATTATTTCCTAGTATTGTTCTTTTTGCATTAGTAGATGCAAATTATAAGTTCCTGTATGTGAATGTTGGGACTAAAGGCAGAATATCAGATGGAGGCGTGTTCAAAAGCACAAATTTATATAAAAAACTTGAAAAAAAAGAACTAAACATTCCATCCCCGGAAATATTACAAGTTCCCTATAAAATTGAGGTACCCTATTGTATACTAGGTGATAAAGCTTTTCAGCTGAATGATTATACAATGAAACCATATGATGGTACTCGGGAAAGGGGTTCGTGTGAAAGAATTTTCAACTACCGACTGTCCAGAGCACGTAGAGTAGTAGAAAACGCATTTGGAGTACTTAGTTCTGTCTATAGAGTTCTGCGTAAACCTATGCTTTTGGAACCAGAAACTGCGACTAAAGTCGTGCTGGCAACGGTTCATCTATATAACTACTTACGCAGTAATTCTAACTTTACATCGCCAGGAACGTTTGATATGGTCCAGGAAAATGGAGATGTAATACTTGGAAGCTGGCGAAATGAACCGCCATCACAATCACTACAGCCGATGGCCGTCATACCAAGAAGACCAACAGAAAATGCCCATACAATACGGTCCCACTTAGCAAGACACTTTGTCACAAACCATACAATAATTTGGCAAAATGAATATCAGTAAACTTGACTCACGTTTTCCAAAGTATCTCGAGTGGTTCCGGGTTCATTTTTATCCGCCATAAAGTCGAAGTCATCATACGCAAACCACTTTGATTTATACGTATCTTGGGCACCTAAAATAAACAAGTAATTAATTAAATAAAGGTTTTTTTTTTAACATACTTAATTAAAAACAACAACATAATTAAAATTTATATAAAAACTAGCTCGAATTCGCTCGAGCTCGATGGAACGAGCGAGACAGAGAGCGGCGCTGCAATGCGCGCAAGCGAGATCGCAATATAATCTCGCTTGTTCCCTTGAGCTCGAGCGTTTTAGACAATTGCTACACGGTTGCGGTATTCAAGTGTCGTGCACTCAAGGTCATTCCAGACTGTTCTAGTATGCAGGTAAGTATGAGAAGATTACTTACCTGATCCAGTTATACGGCTTTGTTTCTCTCTATATTTTTCCCTTCTGTAGCCTCCCGCCAGAGACCGCATTTTTTTCTTTAGGTCTTCTATTGGTTTGTTCTCCATTTCGCGAGAAATCTGACGCCAAGCATCGTCTCTTACACCTCTATTGGTAAAATTAACATCTTTTGGGTCCCATAAACATTTAAGTTCCTTATAAAGCGATATCAGACGGCGACTTTGCGAGATATCCATGGTGACAAGGATCGCGCGAACCACACACAACCGTCTACACCGCGCGCGGCACGCAACTGAGGCACTTTTGAGGCTGGCAAAAAACCGACAACACACGGATCAGGCGCAGCAGGGATCGCGCGCTCCAATACCTGCGCATGGATCGCGCGCGGCACGTCCACACCGCCCGCACATTTGGATCGCGCTCCTGCCGCGCGCGATTGGAGCGCTATGGATCGTCCGGTGTGGACCCGGCTATTTAATTGCTTCAAAAGCAAAGGAAAGTGGATTTTATTGATAGACGTCTGTTTTGGGGTTTCAATTTTGTATTTCAGAAGTATCTTTCTCCAAGTTCTTTTGAGTGGGGCAAAAAATGATACATCGAGGGGCTGGGTTAATTGTGTTGAATTGGGTGGAAGTAACACGAACCTAATATTGTGACGCTCACAAAGTTCTATGGCATCTATGATGTTACTTGAAAGGTTGTCTCCAATAACCACCTTAGGACCTTCTAGACTTTGACCCCATGGTATTACGATTGTTGTGAACCAATCCATGAACATAGCGGAGTCGAACCACCCACTTTTCGTTCGGTTATAACGAGTCCCTTCTGGGCCTCCATTGCACCATTGCGTCCACATATTCTCGGATTTATAAACGACGCAAGGAGCTAAAAGATCACCGCTGTTCCTGAGAACATTATAGAAATACAACCTTTCGAGTGGTTGACAATTCTTTCAGGATATTTAACTCCTCTGCGAAATATGCCTTTGGCTGCTCCCTGGTCATCACTGACGTTTGTTTCGTCGTAATTGAGAATATTAGTGGCTGGCAAACCTTCTACAGAATTCTTCAAATTTTCGAAATATGTCTGAAAGTCTTAAAGGGTTTTTTCGGCTCTCGCTTTTTTAATGTTCTGCGTAGACCTTACGGTCAGCTTATCGTGATGTCGTAATAAAAAGTTCTTGACCCACCAGTCACCTGGAGGATTCCCATTAAAAATGTCAGCTTTATTATTTTTTCTTCAAATAATCAAATACAATCAAATGGAAATCTAATTGTGTCAAAGGACTGCCAAATTCTGAAGCAGCAATAAGTACTTTTACAAACTGAAGCTCCTCTTCCTCAGAAAATCGGTAATGTGGGCCAGGTTTGTCAGTGTGTAAATTTTTGACCCTTTTTTCAATTGTGCGGCGTGGTATTCCGAATTGCTTCTCCGCATCATAAGATGTTAGGTGTTTGTTACGTACCATTTCAACTGCAAGACTTAGCATCTGTTCAGAATATTTTTTGTAGGCCCTTGCTCCTATCCATCTTCGGTTTCTTTTAGGTTTAGGACGACCCATACTTAATTGGTCTGAAAAAAAACCGATTAATACACTAATACCAAATTGTAAATTTTCATTAGTATAATATGTAATATTATATGTATAGTTTGTTAAACTAAATGCGATAAATCCGGTTTAAACAGTGTTGTATTATGGATATTTTTTTAGTTATAAATACCGAGCTTCGCTTAGACTGTGTTTTTACAACCAACACAACTATACATATAACTTAAAGTGCAAATAAATACCTACATAATTTCACCGAAATCATTTTAAAGATACCTAAATTAAATTTTCTCCTATAAAGTCAAAAGTTACATGAGCCAGTAAGCTATACTAAACGTAAATAATTACAATCCATACAAATACAACACCTTCATTTATGGAGTCCGGTATACCCTCCCTTTTTCGTACGTTATCGGTTAAGTAATAGTGACAACCCTAGCTTCAGGTAAAGATGCCAATCCAAGAACTGTGGCAACTATACCTAACCTCAACTATCATTACCTATGCAAATTTCTCTTGAAATTGCTTACCAACGACCTTAATAATAGTTTTCACGTCTTGTCAGGGATGTTTTATTAGTAATATATACATTTTTCGTACCTCCACTCAGTAAATTCACACCACAACAAATAAAAGTTTGCTCTAACCTCCTGCCTACCAGAGATACTTTTTCCGTGGTATATTGCTGGAACTTTAGTATTATATTCCTAACTGGCTAACATGTATCGGAAAAATATTGAGAAAAATCTCACCTCTCGGAAAACAGTTTTTCACTATGTCTTTTATAAAGGACAAAGTGACGATATTACTATGTCATTTATATAGGACATAGAACAGTTTTGGATAATAAACTGGAATAAGAAAAGGATTATAATTTGAAAGTGAAACAAACTTTTATATTATGGTTTTCTATTACAAAATATAAGAATAAAAACTAAAACTAAACATTATACGGAAGAAAATCTCTAAATTAAATATTATTCTTTTTTTATTCTCCAAAGAAACATAAATGAACTAATAATTAACATTATTTACTAATTAGCCGTAAATTAAGAACATAAGTAGAGATCAAAAAACTGGCCAAGTGCAAGTCGGACTCGCGCACGAACGGTCCCGTACTATTATCTATAAATATCCCATACAACAGACATTATTTCTTGCCGGTTTTACGGAAACTTTCGTGCGCGAATCCCGACTCGCACTTGGCCAGATTTTTAGTATTTGTTGTTATAGCGGCAACAGAAATACATCATCGGTGAAAATTTTAACTGTTTAACTATCAGGGTTCATGAGATACAGCCTGGTGACGGACGGACAGACAGACAGACGGACGCACAGTGAAGTCTTAGTAATAGGTTCCCGTTTTTACCCTTTGGCTACGGAACCCTGGAAAGGACGAATCAAACGTATATACTAAGACTACTCATTACCTTCATGAAGTTTGGTATAACAATTTCGATTTGGCGTAAAACAATATCGCACTTTTTACAAAAAATGGTGGGTTTCTTGTCACATCCGCTTGCCCTACAGCGCGATTTTTTCGAACCATATTCCGGTAAGTGTAAAGCTGCATTTTTATAGCGTTCCTTGGCAGGTATCTGTTTTATAAGAACCTGACGCTTCTTATGTTTCGGTTCAAACTCTTCGTAATCTTCTACAGAGTCAAAATCGATTTCTTCTAAGTTATCTGTCACAAGTTTTGTACCCAAATCCAATGTATTATCTCTCATCTGCACAATATATTTCTTTGCTGTGTAAGTATATGTTTTAATTCTCTCACAGTTAGCCCCATCGATCTGTCTGTCTCTAAAATATTTGTTCTATTCGAGTAGTCAACCATAATTGTCAAAATTTCATCGTCTGTACCTATATTGATCGTAGACCCTAGGCCACTTCCAATCATGAGTTTCGATATGTATGTAAGCGGGTTGCATCAAATCGTTAATATCAGGTTCTTAGGTGTATTTTGTGTCTTGTACGCCAACATTCGCTTGGCGATTTCTGATCGCAATCTGTCTGGTAGATAGAGATAATGGTTGACTCTGCTGACATTCTTTGCCAAGATTTGAGCAATGTCCGCGTTTGAGCGTTCACGCCCACGTCTTGTTCTTATACGTCCTCTTGAACGAAATCATGATGAGGAACTGTCGGACAGCGTTGGAGAAGCTAGTGGAGGAATCAGAGCATAAACATCTTCGTCTGAGCTGCTGGACTCATTAGTCTCGTGGTAACTCAGTCTTTGAATCAGTTCTGGAGGCGAAAACTCTGCATCATCGTCGCAGTCATCCTCGGACAATACTAATTCAGTATCATTTAACTCCCCAACTATAATATTATCTGTTAAACTTGAATAAAATTATAAATAATTGTAATTATCTTCCAATGTACTACACAAAGTACAGTAGAAGTAAAACTATCAAAACTTTAACTACCTACATTTGTTCTTTGCAAAGGACATAGAAAAACAATTCAAGGTTACTAGATGGTAATTTATTTTTACGCAAAAATAACACTGTGTATCTACATCTTGATGTATTAATTAATTACAAATTGTTCAAAATCTAACACTTATTAAGTATTTGATAAGAATTTAATAGATTGACTTTCTTATGCGTGAGCGTACGGCTGCATCTCCCTCCTCCAACGCCATTTTGAAATAAAATAAGAGATGTGAAAAGTCACTTCAACTTTTCTACATGTACCTAAATATCCGTTAGATGTAACAGTTCAGCAAAATTAGTATTTTCGTTCAAAAATAAAGGTACAGATTTTTTTAATTCTTATGTACTATGAGTAGTACAGATGTAGGTAGGAGGCTAAACTCGCAGCGACAAATGTCCCGTGATTGTTCACAGATGCTAAAAACTTTACATTAGACTGCGTTACCAGTATGAAAAAATAAATGTGTGACCATTAGTTCATTACAAATCTACCAAATTATTATTAAAATTTCTACTAATTGTATTTTCTGATAAAAGTGATATTTTTTATTTCTAGTCAGTCCTAGGTAAAGTTACCAAGGAAAAGTAAAGATGCCACAATTGACGGTATGTAATTTATTTCACGGATTACGTCTAGTCCTTTGCAAAGGCATAAGTCGGACTGTGGCCAACACTTAGAGGCCTGTTTGGTATAAAATATACAATATAGTATAAAAACAGACATTTTGGATGAAGGGTATAGGTTATAACATGGTACTTATATCTATTACAAAAATGTGTAAAATGGTAAGGCTATTTATATGAACTTATTAGTGATTAGGGATATAGTGGGCTATTTTAACCGCCCCTGCGGTTTTGTTATTATTATTGTCCTTCAGGCAGGCAGATGTAAACAACTGATGTTGCCTGCAACTAACTGTACTCCACTTCACTTTCAAATGTTCTGGTAGTGTTTATCTAAAAGGCTTTTAAACTGGTTTGTATTTAGTGCTGATACCACATGTTCCGGTAATTTGTTCCACGATGTCAGACATAGTGTTTCATCCTTTTTTGTATGTTCCTGTATCTATTTGAATTTCTCGAGACTGACTGTGAAAGAATTGACTATAAGATTAATGTGTAAGTTTTTGCCATTCAGATTCCAGGAGAATATGTCTCTCTATAAGGCTATCCCTGACTTTGCCGAAGTCACATTATAAATAAATAAATAAAAATCTTGTTGTCGCCTGTTAAATAACTTGTGCAGTTCCATTGAAATATTGACCTTTGGCATGAAGTATGCTTCAAATTTATTGATTATTTCTTCATATTGTGCAGTGTCCATGCCGGCGTTGCCGGCAGATTGGTAGCATTGAGGTCCGGTGATTTTTGTTTAATATGTGTCGTGATGTCGGCTTGAACTTCATCACCAGCTTTCCCCATTTTTAAGCGTTGTGGCGGCATAGTTTGGCTGGATAGTAGTAGTTTCTGGTTTCAGAAACCATGTTATGCGATACGATGGTTAGGTAAGTTAGTATATTATGATTTAAAATGAAACAAGCCTTGCTTTTGTCAACGTGGTTGTAATCCGTTTTTGCTTTCTTTTTACAAGAGCTGCCATCATGGCTATAGAGTATAAAACTATATATGCTATAATAAGCACCGTGTTGCCACATTGAATATGTACGTCATACAACAGACAAAAGTGGCAAAAATAATATTTTTGAGCTTTACGAACACTTAAACAAATGAGCCATCAATGATCTCTTTTTAAGAAACTTGGAATACTCACACTACCTTCAATAGTGATCTTTCAGGTGGCTGTCTATGTGAGAAATAATGCCGAAAAATATAAGGCGAATAGTGGCATGCACTCGTATAGGACGCGCAACGCACACAAGCTCGCAACTATACCCCGCACTCTTGCTACCTATTTATATTATTATAATTTTTATTTTTTTACTGTTGAGCATATCTTTATTTGAGGACACTGTATATTATTGTGTATACAGTTTCGTTATGTATTAAATTTACTCTACCTAATCCAAAATTAATTTGACGTGTAAACAAGTTTATGAATAAATGAGTATTTGAGTATTTGATAACGCCACAATGGCCTCAAAGCTAAATGAACGCACCTGGTCCGGAGTTCTCTGCTTTGTCCTTAGAGTGTAATTAAATCCTCTTTGTTTGAAATAATTTCCATTTCTACATAGACTAATATTATACTTATACTAGGATTTGTTATGTCAGTCACTGTCAGCAAAGACTTTCAGGTCAGCTTAGGTTGATAGGTTAATTACAGTACCCGGATATTTAGTCTCGGATTCGTCTTCGGATGTGGACTCCGATGTGGAAATTGACCGGTATGTATTTATGTATGTATGAGGGTATGTTATGTATAATATTCCATATATTATATTCTATTCCCTCATAACATCTAAACTACCATTTACCTTTAGATATAGTCTGATTAATTTATGCATTTACCTACTTATCATAATTTGACAAATGCGGTGTCGTTGGAAGCGCCTTATTTGTCCGCTGGTTATAGCTATGTGATGTCACATTAAAGTCGTCACTTGGTTGACATAAAGTATTAAACAAAGAAACTTTTAAAAGACTTCAGTAACAAAGTCCTTGAATATACACAAGTTAGCGATTGCTCGCGGCTTTGCTTGCACACTCACGATAATTAAGAATAATTTCTAAAATCACGTTGTGATCCAAACATATTTACTTTTTATTATTAGTGACTTTTTCCTGAAGGTCCATGCTGTACTGTTAGAATGTAGTGGTTTAAATGGTAGGTGGCATACAACTTCGACTATCTTTTCTACCGCATTTTGGCATTAATGGCGTGACATCTTCTGGATCTTTGGTCAGAATGGGGGTTCCACAGGGGTCGATCTTGGGTCCGTTCTTATTCTTAGCATATATCAATGACTTACCTCATATGGTTGAGGGCCTTGCTGACATAGTTCTTTTTGCGGATGATACTTCTCTGATTTTTAAAGTAGATAGGAAAGATAGAGAACTAGTTCAAGTCAACAACGCGTTAACTATTGTTTCAAATTGGTTCGCCGCAAACAACCTGCTTCTCAACGCAAAGAAAACGAAATGTTTAAAATTTTCCATGCCTAATGTAAGATGATGTATACATATAGAGCCAAACGTATTACTCGACGGAAATAAATTGAAAATTGACAAGGCAATAGTCTTTCTAGGTATTAGCATAGACTCTAAATTACAATGGGGTCCTCATATTGATGCACTATCTGGAAGACTGAGCTCAGCTGCATATGCGGTTCATAAAATTAGGCAATTGACAGATATAGCTACTGCTCGACTGGTCTACTTTGCTTACTTCCACAGCATAATGTCATATGGTATCCTGCTGTGGGGGTCAGCGGCGGACATAGAGACAGTTTTTATATTGCAAAAGCGGGCAGTTCGAGCCATCTACGAAATGGGTCCCCGCGAATCCTTAAGACAAATGTTCAAAGAAATTAATATATTAACTCTTCCATCTTTGTATATCCTAGAAAATATAATGTACGTTCGTAAAAATATAAAGAAGTTTAGAATAAATAGTGATATGCATAATATTAATACTAGAAATAAGGATAGGATAGCTGTATCTATTTTTAGACTCACGAAAACTAAAAATAAGTCCTTCTTAGGAAATTGTGTACGTTTCTATAATAAAATCCCGAAAGACATTACTGAGCTCACTGAAGGGAAATTCAAGTTACGTGTCAAAAATATACTAATGAAAAAAGCCTATTATAAATTGAGTCACTACTTAGAAGACAAAGATGCCTGGAAGCTTTCCACTTCTGCCTAATAGCCAACTATTGAATAAATTAGTTATTTTAATACTACTCATATGTAACCTCAATGTACAAAGACTTGAAAAAATAATGGCCCACGAGTTTCTTGCTGCTTCTTCTCGGCGGTGGTTCTTTTCCGAAGACAGCGGTAGAATCATTTAAAAATTTTGACGTTCATAAGAGTGTCTATGATGCCTAAACTGAATAAATAATTTTTGAATTTTGAATTTTGAATTTTTGACCGACTTCCAAAAAGAATGAGGTACTGTATTTTTTTATGTTTGTAACCACCTCATAAACTTTCGATAAGGTGAACCGATTATCAAAATTCGTTTTTGTATGAAAGCTGCTTCCCGTGTGGTCCCATTTAAATTTCATCAAATTCGGTCCAGTAGTTTTTGATTTACACTCCAATAACGGAATAGAATGGAAGTCTGTATTAAATTTTTCAAATTGTACTTGTAACTTTACATGAATATGTATTAAATATATAACTTATTGAATAGTTTCTAGTAGATAATAATTTCGATTGAGGGTTCTTTTTTTATTCATAAATTGTAGAGCGTGATCTTTCCGTAGTGAGGTTTTTGTAAAATAAAAAAACTCAATTTTTATTACCTTATTTAACTATCATGACTTCGCAAGTAAATCCTCAAAATAAGATTTTATAAATTAATAAAAGAAATACCTATAAATAATATTGTTTTCTTCCCTAATTTTGATTAAAAATATTCCGTTTACAGAATTTTATATAAGTACAGTGTAATCTCACTACTCCGGCATTATTAAAAAGCGGAGAGTGCCGGATTATTGGAATGTTCGGATTACTGGGTTATACTGAAAAAGTCATCGGTAATAAATAATATAAAGCATTTCATAGATAGAATAAATGTATGTAATGTATTATGGAAAAATTGAATTAACATGTAGGCACATATGTAAATAACTAGTTTTGAAATAATCCTTAATTGAGGTCTGCTTTTGTGCAACTTGTAGTCCTTGCTTAAAAACCTTTTCTCGCATATTGCGAAGAATTTTAAAATCTTTGGCAGACATGCCGTTTTCTTCTGCCCATGTTATGCAGGTATGAGAAACAAATCAATGCATCATCTGGTTTAACCCTTACAGCAGTTGTAGTAGTTGGTGGTTCCATTATTTCTACAGAGCTTTCTTCTTGTACTGCTCTTCACATATAATTTCTTCATCAGTCATAATTTCCTCTGTTTCTTTGAAACCAAGTTTCCTTCAAACCAAGAATTCAAATTTTCTTCACTTGTCTCCAACCCTTTTTCTGATAGATTTTGTAACCAATCGGCAATAGGCACATTATCCTCAGGATCCCAGTCATCTGTTTCTGAAACATCATTAATTGTAGGCCACAACTTTTTCCATGAAGATTGGATTAGGTTAGGAGAAACAGACCTCCAAGCATGAGCGAGAAAGAATAAAACATCCTTCAAATTCAATCCATTAAAGCTCTGCGTTATATCACCATCCTGAGATATAATATGGATCAGTAATTTATTTTTATACAAAGACTTTATTTTTTGAATAACATTTTGATCCATTGGCTGCAGTAAAGGTGTGCAGTTTGGTGGTAGGAAGATGGTTTGGATATTCCCATCACTTGATTTAAGGTCTTGTTCATTTGGGTGGCCTGGAGCATTGTCAAGTACGAGTAAAGCTTTTATGGGCAAGTTTGATCTTTTCATAAACTTCTTGACTTCTGGGACAAAGTCTTTATGAAACCATTCACTAAATACCTCTCTCGTGGCCCAACTTTTCATTTGATTCTTGTAGCAGACTGGCAGGCAATTGTTCTTGAAAGCTCTGGGGTTTTTCGCTTTGCCAATCACTAACAAATCCAATTTGTGGGTTCCAGTAGCATTTGAACACGGCATGAATGTGATCCTATCTTTACTCACTTTACGACCTGGTGCACTTGATTCTTCAAAAGAGACAAATGTTTTATTGGGCAACAGTCTCCAAAACAGACCACTCTCGTCTGCGTTATAGATTTGGTCAGGAAGAAGACCCAGTTCTTCTACTTTGTTTTTAAAAAGCTCGATAAATGGCTTCACTGCAGATTCGTTGCTTGATAATTTCTCACCAGATATGATTAATAGACGGATACCAAATCGTTTTTTAAATTTACCTAGCCATCCATCGCTGGCACGAAAATCATCTTTGTGGGTAATTTTTTTATAAAATTCAATTGCTTTGGCTTTCAGAATTTCTCCAGATATAAGAGTGTGTTTAGAACGCCGCTGTATGGACCACAAGTAAAGAGCGTTTTCCATCTTTAGACAATCGCCAACTTTTAGTGTTTTACGATGTCCTGGCCCTGACTCCATTGTCTTGACGTGGACTACTATCTTTTGCCTTTTCTTCTTAAGATCGTGTATAGTAGCACGCCCAACACCATATTCTTTTGCCAATTTACACATGTTTTGTAGGCTATCTAACTTTTTTTAAATCTCCATTTTATTATTTAAATCTCGTGTTTTGTGTTTGCGTTTATTTGACATTTTTAACTATAAACTAGACTCACTTGAAAGAAACAATACGTTAGCACGTGCACGTGATAAATTTAGAGGTTAGACTGCTAGTCGATGACGCAGCGACCAAAGCGCACAGGTATAGAGGAGGCGTGGGCGGAGGGTGCCGGATTATTGGACGTGCCGATCTATCGAAGTGCCGGATTAGTGAGATTGTACTGTACCTACATTCTAAAAGCTTTTAAAATTTCTATGGACTGAAGAGCAGGAAGTAAATACAGCTGCTTTTATTGTAATGATTACCATGTAATGTAATGATGAATATGATTATGATGTCGATGTGTGAGTCTTTCTAGTTATGAACGTGGATGAAAGGATACCCTCTTCATTCACGTTCATAACTAGAAATTACACAACCTGCTATGAAATACATCATATTGTTCGCTGTTATGAAAAATATTATTTAAAAGCTAGATTTTTAGTGTTTGTTGCAAGAACTTGTCGAGAGAAAGCCGGATTCGTGAGCAGAAAATTTAGAAATTGGCCAAGAGTTAACGCGTACGCTGCGGAAACTGTTGACCATATAATAAAGGCCTATGTTATTGACATTATAGCAAAGTGATGACAGGGGGCCGAATCCACTCCACTAACTTAATTTGTTCCAACTGCTATCGAACCGTAGCTGAATCACACACATTCTTATGCAGTTACACTGATAAAACATTTGATAATATTAATCAAAAAAATGTTAAAGACTATCAATGAACTTGTTTATATACTAGCACATAAAGTAAACCAGCAATAAAGTTGTGTTTATTAAGCGATCTAACGGGCAGTAATAATAAATCCAAATAAGAAATTGTGAACACTATCAATTCGGTTTATTTTGCTAATAATGTAATGCTTTAATGATGTTACAAAGAGCATTATAATGTTTAACAAGTGCTTTATTGGTTCAAATGATAGTTTTATTTTATAGATTACTCTATTAAGTTGATAAAGCACCCGAATCTATTAAATAGGTAACTTGATTGATTTGAATATGCTAGGTTTTTAGTTTTTTTGCTAATAATGTAATACTTTAATGGTGTAACAAAAAGCTTTATAATGTTTAACAAGTACTTAATTGTTTCTAATGATGCCACATGTTTAATTTGATAAATTACTCTATTTAGTTAATAAAGCAACTGATTTTTTAAAACAAGTAACTTTATTGATTTGAATATGCTAGATGTCAGAACCAAATATTTATATATTAAAATTCACACTAAAACTTATTTCTATTAATGAAGGTGCCTATCTAATAGAGTCTAATAAGTCCTTATTATGTTTAAATACTTACATTTTATTGCAGGTATTAATGAATTTACTTAAGTTATTAAATTATCTTATTCATAGCAATAAAGTATTAATATCAAGATAAACAAGAGGCATATTTAGTCCAATTATTAAACTTATTCATTATGTATATGTATATTTTTCATATATGATTTGACCCCTAGGGGCAGTAGGAAAAATCAGCCAGCTTCAAATACAGTTAAGCAATTTAAATGTCCATAAACTGTTTCACATTCTTGCTATTCATTCTGTAGTAAATAGGTTCAACCTTTTGTTTCTAAATAGATATTAGTACCTATTTTGAAAGCGTCCAATCTTTTAAACTGCTTGTCTTTATCTGATGCTGACTATACTTTAAAAAAATACATTGGTAATTAAACAGCGGTATTTATTGGATAACTCTAACAATTTTTGGTACAATAAAAGTACTCTACAAGAAATCTAAAACCCAACAGCCACACTATTACAAATAGTTATTGTTGAAGAATATCTAATTTATAATTATTTAACAGTAATAAATGAACTTACAGGTATAAAATACTGTGTTTAGAGATCAAAAAGCCATTAACAATAATTATACAGTTATAAATCATCTAGGTGTTACACTCTGTCCAGATATCAAAAACCCCTTAATGATAATTAAACAGTTATAAATTATAAAAACATCTTCTAAACATGCGTTACCTACTCTGTCTAGAGATAAAAAAGGCAGTGTATCCCCGTTGTCGCCGGACTCTGTGTCCCCGTCTAACGGGGATAGCGGTACCTACTTTAATTAAATATTAAAATGACTTGAGTAGGAATGTATTCATACTGCCCGGTCGTTATGGGGACAACGAGAAATAAATTTAATCACGTCCCGCTGTCCCCGTGGCGGAAATGGAGTACGAGGACAAACGGGAATACACCAAAAAGCCACTAATAATAATGAAATAGTTATAAATTATAAAATAATATCTTCTAGGTGTAACATAATCTATCTTAAGCTACAGTCAGTCATAAGTGACTCGACAGATGTTGAGCCTTTATCGTAGGGACTGAATAGTTTAAATAAGCCTTTTTGTACGAAGAACCAAGAACCATAAGAAGATGGCGAATATTCTAGATTTAAGGACCAAGTGATTTTGAAACATGTATCTACTGATGCCAAGATGTTGGGACAGTTATAAAAAGTATTACACAACAAAGTACGACTTAATACTGAATAAATTAGCACCCACTATGACAATGTAAGGTTGTGGAGTGAAACCTTTTTCTTTCTATCTATCGAACAACGCCCCATACAACAGTCGAAACAACATCTGCTCCGCGCAAAAAATTCATTAAAATTTGAATTTAGCAGTCTCGCGCGTGAAACAAAGTGCAAAAGTGAGTTAAGTGACCACCTCGCCCGGATCTGTGTGCGAAAGCCGGAATACCTCCATTCCACGGGTTGCAGAGTTGCTACGTACAAACAACCTTAAAAAAAAAACCACGTGGTTACCAATAACGTGCAGCACATGGTAATAGCAAGTAACGAGACTACGAAGCCGCCCCGAGACTTCTAGACGAACCGAACGACCAGCTGAGGACTTCGCCCACCAGCAACGGCTCCATCATCAGGTAGCTTTGAGGGAACTCCTCATCCCCTGTGAATAAACCCCCCGTGTTTGGAGTCACCTGAACCGTTACCACCAGCCCCTTCCTAATATCTCAACTCCACCTCCACCCCCACCCTCACCAAACAACCCCCCCCAAACCCCCCAGTTGACCTCACCCCCCCGAGCCGTATCTCCGGAACGGTTGAAGATAGACCCAACGTGTTTGGGTTCTTTGGAATCGGGAGGAAAAGGCCTGCCATTTGGCCCCTACGGAAACCCACTTTTTCACCTTCCCAAAACCCACAACATTGAAAACACCACAGCAAGCAGCGCGTCGAGCGGCGTACATACGTGAGGAACATAGGAAAATACACTAAGCTAGCAAATAAGTAGCATAAGTTCTTAGCAAATAAGTAGGATTAACGTTTAATATTGGACATAATGTCCACACGCAACTACCGCCACAACCCCCGAGTGCGCTGAGGCAGGCCCTCAGACCACGAGATCATCCCTCCACAAGAAAGTTCTCAAGAAAATTACTACAGCTAAATCCACTCAACCATCGCAAGCTGAGAGACCGCCGAAAACGAAGACGGCGGAGAGCGACAAGGCCCCCCCCCAAGTGCCAGAAAGGAAACAGAGACTGATGCTGACTATACTTTAAAAAAATACATTGGTAATTAAACAGCGGTATTTATTGGATAACTCTAACAATTTTTGGTACAATAAAAGTACTCTACAAGAAATCTAAAACCCAACAGCCACACTATTACAAATAGTTATTGTTGAAGAATATCTAATTTATAATTATTTAACAGTAATAAATGAACTTACAGGTATAAAATACTGTGTTTAGAGATCAAAAAGCCATTAACAATAATTATACAGTTATAAATCATCTAGGTGTTACACTCTGTCCAGATATCAAAAACCCCTTAATGATAATTAAACAGTTATAAATTATAAAAACATCTTCTAAACATGCGTTACCTACTCTGTCTAGAGATAAAAAAGGCAGTGTATCCCCGTTGTCGCCGGACTCTGTGTCCCCGTCTAACGGGGATAGCGGTACCTACTTTAATTAAATATTAAAATGACTTGAGTAGGAATGTATTCATACTGCCCGGTCGTTATGGGGACAACGAGAAATAAATTTAATCACGTCCCGCTGTCCCCGTGGCGGAAATGGAGTACGAGGACAAACGGGAATACACCAAAAAGCCACTAATAATAATGAAATAGTTATAAATTATAAAATAATATCTTCTAGGTGTAACATAATCTATCTTAAGCTACAGTCAGTCATAAGTGACTCGACAGATGTTGAGCCTTTATCGTAGGGACTGAATAGTTTAAATAAGCCTTTTTGTACGAAGAACCAAGAACCATAAGAAGATGGCGAATATTCTAGATTTAAGGACCAAGTGATTTTGAAACATGTATCTACTGATGCCAAGATGTTGGGACAGTTATAAAAAGTATTACACAACAAAGTACGACTTAATACTGAATAAATTAGCACCCACTATGACAATGTAAGGTTGTGGAGTGAAACCTTTTTCTTTCTATCTATCGAACAACGCCCCATACAACAGTCGAAACAACATCTGCTCCGCGCAAAAAATTCATTAAAATTTGAATTTAGCAGTCTCGCGCGTGAAACAAAGTGCAAAAGTGAGTTAAGTGACCACCTCGCCCGGATCTGTGTGCGAAAGCCGGAATACCTCCATTCCACGGGTTGCAGAGTTGCTACGTACAAACAACCTTAAAAAAAAAACCACGTGGTTACCAATAACGTGCAGCACATGGTAATAGCAAGTAACGAGACTACGAAGCCGCCCCGAGACTTCTAGACGAACCGAACGACCAGCTGAGGACTTCGCCCACCAGCAACGGCTCCATCATCAGGTAGCTTTGAGGGAACTCCTCATCCCCTGTGAATAAACCCCCCGTGTTTGGAGTCACCTGAACCGTTACCACCAGCCCCTTCCTAATATCTCAACTCCACCTCCACCCCCACCCTCACCAAACAACCCCCCCCAAACCCCCCAGTTGACCTCACCCCCCCGAGCCGTATCTCCGGAACGGTTGAAGATAGACCCAACGTGTTTGGGTTCTTTGGAATCGGGAGGAAAAGGCCTGCCATTTGGCCCCTACGGAAACCCACTTTTTCACCTTCCCAAAACCCACAACATTGAAAACACCACAGCAAGCAGCGCGTCGAGCGGCGTACATACGTGAGGAACATAGGAAAATACACTAAGCTAGCAAATAAGTAGCATAAGTTCTTAGCAAATAAGTAGGATTAACGTTTAATATTGGACATAATGTCCACACGCAACTACCGCCACAACCCCCGAGTGCGCTGAGGCAGGCCCTCAGACCACGAGATCATCCCTCCACAAGAAAGTTCTCAAGAAAATTACTACAGCTAAATCCACTCAACCATCGCAAGCTGAGAGACCGCCGAAAACGAAGACGGCGGAGAGCGACAAGGCCCCCCCCCAAGTGCCAGAAAGGAAACAGAGAGCAGTCGCGGCTTCTTCACACACAGCCAAACAGACCGCGGCCAGCGACGGAACGAGCGTCGAATCGGGGTCTGTCCCGGAAGTGAAGGCGGCTTTCGAAGCGGCAGCAGAAAAGGTGCTAGACTGGGAGCAGTGCGAAATCTCCCCCCAAATACATGGCGTCCGATGTGAAGACGGAGACGGAGACCGATTCAGTAGCGTCAGTCATGGACAGCCCGGCCCTGAGCGCGAGAAAGAGTAGACCCAGTATGTTGGTCGGAACAACCGTCAAGCGCGCAGGGGTCGAGATGGACATGGCCACAAAGCTAGCAAACGAGACCTTTTTGCAGGCTAAGGACGCAATAGTCTGTTGGAGACATGAAACGTGAGTGCAAGCAGGTCGCGCTGGAATCCTTGCAGACGATGTACGAGATTATCCTCTTCCTCTCCGACTCCAGATCCAGACACCTGCGCACCTTGGAGCAGGAGCGAACGCACCACGCAAGGGAGCTGGTGCGGGTAGAACGTGCACACAGCAAAGCTATGCTGGAGCTAACCAGGATAGTGGCGAAGGAAATTGGCCTGGCCAGGACCGACATCTCTGCAAATCTTGTAGAGACGAAGGCTATCAGAGACTGGCAGGGCTATGAAACGAGGGAGCCTCACAGGCAAATTAAGGAAATGACGGCCGACATAAAGAACCTGAAGGGCCTACTGGAAGCAGCAAACCGCGAGCAGGCGATCATCGACATGGGGCCTCTGAGAAAAGACAACGCCAGCCTAAAGGCTGGAATTGAGGCTCTCCAGAGGCAACTAGATGAGCTGAGGCGGGAAACAAGCAGCTTCTCAGTGGGTCTTTCAGAAGTCTTGTGTAAGAGCGAGGCAACCCTAGCCAAAGTTAGCAAACCCCCACCTCCCCCCCCCCTGACAACAAGGAAATACTTGAAAAATTGCAGATGATCAACACCAGCGTGCAAACACTAGAAAACAAGAGACCCCCCACACCCCTCCCACACTCAATATAGACGAACACATCCAACCATTGACAGAGCGTATGGAAGCCGTATCATCCGAACTTCGGACGATGCGGCAGGATAAAATGAACTTCCTCCGCCCCGCCCCAAGCATTGAGGCAGAACTGACCCAGGCCGAGGGGAAATACCTATGCCAAGGTCGCAGCCATACTTGGGGATCCAGCGAAGACCAGTGCTGGACCAGTCACCCCTGGTACAGTGCACTAAATGCCTCGTTTCAACACATAATAAATGCCACACAAAAGCGGTCTGCCGGGAGTCGGACAGCAGCTGCAGTCACTGCGGCAAGGCACACTAAGGAAACCTGGCAAGGCAGACTACACACATCCAAAGTCATACCGGCCAATAGGGCTCCTGTCTGTACTAGGAAAAATCGTCGAAAAGCTTTTAGTCGGCCGACTCCAATGGCACCTCCTCCCAACACTCAGTCAAAACCAGTACGGGTTCATGCCGCAACGCGGAACCGAGGACGCCCTCTATGACCTGCTGGAGCATGTTAAGAACGGAGTGAACAATAAGCAAATTGTACTCCTTGTCTCCCTGGACATAGAGGGCGCCTTTGATAACGCGTGGTAGCCCTGAAACATCAATTAGCAAAAAAGAGGTGCCCATCAAACTTCTACGAGACATTATGCTCATACCTTCAAGACAGAAAAATCACTGTCAACTACGCCAGGGCAGAATGCGAGAAGGAAACCACAAAAGGTTGTGTCCAAGGATCCATTGGTGGAACAATCTTCTAGAACGTAATCCTAGACTCGCTGTTGCGTAAACTGGAAATCGAGAGAGTATACTGCCAAGCATTTGCTGATGAAATCGTTCTCGTCTTCACAGGCCAACCCGACACCTTAGAGCAGGAGGTCAACTCAACGCTAGACATAGTTGTGGAATGGGGAGTCGAAAACAAACTCAACTTTGCGCCGCACAAGACCAAGGCGATGCTACTAACGAAAAAGTTGAAGTACGACACTCCAAACCTATGCATGTCTGGCGTAAGACTTGACCTTGCGGAAGAAGTGAAACTGCTGGGCCTAGTGATCGACCGCAAGCTCACCTACAAAGCACACGTATTCGTACAGTGTAAAAAGGTAGCTGACATTTACAAACAGCTAGCGTGTGCAGCAAATGTGACTTGGGGTCTGAACAGTGAGATAACGAGAACGATTTATGTTTCAGTGGTGGAACCTATATTGACCTACGCGGCAAATGTGTGGGGAAAAGCAGTGGATCTCGAAATGAACAGATCGCAGCTTTTCGCCCTACAAAGAGGCTTTGCTCAAAAGATCTGTAGGTCATATCGTACTGTCTCTTTAATCTCAGCTCTTGCTCTGTCGGGGTTGCTCCCCATAGACCTGAGAATCCAAGAAGCAATGAGCCTGTATAGAGCCAAAAACAAACTCTCTACAGACTACCTCCCCCCGGGAAAGGAGCTCGAAGAAATCGAACGTATCGCGGACCAACACCATCCGTCCACGAGATCGTTCGTAGAATACGAGCTCCTCGAATCAGACACCAGCCACATCTCCGGACCCCAAATCTACACAGATGTTAGTAAGATAGAGGGCCAAGTGGGTGCTGCATTGACCTGGTGGGAGGAAGGAAGTGAGATTAGGTTCGCAACCTTCAAGCTGCATCCTGAATGCACAGTCTTCCAATCGGAACTTTATGCCCTCCACAAGGCGACTGAATTGGTAAAAATGAGTAAGGATCAAGTAGTAAAAATCCTAAGTGACTCAAGATCTTCACTCGATTTACTCAAAAGGCCACTAACCAGTCACCCCCTTGCGAGGAGCATAAAGGAAAACATTAGTAAGATCAAGTCTGAAGGCATAGATGTTCGGATGTTATGGTTGAGAGCGCACGTGGGAACCGCTGGAAACGAAAGAGCCGATGAGCTCGCGAAGTCAGCGGCACTCAGGTTCACGACTCAAGACTACGACAAAATTCCCCTGTCCTACGTCAAAAGAAGAATAAGAGAGGAAACCATACAAATTTGGCAAGACAGGTACGAGACCTCCAGCACAGGCGCAGTCACGCGAAAGTTTCTACCGGATGTCAAATTGGCATTCCGGCTAACGAGAGCCGCGAAACTGTCGCCAATACTTGTGCAAGCAATGACAGGACATGGTGGAATCGCCGAATATCTCCACAGGTTCAAGGTCAAGGACAGCCCAGGTTGTGAGTGTGACCCCGAAATTCCCGAAACAGTTAACCACATAATCCTAGAATGTCCCCGCTTCATTGCCGCACGGCATGATCTCGAAACGAATGTGTGCAGGAAATTACTGGAACCTGAACTGCCGACCATCATGGCAGATACGGAAAACAGAGTACACTTCCTGTCCTTCGTGGAGAGATCATCCCGGACGGCAGTAGCCAGGAATTCAAATCTCTCCCCCCAAGTAACCCATTCCCAACACAAACCCCACAGCCCCAACAACCGCACAAACAGCATTCCAAAAACACGGAACTTTCTCAGCTGTTGTCATATGGAGAGCAAGGGGAGCCTGGGATTCATATTCGAGGCGTCGCTCTCTTCATGGACAACAGCAGGGAAAGGCTAGGAATAAGTTTTTGCATAACCAGAGACAAAAGCCGAGTGATAACCGTATCACCCGGGCTAGCATACCTGCTAAACGGAAGTAACTTCAAGACCACCATGAAGCGAAAAGCATATGACGCGATGCCAGTGATGGACGTCACGGGCTGATCCCTGTCGACTGGTGCGACTGAAAAACAAAACAGTTGCACTAATCGAGTGGGCGGACGAGACTCCCTTGGTGAGACAGAAATTGGCAGAAAATGCGAAACAAGCCCGAGTGATAAGCGTAGACGCTATGGTAAACACTCCAAGGGTGAGGTCGCGGACCAACTAGGTTGTATTAGAGCCTCGGAACATCATGAGGTAGTTGTGTACGAAGACAGAGGCGAAAACCTCAGGAAGCCGATACACAACAATTCAACCGACTGTTGGGGGCACCCAATCCCCGCTTCAACTACCAAAAGCGGTTCGGAACGCCTCCAGGAAAAAGCAGAAGCAGAAAGGAACCAGGAGCGCAGCCCTACCAAGTGTAAGGGCCGTGTCACAGCGTTCCTGGCGTCTTTCAAAGCAGCAGCACAAAGCTTATTCCTACAGTCGTGAGAGCCAAAATTGCCCATGCCTGCGAAAAAGACAACTCCCAGTTCAACATTCCAAAAATGACCTCGGACTAGAGCTGACATGGGACAAGTCAGTCCGCCAAAGTACATACCAACCAGCACAGGAACCAGTGAGCCATGCAGCGAATGCCTTCTTCGAGTTCCTCGCCATAACGAGAGCAACAAGAGACGTCAATCTCAGGAACTGCAACAACATCCTGCAGTCCTACAGGCGAGCAAACGAGGGCAGCATCATCGAATCTCGACTGCTGCAGAAGAGACTCGAAGAGGCTGAAGCAGCCATATACAACAACGACACATCATGGGAGCAATGTCTGGTCAGTATATGGCTGCCTACAACGCGACAAGTGGCTTTGTGTTTCTGGAACAGGAAGATACCGAACGGACTGGTAGGCCAAAATACGCAACTCCACCACACGACCCTATTGTTGTCACCGCCCGGTGCACCAAGATAATGTTGGATGACAGAGTCTTGCAAATGGCGAAAGCCATTTCGGGAGACTCTGAGATCAAGACATTTTGGAAACACTGGGAGGTACCCAAAATACAGTGGGTCAATGGAGTTCCCGGATGCGGAAAAACAACTTGGGTGGTAAGACACTTCGATGTGGACAAAGACGTTATTGCAACAACAACTACAGAGGCAGCAAAAGACCTGAAAGAGAAGTTAGCGCACCGAATCGGAAACCTGGTAAAAACCAAGGTGCGCACTATGGCCTCGGTTTTAGTAAATGGTTTTAAAAAGAATGAGAGCTATGTCCGCCTGATGGTGGACGAGGCTCTCATGAACCATTTTGGGGCCATAGAAATGGCTTCTAGGCTGTCTGGAACTAGCGAACTTGTCCTCATCGGAGACGTCAACCAATTACCTTACATAGACAGGGATAACCTGTTCGATCTAAGGTATAACCGCCCTAGCCTGGTTACGAACATCAGCCAGGAGTTATTGTGCACGCACCGGAACCCAATGGATGTTGCGTATGCGCTGAGGGAAATATACTCCGGTATATATTTTTCGGCTGCCAGTAAAAGGTCCCTGCGCCTCGAGAGTTACACAGGAGCGAAAATCCCCAAATTCCTTCCAAACGCCCTCTTCCTGGTCCACACTCAGGAGGAAAAGGAGACCCTGACCAGCCAGGGCTATGGAAAGGGCAAAGGATCACGCACCTTTACCATTCACGAGGCGCAGAGACTGACGTACGAGTCAGTCGCGGTAATAAAAACGAAAGGCAACATGAAGCTGCACGAGAGCGTCCCGCACGCAGTCGTCGCGGTTTCCCGGCACACGAGGACCTTTGTCTACTACGCCGACGACGAGGATGATGCCATCGGACGGTTTGTGAGGCAAGCGATGGTTGCGACCGAACAAACCATCTATAGCTACAACCTAAAGATGGCAATCAGGGATCGAATCAGCGTGGTGATGGAGGCCCTGGTTCAGCGTAATGTGGGCAATGTGGGCTCACAATAACCTGTAACTAGCGTTAAGTTATTTAATATATAAAATAAGTGGTGTAAAAACTGTAACTGACAAAGAGATGGTGTGGGCATTCAGAGCAGACATGCTCACGGAAATGTGTTGGCAAGCGGTGGCGTGTGTGGCGGGTCGCCATCTTCCCTCAGAAATGGTTGATGAAGGCGATGGCTGGCACATGCGCCAACTCGTGAACGGGTGCTGTTTGCGGACACTGGTCTGCTGTGAATGCTTACACCAACTCAGAATAATCTTAATAGTAATAATAAAATTTAGTTATATGTATTAGTTAATAAAATTAGTATATAATATAGTAAATAGTTAGTTAGTTTAATATGTTCCCCATGCATGTATATTTGTTGCATGTAATAAATTAATCGTAAGTTTTGCAAATCTAAAAAGTTGAATAAAGGCACGGACCCTGGAGTCTGTGGAGTAGAGTTTAAAAAAAAAAACCCTTTTCTATCATCTTTTGATGTTTTTTTGTAATTACCAACTCTAAATAACTATCGTCTTGTACATGAGTAACAAAGGCTTCACGACTTTCAGCTTTTGAAGGTTTTCACTTATTATCCTTTACCTTCTTCTTTTTGGCTGGTGTGGGGGTGTACAAAGGCTTCACGACTTTCAGCTTTTGAAGGTTTTCACTTATTATCCTTTACCTTCTTCTTTTTGGCTGGTGTGGGGGTGTCGCACTTATGCCCGTAGCTCACCTCCGCTGCGAAACCATAACAGCGGAACCGCATTAATTTCGCTGTGTTTTGTCCGTATGTAGGAGAAGCGGAACTGCCACGGAACTGCCTGTTCTAACGCATAGATTTAACTATATTCTATATCTTTCCCCGCGCGGTTTCGTCGATAATACTCCGACGCCAGCCACACTACCGCGCTCCGGCCGCCATTTTGTGCGGTGCCGCGTTGTTTTCGCACGTGTTTGTGGAAATCGACAAAAATTAAAAGCGAAACTAAATTTTTTTCATAAAATGGACGTCGATTTCACAGAAAAATTAATTCAAGAGGTCAGAAATAGACCAATTCAATATTTATTAAATCATCCGGATTATAAAAATAATATGAAAAAACTGCAGGCATGGCGAGAAATCTAGAGGGAATTAAAGGAGGAAGGTATGTAGTCTTTTTATAATAATAATAGACTGTATTTGTAATGTATTTGTTTATTTTGCTTATAAGATAACATTATGTATTATATGTATAATTATTTATTTGTACTTATTATAGATAATATTATGATAACGTTAAGTTCTCTGCGTTTGTGTAAAATATTGAACGAATTTATCTCTGACCTCAAACGTTGCCGCCGATGCTCTCTGTCGGTTGCCAGGTTTATTTTGTGGTAGAAAGGCACCTAGCTGTTCTATTTTAAAGCTGGAACTGGTATGTACGGCTGACTCTTTCGTCTGTATAAAGTTGTGCAAACAACAAGCTGCTTTTACAATTTTTATTGTGTTTGTCAAATCTGTTTCGAAAGGTCTTAGGAAAATCCTAAACTTCTGTGCCATTATTCCAAAAGCACATTCCACAACTACACGTGCTCGACTGAGCGCCTGATTAAATCTCTTTTTATCTCTATCTTGCATAGCCGCTTCTCTTACAAAAGGTCTCATCAAAAACGTTTCCAGCTTAAAGGCACCATCCCCTATTAAAACATAAGGCAAAGGATCTGTGCCTTGTTGTAATGGTTGGGCATTTGGTACATTAAGTTGACCAGTTCGCAATAGTTGTAAAAAGGTGTTTTTTCAAATATAGTACTATCAGAATCTTTTCCAAACGATCCAATGTCAACATATATGAATTTGTAATTAGCGTCTACAACAGCCAATAACACAATATAAAATTTACTTTTGTAACATTAAAACATTGAGCCGCTACCTGGAGGGCATTTAATGGTAATATGCTTTCCATCCACGCTACCCAGGCAATGAGGAAATCCCCATTTCCCAAAAAAGTTTTCTGCGATATTGAGCCACATTTCGTGTGTAGGTTGTGGAATGGCTAATGGTTGTAAAACATTCCATATTTCCTGACATACTTCGGTCACTATTTTTAAAACTGTTGAATTTCCTATACGATATGAAAACGATAATGTCTTATAGCAATCTCCAGTAGTTAGGAATCTGCAATGAAAATAATATTAATTTTGTCTTATTTTGTTATTTTTCAGTCGTAACTTTGAAAGGGAAGTGGAAGAATTTAAAAGACTCCTACAAAAAGTACAAATTATCTAAAAAGAGTACAAGTGGCCAAGCTGCAAAAAAGCTTCAAAATTGGACTTGGGCAGATCAAATGAATTTCATTGATCCAGCAATTACATTGAATGAGACTCAAGGTAGTATAGCATCTCTGAATGTTGAAGAAGTTAATTCTACTAACTTTCAATCTACGGGAGACAAACTACACAAGACGTTGCACAAGATACCCGCCCGCAAGAAACTCAAAACGCCCAACAAATTTATAGAAGGCATAGGAGAAGTAATCCGGATCCGGATCCAACAGATAGAATGATCCAGTACTTACAAAATAGAAGAGATCGCAACAGAAGTGAAGATAAAGTTGATGTAAAATGTGATGGAGTAGATTTATTATTTTTGGGATACGCTGATACTTTCAAAAAACTATCAAAGCGAACACAAATAAAAGCAAAATTTGATATCGCCCGAATTTTGATGGAGGCTGAATTAAGTGATCTGGAGGCTGTAACTTCTAACAGCAACTCTACTGCAACGGGTAGTTTCAACTACTCTGTTCTAAGTGATACCACGCATTCTCCTGCTACTCCAGGAAATTACTCCATGATCAGTGACGCAACAGTTACTGACAATGCTAATTATTATATTCTTCCACAAGAGGGCAATACGGCTATACCTACTGATTTAACAACCTCAAATCAAAATGATCATGAACAAATGAACATGTTTCACTTATCGTAGAGTTAGTAACATGCCGAATATTTTTTTTTGTATTAATGATTAATAAATAAATAATTTACTTACCTCAAAGTTAAGTCTAATCTTTCTCTGCTAGAAATAGCTTCCCTAAACCTTGCATTTTGTTTAGTAATATGTGGCTTCAAAAGATTATGTAGATCTTCAAAACTCCCTGGACTCATTCTAAAATATGTATAAAAACGATCTTCATGTGACTCTAGTTCTTTACATAATAGGTTTTCTCCTAATTTCTTCCTTTTTTCATTAATCTCGTGCACCCAAATTCTACGAGATTTACGCCTTTTCAAAGTTAAAGTCCACAATAATATTTCCTCCTCCTCTGACTCTGATAACGACGACATTTCGCTCCGATGGCTGACTGATGACTAGCAGGTTCCGACGCCCGTTCCGCAACTACACAACTACACTTTATCGCAGCGGAATTCCTACAGCGGTTTCGCAACTGAAGTTTCGCAGCGGAGGTGTGAGAAGGGCATTAGAGCTTGAAGAGGCAGCAGCATTAGCGGGCAAAACTATGATGCTTGGATTAATGAGCTCTGGTAAACTCAATATAGCCGCAAGATTACCATTATCTTCGGTCGAATCTGAAATAACAAACATTGTTACTTAAAATAAATTTTATTACCTACTTTCACATAAATATTTTATTAAAGTTTTTTTTTCTTTTTGCTTGAATAAATAATTGCTTACATTGCGTCACAGGTATGTTTTGATTTTCTTTTAATACTCGTATATCCTTGCAAATTATGATGCTAACAAATTTCTAGCATTTTCATTGTCTAATGATTTACCAACTGACTTTAACAATCCAGATGCCTCAAAATTTTCTTTTAATATTTGCTGTAGTTTCTGAAAAAAGAAGCAATAATTAATAAAATAATTACTTAGAATCAAACTTTATATTAATATCGCTGCGCCTCGTGGTTTCACCTGATTTTCATTGGAAAATGATATTTATGAAAAGTACCTATCTGATACTAAAATTCAACCAAGTCTATTCATCCGTAGCGGCGTGAATACAAACACACACAAACTTTCACAGTTGTAATATCTATACTACTACTCTACCTATAATATAAAAATGAACTTCTATTTCTCCTGGTCACGCTATAACTTGAGAACTGTTTTACCGATTGCATTCTTCTTTTTTAAAATGATTTCTAATACTTCGTTGAAGGTTCTTACATTAAAATGTATTTGCCGTGCTACTTGAGTTTGATGTGGGTGAGGCTGCATTCAAGCCAATAGCTCCTGGATACGATTGATCTGCTGGCGTCTGCTCTGCTGGCGTCACCCTTTCTAATTCAGCCTCTAGATCTTCGGCTACTATTACTGGAATGTCCTGAAATAGATTACATACCTTTAATGAAATATTCTGGTCATTAAATAAAAAACTTTATCTACTCTGATACTATAATACAAAGATTATAAAACTGAAAACAAAATTCTTATGACAAACATTACGTACAGGCCAAAAATAATAAAAAAAAAGTTTAATTACGATACAGGTCTTGTATGGACACCTGTAACATAATATAACTTTTTAATCATAACGATACACCTATACAACCTCCAGCTGGACCAATGAGGTTGAACCTCTACTTTAAAAAAAAAGGTTTCGATGAACGATTCCGCGACGGCGCAACACGCATGCGCAATCGATGTTTGCGCCTTGGCGCCAACATTTGACATTTAAAAAATCTTTTCAATATTTAAACAAAGTTTGGTTTTGTTTGTAAAATACATAGGTTTTTGTGTAAAAACATGTCTGAAAGCGGGGATAGTGGTGATTGTACACCACCAGACATTCTGGAAGCTGCGTCAACCATGACCATGAACCTGTTGCCGGCGAAATCTAGGAGCAACTATAATAAATGTTACCACGAATTCATGGAATAGAAAATTAATAAAAATGCTACATACAACATATTGACGGAAAATGCACGACGCAGAGAGTTGGCATTAACAAATTTGGAGCTTTAGGCAAAGTTATTGCCAGCTATCTTCAACTTACCGACCCCGAATTGTACACAGGACACTGCTTTCGCCGAACATCTGCGACCTTGCTAGTATTTGACGCTGCCGTAGAACCTTACAACATTGCCCTCGGAATACAACTTCGCCCAAAACCAAAAATTTACTCAAAGTAGTTTTAGCCCATTCATTTTTTTTAATGGCAACATTTTTCAACATTTTGTGCATTCTCTGACGTATACATGGCAACACAAATTATCCGTTGTGTTCCTAACTTCACTCAGTTGACTGTCAGCAGTTGTCAAAGTAGACGTCTACGCAGGTGGTGCCAATTTTGTTGTTCGTGTTGAATCCAAAAGAATTATTGGAGGTGAGTTTAAGATATTGTGCTCATAACTGATTGAATAGCGATTAATTTTGTTCTGGTTTTACCGTTTTAGCTGTCTTTATTACGAAAAAATTCAAGTGGGTAAAGTTGTAAGCAACTGTGTAGCAAAGAGTTTGCAACATTGCCCACCTTAAAAATGATGTTAGGGTTGTCACTTTTTCAATCTGGAAAATATATAAATACAGATAAGGTTTTAAATTTTTTATTCTAGGTAAAGATTGTGAGTCATATTTGTACTTACCTTTGAAGGCTTAGATTCGCAACTGGACTCAATAGGTGGCGCTGCGCTTAGGTTTTACTAATTTTATGACAACTTTTTAGTAGATCGTATGGAGTGGTAAGGAGGCCTTTGCCCAGCAGTGGGACAATATACCTAACCAAAAAGTATTTGGCAGGTCTGCTAGTTCAAACACTTTATTATGTGAATGTAAGCTAAGTAAAAGTATTCCTAGATAAGATCTTGGCCGAAGACAGATTAGGTATTTTTCATCCGAGTGGTTGAAAAATAAATTATTTTAATAAAAATATAAAAGGCATACATAATTTAACGAATAGGTGATTTAAGTGGTGATGGTCCCTTACTTAGCTTTACATTTCCCTTGTATCGTGGGTCATTTTAGATGCATTACAAACACAAACACCTATAAACCAACTACCTATTTGCTTTGTACATTACACAAAATGAAAATAAATGTCCCTACTTAGTTTTTTTTACCTACAGGATGGCCAAAACAACGAGAAAAAAAAGCCGAAGACGTGTAGATGCACGACCGTACAAAAACTACTCAGAAGAGATGTTGGACTTGGCGGTACAATATATAAAAGAAAAAAAAATGTCTTCAAGAGAAGCCGAACGCCAGTTCGGCATACCGCGGCGCACGTTATTAAACAAACAAAAAGAGAATCACCCAATAAATGTAGGGAAACCTACATTGTTATCCGAGGAAGAAGAGGAAAACATTGTTAAAGTTATAGTTGCAGCAGCGGACTTTGGTAGTCCTCTAACGAAGCTGGATTTAAGGCTGGTTCCATGATTATTTAAAAAAAATGGTCGTGACGAAATCTTTAACAATCAACCTCCCGGAAAGCAATGGGTAGAATGTTTCATGGAAAGGCATGAATCAAAACTGACAACGAGAAGCTGTCAAAATATAAAATTGGCTAGAGCGGAAAAAACAGTGGACGAATTCCTTGAATATTTTAACAATTTGGAAGAAACACTCAAAGATATTCCTTCAACACATACTCGTATATTTAAATTTGGATGAAACCAATTTGAGCGATGATCCGGGCGTATCCAAATGCATTTTTAGGAGAGGAGTTAAATATCCTGAGCGGGTTTTGAATTCCACAAAAAGTGCTATTTCATTGATGTTTACAGCAACAGCTGCTGGCCAAGTTTTACCTACTTATGTAGTGTACAAAGCTGAATGCCTTTATTCTGAATAGATTTCTGGAGGCCCTTGAGATACGCGCTATAATCGAACAACGTCAGGATGGTTCGATTCCGCCACTTTTGAAGAATATTTTAAGACAGTTGTCGTACCATGGGCAGACAGTTTACCTGGAAAAAAGGTGGTTATATGTGACAATCTATCCAGTCATCTCAACGTCACCGTTATTAAGCTTTGCGAGGAACACAATATATCTTTCGTATTTATACCTACGAACTCCACACATCTTACACAGCCTCTTGATGTAGCTTTTTTGGCTCCCCTAAAAAAGGCTTGGCGAAAAGTCCTACTTGAATACAAAATGGAAAATCCTAATCAAACTGCTTTAAATAAAAATCATTTGGGTTGGCTTTAGAATCGTGACCCCTGAATTTGGTGAAACAAAAACTGTGGGTGGGTTGAAGGGGTTTGTATAAAGCGTATTTACAACATTTTAGCTGCCGGAGAGACGCCAAAATAGTCTAAATAGTTTTTTAAAGTTTCAATAAAACACCGTAATTTTGATAGTGACAGGTGACATAAATGACATTAATGCGTAAAACGAAACGTTTCTAGGTAACTTTTAGCCTTTTTTGACATGTACGTTGTATGTAAGTTCTTGAAACGGAACGCAAACATCGAAGATAGCGTAATGTCACTGTCGGAATACTCGCGTCATTCCGTTACTTCCGAGTGTACGTGAATGTTTTCTCCTGTTTTTCTGCGCTTTCTTTTGATATCTCAACGACTTTGCTACGATTTTGGACTCCGATTTTGCTGCTTTACTGTACGACACCTGCTTGCTCACTGGACACTGCGATTGCCTTTGGAAGATTTGATAACTGGTACCAGCTCGACGTGCTCATTAGTCATCGCGATGGCGTCTCCTGTGCCTGGACCTTCATCAAGGGCGGACTTTGTAGATGACGGACCCGTTTCGGACCGGCATTTGTACACGGAGGAAGTTGTACAAATGTGGAGCCTACCCAAAGTTGTGCGCGAATTGGGAACCATTGACCAGTGTCTAAAATTCGCTGAAGAATACAACATGGTGCAACGCCAAAAAATGTGCCGCACGCATCGCACCCCTATGCGTTTATCGAAAACAAACAAATCGTTTGGGGCTTGGGTGTGCACCAAAGGCCAGTGCAAACAAAAAGGGAAAATATGCCGAAACACTGGGACATTTTTTGAAAATGGCAAGATCGACATAAGACATGTATTTTATCTCATATATGCATTTGCCCACAAATGGACTTTTGACTCGGCAAGAAACGAAGACCCTCTAAAAGAAGAGAAACAACAGTGCCTGAGTACTTCAACATTAAGTGATTGGTACAACTACTGTCGAGAGTGTGTAGTTATTTACCAACTTGAAAGAAATGAATATGTGGGCAAGATTGGAGGACCTGGAAGAACTGTACAAATAGATGAATCAAAATTTGGAAAGAGGAAGTTTAACCGAGGACGCCACATAGAGGGACATTGGGTCCTCGGAATGATTGAAGACGGGTCAGAGGATCTTCGATTAGAAGTGTGCCCAGACAATGTACGCTCTGCTGTATAGAGTATTTATGGAGAAGAAATGTGACTAAAAATTAAAAAGACCCATTCATCGAAACTATAAATGCTATAAATTATGTCTATAAAATATAAGTTCTAAAAATAACAAATTGTTTTTCAATTTTAATTATCAGACCCATACTAGTAGGAATGTGTGCACAATAGTATATTAGTACCTAATGAATTGGCAATGTCACTTGTCTGTGACAAACCTATAGGTTAGGTTAGGTTTGAACTGTGACCCACAAGGGTCATGCATCAACAAGCTTCATCAAACTACTTTTGTTCCAAATTTGTGCACAATAGTATATCAGTAGCTATCTAATGAATTGGCAAAGTCACTTGTCTGTGACATACCTATAGGTTAGTTATAGTTAGTTAGAATAGGTCGAAGTCAGTGACAGAACCGACTCATAGCACCCCGATTTCAAGCTTCAGTCTTGTCGGATTGCAGAGCCGGTAGTAGATCGAAATGCAGTACTTAACCTCAAAATACTTAAACAAACATAACTCGAAAACTAATGGTCTCCGGCGGGTGGGGTTTGCGGGGGGGCACTACTTGGACCCCCCCCCCCTCCTCCCCCTAGAATTCAGGCGCCACGATTATAAATGTTTACCAATCATTTTCCAAAAATGTTGACAAATTTGATTAATAGTATAAAACTGAAAGAGGCCAAAATTATCCAAAGTGGGTTCAAAGCCGCCGGAATATTTCCATTAAACCCACGTCAAGTTCTTCAGAAAATTCCTGAGTTTGCTGACAATATTGGAAATTATAGTATAGATTCTACATTACTGGATTATTTAAAAAATGTGCGACAACCGAAGCCAGTCTCTGTAAGTCGTAATAAAAAAGTGACCGTGGAACCTGGGAAATCAGTAACGATTGATGATTTCTATCAAATTCTAAGAGAGAAAGAAGCAGCTGTTGCAAATAAGAAATCACAGAAAAAAAAGAATACGGGAGTGAAAAAAAAACAAAAACAAAAAAAAACAAAAGAAAAAGAATGACAATGAACAAGAGTTGTCGCAACTCATTGACGCTAACGAATTCATACCAAGTGATGGTGCAAGTGATGGTGAAATGGTAAATAGCATTGATCATAACAACTGTTCTGATATTTTTCCAGAAGAAAACTATTTAGTCGATCTCTTTTTTGGGCAAGATGTCGTAACCCAACTTCTCGACTTTAAAGACATTACCGAGCATCACAACACAGAAGTTACAAACAAAGAGTTAAAAAAGAACTACAAAGAAATCGGTGTTTACCTGTCAGACGATGAAACCATGAGTATTAAAAAACCAGACCAAAATAATGAAATGAGTTTTTTGGACGAAGTTACAGGAGAAATTGTAAAATCATCTTTTCAAGGAAGACCAACAGCTCCACCAAGTTTGGCTCCACCAAGTTTGTCTGTCCTTTGTACTAAAAATATCAACAATCTTTTGGGCTCCGCCATACAAGAAATTTTTGATCAGTCATCATTTGATGACATATTAAGTAAATAAGTATGCATATTAAGTAAATTTTCTAAGAAAAAAGACGTTCAAAACATGTCATTTAGGGCAAATACTGAAAATGATGTACCGTCATGTTTAAAACCAGGTACAATATCGGATAGCCAAAAGTCTGAAAACTGTCTGACAAAAAAATTAATAATCTCTAATGAAAAGGTAAATGCTTACAACAAGATAACATGTCCCGAAAAAGTAAACAAAATTAAAAAAAATTCTAAGCGGAGTAGACATTATAAGACATTCAGCTCTGCAGATGAAATTAGCTCCTATGAAAAAACAAAAAGGAGTAAAACATGAAGTTAATATTTATGAAAAAAATACTAATGATGAACCGTGTACATCAATTGACGCAACAAGAAAACGTAAACAAAATGATTCTAAAAATTCAGAGAGTCAAAGAGTTCAGAAGAAAGTGACAAAATGCATTTTTTTTACAAAAGATGGTACTGCAAGTAAAGAAAGACCAGAAGTAAGCAATAAGGTAACCAAGCGTGAAGAAAAGGCAAAATCAAAGAAGAGGGCTGTAAAAAAAGAAGAGAAACTTTAAAATAGAAACAAGCTCCGAAATTTCAGATACTATGAGCATAGCAAACACAGAAGATTCATTTGATGGAACATTTGATGAATATCTCACGGCTTTTTGTGAAGAACAAAACGGGAAAGAAAATATGGATCCGGAATCAGATGTTGTTGTACCATTTGGGTGCAGCGACATTCTATACTGCGCAGATAATAACTACCATAAAGATGATTGGATTGTTGCCAAGTTTGCAACGAAGAAGAGTCTGAAACACTATGTAGGACGCATTTTAAGAGTGAGTAACAATATTCCTACAGTCAAATTTTTAAGGAAAGTTAAAAATTAAAAAAATTCTAAAGGATTAGTTTTTACTTACCCAGACATAGATTATGTATGCGAAATGAACCACCCTGATGATATACTTCTGATTTTACCTAAACCAAATATTTCTCGGCGCGGACAAATAATTTTTAACATAAATTTATGTGATTACAACATTCAATAAATCACATAAGTACATATAATTTACGACTGTTTATAATCAATGACTTGCTTGCTTGTTTATAACCAATGACATAGATGTCCTTGTTGATTAAGCCTACGAATTTAAAAGTTAAATTGTTGTATTTTTGATTGTAATTTTTTGGCGTATTGTATACCTATTTGAATTTAAAATATTTTTGGAATATTTTGAACAAGTACCTAGGTACTTGTACATAGCCTAATAGTGTTATGCTGATATCCAAATATTTTACGTTTTTACTGTAGGATACAATAGCAATATTTTAATAGATTGGTCCAACTAAGCAACACATTGGGCTTTTAAAAAATTTTCGTTTTGAGTTTTTGATTTAGACAATATATAATTTTGTTTTGTCTTAAAACCGTTATTTCAATGTTAGGTAGCTTAAAAATAGCAAAAAATAGGTAGCTTTTGAATCGCCTGTTTTGGAAAGTATTGTTTAGACGTTAAAATAACTTCAGATGATTTATTGCTACTTTGTTAAGTTTATATGTAAATCCGTTTATTAATTATTAAAATAAGTATCTCTAAAAAAGTGATCTCTAATTATCCAAAGGTTAAGAAGTTGGATAACATGTATTTTTATTTTTTCATTCATAATTATAATTAATAATGATCTCCAGCTGTATAAGCGCCGCTTAGATTTGTTTATAAGTTTTGTTCCTTTCGGTGCCAATAGATGACGCTGGGAGTCCTTTATTGTTTAATTAAAATATAAAAAGGCTCCCTGAGACATCCATTGACGCAAAACAAATTAAAACGTGTTAAGAAACCGGAGCAGCGCTCTTGGACACTAAATATCCATAGGATATTTAATTTGGAAACTTTTGTTTTTGATTCAGGTATTGTATTAATTTTGTGTTTTCTTAAAACCGTAATTTCAAAGTTTAATTTGGTATCTTTTGAATTGCCTGTTTTGGAAAGTATTTTTCAAACGTTAAAACAACTTCAGATGATTTATTGCTACATTGTTAAGTTTGTATGTAAATCCGTTTAATGATTATTAAAATAAGTATCTCTAAAAATGTGATCTCTAATTATCCAAAGGTTAAGAAGTTGGAAAACGAGTATTATTGTTTATTCATAATTATAATTAATAGTAATCTCCAGCAGTGTAAGCGCCGCTTAGGTTTGTTAATTACTAATAAAAATAATTCGTACGAATAAAACATACCTGATTTTTATTTCGCAGCAACCCTAGCACTTGGCGTCTTTTGTATAAAAATAGCTTTGGAAGGTATTCCAACATGGTCCACCTCATCATATAAATAAAAAAAAATATTTTTGTCTGTTTTCAAGATGGTTTACATCTTTGCACCATTATTCGTTACATATTTTATTTTCTAAGCAATAGTGCTTAATGTTGCTGAGATTTTGAGGGTGGGCAAAGTTGTAAGGAATGGCAGATAAAGTTGCCCACCTCTTTAACCGTATATTCTGATGCTTTAAATCTAAGATAAACTTATTTAAGTTTTAAAAAATTATTACTTTAAATTAGCCTTAAATAACTGTATACTCAATTTTAAAATCAAGTCTATTGTTTTTGAGTTATGTAAAAAAAAAGCAAAAAAGCGGGCAAAGTTGTAAGGTTTGACGGTGGTGGAGATATGGCACTAAAGCGACACGGTGGTTGGAAATCAACGACAGTTGCAGAAGGCTATATAGATGATTCAATGACTAACAAGATCGCTATATCCAATTCAATACTTAACAGTATTGAAAATAACAGAAATGAGGTCAACATTAACACCCTCTCCGAGTACCTCCAATAACGCTTCCTGTCCGGTTCAAATTCATTTTCATAATTGTAATATTCAGAACATCAATAATTATTACAAGTAAAAATAAATTTGTTGTTATATTCAGCGTTTTATTTGCAATATTGTTTTACGTATTATAGTATGAGAGTAGATAAAGTAGTGTATGACACTGTACATAACTAGTCAAGTCAGGTGCGAGCGGGAGGAGCTTTTAAAAATACAATTTATTTGTTTAAGACGTCTAATGTCTTTAAAAGCTTTAATAAGATTAACTTAATTCTAAATAAAATCTAGAGTCTGACATCAGACAACCGTGAGAGCGGATGGGCTTATCAGCCAAGTCTGTTGAGTCAGCGTATCAGTTTCTAGAATATAGAACGCTGACACGTGGGATTCGTAGAGTCGACAGACTTAACTCTTCCCTCCTTAAGTTCGAAGTTCTCTTCTTTTGGGGAACTTCGAACACATGAAAATAATTTTGAGTGATATTTATATAATAAGAAACACAGAATTACAAAAATAAGGATGTAGACTCCAAGAGTCCAAACGCTTATGCTACGCACTTCAATAATTGCTCTTTCACTTTCACTATTTTCACTATCACTGTAACTTTTCTTTAGCGCCAATGCCAGGAGCTTCAAATCGGTCAGGTCGACGCCTTCCAGGTTTACAGGTGTGGAAGATGTGGTTTTCTCAGGTGAGAACAGCAAAGGTAAGTTTACGATTGGTAAGTTTGGGTATATTACATTTTCAATATACGTTTGGTGCCTTTTCAGGGTGATGTTTCGAATCTTCACTTCGCAGAGGTCGTCCAGAGTAAGTATGTAGGTGCCTTGTACTTTATGACGAAACATTTCGTTATTGCAGGTACTTGTGAGTAGCTCTTCATCTCTACTATAGAGTATCCATCTATTTTTTTTCAGGAAATGAACTCGAACCTTTTTAATGGTTATAGGGATTTGAGTGCATGATGTCACATTCTCAGCATACGTCATCAAGTCGGTTACGCAGGGGTCGTTAATGAACTGGGATATTTCATCATCAGTGCAGAGGAAGCTGGCCTCGTCGATTTCCTGACATGGGTGACTGAGCAATCTGATCTTCAACCCTTTCGCTAATAGGTAAGGATACTTGGGCAATATGACAACAGTGGAATCAATGGATAACACAGGTAAGGGTGTTAATTGGTAATAAATATAGGTATCCTTTTCAACAACAGGTATTTCCAAAAGGTAAGTAATTAGGTTTTCTTTTAAATACGCTTTCAGTGTAATGGTCTGTTCTATCTTAACTAAGTTTCCTAAACTAGGCGTAAAAACTAATTCTTCTAATTTATTAATATGTTCAAGTAGAGGCAACAGCTTATTTGATTCTATTATGGATTGGTGTAGAATTCCTAATCTACTAAATGACAAACTGGTTTCTATCTCATCTAATTGGGCGTAGATTACTTGAAAGTTATGAATTAGTAAATTATATGTGCTTATAAACTGAATACTTAAGTGCTCTAACTCTTCAAGAATTTTCGATAATATCCCTATTTTATTATTAAGTTGTTAATAATAACGAAAGATTAATTAATCTGTCGTATTTAATGGCATCGTCATTATCAAGATTTCCAGTTCTCATTTTAATAAGTGACCCTAGTGGATTAATAAGGCCTCTTTTTATTCGGACCGTTGGAATTATTTGGTTAAACTTATTTATAGTTATGTTTTTAAAGTACTCTACTTGACTTCTTACATCTACCAAATTATCAGCAAATTTCTTATAAAAATTAATCTTAACTAACTTATCTAAATCGGAGAGTCGTTGAACGTTAAACGTCAAATCTTCTTTTAAGGGGTTAATATCCAACACTTGCGATTGTCCATTTGTCTCTACTGATTACGGCAATTCCATTTTTCACGGGCAGGATTCCCGGGTTTTTATCAATCACCTGTTGAAGTTTAAGTGAAAGTTGAAGTGCCTGCAGTTGGGTCACCATGGCTACTGCCAGGGCGATGTGCCTGTGGAGGGCGTTTAACATTCTTTAGTGGAACCTTAGTGTTACGATTCTTTACTTGAATGGGAACTATGTTTCTAACAATTTCATCAGAAACTATAGCCTTTTGATAGCGTGGTTTGTCTTTACTACTTCTTTTGTTTACTTCTTTTGCAAAAATTGTATCGCCAGTATTTACTTTAAATTCTGTTTCTCCGCCTCTCTTCTCTATTATTTTCTCTTTCTGTTTAATGGCTTGTACTGATAAATGTCTGTATAGAAATTTAGTTCTGTTTGCATGTTCTTTAATTAATTGTTGCATGTACTGTTTTTCAAATTCCAAACTAAATACATTTTTAGAATCGGTATGTCCTAGCAAAACTTCAAAGGGTGTAAAACCAGTGGATGAGTGTATGGAGTGGTTGTAGGCCATTATAGCATAAGTCATTACTGTTGCAGCATCACTGTATTTGTGTTCGTACTTGGCCAGTCTATAAATTTCGATGATAGTGGAATGGAATCTTTCTATAAGAGCCATAGAGTTAGGGTTGTTAGGGGTTGCAATATGTAGATCTACTTTATATAGGGCTAGAAGTTATTTCAGGAGAGCATTATTAAATTCTGAACCTGAGTCCGAACTGATTTTGAGGGGTACGCCATAAAATGAGAAGTATTTAATTAAGGCTCTGACTACTTCGGGAGTAGATCTGTTAGGTATTTCAAAGGCTTGACCCAGTTTACTGAAAGCATCTATTACTGTTAAATAATAGCGTCCTTCAATAGAAAATAGGTCAATAAAAATTTCTTCTAAGGGTTTTGATTGAGTATGCGTCATTTGAAGTTTACGTTTTTAAGGTTTCCTATCGTATTTCATGCGTTTGCATGTTTCGCATGAATTTATAAAGCTTGAAACAGTTAGTTCCATGTTGTGCCAAAAATACGTGCGTTTGATGTGAGTTAGAGTTTCTTTAATGCCGCGGTGGCATGTTTTACCAGTATGATATTTACTAACGATTTCCTTTTGTTCTGATTTATCTTCAATAAACGTTACTCTTTTAGTGCATTCGAAAAACTGTACAGATTCCTTTTTAAACAAGTATATAACTGTTTGTGCAAATTGTCGCCTATGTTCTTCTTCTTCAAAGTAAATGAAATATTTCGTATTATTTTTTATGTATTCTTTCAGGAATTGTTTCACGAGATCGGTTCTGTGGAAAGGTAAGTGTACTTCAAGGATTCTTTGTTTCGGTCGGGATAGATTTTTAACAGATAGTTTATCTATAGACCAGGAGTAAACTAGTATTTGATTAGGTTTGGTGTCAACGGCTTCCTGCAAAATTGGAATACCTTTAGATTCAGGCTCCTCGCCTAAGTGAGCAGTTTCTGTGCTGGAAGAGTTTCTAGAAGCTGACAAAGTTGAACTACCAGATGAACATGGTATTGAATAAGGAGATCGGCATTTTATTGTTTTTTCAGAATCTGATATTGTTATTGTGTCTTCGTCGTCTGAATCTAAGCATTTTATTTCCTCCTTTTGACCTAGAGTTTTCTTTTGTTCTTTACCTAGTTCTTTTATTTCTTTCATTAATCGACTAATTTCTCTATTTCTAATTTCGTCTTTATCGATGTTAACTTGTGTAGACATATTATCTTCGTTTCCTAAAGCATTTATACGAATACGTGAGAGCGCATCTGCATTGCAGTTAAGTTTACCACTTTTATGGATTATTTCGAAATTGTATTCGGCTAAACGTCTCCATCGGGTTAATCTGCTATTTGTTTCTTTTAGGGAGTTTAACCAGGCTAAAGGTTTATGGTCAGTTACTATTGTGAATTTCTTACCGTAGAGATAAGGACGGAAATGTTTCACGGCCCATACTATGGCAAGTAATTCCTTTTCGGTGACACTGTAGCGCGTTTCAGCGTCGTTTAAAGTTCTGCTGGCATAGGCGACGGGTTTATCGTTGCCAACTGAACCTTGTGAGAGGACTGCTCCTAAAGCAAATTCTGAAGCATCTGTTGTAAGTATGTATGGCTTTTCGGGGTCTGGATATTGTAATATCGGTGCATTTACAAGTATCTTTTAACATTTTTAAAAGGCGGCTATATACTTTTCGTCGTCAACAGGCATTGTACGTTTTTGTCTCAATCGGGCTGTCATTGGTTGAGTAATTTTTGCAAAGTCCTTAACGAATCTTCGATAATAACCGATTAAGCCTAAAAAACTTTTGATCTCTGTGGTAGTTCGGGGTAGAGGGTAATCTAGGATTGCTTTAATTTTATCGTTATTGGGTTTCAAACCATCGCTTGTAATAGTGTGTCCAAGGTATAAAACCCCTTTTCTATGAAATTCGGATTTGTCTAACTGTACTTTCAAATTAGTTTCTCTTAGTCTGTCAAAAACGGTACGTAACTAAAGCGCAATACACACACAGAGCGGGTGCGGGCGCGGGTCGTGTTTCTCGCGTGACACGCGCTGTTCGTCGCCTTCACACACAACGCGGGCGCGGGCCGTAGGCGGGTCGGCCGCGGGCATGCCATGCTAGCAACAGCGGATTCAGCAGGCAACACATGCAGTGTGATTAATAATGTCGGGGGATTCGGACACGGACGAAGAGTTATTATTTCTACTTATTTTGAAAAGAAGAGCACAGAAACGAAAAAAAATCTGGGTTCATGAAATTAATAAAAAAAGACTACAATATGGAGAATATCATCGCCTGTGTACAGAATTAGAAACGTACGAGGATCGCTTCTACAAATATTTTCACATGTCAAGGGCGAGTTTTGAAGAGTTACATGATAAACTGAGAACAAGAATATTTAAACTCGATACAAATTGGAGGCCAGCTATATCTACAAGAGAAAAACTCGCTGTTTGTTTGTTTAAAAAGTTTGTTTAAAGTAAGCAAGCTTTTATTTATTATGTTTTAATTAATCATAAGAATAGTATCAATAGCCTCAATAGGCATTTTTTTTAGAAATAAGGCACACGCTGGTTGTTATATTTCTTATTTAGATATTTGTAGAATTAAATGAAGTTGAAGGCACATTTTTCAGTGACATATCTTCTGAGCGAATATTTGTACTCGTACATTGTGCATTATCTGAATGAATTGAGTAAACATTCGTGAGATCACAAACTATTGCATTCGATAAGTCTTGTGGCATATTACTTATCTGTTCTATATTTGTGTGAATAAATGAATCTTCTGAATTTGTATTGTCTGGTATTAATGACATCACAGAATAAGCTGGTGATTGGTTTACATATTCAGTAGACGACATTTCGCTTAGCTCTGCTTCGGAAAATAATTTAGCTAAATCTACTTTTAGCATAGCTTGTTTTCGCTGCGATAATTTTTTGAACGTTTGTGCGTAGCTTAAAAATAAATAGTCGACATCATCGTGCCTCGGTTTTTTCTTTTCCAAGTAGCTTTTAATCATGTTGTCGACATCTGGCTCATCTGGCTCTCTAGTCTTTTTTTTGACCCGGCGGGGTGTTTCAATTGGTTCGTTCGATGATAGTCGAAAAGTCGATATTGGATTCGAAGTTTCTGAGGATTCGTGCTCAACGAACGTCGCTGTCGCTGGCATATCCGAATTTTCTGAGGTTTCGGTTGGGTGGTCTCCACAAACGTTAGATGCAGTTCCTCTGGGGTTAATACCACTATCCAAAAACGATAGTTGCGCAGACCACATGAAGCTAATAGATTTTCTTTCACTCCCTGTTGTTCCTTTTAATTGCTTTTTATATTTAATGTATCCATCCCTCATACTTTTCCACTTCTTCTTTATTGTATCACCTGCAAATTAGAAAAATAAATTAGTTTATTTTTATTTCAGGTACCTAACGACTGGTGATTCGTATCAAAGTATAGGATTCTCTTACCGACTCGGAACCAGTACTATTTCGAATGTAGTAAAAGAAGTATGTAAAGCTATATGGGAGATACTGCAACCAACATACATGCCTATGCCTTCAGAAGATACCTGGAGGCAGTCGGAAGTGGGTTATAGAGAAATATGGAATTTTCCTAATTGTGTTGGAAGTATTGACGGCAAATATGTTAATATTAAATGTCCTGCTAACAGTGGTTCAAACTATTTTTGTTACAAAAATATATTTTCAAATAGTTCTACTGGCCATAGTAGATCCATTTTATAAGTTTGTCATGGTTGATATCGGAAGTTATGGTCGCCATAGCGACAGCTCAATTTTTGAGAATTCAAGATTTTATCAAGAATATATTCGCTATGACATGTTATTGCCTCCAAAACCGTTACCAGGCACAGATGATCCCGTTCCCCATGTATTAATAGGCGATGAAGGATTTGGACTTAAAACTTATTTAATGAGACCCTTTCCTAGGGCCACAGTGTTACAAGATACACGAAAAACCAACTTTAATTATAGACTATGCCGTGCAAGGCGTGTTGTAGAAAATGCTTTTGGGATATTAACACACAAATGGCGGGTATTTAGAAGACCTATGGAATGTAAAGTTGAAAATGCAATAGATGTGGTCAAAGCTGCAACTTGTTTGCATAACTACATCATTGTCAAACGGGGCAATTATGACTTAGATTTTTCGCAAAACATGGCGGCGACCTCGGTTACTACAAGAGGATTAGCATCGATAAATCCCACAAATAGACGATCAACAAGTGAATCTTTCCAAATTAGGGAAAAATTTGTTAACTATTTTAATACTAATAATTAAATAAAAATAAAATACTTACTTGTTTCATTTAATTTTTCTGCAATCTGCTGCCATAGCCTAGCTTTCAAAACAGCGTTTTTGTAGTTTTTATCACTTGGTTCGTACAAACAACTATGTTTACGAACACATTCAATAATTTTTTCATTGAGATCCATAGCAAAATCGAACTATTTTTTGTAAATATTCACAAAACAAACTGTCGACACGCGCAGCGCACGACCCGCACACGCGCCAGTGTGAGTGCCTTACGGAGAGTACGTGTATTACGAAGAATAGAACGACGTTATGCCCGCTCCCCACCCGCTTACCCGCGCGCTGTCTGTAGTGGCGGGCGGCGGGCGCCGCTCCCGCGCACTACCCGCCCCGCGGCCGACCCGCACACGCTTCCAGTGTGATGTCTTTCATATAAATACAAAGAACTAGATCCGCCGTACTCCCGTCCCGATCCGCGCCCGACCCGCGCCCGCTCTTTGTGTGTATTACGCTTAAGCTATGTTTCTTGTAGACTAGATGAATAGATAATTATATCATCTAGGTACACTAAGCAGTGTATCTCTTGTAAGCCACGCAACACATTATCAATGGTTCTCTGAAATGTTGCTGGTGCTGTTTTCAGACCAAAAGGCATACGAGAAAATTCGTAATGTCCTGAATTTGAACTAAAAGCTGTCTTTTGTCTATCCTCTTCAGCTACTTCTATCTGATGGTAGCCACTAGCAAGGTCTAGGGTAGTAAAGTAAGTACTGCGTCCCAACTTGTCAAATAGTTCCGTTATGTTTGGTAGTGGGTATTTGTCGTCGATAGTGATTTCGTTCATTTTTCGGTAGTCTATTACAAGTCGGTATTTCTTTTCATTAGTCGCGTCTAACTTCTTAGGTACAAGGTGCACGGGTGCACTCCAGGGAGAGTGTGATGGTTGTACTATTTTATCTTCTATCATTTTATTTACTTGTCTATTAATTTCGTCATTAATTACTTGGGGTTGTCGGTAAGGTCGGACAAAAATCGGGTCTTCGTTACGTGTTCGGATGTGGTGTTTCACGTTGTTGGTAAAAGTCAATGGTAACTTTTCAGTATAGAAAATGTCTTTATATTGTAGACAAAGTTTTTGGATAGAGTCTTTCTCTTTAGGGTTCATGTGGTCTGAGCGTAATTTACTAATATTTTCAGTTAAGATTTGGTCAATTTCAAAGTCATTCCGGTCGTCAAGTTTATTTAAGTCACATTTATCACTGTCATAATATTTTGTTACTGTTAATGGTTTGTGCAATTTTTAATGTCATTTCTTCCTCTCGAGTATTTTGTATAATCGTTGTCGCATAACCATTTTCACATTTTACTAAAGCGGTAGGCATTCTGGCGCCATCACAGAATAACTTGTAGTTAAGAATCGCTTCACCGTTTTTTAAATTAATCGGTAACTTGACTCGTTGTTCGGTACGTGGTGCAAGTTTGAATACATTATTGGGGTTGTATATTATAAGTATAGCTGTAGTTTGGGTGTAGATAATTTCATTTTTCATATCGATTTTTGCCTGCAATTGTTTAATTTATGCGTTTCAGGACTATTAAGAGTTGGAAATAAGGGTATGACTATTACTTCATTATGTCGGCTTGAAGCATGTGTGCTTCTAACTTCGAATGGTTCGTGGTATTTAAAACCTTCAAATAATTCATTTGCCTTTTTGGGACTAATGAAAGATCTTGAACTTCCGGTATCTATCATTAGCTTAGCATTTATTTCCGGTATCACTATGTACGGCAAGTTTAGTGTATTACAATTAAGTTGTATTATTTCAGGGGTTGGTTGGAGGCATTGATCTGAAAATTTGCATCATATTGTAAGGCTGGGTCTTGATCGTCTTGTTCGTCAGTTGTCTCATAAGTTTCAACGTTGTATGCAGAGTCAATGTCGTTATTTTCATAATAACATTCATTTTCAGGGTTTTCATATATGTCGTCAGTTTCAGATTCATTAAGATTATATAATGCGTTCATTTTGAATCCTTGTGGTTTTATTGGAAGTGCTGTACGCATGCTTACGTCAGTGGATAGCTGAGGTGCTAACCTCTGAGTGGGACGGTAACCGAATTGTTGCTGTCCTTGATTTAGTTGGGGTCGGTAGCCAAATTGCTGCTGACCTTGGTTAAAATGAGGACGATAACCAAATTGTTGTTGAGTTTGATTGAATGCAGGTTTATAACCGAATCGCTGTTGACCTTGATTCAGTTGAGGCCGGTAACCTAACTGTTGAGGAGTTTGATTAAATGTAGGTTTGTAACCGAATTGCTGTTGACCTTGGATTTGTTGAGGTCGGTAGCCTAACAGTTGGTTGGGTGTTATTAACCAAATTTAAATTTCGGTTGCGTTTGCTGAAAGTTTGATGTACTAGGACCACTTTGGGGAATTCCAAACTAATTATTTTGAGGTTGCGGGTTTGAAGTAAAGAAAGGCTTCATTCCAAATTTTTTTATGAAGGGATTATGATTCATAGTTTGAGGTTTTGGCTGCATCGTATTCTGAGATCGCAACATTTTATTTTTTGAATTATATTGATACATAAAGTTTACTTCTTCGAGAACAATACTAAGTGCATTTTCTAATGTGGTTGAGCCTTTTTAGGCGCACTATGCGAAGTAATTCTTCGGGTAAGTTGTACAAAAGTACGTTTTTCGACATACTATTGTATATGATGATTTTACTTTGACGTAAATTGACGTCATTAATTAGATTGACTTTGGCAATTAACGTGCTTTGGACGTGTTGAATCCTGTTACAGAAATCGAGATAAGATTCGCCATTATTAATTTTTAATGTTTCTAGTTCTATTGCTATGCATTCCTCTGAACGGGGATCACCAAAATGTTGCTCAAAAGCTACTTTTAAATCAGCCCAGGTATCTAAGTCTTGTCGTTCGCTAACTAGAGCGGCTGCTCTACCTGTCAGTCGTGATATTATGACGTTAAAAATGTACAAGTCCTGATGTGGATTATTTTCTATCCTACAACAACTTATTAAGTATTCGCATTTTCTTAGGAATAAACTTAATAATTTTTCGTCACCGTCGAACTTCGGTACGATGCTCGCAAATTCGCGTGGAATGTTAACTATCTCCATTTTATTAAAACTATTTATAAACTGTTATATACTTAAAGTATGAAATATATAAAGCACTTAATTATATCTATCTAACCTATTATATACTTTAAGTTGAAGTATATAAGGTAACTATATTTAATTCAAGTATGTACTCGATGAATTTATAAATCTATGTATTTATTTTTACTACTAAACTATATTATATTTTTAAATCGATTTTAATTTATACACTTAAACCTATTTAAAAGAAACCACAAAACACCTTTCAATTTTTGGAAATAGCGTTCGGATAATCTAGATACTTATAAATAAAATATGGAATAGGATTGGAATACGACTGGAAATAGCGATTAAGGTCTACTCACAGAATGCCCATATCCCTAGTTGTTTGAGCCTTATTTGTCCTCCTCTGGATCGTCTTAGCACTCACTCACTCGATATTATAATCTTATAATGTTCTTGACTTATTTATTTGGTTCGTGGATTTCCGTGAAAACGTAAGTCGCGGGGTACTGAAGTAGAGTAATCGCGACGCGGAAATCCTACCGGCTGCGCCAGTCAAGTCGGGTGCGAGCGGGAGGAGCTTTTAAAAATACAATTTATTTGTTTAAGACGTCTAATGTCTTTAAAAGCTTTAATAAGACTAACTTAATTCTAAATAAAATCTAGAGTCTGACATCAGACAACCGTGAGAGCGGATGGGCTTATCAGCCAAGTCTGTTGAGTCAGCTTATCAGTTTCTAGAATATAGAACGCTGACACGTGAGATTCGTAGAGTCGACAGACTTAACTAACTTGGTCTTATAACACTCGTGTGATACTATAAAAAAACTCGCCTACGGCTCGTTTTTTTAAAACACACACATGTTATAAGCACCCTTATTATGCAACAGTATCATAATCTACTGATACCTACCTACCTACTTAACTGCATAAAAACCCTGGGTGGCATATGGAGCTTGATGCTGTCGGCTTGGCTGCTATGCATGCTAGCAGCTATAGTGCTCACGACATCGGCGCGGGCGTCAATACATATTTTCACCAATGTCAAAGGATTTGGTAATACCATTTTAATTATTTTTGAAATAGGTAGGCAAAGAAATATTGCAGCTGAAATATTGAGACTACTTTCATTGTCTACAAAATCCGCCTGCCATATTTTCCAGCACCTAAGAAATAGGGCTCTAGGGTCTACTTGAGGAATCAGCTCCCTGATGTTGACATTGTTAAGCGCAGCCAGCGCTTGTATAGTACCTATGACATGACGAGATCGATGTGAACACAAAATGCCCATGACAAATTTGTTTTACTGTAGAGTGGTAGGTGGTACCTAGGTACTTACTAATAAAAACGGCCTGGAGCTCGGGAAGCCCCCAAGCCTGGAGCAAGTCAAATACTTCATCCATTACTTAGGTACCTTGAAAGGAAAACAAACTTACAATATGTCAGGTCGCTAGGAATAACGAACAGTACAAAATCACTTCTAAGTTTAGTTAGGCATACTTACTTTTTTTTTCTGCTTTTATTTAGGGGCTTTCAGTCGTCCAACGACTATGTCAGTCCTATATGTGCTGCTCTTAGATCTACACTTAACAACATTATTCTTCTTTAGTGATCCTATATACGGATCGATATAGAAACCTACCTGCGTCGGATGTTTGCGCCGCTAGGATACTTTGGAATATACCCACGTCACATCGGTTAAGTCCGAAGTGGGTAGATAGATCCTCCCTCATACATACACTTCGGGCACATTCAGTCAAAAAGTGGTATATATCATCTTTGATTCCACATAGGTTACAATCGGGGCTGTTTACTTTTTTCATTAAATGTTTGAAGCTATTAAAAGGGACGTGTCCGGAACGCAATCTATGAGCGACTACTATTAATTTACGACACAACTTAATGTTGGCAAACCACGGTATACGAGGAGGCTCGCTTTGCATAGTTTTGTACCATATACCTTTTTCTAAAGAAATTATGTCAAAGTATTCTTTCCAGAGCGTTGGGATATTGTTTTTGTATTTGAAGAGCACTTTTGAGTACTCTGGCTTCATAAACACTTCAGAACCATTTGATATGGCTTCTCTTGCCATTTTATCGGCCTCCTCGTTACCGCGTAAACCAACATGAGACGGAACCCATTGGATCCCGAGAGACACGCCACCAGATACCAGCACAAGGACTTTTGATAAAATAGTATAAGCTATCGATGCACCTCTGTGTCCAGAGGCGCATCGAGCTAAATGTTGTAAGGCACTTCTGCTATCAGACAGAATAACTACCTTTTGGAGCCCTGTGCTAATGACATGGGAGAGAGCCTCCGAGATCGCAAACAGTTCCACGTACATAATGGAGTAATTTGAGTTATTTACAAATCTATAACCTTCTCTAACATTGTGACTGGGATCATAGAAAGCTGCACCACGCCCAACTCGTGTTTGAAATCCGTCTGTATATATTTGTGGGGGCAAAGATTGCTTACGCCGCGGTTTGCGTTTGCGCACCGCCGCCCGCACCTTGCCCACACAGTCGTCTCCCCGCTTTTGTCGCGCAACATTGTCTTTATATTTGAAGAATAAAAAGTGTTAAATTGGAACATAGTTTTTTGGCCTTATAAAGAAGATCCCACATCATAGGTAGTCCGATACGCATAGGCAGTCTCCCACCTGCTAACCATCCCCAGGTACTGAAAGTGGTGACCCCGCGTTTACCTTTGATGTGGAATTTAAGGCAAAGTGCGGACTTTGAACATTTGTAAATGCAGTGTCAAATCAAAAATTGAATCAAGAGACGCAGATTCAAAAGGGGTGCTGTAGGGGGCTGGGGATGGTGCCCTACACGTCGGACATGAGTTCTTCTGTCTGCACCATATTTTCTCCAGGTGGTCTCAGATATGTTGGCACACCCAAAGTCCAAATGACTCTTGCAGTTAGAACACTGGACACCATCATTGAAGTTACCGTTACAGGCAGCGCACTTCATTATAAAAAGTATCAAACTAGGTAGGTAGGTTCAAATCAATAAATTAAAATAACCAAAATCAAAATAATCATTAGAGCAATCGGAAAATTGTGCCAATGGTTGGTGATGTATTTCTGCCGTAGGTGTAGCGGCCGGGACGCGTTAGCAGAACGAGTATTCGCACGGTACAATATATAATGCGTCTGCGACGACCTTGGAAGCTTCGGGATATTTTTCGCGCTCATCATTCGCTAATTACCTAAGTGTCATCATTGCTAGAAAAGGCGCTGATTTAGTGCCGTAAGTGACTGTAGTCAGTTGATATTCTTGAAACATATTTCTAGGGCTGTCCCTCCATATGATTTTTTGTAACTTCTGATCGTCAGCATGAACCCAAATTTTAACGAAACATTTTTTTCAATATCGGCTGTAAAAGCAACCTTATGTTGCCTCCATTTTAGGATTAACGTTTTTGAAGGTCTTGTTGCAAATTGGGACCTTATTTGCATTAAGCCTTAAGTCATTTACACTTTTTCCGCTGGATGTTTTTGCTGAAGCGTTAAATACAACGCGCAATGAAGTGATTGTACTGTCCCTGAGCACTGAATGATGTGGTAAGTAACATTCTTTTGTCGTATTAGATGATGATTTCGATAACTGCATATGTCCAAGCATTCGATATTCATTAATAAATGATTTACATTCGTTCAAGATATGCACTTTGTTAGATAGTTTTCGCTTTCGTTGGCGAAACTGAGCGACGGCCTTGGACTTCGATTGACCTAATTCTTCTTCCCAATTAGGTTCGAGGGGACGTTTCACTTGATACCTTCCGTCTTCCAATCGTTCTGTAGTCGACTGATACAATTGAAGACATTCTAAGGCTTCTGATGAGTGGAGTGGCTCTTCGCCTACGTCTTCCACCTCCCAAAACTTATGTATTTCATCAATATTGATTTGAATTACGTTACATTGTCTTGATATTTTCGCATAAGATCCATCCTAGGCGGGTCTGCTGTGCTATTAATGATGACTGTTCCGATCGGCATATACCTTCTAATACAATATTCGGATATACGTCGGCACCTAACAAAATATCGACTGGCGACATTCCGGATCCGCCAGTTGAATAAAGTTTAAATAATCCCAAGATGGTTTAGGGAATGAGTTGTTAGGTAAGTGCATAATAAGATTTTTCATGATATAGACTACTGTCATGCCGCGTTGGCGTCATGGCTACTGCGATTCATCGAAAAATGCTTACGCGTGTGTAATTTATTGCAAAATAAATAATGGTGAAAACCCGCCTGAAATCATAATAGTCGCAGCAATGTCAAGAATAGTGCCATCGAGCAAACTCATATCATTGCCACGCTTAGAGCGCTGTTCTGTTATCAAAACTTATGGCCAAAGTCGTGAAATGTTTATCAGGATACAATATCAACTGTTGGCAGTATTTAACCCGTGGACTGGTAATTGGCCAAATTTGGCCAATCTTTCACTAGCCTACACATTTTGAACGAAATATTGAAAGTCCTTGTCTTTCTTATGGATGTTTAGTAATGTATGAAAAGGATATACTATAATCTATCTCTAAGAGAAACATTTACTACGTCTACGATCGTTCTCTATGACTATTTCAACGTTGAACAAAAAGTTTCTTTCGCGCCACCATTTTGATCTGTGTTTCGAAAATTGTGAGAAGTGGTCGTGAAGTAAAGTGATTGTTTTAGAAAAATGCCTGGAAACCCAACTCTATGGGGTACTTGTCTCAAAAACTATTTGTAGAGTCCATTTCACGAAAGAAGTCCCGCGGACAATTGTGGAACTAAATTTGACAGATGGGGAGTTCGGCCATGTTGTCGTTTGTCGATGTTATCAAGGTGCGTTTGTTGTGGTAGATATTTTGTGAGTGTATTATTGGATTAGTGCGTTATAAGGTTTATTTACTATGCCAAAAGTTGTAAAAAGTGCAGGTCGAGAAATGATATTAAAGGTGAAGGAGTTCTGTGAAGCGGAACACAAGAATCGCGGCGTTTTAATACCATTAGACAATGTTCGCAAAAGAGTCGCCGCCATGACAGGTAAATTTTGGGGCTGCCATATTATACATATTTTTTCCCGATTGATTTATAGATTGGAGTTAAGTTTTTTTTAATGCACGATTTTTATTAAGGAAAATTTGAAAAGGAATTAACACAACACAACAAAAATTTGTAAAGTTATATTCAACTATAATGTAATTAGATACGGAAATAGTCATGGTTAGATTTTTTTTAAATTGTTCATTTTATTGCAGGTGTGTCAGAGAAAACTGTAACGAGAGTTACAAAAGAAGGCGCAACAGCGGCGAGTACTTCTAAAGTTATCATCACCCCAGGGAAGAGTCGCCCGCATCCCAAAAAGTTCGACTTGGATGGATTTGATTTGTGCGCTATACGGCAAAAAATTCATAGTTTTTATGTTGTGAAGAAGGAATTACCTACATTGGCTAAATTACGTGCAGCTTTGAGAGAAGACATAAATTATCAAGGAAGTATTACAACATTGCACCGTATATTGCATAGCATCGGTTTCAAGTATAAGCGATGCCAATCGAAACGTAAATTACTAATGGAACGTTATGATATTACTGCATGGCGTTCAAGATATTTGGAGAGAATCCGAAGAAATCGCAATGTGGAAAAAAAACCTGTAGTATATTTAGACGAGACCTATATACACAACACTTATCATGCCAAAAGTTGCTGGCAAAGTGAGGAGGAGCCTGGGGTGTTCGTGTCAGAGTCATCAGGGAGTCGTTGGATAATTGCTCATGCAGGAACTGAAAATGGTTATGTTAATGGTGCATTGTTAATGTTCAAATCCCAATCGAAATCCTCAGATTACCACGATGACATGAACTCAACAAATTTTTTGAAATGGATGAGTGAGAAAGTCGTTCCTAACCTACCTGAAAGGTCACTTGTGGTAATGGACAACGCTCATTGCACTCAAATAAATAAAGCACCTACAATGTCAAGTATTAAACGTGACATGCAGGAATGGCTGCGAGGAAAGGGAGTATATTTTGAAGATACTTGGACAAAAGCTGTATTATTTGGATTAATTAAGCAAAACAAAGGTCCACCTACATATGCCGTGGATGAATTATTAAAATCTCACAATCATGAATTGCTAAGATTGCCGCCTTACCACTGTGATCTCAATCCGATCGAAAAAATGTGGAGCCTTGTAAAGAGACGGGTAGCGGATAAAAACGTGGGCCAAGATCCAAAAGAAATTGTACGCCTAACAGAAGAGGCTTTCGAGTCTGTTACAGCGGAAGATTGGGCAGTTCAATGTAAACATGTACAGCAATTGGAGGAAGAATATTTAAAAAATGATGGTCTTATGGATGAAGAAATGGATCGATTTATTATATCTACGGCAAGTGATAGTGAAACAGAATCTGATTCTGTTTCTATTCACTCTTCTGACAGTGATCATAGTATGACCGATCATAATTATTCAATAAAACTTTGAATAAAACTTTTTAAATGTTATTTTATTTTTCTAATTTGAAGTTGGTTGAACATCTATATTTCCATTTTATATTTTAGAAATTACAGGAAGATTAATTTTTCACTAATCTGACCTTAGCAGTATAAACATCAAATAGGTACCTATATAAAAAATATATTCTATTAAAAACATTTTTTTTCTTATCTAACTGTTCGAGTACGAAGTTAATAAAATGAAACTAATGAACTATACATTATTTCCCCTGATTTCCCCATACCATATAAATTTAACCGTGGCAACATTATGTCGCGCGAATACAGCGCTGCGTCTGCGGGACTTCTTTCGTGAAATGGACTTTACATCATTTTCAACATTTTGTACTTCCATATGTCGCTCAAACATGTATATTTCATACTTTTGTACAATATTAAATATGTCAGTCTTAGCTAAGTTTTGGTAATACGGTGTAAGATTTTTAAGAGTGGAAGCTATACCATGCAGAAACTAGTCAATAGGATGTTCCTCTGTAGTGTTATTTTGATTTTTCTTTAATACATACTCCAACAAAGTAGCAGCAGCAGACTTTGGTTTGTCAGTTGTTTCCTGAGCAGATGCAAGAGAACTTGAAGATGCTGCTGGTGAAAGTGATCCTGTTCGATGGGATGTATGAACTGGCGATGGAATAGATATTATCACTTCTTCGTCCCTCAAAACTGATGGAGACTGTGCAGAGTGTGGAGAACCACTGTTCAAATCCGTATCTAATGTACTATCTTCACTTTGAGGACTTATATTGCTAATTGTTTCTCTTTCTTGAAAATACGGCCGAAGAAATGACAACTGCTCGTGATATTTATAATGTTTTTGTGATTCACGTCTTTGGCCACTTCTCGTTGCTGTATTCTTTATGGATTTACGGCATTGATCGCGAATATTATTCCACCGCGATTTGCACACCGTTGCTGGAAAGATAATAAAACAGATAATTTAACATTTTTGTTTGTTACAGATTCCTGACAACAGGAGATTCATTTAAAACAATTGCGTTCAGCTATCGAATGGGGTTTAGTACTGTGCAAGAAATTGTAACGAAAACATGTAAATGTATAGTTGACACAATGATGGGTGAAAGGCTCCTAGGCCAACAAGTGAGACGTGGAAGTCAACAGCGGACGACTTCAATACACTTTGGAATTTTCCAAATTGCATCGGAGCTCTTGATGGAAAACATTTTAACATCCAGTCACCTCCTAACAGTGGATCACTATACTTCACCTATAAAAAAACCTTCTCAGTTGTGCTTATGGCGTTAGTTGATGCCAATTATAATTTTACAATTGTCAATGTTGGTTCTTATGGAAAGAGTAGTGATGGAGGAATTTTTGCTAACTCTAATCTGGGAAAAGAACTTCAAAGAAACAACTTGTCTTTGCCCGAAGCTTCGTATCTACCAGGCAGTTCAACAACAGCTCCATATGTTCTTGTAGGAGATGGAGCTTTCCCTCTCAAAACTTATTTAATGCGACCGTATCCAGGGACCAATTTGAGCACCAATAAGCGAATTTTCAACTTTTGTTTATCCCGTGCAAGGAGGGTAGTGGAAAACACATTTGGACAGTTGACATCAAAATTCCGAATTTGTAATAGACGCATTCAAGCTTTACCAAAAACGTTGATAATATAATACTTTCTACGTGTATTCTTCATAATTTTATAAAAAAATATGACAAAGAAACAAATTTGTTTGCAGAAGTTGCAAGCACAAACGAAACTCTTGCAGCATACGACGATTTACCAGCTGTCGGTTTAAATGCTTCAAGAGAGGCTTTTCATGTAAGGGATACGTTCAAATCTTATTTTATTTCTCCGGCTGGCGCAGTGCCTTGGCAAGAAAAATTAATTTAAGTTGTTGTCCCTCAATAAAAGTGGAAAAAAATCAACTATTTCATATTAAGTGGTAAATAACGGATCAAAATGTATGAAATAGCTGTTTCTTTTTTCGCGATTTGACATGGGTCCCCAAAGTAAAAGTTATTCATTTTGATGAGTACTACCCACCATTTTCGTTCAAACCATCCTGTATTTAAAATATTCATAAACAACCTGTATATCAGCAATAAAGGCTAAATAAACAATAAGAACCTACATAAATGTCTACAGAATACAAAACATATAATAAAAATGTTTAAAACCTACCTTCACACTTTAATTCTTTTCCTATATTATCCCATGTGATATTTTTCTTCTTAGAATTCAAATAAAGTGGATTAGAAAGATCGTAAAGTATAGCATTCTGCCGTACAAGTTCTATCAACCTTTCTGTGTTCATGTTGCACTTGCAGATAAATCGTCAACTTTAACAAAAATCGGATAGCACTGTCAGAGCGTCCGTGCGACCGAGCGCGCTCCGGGACACTGACGCCTGACACGGAGCTGTGTGAACAAGTTCATACAATTTGTACGTAACCGATTTTTTCCCCGTCCCTGACGGAACACGGCCGGGACGAGTTCCCGGAAATGTGTGGTTAGCCCTATAAAATGCAGGGACATAGCGGTGCGGCGGTACTGGCCCGGCCGGGCGGCGCGTGCTTATAATATAGCGCGTTGAAGGCCGCGCTTCTCCCTATAGCACTATATGATTAGCAGCGATCGAACGTGTTTATCGGGGCTCTCTAGCGAGTAAAATAATAATTAATTAGAAGACTCCCTCCTCATAAAATGGTGTTGAAAGCAGGTTGTCCTGTTATTTTATTAAGAAACCTGAATCCACCTAAACTTGGCAATGGCACGCGTTTGCTGGTAAAATTACAAAAAACGTTCATAATACGAGTAGAGTGCACAATACTCACCGGATGTGGTACCGGAGAAGACGTATTCCCCGAATTCCGCTGATACCATCAGATTTACCGTTCCAATTAAAACGCTCACAATTTTCTGTAAATACATCTTTTGCAATGACCATTAATAAATCGCAGGGTCAAACTTTCAACGTTGCGGGCTTAGATTTGAGCGTTGAGTGTTTTTCTCATGGTCAATTATATGTCGCCCTTTCAAGAGTAACTTCTAAACAAAATATGTTTGTATTGTCTAATGACAAAAAAGCTGTAAACGTTGTTTATAAGGACATTCTGTAGTAGGTAGGTATATTATTTAGTATCAGTATTGCACCCGTGCGAAGCCGGCGCGGGTCGCTAGTAATCATACAAAGCATAACCTAGCACTAGGTGTGCTAGGTTATGTAACGACTTTTAGAGGTATTTCTGTGTCGTCATATAAAAGTGTTTTAACCACTTCGTGACAGATTGTTTCATTTTTGATATTGTACATGGGTTTATATTTAAATATTTGTTTATCGTATTATATCAATACAGTCCTAAAAATACAAAGAATCTTTTCACAAAGCGGTATTGGAACGATGTGGATGACTGCAAACGCTGTGTTTACGTCGTTTTGTTAAAAAATGGGGTTCATATATTAAATGTATATGTTTCTTTGTAATAAATATAATAAACTAAAAAAAAAAAAAATACTTTAAATAAATAGTTGACGTAGAGGCCTACTCCCAAAAACGAGCTACGATGTTTCGGTTGACGGATTTGACGATTTATACTGTGAAAGTGAAGAGAACACAAATATTGTTAATATTGAGAAATGTAATAACCTGATGATAACTGATTAGTTCTGATGTTCTACCCTCAACATCTAATACACTAAAAATTATGATATAGTTTAGTACTGGTGTGTGCCAAAGTATATTCTATCCATGGGAGGAGACCTAGTGACCTGACACAGGTTTTTATTTTAAAAAACCTACTTCGAGCACCAGCCCCCTCACATAGTTAGGTTTTATTTTGTCACTCTTTGCTAATTATGTTAAATTGTTTTTACCAACCTTTTGTGAGGAGGAAATAAATAAATGTTTATTATTATTATTCAAAATAAATCACGGATTTCATCCGGTCTTTTACAAAGGCTTAAGTGGGGCTGTAGCCAACACTTAGAGGCCTGTTTGGTATAAAAAATACAAAATAGTATAAAAAAACCAGAAACTTTTGGATGGATGGTGACATGGTATATCTATTATAAAAATGGGTAAAATGACAAGGCTATTGAAATGATTTTATTAGTGATAAAAAGATAGTGGGCTATGGAAGAGACTACGGCACCTGCCAAATTCAGTCTCATTTTAAAATTTTTGGGCAGGTGGTGATTTATTATTTTTATTTATTTATTATAATTTTATTCAAAATAAATCACGGATTTCATCCGGTCCTTTACAAAGGCATAAGTGGAGCTGTAGCCAACACTTAGAGGCCTGTTTGGTATAAAAAATACAAAGTAGTATAAAAAAAACCAGAAACTTTTGGATGGATGGTCACATGGTATATCTATTATAAAAATGGGTAAAATGACAAGGCTATTGAAATGATTTTATTAGTGATAAAAAGATAGTGGGCTATGGAAGAGACTACGGCACCTGCCAAATTCAGTCTCATTTTATAATTTTATTTATTATTATTATTCCTTTTATTCAAAATAAATCACGGATTTCATCCGGTCCTTTTCAAAGGCATAAGTGGGGCTGTAGCCAACACTTAGAGGCCTGTTTGGTATAAAAATACAAAGGAGTATAAAAACAGAAAAAATGTTGGATGAAGGGTAACATGGTACTTATATCTATTACAAATATGGGTAAAATGGCCAGGCTATTGATATTAACTTATTAGTGATAAGGAAGATAGTGGGCTATGGATGAGACTACGGCACCTGCCAATTTAGTCTCATGTTAAAATATTTAGGCAGGTGGTGACTTGCCATCCACTAAACGGGCCCCCCATAAAGGCCACCATGAGTGGTGACAAAAGGGGCAACGTTGGTGTGGATGGCCAAAGAGTGTCGAGAGGTGTGCTGCGGTTTCACTAGAGCGCTACTACCGGCGTTATGCCCTTTAACACTTCCACCCTTGGAGCTTTTTGTTACTTGCTCTTGCGTCTCCACCCCCGGACGGCCAATTAAGGCAAGCCGGGGGTCAGGGGTCTCATTTAGCCCCAGGGAGAATCAGGGTCCGCGGTGTCGCCACTCACCGACGGCTCGCCACAAAGCCGCCCCTGCGGTATTATATTATTATTATAATAATTATTAATATATTATTATTATATATTATTAGTGTTTTATAAGTGATGACGATAAATGAAATAAAAACATTATAATGTGCAATTTGTTAAAGGGTAATTTTTCTGCAAGAAAATGCAGAAACCGTTTTTATAATATTCTTTATTAGAAATTGAGTGGTATTCATGTCATAACATAATTATATAGAAAATATACAGCATACTACGAGTATGTGTCTCAAAAGAAAATGTATTTAGCTTACTGCATGAACGCAACGGATCTGAGATACGCGAGGGTTATGTCAATCGGTAGCCTGGAGCCTGGCTCTTGGAAATTCGGTCGCTATGGAGCGTTTCTCGAGAGTAGACCGCGCGTTGTAGCTTAGAGTTTTAAAAAAACGGTGGTTCGGCGACTGTAGCGCGTAATGTAGGGGTGCATATTTAGTCTTTGTGCAAAATGCGGTGTAATAATGAGTGTAATTTAAGTGGCGAAAACAGGCGCCAAATCACCGTTTTTGTAAAACTCTCGTACGCACAACGCGCGGTCTGCCCCCGGGAATAGCTCTATAGCGACTGAATTTCCAAGAGCCAGGGTCCAGTCTACCGATTGACATTACCCCTGCGCCCCTTAGATTCGTTGCGTTTACGCAGTAAGCAAAATAATTATGAACTTTCTTTTGAGACACCTTGTACAACAAGTGAAAAATGTAAAATATTTACGTGCTAAAAATTGTAACAATTGCTACACAGTATTGGCAACTGCCTATAAAATACATTAATACAAATAAAATTAATCATTATGAAAAAAACCTGTTATGACATTTAATCACCTTGACTGTATTTGTAATTTTTCACTTTCGCAGTAGAAAATATGAAATCCGTAAAGGTACTTGGTTTACTAGCACTGTAATCAAAAATTGTTTGTCTCTATTTGTGTTGATATTATTGACATATTCAAAAGTGTTGACATTTTTAAGTTTCAGACACATTTTCTTTATGTGTCCCTGTTTATGACAAAAATTGCATGTTGCATTTATCAGCATACTGGTTACCACCACACCGGAAACAGGCTGGTTTCCTCTTCCCCACAGGAGCAGATGTCATCTTAATGGCAAAAAGTTGTGGACGGTGCAGATTTGCTACTCGGTGAATACCCTATGTTCTTATTCTTCTCTTTCAAAGTCAAAAATCATTTATTCAATTTAGGCATCAAAGACGCACTTATGAACGTAAATTTTTAATTATAATTTACTTTAAAGACTCTACCGACGCGTTATATAGACCCAAACCAAAATATTAACCAAACCAAAATATATAGAGCCTACCGAGAAGAAGCGGCAAGAAATTCGGGGCATTCTTTTTATATGATGTTTATAATGTTTCTACTTAGGTACTACAAATATCACATTTAAGGGTGGCAGAGTGACATTGACAGCTTACCAGAAGTGGAGTATTCCAAGCATCTTTATCTTCTATATACTGTCGAACTTTATAATAAGCTTTTTTTGGGAAGCTTTGTATAAATCACAACTGCATGCACCTTCTCCTCCTCCAAGCTACTCGCCCGTGTGCTCGCAAGCCCCACAACAATATCAAAAGCTTCTAGTTTCAAGAAGTCTGTCCTTGATAGTTCTGTCTTGTATGCCACAAACGAACTTTCGATAACGATTTCTCAAGGCAGTATTCAAGAAACTTCCAAAATTGCAACCCATAACAACAAGGAAGTGTGTTTCAGAAGTATTTATTATTTATATCTATCTATATATCTTATCTTGGGGTGATACGTTCTGCACTGACCTTGCATGGGTGTTTTTTTTTATTGATCCGATAAAAGGGTGGTGTAGAAGTAAAAAAGCATTATCAACATCGCAGGTGAAACCACGGGACGCAGCTAGTATAATATAATAGCGCTTTCTATATATAATCAATTGTCATACTTTGAATTTAGGTGAAACTTTGTATTTTGCTTGTTCGAGTATCTATGCTTCTGAATGGCAGGTTTCATTTTAAATATTGTATTTAAAAAAAATTACAAATAGAAACAATTACCAACACTATTTTAACTTGAGTATTTATGAAATTTTAGAGAGAAAAAATCACATAGATTTTTCTTTCTAAGATTCAGATACGAGTCGAACCCGCGTCTTCCGAGAATCCGTTTCAGACGCCATGACCACTAGGCCAATGGCGATGCCAACCTATGTGAGGATGTGAATTTTTCTCCCTTAAGTGGCAATGTTTGTATTGCTGAGCAGGTGTTAGTGCTTTAAGGGTAACACCATAAACATTATGAAGGGTTGCGAAATCAATACGAAAGTTAAGTATTTGTAAGCATTTCGGTTGGATAATGCTGTCATGCCGTTCAATAGCTATCGCTGCCCATACGACGGTTAAAAACATAGAAATTTAAAATGCTCGGCTAGCGGTCATGTCGTCTGACACGAATTGTCGGAAGGCGCGGGTTCGAATCCCGTCCGAAGATGTGAATTTTTCTCTGCCAGATTGCAATGTTTGCAATCGCTGGGCAGGGGTTAGTGCTTTAAGGGTATTACTATATAAAAAAATGTATTTTTGCTGCTAAATAGAGTACCTACAAAAAGTAGTCATGGCAATGACGATTATGTGTCCTTATATAGATATTTAGTTTTAGGCCAATCCATTTTTGATCTGTGTACGTTCATTAGATTTCATTAAAACTATTTCACAAAAAGTAAACAATTTCAATTTAATATTGTTAGCGATTCAATTACTTATGATAAAATGGAATAAATTAGCCTGTGATTTTTATGTAATTAAATAAACCCAATGTTTATATTGGGTACCGATGTTCTCCTATTTTCGTTTATATAATTTAACACTGCAATGTACTCATGTTTTTTTTCACAATCCTTTCAGATGAAACACCCGGAAAAAAAGCTATTGATGCAGCTAAGAAAATCAAAATGCACTATGCCATGTTTGAAAAAAAGCGTTGGTAGAAAATTTATTCTCCGACAGTTTTAAAAGAGTTTGTCCAATCAGCACTAAAAAATCAACAGCGGAAGCCGCAGGGCAAAAGACGGACATAAGAAAGAAAGAATAAAATTTCCACTTAAGCTATTTTCAAGCGGTCACCTAAAGCATACAGGTTTATGTAACCGGTTATGCCTTTGCCAAGCACAAAAATTCCACAGAACATTTTGAAAAAAATAAATGGAACCAGGCATTAATGCAGCTATTTTGACCCACCTGAAAAAAAAACAATTTCAAACCCAATGATAAAATTTGTACTCTGGCATTAGACGAAATCGCTTTAACTGAGACTGACGTATAATATAGGAACTGATAAAGTCGAAGGATGATTTTGGAAGTGAAAGAAAAGGTGAGGTTTATCGCAGACATACAACATGTACACAGACGGGGCAAAAAACAAAACAGGAACAGGTTGCGGGTATTTTTCACCGGAACTTGGTATCTCAAATTCAAAGGCCTTGAATAAGACCACATCACCGACACAAGCAGAGGCTATGGGCCTACTGTTAGCAGCAAAAGACATTTCAAACAAAGATGAGATGGCCACCACAGTCTCTGAAGAAAGGGAACTACTAGCATTTAAAACAGATAGCGCGGCGGTCATCTATGCACTTAGAAGGCCGGTAACCAGGTCAAGAGTGATAGCCGAGTGTCATGAGGTTCTCCAAAACTTATCAAAGAAATATAGAATCGTAGTAGCATGGACTAAAGGACATGACTCATGCCCGGGGAACACAAAAGCAGATATCCTCGCTAAAAATGCAACCAAGCAACAGATAAGTGGAGACTTAAACGACCTCTGCAAGCCCTCAGCGGTGGAAGTACGGAACCTACTTTGTCGCTACACTGAAGTAGAACAACAGACTATGTAAGAAAAAAAAAGACTGCAAACAAGCAAGATCTATGTTTCCAACCTTGAACATGAACACAACAAACAATCTGCTGAAACTGCAGCGAGAAGACCTGCTACTTTTAGTAGGCCTTATCACAGGCCACTGCAACCTAAATTATCACCTTCACAAAACTGGTACAACGGACAGTCCACTGTGCAGAGGATGTTTACAGGAAGACGAGACCGTGAAGCACGTGCTGCTGGAGTGCACGGCTACGGAAAATATACGGAATACAACCAGACTATTTGAAGATCAGTATAGTTCTAGATTAACATCGGTTAACATACCACCAACATCACTGGAGCAGTTGTGCCAGCGACCCAGGGCCATACTCCGTTATATGAAGGAGTTGGGATGGCTCGGGTAGAGGCTGGCGGGGGAAATGCACAATACACCCCAAGCGGGACGTCAGTGCAGGACTTATCGCCCCCACTATGAACAAGAACAAGAAGGTTCGAATAATTAAATTGGTCACCGTTATTGAAGACTTTTGTATGAAGATTTTTCTGAGTATTGAATTTTTATCGCTTTCTCGGCGCTTTCGCGACGGCGGTCGGTAGTGATACCGGCGGCCGTGACGAAATGAGTGAAAAGAGCGTTAAAACTTCAGATAGTTCCTGAAAAGTCGCAAATAACACAGAATTACGCAAAATTATTGAAGAAAAAACTAGTTTTCTACCACCGGGTGTATAAATTTTGTACTAAAGTAATCCCTTTTATTGCAGGGCCGTCGAGTACCGCCGGGGGCGCAACTAACGACATATCAATTTTGAAGCTGAGGGCAGAACTCAGAAACTTTTAGCTGTTAGCGAACCTTAAGAACTACCTAATAAATTATACTATACAATTGTGTTCATTTTCAATGTTCCTATTCCCGTAAATAAAATAAATGTTTAGGGAGTAAATCCTTCTTTATTTAATAATTATTAAAATCTATACTATCAAAAATCAATTAATCAAGAAAGAACGATTATCGTCGGAAATCACTAATACTTGCCATTTTCTTTTGTTTTAGTGTTGGTACTCTCCTTCTACACTTTGTACCTTCAGGTTTGCTAAGAATTGGAGCTGGTTTCATACATTTTCATTTTCATGAAAATAGGTTAGCAGTGCACACTCTAACTAGTATTTTAGTCTCTTTGCAGTGACGCGCGGACTGATGTAGCGATTAGATGTATTTCAGGTGTTGCACAATACACCCCAAGAATGCACAATACACCCCAAGCGGGACGTCAGTGCAGGACTTAGCGCCCCCAATCAGAATAAGAATAAGGTGTTGCAAACCATGGACGACGGTTTGATATGTTACTAGACAGTTCGATCTTGAGATTGAAGATGTTGAACACACGAGATGGTGTGCATAAAAGCTGCGTGTATACTGCATAATGCCATTAAAGATTTAAACGGCGATCTGGGTCAGGAGGGCCGACGCGTGCTATTAAATCCGCCAACACATGAAATTCATCACATAATCCTCGGAGTAAATAATAAGCGTTATTGTGCGATTGTAAGCATTATCTATGGGTAGGTATGCTAAAAACGTGTAACGTAGATGAATGACATTGACGTTTAGTAAGCATTAGAGCAAGAAGGCAATAGATTTAGGTACCTAAGTGTGAAAGAGAAATAAAACAGAATGACCGTGCACGTCAAGCCTTTCATTTTCCTTTACATGGCGCTGTGCCAAAAAGTAATTAAAATATAGATATTTTTGTACGACAACATGCTTGTTGCATGCCCTTGTGGCTACAGGAACTGTGCAGTTTCAATCGTGTTAGTGCTCCTGGAGTTGAAAACGCCTGAGATGCTATGTAGAACTGCAAGCTATAGTGCAGCATCTCAAGAGTTAACGATTTTACAACGTTTTTTTAAGTTAATGGCTAGAACTATGACCGTATGCCCTTGTGGCTACAGAGCTGGCAGTTTCAGTCGTATTAATGCTCCTGGGATCGAAAACGCCTGAGATGCTACGTAGAACTGCAAGTTATAGTGCAGCATCTTAAGACTTAACAATTTTATGAACATTATTTATTACTTATATTACTTTTTAGGGTGCGATCATTGCTTTAACGTCCTAAAATGAATAGAACTATTTATTATTATTTGTGATTTAACTTCTCAGAACTCTTGAGATGCTAAGAGATGGTGTGTGAAGTTAGCATCTCATTTTCATAGCAGGGCATTGATCGTTAATTAACGATACCTAATAGTTAGACCGCACGTTCCGCGGCGCGGCGCTAAGAACAGGTTCAGACTAGTACGAAACGACAAGTGCCGGGCGACGCGTGGCAGCGAGTGAAACAAAATCAAAACTTATTTTTTGCCGTCGCGTGCGAGTGAGAAAGAAAACTGCGAAGAGATTTTTTCGTGGTTCGCTCGCCGGTGCTTAGAGAGAGCTTGAATACAATTATTCTGCTATACTCTCAAGCGCTGCAGTTGAACGTCTTTTTTCAACAGGTAAAGACATTTTAACACCAAAACGAGCCTCGCTTTCAGACGAGAACTTCAACATGTTAGTGTTTATGAATTTTAATTGAATTAGGTACTTAGTATTTTGTTTTGTTTCTAACCTGTTAACTTCTAGAACCTACCTGTACCTGTAACAAAAATAAATTGAGTAAAAGGGTCGCCAATAAGTATTATCGCGATAGGCATCATTATTTTTCAGAAAGCTATAAGGTTTGTTAAGATTGCGTACGATCACGAAAACATAACCCAAAAAAGCACACCATGGAAAATGATTTTATTGAAATGGAATCGACAACTTTGCAAGACCTCGAAAAGTTTACGGTTCCACAATTACGCGAGGAACTTCGTTTAAACAAAGCAGATTTAATCGATCGCATTGTACGAGACAATGAAACCAAAAAAGAAAACAACATTATGGAAGAATTCAAAGCGGAGAAACTCAAGAGAATGTCTCAACAAATCGAAGTGGAAACCATGCGTAAACAATTAGAAAACTTCCAACAAGGTACAAGCACGGATGCCACAGGTACGTCATTAACGTCTGAACTAATTGTAAAAATGTTAGATACTCAAAACGAGTTATTGAAGAAACTAACCAGCACTCCAGCTTCCCAGACTAATAATAAGAGAATAAAAGTAGTCAGCACTGCTGATACAAGCCAGGCAATACCGCCTTTTTGTGGAAAAAAATATGAAAATGCTACAGAATGGACAAAACAAGTTGACTGAATTGCGACTTTAGCCAACTGGTCAGACAATTTAAGTTTAGTTAATGCTGCTATGCGCTTGAGAGGACAAGCAAGCGATTGGCATAAGGCAATGGGCAAAAACATATATTCGTGGAACAATTGGAAATCAAAGTTAATTGAAAGGTTTAGTATCAAAATGTCATTTGCAGAATTTATAGCATACCAACACAAACGAGTATTTAAACCAACAGAAACCATATTAGAATATATTTATAACAAGAACGCTCTTTTTGAAAAGTCACCGACAATAATCCCTCAAGAAGGCATTACAGACCAGCGATGGGCAGTTCCGTTAGCGACTCACTGCTGCGAGACCGTGGAACAGTTGCTAGCCAGAGCATCAGCGTTGGATCAAATTCGTAAAGTAACATTCAACGATAACAGCAAGACACAAGTAAGTTAATTTAATAACAAAAAAAGCAACATTGTTAGCAATAGTTCTACACCATATGAAAAACAACAGTCAAATAGTAGATATACTCCAAAGTTTAACCCAGAATTACATAACGAGCAAGGTCAAACATGCTATAGATGCAAACAGAAAGGACATTTATCCTATAATTGCAAAATGCAACCTACAGTTCCAACCACATTCAAATATACACAAAACCATCAGAAATTAATTCAGAAAACAAGAACACATACAGTAAACCCTCTATAAGTTTTGATAATAAGGAAAAATTTACTAAAAGTCAAGTAAGCTGCATACAACAAGACACACCAAATGTCACATTGATTCCAGTAACATTTAATGGCTCGATGGAAATGCAAGCATTGCCAGACTCCGGTTCAGTCATAACAATTGTTGATAAAATGTATTACCAAGTGACACACAAGAATATCCATGGCAAAAAGGAAATTACAAAGTAGCAGGAAATTATTTAACTCCCATAGGATGGATTTCAGCTAGAATTCAAGTAGGAAAAATAGATTACATCATGCCACAAGTACTAATTTGTGAAAACTTGCCAGTACCAATGATAATTGGAAAAGATTGGCAACTAGCTGTTTATGCACGCATAATTCATGAGCCTGAATGATGGTAAATTTTGTATAATTACACCAACACTGAATATTTCCCAAGTATAAACAAGACACAAACGTAGAGTAGTAGCATGTTGCATAAATGAAAAAAGAATTACACCAACTATAAAAGACAATGACCTACAAAAAGTAGAAAGTTTAGTTGAAGAATATAAGGATATTTTCAAAAATGATGAGAATAATATAGGAAAATTTCCAGACTTTGAGTTTGAAATAAATTTAAAACATGAAAAACCATTAAGTTGCAAACCCTACCGACTACCAGAACCAGAGAGACAGTTTTTGAAACAAACCATAGAAAAATGGCTAGAACAGAAAATATGTAGATTATCAAGTTCACCATATGCTGCACCAATGTTCGTTGTACAACAACCTTTCCATGAATCTACTCCGTACAGACCCGTTGTAGATTATTCAAAGACAATCAACCCGATTACAAAATTAGACATACAGCCCATATAAAGAATGGAAGACATTATAAAAACAATTTCTCAGTTTGTTTTTAAGTTTAAATTCGATATTTACCACGCATACCATAATATATGCATAAAAGAAGAAGACATTTTCAAGACAGCATTTGTAACCCAAGATTATCATGTAGAATTTTTAAGAGTAATGTTTGGATTAGTAGGAGGTCCAGCCATAATGTCAAAGGTTGTAAATAGAACCTATGGTCCTCTATACGCCTACGGCGTAAGAGCTTGTTTTGATGACATATCCGGTGGTGCAAATACCGTAGATGAGTTACTGATAGTATTGAAAAAAGTATTTGATGTGACCAGAGAAAAAAAAATTCAAATAAATAAAGAAAAATGTAATTTCTTTATTGGGGTTCTTACAAAACAGTTCATTAACTAGTAATACTCAACATAAAACATTCTGTGGATTACCATAGTAATGGATACTGATAAGCAATAACATGTCAACCCACAAAAAATCGTAAATTGAGTTAATGATACAGAACGCTTCATTAGCTGACAAAGATCATTTTTCAATAAGGTGTTAAGCTGGTTAAAATAGTTTCAAACCCAAAAATACGTGAAAAAGACTGACACGAAATTAGTTCACAGGATAAGACGTTTTGCAATTAGATGCTTAGGCACTTGAAGCATTATTTGAGCGCCATCTGTTTGATGTCATAAGCAGTTATGGCCCATGATCGGTTATTGCGTAATTAGTATCGGATGTTTTTCGGAGGTATAAACAACTTTAGGAGTGTAATAAATAAATTTATATAGTTATAGAGTGAGCTTGACAGGACGACTTGACATTAATACTGGATGCATTAAGCAGAAGACTAGAAAATTATCAAAGGTTAGTCAAAAAACAATTTAATCTGAGGATTATAGCCTAACGGGTTTAGAGGTTGTACCGGTAAAGTTACCAAAATAAAGTCGTCGTAGGTAAGTTTTGAACATAAATGAACGGTTTCAAGTTACTTTAAAACACGTATTACCTCCTTACCATGGTAGTTTTACTACTTATGTGAAAGAATAGTATTTTTTTAGAGTAACATGTTATTGCAAAAATGAAATTGTACGATTGAGCAACAACTGTAAAAGTTTTATGAAGCCTGACACGTTATTGCTTAAATATTATCACGTTTTCTAGTACACTTGTTAATTTCAATAATACGTTAAATGACTTGAAATGTTTCTGAATAAAAAATATTTTTGTATGTTCGCCGTGACTCCGTGGACCGATTTTAAAAGTCCTTTTTAGGGTACCATACCCAAATGGTTAAACGGGACTATTAAGTACTAAGACTTCGCTGTCCGTCCATCTGTCTGTCTGTTTGTCTGTATGTCCGTCTGCCACCAAGCTGTAACTCGTGAAACGTGATAGTTAGACAGTTAATTTCACAGATGATGTATTACTATTACCGCTATAACAACAAATATTAAAAAAAACTAAATAAAATTAATATTTAAGGGGGTTCCCATACAACAGACATGATTTTTTGCGGTTTTTTAGATAATGGTACGAAACTCTTAGTGCGCGAGTCTAACTCGCACTTGGTCAATTTTTATTAGGTAGAAAAAATCTTTGAATTGGTTCTATATTTTTTTATCATAATTGGTTCGGTACTTCTTTTTAGTTAAATAAAAAATCCTAAAATTTTCGGTAAATTCCTAGCAACTGCGATTTGAAGTCGGATGTCGGTTGATTTGAAGACTCACGTAGGTACTATAATGTCATAATAATTTTCAGTATGCAGAAACCAAGATCAAGAGGCCACATGCTTGTGGATCTTATATTACCTAACGAGGATAGCCACACATCGCCACCTTCTTCAGACTCAATTCCGACATTCAACAGTCTCAATAAAGAGTTTCTAGACGTTGTACCAGCGGAAACTTCCCTCCAAAACATTACAATTTTGAATGAGGATCTTTCAGGACACTCAGACTTCACTGGATTTTCTAGTAGCATCATTGAACTCATTGATCCTACCGTTCAGTCCGAGCCCATGTCAATGTCCGATATTATTTTGGCTAGTTCCAGCGCAATAATAGAGCCTTTATTGATTGCTCCTAAAATATCAATCGATCATGAGGTCAATAATGAGGCAGGAGAATGTTTCGTGAATTCTTCTGAGTCGCGCGAGACGCGACTAACAAATATAGAAGATCCTAACTACTTACCGGAAAATTATAGTAGAGACAACGAAAATAATGAAGAAAATAAAGGACGTCCTAAGAAAGGGCGTAAAAGAAAGTACCCAGAACAAAACCGAGATTTAAGAAAAAAGAAAACTAATAGTAATGAAGATTATATCATTGCCAAGGGGAAAAAAGTCAGTTCAAGAGAATTTAAAGGAAATCTACACTCGAGAGCAATGAATCCGGGTCACTTAAAGAATGTTAAAAATCTCGGAAACTAAAAATGATAGGTTAATGAAATAAATTGTATTTAATAGACAATGTAAAACTCCTTAAATGAAAGTAAAAAAATATGAGTCACCATACATTTTATTAACACAAAATTACATAAAGAAAAAAACTGCTGATCTCTCCTTAAAACAAAAATAGGAAACATGAAATTTTTGAACTTTATTACGATTTTCTTGAATTTTAATACTTCGTATTGCCTCCTCGTGCTTCCATTACTGCGTTTACGCGGTTTGGCATGCTGTACACCAAGTTCCTTATACGATTTTGGGGAATATTCTCCCATTCCTCTGTGAGAGCAATTTTGAGCTCACGAAGCGTGATTGGGGGAGGGTTTCGTTGTTTTACGCATCTGCCTAGCTCGTCCCAAGCATGCTCGATCGGGTTGATATCCGGGCTGCGCGCTGGCCACTCCATACGAGTAATGTTCATCTCTTGAAGGTAGTCATTCACAATCCTACCTGTATGAGGTCGGGCATTGTCATGCATAAATATAGCATCCTCACCTAAATTGACCATAAATGGACCAACGTGATCATTGAGGATTTCTTCCACATATCTTTCGCTAGTTAAAGAGCCGTTTTCTATGATCACCAGCTCTGTGCGACTTTCAGAAGAAATTCCGGCCCACACAAGTACAGACCCACCACCGTAAGCTACTTTTTCTTCGATGCATGCTTGCTTGAATCTTTCCCCTGGTCTTCGATACACTCTGTGTCTTCCATCGTGCTTGTAGAGCATACATTTTGATTCGTCGGAGAACATAACTTTTGACCAATCTTCAATACTCCAATTTACGTGGCTCTGGGCATATCTTAGTCTTGAAATACGATGCCCACGCTCCAGTTTAGGGCCGTTTGCAGGTCTAAGGGGTTTTAAGTTAGATTCAGCAAGCCGACGTCTTACTGTCGATGCACTTGGGTTACTTCCTCCGAGGCGTCGAAACTGATTTGTGAGTTCAGTTCCTGTGAGAAAGCGATTTCGGAGCATGGTGTTCACCAAGTATCGGTCTTCTCGTGCTGTGGTACACCTGGTTCTGCCCGTTCCTGGTCTGCGTAGGTTAGAACCAGTTTCTTCGTAACGTCGGAGAACTCTTTGTACTGTTGACAGCGACACACCGACAGTCCTGGCTGGATCGCGCTGACTCCGGCCGGTTTCCAGCATTGTAAGTATTCTGGTGCATTCTTCAGGCGTAAGCGACATAATTTCAGCTTGAATAATGAATATAGAACACTATCAACATGGTTTATGTACCCACATAAATGACAGATTACAAACAAAAGCAAAACCAAATGCTGTAATTTCGTAGTTCCATCTTCGAAAGTGGCCCTTTTTCAAATTTGATTTTTTTATGATATAACTTTACAATAACTAAGAAGTTTTAATACCTTCATTTAAGGAGTATTACATTGTCTAATAAATACAATTTATTGCATTAACCTATCATTTTTAGTTTCCGAGATTTTTAGGATTCTTTAAGTGACCCGGATTCATTGCTCTCGAGTGTATTTCACTGCAACTGTCCACTCAAATGTACAGAAAAACTTACAGTTGATCAGCGAGAAAAATAATTTAAAAGGTTTTGGAGTGCTGGCTCCTTTGAAGCAAGGTGCGCTATACTACAAGGATGTGTAAAAGAAGTGCAAAAGAAGAGGTGTTATTCAGCTGCTTCAAAGAGGATGTATACTAGAATATATTGTTTAATGAAGACCATAGTGTGTAAAAAAACTTTCCTCAACACCTTCAGTATAAGTCAATCAAGGATTGATGCTGCGTTGGCTAAGCATCGCGATCAAGCCGCTTTAACTGATAAAAGAGGGCATAATTCGGGAAGCAAAAATGCGATTACATCACAACAATTAGAACAAATGAAAATGTTTATAGAAAGTTTACCCAAATACACGTCTCACTACTGAAGAAACAAAACAACAGCGAATTTTTTGGCTCCGAACCTAAACCTTACCACCATTTACGATCTGTACAAAGAACAATATCAAAACTATGTAAGTTTTTCAAGGTTTCGACAGTGTTTTTATACAGATTTCAATCTACGATTGAAGAAACCTCAAAAAGACACCGGTTTTCGTTGTGACCGTTTGAAGGCTAGTAAAACAGGAGCTTCCAGTGAGCAATCGGAATTAATCGAACAGGAACATAAAGAACATTTGGATCACGCCTACAATTTGAGAGCTCAAATGAAGAAAGACATAGCTAGTGCTAAATCAGATCCGACACCCGAAACTCTGACGTTCGATCTTGAAAAAACGCATTGTTTGCCACGACTACCAACTAGCATCGTTTATTACAAGCGCCAACTGAACTTGCATAATCTAGGAATACATTGTGGAAGTACTGGACAGAGTTATTTTAACATTTGGCTGGAGCACGAAGCAGGTCGTGGAACTCAAGAGGTGGGATCATGCTTAAGCAAATTCATCAGGGAGCACCTCAAACCAACTGCTACTTAGCTTCTAAATATATTGCACAAACATGAAACGCTGCAAAAAATTACGCTGAGGTTTTTACACCCAGGACACTTACCGCATGATTCTGAGTTTGGTGACGTGGAATGTGCCTTGAAGAATCAGATGCGTCTGTACACAGCGGAAGACTACATCGCCGTAATGAAAAATTGTAGACGAAAAATAAAATTCATAGTAACAAGGCTACAAAAGGAAGATTTTCGATCAGTAGCGCCACTTCAAGAACGTATTACAAACAGAAAAACGGATATAGAAAAAAAGAAAATATCGTGGATTTGAAATCGAAGTACGGAAGAGTGATCCCACAAAACTTTACATGAAGAATAAACTTGAAGAAGCACCTAAAGAAGTAGTTATATCTAAGGGTGCTAAAGGCCGTAGGTCACATCCAAATTTTCAAATGGATCTTCCAATCCTTTACCCTGACGGTCGAGAGCTTTCAGAAGCAAAAATAAAGGACTTGAAAGAAATGCTCAAGCTGATTCCAGCCGATGCTAAACCGTTTTACAGCTTTCTTAGAAATGTATGCTCTAATGATTTTGTTGATGATACGGATGGATTCAAAGTCAAAGTCAAAATCATTTATTCAATTTAGGCATCAAAGACGCACTTATGAACGTCAATTTTTCATTATAATGTACTTTAAAGACTACCGCCGCGTTCCAAAATATATAGAGCCTACCGAGAAGAAGCGGCAAGAAACTCGGGGCCATTCTTTTTATTGATTAGATGTTTTACAATGTTTTTACTTAGGTACTACAAATATTAGCTCCAGTGTGTTGCCTTGATTTGGAAATACTATTGATTTTGAAATGGACGAGAATGAACAAGAACACTGAGAGGAGATTGGTGTATCTATCCGCCATAAAAGAAAAACTAATTAGGGACATACTAATAACTTAATAGGATATTTTTGATTTTAGAGGATTACAATAGGCTATAAACACAGTTTATAGCATGTTTTTGAAGAATGTTTTTGTTTTTATGAAGAATTTATTCATGTTGATTATGTGTTTGAGGAGATTAATTTCTAAACAAGAAAATTGATGTTTTTTAGTTATATAATTTTTTATTTGACTTTAAATTCTTTATTTTCTTAAAGATATAAGTAAGTATAGATGTGTATTCATGGAATTACCCATTATTGAAGACTGATTGTCCATTACCGATACTTTAGTGATTAAAATGATGGTTCCTAACATGATTGTTTTTAAAGGTACTTGAAATAAAAAAAATGTAGTAAAACAATATGGCTTTCATTGATTAAAACTTTTACATAATTATTATATCTCACTTATACATTTAACATTATAGAGTCAAGGTACTTGACATAAATTATATTGTACTAAAATCAACCATTATAAGTTTGGCAATAATGCGTTAGGCGACTTGAAACTTTTTTCCAAATTAAATGTCTGCAGGTACGTTTTGTAATATCGAAATTAACGTTTTTTTTCGAAGAATTGTAACAATTTTTACAAGGTTAATTATATAACTGTATATCAAAACTAATTTTTAATATTATGACTGCATACCATCAATGAGTGCTGAAAATTCTTTAACAAATTAAATAAATACGCGCGGAAATTTTGAAACACGATTTACTCAAATGGCTTCTGTGTGGGTTAACATACTATTGCTTATCAGCATCCAGTTGCTCGTAGGTACCACACTTCGATCACTAATAAAAAACTAGATACACAATCCCAAGTAAAAGTTCCCTAAAAACTGTCGCCAAATGTTTCGACGTACTTCTAGTTAAAATAATTATACATTAATGTAAATTCAACCTTAAAAACATTGGCTAAAGTTGTATTCACAAAGCTACGTACAAAAAGTAATAACCTTTTACACCCGATACTCGCAGGTCAACCTATATCAAAACAAATTCAACCTTACACGCATGCTTTAAAGTCAGAATTACAAAGTGCCAATAAAAAGCAATAAAATTTTACGACCGAGCCTCGTCGCTTGGACAAGGAATGAATGGAGTCGAACTGCCTAATATTTTTTGTTACTGTAATTTTATTTTAAAAATGTTTGTTGAACTTGTTTTAAAAAATATGTATACTTAATAAAGCATATTCTATTCTATGGTGTATAATGTGATTTATGTTTTCATTTAGTAATGAAAGTAATTGAAACAGTCATAATTATTTATTTATTCTTTATTTTGTGTCAAAAATTTATAGACATTGTTTGACAAACAACTTAAATCTAAATTCAATAGTTACTAAATATAAAAAATAAGAATAGAAAGTTCTTGTAAAATCTAAGAATATTATTATCATTTGTCCACATTTTTTGACGCAATTTTCATATTTAGAGATGTTACAAAAAAACGGATAGGACTGAATCATTATGTTATTAATTTCCTTGAAATAAAATGAGTTTATTAAACAATCGCCTTTTCGATAGATTTTTATTTTTTTCCGTATCTTTTTTTGCTATATAATGCAATCTTACTTTAAGGTACCGTTCAGTAATTGATTTTATTGTAATAACTCTATGATTATTATCATGACACTTGGATAAAAAAATGTCGACACCTAATAATGATGACAATAACTTGCTGCAAATTTGAGAAATGTCGAAATTCTTGTTAGTAGTGCGGTAGTGCCTAATTGCAACTTCTGTTTTTTTGCAAACAAGAAATACATCTAGAGATGAATAAAACAGTCCCCCTAGGTTTCTCACATCAATAAGTTTGTGAAAAAAAGCCTATCTTGAGCTAATAAACTATTTATACATGCGTCACATTTCATAGTTTTTACTAAATGGCGTATCACGTTTCCAGCTATATATCCCACGATCTGGTCGACATATTCGGATCTACATTCGGGTTCGTTGAGCTCCAACGATAATATGTCACAGTTTTCTTGAAAATGTGTGTCTTCACAGTTATTACTTGAGTTAATGATTTCTATTTCATTTTCTGAGCGATATCCTACTGAAGTTATATTTAGAGCAGACATTGTATTGTTACCACTTAAAATTGGAATATTTTCCAGAGGTATAGCATTTCCTGTAAATTTGTTACTTAGCTCTAAATGCATTAACATTTTCTTATAAGCGGACTTTAACTGCACTGCATTGGGATTATTATTATGACCGCCATGACTTCGCAAGTGGCCGAAAAATAGCTCCACATGATCCTGGCTAAATTTGTAACTAAGAAGAAAAGAAAGACTACCAGAATCGACCAGAGTTCTATATAAATATGTCAGGCTTTCAATGCAGACTAAAAGTCCAATCACACCTGTATTCGCTTGGCACTTCCATAACGGAATATTTTCCGAAGTGTAAACTACTCTCGTTTCGTTTTTTCTTTTTATAGTTTTTTTCCGTTGGATATCAACACTTAGAGATAATAAATATTCTTTAGCTTTCACTAAATATGACATTATTTGTTCAGCATTACTAACACTTAGTGGTTTTTTGTATCCGTGATCATTTAGATTCCTAGTGTTTAATATGTCAAAAATATTATTTAAAATTAAAATGAAGTCGGCTGTTGCACTAGAGTCTTTAAAATCGATAAGATGTAGTTGCTTTTCACAAAACTCGATAGCCTTAGCCACACTTCGACTCAAGTGTTGCGTAGCTAATTTCACCTTCATTATTTCATTTCTAAATGCTATGTGGCGGTGAGATAATTTATTGGCAAGATGTAGTCCCTTTTCTTCCTGTAAATTATGAAGACGACCTATGAGATCCCAACTTATATGTTTCTGATTGGCATCCTTGATTATCTTTTTGGACTCAAATGTGTTACGCATAAGTTTAATCATGTGGCATGCATCTAGAAACACAGTCACTTCATAGTTGCCTGAAGGGTGTTTGAAATGAGTTTTCATGTTCGAACAATCGTCAATGTTACAACCGAGGATTTTCATACAAGAAATATTTGTTTTACGCCCATCAAAAGTCAACGCTATCACTTTTACGCCAACTGAATGACATTTTTCTAAAGCAATTTTAAGTAAATTGGCCTTTACTTCAGCTGTCAGACTTGAAATTAAAAATATATAAGCTATAGGTATTTTAAATGATTCGTTTACACCTACTAACATAATGACATATACTTGACTGGCAATGTCATTTGTGTCGTCAGTGTTACCAAGTCCCATGTCAATTAAACCCTCATAACGTTTACCATTCCATATTTTCTGTTGTCGTATTGACATTTCGTCAGCAATTATAGCACCTATTACTTCCTTTTTTGCTTTGCCTGTTTTTTCTTTCAATCTGTCAAATGCTTCTCCTGTAAAACCAGGATCTGCATTTATACTTCTGTACCAGTTGCATAAAGTATTCGGATGAGGTAGGCAAGTGTCAAACATTTTTCGTATGTACTTATACGCAGCTGGTGAATAGAAGTGTAGTGTGATGGCGAATTTTCTGGCACCTGGTGGATATTGAGCAAATGGCCGTTGTTTGCCTTTTACGTTCTTTAAATAAATAGCATTAAATGTGTCTGTAACTTCTATATGTTTAGATAGGTCATGAAGTAATGAGTGATCTACTGTTTGACGTTTATTTAATAGAGACAGAACATCCTTCAAATTATTATACTTTTTCTTTAGTCTCTTATTTTGTTTTCGTAAGTTCGATATTTTGTGGTTTTTCACTGTTAAAAGTCTTTTGCAAGCAAGAAGTTCCTTCTTCATAACAACTTTTTTTGGCGTATCAAGAATTGAGCCAATACTTAGCGATGAAGTTGGGCTTTTAAGAATTTCAGCAACTCTTGGTTCAATATCTATCTGAAACGAAACAACAATAATAAAACACGAGATAAAATATAATTTTGTGATTATTTATATCGGCTATCACATATGTGGTTTAGTGGCCCGGATAGTTAAGGCAGAGAAATTGTTCAATACAGCAAACCAAAAAATGTTGAAACTTAGCTTGAAGAGGTAAAGGTTAATGTCGCCGTGGCCAAAATACCCATTTGGAACAGATACTCCTCCCTTACAAGATTTGTGAGGGTGGTAACATATTGCAGACGTTTTTTAAATGTAAGAAAGTCGGTCAGCAAAGATCGTACTCCCGCGGCTTACCTCACTTCGTAGGAAATGGCAGAGGCATTGGAAGTTTGCATCAAGCAATGTCAACTAGATGGTTTTAGAGAACAATTGGAAGTTTTAAAAAGAGGCGGTAATTTTGCTAAAATAAAGGGCCCATTAAAATCACTAAACCCTTTCATTGATGCCAAAGGTATTATGTGAACGGGAGGTCGTTTAGAGAAATCACCATTCAACGAAGGAAGGAAACACATTGCTACCAAAAAGGTCAACATTCACGGATTTGGTTATAAGTGATGCCCATGCTAAGACGCTGCACGGTGGCATTCAGCTCATGTTGGCTTATTTAAGTAGTCAATATTACGTGCTAAGATCAAAACTCTTAGTCAAGGCGTGTATTCGGAAGTGTATAAGGTGTGTTCGACACAAAGCGGAAATATCCACGCAACTAATGGGTCAGTTGCCAGCAGCCCGAGGCACACCTGGAAGGCTTTTTAAATGCAGTGGTGTGGACTTCGCGGGCCCGGTCAATATAAGGACTTCTAAAGGCCGCGGTCACCATGCTTACAAAGGGTATATGCCTGTTTATCTGTATGGCTACTCGCGCTGTCCACATCGAAGTAGTCAATGACCTGACTACTCAGGGATTTTTAGCAGCTTTTTTTTTTTTTTTTTTTTAACATCCACACAAAGGTCTTCAGGTCCCAAAATAAGCATAGCCTGTACTATGGTGACCTGATGACTGATATACATACTTAAATACATATACACACCCAGACACAGATCAAACAGACATGTTCATGCACACAAATGTTTGACCAGTCCGGGGATCGAACCCGGGACCAGCGGCTCAGAAGGCAGGGGCCACCAACTGCGCCAACCGGCCTTTTAAAAGGTTTGTGGCTCGTCGTGGCCATTGTAGTGACGTATGGAGCGACAACAGAACCAATTTCGTTGGAGGGTCTCGTGAATTACAAAATCTAGTCTCTTCAGAAAATGTAGGTCTTGCAGAGGAAGTAGCGAAGGCTCTAGCGAATAATAGTTCAACGTGGCATTTTATACCGCCTCACTCTCCAAATTTTGGCGGCCTTTGGGAGGCGGGGATCAAATCTACAAAAACGCATTTAAAAAAGCTTTTAGGGGACTGCACGCTGACGTATGAAGAGCTACTGTCTTAACGCAAATAGAGGCCTGCTTAAACTCTAGACCACTGTCGCGACTTCAATCTGAATCAGATGCCATTGATGCGCTGACCCCAGGACACTTTCTAGTGGGTGAGACTCTCGTCACTGCTCCAGACCATAATTTTGAAATGTCATCTGCCAGTAGTCTGCGTCGGTGGCAGTTGACTCAAAGAATGATGCAGACTTTTTGGAGACGTTGGTCTCAGGAATACTTAACGAATTTTCTGCATCGATATAGATGGGCTTACTAAACGCCTGAACCTGAGATCGATGACGTAGTTTTAGTTAAGGAGGACGGCTTACCTCCTTGTCGATGGCTGCTTGCTCGAGTGATTGCTAAGCACCCAGGCACAGACAACGTAACACGCGTAGTTACGTTGCGCACAAAATATTCTCTCATCAAACGGTCCATATCAAAATTGTGTGTTCTGCCGGTGACCGTTTGATTTTGTTAAATTAAGATGCAGAAATTGTATACAGTCCATTTGTATTGTTTGAACTATAGGGATAAGTTAAGTTAACCCACTAAGGACAAATATTATATAATTCGGTAAGTGTCTTCTAAACCCAGCCCCACCAAGCCATGGTGGGCGGTGTAAGTTGAAGGACAAAATAATTACTCCTTGGTGGGCGGAATGTAGAAGGAATATTATGTTTTAATTCAAATTCTCTACACTAGATGGCGTTAGTATCGCAATGCACAAATCCTGCATCGCGCAAGTGTTTGTTGCACAAAAGCGCGGGACTGATTTTAGAATTTAAAATTATGTATCCAAGAATTGGTACTGAATTAAACCACTTTCAAGAATCAGCTATTGCTTCAATTGTACCGCTGCGTTGTACAATGCTATTAAATTAAATTCATTGGATGCTAAAATAGACATTGACGCAGGACTTTGTGAGAATTTAAAAAAAATTCGAACTAGTCACATGAATGACGAAGAGAAGCGTCAAATCATAAAGTTGTGCTATCGTTACCGTGAAATATTCTATTCTGAAAATATACCGTTAATATTTACGCATGCAGTCAAACATTAACTTAGATTAACAGACGAAACGCCGATTTTTGTACGCAGTTACAGACAAGCCCCACAACATTGTATTGAAATCCGTAAACAAATTGACGACTTGATGAAACAAGGTTACGTTAGGGAAAGTATATCACCTTGATCTTGTCCAGTACTCATTGTACCAAAGAAACCAGACGCATCAGGTAAAGTTAAATGGAGGCTTGTTATAGACTATGGGAGACTGAATGATAGGGTAGTTGAAAACAAGTACCCATTACCGAACATTCATGACATTTTAGATAGACTTGGACGCGCGCAATATTTTACAACCCTTGACCTCACGAATGGGTACCATCAGGTCGAAATGCACCCCAACGATGTGGAGAAAACAGCATTTTCTACCGAACGCGGGCATTATGAGTTTTTGCGCATGCCTTTTTGTTTACAAAACGCGCCAAGTACATTCCAACGCTTAATGGATCACATCCTTAGGGGCCTGACTAACGTTTATACGTACCTTGATGACGTCATTATAATTTCTACGTCATTGCAAGAAACATAGAGAGGCTACGTGAAGTGTTTGATCGGTTTAAAACACATAATCTCAAAGTTCAACTTGATAAGTCAGAGTTCCTTCAGAAACAAGTTAACTTTATAGGTCATGAACTTACTGATGAAGGACTAAAGCCTAACAGAGACAAAATAAAGGCCGTCCTTGATTTCCCTTTACCCCAAAACCAAAAGGAAGTAAAGTCTTTTTTAGGACTCGTTGGTTACTACCGCAAATTTATTAGGGATTTCGCAAAGTTAACCAAGCCAATGACATTATGTTTAAAGTAGGGTGGTAAAGTCATACATAGCATAGAGTTTCTAGAAACTTTCAATAAATGCAAACAAATCCTTACTACGGATGCATCTGATGTGGCACTAGGTGCGGTGCTTTCACAAGGAAGACAAGACTGTTGCGTACGCTTCACGTACATTATCAGAGACAGAGTCCCGCTACTCTACCGTAGAAAAAGAACTCTTGGCAATAGTGTGGGCAATAAAATACTTCAGGCCCTATCTTTATAGTCGCAAGTTTACAATATATACAGACCGTAGACCTCTCAATTGGCTCATGTCGCTTAAAAACCCGAATTCAAAACAAACTCGCTGGCGCTTAAAGCTAGCTGAGTATGATTATAAAGTTGTGTACAAGAAAGGACGTCAAAATACAAACGCGGACGCGTTATCTAAGGCAAAGATATACCATCATAGTATGGACTCTTTAGCGGTCAACTTCGAAGATAATATGACAAAATTATAGGTAGAATATTCGAAAATGTACGCAGGGAAAGTCATGACGAAATCGAACCGGAACCGGTAACAGAAATTCAAGATTGACTAATAGCAAGTACTAGTGGTAGGAATAATAGAAACGAGACTGAAAATTTAGCTATGGATACAGAGACTATTCTACAACCTCCAGTCGACCAGGCGTCAGATAGCATGACAATAGTAACAATAGGCGAAGAACAATTAGTCAGCACTAATCACACTCAACCAGATAATGAAAATAATGGTATCCCCATTCTATCAGATGCAATAGACAGACAACTAAAACAATTTCACATAAGATCTACCCCGGGCTCAGTATATAGAGTAGAAGATAGTAGAAAGTAGAGGAGGTCAACGAACTCACGCACAGTTATTAAAGACGTGTTTATCCCAATCAACAACACTAAACAAGAAATAATAAAGTTTTTAAAGGAACATACCATAGCTGATCGTGTGTTTCACTGCTATTTCCACAATGACGAATTGTATTTAGCGTTTTCTAGAGTCTATACAACTATATTTAACGAAAGAGGTCCAAAACTCATAAAATGCACTACACGTGTTACTTTAGTCGAAAATAAGTCAGAACAACAAGAACTTATTAAGAAATACCACGAAGGCAAAACTACCCATCGTGGAATTCTTCTGAAACTCCTAAACAACTTCAAAGAAATTACCATTGGCCTAATATGTTATTAAGCATTCAGAGGTACATTAATCAGTGCGACACTTGTCCAAAAGCCAAGTACGAAAGAAATCCTTTAAAACCTCCCTTAGCCCTCACAGAAGAAGTCACACCAAGAAAGCCTATGGAACATTTATTCATGGACATATACTCGACAGGTGGAGGCACGTTTTTGACAATTATAGACAACTTCTCAAAATTTGCGCAGGCGATTTCATTGAACGCATCTAGTAGCGTGCATGTAGCCGAAGCCTTACTGCACGTTATCTCTGTACTCTGTAAATTTTAAGATTGTGTCTCAGGACTAAGAATAATTTAGCGAAATAACACTTGTAAAAATTTGTATTTTTAAGGACTTAGAAATATTTCACTCAGAAAGCACTTGTGATTTTTACGTACGCTTTCGGAATATATCTTTATTTTCAATTGTAATTGGTAAATATTTGCTCGTAAATAAGCAGCAAAAAAAATGCGGTTACGATTTTGCCCTCCGCGATTGTCAGACCAGAAATTGAAAACTTTTACCCCCTTTTGACTGTGCTCTTGATTCTTCATTTTCTTTTATAGAGCGTTCCTTATCTTTATTTTTTAATTCACGAGCTATAGTCTTATTTCTTATGTGTGTGTTGTATATCATACTTCGTTGTTCTGTTATAGGTCTAGACAAGTGCTGGTGTACGTGACATATGTCACATTGGTCTTTTTTAAGAACATGAAAACCCAAATTTATCTTGTCATTAACAATATCCCTGTATTGTCTGAGTGTCGTTGCTTTTTGCCGATGGTCAGGATCTTCCCAATCTTTGTACAGCAGAAACATTCGTGCAAATGTCAGATTGCCGTCCAAGTACATCTTTTTCGATCTGTTTCTGACATAATGAGACTCTACAGGTGCAAAACTATTAACGTGACCACAAACACTTGCTATAATTTCTTCTGATATTAGTTTTCTGTGTCTATTGTGGTAGCCTCTCAAATATTTTTCTAATGTTCCCTGCAAAGAAAGTTTACCTTGTTTTATACCAAGGTTTTGCAAACCTGTAGCTTAGAATTGTCGCCATCACTCGAAGAAGTTGCCTCGTTGTTCATATTTGGTTTAACTGGTAAGCTGTAGTGTATGGTGTGTTCTCGTCGTGATTCATTTGTAGTTGTCATTCGGCGCTTGGGCATTTTTTTTAAAACTTGTTAATAAAATCCCAGTGTCGTGTTATATCTCCTATCGACCAAAATGAAGCTGTAGCAGGCATACCAAGCGACCGGTACCGCGCGCCGCAGCGCACCTACTGACTGAGGCGCACACGCGTGCGAGATATTTATGTAGCGGAAAGTGAGCGGGCGAACCCAAGAGCGACGTGGTGCTACCTTGAACATCGGATCACAACTGACGAGCGCGGCGCCTACACGTGATATTTACAATGTGCAAGTAAGATAGGACAAGCTTCCTGTCTCATGTGTGGTTGTATCTTATTTATTTCACATACGCCATAATGTAGTAGCGAAGTGGAATGTATGTTAATATACTTAAGCAAGGCAATAAATTGAGATTTTATGAGTTCTACGAATCAGTAATTGTTTCTCTTCTCTCCTGAACACTACAAACCACGATCCTCCACAAAGCAAATAAAAGCCCTCGATCAATGTCAGAAAAATTTTGAGAGCATTTCAACTTGCATTTCTCTCCACAAGTAATTCCCAAATCTTTTTGTTTCCTCACTTTCCCATCCCTACTAACATATTCTTAGCCTAACTTTTTATTTACCTTTCTTCGGACGTCAGCCCATTCAGATTTATGAATTTTACGTAATCTACCTTTATCTTTTCTTTTCGAACTTATCTTCTTTCTTCGTACCGCCGCCTGTGTGTGCTTGGTGGTGCTATTTCAATTTCTAATTGTGTATGTAAAAGATCCGTTTCATGAGATACATGTGTTACTGGTGAGTTGCAGATAGTTGCAGTAGCTGGAGTTGCAGGTGCTGGTGTTGGTGATTCAATACAGCCTAATTGGACAATTTGTTGGGCTATGTATGGTGATATGTTACGCGACTCGTTAATAATAATGTCGTTTAAATAACTAGCTTGCTGGGGTGTCAATATCGGAGACTGGGTGTAATTGTTCTTAGTGTTGGGTCATTATTACGCAAAAGTGATTGATTGTTAATGTTGTTATCTTGGAAATTGCTAATTTGTATGCGAGAGCTTTGAACTGTGTCTGTGTGTGGATGTTCTTCATCACTGTCTGCTATTATTTCACCGAGCCGGACAAGGTCTTCCTCTGTGTAGGGTACTGGTGAAGGTGATCTGCCTAAAATAATATTCAACTTAAATTAATTCATGAAATAATTATGACACTAACATATAAATCTTGGAACATGTGGCATTTGGTCGCTATACACCTTGTAACTATACCACCTCTCTCAAAAGAACGAACTACTCTCGTCATGTTTTGGCCAAATGATCGTCAACCCATACGTTATGTAAATATAAGTAACCTTGGTTCTTTTAGAGTTGTAGAGACTTTCAAGGTAATCAATGTGTGCGTATATAAGTAATAAAAATTTTGTTTGTTATATAAGATTGAGGGCCCCATCCATCGCCCACAACTATGAGTGCCATCCAATGTCTGCACCCTCTTGGAGGGGAAAGGATAGGTATAGGAATGGTTAACTTAGTGTATAACAATAACCATTCAACTCTGCTTGATGGAACTTCAATTCTGTTGCACTAGCCTTGACTAGTATTGTAGTAAAAGGACTAATTGTCCTAAGTTTGTAAATTGGCACACAATAGTGGCCTAGCAATCAATACGATTATAAATCGGTGTTCTGTTGCACTAGCCTTGACTAGTATTGTAGTAAAAGGACTAGTTGTCCTAGGTTTGTAAATTGGCACACAACAGTGACCTAGTAATCAATACTCAATACAACTGTAAATCGGTTATAGTTTTATACCTGTATTATAAATACAGTCAGATATATCTCCTTGCCTCACAAGATGAGATAATAGATAATTATTTTGGGGTTCAACCCAATCTGGTTATACCAGTTTTCCATAGTTATACAATCGATTCAATAATTACACGCATTCATCAAAGAATAAGATCCCAATTAATCCCCGCAACCAAGCAGAGCCAGAATTTACACGAAAGGGTCCCAAGTGCACGCCTACACCGTAGTATCAACAGCGAACACTCGATATTCTATCAGTGCCGAGTACCTGACTACGGAAGACATCAAGATACATACTCAATTGATTCATGATAGTAATCAAGAACCATATAATACTGAGAATTATTACAACTAAACTGTTTAACAGTTAAAGAAAGTTAATTTCATCTTGAAATAATAATTAGTTCTATATGTTTCATATAAATTATTTTCTCACATAGAACTAAGTATGTGTATAGTTTAAGAATAATTCATTCTATATTCACAAGTAACATCATGCTAGGGCTGAATAGTTTTATTCAGTTACTTGTAATAATATCAGTTCTCCTTTCTAATATATAGGAACAGAAGGGTAGGAAGTGATTAAATGGATTAGGGTAGGAATTCAACTTCCCGCGATCAACTAATATTAACCCAACCATAATTCGATGATGTCGTGTATAATGTTTGTAAATGGTCCAATAAATAAATAACTCTTTGGCCGTAGAGCATCCTTTATCGAACCTATGTTCAGTGTGGGGAAAATTTCTCAGCGGCGTGTATATTACATATGCTTGCAGTCGAAGCTTTCCAAATTAAGCAATCATGCGAGGGAGTTTATTAATCCCGGGGGTTGTGAGGCCCGAAAAACGCAACTAGCTCAACATTTATTACATAATTATAAAAGCACTCCAGTCTGATGAATTTATCAAACTAAATTTATCGAAAAATCTATAACAAATGGTGAATACGTCAAACATACACATATTTATAATATTCCGCTAGATTAGGTAGTTTTAATTAATCGATGTGACAATCTCTGAAAATTGGTTAAATAAAGTTCAATATAATGTTCCATTGACATACCTATATAAAGTTGTGTAACCATAAAACATAATATCAAATAAACAATGACCATCTCTGAAAGAAATTGGTTAAACAAAAGCACATAAATTCCCTTGATATACAATAGTATTCCGCCTGATATACCTAGAAGGTAGTGATCACGTCAACATATACACAACTATAATATACAGCAAGATAATATAAAACATATATGTAAGCATCTCTGAAAAAAAATGGATAGACAAGTTCATCGTATTTCCTTGTTATACAATAAGTGACTTTGTAATTAATTACTGTTAATAAATTAAATGTAGGCAAAGTAATCAGTCACCCATTGTATTAACTAGGATTTCCCATATCGGTTAAGCATACACAACGTTCCCTCTTGAGTAATGATATTTATATTAAAAATAATATAATTCAAAATATATTTTTTGTAAGACAATTATTTTTATTCAAATATAATTTTAATTTTATAGTACAACAGTTGGTTGTAAACAAAACCGATATGGTGAGTTTAAAATAACATGCCACAAACCTTCGAAGACTTCTTTTAGACTGTGAGTCGTCATGTAATTCAACCTGGAAATTTACCTAATAGTACCAATCTATTATTTAAACCTCACTTCGCTTGAATTTACGTTGAATATTATTTCGTCGACTTCAGAAGAATGATTTGTATTTTGGAATAAAATAATTCAAGTTAAACATCCAGTAAATAGTTACTTGCTTTAAAGATTCAACTACGTCGATACGTCCTAGTAAGTCTCGTTTAATCAATGGATAAAATTTACACATCTGTACCTACTCTAGTACACTACTAATTTAATACGTAATTCCAGTATTGACGATATTAAAATAATTAAATTCTTTACGATAACTCTACATGACAACCCACAGTTCGGCAAACAGCTCTCGAACTTCCTGTGTTCTGGAAGAAACAGAATTATCACCCCCCCCAAATCGAAGAAATAACGCATTTATTACAACTATATAAATAGGAATTTACCGCGGAGGAGAGAGAAGCAGATCCCCAATCGCCCATCACTAATGGTTTCATGTTTCTAACTACACTTAGATCTAATTAAATCTACACGTGGACGCTGAAAGAAAAAGTTATTAACTTAAATCTACATGAAACCTCCAGCGCACGTCATCGGGTATCCACAAGTTTGATTATTTTTTTTGTCACTTTCTCCTCTTCATTACTTTAAGAGTATCAAATCCAATTTCGGACATTTTTGATATTTCCAAAAGTAATGTTATATTATTTAACTTCGACAAGATTTTATTATTTAATAATTTTAATATTATACTTGCGTCTGTGTTCATATTTAATTACCAAATGATTAAAGTTATTAAGTGCATTCACACATAAAAAACCTAATTAAAGATTATGGCTTCTTACTTGCAAGGGAAATAACTTCATTCGAAAAGCAGTCGCCCTTGTTAGCACTTCGCTCTAAATAACGAGCATACAAACTAAGTTTCTTGTTATGTAACACAGTCCCTATTAAATGCCCTAACTTCCCACTTAAACTAGCTGAAAACTGGTGAACCACTCATATGTATTTATTTAAATACACAGAAGGTGTATTCTACTCATTTTATTATTACAGAGATTTAATCTCAAGCTTTGGTTTAAGTACTGCTCTAAATTCTTAAAACTAAAATCGAAAGGCATGTACAAATAGCCTTATTTCTACCGACTTAAACCAATAGCTTTAAAATTGTTGTTAAGTAGTGTTGTGTACTTGCGTGTTGTTATTTATTAACAAATTTGCATTTAGACACAAGGGTTGTCGATAGGATAATCAATAAATTGAAACCCACCGACAATGCAAGATTATTTTGATATCCCCAGATAGTCTCGATTCAATATCGACTAGGTAACACCATTAATCTTAGCCTTGTACCACAATACAAATAATTTAATACAGACGAAATTACAGTTATTCAATTATATATGATGTCGAGGCTCCCTTTTATCTTGGTAAATGAATGATGGTGTGTAATTTATGATGTAAAAATGTGAAGGTAACTACTTATTTCTAAATGTTACTTAAATTTAAAGCTTTGTTAATTTTATGTTGTCACACATTCATGATTTATTATATCCTCCTAAGAGTAATAAATCATTACTTTTATTGAGTAAGCATTCCCTAAAATTCATTTAGATCCGTGGATTATATTAATTCACGTCCAATTGAATTTAAATTATATATTATAATGTAATGTGTAATTATATGAGTGATACAACCAAACACAAGAAATAAAATGAACAATACAATAAAAATATGGCCCATTACTGGAGTATGCTTTAAAGAAAGAGAGACTACTATTAGAAATAAATAAGTCCATAGATAAAATTACACTAATTGATCTGATTGCCACCGGATTACCGAATTTTATTGCTGATAAGATTGATAGGAATTCTTTAAAGGAAACTGAAGACTTATTTAAAAATTTAAGAAGTTTAGAACATATGGTACACAAAAAAACATTTGATAAAAAGATAGGAAGTTCCAAAAGTAAAATAAAAGATAAAAATATGAAGCCCTTGGTTAGTCCATGTAAAATTTGTGAAAAAGAGAATAAAGGTATACGTTACCACCCTGAATCCCAATGTTGGTTCAAAATAAAAAATAATGATAGGCCAAGAAAGATTTGATCAAATAAGGAGTGTTAACAATTCTGAGTTAGAGATAGAATTAAATAAAATCGATCCAAAAAACTAATAGTGCCGCCATTAATAAAAATTAAATTACTTATAAATTACACTTTGAAAACATCAGGAATCTATGATTCAGGATCTAATGTGTCGTTAATAAATTCAAGGTTATTAACTCTAAAAAAATATCTACTGATGGTAAAAATACAGGTTTAAAAACAATTAATGGCGTAAAAAATCAATAGGAATGGTAACTTTAAACATTAAAATTATGGAATTTGAAAAACATGTCAATGTTTTTGTTATAGATGAAGCCAACTTCGACTATGATTTCTTAGTTGGGTTAGACTGCATAAAAGACTTTTATTTAACTCAAAATGAGAATTTAAAAATCACCCAAAATGTCCTCAGTAATAATAAGAAAGACTACATAGAGAATAAAGAACAGCAACCTATAAACACTACAAAAAATCCTGGCAGTTCAGGTAGTGACATAGGGAATAAACAAGGTACATATTATGGAAAAATTGGTGTGGATATTACAAAGAAATATGAAAAAGAAACTATTAATGACGAGTATAAAATAAACTTCAATGAAAATATAATAGTTGATGATTTTGATATTTCAGTAAATAATTTAGATCATTAGGAAAAATCTGATATTGATAAATTAATTTGCAAATATAATTCAGTGTTCGCTAAAGATAAATATGATATAGGCACTGTTAAAGGTTATGAAGCCCATATTGATTTTTTGATAGATAAATACTGTAGTAAAAGACCGTATAGGTGCTCTATTGAGGATATGAAAGAAATTGAAGATCAAATATCAAAATTACTAAAAAATAATTTAATAGAGGAGTCATATAGCCCTTTTGCCGCTCCGGTAACACTAGCATTTAAAAAAGAAGAAGGAAGGAGATCAAGGCTTTGTATTGATTTTCGCGAGTTAAATAAAATTGTAGTTCCCCAATCGCAACCATTTCCGCTAATTGAGGATCTAATGGTTAAAACAAGAAAATGTAATTTTTTTTCAACTTTTGATATAAATTCAGCGTTTTGGTCCATACCTCTTAAAATCGAAGATAGACACAAAACTGGATTTGTTACTCAAGAGGCACACTTTCAATGGACTTGCTTACCTTTTGGCTTAAAAACTTCTCCCGCTATTTTTCAGAGAATATTGAGTAGCATTATAAGAAAGCATAAACTGTCAAATTTTACAGTCAATTTTATTTATGACATTTTAATTTTTTCTGAAACATTCGAAAAACACATTGAGCACATATCTTTGTTATTGGAAGCAATTTTAAAAGAAAGTTTTAAATTAAAATTCACGAAATGTAACTTTGCTAAGGACTCTGTAAAATATCTAGGGCACATAATAAAAAACAATACTGTCACACCATTAAAAGATAATTTGATGCCATAAAAGAATTTCCAATTCCAAAAACACAAAAAAAAACGTTAGACAATTTTAAGGAAAAACTAATTTCTATGGAAAATATGTGCCAAATATTTTAATTATACTGGATCCTTTACATAATTTGTTAAGAAAAGGAGAAAAATTCCTTTGGTCAGATAAATGTCAAGAATCCTTTGATACTATAAAAAAAACTACTTTACTCAAAACCTATTCTAGCCATCTTTGATCCGGACTTGCCAATACATATTTATACAGATGCCAGCATACAAGGTATAGGTGCGATTTTAAAACAAATTCAAGCAAACGGTGATTAAAAGCCTTGTGCATATTAATCAAAAAAATTAAACGAATCACAAAAAAAGAAAAAAGCCATATATCTTGAGTGTTTGGCAATAAAAGTGGCGGTAAAATACTGGCAGCACTGGCTTATAGGAAAAACATTCAGTTTTTTCAGATCACAAACCTTTACAAAAAATGAATATTAAAGCCAGAACAGACGAAGAACTGGAAGATTTAACGTATTATTTGTCGCAGTTTAATTTTAAAATAATATATTCTCCGGGCAAATATAATATAGAGGCAGATACTTTAAGCAGAAACCCTGTGTTAGAATCGTGTGAAAATCAAGATAGTAATTTAAAAGTAGTGAATTTTGTTAAATTAGAAGACATACGAGAGGATCAAGATAAAAATGAAGATATAAAACAAAATAAAAATAAACTTATTTTCAAACATAATATATATTATAAAATGATAGGAAAAAGGAAAAGATTGTACTAACTGATGAGTTTAGCAAAAATATTATAAAACATGTACATCACTACTACGGCCACATAGGAAGAGGAAGATTAAACCCTTTTATCAAGCCAAAAATTTAGTAGATAATATAAAAAAAATATGCGAAAACTGTGATGTCTGTATAAAAAATAAATCCAGAGGAAAATACAAGTTTGGACTAATGTCTCACTTAGGTCCCGCCACCTATCCGTTCGAAATAGTGTCTATATATACCATAGGGGGATTCGGTGGTGCTCGTTCAATCAAAACATATTTACATCTTCTAGTAGATCACTTCACTCGTTACGCCTATATTTTGACATCCGCAACCCAGAGTGCAAATGATTTTATAAAACTTGTCCAAAAAGTAACACAAGATCATAAAATTGACTTGATTCTATCACATCAATATCCAGGCATAAATTCAAAGGATTTAAAAAAAAATTTAGAAAAGGAAGATATACCTATAGTTTTCACTGCAGTAAATGCACCATTTTCAAATGGATTGAACGAAAGGTTAAACCAAACATTGGTGAATAAAATTCGGTGCAGGATTAATGAAAGAAGGGACAAACTTGCTTGGACAACTATTGCTCACGAATGCACTGAAAAATATAACGAAACTGAACATAGCGTAACAGGGTTCTCTCCAAAATATTTATTGGAAGGAAAATATATTGACATTCTACCAGATGAGCTGAAAAAAAATATAACACATAATCATCTATTGCGAGACCGAAAAATTGCCTTAGAAAATAGTATAAAATCCCACAATTATAATAAACAAAGATTTGATAAAAACAGAAAACATAATGAGCTTAAAGTCGGAGATTCTGTATATGTTGAAAACGGAAACCGGTTAAACCGAAGAAAACTAGATGAATTAAAAATAAGACCTTATCAAATTGTAGACAAAATATCCAATTCAATTTACAAAGTAAACACAGGTCACAAAAAGTCAGAGTCTAATCTCTTCCATATTACAAAACTGATTCCAGTGGTGGAGTAAAACTTTGTAATTTAGAAGGGGGGGAGATGTAAACAAAGTGCGTTACACTTCATTTAGTTTGTACTTTTGCCATGTGATAACTTTAAGTATAATTTATCTGTGTACTTGTTGGACTCTATGGAGTGGGCTGTCCGTGGATATAATTATTCAATAGGTTATGTTAGGTTAAACTAAAGTGAGAATAATATTGGAATTTGAATATTTAAATAGCAGTGATTCATAAGAACTGGTGAAACAATAGCTTTAAATGTTGTTTCTCTTTTCAGGTAAAACTTGTGGTTATTTATGTTATAGAATGTTTTGTAAAAGTGTTAGAACTAGTGTAATAAAATAAAATTAACTCTTTTCAGAGCAACTCAATTTTGCTGATAGTTTTACTGTTCACCATAATATCCAAGGGTCATTATATATATATATATGTATGTACAACGTTTACTTCGGGGACAAAATTTGATGCGAAAGCATACTTTGAAGACATTTGTATAGTTTGAGGACAGGTCTCAAACTAACCATACAAATAACAGTTATTATGGGGACAACAATGGTATATATATATATGTTTGTAGTGAACGTATACTTTGAACCACGAAGTTTTATACGCTAGAATTTATACACCCTGCACGTTAGTGTGCGTGTCCCCAAAGTGTTTTATATACAATGTATATAAATCTACGGACGGTGAATGACTAACTAAAGAATATTTTTATTAATGTCTGCAGTCAGCGTAACTACGAGTAGGTAGGTAGGTATAAACTTAAATTTTATTTTTGTCGTGTTTTCATGATAGTTAAAAGTAAATAGTATGCATTTAATGTAGGTAGGTACCTATCTATTTATTTTACTTTTAAAATATTTTGGTCAATAAATGTAAGTAGGTACCTACTTTGGGATATAGGTAATTAAATACTTGTAATATGTCTAATCCATTGTTGCCAAATGTATACCTACATAGGTGTGCAAAAAAGCGCACAGATGTCGCAAAACAAGCCTTAATCGTACCAATACAATCGAGGTGCGGTGCGAGTAGGGTTACCATATGTAAATAGAGGGATGCCTGTCTATGGTACCTAACATGCCTGATTTTTCTGAAAAATGCCTGATTAAAGTAAAACGCTGTAAAAAGGTAATAAGTAAAAGCCAACAGATAATAATGAAGAAGGATATTTATTTACTGATATTTGTCAGAGGACATTATTTTTTTTAATAGTTCTTTCTTTTCTAATACATAAACGTAAAAATCTTCACAAGATACAGTTTTGTAATTTTCTTGAGTAATCAATATTGCTTTTACTGATTCAATTGTAAGCCGATTTCTTTCTTTACTCCACTGGGCGTTGACGAGAGAAAACATACGTTCTACGTTCGCATTGTGTGCCAAAATAGAGAACACAAACTGGCAGATTTTCACAAATTCTGTAATGTCACCATTCACTTCCCTACTTTTGAGATAATTGCACCACTGTGTAGTTAAGCTTTCAGAAAAGAATATGTTATCTGAACTTCTACAATATTCTTTTAGAACTTCGTATTCGTCAAACAGTTTCACGTCGTCAACAATGATATTCAGCTTAGAGAGAAATTCTACAGATGAAGCTAAATCAGAACTTGAGAAATTTTTCATTTCTTTTTGTAAAATCATCCACCGGAAGGAAGAGAAATCTTCGATATTTTTTATCCATTTTTCCAAATAAGCTGTTAAATCAACATAAAGGCCCAGAATCTCAGTTTTAAAAATATCGGTACTAATTCCGTTGTTTTCCAGAGTGTTCAGTAGTCGAATAACTGTCAATGATTTAAAATTATCATCTTTACGAGATTTGATAGCAATTAAAGTTGCGTTTAATATGCAGTTTCTACAATAGTAACATCTTCTTTCTCAATAGCCTGAATTTTGGATTGAAACAGGGACATTAATGAGTGAATGTGCCATAAATAAATCTCTGAGAACGGATTCTCAAAAAATCGTTTGATCACTGTTGGAGTTCCATCGACAGATAAAAAATACTCTTTTAATGCTGGAAATAATTTCAGGATCCGTTCTATTGCTGGAAATAAACTCAGCCATCGTGTTTTGCTGTGGGATAGCAGTTGCTGGTATTGTATTTCAACAGCTTCACAAAATGATTTTAACTTCTCTGTGCGAACTGTGTAGACTGAGAAATAATTATAAATTTTCATCACTGTGGACTCGATGTCTATTTCCAATTTATCTGCACCGTGTCTAATACAATTATGCAATATATGTGCAGGACATCCAACGCCTACAATTTGCTTTTGGAGTTCTGGTTTCGATAATACAAAAACATTTTGTCCGCCTGTGGGCCTATTGATGCCACCAAAATTGACATTGGCATTATCAACAGTAAAAGAAACTATTTTTTGTTCAATGCCGTGTTTTCTCAAGGTATTGACAATATATTGTGTGATTGTTTCGGCAGTTTCGTTTGGCAACACATCGAGTTCTAAAATTTTAGTCTTTATTCCACCATCGCGATAATCAAAATATTGTATTACTATTGGAAACATTTTTTGAGCTCCGTGATTGCTGGCATCAGTTGATAGACCAAAATATAATACCGAATCAGATTTCAATGTTTCCACAAGACCTTCCATTACATGGGGGGAAATAACATAACAATGTTATTTCCCCCCATGTAACAATTGCTTCCGTTTTTGTCCGGGCGCAGGTTATCGTCTTTCCCACCTCTGAGTCAGAAAATAATTTCCTCAATAATCCTCCTGTGCAATCCATAGACTTATACGACTGGTGATGTTTTACAGTATGATAAGCAAGCGTATCTTCTGCAGCGGCTTTTCTTTCCGAAATAATATTTAGGGTTGGTTTGAAAAATGTATTCATCTTACTATTGGAAGACACTGCTTTAGACATTTTCTTATGTTTTTCAGATTCCATATGTCTTTCCACATCTTTGATGCCTCTAGAACCAAAACTAAAATAACAGTCGCATACCTTACACTTAGCTTCTGACTCATTGCGGCCTTTCACGAGACAAGGAAATTTACTTGATATAATCTCCGAAAACTTACAAAGCTTTCTCTTTTTAATATCCATTGTAAAACAATAAAACAACTTGAAAATCACAACAATCTAACAAATAACAGTAGGTATAACAAAGATAACCTTAGAAGCGAACTGTTTGAACTAATCATGCAGACTAAAATATTGTTTTGGTTCACGAAGTAAACAAATCATAGTTAAAACGCTCTCATTGGTGAAGACTGAAGTGATAGAAAACACCGATGCCCGCCCGTCTCGCTCCCGCCCACGCACCGTAGCCTATCCTCCCTCTCATTCTCGCGCCGCCTACACTACTACTACGCATGCGCTACGCGGCGCGGCCGCGACCCGCGCGCCGATGTCATTCAAATGCAAGGGGGAAGCGTGCGCGGGCGCGAAATTTAAAAATGCCTGCCTCAGACCAATGCCGGCCGCAAGCCTGTCTAAACCTTAAAATGCCTGTCAAATGCGGCAAACGCCTGTCATATGGTAACCCTAGGTGCGAGGCAATAAAAATTTTGATTTCTCTAGTCACAATTTTGAGACTGACAATAGATCATTTTATGAGTTTACCTAAAGTTCAAGTAAATTATCTAACCCAATTAATAACAGATTGATAAGTAGGTACCTACTTATAGTAACTCTTATTTCTACCAATAGATACGATCATTACCTACTATCAGGCCGCCGCGCCGGTAGTATAGGTATAGGTAGGTGCGTTGATAGTATGAATTCTAGACCTACTGTAGAACATAGAAGATTATATGTCTTTGATTTAGAATCGTTATTCTAAGGTACGTCGGTACTTACTAATGGTCTTCTACCCACTGTAGGCATCGCAAACTTTTTTTTGTGGTTCACCTGGTGATGATAAGAACCCATCGTCGTCCACGGACATCCACAACACCAGAGAATGCGTAGACGTACTTCATCGTTTGGCTAAATTAGTACCTACCTACCACAGCTTACGTAAAACTGTGTCTTGATTCTTGGTAGGTAGGTAGATACTAAGATACTAAGATACTAAGGATCTAATCATCACGCGCTGTGTGTCGACACATCTCGTCGCTTGCGCTAGCCCTCGCCCTCCTCGCCATTACCGTATAATTTAAGTAAATAAATTTAATTTATAATTTTCTTCCGAACCGCACATTGGATCAAAATGAGACAGAGTTACTTCTACAACAAAAAGTAAGCGATTTAGAAAACAAACTTTTATCAGCTAACAACGAAATTGACAGCTTACTTTCAGAGAATCAAAAACTCACAAAGGATCTAGACAAAAAAAACAAGCTCATAGATATTTATAAGAAGGTTGATTTTAACGATGGACAAAGTACACCATTACCGGGTAGAAAAAGAAAAAGACAACGAATTACATTTGATGGTGATGAAAACTGTCAGGTGTTGAAAACACCACATTGTATAAGCACGTTTCGTAACAATTTAGATACACATTCAAATAATACTGACAGTTTAAACAAAGAAATTAAACAGCTTAAAGAATGGCTAGCAGAAGAAAAGCAGAAAAATCTTTTGAGTACAATGAATAAGGTAGATGGAAATTGTTTTGCTTCTGGCAAGAGTACAGTATATAATAAAAAAAATTCAACCCGCCACAGAGAGCAATACAAGACCAGAATTAAACTTTCAAGACGAGCGCGAAAACAGATTCAGAAGATAACAAAGCTACAGAGAAAGTGCTTACGGATCAAAAAAGAGAACAAGAAGCTTGAACATAAAATTTTTGAACTTGAATTGACAAATAAACTAATTGACAAACATGATAACAGAAATTCACAACTATTAGAGAAACCAACCTGCTGTACGGACGATATAAGCCAGCAAAACAAAAAACTATGGCAACACAGAACACTTAACATAAAACAAACTATAATATTCTCAGACAGTATAGGTCGGGGGTTGGCTACAAAAATAATTGATAAAGCAGAAAAACTTAATAATGCCATAACTAACTTTTGCATGCCAGATGCTAGATTCCATACAATACTAAAAAACTTTGAAGTAAAGACAGAGTCACTTAATGTCTTAGACACTGTAGGAATCATCATTACAAAATATGAAAAAACATTACAGTTTAACAAAAATGTGTATATTAAAATATTAAACAATATTATAAATGAACCTAACAGGAAGTTTAACATGATAGTAACTGGGATACGCTATGATGGCATACACAACAATGAAATTTATTTCATTAATAAACAAATTTCAAACATGGCAAACTTCAGCGAGCGTGTAAAATACCTAGATCCAAATATACGAGTATGTAAAAACAAGACTGAATATAGCTTAGATGCAATGAAGCAGTATATAACTAATACGTTAATAACATCCCTCACAGGGCACTTTCAGGGATCATCTTCTTTGAAATTTATTAAACCTCAAGATATTAATTTGGAATCAAACATTCAAAACCCGATTTTTCTACAAAGTCTGCACCAGAAGAAGAAAGGATAATACTTCATGCCAACATTCGCAGTATACATAATAAATACACCGTCATTGAAAACTTCTTAAGTGGGCAAACTTGTGATGTGTTATGTCTTACAGAAACATGGTGCAAAGATCATCATGTGGAAGCCATGTCTCTCGAAGGCTACTTGTTAGCAACATGTTTTAATAGGTTAATTTTTGAACATGGAGGAACTGTAATATTTGTAAAAGATAGCTTAGAATTTAAAACCAGAACCGATCTGAATAAATATTCTTTTGAGTTGAATTGTGAACTGTCAGCCATAGAATTGAGACCTTCTAAATTAGTCATTATAGCGTTGTATAGACCCAATAAAAACTTTTCTATATTCTTTGATATTTTGACCAAAATACTACAGAAACTATGTAAAGAAGGCAAACAAATCGTAATAGCTGGTGATTTCAATTTTAACTTTATGAAAATGGATAATAATATTAAAAAAATGACTGACATACTTAACAATTTCAAATGTAAATGGCTGTTAAATGAACCAACAAGGACTGAAGGTCACAGCTCCACTTGTTTAGACAACTTTATAGTCAACTTTAATGGCTGTAAAGCGTTTGTATTAGATAGTAAGCTTTCTGACCACAATGTAATTAAGTTGACGTTAGGTACGAGAACAGATGTAAATCTTAATGAAAACAGCTGTATGACTAGATTATATACTATAGCTAACTTTTGTTATTTTAATTTCTTGTTAAGCAGTAATTATATAAAAATAAAATCTGAAATAATGACAAGTAAAGACTCTAATACCAAAATGAAGATTTTGACAGACGTGATACATTTCTACTACAATATTGCTTTTCCAAAAAAAAGGATAAAATTGGGTAATAAAACTTATAAACTAACTACACTGGGTATTGAAACGTCAAAGAACAATTTGAATAAAATGGAAATATTACAGGCCCATGCCCCATGTGATCGTTTAAAGTTGAAAATAAAACGTACAGAAAATGTTTAAAGAAAACTATAATTGCCGCTAAAAAACTTCAATATCGTCATAGAATAGCACACTCTAACAATAAAATAAAAGAAGTCTGGAAAATAATAAATGAGCAGGTTAAAAGAAACAATAAACAAAAAACCAAAACAACAATAAGATCAATAAAAAACGACAATAACGACGATGTGACAGAACCAAAAAAGATTGCTAATTTATTCAATGAATACTTTTGTAGCGTAGCTGATAGATTAACAAGAAACATAATAACCGACGCACAGGATTGCTTGAATTTCATGGACAATTTAGTTAAACCCGAGACATCAATGCATTTTTCACTTGTATGTTATAAAGAATTAAAGACTATTATAATAAATATGAAGGCAAAACCGACATTAGATGTTTATGATATGAGTACAAAAACTATAAAAAAATTACTTTTAAACAACGACAATTTATTGGAATTGCTTTTAATTACAATTAATTCTTGTCTAGAAGAAGGCGTATTCCCCGAAGTATTTAAGGCAGGTAGAGTAATACCACTATATAAAAAAGGAGACACTACAGACATTAGCAACTATAGGCCTGTTTGTATATTGCCTACCTTATCTAAAATATTAGAAACCATTATGAAGACTAGAATAAGCAACTATTTTGAAAATAATAAATTGTTCACTGCTTCGCAGTACGGCTTTAGAAAAAAATATTCCACAGAGATGGCAATACGAAAAGTCGTAGATTTCATTCTCGACTCTTTAGATGGTTCACAGAAATGCGCTAGCATCTATTGCGATCTGTCTAAGGCATTTGATTGCTTAAGGCACGATATCTTGTTGCTCAAACTGGAATTTTATGGCTTTAAAGGGAATGCACTTAATATGATGAAAACATATATCCATAATAGAATCCAAATAGTATCTATTCATGATCAAAAATCAATGGCTCAGAACATAAACATCGGGGTACCACAAGGATCAATCCTTGGTCCATTGTTATTTTTAGTTTATGTAAATGACCTTGCTAGTTATATGCCTTCCTGGACCTATTTAAGTTTGTTCGCTGATGATACCCATGTTGGTTTAAAAGATAAATGTCAATATAATTTAAAAATAAAAATTAATGATGCAATGAATATGCTTAAAACTTGGTTTAATGCAAATGGTATAGTTTTAAATTCTAATAAAAGTAAAATAATGATGTATCATACAAAACAAACTAAGTGTGTAAATGCAAGTGATAACGTATTTTTGGGGTATACAATAGATCACACGTTAAGTCATAGAAAACATATCGACAAAATTTGTAAAAAACTGGCTAGTGGCAATTACGCTTTATTCAAACTGAAACCATTGGCAGATAAAAATACCCTTATTTCGGTGTACTATGCTTACATTTACTCTGTTTTGAGATATGTTATCACAATTTGGGGTAATGCAGGTGACATAAAAAGAGTTTTAAAGTGCCAAAAAAGATCAATACGAATTATTAATGGCCTGCAAAAACGAGCTTCTGCAAAACAACATTTTAGACTTAATAAAATCATGACCGTTGTATCTTTATTTATCTTTAATAGTCTCTTAGAGGTACATACAGAAAAGGAAAGTTTACCTAAGAATAAGGACATGCACAACTTTAACCTAAGAAACAAGGACAAACTATTCCAACCTAGAGTCAGATTGGTTAAAGTTCGTAACCCAGGAAAATGCACGAAAATAAAAATGTATAATAAACTGCCAATTAAAATTACAGAACTAAACATAAAAGTTTTTAAAATTACACTTAAGTATTTTTTTGTGAATAACCCATTTTATTCTCTAAATGAGTTTATGGAAATGAAGTTAGTAGACTCTTCATTTTTGTACAAAGAATGAACAAATATATTATTCCTTTGACTGTGTAGTTATGAACAATTGACAAGTAAATTAAGTTGCTTGTGTGACTCATCATTATTTACTTAACTTCATTATTATTATTTGTACTGAAAATTGAATTAAGTGAAAAACGTGGATGATTATTTTCAAAATAGGTAATATATGTTGTGAATTTAAGTTAATTAATATAATCTGAAATGTGTATACAATATTGTTAATTTATATTTCATGTGACTTACCGAATGTAACAATCATTGTTATAATGGTGAATAAATTTCTGATTCTGATTCTGATTCTAAGTAGGTAGGTACCTAGGTACTTACTTACTGCGAAAGCGTAACATAATCGTATCATTCATGTGAAACAGTTCATAAACTGTAATTTATCTAGGACAACTGTGATACAGACAACGCATAGTTTGTACCTAATCCGAAAAGGGACGTTTATAGACGGGCTATTATAGACAATACAAATACCTACCTACTTTTTTGCAAATTGTTCGTGCTACGGCCTCTGATCTTGAAGCAGAAGTCATTTTATGGGTTTGTTTGGCGAGGGGAGTGAAGTCCGACGGTGCTTCCCATTTAAATTTTATCAAATTCGGTCCAGTAGCATTTGAGTTACACTCCAATAACTGAATTTTACCAAAGTAATAGAACGGAAATCGGTATAACATTTTTCAAATTGCACTTGTTAAAGTCAGATAGGTACCTAACGTGTGTACCAAATTTCATCAAAATTGGTCGGTAAAAAGCGCTGCATTAAACTTCCCGCCTTTTTAGGACCCTTCCCTTTTTTAATCGCTGACGACAAAAAATGTAAAAGGTAGTAGAACATGCATACCTACCATGTTTCGTCAGGATTGGTTGAAAAATCGCGACCTGTACCTACATGAAGACCAACGAACAACCTAACAAACATAGGTACGGAAAGATGTAAGTCAATTTGACCAGTAGAAGCGAATACATAGTCTTATTAGCGGCAATTTGCTGCAATACTTTACAAGCGACTAATCATGCTCAAATTCAAAATTCCTCTTTAAAGTCAGGTAAGTACCTGTAAGTTCCTATAAGTACCTAATGTGTGTATAAAATTTCATCAAAATTTGTCTGTAAATCGCGCCGCAGCAAACTTTTTAGGAACAGTACCCCCATCACTCAAAATCACCGACGACAAACAAACGAAGAACATGCATACCAAGTTTCGTCAAGATTGATTAAAATGAGACCTATAGGCACAGGAAGACAAACGAACAACCTCAATTTGGCCAGTTAAAGCAGAGACGCTTCGCTCGATCGGTCAATTAATTAAAGATAACCTTTTTATTGTTGTACTTATAATAATTACACATGTCATACCCAAGTAGGGTTACCAGATGTAAAAATCAAAAGACCGGAGAAAAGGCCTGATTACCATGGAAAAGTCTTGAGATTTTATACAGTTTGAGAATTTTCTCTCAAAAACGTATTATTATCGTTTTATACACGCTCACATCTAGCTCACGCGTTGCAACTTGCACTGTGCAAGTTGCACATCGCACTCAAAGCGGCGCGCGACGGGGCGGGGGTGGCAGCGGCACCACCCGTCGCCCCGCACCGCAGCGCGGTTATCGCTGCAGTGCCGGTCGCTCATTCAATTCAGTACGTCTTGCGCCATTGCGAAGGTTGGACTATGCTGCGTTGAGTGTAACCACGGAACAGGCGAGCGAGCGAGAATCGGAGCTATTGGACATGAGTTAAAATGTCTTCAAGTATAAATTTCTTAAAAATGTTTCTTCAAATATTAAATACGATACAACTGATTAAGTACCTATTTGGATAAATAAGTATTGATTTTAACTGCAATTGTTACCAAAAGAAGATTATTTTTAGTTTGTTTTAATTGGATAAATAAGTATTGATTTTAACTGTGTAATTGTTGCCAAAAGAAGATTATTTTAGTTGGTTTAACTTTTAATTAAAGAGATCTTTAAAATGTAACCTGTGTTTTATTGAAAATCCTGAGATTTCACGAGATTTGCAAAATCCGGCCGCAATCCTGAGAAAAGTCGAAAATTCCTGTAATCTCATTATGGTAACCTCTCTATATGGTGGCTCTACATCTCTCAATATGGTAACCCTATACCCAAGCATCCCCATTTCGAAGAAGAGCGAGATACTTTAAGTTAGGAAGGTTGGTAAGTTAGGTAGGTACCTACCTAGTTCCCTATGAGTTTTCATGGCTTCCAAAAAAGTAATTGACTACTTACGGATCTGTCACAATTTTGCTGTAACATTTTTCACGTCGTTACTGTCGTTTGAAAAATGGAAGTGGTACCTACCTACTCAGACAAAATAAAAAAGTCAAGACAGAATATTGTGAACAGAGAAGTGCGGCCGGTTTTCTAAACTACATGTGCGTGACTCGGTACTGTCATGGTAATTCAAATTATATTAAAGTTATTAAAAAAATATCCATAATTAATAAATTTAAATTAAATGTTAATTAAAACTTTACGTGTTGCTTTCACGCGAAGCGATAGTTTGACTGATGCGCCAAGGCGTAGTTTTGTTGTAGGTTTTGTATGTAAATATGTATGGACACGCCGAGGCGTAGTTTCACCCGGCCTCACATCTCTGTTCACAACATTCTGTCTTGACTTTTTTATTTTGTCTGAGCCTACCTAGTTTGGGTGAGACTACGGCACCTGCCAATTTAGTCTCATATCTCATATTAACCCGTCCGCATCAGCGCAAAAAATAACAATAGATTTATGAATGAAACTTAACTCGAATGAGTCTTGCTGATTCGGACAGATTAAACTTCTAAGGCAGGTGATGACTCGCCACTGGCGAGTCGCCACCGACTAAACGGGGATCCCATGGGCAACAAGCAGCAAAGTGGGCAATATTGATTTTTTTGATGTGGATGGCGAAAGAGCTAAAGCGTCCAGCTATTAACACTTCCCCACTCTTGGAGCTTTTTGGTAGATATTTGCTCTTGCGTCTCCATCTCCACCCCCGGACGGGCTGTTGAAGCAAGCCGGGGTCAGGCAGGGGCCTCATTTAACCCCAGAGAGAATCAGGTCCGCGATGTCGCCACTCACCAATGGCTGGCAACAAAGCCAACCCTGCGGTATTTCTTTCATTATATTATCTTTAATCATAGGTACCTACATATTCTCTATTGGTACCTACTTACCTATGTATTCTGTGGAGTCGTATCGTAAGTAGGTAGGTATACAAAGTATGATTTCAGGACATTTGAAGCGTAGTTGGTAAGTACCTACCTATCTAAAATAACCTACCTGGCAACTGACCGCACTTTGAAGTAGCCGACGTGTTGTAACGACTTTTTTTTAGCAGGGCAAGGTATTATTTGGGGACATTCCGAGCGCCTTATACCTACCCAATACCTACTCATATTAATCTGCCTACCGACTGAGTCCTCAAACTATGCCATGCGTCCGTTCATCGATGTTTAGGATAGTCAAAGCATAGTTTGAGGACGATTATGCATTGTACCTACCTATATTAGAGTGAGAAAGAAACAAGGAAATAAAAAGGTACATTGGCAAAGAATAAATATTTGATAAGAGGTGGCATATCCCATAAACACGCATAAAGATTTGTAATTAGGTAAGTACTTACCTAATAGGTAGGTATAACGGTATTAGTAGGTAGACATAAGTACCTAAGCTATCAACAGATTAACAAATAACTTGTAGTGCGACTTTGGTAGGTATCTGTTATAAACGTAGGTAAAGATATATGTAAGTAGTACATTACTGCAGCGGCCAGGAACAGAGGCACTGATAGACGAACGTGTAAATGTGGGCCGAGGCGAAGTCGAGGCACATAGCATTATCCCCATAAGGTTCCCAATGTCCTTACTTATATTAGGCAGAGTCTGTACTGTAGTAACCTGTTGACAGATATAAATATACTTATACCTATTATTAACAATATTATTAGAAAAGAAAAGAAAGTATACTTAGGTATACGATTTTATTATACAAAACAGTATCTATTTCAACGTGCACGAAGTCTTTTTATTCTCTTTGCCACGTGCTTCTCACGCCACTGACGCCACCTCCGTTCGAATGCCCGATCAGTGTTGCCATTCTATCCCTTGTTCCCAACATTATTCCAAAGCACAATAGTACGTAGGTACTATAGGTACCTATTTTTAATGAACTGTCAATTTATACTTATACATAAATATAAATATTAGTTGTATTTTTAACAACGCTAACAATATACACACACCTAGACACAGACACAGGTCAAACAGACATGTTCGTGCACAAAAATGTTTTACCTATCCGGGGATCGAACGTGGGACCAGCGGCTCAGGAGGCAAGGTTGCTACGATTTGCGCCAACCGGCCTGTCGTATATACTTAGTTATAATATGTAATTCTATAAACAGTAGGTAGACTAGGTGCCTATATTACTTCGATGATCGTATCCGTTTATCATCAATTTGCTTAATCTATGACGTCCATCCACGCTCTTGCGCGGCTAAGGATACCTATTCATTTGGATTTTTGATAGAATCGGTCAGTCTGAAGGAGGCTATCAGGTAGGAAGTACGTCGCGTACAATACTGTACTATTTATTTGAAGATACTACCTGTTGGGTACTTACCTGTTGTGTAAATAACTTATCTACCTACCTACTAGTGACTTTCGTATTTTGTGTTACTTAAATTTATTCCGTGATTTTAGTTATATATAAACTACTGAGTTTCGTGTCCCACATAAAAGAAAATTACGAAGATACCTACTTATGTACTCTAATAAATGCGCATAGGTAGGTAATATATATATTACAGTTACGTACTTAGTGGGTACCTATTTGTGGAGTCCTGGAAAATACCTAATTGGTAAGTACCTACCCTATTACCTACCTATATTTAGATTTTGTCAGTTTTTAACTAGGTAGGTATGAAGATAATATGTAGTATTTTAGTACCTAAGTAGGTATGTAATTATATGTATTTTTTTTATAAATAAGTACCTACTAATATAAATGTATCATTTTATTTTTATCATTATTCCTACCTATTTTAAGTAATGTTATTTATACGCCGACTTCTCTAACTCTATGCTAATGTTGACTGGAAAAGATTGCTTTATACGATGAGTCAGTCTGTCAGCAGCCTTTCTATTAGTGCGTTCGAATAGATCACTTCTGAGCATTTTTAGCGAAAATAACACTAAAAACGCTCACAAGGTGCGTTCGAATTGGGAGTCTGTGGGTGAAAATGTCGTTCATGTCTCTTTTAGTTCAGGGTTCGGAAAGCTAAAAAAGAAGATTTTTTGTAGTTTTTGACCCACGTCGGGAGCATGGTTGTTTGTGATCGTTTTTAGACTGGTATGGATTTTACAGCATAATCATGCGATTTTAGGTCTTATCTCAGTTGAGTGTTCGAATAGGATGTGGGCAAAAGTGGCAAAAGTTGCAAAAATAACGTTTTTGAGCTTTACGAACGCTATAAGCTATAACAAAAGAGCCATCAATCACAACGCCCTAATGCCCTCATAAGCTAGGTATACGAACTGTTATACCCCAACCTTGTTAGCCTTAGTGCTTGCCTGGCGGCCCATCTGGCCTATTCAGCAGTTCTATGAGCTAAGAGTATGTCTAATGATGGTTTTCAAGCCAGTCTGTTCCCATCTTTTGACTTAAGCGGTTGCCTAAGGAGCTCCTATTAATCTCGTGTACTATCCTATGTACTATATACTATTCTATAACAAAAATAAAGTCGCGAGTGAAAATAGTTTTTTTTTAAAACCGAAATCCAAATATCCGTATAACATTTTGGTGGCAGCGGTGGGATCCGAAATCTCCAGTGCCTGGGCGCCGCTCTGCAGACTCGCTCTGGATCCCAATCCTGAAACAAATAAATTAATTAGTGCTATTATATAAACTTTGTATTAGTGTACAAAATAACTATAAGTGTATACTCACCGTGAAATCCTTGACACGTCGTCACGGAAGTCCTGCTATATCCTGTCGGATCCTGGAAAGGATCTGCCTATCCTGCAAAGAGAAAATAACTGCAACTACTTACCTTCGGCTGCGTGAAAAGTGTCCCGACCTGAAGAAAAGAAATTGAAGACACTTACCGTACTGCTATCCTGCTTCATAATTATCGTTCACCGTGGTATCCTGCACCTGAAATAAAATCAAGCATCCAATTCATCAACAATAATAACTCAAGATCCGATTGAAGGTCGTAAGCTGCGACTCGCCTTATCTCGTAATGTGTCCGGCCGCCGTCGTGCTCTTATCGGTCGCCCACGCACTGCTCATACTGTAAGTCTTTGGTCATTGTTTTGACTTAGTCGATATATTAGGGTTCCGTTAGTTAATTTAATATTACTGTTTTAATTTTGTTAATTTAAATTGATGTCTGTTACTTGTGACTTGTTCTATTAATTTTATACCGGATATATAATTATGCCAAAAGTGCCGAAAGTTGAAGAAACCAAATTATCAGTTGAGATTCCCGGAACTGAACAGGTTACAAGTGATACGGTAGTAAAATCACCTCTTGGTTCACCTCGAATTAGTAGGAAAACCGCCGCAGCTCTCGCAATGGCTGAACTAGAACTAAATATCTTGTTCAAATTTATAAAATCTTATGATGGTAGCAGGGAAACTCTTTAACTCATTTCTTGTGAATTGCGACAATGCTTTTGAACTTGCATCGGAAATTCAGAAGCCTATATTATTTAAATTCATCCTTAGCCAATTGAATGGTAAAGCAGAGGTAGCATGTTCCATTAAAGACTTTACAACCTGGGAACAATTAAAAGACTTCCTTAAAACACAATTCAGTGAGCGAAAACATTATTCGCATCTTCTCGCGGATCTTCAGGAAAGCAAACAAGGGCCTCAAGATAATGTAAGCCAATATTCACTTCGTATGGAGACCTACCTCTCACAAATATTAACTGAAATATCCTTATCTAACACTAAAGCCAAAGAATTGCCTGGTCGCACTGCAGCCATGGAGGACCTTGCCCTTCATCATTTTGTCATGGGACTTCATCCCCGAATTTCTAATATTGTGAGGTGTAGATCCCCGAAGACATTAAATGAAGCAATTAATTACGCTATTTCAGAAGAACGCATACAGCAGACGCTGTACAGGCGTCCACAAATGGACCAAAAATCCAGTAATAATAATAATAACACTAATAGATTTAAAGCCGGCCCTTCCAAACAAAATTTCAATGCCTCTTTCACTTCACAAAAACCATCTAACCCCACACCACAAGGGGTTCCTAACGCATTTTGCCGTTATTGCAAAACACCAGGACATGATATCTCTGTGTGCAAAAAACGCGAATTCAACAACAATCGTTTCAGAGTCCAACAAAACCAAACAAACAACCAACAATTTTATAGGCCGCCTCCACGTATAAACTTTACATGTGAACAGCCCGATGAGGAGGTCGGTCATGATGAAGTTGATACCTCTTCACCTGATCCTTTAAACGAATAGAAGTCTCGTCACGGTGTCGCCCGAGACAAAATACCAAAGCCGACACTACAACCAAGTTGTCTAATCCCAGGGACCACTCGGGTAACGAGCCCCAAATAAGTGCCCAATATTTTAGTTCTAGGGACCACACGGGTAATCAGCCCCAAATAAGCGCCCAATCTCTTAATTCTAGGGACCAATCGGGTAACCAGCCCCAAATAAGCGCCCAATCTTCTAAGTCCAGGGACCACACGGGTAATCAGCCCCAAATAAGTGCCCAATATTCAAAATCAAACAAACCACTAAACGACATTAACGTTTCTCAGGAAACTAGTAAAAAAGTCTTTGAAATAAACATAGACACAACGAAAAGGTTGTTACCGCACGTCTTACTAGACTCTCAAATCTCAGATATCCCATTATCGTTACTGGTCGATTCAGGCTCCGCCATATGTTTGTTAAAGGAATCCAGCATACAGAAGAATCAGAAATTGACGAAAGAATCTATTAAATTAAAAGGCATAGACCCAGGTGATGAGCCAACTCAGACCATAGGTCATTTCCAACTAAAACTAAAACTTCATGAAAAAAAATCCATATCATTCAAATTTCACGTCGTTAGGGACATAAATCTGCCCTATGACGGCATTATAGGGACAGACTTTTTAACCACATACGGCTGTAAAATAGATTATACTCATGACATCTTAAGGATAGGTAAACTCGATATTAAGTTACATTTTTCCGAACCTTTTTACGTCATACCACCCCGTACTGAAGCCGTCATTGAATGCTCAATTCAAAAAACCGATCTGAAAGAAGGGATTATTACAGACCAACACCTTTCCGATAACTTATTAATATCCAACTGTATTGTTAAGATCAAAGATAATGACCGAATCAACTTGACTGTTGCCAACATTTCGGAATCTTTTGTAAATATAAAAACAAATTTAAATCTTCACATCGAGCCTCTGCATGCTAGTGCATACCCAGTTAACCTGAATATCCGAGAAACATGTAAACGAACCGACGAAGTTATAAATTCATTAAGAACTGAGCACCTGAATCACGAGGAAAGAGATGCTCTTATAGAACTCTGCTCACAGTTTTCAGATATTTTTCATCTACCTGGTGACCAGTTAACCTATACTTCTGCCCTTGACCATCAAATTAAAACAAGTAGCGACATTCCTGTTCACACGAAATCATATCGATTCCCAGAATGCCACAAAAAGGAGGTGGAAACCCAAATTGGCCAAATGCTTGAACAGAATATAATACAGCCCTCATCTTCCCCTTGGAGTTAGCTGATTTGGGTGGTACCTAAAAAAGCAGACTCACAAGGGCAACGTAAATGGCGAATTGTAATTGATTATCGGAAACTGAATGACATTACTATCGGCGAAACATACCCAATTCCGCAAATATCGGAAATTCTCGACCAACTAGGAAACAGCAGATATTTTACTACACTAGACCTCACTTCCGGTTTCCATCAGATCTTGATTTCTCCTGCAGATGCTCCTAAGACAGCCTTCTCCGTACCTCAGGGACATTATCAGTTCAATAGAATGCCATTTGGGCTAAAAAATGTCCCATCTACCTTCCAGCGACTTATGAATAATTGTCTTTCTGGCCTCCAAGGCACAAGATGCTTCGTGTATCTTGATGATATCGTAATTTATTCGCGTGATCTGATCTCACTTATTAACAATTTAAACGCCGTGTTCGGCAGAATCCGTAATTTCAACTTGAAACTTCAACCGGAAAAATGTGAATTTTTACGAAAAGAAGTAGCCTATTTAGGGCATATTATTGGTGAAAATGGTGTTAAACCAAACCCCGAAAAAACCAAAGCTGTGTCCGAATTTCCGATACCTCAATCTCCAAAAGATATTAAATCTTTCTTGGGTCTGGTATCATACTATAGAAGATTCATACCCGATTTCGCAAAGCTAGCCAAACCTCTGACGTCTCTTTTAAAGAAAGACATCCCATTTATATGGCAAAATGAGCAACAGCTTGCTTTTGAATCCCTGAAAAGCAAACTCGTCTCTGCCCCTATTCTGGCGTACCCAGACTTTACACAACCCTTTCTTTTAACATGCGACGCTTCAAACTATGCCATATCAGCGATATTGTCACAAGGTCACATAGGACAAGATCGCCCTATCGCATATGCGTCTCGCACCCTTAATAAAGCCGAGTGTAACTATAGTGTTACGGAAAAGGAGTGCCTAGCCGTAATTTTCGGCACTAAAACGTTCAGACCTTATCTGTATGGTCATCGTTTCACAGTCCTAACGGACCACAAGCCGTTAGAATGGCTATTCAAATGTAAAGATCCAGGGTCACGGCTTATCCGATGGCGTCTGAAGCTGGAGGAATTCGAATATGACATTAAATACAAGAAAGGAAAAATCAACACAAACGCTGATGCTCTTTCCCGATACCCTGTCAATCCAATCCAACCTGAAGATGTCCCGATACTTAACCCCAATGTAGAAAGGGACACCCCTCGAAGACTAGACGAAGACCTAATGGACTTATTGATATAACCACCATCATTTAACCCTGACGAACTGAACATACCTTCTCCAGATCCTCCCGGTCCTAGCGAAGATATCCTTCCATTACCTGAACCTGAATTACCGTTTTCAAATGTCCTTGATCCTAATGAAGACATCCTACCCGCACCTGTAACGAACTTACCTTCAAACATTCCTGACAGCCTTAGAGAAGAAGTAGAAAACGAAAATACTGACCTTGATAAACGTATTCCCGAAACACGACCAACCATCGACACCCAGGCTGAAGTCTCTCCACCATCCACGAGTGCCTTCCCAAACTTACCTGACGACGACTATCCCACGTTCCTAAAAGCAATGTCAGATAAAAATAAATCCTATAATACAAATATTCAAGAACATAATGGAGATATAATTAAATCCAAATGTAAAGTTGTTATATTACCTACTTCCATCGACCTTGATGAATCCAATCCTTTTGTACAAAATATTCTTGACAACATACCCGATGATTCTGAAATTATAAACAAGGAAAGACCTCTCCATTCTTTTACATCGTTTACACATGAAAGCAAAACGTATTATTTCCTTTTTTTCAAAGTATACCATTTTGATAACTCTACATATGTAGACATCTATAAAAGTCTTAAATCACTCAGAGATGAACTGGTTGTCAATCTTGACAGAAACGTCACTTCAGAAATCGCGATAACTGAATTTAAAAACCCTTTCGATACACACCAATTCATTAAGATCTATAATATGATTCTTTACCTTTTCCACAACACGGGTATAAATATACACATATATAAAGATAAAATCATATACCCGTCTCTTTCTGAAATCCCAAAAATACTCAGGGAAAACCACGATATTCCAATTGCCGGCCATCTCGGCAGCAGCCGCATGCTTAAGCGAATCCAAGAATCCTTTTATTGGAAAAACATGCGAAGTGATATCGAGGCCTTCGTAAAGAAATGTCCACAGTGCCAAACTAATAAAGCTCTCAGACAAATAAACCGTGCTCCTATGCAGATCACTAGCACATCAACCGAACCTTGTCAAAGAATATCTCTTGACATTGTTGGGCCTCTGCCTGAAGCGGGACCTGCAAAATTAAAATATATACTGACGATACAAGATGATCTTACTAAATTCTCTTCCGCATACCCGATCCGCAGCACTACAGCAGAGGAAACAAGTGAATGCTTGCTCCATTACATCTCTATCTTTGGCATCCCGAAAACGATTCTCACTGACCAGGGAACCAATTTTACGTCCGACCTCTTTAGGAAAACCTGTGAATTTCTAAAAATTAAGAACCTTTGGGCTTCTCCATACCATCCACAAACCCAGGGTGCGCTGGAACGAAGTCACTCTACTCTTAAAGAGTATCTCAGATCCTATACTAATCAAGAACAATCAAACTGGCCCCGCTATGTCTATACGGCAATGCTCACTTACAACACATCCGTTCATACAACCCATTTCACACCCTACGAATTAATGTTTGGAAGCAAACCAGCAATTCCGAATTCCATTTATGAAGAATCACCTGGAGCAACATATCCTGATTATGTCCGTATGCTTCAAAATAGATTGAAATATTCACGAGAAAAAGCCTTGGACTTCATAAGGAAATCTAAAGAATCTTCCAAAACCTATTATGACACCCATACTCGTCCAGCTAAGTACAAAACTGGCGACTATGTATACCTGAGAAATCATTTGAGGATGCGCAAAGCGCTTTCGCCCGTTTGGAAAGAACCATATAAAGTAGTTAAGATAAATGGTAACAATACACTTACCTTGCTTATTAACCGACGTCATGTCACGCACCATTTTGATCAGGTGAAACTGGCTGAGATGTCGTAACTGTAATTAAGAAACTTAATATTAAAATAAAATACTTACCTTATACTTACCTCGCGATGACGTAGGTATCCAGACGAAATTGTAAAATAAAATAAATGTTAGTCAATCACACATTAAAATAGGTTTAGCATAGGATAAAATAGGAAACTTACTTTAGTTTACCGTTAATAATTATTATTATTTGCAGTTCAGCGCGAGGCCAATCTCAACGAGATTTCATCCGGCCGATTACCTCAAGTTGAGGACTCTACTATGATTATTTAGGGAACCTCAAAATCAATAATGTTCAGTTAAAAATTGTAATACCGATAGACATTTCACATTTTGGCCCACACATACAAAATATTGAAACCGCTTTAGAAATTACGAGACGATTGTGTAAACAAACCCATATTGTCGAAATTGACACAGAATGTCACGATTTATTATTTATTTATTTATTTATTTTAGTTCAGATGCTTGTTGCACTTACAGTTAATACCAAGCCGTGCAGCAAGCCAAAAATACATACATTCTTACATATAATAACACTAATTAACTCATAAACTTAAGACAATTATAAATAAATGTGTCGCATCGCATAAAAAACAGATCAACATCTGGGTCGCTTGCAATCAAGGCATTGAGAAGATCGACGGCGTGGGCCGTGGGTGCATAACGTGCGGCGCACGTGCGCCGTGCAAGTGGCGCGAGTAAGTTCCGCGAGCGTCCCGAGCGCACCGCCAGCATCCGGTTCGGTGCCAATAGGGAACAGCGCGCCAACGTGCAAGGATTATCTATCCTGTTATTGAGGAGCAGATAATAGTGGAACATTAAAGCACACTTACGTCTTAGTTCTAAGGTACTTATACCTACCATACCTCCAACGAATAAAGATGGATAGAGGTATGGGTAGTATCCATACATTCTTTTATAGAGATAGCGTGCGAATTTCTTTTGTACTTTTTCAATCATAAGTCTGTATTTTGCTTCGTGCGGATCCCAAATTATCGCGTTATACTCCAACTTGGTCCGAACGAATGCATAATACAGAGCAATTATAGTGCATCTGTCTTGAAACCGCGCTGTCTGTCTCATGACAAAGCCGAGAGACTTAAATGCCCGGCCACACAGCTCAGTAATATGCGTATTAAAAGTTAACTCTGGATCCAGGATTAATCCTAGATCCTTAATACGATTTACACGTTCCAGAAGGACACCGTTTATGCTATAGGGATACACTATGGGCAAACGGGATCGAGTAAGTCATTGTTTTGCACTTCGTCAAGTTGAACTCGAGTTGGTTACGTTCACTCCATGCGACAACATTGTCGATGTCCCTCTGCAACGCATGGGCATCTTCTGTGTCTCCTACACCTAAGAACAGCTTCAAATCATCAGCAAACAAAAGGCACCTCGCCGAACTAACGACATCCGGCAAATCATTGATCATTATTAAGAACTGCGTTGGTCCAAGCGTGCTACCTTGACTGACACCGGAGCAAGTCACATACGAGTCTGAGCGGTAATTTAAAAGTTGTACATACTGTTTCCGATTTAAAAAATAACTAGAGAAAAATTTTAATAACTTAGGGGTGAAGCCTATAGCAGAATATGGACCCGGTCGAAAGCTTTTTTGAAATCAAAATAAGCAACGTCCACCTGCCGTCTATGATCTAATTCGGTAACAGTATAGTCTACGAAATTAATATGGTTTGTGTCAGTGGACCTCCCTAGCTTAAACCCATGCTGAGCATCGGTGAGCTGCGTATTGACCTGCCCGGTGATAAGCCGGTTCAGAATGGACTCAAACAGTTTGCCGAATGTCGAAAGAACAGCAATAGGCCTATAGTTCACAACTTTACATCTGGAGCCATCCTTGGGTACTGGAGTGACCCTAGATATTTTCCAAGTAGATGGGTATGTTGCAGTATTCAAAGCTAAATTAAATATGTGTAGCAGGGGTAATTTGAGTACGTCAGAGCAATCTTTTACTACGAAGGGTGGTATTTCATCAGGTCCTGCGGCAGAATGTGCTTTTAGTCGCCGAACCGCAAGTGAGAAGTCTCGCGAACTAACGCAGTCTACCGAAACGCGAGAGGAGCACAAGAAGGTAGCTGCTTGTCTTTCCGCCTCGTCAACAGACAGAATAGGGTCATCAGGAAGATATACCGATTTAAAATAGTTAGCGAAAGCATTAGCTGCATCAGTGCCAGAAACAGTGTTTCCGTCATACTCAAATTCATCCATAAACTGCTTAGAGGACTGCAGTTCTTTTACAAATTTCCAAAACAGTTTTGGATTACTTTTTATATTTGTTTCCGTGCGACTAATATACTCCGTATACTCTAAGTTAATAAGTTCTTTAACCCGGTAGCGATAATACTTGAACATTTCTTTATTAAAATCTTTGCGTTGCTCTTTGTATCTCTTTAAATGGAAATACTTAGTCTTAATGTTACTAATTATTTTTGATGTGTACCAAATAGGGTACTGATATCGGGAATTTTTAACATATGGTCGTTTACGTGGAACGCAGCTATCGAAACATACCTCTAATTTTTCGTAAAGCACGCTAACCGCCTTATTAACGTCAGCATGTAAGTAAATGTCATGCCAATCAGTGGATGCTATGTTAGTGTAAAGTGCATAAAAATCTGCTTTACTGAAATTCCACTGTAGTGCTAATGAATCGCAGACCGGTTGCGAGGGTGGCGCGCCGGCCGAGTCTCCGGCGCCGTCCCGCGGACGGACCGGGCGCGCGCACCGCACGCTCACCGATAGCGGCGGGTGGTATGCATCCGCGGGGACCACGGGCTCCACATCACCACTCACCTCGATGCACTCATTGCCCAAATTGCTGAGAACAAGATCTAACATTCCACCAAAATTATTTTTAATCGAATTTAATTGATTTAATTTACAATAGTTCATCATATAATTATAATGCAGTAGTATATTATGGTTAAAAGAATTTAAATTAAAATCACCTAATATTACAATATCTAATTTTGAATATTTTGTTACGAGATTTTCTAATACAGTAAAGGTATTTAAAATTTTCTCTTCAGTAGAACTGGGTGGAATGTAAACAACAGCACATATAATTTTTTTATACTTTAGAGTAATTAAACCAATCACGACTTCGATATCGTTGGTGTAACCGTCAACGTCGACTATTTCGTGTATTTTGCACGGATTGCGCACAGCCAAAAGCACGCCGCCCCAGCCTGAGTCTCTGGCACGGTCGCGGCGCACTACACTGTATCCAACCGGAAACACTTCCGCGTCGCCAACACCGCTTACCAGAAATGTCTCCGAGAACGCATATATGTCCGCTGATTCTGTCAGTATAGCTTTTCTGCAAATATCAAGTTTCGATCGGAGACCCCTCACATTTTGATAGAAGAGTGAGTAGTGTTTACATTTAACATTATTGTTCGCCTTTGTGTGGCTTACGAAATCCACTACGCCACGGTTTAATGCAAACATCTAGTGCCCAGTGTTCCGATGCTAAATATTTATCGACATGTTTCGTAGGCACTGTTAGTTTAAAGGAGGCAAAGTCGCCACGAGATTTTATGGCCTCGACGGAATAGTTTTCACCAGGGCAGATATTATTCAAGTGCGCTGTCACCTGTTCTGTAGTCGTGCCGATCATTACATAATACAGATGTAAGTAGGTTTTGCGCTCAGCTGCAGATAACAAGCATGCAGTTGAGCCAGGGGCGGCAGTGCCGCGCGTATATTATCGGGCGCTGCTTGACGAGAGCGCCGACGCTTAACCTCAGTCCACTCGTCGCTACGGTCCGCGCTGATATTATTGTTTGGCTGCACATGAGTCATCCTCACACCTGTGTTCGGGAGATCGAGCTGCGGTGTAGTTATCGGGGTGGTTGGCGTAGGCAGGCTGCTATTAGTCGGAGACGGTCGGCCCGATTCGGTAGGAAGGGCGAGCTTCGCCGTCACCGCTCGTGCTGTAGACGAGGCGGGCGATACGTTGCGTCCTCCCTTACCCTTTCGGCTGACTGAAGCGATAGCCGATAACGCACGAACGCTGGCATCGCGAACTGGCCGTTCCGATATTTTTTTCGGCTGGCTACCCTCTACTTCCAGATTATTGCAATTTATGCCCGATATATTCGCAATGTCACTATCACCAATTAGTTTCTTTAATAGATTGTTTTGGCTAAGCACGAGCTTTTCAAGAGATGACACTGTGTCACGTAGGTCGAGAACTGTTTTAGTTAGATCGCGGATAGCACTTTCGGTGTTTTGCGCGGACATTTCTAATTTTTAGATAACAAATACGCAGAGCTTATCGTATGACCGCCGGTCTCGGCGGATGCGCGGGCGCGATTCCAACCAAAATTACAACCATTAACAACGCGATTCCAAGACATGAGTAGAGAATTTGCATCCATCTCGCACCTGGTAGAGAATAGAACAAAACGTAGCGCATGGATAGGAGGTGTAGGAACAATCATTAAACAGATTTTTGGTTCACTAGATGAGAATGATGGTCTGAGATACGATGAAGCGATTAGATCACTACAAAATGATAAAAAACAGTTGGTTTCACTAATGAAAGAAAATATCTTAATCACTACATCAGTAATAACAGGCTATAATGACACCTTAGATAAAATAAAAGTTAATGAAGCCAACTTAAATGAAGCTATCGACGAGCTCTCACTGAGTGTTAAAAATATTACTATAATCACCAACGGATTGCAATTACTTGCTAATGTTAACGAAATACTAAACATTCTAGAAGCATCTATACTTACCTTGTCATTTCAATTGGAGGATATAACCACCGCCATTTTGTTCAGTAGTCTAAATATCCTGCACCCTGCAATCATAACACCAAGTCAGTTACACCAAGAGCTTGCCGATAACTATATACATTTGCCCAGCGATCTGGAACTGCCTGTAATTTTAGATATTAACTCTGTACACTTTATTTTAAATATTTCTAAGTTAGTATGTTATTATATAAATGATAAGATAATGTTTGTTCTACAAGTGCCGCTGGTTAATACCAGAGAATACGCATTGTTTCATAGCATAGCACTTCCGACACCCTACAACCCTAGAGAACCAAACTCCTTTAGCCTAATCATACCAGATAGTAAGTATATTGCAATGACCAAAGACAAATCATATTATTGTATTATCAACGACCTGAAAATCTGTAAATCTGTGAGCCCAGGAAACTTCATCTGCGACATTGAAAATGTGTACTCCACCGAAGCCAAACCTATCTGTGAAAGTGAAATGTTAGCAAAAGTGATTAGTGAAAAACCATTACAGTGCAAAACCAAAATCATCTTAGGACAACTAGACATTTGGAAACCATTGACAAACAATAAGTGGATCTATGTGCAATCGGAACCCAACACAATCTCAATAGACTGTCTTAATTCTAAATTATACGAAATAAATATTTTAGGTACAGGCATACTTAGTATTCCAAAGAACTGTATTAGATACTGCAAAAGTACCACGTTAATACCTAAATACAATATACTTAATATTACCTCACCTATCAATAATTTTCCGGACTTTAACCTAATCGACGACACTTGTTGTAACCTAACTAAATTAAATAATGTTGTAAATAGTGTGTCTCCTATTCACTTACACAATATAGATTTAGATGATCTAAATTCTGAAAATAAAGTTAAATTGAGGTCACTCATGAATGACTTAGAAGCTATCGAAACGCCACAGAGCCCGCATATCGTGAAATATGGGACCCACTATTCTATTTTTATTATTGTAATATTAATTCTACTGATTCTATTTTTAGGTTACTTAATTTTTAAGAAACTATGTAAATCCGGCAGCAACCGACCCTTTCAGCTCAAATTAAACATAAACAGATCACCACCCCAGCTCGTTTCTGAACCAATAAACATGAAAGACGGACGAGATGAAGATCTCGAGAAAGACTCTGAAATAGAAATGATTAGCCCTATCGCTCCTCTTAGAACTAGAATTTAACAGAGACTTTGTATCATCCCCAAAGTCTCCTCTAAAAGGGGGAGATGTTATACCCCAACCTTGTTAGCCTTAGTGCTTGCCTGGCGGCCCATCTGGCCTATTCAGCAGTTCTATGAGCTAAGAGTATGTCTAATGATGGTTTTCAAGCCAGTCTGTTCCCATCTTTTGACTTAAGCGGTTGCCTAAGGAGCTCCTATTAATCTCGTGTACTATCCTATGTACTATATACTATTCTATAACCAAAATAAAGTCGCGAGTGAAAATAGTTTTTTTTAAAAACCGAAATTCAAATATCCGTATAACAGAACGCACCTTAAATGGTATAATTTATTAATCTGTTTTTATGGTGTAGGTGCCTACTTACAATAAGGTATTTTGAATTTTAAGTACTTTATTTAAGTAAGTTAGATTTTATATACCTACTTGGTATAGCGCATGCACAGAAAAGATAATAGTAGGAGGTACCTACTATTATCTCCTCTATATTCAAGCAGAAAGCAGCATTTAATCACGGTAATGTTAATATTACCGTGACTCAATGATGCAAGCATTTGCTAGGTATGTAGTGTAGGTAGGTTAGGTAGGTACCTAGGTAGGTATGTCTGGTTTAAGATAATTATTGCTTTTAAGAATATAAATTCACTCAGCAGAGAGATATAGTATACCTACTAAGCTAAGTAAAGTAGTGTAACAATTAGATACAGATATTAGATAGGTACAATAGAACATGATAGTAATAGCTAAGTCTCTTTTAATTACTTCTGTTGCAATAAGTAGGTACCTATATATTGTTTTTTTGTTATTTACCGGCCGCTAAATGCCCAACCCGCGAGCTAAAACCTGCTGCTATTACGCTGACGCTGGACGCTTACCGTCCGCGCGGGTGGTAAGCGCGCGGCCGAATTACTGCCGTCAGCGTGGGCCATCCGCGCGTATTGGTACCTATGTAACGATCGTAGAGACGCAAAGCTTGTGGCCCGCGACGCGACACCAACCACGCTGGTGAAAGCGTCACTGTAAAACCACACTAAATCCTTTATTTAACTTAATATAATCTCAAGAATATTTTTTGGTGATACCTATAGGTATATTTATTATATAACAATTATTGTGAAACTATCTTTTACAAGTAAGTACTTAACTTATACTACGTGCTGAGTTTAGCTTGAGTTATTTGCTGGTTTATAGGGCAATGTTTCTAATGATTATTTATGTCTTTTTCTAGTAGTCGGCCCTTGGTTTTTGAGGTCCTGAAAGTCACGCTTTATCTGAGGCGGACAGGTCAGTCAGCATCGCACGCAGCTCAACGCTATTAGTACCTACCTAAGATCTACCTAAGTGTGTCACGAACAACGTGTCGCGTGCCTGTATGAAAATACACCATGACTGATCGACCACAAAATGGTAAGCTTTACAAATTGCTAAAGGTAGGCGCAGGCCACACGTAAATGATAAAATAATACAAATTATAATAAAATAATAATATAAAATAATACACACAAATAATACACATTTATTACATTCTACATAAATTTTGCTTCAGTTTTTTTATGTTGGTGCAATGCATGCTTACATAGGTACTATTTTTATTTAATTTTATACTACACTTATGTGTGATATTTTTTCAGATTCTAATAATTTATTAAAAAACAGACTTCGAAGTCAAAGACAAAATGGTGAGCCTTTTAAAATTACTATAATATGTAGTTTTATTTTATTACAGCTTGCTTAAATGTATCAATACCTATTATTCTTTTTCAGATTCCAAAAATCTATTAAAAAACAGACTCCGAAGTCAAACACAAAATGGTGAGCAATTAAAAATTAATATAAAACACCTAACTACCGACCCTACTTTCCTTCATTTTACTAGAATTTAGAAGTATCATACTTAATTTTTCAGATTCAAAAAAAATATTAATAAATAGATTCAAAACTCTAAAATATAAAGAAGATAAAGAGCCAAAAAAGAAAAGAAAAAGTCTCCGCAGAGTATATCTCAGCGATACGCTTGATATTATTAAAGCCCAAAACAGTTCTGAAGTAAAAATAATATCTAACGTAGTACTTACAGAAACACATCATAAAAAAAAATGAAGACTACAATATTTACGATATTATTGTAACGCCTATAGACTCAAAGATAGACGATAACACGCCTGATGATGTTACGAATTTGCCACCTCAGATTCTACAAATAATTTAAATTCAATTATAGTTAAATTTTGCCAGTCAGAATTATCACCAGATTCCCTGAAATTTAATCTTGAACCTAAACATATTGAGTTACCATTTGGCAACGCTGAAAGTGAAATCAGAGCTGGACCTGATGATTATCCCGTCGACTCTAAATCAAAAGCTGAAATGAGTGAAAGATGCTATAAATCCGCCACTATTGAATGTGAACTCGATGCCGAAATGCAAGATAGATCTAGGTTTAATTTTAGCAATGATTCCAAAACAGAAGTTTCTATCAGTAATGGATCTAAACAACATTCAATCGACAAACGTATGAATTCAACATTCACTGCTGCAAGTGATTCAACCTATGTACCAGATCAAACAGAATCTATTATTGAAATTTCACAAACGTCACAAATTTCTGAATTTGTTAACAACTGTGAACCCATAGATGTCAGACAAATTAACGTGCCACAGTCGAAAATATCAAATAAAATAGATAAGATATTATTGTGTATTTGTTATGTAGGCAGGTACATAATTATGCTTTACAATTTACGGCCTAATAAAGAATATGGAGTCAGTAACCGATCGAACAGCTAACTGTTCTATTTTTTTCTAGTAAGATTAAAAATGTAGTGAGAAAAATGGTAACTATAACTAAATAGGTACCTATGTAAGTACCTAATAACCTATACATACCAAATCTATATAAAATACCAATAATGTGGCCAATAATGCCTGACCCGTGGTTTCTCCTGTGGATATCGTTAAAATTAACAAAGAATAAGTTAAATGGCAATGGGCTCGCCGCCATGTAACTATCTATGTAGGTATGTCATAATTTATACGTACTATGGTATATTCAAGGATTCAGCAAAGGGGACAATCACACACACATATATATTGAGGAACGTAATATTAATGAGCTAATAGCGAGGTAGGTATGTTCAACTTTAACAGGGACGGGGGTTGGAATCTACCATCTGCATGGAAACCCGTTCTTAATGTTGCTCCGACCAGTGAGGTACGACCATTTGTTCGCGAGATGGATACGGTTGGAGTAGTGTGCGACGACCCTACGGTAATACACAGTGATGATGACTCACGCGCTCCCAGTGTGCCGGCACCGCCACCGCCTACGTCCCCCGCACCCGCACCGCAAGTTTCACAGAGAGCGTTGCGTGCGGCAGCCCGCAGTGCGCGACTAGCGGCCTTCGCTGCTAGACCACGCTCTCCATGAGGATGGGCATCAGTACTGCCCGAACACCGGTCGGAATATAACGACTAGATGATAAACGTGAGTGTTTGCCGGTTTAACCATTTAACTATGAGTTCTCACGGAAGTTTTTATGACAATATAGGTATGTTCAAGCTCGAGTAGTGAAATGACGTTATCGGATCGGATACGCGTACGAAAGAAAGCTCTACAATTCAGTGGCTCTACCATGAGTTGGCATCGTAAATGTCATCTATAGTCGATCCTCGATCTCGACTACCTATTAAGCTTGTGATTGGCGTACTCGCTGTCAATTTTAGTTCCACAATTGACCGCAACGTGGCACTGTTCATTTTTCCATACATTTTTTAGCGGCAGTCGATAGCGAGCGACGATTGGTGACAATGTTGTAAACTCATGGTAGGCCTACAGGCGAGTGAAGCGAGGTGTCAAAGGCGGGAAAAGGGCGCGGACCAATCCCAATTTTAAAACTAATTACGATGAAGGTTGAACATTGCATTGGTATTCACAGGACTGAGGTGACAGATTATTGAACCAAGCGTGCCCAAGCTCTACTTTAATATATCTAGGTAATTATTAGGTATGCAGGTTTTTAGGATAATAACTAGATGGCGCTTAGTATCACTTTGATTTAACTTTCCATTCAAGTGTAGGTCTTATTCTTTTTATTTACATTTTTGTTAAGAATCCTATACTACTAATATTCTAAAATGTGTGAAAATGAGTTTGTTTGTTTGTGTGTTTTTTACGCGTTTATGCCATAACTACTCTACCGATCATCATGAATGTTTACACACAAATAGGCAGGAGCGCAGAAAATAATATACCTAGGCTACTTTTATCACGATTCAACGAGTAGTTCCTGCGGGATCACAATAATCTCATTTCAGGCGGATGAAACCACGGGCAGCAACTAATCAATACAATACAAAAATTATTTATTGCGCTTTAACCAAATATACATAAATATTACTTACAAAGTGTACTCTTAAATTAGGAAAGTACAATGGGCAGTCTTATCATAATCACTTATAAAAAGGATTTAAATATGTTAATGATCTTTTAGTAATAATCTGCCCATAGTTCATAGTTCCCGCTCGCTTGCTCTTGGTGTAGTGGTGTACGTGCCTTTTTGTAACCTCGGTAATGATACCGAGGTTACAAAAAGGCACCGGAGATTGAACCCATGAGGGTTCGATCTCCGGTTTGGACAGTTTTTGGGTTTTTCTGAGAAATAAAGATATTCTCAATAACAGTCCGGAGACTGGAACAGTGCCCCGTAGATGGTGTTTGGTAATAGGCTCGCCCCCTGTTACATGAGACCAAAAACATAAATGGCGAAACGTAGGCGTTGAAAACACCGCTGCTTAACCCTTCGATGATATAATAAGCAAAATTTCACTCATGAGTGAATCTATACTTGCAAGACCGCTAGACTGATGTTACGCCCCACGGTTTGACCTCCGTGGTCATGATGAGGAAAAGTATCTTATTAAAATACCTTAGTCCTTCGCGGATATATAGGGACAATTATTTATGTTGTTTTAAAAATAACATGTAAGACCGCTAGACTGATGTTTCACCTCCTAGCTAGACTGATGTGGTGATGGCGGAATCGCTCGACTACAGTCGGTTGAACAACAAAGATAGATGACATGCCGACTCTATCTGGTCTGGTGTATCGAGCTGTCGAAATAATTGCGTGCTGACTCAGCTATCAGAAACTGACATATCTTTGACAGAATTTTAATGACTGTAAATAAGTCATCATAACGATCTTGTCGTAGGCGGGGCGGAGATCTTGTTATTTTGTCTATGATGTCAAGAATTAGGCTATTATTATTATAAATTTATTAATTATTATTATTAGGCCTTTTCACCCGTGTAGTTATAGATGATGGTGATGATGACGATGAAAAGTAGCTTATGTGCCACCAGGCTATAATCTATCTCTGTGCCAAATTTCAACCAGATCCGTTTAGCCGTTCTGCCGTGAATGAGTAACAAACATCCAACCATCAATCCATCTAAATATTCACATTTATAATATTAGTGGGATTAAGTAGGTATGTACCTATATACTTTATAGACGTAAGCACACAATCTTACATAAGAATCACAATTTATTGGAACATATCTGCAAATCATATTTCGAGCCCTTGTCCTCATACAAAACTCTGTATACAATAAATACGTGTGTGTGAGTGCAAAAATGTAAGCAACGATTAATTTAAGGACATGGACCTCAAATTATTCGTTGCAATAATAAAGTCTCATAACATACTTTACATACCAAAACTGTCATAACTTGGGCTTTAAATTTATCACCCCAGATTATTAGCATGTCTCAAAACATGCCTTGTACATACATATATATATATATATATATATATATATATATATATATATATATATATATATATAATATATATACACTCGAGAGCAATGAATCCGGGTCACTTAAAGAATCCTAAAAATCTCGGAAACTAAAAATGCTAGGTTAATGCAATAAATTGTATTTAATAGACAATGTAATACTCCTTAAATGAAGGTATTAAAACTTCTTAGTTATTGTAAAGTTATATCATAAAAAAATCAAATTTGAAAAAGGGCCACTTTCGAAGATGGAACTACGAAATTACAGCATTTGGTTTTGCTTTTGTTTGTAATCTGTCATTTATGTGGGTACATAAACCATGTTGATAGTACTCTATATTCATTATTCAAGCTGAAATTATGTCGCTTACGCCTGAAGAATGCACCAGAATACTTACGATGCTGGAAACCGGCCGGAGTCAGCGCGATACAGCCAGGACTGTCGGTGTGTCGCTGTCAACAGTACAAAGAGTTCTCCGACGTTACGAAGAAACTGGTTCTAACCTACGCAGACCAGGAACGGGCAGAACCAGGTGTACCACAGCACGAGAAGACCGATACTTGGTGAACACCATGCTTCGAAATCGCTTTCTCACAGGAACTGAACTCACAAATCAGTTTCGACGCCTCGGAGGAAGTAACCCAAGTGCATGGACAGTAAGACGTCGGCTTGCTGAATCTAACTTAAAACCCCTTAGACCTGCAAACGGCCCTAAACTGGAGCGTGGGCATCGTATTTCAAGACTAAGATATGCCCAGAGCCACGTAAATTGGAGTATTGAAGATTGGTCAAAAGTTATGTTCTCCGACGAATCAAAATTTATGCTCTACAAGCACGATGGAAGACACAGGGTGTATCGAAGACCAGGGGAAAGATTCAAGCAAGCATGCATCGAAGAAAAAGTAGCCTACGGTGGTGGGTCTGTACTTGTGTGGGCCGGAATTTCTTCTGAAAGTCGCACAGAGCTGGTGATCATAAAAAACGGCTCTTTAACTAGCGAAAGATATGTGGAAGAAATCCTCAATGATCACGTTGGTCCATTTATGGTCAATTTAGGTGAGGATGCTATATTTATGCATGACAATGCCCGACCTCACACAGGTAGGATTGTGAATGACTACCTTCAAGAGATGAACATTACTCGTATGGAGTGGCCAGCGCGCAGCCCGGATATCAACCCGATCGAGCATGCTTGGGACGAGCTAGGCAGATGCGTAAAACAACGAAACCTTCCCCCAATCACGCTTCGTGAGCTCAAAATTGCTCTCACAGAGGAATGGGAAAATATTCCCCAAAATCGTATAAGGAACTTGGTGTACAGCATGCCAAACCGCGTAAACGCAGTAATGGAAGCACGAGGAGGCAATACAAAGTATTAAAATTCAAGAAAATCGTAATAAAGTTCAAAAATTTCACGTTTCCTATTTTTGTTTTAAGGAGAGATCAGCAGTTTTTTTCTTTATGTAATTTTGTGTTAATAAAATGTATGGTGACTCATATTTTTTTTACTTTCATTTAAGGAGTATTACATTGTCTATTAAATACAATTTATTGCATTAACCTATCATTTTTAGTTTCCGAGTTTTTTAACATTCTTTAAGTGACCCGGATTCATTGCTCTCGAGTGTATATATATATATATATATATATATATATATAATATATATGTCCACTTCAGGGCCAATAATTAAACATCTTCGCTATCTATCCTTATAACACCAACTTCTATTGTAGTTTAGGAATTCCTCTACATCCTAAGGTTGCCTGGAAGAATTCTCGTAGTAGAGATAAATTGTATAGACCGTTCCTAACTTTTTTTGATATATCTGGATCTACTATTTTTTCAATAATTTCGTCTAATAGTAAAGCTAGTCGAGCGCACTCAGTTACCGCTTTAATTACCTACATTCGCAGGATATATTGCTACTTTGCATAATCTGAAACTTGTATGACTGTAACCTTAACACCCGTTTTTAGATTCGGGCACAGGGTTTAAATTTGGGCCATATATTTTCCAAGAGTCCGTCGTCTGTTATTAGCTGAAACATTTTCCCCTATAGAAACATATCTAATGTCGTCTATGAAATTTATGACTCCTTCACAGCTTATAACACTTCTCTCAATTGGTTATTTAAAAAAATCCTTCGCGCTTTTTTCCGAACATCATTCCCTTATACTAAAACAGGCCTTTGTTGGATATGAAGGTAATGATATACCTTAATTCAGCACCAGGCGCGGTCGACCTATTCAGTTCGTTCGAAAATACCTACAGGGTCACAAAGGACTGCGATAGCGAATGAAATATGAGCGAGAGTTTGTTCAATAACAAATATGTCCGTTAGCCATCGCCGGTTTACGTATTAGTAATCAGGTAATGTGATAATACTAACTAAATACTGGTTTTCATCGCAGTAACGTCGAGTTAAGCACCTTGCCCTCTGTTTTTAGACTTCAAATCTGTGTTGTTCTATGAGGTGTTGGTTCTCGTGAGTGCGGCGAAAGGTGGTTTTAAACACCCCACATCTGGCAGGTAGGTAGATCTCAGGGTGGGCAGTAAAATAGGCCTTCTAAGAGATAACTATATAATTTAACAGCAACTAACTAACAAACCGTTGCACAGCCGCACTTGGAGTATTGTAAGGTCACTGACCTGAATATTCGCGATAAAGGGCACCGCGCGGAACAGCTAATCTCTTGGAGACTGCTGATACTACTCCTTGATTCCGGTAGGTGAGTCGACTACGCTTGCCAGGTGGACCCGAGCAGTGTCCGTCTTCGCGTGGTATGCCTGTCCCAAGTCAGGGCAGGATATTTTTCTTAAAGAAGGAGGTAGAAGTGGAACCCTGGAGAGAAGAACGCTGTATTAGTTTACCACTCTGCAGTCTTCCGTCTGCCAAGCTGAGCCGTGATCCCGTCGCGCTTCACTAAAATATATTTTAATATTTCTATATGATTTATATATAGGTGTTTAGACACTAAATAACTCTTATGAATCGGTCAACGTTAGTTTCAGTCATACATTTTTTTGTTCTTCACATATTCTCTTAGATAAATAATGCCGAGTAGATAAATATATAACAGTAATCAAATTATAAAAATTATTAAGGGTTGCGACATCAATACGAAAGTTAAGAACTTATTTAAAAAAATCTTGCACTCATAAAGCTGTCAAGCTGTTCAATACATGTCGCTCCAGCCCCATACGGCGCTTTGCAGACGACGAGCGGGGCGGTCTTTTTGACCGTGAAGAAATAAAGACCGCGTCTGATCGCCGATGCCCGCGCCTTGCGCGGTCTTTTTGCCCTCCGTGTGCGTTGGTAGTATAGGATTCCCTTTACGTTATCGTTCGCTGCAAAATTGACCGCCCTGGCCCGCCCCGTCGTCTGCAAAGCGCCTAAAATGGTTAAAATCAATTAGAAAGTTAAAATTCGATACTGGGATCTTGTGCCTCGATGGCGTGGTGGTCGTGGCATCTAACACGGTATGTCGGAAGATGCGGGTTTGAATCCCATCCGAGTATGCAAATTTTCTCTTAAAGCCGTTCTTGAGTTTTAAATGGTGTAACTAACACGATTATGCAGAATTGTTGCATGTATTCTTGCAGTGAAGTGATATCTAGTGCGGTGAATGGTCTTTCATAGATTTTTTTAACACTATTTTCTGCATGGGGTGTTTTAAGGTCGTCGACCGTTAAGGAGACGTCACTAAACCCATAAATAAAAATAATAATAATAATAATACATATTAGTGCACACATGAACACTATTATTTCATAAAACAGATTTTACTTGAAGTCACCCTTTAATACGTTCATTTTCTTCACCACTTCACCTTCTAGAAATATGTTAAATCATAATTCAATTATTGTCAAAGAGACACAATTTATTTAACCATCATTTTGACCACATATCCGCAAATCCACTATTACTGATATACTCGTAATAATAAATATTTATCACTTTCTTTGTATTCTTTCAGATGAGCCCTGTTTTGCCACAACTTCAAGAATTGGTACCTAAAATAAACTGAAATATGTTCTTTAAATCTAATATCAAAATTACGGCCTGTCCGACCCACATAAACGCCTTTACAATCGTCACAGGCCAGTTTATAAACACCCGACTTTTTTCCATCCTCAAGACGATCTTTACCATTACAAATATGACGTAAGTTCTGGTCTGTTCGGAAAGCCACGTGGATGTTATTTTTCCTGAGTATGTTGGCATTTTTTTGTGATACGGGGCCTATGTAGGTCAAACTATCCACATATTTGTTTATTTTTTCCGGAGATTACTTTGTGCGTGCCACAAAGTAATGAACGAACCCTATCTCGCTGCTTATTTTGAATTAGGCGATCGACTACTTGCTTACTGTAGCCGTTAGATGTTGCCATTTGGTAAATTATATTTAGCTCTTTTTTGTAGTTATCTGTTGACAGAGGAACTGTATATTAATCTATGAATATAATTTGTGTTGAATGGGATGACAAGAAGAAAACGGTATGACTACGTCCGTGTGAGTCGGTTTTCGAAAAATTTGGAAATCCAGTTTGTTTTCGATTCTAGTTATGGTCAAATCCAGAAAATTAAGGGAATTGTTATTTTCTAGTTCCAGTTTAAACTTATTATTAACCTGGTGAGAAGTACCTGTCCAACAAATAATTATGTCATCAACATACCTATAATAAAACAGGATTCGGGGTTCGTTCACCACATGATGTTTTTCAAAATCATCCATAAAAAGTTCAGCCATTAATGGACTTAACGGAGATCCCATAGCCAAACCCTCTTTTTGAGAAAAGTACTGATTGTTAAACCTAAAGTAATTTTGTTTCATACACACCCCGCAAACTAATGAGTTCATTAACTTCTCCAGGATGTAACCGTTATCTCCCGAGTGACCTTCTAAGATACGTAGACTTTCTTCGTAGGGAACATTAGTGAAAAGGCTGTCTACATCAAGAGACAATAATTTAGCACCGGAAGGGATGTCACCGTTTTTAATTTTATTTATTATATCTAGACTGTTTTTTAAACTGTACTCAGGTTTGAAACATGTCTTGGATCTTAAAAGAATGTTAAGATGTTTAGCCAATTTGTGTACTTCATGGCATACTGTAGTATGGCCCAGCATTATTGCGTTCCTTCTTATTTCCTGCCCTATTAGTGACATTTGGTTGCAATAAAACGTTTCAATTTTTATAATTCTGGGTCTCAGACTGTCAACTTTAACTGTTTTTATTATTTTATTTTATGTCAGTATTTTCATTTACTTAAAATTTATTTTTTATTTTACTCGGTCTTCTTTTTTATAATAGATATTGTATTAATAGAAATGGAACTAGATATGTTTGATTCTAAGTAATCATTTCTTGGGTTTGGATTATCTTTCTCTATTTCAGATGGCTTTTCCGTTTCTGTCCGTCTTTGAATTGCCAGACTGCATTTTGGACTGTTTACTTAAACAGGTTCTTATTTTATAAAATCTTATATTCGTGTTCTTTCTCTCTGTTCTGAGTTTTTAACACAGTTTTAAGAAACTATTCGTTCTCCTAGTGTGTACTATCTTAAAAAAACGGACTTGACCCTTCCTATACCGTGATAATTATTACAAAAGATTTATGAAGGAAACGCACGTACATTTACGTCTCTGGTATTCAACGGGTTAATGGATTCAGCCAATGAAACAACTTTGTCTTTTTGGTGCGTGATAAGTTTTGATACAGCATTTTAGATCTGAACAGAAAGGCTTGAGACTCACTGGGTAAACTTAGCTAACTTTTCCGTTGTACCATTTTGTTTCTGCGATATTAGGTTTAGTCTTTATTCCAGGTCTGGATTTGATTAAGGGTGCATAAAAGTTGTGCTATTTCATTTTGGATCAAGTTTTTGAACGATTTCTAAATCTGATTGCATTGTTGTTGTCAACATCTTATCACAGTTGTCAACAAAAGTTATGCGATCGGTTTCATTAGGTTTCATTTTAGGTTAGGAGTTTAACTAGGCCCTCTTTCAGTTGAGATAAGTCAAGGTTAAGAGGTTAAGGTGTATGTTTTGATGAGAATACCAGCAGTTACAAACATAATTATTATGTTTGTAACTGCTGGTATTATTATTATCTATCTAACCTCATATGTATAGTCCATATCTGAAACTCTATATATCCAATCATATCTGGCTGTTTGCTAATTTATGGCTTATAAATAAAATTAATGTAATCCGATAAATGAAAATGGCCAAATAGATCGTTTAGTGTTGCTGGTAGGAATTACGCCGTGTGCTGTGATCGTAAAATGACCTTAGAACTTTTGAGGCGTTTAAAACTATTCCTATCTTCCTAATTGAAGAACGAAGTATTCGACTTGACTATATGAAATTTACCTACAGATTTCACCTTGTCTATCTACCCTTGCTAGATGAATTAAGCTAACAATTTCTAAAGATGCTAATATACTGACGATACCGCGTAGACCTTCTTTTACTTCAACTATACTAAACTCTCACAACTTGTTACACCTAAGTTAAGAACGTAATAGACAGAAGTCGTATCTACTATATTTCAAAATGTCTAACCTCTGTTGATGTAGCTCCCATTTGGTTTGGCAACGTCGCCGAGTTGGAAGCGTGGCCACGAGCTACGTGGCTTCTGGATACTCTAAAGGCCTGGCGACTTTGCCACTATAATGCACACGTGTAAACTACACCTCGCTCACTCAGTCGCCATTGTCAGCCGCCTTTTCGGACAATCGCTCAGAATATAGTATGTAGTTGATGTTGTAGATAATGAGTTTCGATACTGAAAAATGTAAAATAGAAATTCAAAACAGTCCTTGTTTATGGGATAGTTCATCATATGTTTATTCTGATCGTAACTTAATAATCGTAAATCAAAGGCTGGGACAAAATAAAAAAATTTAGAATAAAAATTTATTCTTAAAATTAAGAATTATAGAATAATGTACGGGATTGTTAGTCCGTGCATAAAATTATGATATTATGATAAATGAAACAACGTGTTGGACCGATCGCTGCTTGCAGACTGATTTATTTTACTGAAAAAACACAATGAAAGGCGCGAACGCAGTCGCGCTAAGTTAGCAGTTTACAATAAAATGTACGTAACCCGTACAGTGAATATATATAAAGAAAAAGACAAAAATGACAAACCAAGAAAAAAACAAGTAGGTAAGTAAGTGTAGGTGTACATTTATTAACATTTACTTATACATACTTGTCTTGCCAGGGTAAAGAATTTTCAGTTACCTTCACCACGGTGAAGCCAAGAGGAACCCAGGGGCCGCGCCGGCGTTGGGGTGCGCTGGCCGGCTCAGGCCGGGCCGCTCCTATGGGCTTTGGCCGCCAAGTCCACATAGGAGTGGCGGGGTCCGAGCGCTTTGGCGCAGACTCGAGGAGGTGGGGCCCGGTCGCTTTGGCGCAGGCTCGAGGAGGGGGGCCCGGGCACTTTGGTGCAGGCTCGAGGAGGTGGGGCCCGGGCGCTTTGGCGCAGGCTCGAGGAGGGGGGCCCGGGCACTTTGGTGCAGGCTCGATGAGGTGGGGTCCGGGCGCTCGGCGCAGACTCGAGGAGGTGGGGTCGCTGGGGATTATCCCCTGTGGCTGACGTAGCAGGCGGTGGGGCTACGTATCCGACCCACCGCATGGAGACCACGGGCGTCCAGACACGGGGAAGTCTGGCGCTCATTGTTGGCGGGTTTGGTCTCCGAGGTAGTTGCGGCGTGCCATGTGTTCTGGCGTGCCGCGAAGAGAAGGGGCCGGCAACGGACAGCCACGGCGGGTTCGCGGTCGTGTGGGAAATCTGTCCCGCGTTCCCGCCGAGGGCGGCAGTGACGGAACACCCCGGGGTTTTGGTGGGTATACGGACTCCCACATAACCACCTACCTCCCCGTGGTAGGTTGTATCCATAAAGGATTTCCCCGGGACAAAAAAAAAAGGATTTTCAGTTACAAAATAATCTGCTAGTTTGTCTCGAACTGTGTGTGCCGTTCTTCCTCCTCTATCGCGATTTCGACTTGTACTTGGTTCAAATCCTCTCATCGTCAGAGTATCTTCGCAAGAATAGCCATATCAGTTTTTTTTTTTATTATTTAAATTCAGATTTATTTGGGATTTTTCAGGAAATAGGTAGGTATATGATTTTTTAACGCTCTCTTTACTCGCTTCGTCACGGCCGCCGGTATTACTATCGACCGCCGTCGCGAAAGCGCCGAGAAAGCGTTAAAAATTTAATATTCAAAAATAATTCTATACAAAAATCTTCATTAGCGGTGAACAAATTAACTTGTAACTTTCTGAGTTCTGCTCTCAGCTTCACAATTGAGACGTCGTTAGTTGCGCCTCCGGTGGTACTCGACGGCCCTGCAATAAAATACGAGTGCTTTAGTACAAAATGTATACACCCGATAGTAAAAAACTGTTTTTTCTTCATAAGATCAGTAACAATAATGTATAAAATTGTGCAATATGCAACATATCCTTACAATCGCTTTTGCCAAATCAATAAGGTCATTGTTAATTAGTGCACAATATCGAATTAGGTGTTTTGGAATCGATAGCTGGTCATTATAGGAAAGGAAAAAAAATGCATGTTTTTTTATTATTATTCATCATATTACATAACAAGCTAGAATTGGGAAAAAAACGTCTAACCGTAAACCTAATACTAGAGTAGTAATAGAGCTAACCGCACAGTACCAGCGAAAATATGCCTGCACTAATGCACAACACACACTTCAGCATACTTTTCGTTCCTAATAAAGATGTTGACTTTAAAGTACTGGTCCAAAATATGCAGAGTATCTTTGGAAAACGAGATATAGTCTAAGCTTTCCTTCAAGAAAATTATTTTTATATACACGCACTATGTGTGACGGAAACAGGGCTTACCAAGGCCAAGTTAGAACTAATCAACTTCGCAGGATATACGAGTAATATTGCAGCGGCGTTCTGTAGGCAAGATCGAACGGGAGGGGGAACTATGGTACTTGTACGCGATGACTTTGAATACACAGAGATAAGAGATGTAGCGGAATTATCAGTCGAATATTGTATAAAAATGTGTGCAGTGTTAGTTCCTAAAATCAACGTGCTTTTAGTTATAATTTTTTTGAATAGCAAGCGGAATGATTAATTTTATAATAAATTAAAATCATTATTAACACTTATTGAAAATAAGTACAGAATTGCTATTATATAATTAAAACCATGGAATTAAAAAATCTAGTAAAAATAAACGACTACTAAAACCAATAGTGATATATTATAAGCATCCTACCTGGTTAAGCAGTTTGTCTGTCTGCAACCATACGGTCGTAAGGGAAATTATTAGGAGGGAATAGGTTAAGGTAAGAATGTGGGTTTATGGGGTACTTACGGATGTCGGGGTGACTCTGGAGCTGATGGGTAGGCGTCCTGGTCGTCGGACTGCGTGCTGAATGGTTGTTGTGTAACTTGTAGGTATAATGTTTATTTGGTTTTATTGTTTGTGCACTGGTTTATGCGTAAACACGGGCTGATTAGCGGTCACTAGCGGCTGACGCGTAACGCGAAGGTTTGTGCTGATGCGTAAGCGCGGAGGAATTGTTGCGGCCGCGGCGCGAAGGCGGAGCGGTATACGTCTGCTAGCTTCGACTCTAAAAATGGTGACTTTTGGGCTGACGCGTAAACGCGGGGCTGATAAGCGGTCGCTCGCGGCGACGTTAAAATGGCGACTGTTTTCGCTGCCCTTCAGCCGCCTGCTCGTAGTTTGACAGCTGCAGGACAGCGGCGGCGGGACGCGCGGGCGGGGGGCATTCCTGGAGGTGACGTCGCGCCTTTGGCGCGATCACTACCCTAACAAAATATTATAAATCATATGTAAAATAATTTAATGAACCGATATATATGAACGAAATGAGAAACTCTGAAAATAAAACTAAATGTATGTGGAATAAATACTATAAAAGAGCGAACAAATAAACATTATATAAAATATAAAATTTTTTATATACATTTTTTTTTTACAAAAAAAACCGAAAAATAACATTAAATTAAAAACAAATAATAGCATAATTAATGATCCACGCCAGAAAGTGAACAGTTTTATTAGGTATTTTGCGTCTGTCGGTGCAAGTGGCGGCGGAAGTGCGGGGACCAGCGGCGGTGACTCATGGTGCCCGCCCGCCGTTCCAGCGCATCCATAATAGGTAGCTACAATGTTTTTAAGCCCAGCTTAACCGCATGAAATATACCCAATAATTAAAAACTTCAACAGCAAATATAGTTATGGGATAGATGAACTTCCACCAATATTAATAAAAATAACTGTGCAAAAAAACTGACCTTACCCTACTACCTGTTAATCAACCAATTCTTTATGGAAGGAACGTTTCCGGACTTCCGGTGCATAAAAAGTCCTCAAAATTCGACCCCGATAACTATAGGACGATAGCGCTTTTACCTACTTCTAAGATATTTGAAAAGATAATGCAAAGACGTATAACTTCATTTTGTGAAAAATTTAATCTATTTTTACCGATGCTAAGGTTCCTACGGAGTTGACTTCAATAAAATACTTAAGTAACCTTGAACACTGGTTTTAATTATTATTACAAAAATGATTATTAGTTATTTAAATTATTATATATCGAGTGCCTATCGTGCCGGGCGGGCGGCGACTGGTGCAGCGCACTTGCGTCATGCATTGCATCCCACCGTGTCAGCAGAATGCAAGCCATGCTAAATGTGTAGCTACATCAATCACCCCCTTTTTGAAAAAAATTGAAACACACACACATGAAAACAAATCATCAACTCATTCGTAAAAGTCAAGGTTGAATAACAATAAATTACAATGACGGAGCTCAAGCGGTCATCGTGTTGCGACTTGCTGACAGCGCTGTCACGCGATACCATCGCCAGCTGCGTTACTAAGGTACACTCAGTTATCTACCAAGGCTTTGGCGAAGTAATTAAACAACATTAATACACAAAAGTAATTGAAAATAAAAACATAAGCACATGATAGAAAATACTCAACGAAAATCCGTCCGAGATTTATGTCTTAATTTACTAAACACGACACAAAAAATAGTAATAGCAAGAATCGTACCACTATACTAAATACATAGAATCAGAATCAGAATCAGAATATATTTATTGCAAGAACTGTGTACAAAAGATGTTCATAATAACTAGAGTATCAACAGTTTACCCATTTCGGGCGTGCAATTTTTTGTATGAAATTATATAAAACTAACGAAAAACTGTATAAAACTAACTAATAATAATTACACATAAAGCATTTACATTACACCCAAAACGAAATAATAATTATACAAAAGAGTAAGTATTTACATTTGCTTGGCTTAACTTGTTATAATTCAATAAGACTAAATATTTAGTTATCATCTAAGTATTCTTTAAGACTATAATAAGATTTTATTATAAGCCAGGCTTTTAATTTAATTTTAAACTGTGGTAATTCTAATGACTTCAATTCTGTACGCAAATGATTCAATTCAATTTCAAAATATCTTTATTCAACATAAGCATTAAGTAATTGTACATTTCTAGTGTAGGTTTAATCCTAGGATTTTGTTTGGCATTCTAGAATGCCAAACAACTTATAAATTAGGGTATGTTTGTCAAGCTACAACGCTTTTATAAAACTTTTAAAATGTGTATGTTGTATTCCATATACTTGTAAGTGAGAGTGACATAACAAGCATCATTAAAATTAAAAATTATGTAAGCTTTAGTAACAGCATTACATTTAAAAACTAATTTTTACACAAATAAAAGTAACCTAGGAGGTAGGTGAGTATAATAGTTAAACGAAAAAGATCATGGCAGTTCGCAGTCAGCAACAGAAGCAACTTGTGTCTCCCGCACAATCACGCAAAGGTTACTGTCGCGCGCGCCATTACGCTCTTCATATCGCATAGATAATACGGGCGGTAATAGCGCGCACGGCAGCAACACTTACGATGCTCTGTGGCATCGGCTAGAGGAGCGATGCGTGTGCGCGGTCCGACAAGACCGGTTCATTACGGTCGAGGAACAAGTGATGAGGTAGCTTATATCGATTATATTTATCGATATAAGTCAAATCATTTATGCGAGTTTTACATATGTTCTTAATTAATTTGTTTTTATTATTAGGGATGTTGTAAAGATAGAATTTTTCTGACAATTTATAAATAAATATGTTGATAGGTGGTAAGCCTATTTTCATGTGAACTTTATGAAGGTTGGTGTATGAAGGGGTGTTATAAGCATATTTAACAGCTTTATTTTGTATGACTTGGAGTTTGCCTATGTTTGTAGCGCAAGTGCTGCTCCATACTGGGCAAGCATATGTTATACAGGGGCGGACCAGGGTGCGATAAATTTTGAGTTTGGTGCCAGAGCTTAGACAGGATCGCCTGTTTATTACTGGGCTTAGTGCATTAAGTGCTTTTATACCTTTAAAACGCAATTTTGAAACATTTTCTGTCCAGTTAAGCTTGTTATCAAGAATGACTCCTAGATATTTGACAGATTTACTCCAAGGGATGTTGTATCCGTCTATCTGTAACATGCGTTTGGGAAGAGTTCGCTGCCTAGTAAATAATATGGCTTCTGTTTTCAATGAATTAATTTTGAGTTTCCATTTTTGAAAATATGATAATAGGAGCTCTATAGATAGCTGAAGCCGAGGCAAATGATTATAAATTTTAATGGCAGTATAGAAAGAACTATTGTAGAACATTGAATTATTTACTTGACGAATGCATATGTTGTACTTTTGTTTACATCGCAATATGTCAGCACGGCTTGAGTGAATGTTATAGAAGTAAGTTCCATTATTCTTTATAAATAAGCATAGTTCTAATATATAAATTCCTGTAACGGTGAGAAAGTTATTTTCTTTAAATACATTTCGTAATGTATCAGTACTTTCTAAATTATAAATAATACGGAGGCATTTCTTCTGTAAAATAAAAGTAGATTCTACTTCAACTGAGTTCCCCCAAAATATAATGCCGTAACTCAAGTGAGGATATACATTGCCATAGTAGGCGTTTGTAGCAATGGCTTTTGAAGTAGAATCTTTAATTATTGATAGAGCATAGCAGTATTGAGCTAGTTTGATATTCATTTTATGTATATGTTGTTTCCAGTTTAAGTTAGTGTCTAAAATCACTCCCAAAAAATTCGTTTCTAAATCGACTTTACTGCCGTTATTTTCAATATTTAGCTGTAGAGATTTTTGTTTATAGTTTTTAAACTGAATTAATTTTGTCTTATCAATATTTACCTTTAAATTTATATTATTTAGCCAATTTACGATATTTTTAAGGTATTATTTATTTCTAATTCAAATTCTTTTTCGGATTGAGCATTTTTTGGAATGTATACTGTCGCATCGTCAGCAAACATAATACTTAGATGCTTTGTAACTAAGGATAATTCATTAATATATATTAGGAATAGGAGTGGCCCTAGTATGCTACCTTGGGGCACTCCTAATAATATATTCATAAATTTTGATAAAACTGGGTGAACTGTTTTTGTGTCGTTATCGTAAGTCTTTAGATATATGGCTTGGGTTCGGTTTTTTAGATATGATTCAATCAGTTTAAGAGCTTGGTCTCTAATACCAACGTGTTCTAGTTTGTTAAATAACGTTTGATGTACCACACAATCGAAAGCTTTAGATAAATCTATAAATAATGCCACCCCTGCTTTTTTTATATTTAAGTCATCCCAGACCTGCTTGAGCATTTTGAATATTGCCAGGGATGTGTTTTTGCCTTTTTGAAAACCAAACTGGTTGTTATTGAGGATGTTATCTGCGTTAAGAAACGAGTGCAATCTATTGTATATAGCTCTTTCAAATATTTTAGAAAAACATGGTAAGAGTGCTATAGGTCTATAATTATTTACATCGTTTTTGTGTCCTTTTTTGTGTACAGGTATTATTAAAGCCCGTTTAAGTTCATCGGGAAAACATCCAGTAGAGAAAAAAAGGTTGATAATGTGTACGAGAGGATCAACAATACAGTCGATGCAGCTTTTTATTAATTGCATTGAAATATTATCATGTCCAGCAGACTTCTTATTTTTAAGTTTTTTAACAATATTTATAATTTCTACTTTGTCCACTGGAGCCAAAAAGATTGTTTTGGGATTTGGTTGAGTTAGGTTTTTGTTGTTAAAATTATTTGTGGGAACGTTAGAATGTGAAATTTTATTTATATTAATAAAGTGATTGTTTTATTTTCCTATATTAGCAATTGATCGGTAATATCTTCATTATTTATTTTTAAACAATCTATGCTAGTATGTATGTTGTTGACAGGACATGTATACTATTATTTTATAATTCCCCAAGTGGATTTTGTTTGATTCGTACTTCTCTTTATGTACTTTATGTTGGTTGCCTTTTTCGAGAACCTTATTATTCGTTTTAATGTTCTCGAGTACCTTTTATATTTATTTACGTTGAATTCCGTATTGTGTGTACATGTTTTTAAATATAACTCTTTTTTCTTTTACAAGATATCGCAATACCTGCAGTTTTCCAATTTGGCTTCCTCCTATGATATATTTTTATCCTTTGTAAAGGTATGCATAAATTAAATACAAGGGTAAATATTCCTATAAATTCAGCATAAGCTTTATTGACATCAGTTTGATCATAAACATTAGAAAAACTAAGTTTAGATATATAATTTATAAATATATGTAGATTTGTGTCTATATTCCTTTTTTCTTCAAACCAATACTTTTCATTAAAGCTGAGGTTTTTTTGTATTTGAATTTTTTGTGATGTGTGATCAGTCAGCTCTTTTTGTAAGTGAATAATTTCAGTTTGATATTGTTTAGTGTTCGTCAGAATATTATCAATGCACGTTTGAGAATGAGGTGTAATTCTAGTAGGTTCTGTAATTGCAGGATGCATTTTGAATGAAGTCAAAGTGTTTCTAAATGTTTCGCTGATTTTGTTTTTTTCTAGTAAGTTTATATTAAAGTCCCCCAATATGAAAACTTTTTTCTTGTTGTGTCTAGCCCTGACAGTTAGTTTATGTAGCAGCGTTTCAAGAGTTTGAATATAAAGGTTGAAGTTGCTATTTGGAGCCCTGTAATTGCATATTATAATTGCATATAATTCCGGCAGCAGTATTCCACAACATTCAAAATGACTTTCAATTGACATTTCAGTTACCCAATCAAGTTTTTTGTAATTTATAGAATTTTTTACATACACACAAACTCCACCTTGTGCTTTTTTCTTTCTTGAAAAGTGAGCTGCTTTTTTATTTCCATCAATTTGTAATATATCCGCTTCGTTGTCACGTAAATGTGTCTCTGTAAAGCAGCATACATGAGGTTTGTGTTCATTATTAATAAGTTCTATGTCATCAACTTTATATCTCATACTACGTATATTTGTGTGCATTATATTAAATGATTTTTTATTGTCAGTATTGTTAGTTACGAAAAAACTGAGTTTCATTTTCAGTTGGTTTGTTGGTGGAGTGTTTCTTCAAGGTTTATTATTCAAAGTTTTTTCAGCAGTTTTATTTTTGTATGTTGTAGTTTTACTAATTTTATCAAAATAGTAGGGTATGGTTCCAGCTTTCATTTTGATTTGGGTTTTATGGCCCAAGGACCGTGTAATATTTTCGTCTAGATATGACGCAGCATAATCATCTGCATTTATTTGATCGTTTATTAATCTCGCCATATGGTACGAGTTTTTCGGAGCTTTCCTAAAGTTGTTTGACGGTGACGCAATTTCTAAGTATTTGCAATGTTGAAACTTTCTAATCATGTTTTTGAAATGGGAATTTAGTATATCCTTATTTAAGTACCGGTTATGCAATATTCCTACTATAATTACATTTTGACACTTTAATGATTTCAGCATTGTTGACATTTCTAACAGTAGTTTAGTAGGGTTTGTATCGTTTGCTCCGACGCCTATTACCATCCAGTCGTTTTCTTGTAGATTTAGTTGGTCAAAATCCGTGTTTGGCAGTATGTACTCTCCTGGTGCTCCGGAGTGGGCGAAGTTAATGATCCTGTAAGTTCTTGCATTTTTGTGTTTAGATCGCAAGTTTATCATTTCTGCTGCTAAATTCTTACATGTTTGATCTCCAATTATCACTATTTTATTTCGTTTATCTGAGGCCCGATTTGTCTCTGTTTTATTATATGTGTTACATTTTACAGGTTCAGCAACTGATGTACCATATTGCTTATTCTGTTTTTTATTTTTATTTGTAGTATGTAATGGTCGGGATGGTTCAGATATATCACTTTTTTCCATCGTTGCTCGCTTTTATTTTGTCTGTTTGAGACCCGTTGAAGTAATCTGTACTTTACCCAAAGCTGACTTTTGTTCGTTCTTGCTTAATTCGTCCATTTGGCAACTCGCACGTATAGGTGTCAAAGAGAGTTCGATTGTAGTTTTATTATCTACTTTTGATGTTTTTTTGGCATTTTTTCTTGGGGTAGTTCCATTCAGGGTAAGAGATTCTTTCAATGCTAAGTTTTCTGTGTGTAATTTATTTATTTCTTCTTTAGCTTTAATTAATTGGTTGGTCAGCTCTTCAATTTCTAGTTTAAGATGAAGCATTTCGTACTTTTTACTCATTGGGGTATTGTTTTCGTTAAAGTGTGAGGTGGTATCTTTTGAAAAAGTCTGGTCTTCAATCCATTGATTCAATAGTGAAATGTCATCAATTGATATTTGTAAGCTGAATGCCTTTGGTTTTCTTAAGGTAACATTGTCATTTGCATTTTTGTTGGAATTATGGTGGGTGCCGACAGGAGTGTTCGAGTTATCGCCTGTTGGTTTTTTGTTGCAGATACACGCCTGACACTTCCAAGTAGCTTTCTTCTCAGGTTCCATGATATAAAATCTTGTCGTCGATACATTTCCACAGATTAGGTCAAACGTAAGATTGCACGACGAGCACAGTAGGTACTGCCTGTCAGTTATTTTATTTGGGCAGCCTCCGCAATCCAAAGATCGGTTAGTTTTATTAACTGGTGAACGTTCCATTTTTAGTAGTATACCATGCAATAATCAGTAGGTAAAAGTAGTTTAATTAAACAAAATTCTGTTACTGTGACGTCTGTATACTGTACCAGGGTACTGTTTCTCCAGTATACTAAATCCAAGTTGGGACATCAGTATACGAAAATATTCATTGTCTATGAATTTCATAATATCCTTATGAGTCCTCTATCGGGGAGTAGTGTAATTATTTCACGATTATGCAGATATCATAAATAGGTAGATGTAATTATGAATATAAAGATGTCGCTAGTAGTTAGTAAATTCACAAGAGAATAATGAATAGTTTATCACTTTATAACCAATACCAGTTCAAAATTCACTTTAAAGTTCGAGATTCACTTGTTTTGAAGCCCTAATAGTTAATTATGTTATGTACTTACAAGATTTGGCACGAAATTCAACACCCAAAAGTCAATGTTTGGTACGGAATTTCAAAAACTGTTACCGGTCACTTTTGAAAAAAATATTTATTTTCACTTAGTATTCCATGAATTGATTAGATAACACTCTCAGAAGCTCATTGTCACTTATATTTCGTTATTACACATGTTGAGATGCTGTATACCTGATAAAACTATTTTTTACGTATTATTAAAATTTTAAGGAACGGAACTACTTGTTTACTTTAGAGCGCCATCTACCGGAGATTAATAGCAAATCAATATCATAACCAGGCATAGTTTTTGGAGCATAGGAAAATTACGCATTCAAATTGCAGTAGATATTGTAGTTATATACACATAGTTATAGCACACCATTACGTCACGCATATTGGGTAGCAGCAGGCGCGGAATGTGGTGCGACGTGCGCTACCACCGCTGGCGCTGCTCCCGGCTGGAGCACGTGCACGTTGGTGAGGGGTGGTGCCGGCCCGCATGTTTCCTCGCGGAGCCAGGCTCTCATGCGGCTACGGAACTGCCGCCCGAATGCCTTGACGAACCCTCCGGATCATAGAACATATCACGATCAACAGTAGTATGGCGACGATCACCATCACCATCGTGCTCTGCCGCGACATATGTGCCTCGATTTCGTTAGAATTTTGAGCGATAATGATCTGCTCTTCCTTTGACTGAGTCTTTCCCATTTCTACCAATATCATAGAACGTGCCTCTACACAAACAATCGCTAAATAATGCTACTCCAAAAATTATAACTTGATGCAAACTAGCCCAGATACTGGTTGTGGAATTTATAATAATCAGCTGAAAGAAATGAACTTTGAACAGAAATGAAAACATCAGTTCAGCATTAACTTATTTAAATTCCATTCAAAATCATCAGCTTTATAACCAAATTCTCCATTCTATAATTCTTACACAATATATAATTTGCATTATACTTCATAATTATCTGCATGAAATTCTTACTCAGTTGCTAAACACGCATCCTAAAATCTTATCACATTACGTGTATAAAAAATAAAATTATAAGATGGTTAAAATATAAAAAGGTGTAAAAATATAGGTAATTCTGAGGATAAACAATAATAATAGTAGAATCTTAAATATTAAATCGTAAGCGCGGACGTATCGTGCGGCCACTCCGTGTCTGTTTGTATGACGTAGAGTCACTAGATGTGGCTGGATCGTGGTCGCTCGTTACGTCAGAACGAAGATTACAACTGCTACTGTCGGATAAAGTACCATCCGTATTTTCACAAAGTACATATGCGGGATTCAAACGGTCAATAGACACGTTTACCTGTCTGTTCGAAAGTTGTACATTATAAGTTTTGTTATATCTCCTAGCACTAGCACGCGGTAGGGACCGTCGTATGGAGCCTGTAAAGGTTTGCGAACCGTATCATTTCTGATAAAAACATATTCACACGACTTTAGATCCGGATGGATGAATAAAGTACGTGAATCCCGTTGTCTGGTTGGCACCGCTCGCATCCTACGTATCCTATCGCGTACTTCTTGTACTAAGGTATGCGGATCCGAAGATTCGGACTTCGCTGACACAAAAAATTCGCCAGGCAGTCTCAATGTGCATCCGTAAGTTCATTCCGCGGCGCTAATATTGGTATCATCTACGTAATGTGGTTCTGAGCCCTAATAAAACCGTAGGTAACTCATCTACCCATGACGTGGTATCCAACCGCTGAAAAGTCTGACTCGCGTTCCGTAATCCGAATGGTAAACGTAAATACTCCATTAAAAAATTGACCACTAATAATTGCAGTCTTTTCAACGTCTTCAGGAGCAACCGGAATACAGTGGTAGGCTCTACAAATGTCGATTTTACTGAAAATACGTTTTCCAGACAGGATATATGTAAAATCATGTAAGCGGAGAAAAAGGTAAAAATACGGATGTGCCTCGCCCAACGTATTTAAAATAGGTTGAGTACTCGATACGATAGAACCTACAATATTAATATTAGTCACTTCATCAACTAGTCTACGATTTCTTAAGTCCACTAAAAGCTTGTGGTGGATTAAAAAGTCAGCACCTAAAATAGGCTGGTTCACTGCCGCTATCACGAATGTCCAACGGTACGGTCTACGCATTTTTAAATTTAACACAATAGTTTTACTCCAAAAGTACTGATTTCCGTACCGTTCGCAGCATAAAGCTTATAACTAACACTGTTATCACACTTATTACTAAATGACTTACGCACGTCACGCACAGGGAGCACCGAAATGTTTGACCCAGTGTCCACTAAAAATCGCATCCCGGTTGATATATCAGTGACGCAAAGACGGTTATTGTTCACCGGAAGGGTACAGGAACCCGTCACTGACTGTACCCGGTTTTATTTCCCTCCGCCGTAGATTTCCAACTGCAGGGCGGTATGCATTTATGCGCTTTTTCTTTGTACCTAAAGTGGTAGAAGCATTGCCAATCAGGCCTCTTCGATTTTTTAGAGGTACATATCCCGGCCTGAGAATCACTTCTACTCATATTGCGGCTGCGCGAACGTGGCCGGCGACAGTCAAAAGATTGCGCGCCTTGCAATGTATCAATCCGTTTATTTATTTTTCTGATTTCAGCGATGATAAGGTCGGTTGAGCTGGTAGGGGAAGCAATCTTCACTTCTGCCACACTCAAAGGTGACGCTGTCTCCATGACCTTGTCGGCAATACGAGCAAGAACGTCTAATTCACTCGTCTCCGTAACAGCTATGATACCACGAACGGCTGATGGAAGGTGGCCCTGCCACAATATTTTGAGCGTGTCATCCGGTACCTTGGAATGCGCCAAATCTCTCATACGCCGCAAAAGCTGCGACGGTCGCTGGTCTCCAAGCTCCATCTCGCTAATCAATTTTTGAATTTGCCGCGTTTCAGACTCCTCATAAATCGACAGGAGGCGCCTTTAATGCCTCGTACTTTTGTTGCTCTGGTGGAGTGATAAGAATATCAGTCACTTGTTGAATCGCCTGCTTCGATAATTTGGTGATGACGAGGTTGTACTTTGCCTCGTCCGCGAGCTTTTGTGGCGCTAGCACAGCCTCCGTCTGCAGAAACCAAAGCCTGGAATAGTCCGTCCAAAACTCTGGGACCCTCGACGTAACTGATATGGCTGCCATGTCCGCTAGCCTCTCCTCCTTGACCTGGGCGGCAGGCGCCAGGCCAGGCGGCTGCCCTGGCGCAGAGCCCTGAGTAGAAGTATGCGCGGGCAACATAACGATGTAACACGTAAATAAGTCCAAAATATCACAGCAAGAATACTAACGAGTGTCTCCACAAAACAAAAGTTATTCAAAAATATTGTCCGAATTGCACATTATTTTACCGCGGCACGATAGGCAAAAAAATACAGTGAGCCACCCGAAATTGCGGGGTCACCACTTTACCGATGCTAAGGTTCCTACGGAGTTGACTTCAATAAAATACTTAAGTAACCTTGAACACTGGTTTTAATTCGTATTACAAAAATGATTATTAGTTATTTAAATTATTATATATCGAGTGCCTATCGTGCCGGGCGGGCGGCGACTGGTGCAGCGCACTTGCGTCATGCATTGCATCCCACCGTGTCAGCAGAATGCAAGCCATGCTAAATGTGTAGCTACATATTTAATGATTCCCAATATGGATTCCGAAAGAACCGGTCAACAGTTTTAGCAGTTTATAAATACATTTATGAAATTTTAAATGCAATTAATAATAATAATAATTATGCCATAGGAGTCTTATTAGACATTGCTAAAGCATACGACAAAGTACAATACAATATTTTATTAGATAAATTATACAATCTAGGAATACGCGGAATTGTACACGATTGGTTGAAATCTTATTTAAGCAATCGAGAACAATATGTGGAAATTGAAAACTTTTATAATGACGCCAAAACTATAAATGTAGCCCGATCGACACCAATACACATCAACAACTCAATTCCCCAAGGTCAAATCCTCGGTAGAATAATGTTTTTATTCTATATAAATGACCTCCCTAAAATAATGAATGACTTCTGCATTCTTTTTGCCGATGATATTTCAATTTTGACATCATGTAATAATAATATTTGAATAAAAAACTAAGGGACATTTTTAATATAATAATTGATTGGATGACTTACCATAATCTCGACCTTAATATGACTAAAACAATAATATTGCTATTCAGACCCTACCAAAAACCCCCGCTTGACATTAATTTTTATTACAATAATACCAAAATAGAATGTGTTGACACGGCCACACTTTTAGGGTTACACCTGGACTCCCATATAAACTGGAAATCTCACATAAAAAAAATCAAAGCTAAACTATCAAGTTTCACTTATGCATTGAGGATACTAAGACGTGCTACCGACATAAACACAGCAATTACCGCCTATCACGCTTACGCCTCTTCGTGGCTCAGATACGGTATTATTAACTGGGGGAACAGTGTAAATATAGCAGACCTCTTTATCACCCAAAATGAAAAAAAATGCATCCGTATCTTAGGCAATATCAAAGCACCCGACATTTCAATACCAAACTTCAATAAGCCTTTTTTTATTAAATTTAAAATCCTGTCAGTAGTGTTTCTATATATACTCAAAGTATGTAAATTTGTAAAAAAATATCCTGACTTGTTTAAAAAAAAAGCCGATAAATATAAAAAAATACGATCTCAATATAGACATAAATTAATAGAACCGCGATCAAACCTCGTGATGCATAGTATTAGCACTAACCGTCACTCAATGTCTGTTAAAATTTATAATAAATTACCTAATGTCTTTAAAGATGTAGAAAATGACGTTATCCTTGTTGTAAATCTAAATAGCATGCTTGAGAAAAAATGTTACTATTCATTAGATGAATTTTGCAACGACAATTTTGTTGATATGAAATGACTCGTTTCGCACAATCAAACTATTTCCATACCCTTACAGGGTCAATATTGTCATTCTGTAACATGTTAACAAGACCTGCATGTAAACATATATATGTTGCAATAAAATATTGAGTATTAAAGGCTGACATATACGAGTACGTCGTTGGTACCGCATCCTGATTTTTAATTTAATTTAATTTTTTTTATGTCAATAACTCTTTATTAAGGCATAAAACATAGTAAGATTCGTAGATAACTAGTGTAAGTTAAAGTTTTTAACAATATCTTCACCCGCACCTTTAATTTTATCTGTGTCGTCCATCTGTAACCTGTAATACATTTGCCTGTCGTTGGTTTTTGGGGCACATTTTTTAGCCAACTTGCTGGCTCCATTCTCAACAATACTTTCTCTTTAAGTTACTTCCTTGCGTCGTTTTCTTCAATGATGAGGGTCGTGACCCTTCCACGGAATATCTTCTCTTTGATGACCTTACGCCATCTGGTCCGTGAATGGCTGTTACAGTCTGCTTTTGATGCAAATGATTTGTCTTTCCACAACAGTAGCACTGACCTTGATTTTGATGTTTATTATTTTTCTTATTACTTTGTACTGGTTTGGACTTCCCTTGGTTAAAATAAAATATTTCTGTTATATCATTTACATTACGAGTTATCATTATTGTTGGTATGCATCAGGGCTGCTTCAACTGTACGTGCCACAGATATATATTATTTTAGGGACATCTCCACTTCGCTTTTCATTAGCTCAAATTTAATTAGTTTTGATGAGACCGCTTCCATAAATTTTTTCTTTATTTGATCATTAGCATCTTGAAATTTACTTGCTGCAGCAAATTTTTGTAATATTCTTATCCAATACATAATCTTGAATTTTCTCATTGGGTAATTGATTTCTTTTACGAAACCTCGCTAGTTTTAAGGCAGTCGGTAATGGGTTTGCATATGTGTGTCTTTAAGTTTCTTGCTTAGTTGCATGTAAGTTAGCAGACATGGTTTAGTTGGGGAACATAGCTATTTAATGGCTGAGAGCTACATTCCATAGTACACGATTTTTCAACACAATTTGTTATTTTCATGAATATTTTAGCCCATTGCGACAATATTCTGCCATTTTAAGCGAATGAGAACAAATGTTTAGTTTTACTCGGGAGTATAAGAGACTTGCAGCCTTACTTATAAACATCCCTTTAATCAGTGTATAACAAGTGACTAGCTAATCACTAATTAAATCCTTAATGAGTGCATAAATATTTCTTACTCATATACGATCATTAAGGCCTAATTAGCTAGTTAGTCACTTATTAACCTTTAAATATTTTATTCTGGCAGCACTGCATGGTTGTGATTTATATTTAGGCGCAGACGGTCAGTTTTTCATCATTCTCTGATTTATCCGTCAGATATATATATCTATATATATCTGATATATATATAAATAAATTCTCGTCCTTCTTAGAAATTCTTCTAAAGTATTGTTCCTATTCGGTTTCAATGTAAAAATTAAAAAAATAGACATGGTTCAGTTGGTCAACCAGTGGCGAAGCACAAAAAACAAACTGAAAAGTGCTGATTTTGAGTACAGAAGAGCCAGAGAACAGACTGGAGGTGGACCTCCACCACCAAGCCCTTCCACAGAAGATGCCACTGTAATGGCAGCCATTCCACATGAGTTTGTGGTGGATGTCAATATGTTTGACAGTGATAGTCTACTCACGGTACATATTCAGCCTTATTTTTTGTCTGTACCTAATTTATCTGGTACTTTCAATAAATAGGTATACAAAATACTATTTCGCACCTAAATAAAGCTTTTTATCCTACTAAGTTTTTTTTTATTTTAGTTGCAGAAATCTGAAAGAGAAAGAGACGTAGAATCAAGAGACAACGCAGAGCCTAGTCTCTATCCACCACAGAGCTCATTTACTGAAGACATTGCCATAGTAGCAATTACTCCTGCAGCTAAACTTGTGGTAGACAGCAACCTGGTTGATTTCAATAGTCAACATAATAAGGTACATTTCAAACTATTTTGGTATAAAATAATGTAATACCTATATCCTCTCTGGTGCTATGGAACAGTATCTATATTCATATATAATGCAAAGGCATCCTATTATGATAATATTGAATATCCTTATCGGACCATCAAAGTAGATGTATTGTTGAGAGAGAAAATAGTTGATCTGTTTCAGTAGGTTGGAGTGGACTTCCACTAACCTGATATTTTTAAGAAAGATTTATTTTTTATGTTTTCATTATCAAAAATGAGAAAAGCACGCTGGAAGTACTGCAGGACCATCAAATGACTATAAGCCTATTAAAAATAGAAAAAATGTAAGTTATTCTCATTCTGTTGCTGAGTATTAGATGCAATACTAATATACATAGATTTTTTTATTTATGAAAGGCTTGCCTGATAGCTAACTTAGCTCACCTTTTGAATACCTTTTCTAGTGGATGATTTTGTAAGATATATTTACGAGTATATTAACTCAAAATATTTTTAATATTGATTATGAATCCATGGATAGGTTACCCATGGTTTGGCTTTCCTATCCATAGTTAGGATAAGGAATTCAAATAAGGGAATTGCCATTTAAAATATAATTATTAATTTGATTCATGTTACTTTCTACTCTTATTCCCCCCTTACTTCTCTCCATCCAAAGATTGACTCGCTTTTTGCGATAAGTCCGCCCTTTGTACTTTAGTTTTTAATCTTTCTCTTTGTGTATGCTTTAATTCTGTAAATGGTATACAATAAACTATTTTGTGTTGTATTGTATTGTACTTTAAAAAAACTTAAATTATATTTTATTCAATATTTAGTGAGAACTTTACATCTTACACAAATGCCAGTCCGATTGTGACTAAGGTCAATTAGGTGCTGTCCACACCTGAGGGGCTAGACACATATTTCTTTTTAGTCTCTCTTTTTAGTAAAATCATTGCTTAGATTAACATAGGTAAGCTGCCAGAGCACAGTGATTCTAAGATCTTGGATTAAGATTAATTATAAGTTATGGTAATTATAGTTTTAAAAATAAAAGATGCTTTTATCTACTGTTGTTTTTAGGTCAAGCAAAATATTGATTTTGAAAAGGAATTATTCCTGTTGAGTAAACGCGCTACGGAAAGGCCAATGGAACGTGAAGAAGAGCTTCATAAAAAGAAGTTAGAAGTTCTTGAAATTGAAAAACAAAATTGGATTGTCCAAAATTTAAATAAAATATTTTTCTATAAATATACACTCCTGAGCAAAAAAATCGACTCAGGCGTCATACCTGCAGTCGCAAGTCACTAGCAAAAAAACTGAACGCGAAAATATTTTTTTTTAGAAAAATCTTAATGCTGATAGTAGTAGTAGTGATTGTAGCTTCAAAATGATATAAAATATTGAAATGTTTCTTGCTCACACATACGAACAATATGTTGTGATCGGTAACCACCCTTTTCACGCTTGTTTACAATAGTGCTAATTAAGGGTTACAGACCCATATAAAAGGTTATCTACCTGACCCATCCTTATCTTATAGGATTGGTGAAGGGAGCTCGCACCAAAGTCACGCCAATCCTAAAAGCCAAGCTACCACTCCGGGCGAAGTTACTAGTATACAAAGCCTACCTAAGAGCCCGCTTAACATACGCAGCCCCGGCGTGGTATGCATTCACGCCAAGCTCAACCAAAAAGAAATTGCAAGCCCAAGAAAATATATGCCTGAGAATGATTGTTGGCGCGCCGAGGTGTTAGGAATAGAACAATCGCGAGAGACCTGGAACAGGAGACCATTGAACAATTTGTGAGCCGCCTAGCTACAAATATGTTCAAGAAGGCGGACGCGTCCGCCCACGAACATATCAGGGGAATAGCCCCCCTGCACGCGAGACCACCGGAACTCAGAGACGTCAAGAGGAGGAAGCTGAAACCATCATCGCGCGACCTCGTCCGACACTCGGACGAGGATGAAGAATGAAGAGGACTAAGAAGAAGCAAGGGTGGAGCCGCCGGCGGTCACTATCGGGTCGCATACAATGACTATAACTATATTTTACAAACACTTAGGTTTCTTAAAAATATTTAGACACGAGATATATACATTTGTATTTAGAATGAATGTAGGTATATATATTAAACATAGTAATTATAATATAATATTAGCACACGTGAACTTAAGTAAGAGCTTTACGTATATAAAATGAATCTATTTTTATTTATTTTTTATTTGTACCTAGTACATGATAATTAAAACGTTAAAAATTGTCGGGTAGGTAATGAAGTCAGGTCGAACAATGCCTGGCGAAGCGCTGCGGGCAGCAACAGGAACTCGTCATGAACTACATAGTTACAGATACAAGCGCGTACCGCTCGCCGCGGCGCGGTAGCCGCGCGCACCCCCTCTACCCTCCACCCGATACCTGCTGGTAATACGGGCGAGTATGGCGCGTGCGCCGCTACGCCCCGCGACCGCGCACGCTCACAGCTGCAGCGCGACTTACTCATAGCACTCCAAGAATAAGTGATGGGGTAATTTATATCTCTTGTAACTATCGATAAATGGCAGATTGTTTTTACGTGTTTTACAAATGTTTTTAATTAAATATATTTTATTGCTAGGGATATTGCGTAAGTAAAATTTTTCGGACAATTTATATACATAGACATCAATTTTCGGTAGGCCTATTTTAAGGTGCAGTTTATGAAGATTGGTACGAAAAGGTGTACCATATGCATACTTCAAGGCTTTGTTTTGTATTACCTGAAGCTTATTTAGGTTAGTTTGGCAAGTGTTACTCCATATTGGGCAAGCATATGTGATGCAAGGTCGGACCAGGGTGCAGTACGTACGTAGTTTAGTGGTACTACTAAGGCGAGATCGCTTGTTAAGGATAGGGTTTAACGCATTCAAAGCTTTTATACCTCTAAGATGAAGTTTGGATGTGTTTTCTGTCCAATTGAGCTTCGTATCTAAAGTAATTCCAAGATATTTCACGGTACGGCTCCAGGGTATAGAATGGCCGTCGATGTTTAGGGTTTTTGAAGGAAACTTTCGTTTTCTGGTGAAAAGAATGGCCTCCGTTTTAGTAGCGTTAATTTTAAGTTTCCACTCCTTGAAGTAACTAACAAGGCGGTCTATGGAAAGCTGGAGACGGCCAATTATTAAGTCAATGTCAGAAGAAGAGGTGAGAGATGCTGTGTCATCAGCGAAACATGCAAGTTTGGTGCGCGGCTGGATAGGTATGTCATTGATAAACAGTGAAAACAGGTTTGGGCCCACTATGGATCATTGTGGGACTCCTGCAGGTACTGGTTTAGGTGAAGAAGAAGAGACCTTGATACAAACACAGAAACTGCGATCAGTTAAGTAAGATTTTATCATTTTGATAAGAGAGATGGGTAGCTTCATAGTGATTAGCTTGTGTAAAAGAGCTTTGTGCCATACCGTATCGAACGCTTTCTCAATGTCTAATAGAAACATTCCAGTGGAGTGTTTTAGATTAAGATTGTACGATATGGTTTCGGCAACTCTTGCTAGCTGTTGAACTGTAGAATGTCCCTCCCTGAATCCAAACTGTTCATCAATAAGTAAATGACTCGATGCACGTTGTAGCCGTCTGCGAATTATCTTTTCAAAAAGTTTACCTAAGCATGGTAGGAGGCTTATAGGTCGATATGAAGTAGGGTCCGTAGGATCCTTGCCAGGCTTATGGATAGCTATGACTTTAGCCTTTAAAACTCCTTCTCATAAAATATTTTTTTTGACCAAAATATTTTTTTTAATAACAACTTAAGACCACTCATTTTAAAGTTAAAATCAAAAATAGAATGAAAGCTTCAGATTTTTTGCTAGAGATTTTTAACCGATTTAATCTTGCGTCCTGAGTCGATTTTTTTGCTCTCGAGTGTGTTTCTTATGATTATTCCTTTGCACCCTCTCTATTGCAATTTCAGTCTCACTCTCCTCACTGAGATTTAAATCTGAAAAATAAATAAAAAATAAAATACATGCTTTTGGACTTATCTCATGTGATCTGATCTTTAGCAAACAGAGTAGAAGAGGGATGCCCTACTTAAATAATATAATTGGTATAAGTTTTGTTGATTTCTTCCAAACTGTAAGATTGTTAGTTTGATTGATTGAACAGAAGCTAATAACAAATAAGATTAGAACCGAGGACTGAGTTGCTATGTACATCAGATTGATTTTATTTTCTTTGTTGTAACACTACTAATCTAACAGGGCCTTTCATTTATATAAAAATTACTAGAATGGGATAGTGAATAATCAAAATGACAGTTTACGAGCATTTCCAATTTTAAATAACTAGAAGCAATGCAGAAACATGCTAAAGGTGTGTATGTATCGCAATTAATTGTATAATCAACTATTTGAAAAGTATTTGTAATAGGACCCTGATGATGCATATTGTTTATGATGGCTAAATAATTGACTCGCTAGTGCTGTTTTTTTAATTACTTACCTTCTTCTGTTAAATCATTGAAATCAATGGATAAGTTGTGTAATACTGCACATGCCACTATTGTTGATTTAATACTCTCACAAATTCCAACAAAATGCGGAATCTTTGTTTCCGTACACCAAAACAACATTCAACGACATTTCGAGTCCTTATATGCTTTCGGTTATAACGTTGTTCTGTATCAGTTGTTGGTCTGAGCACTGGTATGAGCAAATAAGGCGTACATGGATATCCACTGTCCCCTATTAACTTCCCAAGAAATTCACCGTCTTCGAATCTTCTTTTTATTGAGCTCTCTCTATATATTCTGGCATCGTGAGTACTTCCTCTCCAGTGGCAAACAATGTCACACATTTTTAAATCTGCATTGCAGACAACCTAACCAAAGGAAAAAATAAGCATATATTAGGAAATAAGTACAGTAATAGGATAATTTGTTAGTATGGCTGTAATAATGTGTAATAATTATGACAGAAGAACAATAGATTACCACTGTATCAAATAATTACAGATGTAGAAGGATTATTATTATTTTTGGTATTAATCAATATTAACATGAATGAACCGTGACATGTATGGTGGGTCTGAAACCATACCACCAAAATATTATATAGAGTTGTAAAAACTATCATAATTACTCGTAAAAATAAATAATATGGTCATTACCTGGGTGTTAATTAAATAATGTCCTTTTCTGTTTACATAAAATCGACCAGCGACTCCGCTGACTTTTCTGATTTTAATGTGGGTTCCATCTATTGCCCCAATAGTATGTCATCATCATCATCATCATCAGCCTGTAGCAGTCCACTGCTGGACATATGCCTCTCCAATTGCACGCCACTTAGGTCTATCTTGGGCTTCTCGCATCCAGTTTTTGCCAGCCGTTTTGCGCAGATCGTCACTCCACCGTGCCTCAGGACGTCCTACACTACGTTTGCCGAATAGTATGTGGAAAGCCACATATACCTTGAAATTTTTGAATGGCTCTACTTTGCTCTGTTACATTTGAAGGCATTTTTATATAAATCGGGGACTTTGAAGCCAATGCTATCGCCCCTATCCTGCAGAGACGGGACAAAGTTTGTTGGCTCATGCCATATCTGCACTACTATATATATACTATCTTGAATCTGTAATAGATAGTTAAGTAAAACTCACTTGGTTTACAATTATGTATTACTAATATAGGTTTTTACAAAACTAATGTTATTACCCAATTATAGTCATGATTTTATTGAAATAAGTACATTCCATATTCCTGTTCTCAATAAATGCAGGACTTATATATCAGTAAGATCACTAACATACCTCGTGTCGACCCCAATATCTTATAACAGCCATTACTGCCAAATCCACGGATACACCGCCGCTTCGACGATCTACTTCTATATCATTGCGGATCAAATCAATGATTTTAATCATATTAATTTCGTGAATCTGAATCTTAGCCGGAATTCATTTTCATCAAGCTCTTCCATTGGATTTAAATTTATTTTGTATTTTTATTTGTTTACGTCGTCGTCTAGCTGCGTCTTGCAAGGATCGGACAATCCTTAGTTCCTCAACATCAGCACGAAAACTTCGTAGGACATCATCAGGTTCCATATTCATCCTCTGACTTAACTCAATAATCGTATAAAACTAACAAGGTACCTTATAACTTATAACAGAGTACCTACTAATGCCAAGAATCAGCTGTTTCGTAGCCGCCATCTTGTTAAATAGAGTGCTAATCACTGCTTTTAAACACGGGTGGAACGTTGGATAATTTGACAGCTACTTTACCGAATGAATAGTGACTGAATAAAGTTATTTAGCGTTTATAAGTAACGATTTTTCTTAAACAACTATTATTATTTATATTACAACCATTATATATATATATATATTTAATAAGCATTTATAAGTAAGGCTGTGTAATGCTACAAATTAAAAACCTAGTACTTAAATATTTTTTTTCAGGTTTCCGAAAGAACGTCGTGTTAGAGAAAAATTGATTAGAGTCATCCAACTTGACCAAAAGGATGATCATTGGTTACCTTGAGGTTTTAGTCGAATTTGTTCTGTACATTAAAAAAAAGACGATTGTTCAGTAGTAAGCGCCTTGAAAATTATAATAGCAAGACTCTGGTTAAGTTTTGACATAAGTACCTGTGTAAAAGCAGTGAGAAATAAATCGTCATTCAGTCAGCATCTAACCTTTGTTCTGATTTTATCTTAAATCATTAAGTTCCTATTAGTACCAGATTTTATCCTGGCTAACGATCTTTTTTAACTCCTCTCGGTCGTCGTAAAATAAAAGCGTGTGCAGTACCATCTTTTTGTCCGATTATGGAACTAAATCGGCAAGGAGCGTCTGCGCCAGACGATCCTCTCTCTCTGATGTTTATGTTTCTGTTACAGATTCGTTTTTTGATACTTCGAGGAAAATTTAACTTAAGAAAACTATAGAAACAACTGTTTAGAGAAAAATGCAAGAGAAAGATAATCAGAAAAGAAAATCTTAAACTGCAGAAACAAATTAGGAATTCAAAAAGTAAAAATACTACTTTTTATTTTACGACAATTGCTGAAGTTTATGAAAAATAAAAAAAATACTTAAACAAGGAACATTTTAATTAATTGACTAAGAAGGCGGAGGATGAAAGTAAAGATTTCTTTATTTGCATCCTCCTAATTACTAAACAAAAGAGAATTATATCACCCATTCTTAGGAAGTTCTGCGTTACATTACACTACTATTCCCCAGCTACCTACAAGTATGTTAGAGGTAAATTAACTTTGTTTATCTGAGCGCCTTATTAATTAGTTGAATACTCAGTATAATCATCTTTACAATAAACAGTATAAAAATCATCAGTAAGTTCATAGTTAGAAATTTACTTGGCACGACTAAGAATCACGCAAGGCCCAAGGTACTCGTAAGTACTCGTATTAAATACATCGATCTGTGTGCATTGCAGATCGGTAAGTCAGTAAACTTACAGTCAACTTCCTGACCTGACTGTTTTTGCTGTGGATTTGGAATTCTATTTCGTCACCGTATTTCATTTTACCGTTATATTGTTCTCAGGTAAATTTAACAACACCCTGCCACTCCTAAGAACCTTACGCAAGTTTTATAAAAAATACGATGTTTCTCCTGGATTCACTCAACCAGTGTTGAAAAACTACGACAAAAATCTACAGACGGAAGAATTATAGCAACGACAGTAGTTGACGAGATGGCAATACGTCAACGGACGACTTGGAATAGTCATAAGACGATGGGACATGTGGACGCAGGGCTCGGTCCAAAAGACGAAATAGCGACAAGCTTACGTGTTCATGCTTGTATCAAATATCGAAAACTGGAAGATACCATTAGGATATTATTTTTATTTATGGTGTCAAGGCTGAACAACGTGCCAATTTAATTAAAGTTTGTATACAAAAGTGTGATGAGGTTGGTGTCAATATCATTGCATTGACATTTGATGGTTGCTCTGTGAATATTGCAACAGCAGAAGTATTAGGCTGCAACTTTTAAAACATCGATTGTTTTGGAAACCACTTTTCCTCACCCTTCAAATAGCTCCAAAAGGGTTGCTGTTTTTTTTTGACCATGTCATAGCTGAAGTTAGTCAGAAACTCGTTCGAATCCACAAAAATCTGTTCAGTAATAGTGAATGCGTTAAGTGGTATTTTTGTTTAATTTGCACAAGCTCCAAGAATCTGAAAAGTTTGGAAAAACCTGCACGTCACATCAGTATTAGAAATCAGATCATGAAATTCAACCTGGCTAGTCCATTACTAAGAAGAAGCGTAGCACAAGAAACTGATTTGATGGAGTAGATGGAACTGTGAGGTTTCTTGAAATATTTAAAACTAATTTGACACCTTGAAGTCAACTACCTATAAACAAGAATTTAAAAGACCTTTTTTGTGCAGATAATGAAACTAAGATAATGGACTTCCTCGACGAAGCCAAAGATTACATTAAATCACTAAAAATGTATGATAAAGTAACACATATACGAGGAAGACGTATAAAAATTAATATAAGTAAGAAGTTAGTAGTAAAAGCAAAATGTAAAATGGAATTTATAGGTTATTTAATTGACATTAAAAGTTTAAAATACTTGTATAGCGAAATAATTCAAAGGGATAAAATAATGGGCTTTTTGTCGAATTACAGATTCAGCCAAGACCATATAGAACTTTTTTGGTCTCACGAGACAACATGGAGGGCATAACAACAACCCTACCACCGAACAATTTCGTGCAATATATAAAATATTACTTGCCACACAGAAAAAAAAGATTTCTTTTGTCAAGAATATATATTGTCTTAAGAGTTCAAGACAATATTGTCTTACTAGAAGAATATATTCTGAACTGAAAAAGAAACTCTGAAACTAATGGCAGAACGGAGCGAAATGAGACTGCAGTCTGCAGTTGATATGTCGGATTACGGTAAACTCAATAGACGAATTTGGAAGTCCATGCGACACGACTTGCGTGCTTATAATACTGCGCGTATTACGGCAGCAATTGAGCGGAACCAGGGTTCTAAAGTGTTTGCAAAGGATTCGTCTATTGGGCAAAGCCAAATGACAAAACTGAAGACCGAAAATGGCAGTATCGTTTCATCCAAGCCTGAGATTCTGAGAGAGATTGAGAGCTTCTATCGACAGTTATATACCTCGACGCGCGAACCCGTTACTGAAGCAGCTCAGGACACCAGAGCAAAGTTAGTCCGACACTATACCGAAGACATCCCGGACATCAGCCTGTACGAGATTAGAATGGCTCTCAAACAGCTTAAGAACAACAAGGCGCCAGGAGAGGACGGAATTACGACTGAACTTCTGAGAGCGGGTGGTAGACCGATACTTTTAGTCCTCCAGAAGTTATTCAATTCTGTCATCTTCGAAGGCAAAACACCGGAAACGTGGCACAAGAGCGTGGTGGTGCTGTTCTTCAAAAAAGGTGATAAAACCTTATTGAAGAATTATAGGCCCATATCGCTCTTGAGCCACGTGTACAAGCTGTTTTCGAGAGTCATCACGAACCGTCTCGCACGCAGGTTTGATGAGTTCCAGCCTCCTGAACAAGCCGGTTTCCGAAGAGGCTTTAGCACCGTAGACCATATTCATACACTACGGCAGATTATACAGAAGACCGAAGAGTATAATCAGCCACTGTGTCTAGCGTTTGTGGATTACGAGAAAGCCTTTGATTCTATCGAGAAGTGGGCCATACTGCAGTCCTTGCAGCGATGCCAAATTGACTATAGGTATATCGAAGCGTTGAAGTGTTTATACAGCAAGGCCACTATGTCAGTCCGATTACAGGACCAGAGTACGGAACAAATTCCATTGCAGAGAAATGTGAGACAGGGAGACGTCATCTCTCCGAAACTGTTCACTAACGCATTGGAGGATGTTTTCAAACTTTTGGACTGGAAAGGATGTGGCATCAACATTAATGGCGAATACATCACTAACCTTCGTTTTGCCGATGATATAGTTATAATGGCGGAGTCGCTCGAGGATATCGGCACCATGCTCAACGACCTCAGTAGAGTTTCCCAACAGGTTGGTCTTAAGATGAACATGGATAAGACGAAAATCATGTCCAATGTCCATGTTCCACCTATACCGGTAATTGTTGGAAACGATACACTCGAAGTAGTAGACGAGTACGTCTACCTGGGACAGACTGTCCAATTAGGTAGGTCCAACTTCGACAAGGAGGTCGCACGAAGAATCCAGCTCGGATGGGCAGCGTTCGGGAAGCTTCGATCCATCTTTTCGTCCCCAATACCTCAGAACCTGAAAACCAAGGTTTTCAACCAGTGTGTGTTGCCAGTGATGACTTATGGCACTGAGACGTGGTCCCTTACTGTGGGCCTCATTAACAAGCTTGAAGTCGCTCAACGAGCAATGGAGAGGGCTATGCTTGGGGTTTCCCTGCGTGATAAGATCCGAAATGAGGAGATCCGTAGGAGAACTAAGGTCACCGACATAGCTCTCAAAATTAGCAAGTTGAAGTGGCAGGCCACATCGCTCGCAGAACTGATAACCGATGGGGAAGGAAGGTTCTCGAGTGGCGACCACGCACCGGAAGGCGTAGTGTAGGCCGGCCCCCCGCTAGGTGGACCGACGACCTCATAAAAACCGCGGGGAATCGCTGGATGCAGAAAGCGAGTAGCCGGTCCAAGTGGTGTTCTATGGGGGAGGCATATGTTCAGCAGTGGACGTCTTCCGGCTGATAATGATGATGATGATGATGATGATGAAAAATAATCGAGTCTTGATATCAGAATCGAATATTCTTGGCAATATTGTTTTAACCCAAAAAATAATTCTTCAATAAAATAAACATATTCTTATCTCAAGATTACGGATATATTCTTATAACAATAAAACAGGATTTTTTCGTACAAAATAAACTCGAGAGCAATGAATCCGGGTCACTTAAAGAATGTTAAAAATCTCGGAAACTAAAAATGATAGGTTAATGCAATAAATTGTATTTAATAGACAATGTAATACTCCTTAAATGAAATTTAAAAAAATATGAGTCACCATACATTTTATTAACACAAAATTACATAAAGAAAAAAACTGCTGATCTCTCCTTAAAACAAAAATAGGAAACATGAAATTTTTGAACTTTATTACGATTTTCTTAATACTTCGTATTGCCTCTTCGTGCTTCCATTACTGCGTTTACGCGGTTTGGCATGCTGTACACCAAGTTCCTTATACGATTTTGGGGAATATTCTCCCATTCCTCTGTGAGAGCAATTTTGAGCTCACGAAGCGTGATTGGGGGAGGGTTTCGTTGTTTTACGCATCTGCCTAGCTCGTCCCAAGCATGTTCGATCGGGTTGATATCCGGGCTGCACGCTGGCCACTCCATACGAGTAATGTTCATTTCTTGAAGGTTCACAATCCTACCTGTATGAGGTCGGGCATTGTCATGCATAAATATAGCATCCTCACCTAAATTGACCATAAATGGACCAACGTGATCATTGAGGATTTCTTCCACATATCTTTCGCTAGTTAAAGAGCCGTTTTCTATGATCACCAGCTCTGTGCGACTTTCAGAAGAAATTCCGGCCCACACAAGTACAGACCCACCACCGTAGGCTACTTTTTCTTCGATGCATGCTTGCTTGAATCTTTCCCCTGGTCTTCGATACACTCTGTGTCTTCCATCGTGCTTGTAGAGCATACATTTTGATTCGTCGGAGAACATAACTTTTGACCAATCTTCAATACTCCAATTTACGTGGCTCTGGGCATATCTTAGTCTTGAAATACGATGCCCACGCTCCAGTTTAGGGCCGTTTGCAGGTCTACGGGGTTTTAAGTTAGATTCAGCAAGCCGACGTCTTACTGTCCATGCACTTGGGTTACTTCCTCCGAGGCGTCGAAACTGATTTGTGAGTTCAGTTCCTGTGAGAAAGCGATTTCGAAGCATGGTGTTCACAAAGTATCGGTCTTCTCGTGCTGTGGTACACCTGTTTCTGCCCGTTCCTGGTCTGCGTAGGTTAGAACCAGTTTCTTCGTAACGTCGGATAACTCTTTGTACTGTTGACAGCGACACACCGACAGTCCTGGCTGTATCGCGCTGACTCCGGCCGGTTTCCAGCATTGTAAGTATTCTAGTGCATTCTTCAGGCGTAAGCGACATAATTTCAGCTTGAATAATGAATATAGAGCACTATCAACATGGTTTATGTACCCACATAAATGACAGATTACAAACAAAAGCAAAACCAAATTCTGTAATTTCGTAGTTCCATCTTCGAAAGTGGCCCTTTTTCAAATTTGATTTTTTTATGATATAACTTTACAATAACTAAGAAGTTTTAATACCTTCATTTAGGGAGTATTACATTGTCTATTAAATACAATTTATTGCATTAACCTAGCATTTTTAGTTTCCGAGATTTTTAGGATTCTTTAAGTGACCCGGATTCATTGCTCTCGAGTGTATTATGCTTAAATTAAAAATTGCATATTCTTTCTTGAAATATTTTTACATAATCTTGTTGGAATATTGATATTGTTCTTTAGATAATAATATTCATGATAAACTAAGAATCTATATTCTTAATGAAAAAAACACGAAATAGTTTTGATTCAATAAGACCTTGTGTCATTTCAATACTGTTTTTCTTCCTTTAAAATATCTTATTCTTCAGGGAAGCTTATTCGATAGTTTTATTGAGATACAATTAAAATTATTCGGATAAGAATAATAAGAAATGTATTTTTATTTTATGAATGCAATAGCTTAGTTTAAAAACATGAAGAGGGTTGACTAGCAATATCAATTGTTTCATTTTAATACTCTTTATTCTTGCTTCAGAATAACTTTGTTTTAACTAGTAACGGTTTTCAATAGCTTAGCAAGGAATTTCAATCGTATTCGTCTCATTTAATCTATCGAAAACCTTCCGTGAAGACTCAGATATTGCAAAGTCGTATGCAAAAGTCGTAATACGAAACAAATGGACTCTTATATCAAGACTGCTTATATTTTTACATTCAGATATCTGGATTTGTAATACGAAATAAATTACCTATGTATTATATTAACACAAGAACTCTAATCGTATCTAACTAAAACTATTGAAAATCAACTGATAATCAGTTATTTTGAAGCAAGAATATATTCTTAATTTTCTGTACTGAGACTTAAGTTAAGAAAATAATATTTTATTATTAGAGGGTAGATCAACTAACAAGATATCAACTTCACAATCAATTTTGAATATGTTGAAAATTAATCCTGAAATAGTCAAAGTCATCATTTTGATATAAATTAGTCGTCATAACCTTTCCATGCAATTACTTATTATTGTAAGCGTCTAGCTGCCAGCATCCTCAACAAACTCTAATGACTATTTATGGATATTTATTTCGTGACTATTTTATGCCATATTAAAAAAAAATTCATGCAATTTAAGGTTTTAAAAAGTGCTGGAAAGACTTAAGACACCAATAACTGGTTCTATTTTAAATACGCTATTGTGCCTGGAGCCAAAATATTAGCTCTCTAGCTCTTAGGAGAACCAGATGGCTGATATCTGATTTACTTACCTACATGTTGCATCTACTGATTAGGAACTAAAATTAAGATATATATGGATATTGACTCTAAAGCCTATGATCGCAGTGTAAAAGTAAAACGGATAGTGATGATGATGATGAAAATTATTTTATGTCTTTCCCGGGGATATAATTTATCTCCGTGCCAAGTTTCATCGAAATTGTATGTATGTTTGTAACGAATTGGCTCCAAAATTACTGGACCGATTTCAAAAATTCTTTCACCGTTGGAAAGCTACATTCGCTCTGAGCAATATAGGCTATATAAGATTCATCATCATCATCATTCATCACCGCGCGGGTGAAACCGCGGAGAGCAGCTAGTTTTTATATAAGTAAATCAGATGGGTAAATCGAGAACGATGAAAAAAATCGCCGAAAAACCTGGTTTACACATATTTTCGTATCTTCTCCAAAACTGATTTACATGTTTAAGCGATTGTTAACTAATTTCTTCAGACGCATAAAACAGATTATAATTGGGTGGTTTTCTTGTAACCAGCAATAATGTATTTTGTGAATGAATTAGAATGCGTTTTCTGTCTTTTTTTCAACTGTACGTGGAAGTGTATATCTCCATCTCGTTTCTGACCTATATTTTACCCTTGAGGAGCTGCCTCCTCAAGGGTTAATCATCATCGGTGCGTGACAGATGCAATTTTTTTTATCGCTTAAATTTTTATTTTATTTTTAGGCGTACCTACGAGTAAGTCTTAAAACAAAAAAAAAATTAAACGTTATCATTTGAAGGCACAGAATTCGCCCTATTATATCTTTATGTAGGTAGTAGTACCTACTTCAGTTCTTACTATTTCTTATGTGTAATATAAAATGAACTTAGCGCTTTTTAGGAAATACAGGTACCTACCTACCTTCCTACAAACCTAATATTTGTAGGTATGACATAAAACTTCAGCCTGTCCGAACATGGATACACACATATTTAAAATCACGATGTTGATGTTGTGCTGCCAGCTTATGAAAGTAGTGCTAAATAGATGCAAAAACGTGTTTAAAACGGCGACAGTGGTGTTGCGGTCATGCCAAGATAATGGAATACATTCAATTACTTGGTAGTGTATTTAAGCTTAAAACAAAAGATTTATGAATGGAACTGTCGTCGATGGATGTGACAGGGTTAATAGTTATGAAGGATACCTTGTTCTCGTATTCTGAACAAAATAAACTTACATAATAAAATTATAATTTTATTATGGTTATATAAATAGAAGACTTTATATATTAACAAATAAAGATATTTCTGTAACAAATAAGCGAAGCAAGCGTGCAAAATGATACTACCTGCTATTGCATGAAATATGATACTTAACTAAGAGAGAATTTCCTACTACTAGTACTTAAGCTAAGCTCTTAAAATAAATGTCACAATTTGTATATTTCAATGCTATTGCCTTAAACGGATAGTTCACTTTTTTCTAGGCTGGATTATTGTTTTCGCAGATTTTTATTTAAGAGCTTTCCTGGCACATATCGGCCCCATTTAAAAGAAAAGATATTTAATAGAGATGAAACTGTAATTATTTAATTTTTTGCACTCTGAGGAAGTATGGTAGTACTTTTATCGCTTAATCAATATTTAATATCTTGACGTTTGTTGATCTTTTTACTAAAAGTTGCAATAAGTTACTAATTTTATCAAAAAGCTCGAGAAGCTAACACACAACATTAGACATGTAAGTAAGTGCTAAGAGCTGAAAAGTACCGCAAAACTCCCGCGAAGTGTATATAAAAGAAATCATTTATAATTATTCATCTTCATATTTTTTTTCCTACGGTGGCACTAGTGTGTCAGAACAGCTATCTTAACAAAAACTAAATTGTGCAATGAACTCTCAAATATATAAATCAAAAACAGAAGAGCACAATTGAGAAGTTTAAATTAGCTATTGTTTATTTTCTGTAAAGCTTCCCGTTTTTTTACCTGTGTATTTTTATGCCTATAGACATATGAAAATTTGCATTCACATTCTTTGAATTTTTTACTATTTAAACAAAGGAATTAGCTTCTTTGCCCATATCTCTAATCCAAACTCGTTCTGTGCCATACTCGAATGTTGAGATAGAACAAGTATTCAGCCAAATGAACGTTGTTAAAACAAAATTAAGAAATCATATGTTACATTACATACACTGTAGGGGCACGATACATGCAACGTGAGCGCAATTTGCTGTTATTGCAAAAGTCGTGCCATGCGCTCAGTTGCCCTGCCGCGTTTGTACCGAGTGTCCGTACTTCAGCCCACCTACATAATGTAACCTTTTGATATACATATAGGAAAATGAAGAATAGTAATGGTGATCACCGAAATGTCATAGTTTTATTGACCTATCCCAGTAGGCAGACAGAACACGCATATGGAAGAATACGGGCGCACATATAAACCTAGATAGGTGACGTGCGCCACGTGACGAGACACGTAACAGACATATAACCAGAAACCTCACAGTGGTGACCCCGACGTGATGTCTACTGGAACTACGAAGATTAGAACATTTTATTTTGAAAACCGTGTTTAGTGAACCTTCTGTGATTTTAAGAATTTTTTTTTGGGGCAACTCACAGAGCTGAAGTGACGGCACTCATAAGCATACACACGTACCCAGAACTCAATAAGAAAAATTAGTATAATAGAAGGCAGTAAGAAACATCCGCATCGCAGAACATAGATGTTGGAGACAATGTGCACGAGGACACGTTACACGTACAATACAATACAATACAATAATACTTTATTGAACACCAAGCTTATAAAAGAAAACAAATAAGAATATTTTACAAAACAGGTTGTACAATGGGCGGCCTTATCGCTATAAGCAATTTCTTACAGGCAACCTTGGGATGGATAGAAATTTATATACATTAGAATGGCGCATGGTGGTGTTAAATGGAAATAAATAAACAATTTTAACTTAGTGCATAGATTATTTAAAAATAAAAAAATAAAAAAATGCCTTGTTACCTAATTACTTTTCAAAATATTTCGTTTGCTCAGACACAATCAAATATATACATATAAATAACACATACATACACAGATTAGGTACATATATAATAATATGATACATAAATACAATAAACACATACATACAATACATATTTATTATATACTCGTATATATATTATATAATATAAACATACCTACTATAGGATCGGTTAATAAATAAAGAAATTAGATTTACAATGCTATACATACAAAATATTCAAAAGTTATGACTAGCAGCCTTCAGACATGTAATGCTTCTTTACCATATTCTTAAATAGGTTAATTGATTGAGCGTGTCTAATATCAACGGGAAGAGCATTCCACAGACGGGCAGCTCGAATAGTAAAAGAATTTTGATAAAATGTTGTCGAGGAAGTAGGGGTTTTCAACTGACGGGTACAGGAAGAACGAAGAGAAAAATCATTAGAGAGATGGAGAAATTCAAAACGTTCTTTAAGATAAGATGGAGTCGGAGGGAAGAACAGAATATTATAAAGAAGGGAAAGGACATGTAAATCCCGGCGACGTCGGATGGGTAACCAATTGAGCTTAGACCGGAATTCAGATACATGGTCATACTTGCGCAGACCAAATATGAATCTGATGCAAAAATTTTGTATGCGCTCTAGTTTATTTAACTGCTCCTCAGTTAAGTCCAGATAGCAGGCGTCAGCGTAGTCAAGTATTGGAAGGAGGAGGGACTGTGCTAACGCAGTTTTGGTGGCAGTTGGGAGAAAGTTACGGAGTCTTCTAAGTGATGCTGCTGATGCAAAAACCTTTCGACTGACTTCAGCAAGTTGAGGTTCCCAAGATAAATGACTGTCAAGATAGACACCCAAGTTCTTGACCGTTTTGCTTAAGGATATAGTATTGCCGTCAAAAATAACTTGTGGGAGGCAGAACCAGTCAATCTTAGATATCATTCTGGAACTTCCAATTACAATAGCTTGCGTCTTTAATGGGTTTATGTTGAGACCATAAGATTTACTCCAGTTAGAGATACATTCCAAATCTTTATTTATTGTATCGATAGCAGTGTGTAATTGAACTAAAGGGGCCTGTGTATAAATCTGTAGATCGTCCGCATAGAGATGATAGGAAGAAGACAAGTTATGAGAAATAGAATTTATAAAAATAGCAAATAATAAAGGTGATAATACGCCGCCCTGAGGAACACCAGCAGATGTATTACACCAAGTAGATAAGTTCTCATCAATGCGAATACGTTGCCGGCGCCCATACAGGTAAGTACGAAACCAGTCAATAACCGTTGGAGATACGTTAATAGAGCGCAAAAGTCCAAGTAAGATATCAAAATCCACATTATTAAAAGCATTACTGAAGTCGAGTAGTGTAAGCACGGTTAGTTGCCCGTTACTCATACCATATCTGATGTCATCAGTGATTTTTACCAAAGCGGAGGCAGTACTATGACCAGGACGAAAACCGGATTGGAACGGGTTGAGGAGAGCGTTTCTGTTGAGAAAGGAGGAGAGTTGATGATAAACAAGTCGTTCTAGTACTTTAGATAAGAAAGGAAGAATGGAAATGGGTCGAAACTCGGTATAAGAGGATGGATTGGCTTTTTTAGGAATTGGGGTTATTAATGCTTCCTTCCAGGCTGATGGGAATATGCCGCTGGTAATTGAAAAGTTGAGTATGAAACTGATAACTGGAATTACTTCATCAAGTATGGGTAGGATCATCTTACGACCGATGCTGTCACTACCTACTGCGTTGGATGAAATGGATAGTACGCCTCTTTTAACGTCACAATCGGTAAATTGATCGAACATGAAAGGAGAATGGTCGGGTGGTGGAATTGAAGAAAGATAATCCAATGTTGAAGATTTTCTTATTCTATCAAATTCGGAAGAAGAGCAGAAATGTTTATTCAGCACATCAATATTAATATTTATTGGGAAATTGTCTTGACGAGATTTTCCCACTCCCATGGACCTAAGAAACTTCCAAACTTTAGCGGGATCACCATTTTCTACTGAGTTATAGACATGTCGGCGTAGCGCATTCCTACAAACTCTATTGCAGCGATTTCTAGCCTCAACGTATTTTTCTTTATTGTAGTCGGATGGTCTATTTTTAGCCCTAGTCTTGGCTACTAGCTTCTTGCGCATTATTGCTTTTATGTCATTTGTGAGCCAAGGTGAAGGCAGATGTTTTAACTTGACTGGTCGCAATGGGGCATGGATGTCAAATAATTTTGTTAGAGCACGATTGAATGCTTCCACTTTATCGTCCAAGGAAAGTCCGTTTACAACAGCCGACCAATCCACTTCCCGTGCATCGCTGCGTAAACGTTCCAAATCCATACCACCAAAACTACGTAGCAGAAGAACTTTGGGTTTTGACTTAGGTGGACGAATTTTGTATGAAAGAAAAAGCAAATCATGGGCAGAGAAAGCGTCCGCAGAACATTGACTATGCTTGCTAACATATTTTGGTGAGGAAACAAGAATAAGGTCAAGGAGAGAAGGTGCGGAATTTGGAAAGTGGTGCGTGGCATTAAGCGGCAAGATGGTCAAGTTGCTAGCTCTTATTAATGACTCAAAAGTTGATGATCGCGAATCACGTTTTATCAAACAGGTATTAAAATCACCCATGATGATGTTATGATCATAAGAAGGAGTGTAATCTTGAAGAAGTTGTTCAAAAGATGAAAAAAAGTTTATACGGCTGGAAGGACAGTAGTAAACACCAAGCAATACTTTAGCGTGAGAAAGGATAATTTCAATTAGAAGGTGTTCACCGGCGTCACTTGGAGGGGGTTGTGCTGATTTACTCAAAACGGTGTAAGGAATATGAGCACGAAGGTATATGACAACACCACCTCCTACTCTACCTGCACGGTCATTGCGTAAGAGTATAAATCCAGGCAGTGAGTAAGAAGTAGTAGGTAGGGAATGATTTAACCAGGATTCCGAAACTAAGATAGCGTGAATATTTTTATTATCGAACGATGCCAGCATATCCGCGTAATGAGCTGGAATGCTCTGTGCATTTATATAAAGAACATTGAGATTTTTTGGGACATCACTAACAAAGCATTCGATACTGTCTGAAAGAGTGGGTATGCTACTAAAACTATCGCTACTGTCATCTGAAGAATAACAAGAGACATATTCTGCACTGTCACTATCACTAGCACTGTCGTTATATTTAAACATAAAGTAAATAAATAAATATTACGTATATTAAATAAATATAATATATTATTTTATATAAATATAGTATATGATTGTGTTTGAGTAGGTAACTATATTACTTTCTTATTACTATAAAATACAAATCTGCCACTCACCTGCCCAACGCGTTAACATATGCAATAGAAGTAAGAAGAAAAATATTCATCAAACTTTACATATAACCTATAAATAACACTATAATAATATTGTCGTTAATAAAAACAAATAAAACCAAAAATATAAATAGGTGAGACATGCATACCTGCTTTTCTTTACGGTGCCAACCGTATTAGTTCTACTTTCGACGCATAAGAAAGCGAATAATGTATAATACTTACACTAGAAAACCAAATTTAAAATAATAATAATAATAAAAAATCATCACGAGCTAATAAGATCGGTACGGTGCGAAATATAATAGTAAGAAAAAAAAATACTACTCGAAGCCACTCTTTAAACATACATTAACTCTTTTATTTTTATATATAGGTACTCCAATAAGACGGAATCTATTTTGCTGGATTACTAAGTAATAATTAAATTTAAAAAAACAAAACCAACAAAAGCTAACAAGCTAATCAAGAAGCCGATCAAAGATTCTAGACAACATTGAAGCCAATCCAATCGACTCTGTGATCTGTGTCACCTGTCTGTCAGCTACTGTCAAGTGTCGCGTCACTGTCAGATTCTGCTCGGTGACAAGATCACGAAGTTTTTTAGTTACGTTTCAAAATAATAATAAAAAATGAACAAACAAAATATGTATCGACGGTGGCACGATTTTACAGAAAAGTGAAAACTAGCGGGTACCAACTATAACAAGTTTGTTGATTTACCTTGTATCAATGTAGGTACATGAGAAATGATAAAAACTACCGACCTAAACAAGAGCAGGCACGCAAAAGTACAATTACAATGCCATCACTTCCTCGATGTTGCGGTGCGTTTGGTCTTCGCTGGCCCGGCGGCCGTGCCGGCCACCTTCACCGCTATTGCTTCTGTCATCCCGGCAGCTGGTTTAGCGGTTTCCTTCGGCACAACCCCGTCAAGATCGCCAAGGCAATTGATACGGCGCCGAGCCCCATCGGGTCCAATGATAAACACGCATCCTTGCGTCGTCCAGCATTTCGTGATACCGAGACGCTCGCGCGCTGCCAAAAATATATCGTGTCTTGTCTTTGTCAAAAATTCTGATAAAGTTATACCAGAACCCTTTAACATAGATTTGGATGACCATATTTTGTCGCGAATTGTCACATCTCGAAGCTTGAAAAGAACTGGGCGTGGCCTACCAGTACCTGCAACACGGCCCATCCTATGGCATCTGCTGATGTCCTCTGCTTTGAAGCTATCAAGCTTTATTTTACTGAGAATTGCCTTCACAACCACGGATGAAGTATCTTCCTGCTGCACTTCCGGAATACCATGCAATAGGAGAAACTTACGCCTTCCATGCATCTCTATGGTATCCACCTGATTAGCCAGTAAACCAATCTGGGTTTGAAGTGCCCGCATTGACACCAGGACAAAAGCTTTAAATGAGGAAAACTCTTCAGCTAAACTTCCAGGGCCTGCAGATTCAGTTGGCAACCGCCCTTCAATGGAGTCTAAGCGCTGGTGAAAAACACTCATCATTTGGTTTAGTGACACTTGTATGGCATCCATGTTGTTTGAACAAATTATTGTATAAGTGAAGTGGCACAGTTTAGTGAAAGTTTGATGTTAGTTTAAGGAGATAACACTTAGGGTGAGGTGAGGTAAGCTGCTAATTACATATATGCTTCATTTATGCACTTTTATTTCTTCTATGTATTTTAATTTTAAAAATAAATACAGAGCTTTTCAAGTTGATGTTACTTTTTCCACACCTACCCACCTATTGGGTACACGTAATGCAGTACCAGAGGTTAGGTAGCTATAAACGCAAATAGCCCGAGGTATATCGAGCTATGCAGGATTCGCCAGCAGCCTACGCCGTCTATATTGAGCCAGATAAATCTGAGGTGCCAGCGCTGTTGAAGGGTATTCCTGGTTGGGCCTGCAGATACCTTAGCTCGAGGTTGGTTGGACACCGTCCGAGGAAGCATACCGGAGGTAAGCGTTGGACTTGGAGGGATTGCTCAGTCACGCTATTCATTGCCGAGTTACTGGTGTCAACGGGACGGACGGAAGCTGATTCGCTAGGAATCAAGAAGATATTTCGAAGATAGTGAAAACAGTGTACCTTAATACATAGTGATAAATACGAGTATGTAACTGTCGTGGAAGTAGCACATGTTTCGCGAACTCTATCGGCAATTATTATGAAGTATGTTTAAGGTGCACGTAGATTTTTAGCCCATTGTTATTTTATTGTCGTATTTTCGTGTTGTTTTATATGTTTTACAAAGTTACTATAGGAAGTTAATATTGTATTAAATTGTGACTGTATGTATATTGTAGTGATAATAATAGTAATAAATGACATTTTTGAGCATGTTCCTCTGCAAGGTAAATTTTTCGTTGTTTAATGAATAAGAATTTTTGAATAGTGTTAATTGAATTTATATTGTAAAATTAGATGTTTGAAATTGTTGGAAGTTGAGTGACTGTTTTTGTTAGTGTATGGTACGTGGTAGGTGCATCTAATCCAACTGGACTTTGTATCTAAATTGTTGAGTCAGTAAAGTCAGTCGATGACGTCGATTTATATGTTGTAGGTAACGTGATCCATTTGTGTCGAGCTATCGAGTCAATGTTGCTAGAGAACCCCACATACACTAAACTCAATTTTACACATCAGCATATTAACGTGTGACCTAGCATTTTTGGAACTTTCGGCGCCAGGGTTTAGCATTTTTTCCATATACAAAACGGCAACACTGGTGTCGTTTCGCTCGTCCTTTGCGTGCGTCGGTCAACGGCGTTGCTGTCAAATTATTCTTGTTTCTTGCGCGTGAGTGAATTATTTGGATTATTTGTGCGTTTTCAAAGGTTTCTGAAAGGATTTCTAGGTAATACAATATTTAGTAGTGTTTGTGACCATGGAAGAAACAGTACAGTTTCTTCAATGTAATGGCATCGATGATGCCGCAATACAAAACTTCCGCGGTAAGTATCATCCTCTCCATTAGACGTTACTTGGAAATAATAATTTTATATTAGACCCTCCCCTATTAAAAACCTCTGCATTGGTCAGACCGTTCACATGATTTGTGCTATGAGAGTGCCGGCACCGTGTAGGTACTTAAGAGAGCAGATGTGAATAACATAAATGTAACATACATAAAAAAACATACAATCGAATTGAGGACCTCCTCCTTTTTGGAACTCGGTAGAAAAATATACAATGTAATTGAGTACCTCCTACTTTTTTGGAAGTCGGTAGAAAAACATAATATATATTATACTAGCTGGGCCCCGCGGCTTCACCCGCGTGGTGATGGATGTTGATGACAATGAATAGTATCCTATTTCCTTGGCAAATTTCATTATGATCAATTCAGCGCTAAAGGCGTATTATGGTAACAAACATATGCATTACGAGTATACACAATAAAAGTCTAAGTAACATGTACTAATTTAAATTTAAGATGGTTCCTCACATTATAACGTTTGTATTTTTATTGTTATTTGTTTTATTATTCAAATATTTTTTAGGGTCTTAATGATGTAAAAATAAAACAGCTCTTGTTTTCAATAGCTCTGTTATTAACATAAAATAACAATATTATTAATATGTGTTGTACAAACGAAGGTACCTACATAAGAAACTAAACTTTTTTCTACAGACTTCCAAAAAAAGGAAGAGGTACTCAATTCGACTGTTTTTTTTTTCATTATGTTTGTTACCTCATAACTTTCGACTGGGTGAACCGATTCTCGAAATTTTTTTTTTTTTGAAAGCTAGCGCTTCCCGTGTGGTCCCATTTAAATTTCATTAAATTCGGTCTAGTAGTTTTTGAGATACATTCCAACAACTGAATGGAAGTCGGTATTAAAATTTTCAAATTATACCTCTTCTCCATTCGTCTGAAGAGATGCAGAGTACATGGTAGTAAGCGCTATGTTTCGCCTCTCATTCACAATGTTGAAAGGACTTCTTTTTTTAGGTTAGTTTAGGCTTTTTTATACTGGCAACTCTTACGGATCTTCATTCGCCCTTTTGTGCTTCGCCGATCATTACCTTTCAGAATCAAAAATAAAATTTGTGTTTGAAATATTATCACTCAAGAATGCCCAAAAGGGGCCACGAAGAAGATGACGCTGACTACATCATTAAAAAAATAAGGAAATATGAAAGGAAACTAGAAAGACGAAAACGTGCAGGAACTCGTAGGGTTAGACGAGATGATACTGACAGTGATCAAAGTTCGTCTGACATCTAGTTTCGAGGTAAGAATTATTGACTGAATTGAATAATTGATGGTACTTAAATGAAATGTTTCTCGAAATATTCTCTTTGATGGTACCTACCGTACAATTAAGATTATGTGAATAGTCGCAAGGACTATTTCCGCAACCTATCCGTACAGAAGTGTTGTATACTTCTTTGTGATGTTACCTACTACGCTCTTGCATTTCTCTCGATAACTTATTGCACTTCAAACAAAAGTGCAAACAATATTATGTACAAAAATGTGAATTGTTGCCAGGACTATATCCATAGCTAATCATTAGTTCTTGTATAATATTGTTGTTTGGATGTGTACATCTTGATGGGATGTGACCGCCATTAATTTACATAAGTTCAACATTTCCTGTTGGGTGGTAGCTCCACTTTGAAAAAGTCTATCTACCTTTTGTAAAGGATAGCTCAGGCTTTCAACGCTCTGGGAGAAGTAAAATCAGACTAGCAATAGACATTAGGTCTTAACGGGTATATAGAACATAGATGTACCCTACAGTGTTCTTTTAATCTTTCAGATCAGATATTGATTAAGATTTAATTATGACTGAAACGGTTGAACCAGCACAATCATCTGCGGACAACCATGAACCCACACCAGCCACTCCCCTGGTAGTCGAACCTCAAACTGACAAATCAAAAGAAGCTGGTCCAGAATTAGACTAAGAAATTCTAAACCTTCTGGGAGAAACTCCCTCAAAAGAAAATAAACACAAACCTCCAATTCATACAAAAATAATAATATTACAGAAAAAAATCGGAAACAGCACTTAAAAAATCCATTAAAGGACAAGGGAAAGAAAAGCAAACTTAAAAAGGATGAAGATAAGTGATTTGCAAAATTTAGACTTAGATCCAGTAACTATTCCATTATTGATTGCCAGTGTTAAGGCCGAGAAGAGAAAGAAAAGTAGAATTAAGAAAACTAGAAGAATGTCTAAAGATTCCACCACCAGTGTCTCAGATGTAATGAGTGTCCACAGCGACTCAGATCTTATGGATGTTAAGTTTGGTAAACATAGCTCTGAAGCTTACAGCAATGATGAGGGCTATGAATGTAACAAACAACCGACATATTATAAAGAAAAGATTGAAACCTATGACCTTGATGTACCTGCAATTTCTGTTAATGAAGAGAGTGACGCTAACTCTAAGAACATGAACAAACTGATACTCGCTTAGAATTTAAAATGTATGAGACCGATAACAATCCAAGTGCTTTAGCAGTGATACGTGATAAAGTTAACAGCAACGATGAGGGCTATGAGTGTAACAAAGAACCAACATATAAAGAAAACATTCAAACCTGTGACCATGATGTGCCTGCAATTAGAATTAAGAATGTATAAGACTGATAACAATTCAAGCGCTTCAGCAGTGATATATGGTAATGTAGGTTTGCCTAAACTAGTGTTTACTCAAACACATGAACCCAAGGATTTCCACCAAGATAATTTATATCCTTTGCAAAATGACTTTGAACCTGAAAGAGACACAACACTTTAATGAAAATGACAAATTCATATTAATACGATTCAAGAACACATAGAAATAAATAATGAACTTGATGAAGACTTTTTAGATATAGATGTTTTGGTCTGCTACCGCGACGATAAAAAATGCAATTATTTTGTTGGATTTATTGAAAATATTAAAATTATTGGACGTGAATACATTTACAGAGTATTTTTTCAAAACTATCAAAAAACCACAGATAGCATTTCGAATTGTAAAGAAAATTGATCGAGACGAAGTTGATGATATCTGGATTGCGAAAAAAATGTTATTGAACAAAAATTCCATGAACGCCAAAGAGTTTTTACTTACTGATAAACATGATGGGATGTACTTTTAATATCCAAACATTTATTTTGATATCCATTTTTTCTAGAATTGTTACCCCCTACCAAATAGATAGTACGTCCATAGTATTAAAAAGACTTAAATTCTTAAAAGAATTTAATTGTTGTGTGTTATATAAATAATATGAAAAAAGATTTCAAATAAATACTTAAACTAGATACTTAGTCGAATTTATATTTACTCTCAAGATACTCATTGTCCATTACCCATCCGATGTTGAGCATTAAAGATATGCTTCCCCTTAACAATTCCAAATATGCCTTGATTTAACTAGATAATTATTTCATATAATCACCAGCAGGTTGCAAATAACCCCGATGTTACATCAGTATTATTTTACTGAAATGTTTATTTCATTATTTATTGACTTAAAAAAAATATTCAGATACAAACTCGACCATTTTTACACTAGGAAATTCCAAATATCGCTGAGCAGTTTTAATCTGTCCGCATCAGGACATAAAATAACAATAGATTTATGAATGAAACTTGCCTCGAATGAGGCTTGCTGATTCGGACAGATTAATAGGTACAGCTTTTATAAAATAAGGAAAGACCGGTCCAGTAATTTCCATAACTAAATAACCCCATTGTAGCGATAATAAGAACAACGTTTTTTTTAATTAAATTCTTTAAATCGGCGTATAATGGAAGTAAAAACGTAAAAGCCTTTCCTAGATTGGCCCACATAGTTACCAGACCACAGAGTTAATTCCCTCACGTTAGTAAGATTTTCAATATTTTCTTCAGCCCATCGAATCAGACCAGAACCTATTTCGTTTCCTCCTCTGCAACCAATATTTTCAGACTACAAAATGTGTGTAGCCAAAGCTGACGTAGATAAGAAGATTTACTATTAGTCAAATTCGGTGAGGCTAAACACTTCTGCCAATCAAACATCAATACTTTTTTCACCAGAACTTAATTCTGCTTCTTTTTGTCATTTCTTTTAAATTTATATCTTTCTTCAGATCTTGGTATGAATTTCATTTTCTTTTTCTATATATTATCTATCACCCTTGCTAAAATGGTTTCAGGTGCTGGTTTATTTGCTTGGTTTATAACATGGTTCCCCTCTGATTTTCAAAACTCCCTCCAGTCCAACCTCCAGTTTTTTCAAACTAAATAGACAATTTGTTCTCCAATCGTGTGTATTTAAGACACAACCATCACTTTGTTACTGCAACTATCTATAGTAATTTATAAATATAGAAGTACTTTCGCGTTTCCACATTACATTCACCCCTCTTATATTTTGTTTTATGTCTTGTAGTTATGTAAGAGCACGACGGTAAAACATAGCAACCTCTACGTCTGGTGTCTTCGCGGTATGGAGTACTGTTTAATCTCGTAATTTTGGAAGAATAGCGTTTCCATTTTGTTGTATTTACATTTTTATTTTTTGTGTATTCTTGTTCATAGCATTTATTAACATTGTTGTGTACATTTAAAATTCGTTAGCCTAATGTTTACGTATATTCAATGTAAAATGCATTAGTCAAAATTCGTGTTATGCTGTCGCCTTGTACAAGCATGGTTTCATATGTTTCGCTAAAACTACCATCATAATTCAAGTACACAACTGTATTATACAACATCATAGAGTAATTAGATATTGACGTGTTTATTATGGTCAAGTCAGATATTTTTACATTATTATCGTTTTTATCCTAGCTTTTGTACTATCTAGTTTCGTTGACAAATCTTTCAGTGCATGTTGCATCGGAATAATTACTCATGGACTACAATACTCTGGACATGATCTTTTCTTGAGAAGTGAATGAATTAATTTGACTAAATCAGTAATGGCGTCATGGTTTTCATCACATGATATCTGTGGCCGTTAAATATACTATTATTACTGTTATTAAGCCAAAGTAGTTTTCTCTGCTTATACTTGATATTCAGTAGATATTTTATATGCAAGCCTAATATATATTTATATAATATATAACTATTATTATTATACTATAATATGAGCCTAGCAAGACACATGTACCTATATAACAACAAAAATAAACAAACACCATCTACAAATAACACAGCGATTGTAGCACGTCAATTCTTAATCCCTCTAGAAGTAAACTAAGCCCTCACAGACTCAGAGTATCCTACCGTGAGGGTTAGGACGTCACAAACGTTACAACTAACTACTCATTTGTACGAGAACATCTGAACTGTGATTTTACTATGAAACTCTGTTTAAATGAATAAATATATTTTTTTAAACAATTTCACGGGTTTCACCCGGTACTTTACATAGGCATAAGTGGGGCTGTAGCCAACACTTAGAGATCCGTTTGGTTTAAAAATACAATGTAGCATAAAAAAACAGACATTTAGGATAAAAGGTAACATGGTATACCTATTACAAAAATGGCATGGCTATTGATTTGTACTTATTAGTGGTACGGGAGATAGTGGGCTATGGACGAGACTACGGCACCTGCCAATTTCAGTCTCATTTAAAATATTTAGGCAGGTGATGACTTGCCACCCACTAAACAGGGCCCCCATAAGAGCCACCATTAATGGTGACAAAAGGGGCAACGTTGGCGTAGATGGCTGAATGGTGTTGAGAGGTGTGCTGCGGTTTCACTAAAGCGCTACTACCGGCGTTATGCCCTTCAACACTTATCCTTGGAGCTTTTTGTGTCTTGCTCTTGCGTCTCCATCCCCAGACGGCCAATAAAGACAAGCCGGGGGTCAGGGGTCTCATTTAGCCCCAGGGAGAATCAGGGTCCACGGTGTCGCCACTCACCGACGGCTCGCCACAAAGCCGCCCCTGCGGTATTATTATTATTTCTTTTATTCAAAACAAAATCTCGGATTTCATCCGGTCCTTTACAAAGGCCAACACTTATTTTATTATTATTATTTATTACTTTAATTTTAATTATCATGTGTCTTTTAATAACTTTACATTGATTTTTAATGGAAGCATTAGTACAATGAAAGTAGAGAAAAAAGTATTTTCACGTGATGTTGGGATTTTCAGTGGCCCGAAATTAGGAAATTTTTATTTCGCTACAACATGAATCATTCTCTTCATCTGGTTCATAATTTTTATTACTACCGTAATCAAAAAGGCTCCTTCGCTATCATTAAAATAAACGGCACTGGTATTTTTTGATAAATATTGTATTTCAAGGTTCCTTCCTCATTAGCTGGTTCATTTATTGTAACCGTTTATATCCTTGCCGTGCCGCGAAGAGAAGGGTCCGGCAACGGACAGCCACGGCGGGTTCGTGGTCGTGTGGAAAATCTGTCCCGCGTTCCCGCCGAGGGCGGCAGTGACGGAACACCCCGGGGTTTTGGTGGGTATACGGACTCCCACATAACCACCTACCTCCCCGTGGTAGGTGGTATCCATAAAGGATTTCCCCGGGACAAAAAAAAAAAAAAGGGTATTTAAAGAAGGTTTCTCGAGGCGGTCTGGCCAATACTGGAGGAGTGGGTTCAGCGGGGGCACGGGTCACTTACATTCCGAATGACTCAGGTCCTCTCGGGGCATGGATGCTTTGGGAGGTACTTGTATAAAGTGGCCCGGAGAGAAGCGGCCCCTGCGTGCCACCAGTGCGGCTGCGTAGAGGAAACCGCGCAGCACGTATTGGAGGCGTGCCCGGGGGCAGAGGAACCGCGGCAGACCCTTGTCTCGGTAGTAGGGGCGGACCTCTCTTTACCGACCATCATAGCCAGGATGGTCGATGACGAGAGATCATGGGAGGCGATGGTCTCTTTCTGTGAGGACGTGATGTCGCAGAGAGAGACCGAAGAGCGCGACGAGCGATTTTTAACGTTATCTGGTTTTTATATGAAATCTGTGGAATCGGAATTAGTGTAGTAACTAATAAAATAAAACAGTGTGACTAAGTGATATCAGAACATTATGAGACTATACTGAAACATTATTGTGTTGATTTGATTTTGCGTATCGTATATTTGTGTATTATGTGTACGTAAGTATAGTATATAAGTACAATTGTTACTACTTAAAGTATCAATTTGCATCGTGAATAAATATTATATATTATAGGCGATTAGAATTAGGTAGGTACTTATATAATATTTGAAATACTTAAGTGTAAGGAATTTTTTTAAACTGTGTGTATAATAAATCGTGTAAAATGGCAACTGAAAGGAACGACTCGATTCAAACAATTACTTTAATACCAAACGAAATGTTAAAACTTATCCCGTTTTTCGGTGGTAATAAACGACAGCTCAGCTTATTTATTAGACAATGTGAGTATGTTATTTCTCGATATGCCGGTAACCTAGCTCAGAATTCATACGTTATGCACTCGATAATGAGCAGACTTGTTGATAATGCGGCCGCTCTTATCAGTGAACGCGAGGATATCTTAACGTGGGACGATTTAAAAGAATTACTAACGCAACACTTTGGGGATCCACGGAGCGAAGTCTGTATCGCTATAGAATTAGGTCAATGAAAATTCGACACGGTGAATCGTAGTTAGATTTTTGTAACAGAATACAGTCAGTACGCTCTGTACTTATATTAAAAGTAAACTTACTTACGGATAACCCTTAAAAGTAGTAAAATTACCATCTATAGCAATACTTCCCTCAATGTTTTCCTATACAATTTGCCGGAAAGCATAGTGAGAATAGTTCGGTTGAAATCACCGAAGACTCTTGAAGAGGCTCTAAGTGTTGTTATGGAAGAGGTCAATTTTCACGACCAGTATAATATGCGTAATAAAATTATTAATACTAATGGTAAGCCACAATTCCCGGTCAACCAGCCCTCCGTTAACTCACCAACGTTTAAGTTTGGAAATAACGTTCAACCTCCGACACAGCCTACCTTTAAATTTGGCATACCACCAAATCAACAACTGCTTCCACACCACCGACAACAACAAATGAGCTTTAGGACACCAGTAGGACAACCAATAGGATTTAGACCGCAGCAACCAATGGGTTTTAGACCTCAGCTAGGCTATAGGGCTCCATTCGGATTTCAGGCAGGTATGCGCCCTCAACAGTTTGGTGCACACCTGCAACAATTCAAAAATATTCGCAGTATTCACAAAAATATTAATAATTTCAGCACTTTCTTACAACGGCTTAATTTTGATTGTGACGTAATAATCCTTACAGAATGCTGGCTTTTTTCCCACACCTGCAACCTGTCTTCTATGAAAGGTTACACATCTTATTATACTAAGACATGTTGTTTCTTAAGGTTTTAAGATGCGCCGATGACCTTGACCAAACGATGCACAGTTATTATTAGCGCCATCTAGCGTCCAACGCCCGTACTTCTTGCGTGCAAAGCTAACTTAAGTTTTGACTAATTATATAGAACAGAATCCTGATGAAGATATTTACTTTACCTAATATGTTGCTCCCTCCTTGAGTTATAGTGGTTGCTCCCGTCAACTTCCCCAGGATTTATCGAATTTGACGATTGATAAACAGTACTTGCACTGCTGTATTTTCGGGACTTTTAAAACCAGACTTCTAGAGTGATAGCTACTTCCATACAAAGTTTCATCAAATCCATTCAGCTGTCAAAAAGTTAAGTAAGGCGGAACATACATACACACAAAATTTCGCATCTATAATAATAATATTAGTGTGATAAAAGCAGGGCTGGCTAAGCCACGGCCTGCTAGACGGAGAAACGCTTGATCAGAAAACAAGGTCTTCAACTCTGGCAGTTGTCCCAGAATTACGTCACTGTCTAGTTGCCACTTTATCCAATCAGCTGTTATGTGGTATATCGTCATCTCTCTCGAACCTGTTGTAAATTGACATCATTACATCATTGCGGGACGCCCACGTCACATTATTTCTCGGAGTATTATACCTGGCGGAGATATTATTATACCATGGAAAAACGTATTTTAGGTACCTATTATAACTAGGGTTGCCATACGTCCGGAATTTTTCGGGCATGTCTGGAAATTCAAGCTTTTGTACGGAATGTGGGGAGAATTCCGAAACATCCGGAATTCTAGAAATGAAATGAAAAAGACCGCCATAGTTCATTATGCCACGAAATAATGAACTTAGAAGGAAATGTCCGGAAATTTCTTTAAGCGTCCGGTTTTGCCCGCAGTTTTTTTTCATCTGGTAACTTAAATAAATAAATATTCAGGACATTTTTGCACACCCGGTGTCAGATGACCGGGTGTGCAAAAATGTCCCAAACTAATCAAAGATTCATATATATCTATAATTATCTCTTCTCTACATAGTATAAATTAAAGTCGCTTTCCGCGTCTGTCTGTCTGTATGTCTGTATGGCCGCTAACTCCTCCTAAACCACGCAACGGATTTTGATGCGGTTTTCACCATCAGTTAGATATTGTTTCACGGAAAGTTTATATATATATAACTAACAACCCGCCCTGGTTTCGCACGTAACTTACACCCGTGCGAAGCCGGGTGGCTTCGCACATAGTGATATCCACCTACTACACTTTACCTGTCGTACGTTGAAAGTATGAAGTATCATACTTTTTGTACAACTTGATTGAATGTTTTGCTTAGAGAACAATTAAAAATTAATACTTACATTGTAGTTTTTACGTTTTTTAGAAACAATGACGTAGAAATCAGGATTATTATTGAAGAAATACATACGCAACATTAAATACATTAACTTTGGGTAAGTTACTGGTGTCTGCCTGCACAAAATGTTTCTCCATTCTTCTCATTTTTAACCTCCGGACTGTTTTTGGTGAAAATGTCTGGATAAATCGCTCTCAAAATAGCTTTAAAACATTAAATTCGCAAATATCAATACAAAATCTGTTTGTCTATATCTGTGTGACCTCACTAGGGATGAAGCTAATTACAGACCGTTTTTGATCACGTGATCAAATGTCGAAAATAAAGTTATTTTATTAGCGTTTTTTATAAAAAGTAAGCATATTTTAGTAAAAAAATCAATGATATATGCTTTTTCATTATGTCATGTTTATGGATGATGTCAATTGGCATAATATTTTTAATACAGTCAAATAGCCTATTAAGATATTACGAGGATAATAAAAAAGCAAGATACAGTTTGGAAATATTGAAACAATTTAATGTCAATAAAGTTAAACACAAAGCAGATTATTAAAATTAAATAAGTAGGGAGCTACTCATACTTCTACCAGAAAATAGAAATAGAAACTTCTGACATTGGTATAATAACAACCCTATATTAAAAATTACTCTTTGATAACAACATGGCACAATATATAAAATAGTTAAATGTCTATCATGTAAAAACACAAAACTTATTACTAAAACGAAATAAATATTTAGTTTAGACCATAAAGTTTAGACATTATTATAGGAAAGACACGTACATTGCATCCTATTCCTAATGTTAGATGTTGGTGAATTGTAAAGTACATAATATTGTGTTGGTAGAAATAGTTTGTTGAGTTTACTAAAATCAAGGTAAATAATAATAATTATGTTTGGCTAAACTGGCTAGTAAAAAACGCGGCAGGCGGTACTTCACACAGGGGCAGTTGCTCACTTGTATAAAAAACAAGTCCGCTGTTGTGTTGAATACTGCTGCCACCTATTCGACGGATCTGCTAAGTACCAGCCGTACTCATGCCGTCCTTCTTGTTTCCTGAGAATTACAATCTAGGCATCTTAGAGGCTAAAGTGAATAGATTTTTTCATAGATCAACGTGTTCCATCCTCGCGGACACACCATCGGTTATTATCAGGCGAGTTGATCAAACGTAGATCTATTATACGTAAAAAGTAACTTAAAATTCACCAAAATCTAATTCATAAAGCATCAGGTCGTCAAATTGACTTTGGTTCTGCAGTTCATCTAAAAACTGGGAGCACGTTGGCTGGTTTTGTTTTTGTGGCTGTGTTTCATCAGATTTTGGTTTTGTCGGATTTTTATTTTCTTTATTTTTATCGCCTACAGTGCTTTTAATTTTGGATTGTTTTGTAAGCTTTGCTTCTAGTATGTATAGTGGATCTCTAATGAGAATATTTCTTGGATACCGGGCATCAATTATTTCTGGTAACACACAGTCTAGGTAGAAGGATACCAGCTTTGGTTTTATGACGTTGTCAAAAAATTCGTCATCTCTGTATATGATTTCGGTTTTTAAAGGTTCTTTTTCGCTAAACCAGACGGCAAACAAACACATATTTTTCCCAGTGATATGCAGTTGCCCTTGAATTTGGTAATACCAATCATGCTTTTTGTTCACTGTTAATCGACCTTGCTTGTCAGTAAGCCAAAAATTGATTTTTTTTCCTTAATGGCTTGGTCAATACCTTTTCTATATGCAGTAATGGGACATTTAATTTCGACGATAAATCCACGTGTTCCAAGTCTTTAACTTTGTACAGTAAATCTTTGACGATATTACTGCAGGTTGTGTCTGTCCTTCTTTTTATGATTCTGCCAAAATTTGAAGCTGTCAGTTATGATCGTCGCAGTTTTAGCCATTCACTACAGCTACTTTGGAGAATCGTTCGTTTTTCAATGTCTTGCCTTTCAGTGTCCGTTTTTTTCAAACTTTCAACGAAGTTTGTTTTAAGTTTTTCCATTTCTTCATCTGGAATGTCTGGCCTTAAGCTACTTTCACCATAGTTTTTGTCACCACAAACATTTTTCGTCGTCAATGACAGGCGCTTTTTTTTATAATTGTATTTTTTCAACAGGTTTAGTCTTTTCAGTTTTCTCTCTTCCAATTTTTTTGTATTTCCTCTAGGGCTTCTACCTGTGATTGACTTTATGACAGTTGATAAAGCCTTTTTTGTGTACAATTTACAAATTGTGAATGAAACTGCTGCTGCAGCACATCGTGTGTTGTATCCTCTCCGTAGCGAATAATTTACTCTCTTCCCTCCAACAAACTTGGCAACAATACTGTGGAACATTTCCACAATGTTGCTGTCGACGTTGTGGATCAAGCTGCGAGCATGGCTTGCAAAGTTGCCCATAACTAGCGATATGCGCTGCCAAAGGGGACTGGTGAAAAAATCTCACGGGATTTCGTTTTCTTGCGTTTTCAACTCACAAAAATATCTTTTACACTTGCTGTGGTCTCCGAATGCATGGTGATGCATCAGTAAAATATCATCAAACAGCAATGTGACGTATGCATTTGCATCTTCTTTTTGAGAGTAATATTGTATAGCTTTTACTGTGTTACATCTTATCGAAAGTATTTTCTTTTTTGTGAGTAACTTTCTATGTTTTTGTAAATATTTGGTGTCAGTCTGCATACTTTGAAATTTGTTGCATAGGTTCCGCAATAAATGATTTTTGTATTCAATTTTTTCAACGGTTACGGTTTCATAAGGACGAGCTTCTAATATCTTGTGGTATGTGCTCGAGTCTCCATCCGATATTAGCCTGCCATATATTATACCATGCCGATCTATTGACTGTTTGAAACCCTCCACTATTATTTCTGATTCCATAGATGTGGAAGACCCTGCAAAGTTTTTAAAACATTCGTGGTCTTTGGCATTAATATGTTTCTTTTCAGCTTGTACACATATGCTACAGTACTTATTTTTCACGCCGAGGTGTAAAATTTTTTTCGTCCTTTTGCCAATGATAGCTGCTGCACCTGATAATGCAGAGTAGTTTTTTTTGTACGAACGCTTACTCCAGCACCCATCTACAACTACGTCAATAAGTGGCAGGCCATTTTTTGATATCCTTCCCTCAGCAATGGCTAATGCCTTTTCCTCTTGTTCTGCTTCAGTCATGGAATTGTATGCTTCGGCTTCCCATTTTTTAGCAACAATTTCTTGTCGTTTCCTGAAGAGAGCAGCTGTTATTAACGGAAGATTGAGAGTCGATGCCAGCTCTTCCAATTGTGAATGCCCACAACCTATGGCAATTGTGCCAGCAACAGCTGCATGGTTTACATCAAAATCATGCTCACCATCACAATTTACAAAAAATTTTGAATTGCACATTCTGCATAAAAATGTAAATTTTGAACAAAACCCTATTTGTTTCTCTCCTATTAGGTCTAAACATTGGACGTCGCACCCAAATCCGGTATGCCTTGATATTTCTTGAATTTTTTCAAAAAAGTAACTTATGTCTACTATGCGTCTGCCAATAACTTTCCGTTCCAGTTCTTTTGGTTCCTTCTGTATTTCAACAGCAAAATCCGGCGTGTTTAGTAGATGTCGCTGCTCCTAGGAATAAATAACAAATAATTACTTTACTAACACAATACCTATAAATACATTCAGGCACATTTAAATATACAAGATGGACAGACGACCTAAAAGAGACCGCAGGGAAACGCTGGATGCAGGCCGCTTCCAACCGGCCCTTTTGGAGATCAATGGGGGAGGGAGGCCTATGTCCAGCAGTGGACGTCCTATGGCTGAAATGATGATGATGACATAAAAATAAAATATAATTGTGCACTTAGTTTCATAATACCTTATTTGAAATAATAATTATATTCTGAAACAAAAATGGTTCTGAAAAATTGTTATGCCTACCTGTTCATTTGAAGGCAACATTGTTTCTGTTTTTGTTGTTTCCAGATGTTCATCCAGGCATCTGTAGAAAAAATATAGTAATAAATAAGTTTTCCATGTAATAAATTATGATGCTCTGTGTCAAGAACATGTGTGTATTGTGTGTACAGTATCTATACACACATGTAAGTCTATAAGTATTAATATTCTGATTCGCGTTTCTCCTTTTCAATGCGTTATATACGCAAAATCCTGAATTAACATCCCATCAACGCCTATAAGTACGGCTATACGATATAATTATTATGTATTTTAATATGATAGCTATGTACTCACCACGCCGCGAGTTGGGTTCCCTTTTTTTTTTTCTTAGTTTTGCTATTTTTGTTGTGCCCACCATTTTAAAAGTATGTTCTACACAGAGGCAGTCTATGATGAAAAACACAAAAACATTAACACATAAATAACACTTATTTCACTAAAGAGGTCCAGTATCCTAACAATTTTCAGTTTATATTTAAGCTATTAACTAAATACAAATAGTTTAATTCAAAACACCGGAGAAAGAAGAAAATAGTTAAAAAAAATATTTTTTGTAACGGCGCGCGTAGTCTGCTCGTCGCAAAGCGCAGAAACAGACTGGCGAACCCCCGCCAACAGACCCGGGCGGGTGTTTTGGTCACGTGGGTTAGGTATCTCCTGCGCGTCTATTTTTAATATTACTAAACATACGTACCAGGGGCCTAAAATAATAATTTAAAAATCAAATATTCATGTTTTCGAATTTCCTATGTTCAGGTGAAAGAATCAACTGGAACGCATTTGTGGTTATCGCGATAACTCTGGCTATGGTGATGAAATAGACTTTAGAATAATATTTTTTATTCAAAATGTAGCAAGTAAAATAACCTTCTATGCTAATATAATTAATCAAGTTGAATTTCCCTCATGAGCGATATTTTTTTCAAGTCGCTAGTATATGTAGTTTGTCCTATATCATAGGTTAAAAATACCGATTTGGCAAATGTTAAGCTCTTCGCAACGCGGAATTATTTTGTCTTAGGCCGCGCGCTATGAATGACTCATGCAATGCACAAACCCGATTGCATCGTCGAGTGGACGCGGGCCGCGGGGAGCTCGGCTCGTGAAGTGGCCGGCGGGATACGCGGCCGGTTCAATCGGCTTTTAAAACGTGCGGAATTGTGAAGTGCTGACGCAAGCAAATACGGGTTTCGGAAACGGTTTAAATCGGGAAGGTTTTCTAGTGTTCTTAAAAGGCAGTCGATGTGCGTGAGAGCGTCGCGTCGCGGGAATCGGAGCGCGCGCACTTACTATATGGAACAATTTAACGGTAGTGAAATTTGTATTTGAAGCACGACGGATCGGCTTATGCACTGATAGGGTGCGCCCCTTAGTCGGCACGTGAGTATTTGGTTAGTCTTCTTTTCTTGATAATGCGCAGTGTTAGGGAATCTAGCTAACTAGGTACAAGTGTCCGATTGAGGCATCAATTGGAGAGCAAGACTTGGAGCTGGTGGTAAGCTCACTTAAATTATTTTGTTTAAACGCCCCGACGTACGGGGTAAGCTAACGATAGCTGGGGTTACTTATACCCCCCACATATTCGTTAACATTTTGGTAGCAAGAGCGTGGTTGTCGGTTCGAAACCGCGATTTTAATTAAAATTAATTATAAAAAGGGCCCAGCACGAAAAACATTGAATATCGGTAGGTACCTACATGTCAAGTCAATTCCGTATCTTAGTTTACGTTCGGGACGTAGAACACACAGATAGGTACGGAATAGCGGTAACCAAAAAAAAATGTCGGTACATTGAAATTGTTACTAGGTATCGGATACAATATACTTAGTGAACAAATATTAAGCAGCTTTGTTCTACGACATTGATGAAATTAATTAACTTTCGGGAAGTTAGTTAGTTGGATTTGAACGTGTGTCGTTTACGGTAGGTATATCGGATCGAATCTCGTAAGACGGTTTGTTTGTTATTAGGTACCTACTTAATATAAATAATTAACTAAATAATTACTTAATTCGGTACCTATAGTGAATATCGCGGGGACGCCTGTTGAATTTTATTTGTTCATATTGACCTGGGGTTGGGGTAAACGCCCCAGTAGGTGGTCATTGTCGGAAAAAATTTTTGTTTATTGTAAATATTTATTTAAATTTTGCCGTTATTCTTGGACCGCCTAAGGGTGGGTCCGGCCACCTCAACCTCAATACATTATTTTGACTTATTTTTTTGTTTTCTTTCTTGTTGTTTACCGTTGGTACCCACGTCAGAGATGGCGCCAGCGCCGAAGGCGGTGCTAGGAAACGAACTGAGATGGTTCTTGGGGGTACAAGGTCTAATCAAACGGCCAGACAAAACCTTGGCGTTAGTGGAGCGTTCAAGCCAGGCCTTGGGACGGTTGCAAAGTGCAGAGAACGCCATGATGGCGCTAGTCGATGACGAACCTGGGATTGATATGAAGAGTTATGAAAAGGACTTTCAGCAGATATCTGAGATCTACGACGACGTCTGTAAAGCCGCAGCGGCTGTAAAGGCGGGACAGGCTGGGGCGCCTCGGAGCTCTGGTTTAGTCGATTCGTACCATGGGCCAGCCGTGACTGGCAGACTACCCACCCTGGAACTACCCCACTTTAGCGGAAAACTGGAAGACTGGATATCATTTAAAAACATGTTCACGTCTCTAGTAGACTCCAGGACGGATCTAACACTGGCGCAAAAAATGGCATACTTGTTGTCATCTATGGACGGGGAAGCGAGGTCCCTAATCTGTCACCTCAAGATCGAGGACGACCTTTACACAACGGCGTAGGTAATTTTGAACTCTCGTTACCAAAACCTGCGGCTGCTGAACAGAAGAAACTTAAATATTAAGCCGTGTATCACCCCGGGACTCCTTCGCTTCATGAGATATCGCGATAAGCTTCACATGAAGGCTTAATCTTGTCCAAATAACCCTATTTTACAACTAACATAACACAAGAGATATCGTAACTTCTGTAACAGCCTACTCAAAAATATTAAGATAAAGTACGACAAAAACTTATTAGTGCTGGCCAAAACACCAAAATAACATGGAAAAACATAAAAAAAATTACATACACAGCAAAACAACGTGAATTGTCCTCGAATTTGTTAAAATCACATGCCTCACCAGAAGCTAATAGTTGTAACGAATTTTTACTAACATTGGGAAAACTCTAGCAGAGCAGATTCAAAACCAATTGTTTGTGCCTACAATAGAAATCACTCAGCCTCAGCTACAATCTTTTGTTTTATTGGATATTGACTGTACGGAAGTGGAAAGAATTGGTGGGGTTAAAGGACTGGGAATGGGAATGGGGTTAAAGGACGACTGTGCTACTGGCTGGGATACTATCCCTACCAATTTACTTAAAAAGTACAAGCACATCCTTGCGCGACCGTTAACCCTTGCTTTCCAAAAATGTTTGCACGATTGTGTTTTTCCTACATGTTTGAAAAAAGCTGTTGATGTCCCAATTCATAAGTCAGGAAGCAAGGAAAATATAACTAACTACAGGCCCATATCTCTACTTTCTTCCATTTCAATTTTTTTTTGAAAAGATTATTAACAACAGATTAGTTAATTATTAAGAAAACAAAGCCCTTTTATCAAAAAACCAGTTTGGCTCCAGGTTAAAACTATCTACTGCAGACGCTGTACACGAACTTACTGATTTCGTCACACATGAACTTGATAAAGTGAATAAAACAATAGGTATATTCCTTAACCTTGCAAAAGCATTCGACACCGTCCCTATCTTACTTAAAAAGTTAGAAAACATTGGTGTGCGTGATAACCAGCTTAAACTCCTTGCCAGCTATCTAAGTGATCGGTGTCAATACGTGAGAATAGACAGTGTCGTCAGTTCTGACTTAAAAAATGCTTCTTTTGGAATTCCACAAGGGAGCATTCTGGGACCTACACTGTTTTTGATCTACATTAATGACTTATGAAACCTTCAACTTGCCAACGGCAAGATAATATCTTATTACACTGCTCTACTTTTCTCAGCGGGTAATGATTCACAGCTGTATGAACTGGCACAACACGGCTTCAATATTGTAAATAACTGGCTTCGAGGTCACCTTTTAACGCTGAATGCTGAGAAAACATAATACCTAAAATTCACGATGCGAAAACAGCGATCAGCCATTTTTACTAATCCACTTATATATGCACACGCTTGCAATTACCTTAAATGCGATAATGTATGTCAATGCCCTAACATCTCATTTACTAAATGTAGAGACACGACACGTACGAGTACGTTCAAATTGCCCGCCAAAACCGCCATCTTGTGCGCTCGCAAGCGCCCTCTGCGATCTGGCAGAGACACACGCCAAATAAAAGTTGAGAACGCCGGCGGCTGTTAATTTCCAAAAATCTACGTAAAGCTATATACAAAAACTCTATAAAATACTGTGTGTGCGTCTGTGTGACCAAGTGGATGGAACTAACATTTCCATTGGAATTCCGGGATCATCTGAAACTTCCATATTACTACAATCGGTGAGTGCGGGCAACAGTTATATTTTTGGGGGAATTTTCTTGCTTTTCAATATAATACAATCACTGAGCTATCGAGGCAACATTTTGGTCCATTCGAACCACGATTATCCAGTTATAACGCCAATTACAATCGAATTTCACCAATAAATTACGTTGCTACACATATACACTCGAGAGCGATGAATCCGGGTCACTTAAAGAATCCTAAATATCTCGGAAACTAAAAATGCTAGGTTAATGCAATAAATTGTGTTTAATAGACAATGTAATACTCCTTAAATGAAGGTATTAAAACTTCTTAGTTATTGTAAAGTTATATCATAAAAAAATCAAATTTGAAAAAGGGCCACTTTCGAAGATGGAACTACGAAATTACAGCATTTGGTTTTGCTTTTGTTTGTAATCTGTCATTTATGTGGGTACATAAACCATGTTGATAGTGCTCTATATTCATTATTCAAGCTGAAATTATGTCGCTTACGCCTGAAGAATGCACCAGAATACTTACAATGCTGGAAACCGGCCGGAGTCAGCGCGATACAGCCAGGACTGTCGGTGTGTCGCTGTCAACAGTACAAAGAGTTCTCCGACGTTACGAAGAAACTGGTTCTAACCTACGCAGACCAGGAACGGGCAGAACCAGGTGTACCACAGCACGAGAAGACCGATACTTGGTGAACACCATGCTTCGAAATCGCTTTCTCACAGGAACTGAACTCACAAATCAGTTTCGACGCCTCGGAGGAAGTAACCCAAGTGCATGGACAGTAAGACGTCGGCTTGCTGAATCTAACTTAAAACCTCTTAGACCTGCAAACGGCCCTAAACTGGAGCGTGGGCATCGTATTTCAAGACTAAGATATGCCCAGAGCCACGTAAATTGGAGTATTGAAGATTGGTCAAAAGTTATGTTCTCTGACGAATCAAAATTTATGCTCTACAAGCACGATGGAAGACACAGAGTGTATCGAAGACCAGGGGAAAGATTCAAGCAAGCATGCATCGAAGAAAAAGTAGCCTACGGTGGTGGGTCTGTACCTGTGTGGGCCGGAATTTCTTCTGAAAGTCGCACACAGCTGGTGATCATAGAAAACGGCTCTTTAACTAGCGAAAGATATGTGGAAGAAATCCTCAATGATCACGTTGGTCCATTTATGGTCAATTTAGGTGAGGATGCTATATTTATGCATGACAATGCCCGACCTCATACAGGTAGGATTGTGAATGACTACCTTCAAGAGATGAACATTACTCGTATGGAGTGGCCAGCGCGCAGCCCGGATATCAACCCGGTCGAGCATGCTTGGGACGAGCTAGGCAGATGCGTAAAACAACGAAACCCTCCCCCCAATCACGCTTCGTGAGCTCAAAATTGCTCTCACAGAGGAATGGGAGAATATTCCCCAAAATCGTATAAGGAACTTGATGTACAGCATGCCAAACCGCGTAAACGCAGTAATGGAAGCACGAGGAGGCAATACGAAGTATTAAAATTCAAGAAAATCGTAATAAAGTTCAAAAATTTCATGTTTCCTATTTTTGTTTTAAGGAGAGATCAGCAGTTTTTTTCTTTATGTAATTTTGTGTTACTAAAATGTATGGTGACTCATATTTTTTTTACTTTCATTTAAGGAGTATTACATTGTCTATTAAATACAATTTATTGCATTAACCTATCATTTTTAGTTTCCGAGATTTTTAACATTCTTTAAGTGACCCGGATTCATTGCTCTCGAGTGTATTATACGCTTAGGTTTCCATGGTAGGTACACGCCGAACGATGTTACACCTACATACGAGTATACATATTTAGAGTTTATGCAAAACTACACAGGTTCCAGCACCAATCTTACCTATATATTTCAGTACCTCGACACAATAAGTAATGTTATAAGCATTAATTGTGGAAAGGCTGACTAATGAATAATGTGGGTAGGCTCGTCGTGTTGACCACGTAGTCAAAACATTCTCAGGCTTATTTTAGAAATATCACAATTCCTTCACATTTCTATAGTAACCGTAACCTATAAGTGTGTCGTATCTGATTTTACTAATAAGTTGGACTTTACTGTAGGTACCTATTTTGTTGTACTTATCAACATATTATATACGTTGTTGTTAGTGCGAATTGGCAAGCCGCCATTACGTCTAAAGTCACTTACGACTTGTGAGTGCAATCATTGAGCATTTTCAATTCCAAATTACTGACCTATTTTTTAAGATTATTGATATTGGAAACCGAACCGTGACATAATTATAAATATTGCGGTATTCCATTTCCATTAGTACTGAATCAAAATGACCGCTAAAAAGATCGATTCGGAGCTTGACGAATTATTGCAACCATCTTTGACGTGTAAAGAAATGTGTTTTCTCCGTGTACAGCGTTTAAATGAAATGTCAAAAACAGTAGGTATAGATGCATCGATCGAGGAAGAATTTTTTATGAGGGTCCAAGATTTACCTAGCCTTCGTTCAAAGTACGATCAATGCATAGTCGAGATAACTTCCATTAAACGAAAACATGTACCTAAATACATTCCTACGTATAGTGACATAGATGCGTTCGATCAACTTTATTATGCAATCCGAAAGGTGGCCAACACATCCACTGCGCCATCGGAGTTGCCCGCCAAGACGGAACTCGGTGGCTTTGCGGAATGTGCTAGGCCTATTAGAAGAGTGAAGTTGCCGGAATTACAATTAAATAAATTTGATAGTAAAATTGAAAATTGGATAACGTTTCGCGATACGTTTACAAGTTTGATTCATAGTAACGAGGATATTAGCCATATAGAAAAATATTATTATCTACTATCGTGTGTCAGCGGGCCGGCGTTAGCTATTGTGAAATCGATGCCAATCACAGCTGACAATTACGCAATCGTCTGGAGTGCGTTAGTTAAGCGCTATGAAAATAAGCGCGCGCTCGCGACCGCATATTTATATAAACTTTTTAGCTTCAAACCATTAACTAACGAAAGTGCATCGAATTTAAATAGTTTTCTGCAATCATATCAGGAAAATATAACAGCACTCGAGCTTTTAAATATCCCGGACTTGTCTAGTTTCATATTATTCCAAATATCATTGCGTAATCTCGACCCGGTGACACGGCGTGAATTCGAACAAAACACGACCCCAGGCGAGATACCTACTGTCAGGCAGCTATTAAATTTTGTCGAAAAACAAGTTCGTGTTCTGGAGATGTCGGAATGCAAGGTGGGGTACGTCAAGCCGTCTCTCTCTTTCTCTCCATCTTTCAAACAGACTGCGTTTAAGCCAACCAAATATCAGGACACGACCAAATCAAACGCTTCGAAGCCTACATTGGCATCAGCTGTGGCCAGCACTGACACCGTTGTCGAACGACGGACATCAAATGTGTGTCCGTGTTGTCATATGCCACATTCTATTTATAAATGCATCGTCTACAACGCCCTCTCACCTGAGCTTCGCACCGCTAAAGTTAAAGAGTTAAGGCTATGTGAGAACTGTTTGCGTGACAATCACACACTTGATGCTTGCACGTCCAAATATAGTTGTACGGTCTGCAAACGGAGACACCACAATACTCTTCACGTAGATACGTCTAAGTGTCAAGACAATGTGGTAGCTCTTACCTGTTCAACTGAACAAACAGTACTGCTGGGCACCGCGATTATACACGTTGCAGACGCGTGGGGTCAGTACCACCCTCTGCGCGCGTTAATTGATAGCGGTGCTATGACGAGCTATGTGACCTTGAACTGTGCTAGGAAGCTAGGTTTAGCGCACCGCAAGTGCGACTTCAAACCTATAGGCCTCAGTGGCAACCAAGTTCAAAACTTTGGTATGACGACTTGTAAACCGCGTAGCGATACATTGCCGGTTTTGTCTACGGACGCTGTTATCGTAACGAACATTGCCGGCAATTTACCTACGATGTCGTTACCTATCAACGTAATCGGAAAATATCAGCATCTCGAATTAGCGGACCCCGCGTTTTACCGTCCCACATAGGGGTATTTGAGCAATCTAGCCGGCCAAAACTTTTTCGTTGTTTAAATCAATGCTACTAGGGCTCATTTAAGAATTCCCATTTATTTTTAATTTTTTTTTGGTGACTTACAAAAAATAAAATAGTTTTAAGAAGAGTTTTAAGATATCTATTTTATTAATTAATTAACATAATTGTAGTGACATAGCAAAAAACATGTGAAATTAGAAAATTTATTGATTCAGGCGTTACTTTGCGGAAATCCATTATCAAAAAACGATATTAAAAAAATATTTAGTGACACTTCCGCTGAAAAGAAAACAATGATTTTGGCCTATTTGGGGGCGTGCACCACCCTCCCTCCCGCATAAAATGCTAATAGGAAGAATACAAAATAAAAAACACAAGAAAACCCAAATAAACCAATACCGATTCGACACGTGTTTCGCCTCTACACGAGGCATCCTCAGGAGATGTTGACTCGTCGAGCGCTAGTCCGACAGTGAGAGAACAACGCAAAATCGCCCGCTTATATAGCAAGCAGACTCCGCCACCTTGTGACTCACTGCACGCGCGCCGGCCGCTGCTATATTGTTGTTGGTGACGTATTTTGGGAAAATATACGCAATAATTGAGATGAAACCATGTTGGTTTGGTCATTCAATAGTGTAAGATTATTATTATTATGTTTTATAATCTCTAATTGTTCCATAATAATAATAATCTTACACTATTGAATGACCAAACCAACATGGTTTCATCTCCATTATAGCGTATATTTTCCCAAAATACGTCACCATTATTACAAGAAATTTCAATTATTGAATAGTGAGGACAAATTAGATTTTGTAAACAAAAATAATTTGTGCAAAATATGTCTCAACTATCACAAGGAAAAATGTAGATTTTTCTTTAAATGCAGTGTTTGCAAAAGTAAAGCACATAATTCTGTACTACATGCAGAGCAAGATAAAAATGTGTGTTATCATAATAGGACAGCTTCAGCTGGTATGGTCCTTTTGCCTACTATCAAGGTTAAATTTCAAGATAAAAATGGTAGCAATGTTATTGCAAAAGGCATAATTGATACCGGGAGCCAACTTTCATTTGTAACCTCCGAGTTAATGTGTAAATTAAATCTCACCACATTCAAACATGAGGTCAAGGTATCATCAGCCTTAGGCCAAAAAGAAAAAAATCTCACCAGGGCTGTAATTTTAAAGCTCAATTCATTGCATAATGATTACAATTGCAAAGAATTGTTCTCAGTGGTGGACAATATAACTTCATTTCTTCCACAGAGCAAATTTGATATAACAAATATTAAAATTCCAGACAATGTCCAACTGGCTGATGATGAATTTAATATCCCAAGCCAAATTTCATTCCTACTTTCTTCTGAGCTGTTTTTTAAAATTATATTGCCAGAAAAGTTAGAGTTACTTGAAGGTAATTTGTCATTGTTGTCAACCAAGTTTGGCTATGTATTGTCTGGCAATATTAAGAAAGATAATGTTTGCCTCTCAACTGCTGAAAATAAAAATATTGTTTTGCATGTGATTCCTACTCAAAATGAGAATGTGGAGCACCTCCTACAAAAATTTTGGGATGAACAACACACTCCTGAAATAAATTCGGAGGTTATATCAAAGCCTGATATCTGCGAAGCTGAATTTAGCAATTCGGTACAGTTAATTAACAATCGCTTTCAGGTAAAGCTGCCACTTCAAAGGCCAATTGAAGAATTGCGATTAGGAGACTCATTTTCACTAGCAATGCAACGGTTAAATAGCTTAACAATGAGATTTAATAAAAATCCTGAATTGAAGGAGGCATATTCAAATTTTATTCAAGAGTATATTGATTTGGGGCATGCCAAGGTTGTTGATTTAGCATCCTCGACCATACCCATTGATCAGTACTATTTTATGCCTCATCACCCAGTCATAAGGCAGAATAGTAAAACTACAAAACTCAGGGTGGTGTTCGAAGCGAATGCTAAAACAAAGTTAAACTTGAGTCTAAATGATGTCTTACATACTGGCCCTACAGTACAAAAAAGTCTGTTTGAAATATTAGTGCTCTTTCGGTCATATGAGTTCATAGCTTTATGTGACATACGACAAATGTATAGGCAAATTAGAACAGACCCGTCACAAAACCATCTACAGAATATACTTTGGAGAAACAATATTAACGACCAATTACTGTGTTTACAGCTTCAAACTGTCACATACGGAGTACGGAGTTCCAGCTTCTTAGCCACTCGATGCTTAAAGGAGTTAGCAATAAGGTATGGCGATCAGTATCCCTTGGCAGCAAAGGTGTTGACAAACAACACATACATTGATGATTGCATCTTCGGAGCCCAGAGTGTCGAGAAATTAAAGGAGGTATGTGACCAATTGATAAATTTATTAAACCTAGGAAATTTTGAGCTGCATAAATGGAGTTCGAACAATCATCATATTTTATCTAATATTCCAAGTGAAAAGCGAATGTTTAGTGGGGACCGTGAATTTGGTAATGATGGTGGAATGTTAAAAGCTTTAGGGCTTCATTTAGAAATCAAAGGGGATAACCTTATTATATGCAGGCCCAATGGAGAGGTCCCCAAAGAATGGACAAAACGAACGGTCTTAAGTTGTATTGGGACATTTTTCGACCCTTTGGGATTGGCTGGGCCCATTGTTACTAGAGCTAAGGATCTTATGCAAAGGTTATGGATCAAAAAATTAGATTGGGACACCCCTATCAGCGGTAAATTGTTATTGTCATGGAATAAGTTCTTTACTGATTTATTGAATATGGATCCATTAATAGTAAACCGAAATTTAAAAATATGTAATGCAGATTATATTGATTTAATTGGGTACTGTGACGCGTCAAGTGTCGGGATAGGTGGATGTGTATATATCCGAGCCATACATGGAGAGGAAGTACATGTATCCTTAGTGTGTAGCAAATCGAGAATCGCTCCAATCAATAAAAAGCCCACCATACCCAGGCTAGAACTCAATGGTGCTGTACTTCTCTCTAAACTGTTCAGCTGTGTAAGATCAATATTCAAGGACATACATTTCAGACACATGTATTTGTTTACTGATTCACAAATTGTACTTTGTTGGTTAAGATCTGCAAAGAGTCCTCCCTACATTCAGCAAAGGGTTAACTTAATTAATAATTTAACCAATGATTGTAATTGGTTTCACCAAAGTGGCGAATATAACCCCTCAGATTCATTATCTAGAGGATTAAATCCTACTCAATTATCCGGTCATAGTATTTGGTGGCAAGGGCCACAGGAACTGTATGACATTAACTTTGTACCTGATGATATTAATTTAAACAAGGTCATAATAGATACAGATTCTAAAGACACTAAAATAGTAAATTGCAGTATTGAGCAAGAGGTGTTACCAATTTCAAACATATCATCTTTAACCAGATTGCAACGTGTTGTTGCCTATATGCTGAGGTTTGTAAAAAATTGTAAACTCAGCAAAGAACAACGCAACTACGAAAATTTAACTGCTTCAGAGATTAAGAATTCAATGCTATGTTTAATTAAAAGTGTTCAATATGTACACTTTGTCAATGAATTAAAATGCATTGACAAGGGTAGGTCAATTAAAACCAACCTTAAAACTATACATCCATTTGTGGATAATGCTGGTATAATGAGAGTAACGGGAAGAATCGAAAATGCAAATGTACCATACAGTCAAAAGTACCCCATAATCCTGCCTAATAAATGTCATCTCACTACTCTCATTATTCGAAATGAGCATATCTTGTTAATGCACTCAGGATTAAAGTTAACACAGGCTAGTTTGACCCAAAAATATTATATTGTAAGTGCTGTAAGAGAGATAAAAAAGGTTATCCATAGATGTACAACATGCTTTAAATTCAGGGCCGAAAGGGCGTGCCAGCTGATGGGCTCTTTGCCTGCTTCGCGCGTCACTAAGGACAAGGTTTTTAATAAGGTTGGAATTGATTATTGTGGCTCATTCCAAATTAAACAATCTACGATACGTAGATCAATTGTAAGCAAGGGCTATGTATTGGTGTTAATTTGCTTTGTAACTAAATGCATACACTTGGAGTTAGTGTCGGACTTGACAACTGAATGCTTCCTGGCAGCGTTTAAGAGATTTTGTTCTAGGCGTGGCATTCCAGCTACTGTTTATTGTGACAATGCCTCTACGTTCAAGGGTGCTAATAACCAATTACGGCAATTATATTTGTTAAACAGAAATAAACAACATAAGGATAGTGTGATTGAGTTTTGTGCAACAAGAGGCATTGATTTTAAATTTATTCCGGCCTATTCGCCAACATTCGCTGGACTGGTAGAAGCTGCGGTAAAAAGTTTTAAGTATCACTTTAAAAGAGTTGCTGCAAACATATGTTTCAGTTTTGAACAGCTGTACACCATTGTGGTACAGATAGAAGGAATATTAAATTCAAGGCCTCTTACTCAATTGTCGAATGATTCCAATGACCTTTCCTTCTTATCACCGGCTCATTTCTTGTGTGGAGCCCCACTAAATGCTATTCCCGAACCAGATTTGACCTCCGAGAACATAAATGTTTTAAAATTTTGGAAAAGATGTACAAAGATCCAACAAGACTTTTGGAAAAAGTGGCACAAAAATTATTTATCACAGATGTTAGGACGCTCTAAATGGCATAACATTGATTCAAATATTAAACTTGGTAGTTTAGTATTATTGATTGGAGAAAAATTGCCTCCATTGCAATGGCCTCTAGCCAAGGTCGTACAATTGTTTCATGGTCCAGATGGGCATGTTAGAGTGGTAGAGGTCAAAACTGGTACGGGGGTTCATAGAAGAGCTATTAATAAGGTGGCAGTTTTACCTATTTATGATTAAGTATAAATTTAAGGTTAAGGTAATATAATAAGTAGCGCATACGTAGAAATAACCTCGAATTAATTTTATTAGACATTTAAAATTGTTAAATATAAAGAAGATAATTTTTTATAAAATAAGAATTGTATCGGATATAATGTTGTATAATTTAAAGTAATTAATACACAATTTTTGACACTAAGGTTGCAATAAGTTTTGTTAAATGTAGTAAAAAGTGTAAATAAGTATCAATTTCCTTTGTTTTTCCACTTTGATGGCTCTCCGCCAATTTATGTTTAATTAAAAAGAGAAAATTTATCTAGTGTCTCATCTGTGTTATGACTGCTGTGTGTTATCTATGTACGATTCGGTTTTATCTATGTTATTCGCTCTCTGTGCTCTCTTCTTGCCGTATTTGCTCTACGTGTGCATAAAATAAAGTTATTAAACATCTAAAATAATTGTTTTTATGTTCTTCACGAACAGGTCTTCTGTATAACTTGCCGTAGCGTGTGGATGTGGTATATGGTAATAGCCTTTTCGGAAACCGGCTTGTTCCGGAGGCTGGAATTCATCAAACCTGCGACTGAGACGGTTCGTTATGACCTTCGAAAACAGCTTATAAACATGGCTCAAAAGCGAGATGGGTCTGTAATTTTTAAGTAAAGTGTTGTCACCTTTCTTGAAGAACAGCACCACCACGCTTTTGTTCCATGCTTCTGGCGTTGAACCTTCGCGTAAGACGGTATTAAAGAGCTTCTGAAGGACTTTAAGTACCGGTGTTCCCCTCGCTTTCAGAAGCTCAGATGTGATACCGTCGTCACCAGGCGCCTTGTTGTTCTTAAGCTGTTTCAAGGCCATTCTAATCTCGTACAGGCTGATGTCCGGGATATCTTCGGTATAATGTCGGGTCAGCTTGGCTCTTGGGTCTTTGGCCGAGCTGCTAACAGGTTAAGGGACCGAGGTGTATAGATGTCCGTAGAAACTCTCTACCTCTCCTAATACTTCTGCTTTGGTCGACGCTACACTGCCGTCTTCTCTCTTCAGCTTTGTCAACTGGCTTTGCCCAATAGACATGTCTCTTGCAAACACTTTGCAGCCTTTTTTCCGCTCTATCTATCGTCTCTTTAATACGGTTTGTATTAAAGATCCGGATGTCGTGTCGCAAGGACTTCCATATTCGTCTATTGAGCAGCCTATATGCTTCAGCATCATCCGAAGACTGCAGTTTCAATGAGCGTCGTTCAGCCATGAAGTTGAGGGTATCGTTGGAGAGTTTCTGTGGCCTATCTGTACGGTGGGGTTTAAAGTACTTGGGACCCACTGTTTGGACAGTTTCTACTAACCTGTTATTGATCTCATCCACTGAAGCGATGTTCTCAAGGCAATCGAAGCGATTGGATAGCTCAAGTTGAAAGCTCTCGGGGTCTTGAATACGGGCACGAGTGGGTCGGAGCGTAGACTTCATCAGACGAGACCTCTCCAGTTTGACATTAATATTCACCGTGCCTCTTACCATTCGGTGATCACTACCGGTTTTAACCCTGTTGATCCCAATGGGCACCCAATCCCCGCTTCAACCACCAAAAGCGGTTCGGAACGTCTCCAGGAAAAAGCAGAAGCAGAAAGAAACCAGGAGCGCAGCCCTACCAAGAGCAAGGGCCAAGTCACAACGTTCCTGGCATCCTTCAAAGCAGCAGCACAAAGCCTATTCCTGCAACCGTGCGAGCTAAAATTGCCCATGCCCGCAAAAAAGACTGCTCCCATTTCCATACGCCAAAAACGACCTCGGACCAGAGCTGACATGGGACAAGTCAGTCCGCCAAAGTATGTACCAGCACAGGAACCAGTGAGCCACGCAGCGAACGCCTTCTTCGAGTTTCTCGCTATAACGAGAGCGACAAGAGATGTCAATCTCAGGAACTGCAAGAACATCCTGCAGTCCTACAGGCGAGCAAACGAGGGCAGCATCATCGAATCTCGGCTGCTGCAGAAGAGACTCGAAGAGGCTAAAGCAGCCATATACAACAACGACACATCCTCGATCATCATGGGGGCAATGTCTGGTCAGTATATGGCTGCCTTCAACGCGACAAGTGGCTTTGTGTTTCTGGATGAGGAAGATACCGAACGGACTGGCAGGCCAAAATACGCAACACCACCACACGACCCTATTGTTGTCACCGCCCGGTGCACCAAGATAATGTTGGATGACAGAGTCTTGCAAATGGCGAAAGCCATTTCGAGAGACTCTGAGATCGAGACATTCTGGAAACACTGGGAGGTACCCAAAATACAGTGGGTCAATGGAGTTCCCGGATGCGGAAAAACAACTTGGGTGGTAAGACACTTCGATGTTGACAAGGACGTTATCGCAACAACAACTACAGAGGCAGCAAAAGACCTGAGAGAGAAGTTGGCGCACCGAATCGGAGACCTGGTGAAAACCAAGGTGCGCACTATGGCCTCGGTTTTAGTAAATGGTTTTAAAAAGAATGAGAGCTACGTCCGCCTGATGGTGGACGAGGCTCTCATGAACCATTTCGGGGCCATAGTAATGGCTTCTAGGCTGTCTGGAGCTAGCGAACTTGTCCTCATCGGAGACGTCAACCAATTACCTTACATAGACAGGGAGAACCTGTTCGATCTAAGGTATAACCGCCCTAACCTGGTTACGAACATCAGCCAGGAGTTGTTGTGCACGCACCGGAACCCAATGGATGTTGCGTATGCGCTGAGGGAAATATACTCCGGTATAAATTCCTCGGCTCCCAGTATAAGGTCCCTGCGCCTCGAGAGCTACACGGGAGCGAAAATCCCCAAATCCCTTCCAAACACCCTCTTCCTGGTCCACACTCAGGAGGAAAAGGAGACCCTGACCATCCAGGGCTATGGTAAGGGTGAAGGATCACGCACCCTCACCATTCACGAGGCGCAGGGACTGACGTACGAGTCAGTCGCGGTGATTAAAACTAAAGGCAAAATGAAGCTGCACGAGAGCGTCCCGCACGCAGTCGTTGCGGTTTCCCGGCACACTAGGACCTTTGTCTACTACGCCGACGACGAGGATGATGCCATCGGACGGTTTGTGAGGCAAGCGACGGTTGCGAGCGAGCAATCCATCTACGGCTATAACCTGAAGATGGCAATCAGGGATCGAAACAGCGTGGTGATGGAGGCCCTGCTTCAGCGCAAAGTGGGCAACGTGGGCTCACAATAAATGTACTATGTAGTTTTTCGAATTGTATGTAAGCTAGCGTTAAGAAATTATAACTGACAAAGAGATGGTGCGGGCATCTAGAGCAGACATGCTCACGGAAATGTGTTGGCAAGCGGTGGCGTGTGTGGCGGGTCGCCATCTTCCCTCAGAAATGGTTGAGGAAGGCGATGGCTGGCACATGCGTCAACTCGTGAACGGGTGCTGTTTGCGGGCACTGGTCTGCTGTGAATGCTTGCACCAACTCAGAATAAAATGTATCAATAACTTTAAGTGTATTATGTTATATGTATGTTGTATGAGTAATTTAAAAAAAAAAAAAAAAAAAAGGATATGTTCCTCATGTATGTATTTTGTTGTATGTTATAAATTTATAAGTAAGTTGTCAAAATTTGTAAGTTTAAAAAAGGCACGGACCCTGGAGTCTGTGGAGCGTAGTTTTATTAATAAAAATAAAAAAAACCCTGTTGATCACGGAGACATCAGTGAATATTTGCCTATTGGTGGTCATAATGAAGTCAATCTCATTTCTCGTGGAACCATCGGGACTCAGCCAGGTCCATTTCCTGTGAGGTGGCTTCTGAGAAAAGAAAGAGTTCATCATAAAGAGACCAACCTCTGTCCCCTACGGTTCCGTTGTCCATATCCAAATTGCCCCACTTTCAACTCATCCTCGCTTCTCTTACCCAACTTCGCGTTGAAGTCCCCCGTAGCAACTAGAAAGTGCGTTTCAGAGGTATGTATGGCCCGACTAATATCCTCATAAATATCCTCCACCTCATCATCCGAGTGCGACTTCGTCGTGCGTATACCTGAATGACCTTCAGCGAATATCGTTTGGATACTCTGAGTATTAGGTATACGACCCTATTGGAAACGCTATCGATCTTAACTATGTTGTTAGTAAGGGACTTGTGGACGAGAAAACCGACACCACCTTGGGACTGTTGGTCGCCCTCCCGGTAGTAGAGTAGGTTACCTGATTTTAGGGTTATCGTGTCCTCACCCGCTCTACGGACTTCAGATAACCCCACAATGTCCCAGTGTAACTTACTCATTTCTTCTTCCAGCTCATATATCTTCTCGTCTGTCCTCATTGTGTGTATGTTGTGTGTCACCAGGGCCAGTCGTCGTCGTTGGTGGTGGTAGCCGGGCGTCTGCCGGGGATTCTTAGCACCCCCTGCCCCACCGTTACCGTGGCCGCTACCGTGGCCGCTACCGTAGCCAGGAATAGCGGGGCTGCCGGGGACTGGGTTCCTAATGTATCCATCATTGGGGGGATTTTGCCAATACTCGCCACGCTTGGCAGGCGGGTTGGCGAGCGCAGTTTTGGGGTTTTAATACTGGGAAGGTGCTGCTGCCCACCTTCCGATTGTTATCCCTTAGCAGATTTTTACGCACCCACGGGTAGAGTTGGGGGGGGTACTATTCTAAGCCGGTACCCCACGGCAAGTAACACGGCATGTAAGGTATAGCTTGTATAAACGATATTATGCTTTCGAGTGAAGGTAACAACAGAGCATTTAGAAGGATTTAGTTCCAGTTTGTTTTTACGAGAATAGTCTTCTAAACAAGTTAGATCAGCTTGATGAGCATTCATGTCATGTTTTGATGATATTGTAGAAAAAATTTTCATATCATCTGCAAAAGACAGTAGATTAGAGGACTTGAAACATGAATCAATGTCACTCATATAAATGATAAAAAGCAGAGGTCTAAAATTATTATTATATATATTATATTTTATTGTATTATTTAAAATGATGTTATGTCACATAACTATAATGTCTACATATTTTAGACATAAGTATATTATTTTATGACTGAATATTTTGTACCTACCTATACAATTTATTGTATTCGTTTAGTTATTGTATTACAATCGGTTGACTTATGAAATTGGTGTCATCAATAAATGATTTGTATTTGTAAAACGCGGACGTAAATATGACCAAATTGATGATATTATACAGGGCATCATGAATTACATGTCTGCAAGTGACAATTGCCAATTCAAGCTGTCTGAGATTCTCAAGGAAATTGACGCCAGCAACGTATATGATATGCGTACCATCAAAAGATACTTACAAGAGAAGAACAGCGATCAAGTTGCTATTCATTATACTCAAGGTCGCGACGCATTTATTCTATTATAAGAGTACTGGGTACGAAGCCCTAGCAGCAAATTGGTACAGAAAAAAAAAGAAAATATTAGAGAAGAGGAAAAAGCAAGAATTGTAAAGGAGGCAGCGGCTAATATTTTAGAGGATATCCGGTCTGTTTTTTGCGACAACGAACATTATCCTCGATTAGGTAATTTTTTGGAACGCTTACCCTGTTTTTGACTGAAGTTATAACGAAAATGAAAAAAGCTTCTGAAGATAAAAAGGATAGACAAGTCAGCGGCATTGCTCATGCAATCATGGCTGCAACTCGAGCACGGCAGTTTTTATCGACTCTGCAAATGGGAATCGGTACCTTTATATATAAAAAACCAGCTCAAGACATCTACTCGATTTTTTATCATCTTTCGGATTTTCCGCATCATATAAGGAAGTCACCAATTTTGAATTAGCTTCCATTTAATCTCAGCAGCCAACAATATTACCTGAGGCATTCTGCCAATTTGTTTTCTATAACGTCAACTGGAACATTAGTACCATCGATAGTCACAATAGATTTCATGCGATGGGTGGAATTATGACTGTAACTCCTCACGATGCCATCGGTGAGAACGAAGAAATGCGACGAAAACTACCTAAACTGAAGCCCTCGGAATTGGGACGTTTTGGAGTGATACCAATCAAGACGTATGAAAAACCGTGGGGAACGAAGGAACTAATCGTGGCAGATGTCAATAGGATTCGTCAAGTTGATCATACCATTTTACCAACAGTGCAGGATTTATTGTGGTTATACGGTAAATGGGCAATGACACCAAATGTTCCTGGTTGGAGTGGTTTTATGGAAGAGGCAACACGCCAACGTGAATATTCAACCTCAAAAATATTGTGTATGCCCTTTATGCCTATCTTTTTGACGTAAATAGAACTCTCTCATATACCATGTTCTCATACAAAACTGGGAAAATTAATACATTTGGTATCAAGAATATGTATGAAAATATAATGAATAATATTGGTTATGGCATTGAACATGAACTGGCACAGCCTGACAGTTGCGTAGCTTCTGGGTCTATTTCTACAAGGCATTCACAAAATTTTTTTCGTTTCTAACTGCATACATGTACTACATCAGAATATAGATGGCTTAATTAAGAAGTCAGATTCTCTCTCTGTTAGTCTGGACACTTTGTTGGACGGGGGAATCATGGTAGATGTCATCGGTATAACTGAACACAACATGACAGAAATAAATATACCTCATCTCAGTGTTATAAATTATAAATTAGCCTCGGCTTGTCCGCGTAAAAATGCAAAAGGTGGCTCATGTATATTGGTAAATAACAAGCACCAATTTAAACAATTACCAGCAGTAAACAAGCTTAGTGTACCTGGGCTCTTGGAGTGTTGTGCAATAGAACTTGAGGAACATAACATGGTTATAGTTTGTATATACAGACCGCCAAGAACTTTAGTTTTAGAGTACAATAAATTTTTTAAAGCTTTTGATTCAATACTCCATGAACTTAATAAATTAAATAAAAAAACAGTAGTGTGCGGTGACTTCAACATCAATTTATTAAAACAAACTCCATATGAGAAGCAATTTAAACATACATCTAAAAACCATAATCTTAAAATTGCAGTTAAACAACCTACTCGTCTAAGGAGTGGTACTTGTTTGGATAATATTTTACACAATTTTAGATCGTTTAAAGTGCAAGTAATTGATTTTGCTCTATCGGATCACACAGCGCAGTTATTGTCATGCCCTGTGAAAAGGTTTTGTTCTCTAAAATATTGGTTTATTAAACAAAGGGACCACAGTAATGAGAACATGGTAAAGTTTACGGAGTGCCTTAAGGCTTTAACATTTAAAGATGCCTACGAAACTGATAATCCAGAGAAGGCGTTTGATAACTTTTATGAAGACTTTTCTATTTTTTACTATTTATGCTTCCCTATGCGACGAATAAAAATAAACACAAATAAAAGGCCAAAATGGATCAGTAAAGGCATAAAACTATGTTCTAAACGTAAAAGAGAACTATTATGGCAGTACAGAAAAAATAAAAATGAATTAACGCGAAAAACATTTAAACAGTACTCTACACGCTTTAGTCGTATCATTAAGCTAACACAAAAATCGCACAATAATTACTTCATTAAATCGGCCCCTAACAAGTCTAAAGCTACATGGACGATCATTAATAATAAAAAAACAAACCTTCCTAACGATGCCATTTCGCAGATAATTGTAAATAAAAAAATTTTACACAATCCTAGTGACATAGCACATGCATTTAATAATTTTTATGTTGACCAAGTAAACTCTGACATTAATAATGATAACAATAATTTAATACCTAACTCCAACAATCCTAACTGTATCAATTCTATATTTTTGAAGCCCAGCACCCCTTTTGACATTATTAAAATCATACAGTCACTAAATAATACCAACAGCACTGGTTATGATGGCATTAGCACGAAAGTTTTAAAAGTAGTAGCACCATTAATAGCCCCCATTCTTAGTCACATTATTAATATGTGTTTAGTTAGTGGATGTTTTCCTACTAAACTTAAACGCACAATTATCAAACCTCTGTTTAAAAAAGATAATAAAAATGACATGCAGTGTTATAGGCCAATTGCTCTTATACCCACGATATCTAAAATATTTGAAAAATTTATATATGACAATCTTTACTCTTATTTTGAAAGCATGAATATTTTAGTAGAAGAGCAACAAGGCTTTAGAAGACATAAGAATATTAATTTGGCAGTATATCGTTTTCTTAAGGTTGTAATGTCCGATCTGAATAACGGGCGAAAGGTGTGTGCGCTCCTTATGGATTTAACTAAGGCGTTCGACCATGTCGACCACACAAAACTTACAAAAAAACTCGAAATGTATGGCATTAGAGGTAATGCATTGGACTTAGTAAAATCATACTTGAGTAATAGACAACAGGCAACCCAAATTACAAGGATTTGTCCAATTACCAAAACAGAAAAGATTTATCTCTCTGATTACCGCCAGGTTAAATGTGGTGTACCGCAGGGCAGCATTCTCGGGCCTTTACTGTTCATAATTTATATCAATGATTTCCCTAAATCAATAAAGCAGCCCATGGTACTGTTTGCTGATGATAGTACTGTTATGTTCTCAGCCAAAGATTATCTATCACTAGAAATTGACGCTATTGATACTCTTGGCGAAGCTGTGAATTGGTTACGCTCAAACAATCTTTTGATAAACCTAAAAAAGACCAGCATGATACCATTTACAAATACTGGTACTCAACCAATAAACCTCAAAATAGCACATAGTGGTTGTTTAGTTCAGGAGGTTGTGTTAGCTAAATTTCTGGGCCTTACACTGGATCGAAATTTAAACTGGAAGGAACATGTTGCTAGTGTGTGTTCAAAATTAAGCCAATTTTCTTATGCATTATATCAACTGAACAAAGTTGTTAACGTTTCAACTGTTTTGACGTCCTATCATGGTCAAGTGGAAAGTGTATTGCGTTACGGTGTTGTGTTTTGGGGCAACTCAGTTGACAAAATTAAAGCTTTTAAAGCCCAAAAGAAGTGTGTAAGAGCCATATTTGGTCTTAAACGGAGAGACAGCTGTGTTCCCTACTTTCGAAAGTTTAATTTAATGACCCTACCCTCTCTGTACATATATGAAGTCTCGGTCTTTGCAAGATTAAACTTGTATTTATTTGACACATTACGCACCAAAAGACATCAACATAAAATTAAATCCTTTAAGATTAATACTGCTTTATTTAGAAATAGTATATTTGGTATGATTTCTAAAATATATAATCATCTACCGAATAGTATATTACAAGAGCAAAATACTCGTGCATTTAAAAATAACTTAAAAAAGCTTTTGGTGAATAAATGTTATTATAGAGTTGATAAATATTTAAATGAAAAATTATTGTAATGCGACTTTGGCAATAGGTATATAGTATTATGAACTGTTTTAATATAATTTCCTTTGAATTATCTAATATTGTGATTATTCGCCTCATTTAATAATTTAATAATTCTACATTGTACCTACTTAATTTTTGTTTGACCTTGTGATTTACTACTGATTATTCTATTATTTATGACCAATTTAGTAAGTAATTATTTCGTTAAAGTTATAAATACCTAGTATTTATGTAAAATTGCATGCCTCGTGTAAAGGCCGGATAGAGTGTATCATAAAACGTTAAATGTAAGATCTCTGTATCACCTTTATTCGCAATAAATGACTTGAATTTGAATTTGAATTTGAATTTATTAACGCACCGCCCTCGGACTACGATACGATATATACAACGTTGCTGGAAGCAGTTGAAAAATCAAAGACTCTCAAACAGGAATCGTGTATCATAACGTTTGATCTGCCATTGCACGTGAAAGCGCATGAAATCGTATTTTGTGCCGACTCGTCTTCATCCCTAAAAAATATTTTCTCAAGTATTCAAGGACTCAAGTAACTGTTACAAACAATTTATGCCCCCAACACTGTTCGAAGAATAATGGGCGGCCACGCATACGCTCGAGCTGTTAGAGGGCACGGATTAATTTATCAAGCACTTGCCAAACTTATCATGGATAATTCAGACTTCCCTGAGTTAGATTTCAGCGATCACGAACGCGACGTGCTGGATTCCATTGTAGAAAATATTGATCGATCTGCTATTTATAATTGTATTGGAGCCAATATAATTGGATTTTCGACGCCCCCTAACAGACAAGAATTTAATAAAATTTTGAATATCAATTTGTTTTATGTTTTTTCGTCAAATTTTGAATATATTTTTTTAAATATTCCACTTTTGTATTCTTTCATTTTATGATAGCATTTGAACATAACATAATTAATTATAATAACTAACTAGTTTATAGTTGTGCGAAATATAATAAATAAAGTAAAAACAAGTTCGTTACTATTGCAGGTAAAGAATTGAACTACCTATTAATTGTTAACTACATAAACAATCGTATTTTTTTTAAATGTATTTGTTGAATTTGTACCATTATATTCGATGCGTATCTTGAAATTTTCAACTTTACGCCCGGTAGTCCAACATTAAACGTCTTATAGCTCAAAAAGTATGGATCTTAGAAAAAAAAAGTTTGAAACAAAAGTTGTAGAGAATATATTTAATGGAATTTTATAGAACTTATTAGAATGGATTGATGCATTTTATTGATTAATCTAATATTTCAAGAGTTATTGGCCGCGATAGAAAAACCGGTTCATTAAATGGGCCATAAATCGTAAACGATAAGTTTTACAATAAAGTTTACTGGCAACAAAAGATGCGAAATTTTATTCTCTATGACTTTTGCCCTAAAGTTTCAAAAATTCCAGTAGCGATCAGGGAGCTCCCATATAAATATTTTAAATTGAAATTTTACCAGTGGCTGACTGAAATCTGTTTCTATACAATCAAAGAATTTATGAAGTTTAAAAAGTGACTATTTAATTAATATTATATTGTAATATAGGTATATTATGCGTTTGCATTTGATTATAATTTTTTGGTTGGATGTGTAATGTCAGCTGCAATTATAATTCTTTGACTAATAATGACTAAGATATTGTAACATTATAGGCCTGACATCTGTTATCTTTAAGTTTTATAATTATTTGACATTAATATTATTTAATTAACTTAATTTCAATTGCAGTCTATTAATTTATAAACATATGAACTGTATTTTTTTCTGTTTGCAACTGTCATTGTAATGTATTTAATTTTTGTATTCCAGTTATTGGTGAAGCATGCTGAACCTATCTAATAGCTTAACAACTTTATTGTACCATGTTTCGTGCAAATAAACAAATTTTAATTTCAATTTCTAAAGTGCATAGTGTAACGTTCGTTTTTCACTCCGTTACACGTTGTCCATTCTAGACACATATTTTCTATTTTAAAATTTGCCAATCCTTAGAGGAAGTTGTTCTGGTAAATTTTTTATTACAAGGGTAACACCTTTTGCAACCCCTGTACGGAAGTTCTACATTTTTTTGCTTGGACGGTTGGCCACACTGGAGAGTCGTCTTGCCTATGGACAGAGTTTCGGCCATGTTCGATACTTCACTTTCTTACCAACTGCCGACATGTGAAGTCATTATATTTTTTTTATTTTTTATATATCCGTTCGAATCTAAGTTACAAATAGATTTTCCAAAATGTAGAGGCGAAATTCAGAAGCCGCAAGTCAAGGGCTTTACATTCTTGATTTGATTTTATCAAAATAATGGATTTTGGAGTGTCTGCAACATAACCTAAGAAAAACGGTAAATGTGCTTTTGTTTTAGTCAAACTACGTGATACTTTGACGTACGGACCTTATTTTAACACTAGCTTTTAATGTTTCAGCCACTGGCGTTTTTCTTTCTAGTTTTTTTGATGGAGTTTTTTCTTTAAAGTTTTCTATGGAGTTTTTTCTTTAAAATCTTCCATTGGGCACTTATACATACGTGTCGAATGGAGTTCACCGTGGGAAGTTGAGGACCGACATCTTGGCATTTCCTCGGCCCTCGCCGAGTGCCGCATGGTGTAACAAAAGAAAGGAATCCTGCCCACGTAATATTCTTTTACCACAGGACGTCTCGTAGTAAGGTATCGTCTATTACGAGCCCACTCTCGGCACGTGTAATTATAAAAAACTTAAAATAATTAATTTCCTTTAAATAAGGGTGCAATAGCGATAGAGTGCGATAAAAAAAAATGTAAGATAAGTCACTTTAGCTTACGATAGGAAAACTTATAATAAATAAATAATGAATTCAGGCTGTCTAACTATATCAGTATAACCGTAGGAGTCCTTCAGACCTTGCATAATTGCTAAGACGTTATCAAACTAGATATAAAATTTTTCTAAATTAATTGTATCGCTGTGTTCCTTCCCGGAAATAAAAGTTGAACTAAACTAAATGCTTTGCCACTTATTTCAACTTTCCCCCTGTGAAGATATATACCCGGGTTAATAATAATGAATTAATCAAACCCAAGATAAGGAAGTTTAAAATTAACAAATATGTGTGATTTTGTAATATTTTTTCGAACAAATAATCAAGCGAACATTTGTTTGTGCGTTTCGGATTACTGTAGAAAACATTTGCTTGTAATTTGTAAAGTCATTCAGGATTGTTTTGTGCTGACTTAAGTTTAAAAGTTTAAGGAAATTTTGTCTTAAAGCAATAAATAACAATTCAATTTGAAAGGAAAGATAAAATAGGAGTTCCTAGAAAATGAAAATATAAAAAAATGGTTTTGCCTGCACTTTTACCTTGCTTTACCTTGTTTTAGGGAACTTGGGAACGATATAAAAAAAGAAGACGTTACTAATATTGACGAATCAGGATAAAGCTTGTATTTCTAGGGTTAGGGAAGTTTAACTGCGTGGAGGGGAGCCACGAGATTGTCGCGTATGACCAGTCAATATTTTACTTCGGTCCGAGACGGTTATTTCTACAAGAACTTGCGCGTACGTGGGTTGTTCAAGTCATCAATTGATCAAATTTAGTTTTTGTAAATTATTAAACTTAGTAGTTTGTTGTTTATTAAAAGTGAGTGTTAGTGCTTCAAAAAACGTCGGGGTTCCAGTTTTCTTCAGACTCTCTGAGAGAGTTTAAAGCTAAGTACCTAGTATTTAGAAGCTATATTTGTCTAAAGAAGTTTTTTTTTAAATTATACGCAAACAGTTTGATAAATAAATTATTTTCTTTCGTCATCAAATTTTAATTAATGAATTCGAGATGTTAAGACAAAACTTTAAAATACTTTATATTTTAACAAGTTATTTCCTTTGTTTATTTGAATTGCATAATTTTAATACAAATTAAAGGAAATACATTTACTTTATAATTGTAAAAAGAGTTAATAGTTGTTTTAGAATCATTAGTTTTATTGGACCCATAAAACAAAAGATGTTTTATTTTCAAATGAAATAAACATAAAATTTGACTAATAAATTTCGTTAATCTTTAAAACTTATTAAGGAAACTTTTGTAGAGTGCTGACTGAGATTTCTTTTTAAATGTTTTATTTAAATAGAACCTGATTTTGTTTGTATGTGTATATTTTTACTTTTAAGTATGACAAACGCTTTATCGTAGTTTTAAATCTTCATGCTGATTAATAATATATTTATAAACAATGATCATTGTTTTCTGCTGACATATACAAGTTTGAATTAAAGAAAAAAACAAACCTGAGATTATACTGTACTGGTTTTTCAGAACTTTTAGATGACAGACTGCATTACGTTTATCATATTTCAGTGTTAAATTAAATGAATGAATTAATTTAAAAATCATCATAGAGTGTTACGTGTATTTCATAAAAGCTTATTATAATTAAGCAAATCAAGCTTTAAGCGTAATTGATATGCTTATATTCATATGTTATGTAATAAAAATTATACACATATGCCATCATATAAGGCTTACAAGGACAATCAAAAGATCGAGATGGCTTAAAGTTTTACATTGAAAACACATTATTTATGATATGTAAATATTCTTTCTGATCGACACAGGTGCTTTGCATTGTTGTCCTAGGGTCGCAATAACGTCTGAGTTATTGTTTGAGTCGAGCAATCAAAGTTTCACCATCGACTTCAGATGAACTATTATTCTATATATGTACAATTTATCAAATGATAATTCGGGCAGTAAACAAAATAGTGTTTTTGTGCCTTAAATATCAGATGATAGAACTAACGAAAGATCAATTGATAGAGCTCTATTATAATATACATTAAGAGCTGAATTTATTAACCATCTCGATGATATGTTAATTACAAGACAACTTGTGTAAAACTTGTTGGCAGAAGCTCAAAGCATTAAACAAAATAAATAACAAGCTTGGTTTTCTAAAATTTTATTCTTTAGAAAATTTCCTAGATGGGGAAATATTTTATTATAATTCATTATCACTTGAATATATTATTTAGGGCACATTTTGGTTTATCCGATATCGACAAAATTCGTTGACCCTATGCCACTATGTTCACAAAAAAAAAGTATCACGAAAAGAATCACAAGCCTTAATAAATTGATTTTAAAGTACACTCGAGAGCAATGAATCCGGGTCACTTAAAGAATGTTAAAAATCTCGGAAACTAAAAATGATAGGTTAATGCAATAAATTTTATTTAATAGACAATGTAATACTCCTTAAATGAAAGTAAAAAAAATATGAGTCACCATACATTTTATTAACACAAAATTACATAAAGAAAAATCTCTCCTTAAAACAAAAATAGGAAACATGAAATTTTTGAACTTTATTACGATTTTCTTGAATTTTAATACTTCGTATTGCCTCCTTGTGCTTCCATTACTGCGTTTACGCGGTTTGGCATGCTGTACACCAAGTTCCTTATACGATTTTGGGGAATAATCTCTCATTCCTCTGTGAGAGCAATTTTGAGCTCACGAAGCGTGATTGGGGGAGGGTTTCGTTGTTTTACGCATCTGCCTAGCTCGTCCCAAGCATGCTCGATCGGGTTGATATCCGGGCTGCGCGCTGGCCACTCCATACGAGTAATGTTCATCTCTTGAAGGTAGTCATTCACAATCCTACCTGTATGAGGTCGGGCATTGTCATGCATAAATATAGCATCCTCACCTAAATTGACCATAAATGGACCAACGTGATCATTGAGGATTTCTTCCACATATCTTTCGCTAGTTAAAGAGCCGTTTTCTATGATCACCAGCTCTGTGCGACTTTCAGAAGAAATTCCGGCCCACACAAGTACAGACCCACCACCGTAGGCTACTTTTTCTTCGATGCATGCTTGCTTGAATCTTTCCCCTGGTCTTCGATACATTCTGTGTCTTCCATCGTGCTTGTAGAGCATAAATTTTGATTCGTCGGAGAACATAACTTTTGACCAATCTTCAATACTCCAATTTACGTGGCTCTGGGCATATCTTAGTCTTGAAATACGATGCCCACGCTCCAGTTTAGGGCCGTTTGCAGGTCTAAGGGGTTTTAAGTTAGATTCAGCAAGCCGACGTCTTACTGTCCATGCACTTGGGTTACTTCCTCCGAGGCGTCGAAACTGATTTGTGAGTTCAGTTCCTGTGAGAAAGCGATTTCGAAGCATGGTGTTCACCAAGTATCGGTCTTCTCGTGCTGTGGTACACCTGGTTCTGCCCGTTCCTGGTCTGCGTAGGTTAGAACCAGTTTCTTCGTAACGTCGGAGAACTCTTTGTACTGTTGACAGCGACACACCGACAGTCCTGGCTGTATCGCGCTGACTCCGGCCGGTTTCCAGCATTGTAAGTATTCTGGTGCATTCTTCAGGCGTAAGCGACATAATTTCAGCTTGAATAATGAATATAGAGCACTATCAACATGGTTTATGTACCCACATAAATGACAGATTACAAACAAAAGCAAAACCAAATGCTGTAATTTCGTAGTTCCATCTTCGAAAGTGGCCCTTTTTCAAATTTGATTTTTTTATGATATAACTTTACAATAACTAAGAAGTTTTAATACCTTCATTTAAGGAGTATTACATTGTCTATTAAATACAATTTATTGCAGTAACCTAGCATTTTTAGTTTCCGAGATTTTTAGGATTCTTTAAGTGACCCGGATTCATTGCTCTCGAGTGTATTTACTAGTTAGTTAGGAGTAGGTATTATTTTTGTAACTTTATATTAAATCAATATGTTAGACAATAGGGTAGACTCAAGGGTAAATTCAAGGCGATAGGATGGGGGATTGGTTACACCCCGCCTGAAGATAAGAAGTTCCGAATCTCTACAGCTGTTATTCCAGATAATGTTTGTTAATTTTAATATATATATATATAAACTCGTATATACTATATACTTTACGACGTACTCTACTACGTATATATATATACTATATATACTCGTATATATATATATATATATAAACAAACATTATCTGGAATAACAGCTGTAGAGATTATATATATATATATTAAAATTATATATATATATATAATCTTTGTGTGAGGTCGCTCCAGGCGCCCGAACTAGTTTTTTTTTATTAATTTTCTAGATAACTTAGTGAGATTATCACATTTTTCTTATTATATTTACAGGAGCGCTCACATCAATATTTTTCAATGATACTTACAATCGCTATTTTTTTTATTGTTACAATAGTTTCCAAGATATCGGCCTAAAACGTTTTTCAAGGTGGCGATTGTGGCGTCACCTGGATCTGACATCATTTTGTGCTTTTACTCTCAGTAAGTGATACTAAACCTTATAAAAAAAAAATTTGGATCGCAAATTTAGTGCAAAGTTAAATTCTATTTTTACTGGCCTGATGCGTGGTACAGTAAACAGTAATGCTTCTGTAAGTACAGGGCTATCTATTTTTCCATTTATTATTTTATACAGAATAAGTACATCAGCAACCTTACGCCTATAATGAAGACGAAACATTTTGTAGTTAGCAAGTCTACAGTCATATGTCTTAAGATCGTGGCAGCGATTGTTTGCGTACGAAAGGTGATATAAAAACTTTTTTGGATTCTTTCAATTCTATTGATATGAACAGCGTAGGAAGGACTCCAAACTGGTATTCTAATAAGCTACGAACGTAGCAATTCAACAGGGATTTCTGATTCCCGAAAGGCCTTTGTTTGTCTAATCACAAAACGAGCCAGTTTCGCACCCTTCTTAGCTATATTATCAATATGTTTGGGAAAATCTAACATGATTTTCTTTTTTTGATTTATTTGACTTTAATTGATCCACAATTACCCCCAAATCACGATTGGAAAACACTTCCTTAACTAGTATACCATCTATAGAGTAATTTGCAACACTTGGAATATTTTCGGGTGAACTCAATGCAAACATTTTGATTGATTGAGGATCATTTTGTTTGCCTTGCACCACAGACTTATGCAGTTGCTTCTGGCTATGTCGGTGACTTTCGTTCTTCTGCGGATCTCCTCATTTCTGATTCGATCAAAGTCAAAGTCAAAATCATTTATTCAATTTAGGCATCAAAGACGCACTTATGAACGTCAACTTTTCATTATAATGTACTTTAAAGACTCTACCGCCGCGTTCCAAAATATATAGAGCCCACCGAGAAGAAGCGGCAAGAAACTCGGGGCCATTCTTTTTATATAGATGTATACAATGTTTCTACTTAGGTACTACAAATATTACATTTTATGGGTGGCAGAGAGACAGCTTGCCAGAAGTGGAGTATTCCAAGCATCTTTATCTTCTATATAATGTCGAACTTTATAGTAAGCTTTTTTTATTAAAACGTTTTTTACAGTCAACTTGAATTTGCCCTCTGTGAGCTCAGTTATGTGCTTTGGGATTTTATTGTAAAAACGCACACAATTTCCTAGGAATGACTTATCACTTCGCAAGTCTAAAACTAGGTACAGCTATCCTATTTGTATTTCTGGTATTAAAAGTGTGGTGATCACTATTTAACTTATATTTATGTAAATTTCTACGAACATACATTATATTTTCATATACATATAAGGGAGGCAACGTTAATATATTGATTTCTTTAAATAAATTACTCAAAGATTCACGGGGACCCATTTCGTATATAGCTCTAATAGCACGTTTCTGAAGGATAAATATGGTCTCTATAACAGCCGCTGAACCCCATAGCAATATCCCATATGACATTACGCTGTGGAAATATGCAAAATACACTAACCGCGCCGTAGAAGCATCTGTTAGCTCTCTTATTTTACGTACTGCATATGCAGCAGAACTGAGTCTCCCAGACAGGGCATTTATATGAGGACCCCATTGTAATTTTGCGTCAATTTTAATGCCTAGGAAGACTGTTGCCTTGTCCATTACGAGTTTAACTTCATCAAGCGTAACGTTGGACTCCAAATATGGAACAGTAGGTAAAAAAAACTTCAAACATTTTGTCTTTTTTGATTTCAGAAGTAAATTATTAGTTGAGAACCATTTAGAGATACTAGATAGAGCGTTGTTTACTTGAATTAGTGTGCTATCTTTCCTATCTACTTTAAAATCAGAGATGTGTCATCCGCAAATAAAACAATATCACAAAGATCCTTGGCCATAAGTGGCAAGTCGTTAATGTAAACTAAAAACAAAAAAGGCCCTAAGATCACGTAGAGAAACCCCGAGCATAGCCCTCTCCATAGCTCGTTGTGCGACTTTGAGCTTTGTTATGAGGCCCTAGTAAGAGACCACGTTTCAGTGCCATAAGTCATCCCTGGTAACACACATTGGTACAATGAGGTGTACGTACGGTTCTAATCACGGGAGCAAATGACAAGACGGTGACTGGAGAACAACTGGTTTATTGCTTTGCTTGCATACAGTAATATAGGTGGCACGCTCGAGTAGCTACCTATATACATTTATAACTAGGCAGATATATCACACTATCCCCCTCCCCTAATTTACACATGTATAATATTTACTATAATACACTAACTACTATATAAATTATAAAATAAAAATAGGCACACTTCTACTCCCATAAACTAAAAAGAAACAATACTTAAACAAAGTGTAAAAATAAAAACCGTTACAAATATTATGGGCATTTGCCCCTATCATTATAAAACTTAACTAATTAATATAAAAAAAAATGCATTATTCGAATTATCTCTACTAGTCTGAGTCAGGCGCTTGGTGTCTATAGCCGCCGCGACGTGTGTTTACCCTGACCGATTCGAATTCTACTCGTTCTGTGACGCTTTGCTCCGGTGGACTAGACGCTGTATCCGAACTCAGATTAATAGGATCCTCCACCTCTCTATGTGAGGACTCAGGGGAAAACTGTGATACGTTGGTTTGTTCGGGACAATGTGGCTTTGTAGTCACGTTACTTGACCTTGGCACCTCGGCATCACAGATTTCACTGTCACATTTATCAAATAACGGGTTGTATTTGTAATTATTACTGGGATTTTGATCAATGCGCATCGGTAGTTTAAATATTTGATCAATGTGACGTCTGTGTTTCTCATTTCCATGTTGAATTTCATACATAACATTCCCAATTTTATTCAACAGTAAGCCCTTACTCCATATTTCTTTATTATTCTGCCACTTTTTAAACATAATTTCATCACCTAATGACAACTCTCTTTGTTTACCCCCGAATGTTTTAATTTGTTTACATTGTATATCATTAAAAATTTTTTGTGTATTTGGTCTCATTAAGTCTAGACATGACCTTAATCTGCGTCCTAATAACATTTCACTGGGCGACTTTTGAGTCGTGCTCTGTGCGGCGTTACGATAATTCAGTAAAAACCTACTTAAAGCTATGTCAAGAGCAATGCCTTCCCGCGCGGCTTTGTTTAAACATTTTTTTACTAAGCCCACTGCGTTTTCCGCGGCACCATTGCTTCTAGCATGTCTGGGTGAGATCAATCTGTGACAAATACCATTTTTCAAAATAAAATCGGCAAATTTACTGCTCGTGAACGCAGGACCATTATCTGTGACGATTTCATTGGGTAATCCAAACCGCGCAAAAATGTCTCGCAATTTACTTATCGTTATCTCCGCGTTGGTTGAACTAACTTTGTAAACTTCTATCCATTTGGAATGTGCATCGATAATGATCAAATAATGACTATTTCTAAATGGGCCTAAATGGTCTAAATGTACCCTGTACAACGGCGCTGTGGGCCATGGCCAAGGAACTAGATTACTTCGCATAGGATTATCTCTTTCTTTCACACATATTTCACATAAACCACACATTCTTTCTATGTCTTTATCTATCTTTGGCCAATATATGTAAGTCCGCGCGAATGATTTCATTTTGACTATACCTAAATGACTGCTATGTAGTTCTTTTAGCGCTAGACTTTGCAAACTCTTAGGGGGCGTCCATAAATTATGTGAGGTGTTTAAGGGGGGGAGGGGGTCGAGTCAAATCTCATCTAATCTTACGTTGGGGAGAGGGGGGTCTCGGCAAATATCACGCAATTTTTTTTCTGATTGAAACAAAAAAAAAATACTATTTTGGTCTATTTAATCCAGATTGTACATGCTTAAGATTTAATCTTAAGCGTAATCGTATTACGATTAAGATCATTTACTAATTCGTTCGAAAGAAAATAATTTCATTCACACTTCGACGTTATACATTTACTGACTGTCAAACCACCATATTTGTTTTATACCAAATAGCTCAATTTAATCTGAATTTACGGTACAGTGTAGCCCGTCCTTTGTTTTCGCGCTACTGTCAGCCGAACGCGCGACTCGATGAACGAGAGCGTACGAGCTGAGTGGCAGCGACACACGGACAGGTTCCAACCTGCTTTGTTTATTCTTGTAAATGTTTTACTCGACTCAGTGCATGCTCTTACTAATTTAAAATGAGTTATCAAGATTTTTATAACGCATACGTCAAAAGATACGTCTATAAGACGAAGAAATCTTGCCAGGACGATGTAATAAAATTATGGAATACAGCGAAGCAAAAATTTCCGAAGAAAGAAGAGTTAATACATCACATTCAACATGAGATTGAACGGCTTCTCAGGGAAGCTACTGAGAGAAAAGTTCGGTCTACTTTAGCATTCCTTCAAAAGGTAGGTTAACTATATTTTTTTAAGAAAATATTTTTTTTATATAAAATTTATTGTTACTATTAAGGAAGTCCTTTCGCTCCAGTTGAGTCACAACAACTGTAGTAGTCAATATTCGATAAATTAAAATAAAGAACCCATAAAAATTCCTAAAATTAAAAAATAAATAGTATATGAGGCATTAATCCTTGAAATTTTGAAAATTAAAAACAAAATAGTTAAATACAAAAATTAATTTGGCTCTTTTAAATCAGCTGCTAGTAACCTGTCCGTGATTTGGCAACGCTATATTTCGGTTGTTTAGATTTTCATTTGCACAATATAACCTCAACCATGTTGAAGTTTTTGCAGTCAATGCAAATAAATAAATTAATTAAAAATGTTAAATCACAAAACTATAACATTCTTATGTCTCATATGGCAGGAATGCTAGTATTTTTTAATTATTGTTTTATTTTTCAATTATGAAATATGAAAATTTGTTAGCAATAAAATAATTTATAAGTATGTATGAAAAACATAAGTGCATTGAAGTTTAGTTTGAATTTATTGAATGGTCTGAAGCTCGCGCGCTACGCAATGTTGCCAAATGTTCTGACGCTATTTAAATGCAGATTACTCAAAAATTTTCTGTGATTTTATAATTTTAATTTCTCTTATAAAATCCACGGCAACCTATTTTATTGCAAAAAATCAAACCTGAATATTTTGAAAACCTTATTTTGGGTTTTTTTTTACCCCATCTAATCAATGGTTAATGCCATAATTTGAGTAAGTTGTTAAGGTCTGACTTTCTCGTAAGACTCGAAAAAAATATACCAACCTTTTTAGAAATTTTTTTTTTTCAAATTTGCACGGTGAAGAATAAATTAAACTTCACTAGTAGATAAATCTTTAACTATTAGATAAAAATTAATTTTATGCATAATCTAATATTTTTTATTTAACATTGATGGCAAAAGGACCTCCTTAATAGCATTAAAAAAAACTGAAACAGTGAAATTCTTGATAAAATATGCTAAAATCATAACTACAAAATATTAGCGCGGTCATTTCCTTTACTGTTTTCACATAATTCAATATTTCTTAATTTTGTGTTCATCCGTCTTTTTAATTTATTGGATTCATTTCTTTATTATGATATTTTGATTTCAGACTAACACTAAGATCTCTAACAGTTCTTCGATTCAGGCTGGTATAAGCACTGAGAGTGTCCCAAACGTGGAATGTGGAGATCAGGTTCAGATCAACGATCATAATATTCAACACGCGGAATCTGCGGTTCAGGATGAGATTAATGACCAGCAGTCAGGAGATCAAGATTTGGACGGTGGCCCTCAACCGGCAGGTTAGTATTCGTCTTTCTTTCTATAGGTGACGTTTTCTTCATTTTGTCTTATTCTAAATAAAAGTTTTCTGTATTTCACAGGCGCTTCGAAACGAAAAAATCAGCCTCTTGTGATCAGCGATGATGAGGATGAAGCTATGTCGAACACTACACCATCTAACTTACGTCCTACTCCAGCACAAGATAATATGAAGAAAAAGATTACTAAGCTGCATGCGGAGCTTGACTTAACGGAAAGGCGCAAAAGATCTCTTGTAGCTGACGGCACTGAATTTGATAAAGCATGTAATTTGCGGCGAGAAATTGACATTTGTGAGAAGAAGCTCAAGCTTAAAGAAAAACAAAGAGTGTACTCTATGACGCACAGAAAAAATCAAAAACAAAAATTAATTGAACTATGTTCAAAGAATCCCGATGCAGCTAAGTCGTTGACGCCTCGTGATGGCCCTGGACGCCCACGTTTAGAAAAAGAACAGTCTGAATTGCTAAAAACAATAAGTGATTTAGCCCTGTTTGGTGCTTCTGCTGAAGAGCGACGTCGTTGTGAGATAGTTCGTTCGGTCCATACGCTTTCAGAACTTACAAATAAACTAAGCGAGCTGGGATTTAATATTTCACGAAGTGCAACTTATATTCGACTGTTGCCTAGACGGGCAAATACACGAGAAGCTAAGCGCCATGTAGTGACTGTGCCGGTGAAGCTGAGTCGTCCTGAAGCTGACCATCATAAGGCACACCAAGACCAATACTTTTCTGTGGCCTCCATAAGGTCGCTGGAAACGATAGCCTCAGTACTTGGTCCTGACTCCGTAACTTTTTTATCTCAGGATGACAAAGCCCGCGTCCCCATCGGCCTGACAGCGGCAAACAAGCAGGCGCCATTATTAATGCACGTTGAATATAAAGTGTCGTTACCAGATCACGACTTTGTGATTGCTTCGAGACACAAATTAATTCCAAGCGTGTATGCTTTGTGTGAAGTGAAACCCAATGAGATGGGACGACCAGAAGCTGTTTCATACAGTGGACCAACTTACATAGCAATACGAAGTGGCAAGCACTCTTCGTCAACTGCAACTAGTCACGCTCAAGACTTGGACACTCTTTTAACAATTGAGTCTTTTTCCAAATTTATAAAGAATACAGACAGCAAAGTTAAACCTGTTCTTATAATTTCAAGTGACGGTGGACCTGACGAGAATCCGCGATATCGCAAAGTGATCGCACACGCCATAGAGCATTTTAAACAATATGATTTGGACGCAGTATTTATTGTGACTAATGCCCTGGCAGGAGCGCATTCAACAGAGTAGAGAGACGCATGGCTCCACTCAGTCGAGAACTAACAGGCGTTGTTCTTCCCCATGATTCTTTTGGGACACATCTTGACTCTAGCGGCAGAACATTAGACGAAAGTCTGGAAAAGGATAATTTCAAAAAGGCAGGGGATATTCTGGCTGAAATATGGTCTGCAGTTTGCATTGACGGACACGAAGTAGTCGCTGAATATATAGACCCGAATAATGACACTTCCAGCGTTCCAGACCTGCCAGCCGAAGAATGGTACACTGAGCACGTTAGAGAGAGCCAATATTTACTCCAGGTACATTGGCAGTTGGTTTATATCAAATTTTTATGCGTGCCTATTTTTTTTATTTTTTATTTTTTAACGAGCACGAATATCAACAAATTTTTATTAAGAGTTACAAAGGGAAATTGTTAATAATTTTTTTTTAGGTTGTAAAATGCGATGACCAGAAGTGCTGCAGCCCACGCCGGAGTGATCTGCATATGATTCTTCACGACCGTTTTCTGCCACCTCCATACCCTATCACTCAAGTTGATGGACATTTGACAATTCCGGACTTTAAAGAGCATGACGGAAAGTCATTTGCTCCATTTCTAATACGCCACTGCCTACCGATTCAACCGCTGAATGGTTTCATCAGCACGCCTTATGATCTCTATTGCCCAAGTGTACGTGATGATTTAGAGAAAAGATGCTGCAGTACATGCGGTATTTACTTTGCATCTAGCACAAGAGCTGCAGAGCACAGGCGATCAGCCCACATTGCACCAGCTAAGCAAGCGCGTATGTTCCGCAAAGTGCGACCCTCACGGATTGTCACAAGACGAGCTAATGAGTTACTTTGTACAAGTGCCAATGGCTTAGTGTGGCTAGATCAGAACGAAGTTGAAGGAGCAGATGATTTTACTGAAAATCATATGGAAATGTTGGTTCCAATAGTCTCTCTTGAGACCGTGCATGATTCTCCATGGACTGAATTAGAGTAGATATTCTTTTTTTAATTACAGTATTTACGATTTAAGTATTCTATTGTTAAATTTTTATTACACTTATAATTAAACTCTCAGCAATATTGATTACTAGTTGTTTACTAATAAAACTTCTATGTAGCCTCAAAAAACAACAATTTATTATTTCACACAAACTGGTACATCATACAGTCGGAGAATCTTGTCACCGTGTGTTAGCGACAATCACCGCCATCTATCAGTTGACATTAACAATAAATGTAACTCTTTAAATACTGCCATCTATTGGTGGCTCTGTACACTATATTAAATATAGATATGAACCCAAACCGCTTAGGTGGTATATGCGTGAACATTCCGCCCCTCAAAGTGAGTTAGAACTTTCAAAATAAACTAACTAGGACTTAAATAAACTAACTAAGGAAATACCTACTAAATGTAGAATATTACATGCAATTATTGAGGAGAGTGAAAGTTCACTATACTAGTTCTGTATAATTATTATCTACTAATGCTAAGGCTAACATGATATACCATTGCAAATTTTTGTGAAATACAATAACTCAGGCTATTACATATTAGGGTGCGTCTGATGCGCAAGTTACAAGTGGACTGTACTAACTAGAATTACTATTACTATTTAAACTTAATCTAATTTAACAAATGCGTTCACTCACATACAAATTCAATATAACTAAGGTTCAGTGGGTAATATACACAATTTATGAATGGGTCTTTTCAAGACGGAGGTTTTACATTTGATACTAACAACTCTGATCAAACCGTCTGATCCAGGATGAACATCAATAATTTTGCCCATCAACCATTTTGTAGGCGGTAGCCTCTCATCTTTAATAAGTACTATATTGCCTATTCTAAAGTTTTCTTGCACACTCTGCCATTTATGGCGTTTTTGTAAAGTAACCAGATATTCTCTACTCCATTGACGCCAAAAGCATTGCAGTTTCTGTTGTAAGTAAATCCATCTTTTATGATAAGATACCTTGATATTCTTTAAATTTTCATCAGGGACAACAATTGAGTTTTCGCCTATTAAAAAATGACTAGGAGTTAGAGCAATAGTTACTCCATCTTTTTCATCATCTAATGACGTTAATGGTCGAGAGTTTAAGCAACTTTCAATTTGACACAATAAAGTTGAATATTCTTCAAAAGTTAATTTTGTATCCCCTAAGACTCGATTTATATGTTTCTTAGTAGAATGAACTGCGGCTTCACATAGGCCTGCTATATGTGGAGCTCCAGCTGGATTAAAATGCCAATCTGTGCCATCTTGGGCCAGCAGTTCTACAATTTCTCCAGGCAAGTTTATAATACTTCTATTAACCAAGATTTGAAGTTCCTTACTAGCACCTATAAAGTTTGTCCCACAATCACTAACTAATTTTTTACAATGGCCTCTTCTAGCTGTAAAACGACGGAATGCAGCTAAAAAACATTCTGTGCTCAGACCGCTAATCAGTTCTAAATGAATTGCCTTTGTGGCCGTACAAACAAATAAGCCAATGTAGGCTTTTGTGGTTCTATTGGAGCCACGACCATTAAATTGTTTTAAAATTACTGGTCCTGCTAAATCTACACCACTGACAATAAAGGCGCGTTGTGGAGTTACTCTTTCTTTAGGTAAGCTCCCCATTAACTGTGTAGCAGTCCTTTTAGCGTTTCTACAACAGGTAACACATTCTCTTATTACTCTTTTGATCAAATGTTTAACAGCGATTATGTGAAATTTATTTCTCACATAATTTAACATCAAAAGATTTCCACCATGCAAAGTTGTAGAATGTGCATCCTTCACAATAAGGTAAGCTAATCTACTATTTTTTGCTAATATTATAGGGTGCTTTGTATCTTCATTTACACATGAATTTTGTATTCGCCCACCTACTTTCAATATATTATTTTCATCAAGAAATGGATTTAAATTGACTATATCTTTCTTGTTTACTATTTCAGATCGTTGTGAGAACTTAACCAGGACATGAGAAGCGTTTAACAACTCTTTGGAGTTCAAATAGGTGGTATCCATAAACACAGGTAAGGTTTCCCCTTTTGCTTTGCTTTTACATTTGTACACAAATCTCAAACAATAACTAGTGACTCTTAACAATTTTCTATAATTAGAATATCTATTAATAATGTCTTTTTCTGTTTCAGGTTCCCGAACTACGTTACACTTCGCGGATATTTTCACTTCGGATTTTTTCTCTAACTCGGTAGGTTTGACTATATCACTTAAGTTTTTTACAGGTAATTCACTATTTTCACGTAGCCAGGATGGACCATTCCACCATAGCGAATGCGATTTCAGCTCAAGGGGTGAGAGTCCTCGACTTGCCACATCTGCCGGGTTCTCGGACGACGGTATGTGATGCCATCTCATGACATCAATTCTATTTATGATTTCTGTCACTCGGTTTGCGACAAATATATTCCAGTATGCTGGTGGACGCTGTAACCAGGCAAGGACGATTGTTGCATCGGTCCATGCATAGGTGTCATCTATCGATACATTCAATGCCTTTCTGATTCTATCTATCAGTTTAGCCAATAATACTGCCCCACACAATTCCAATCTAGGTGTTGATATTTTCTTAACAGGTGCAACCTTTGTTTTGGCTTCGATCAAAGTTACCTTAATTGAGTCAGATAGTATAGCTCGGCAATACACAGTTGACGAATATGCCATGTCTGAAGAATCTGAGAATCCATGAATTTCTATTTTCACTATGTTTTCCGATACTCCTATCCATCTATCTAGTTCTATTTTTGACATGTCACATAATTGCTGGTGAAAACAAAGCCATTCCGTTTTTAAGTTCTCAGATAACTCGTCGTCCCAATCTAAGCCATTTGTCCACAGTTTTTGTAGAAAGACCTTTGCACGAACGACTATTGGAGCTAACCATCCAGCTGGATCGTACAGTTTTGCGATATCCCTGAGGATCGACCTTTTAGTTGGGGTTCCATCACAATTTTGAATATTAAATCCAAGCTCAAATTTGTCTGTCTTGTTATTCCAATCTATGCCTAGTATGGTTCTATTAGCTTGAGTGGTGTCTTCTGTATTTGGGTTGTTATAGGCCCACTTATGTAAAGTAAAGCCACCCTTTTGAAGTAGGCTTGTCACCTTTTCTTGTAACTCATTGATTTTTTCAGTCGTCGATGCTCCTGTAAGCAGGTCATCCATGTAGAAGTCATCTAATAAAGTATCGATTATTTCTGCAGGAAAATTCTTACTTTCATCAACAGCTAATTGTTTCAGCGTCTTGATAGCAAGGTAAGGTGCACAAGACGTGCCATATGTTACAGTGGTAAGTCTGTAATGTTGAATAGGATCTGTAGTTTTAAATCTCCATAAAATTCTTAAGTAGTTTCTATCATTTTCTTTTATGTCTATTTGTCTGTACATCTGTTTTATGTCTCCAATTAAGACCAACGGATGTCTTCTCCATCTTAATGTTACATCTCTTATATCACTTTGAAGTGAAGGTCCTATCCATAAGTTGTCATTCAATGATTTGCCATTGCTTGTTTTAGCGGAAGCATCAAACACGACACGCAGTTTTGTGGTAAGATGCTGCTCATTAATCACAGCATGATGGGGTAAGTAACAGCTACTTTTACTAGGAATGGTTTCTGGTGGTACAAGTTCCATGTGATTTTGGCTCAAGTAATCTTGCATAAATTCATTGTATCCTACATTCATGTAAGGGTTCCTTTTTAATTTATTCTCGACTGCCAATAACCTCTTCAATGCTATTTTTTCAGATTCACCGATGTCTGGAGGATTAACAGCAAAAGGTAATTTAACTTCATATCTTCCATCTGGTTTTCTATTATGTGTTTTACTATAATACTCTTCACACTTAATCTCATCGTTTGTCATTATTCTTTTTCCAGGTACTGGTTCTTCAAGTTCCCAGAATCTGCGTAATTCAGCATCGAGTTCTAGTTTTACGTGATGAGTTAAGATTTGAGTGGGTTGGTTATCGTGTTTATCATTGCGACCGGAAATTAACCATCCCAGTAAAGTTTCTTGTGCCACAAGTGAATTATGTTGGTTTCTATGTACCATCAGACCTGGTTGGATAATATCAGCGAATACTCCTGCTCCTAGAAGGATGTCAACGCCACCTGGCTGTGTATACAAGGGATCTGCTAGTTGAATGCTATTGAGTTGTGGCCAATCAACTAAATGAGTACACTGTGGTATGTGCGAAGTTAGATTTCGCAATACATATGCAGTGATTTTGACTATATTCTTTGGGTCATGTAATGACATTATTTCAAACTCTACTATTGCCTTTGATGTGGTTTTGTTTGAACTAACACCAACTATGTTTCCTTTGATAGGTGATTTCTTAAGACCCAACTGTTGACACGCTCCTTCGGTGATTATGGAAATTTCAGATCCAGGATCTATTAGTGAACGAAGGGTGTGGATGGTATTGTTTCTATTTGACTGCACTGCTACGAGTGCAGTTGCTAGTATGACTGGTGCTTCTTTGCTAGTGGATGTTTTGAGGGTGATACTATTTAAAGTTTCAAGGGTTACTTGATGAGTGATTGGAATGTCTGGTTCTTTTGTACTAGTAGCTATAGTGGGTGCTATGGAATATCCATGTAATAATGAATGGTGCTTGCGATTACATTTTCTACATGCTGATTGAGTGCAGTTGTTCACGGAGTGTCCTTTCTTCAAACAGTTAAAACATAAATTATTTCTTTGTACAAATTGTTGCCTACTGTTTACATTCAGTTGACAAAAGTCTTTACAGCTATAGATTCTATGTTCTTGTTTGCAGTACAAGCAGTGAGTAGGTGTAGTCACGGTTGTATTGAAACTCTTTGCATTCACTGTATTATTTTTATACTGAAGCTGCGTATCTTTGTATTTTACAGCTTCTAAAGTTCTAAATCTGAATTCTAAGAATTGTGAGAGATCTTTCCAAGTGGGCAGTGTGTTTCTATCTTCAATGCGTTGTTCGAAAAGTGTGTGAGAGTTTGAATCGAGTTTTTGAATAACGATGTAAACTACTATGTCATCCCAATTATCCGTGGGTATATTAATCGCCTTCAGTGAGATTAAACATTCTGACGTTACATCTAAAAGGTCTTTAATGGCTTTGGGAGACTCATTAGTTATTCGTTTCTGATTAATAAGCTTTCCAATGTAGGCATTTACCATATTTCTGCGATTGCTATATCTCTTATTCAAGATGTCCCATATAATATCGAAATTTGACTCAGTAACTGGAAGTTGTTTCACTAAATTTTCTGCTTCGCCACGGAGACTTGACTTTAAGTATTGACACTTATTTACTTTACTGAGATTTGCGTTATCATGTACTAGGGATTTAAACAAATCATGAAAAGATAACCATTCTACGTAATTTCCGGAAAATTTAGGTATCTCAATTGAAGGTAATTTAACGCATGATTGCTCATAATTTTGGCTATGTTCACCTTGGGGTTTGGCTAGTATTGTAGTGTCAAGCGAGTTTAACTTTTCTTTAATTCTTGTTTTCAATTCAAGATAAGTTTCTAGGCACGTATCGTATGTATTTTTACTAATATATTCCAAATCCTTAGACGATACCAATTTATCGTGATTCAATTGAAATTTATTCCAATGTGATTCCAGAATTTCAAGTCTTGTTTCCAGAAATGCTTTAGTTAACCGGTCCTTAGGACATTTTTTAAAGTTATCAAATAAGTTTTTAATTTGTTGAAATGTTTCACTTTGTAAAGCTGCCATTATGTAGTAAATAACAACTAAACTGTATTTTACTCGAAATATTTAAAAGTCCAACATATTTAAGTTACTGTTAAAGCTCTAATTTATTTTACTAAGTTAATCGGTGCACTTGATATATAGTTTTAAGTTTTGCTTGTTTGGTTTATAATATTGTTAATTGTTCAACTTTAACTATCTTTATTTTTAACACACTGAGTTTTTGTTTAAACACTTCCTGCATTAATTTGCGTTTCGTATATGAAGCATATAAATATTCACTTCTTATCACTATTACTCACGATTACCAATCCTTAGTATATTATATACTTAATGTTTTATCCAATTTGCACTAAACACTTCACTTCACTATTACTAAGCTGTTTCTCATCAGAAAGCATTATCCTGCACGATCCATGCAGTGCCCCTGGGCCCTACTTAGCTAACGAGTTCTATCCGACCCGAACGGATCAAAATGTTTACTAATAAAACTTCTATGTAGCCTCAAAAAACAACAATTTATTATTTCACACAAACTGGTACATCATACAGTCGGAGAATCTTGTCACCGTGTGTTAGCGACAATCACCGCCATCTATCAGTTGACATTAACAATAAATGTAACTCTTTAAATACTGCCATCTATTGGTGGCTCTGTACACTATATTAAATATAGATATGAACCCAAACCGCTTAGGTGGTATATGCGTGAACACTAGTCTTAACTAGTCGTAAATAAAAGGACGATGAAAATTTGTTTTTTTCTTTTTACAATAACAATCCAACGCGTTTACGTAAGAAACTCACATTTTGAAAAATCTCACGTGAGATTCGGGGATGGGGGAGGGGGTTGAATAAAATCTCACGACATCTCACCAGGGGGGGCAGAAAATTTAAAAAAACACCTCACGTAATTTATGGACGCCCCCTTAGGTATAATAACTCGATACCCGTATAATAAACAACCATGTTCTGAGGTAATGTAATCTTTTACAATATTTATGGGGGTATGTCTTTGCATGGGGGCCAGCCGTGTAAAACGTACCCAAATATTCTATTTAAAATCGCGTCTTTACTTGTCTGCTTCGCTATTTCTTTGAAATGGATAGGTTTAGGAGCATCAATAAAATTGATTGTTAACTCTGTGTCTAACTTTTCCCTGCTACTGCGACTTACCTCTTTAAGAGATTTGTCAATCTCAATCATGGCCGCTCTTGATAAACAATCTGCCACACAATTGTCTTCTGATTTAACGCATCTCATTGTGTTATTGTATTAGCTCAATATAATAGACCATCGCTGTAACCTGCCGGCCATCATTAAAGGAATACCCGTTTTAGGTCCTAGAATGGAACATAGACGCTTACAATCGCTGACCAATACGAATTGTCTACCATACACGTATTCATGGAAGCGTTGTACGCCAAGCCTTCTCTGCATATTTGACTATAATTTTTTTCGGTTGGTGTGAGTGTGCGGCTAGCATGCGCTACGGCGCGAACCCGCCCGTCTGGCATCTCGTGCCCGAGCCATGCGCCCACGCCGTGCGGAGAGGCGTCGCATGATAATACCAGTGGGAGGTCGGGGTTAAAATGTATTAGCACATCAGACTTTTTTAGAAGTTTTTTAATTTGTACGAATGCTGATTCACAGTCGGCACACCAAACCCAATTTTTATTCTTTTTTAATAACATATACAAAGGGGCGATGACAGTGCTAAAGTTCTTCACAAATTTTGAGTAATAGTTAATTAGGCCTAAAAACGCTCTGAGCTGCCCTACGTCACGGGGTCGTTCCGCGGCAAGAACTGCATCTACCTTTTTTGTTTCAGTATGTAAGCCTTCGGCATCGATTATGTGACCCAAATACGATACACGCTTCTGAAAGAAACAGCATTTTTCCTTACTGATTCTCAAACCACAGTCGTTCAATAGCTTAAATACTATATTTAAATTTTCGATATGTTTAGTCTCGTTCTCTCCTGTAATTATTACATCATCGACAAAGACGGTGACATGGTTCAATTTAAATAAGGAATCCATTATTCTTTGAAACTTGTTAGCTGCTGTTTTTATTCCAAATGGAAGGCGGTTGTACACGAAATTACCTTTATGAGTCACGATAGTACATAGCTTTTTGGATTCATCATCTAAAACAAATTGCTGGTACGCACTTTTCAAATCAGTTTTGCTATAGGTTTGTCCCCCTCTTAAGGCAGCAAACACGTCCTCAATCCGAACAAGAGGATATCTATCGTCACTTAAAACCGGATTTAAGGTTACTTTGAAATCGCCACAGATACGAATGTCCCCTGACCCCTTTCTAACGGTCACTATAGGGGTACCCCAGCCGCTGACATCCTCCACCGGGCTGATGATGCCCTCGGCTTGCAACCGATCTAATTCCGCGTCGACAGCCGGCCGCAGTGCGTGCGGAACGACGCGTGCACGTCGCCAGACCGGTACCGCGCCCTCACAAACTTGCAAGTGAATGGTGCCGCGATTAAAAGTACCTATACCAGGTTCGAAGACATTTTTATACTTATGCATTATCTCTTTAAGAACGTCATTGTTCACCTCACACGAAACGTTAGCTACGATAGGTACGGATATTTGCAGCTCCCGCATCCATCTTCTACCTAATATAGGAGGGCAATTACCGTTATCGATAACGTATAACTTCGAGGTAAACAGCTGATCGTTATTTACGACGTTAACCGGCATAATACCCACTGGCTTGATTTTTTCGCCGCTGTAAACCATAAGAATTTTATCCGATTCGATCAGCGGTCTACCCGGAAAAATATTTTTGTAAGTATCTTTTGAAATCGCACTTACAGATGAACCGCTGTCAACTTGCATGTCCAAAATGACGCCTTCCACATCCAGTTTACAATACCATGGAGCGTCAGATTCTTGACCGTCACCTATCCTATACAAAGTGGGAGACCCAAGATCTCCCTCCGAGTCACTTCCATCCACTTGAAAAAGCTTCGACTGTCTTCTTATTACGACACATATGGCTTATGTGGCCCACTTTATCGCACTTGTAACAGGTAGCACTTTTGTAACCGCACTTGTGTGAATGCTGCCGCGATCCACACCTATGACATCGGTCGGTCCCGCTCCCGCTTGTGCCGGGTCGCGGCGTGCCCGCCCAGCCGCCGCTCCCGCTGCCTGCCGCGCTAGCGCGCTGCGTGCCCGCTCGGCCGCCGCGCGTTCTCCCGGCGCTAACACCGCCGGGCCGTACTGCGTAAACTCCGCTACTGTGAGATGCCTCTTCAGAGTTATCATTAACTCCTCCCAGCTTACCTTCAAGCTCCGCCGCCTCCAACGACGTAGCTAATGTCACCACCCGCCCTAGTGAAACTGAGCTCCCGTTCGGTTAGCAACCGCTGTCTGTACCTTTCGTTCCTTAACCCATATGTGAATTGGCCTCTGAGGTTCTCCTCTAACGATTCCTGACCTTTGAACTTGCATGTCATTGCCAATTTTTTTAAACGCAATAAGTACTCGCTTATTGTTTCACTTTGATTTTGCAAACACGCGCGTAATTTCATGCGTTCAGCCATGTCACTGGCCTGTGGGTTTAGGTGATTTTCCACGATTGCCACCAACTCGTCGAACGTCTTCTTTTCTGGTTCCGTGGGGCTACACAACACTGTCATGAGGTCGTATGTTTCATTCCCTATTAACGTGATTAGATATGATGTTTGAACATTGGTCTTTATATCATTCACTAAAAAAAAAGCTCGTACACGTTTAATGTAACTACACCACGTATCTGTATTTAAATTAAACTCTTTTATATTTCCTAACATTGCACGAGTGCCGTCCGCCATTTTGTATTCTCGTCGCCAAATGAGGTGTACGTACGGTTCTAATCACGGGAGCAAATGACAAGACGGTGACTGGAGAACAACTAGTTTATTGCTTTGCTTGCATACAGTAATATAGGTGGCACGCTCGAGTAGATACCTATATACATTTATAACTAGGCAGATATATCACAGAAGACTCTTGTCTTGAGGCACTGAGGTATTTTTGACGAGAAGACTTCGCGAAGTTTCCGGAACGCTGCCCAGCCGAGTTGGATTCGACGATGGACCTCTTTCTCGAAGTTGGACCTGCCTAGTTTGACGGTCTGTCCCAGGTGGATGTACTCGTCAACAACTTCGAGAACTGAGTTCGCAAATGATATTGGGGTATCATGGGCTCATCATCCGGGTGCGACTTCGTCGATACGTATTACTACCTACTTATCTACACTTCATCAAAGATGTCACCAAAAACGAGAAAAAGTAGAAACGATCCTGATTCAAAAGTCGATAGTTTCGTCGAACACAGCCAGTCACAACAAAGTCATGATTGGTATCTCCGAAGAACAACTTGCCAGACTCATAACGAACGCATTGAACAAATTGGAACCATACGTAGTGAGGCGAACTATATTTTAATCAGCTCCCAGAACAAACAATCACAATGTGACTCTAGGGTTGGGTAGCAGTCAAAGAATGAGATGGGATAATGATTTAAACGAGTATTTTATAAAAAAGTTACTATATAAGAAATACATATATTATTTACACATGTAGTACCGCATAGTTGCCACCGTTCATGCACTGTTGTAGAAAGTTAGTAGAATTGAAGAATTTGTAGATGGTCACCCCACGTCCGCCATCTTACCCTTCCCGTCAGTTGCACTTGTCATTTAGTTTAGAGTTTAGAGTATCGTTAAGGTGGGTACAGATTGGTGCAATGTAACATGCAATGCAAGAATTTGACGTCCACATTGCTGCAATGTATCATGCAAGGTAACATACTCTGTAACAAGTTCTCATAGTTTGGACGCCTCGCGCGCACGAACTGCGCCTGGGTCGCGCACGCTCCGGACGTTACAACTCGTGCGCGGCTCAATCCGAGATTTTTCGGTTTTTGGAACGAACACAAAGGGGCGCGCAGTGTGCGCAGGAACCAGTCGTGGACGGTATTTCGCTGCGTTCGCGCGCGCAACGATCATGGCGGATGAAGAGGGTGCGTGGAGTGATGAAAAGTCTCTTTTATTGATAGAGGAATACAAAAGTCGGGAAATTTTATGGAACCCGAAAAATGAAAACTTTTAGAAACATAATTTAAAGAAAGATGCATGGGAAGAAATTGGAAATTTATTTTCAACAACAGCAGAAAAGTGCAATAACAAAATTACAAGTCTTCTCTCCTCTTATCGTCGTGAAAAAGGAAAGGAAAAAAATTCTAAAGGGACTGGAAAAGGTAAGAATAACACAATTTATTTATTTTTATACATTTATTACGTCTTCAAACAGAAGGTTGTCACAAAATGAAGGTACTTAGATAATAAAGTCAAATTAGAAAAATAGTACAAAGATGTTTGTCTAAAAATATTTTTTTACATAAACTTATTTTATACCTAGTTACATTAAACCTTTATTCTATATTCTATTTATATAGGATGTTTTAGGACTATGAAATCAGATTAGAGTAGATAATAAAATCAAATTAGTCAATCATTTTACATAAACTTACTATAGCTACCTATAATATAAACCTATAATCAATTTATACAGGGTTTTAAGACGATGAAACAATATTTGTGTTGAGACGGGTACTGTGTCTCAATATTGATATTATTATTTCATCGTCCCCAACACCCTGAAAGTGAAACATGCCTGCCAAGGGTTTATTTAATTATTTTTTATTATACATGTAACATAGCTTTAAAAATAATTATGCACAGTAACTAACTGTAGGTATATAATTGTATGGGGCTGTGTTATGTCAATTTACATTATTGCTAAGTGTATGTATGTTCGTTTTATTGCAGGTGCTTCGGACACTTACACAAGTCGATGGTTTGCCTACAATGCTTTAAAGTTCTTAGACGATAGAAATACACCAAGAAAGAGAAAAAAATTGGTAAGATATTAACTACGAGCATCTGTCTTGCCAAGAAACTTTTCCTTCATTCATAAAATAATCAGCTAATTCGTCTCTGATAGCATTAAGATGTGCAGGTGATCGTCTAGGGATATTTCTTAGAGATTGATGTAATGATATTATTATTTTGCCTCCATGAACCTTCATTTAAATTTCCTTCTTCCTCCCTATCAACCAACCCTGGAGTCATGTACCCGATTGTAGAGTGATGTTTTAAATAATTATGTAAAAGAGTGATTGCCATAAATACCAATTCAGCTTTATCGGGTTGTAAAAGCATTGTTTTCTTAAAACTCTGAACACAGACGATACAATGCCAAATGTGTTTTCAACTACCCGTCTAGCTCTGCTTAATCTATAATTGAATATTCTCTTTGATGAAAACCTTTTGGATGTATCCCAGCATATGGCTTCATCAAGTATTCACTTAAAGCAAACGCTCTATCGCCTGAAAAAAAATGGTATAGAAACATTTCTATCGGATAGGGTACATGACTCTGGCAGGTTTAATGTTTGATTTTGTATCTTTTCATATAATTGGGTATCTTTGTTTGGCTGTGCAGTTAAAGCGAATGCCACTACATCGAGCTTTGATTTGTCAACAGAAATTACAAGAACTCATGATTCTACGCGTTCATCATCGTTATCACATAGTTCTTATACCTATCTAATGTCTCCAGATACTTATCAACATGAGCAATATCCTTTGTCCATTTCTCAGTTCCAATTGGCACCTATGAGAAAAATATTTTGAAATATTAAAAGAATACACTAGATTTACTTATTTGTTTTATTTAGGGTAGGCTGGGTACGATTGTGCCAGGGTACGGTAGTGACAGTCGTCGTATTGGCGAAACCATAAGGAATGCGGGGGCGGGTGCAAGGGAAGAGAGAAGCGGCGTGCCTGTCTGAACGTATTCCACAGTATTACGTCAGCCGCCGCTCGACGTAGCAGTTTGCAGAGTACCACATTACTATTTTTCGATGAAAAGTAAGTTTATTAGTTTGAGTTCTTTGTGTGATTGTTGTTTTATGTACACAGATAGAGTGATTAGTGTTTTTTCTCGTTAAAACTTAAACATTAGTGATTAAATAGCAGTAATTACTTTGAACATAGGTTATCCGGTATAGTCATAGCAATAGTTTTTTTGCGAATGAATGCAATGGGTACGGTTGTGACATATTTTCTGGGTACAGTTGTGACAAAAGTAAACAATTTTTATTTTGCTTTTAGATGCCCCGACAACGAGTAAGGAAGACGGAAAGAGGTCAATGTCACCTGCAGCAATATCTAGAAGCTTATGAAGAAGTGAAACACGGGACGTCAATACGGGCAGCTGCGGAAATACACAAAGTTAATCGGATGTCTTTGTTTCGATACATTCATAAACGTAATGCAGCCGGCGATGGCGAAAGCCAGAATGAAGTCAGCGTCAGCATGGGGTATGTTAGCCATAATAGAGTATTTAACGAAGAGCAAGAACAGCAGTTATCAAAGTATATCCAACGTTGCGCGGAAATACATTTTGGTCTTTCCCCAAAAGAGATACGAAAGTTAGCTTTTGAGCTTACGACTAAATACGACCTAAAGCGACCGGCTACCTGGATTGAGAATGAGATGGCTGGGGAGGAATGGTTTCGATCATTTATGAAAAGAAACCCCGCACTGTCTGTTCGTGTAGCTCAGGCTACTAGCCTTTCAAGAGCAACAAGTTTTAACCAGACAAATGTAGAAGCATTTTATGACAATTTGCAAAAAGTAATGGACAGACACGCTTATGAGCCACAAGATGTGTATAATGTTGACGAAACAGGGGTGACTACGGTCCAAAAGCCTGATAAAGTCGTAGCAAGACGAGGCATACGGCAAGTGGGAGCTCTTACTTCCGCTGAACGTGGCACTCTAGTAACGGTCGCGTTTGCAGTTAATGCCTTGGGAAATACTATTCCTCCATTGTTTGTATTTCCACGAGTACGATATCACGAGCATTTTGTGAGGGACGGGCCAGTAGGATCGGTTGGGACTGCTAATCCATCAGGTTGGATGCAAGATGCGTCATTTCTAACATTTCTCGAGCATTTCAAGAAATTATCTAACGCGTCTCCAACGCACAAAGTCTTGCTTGTTATGGATAATCATTCATCTCATATCCACATTAATGCATTGGATTATTGCAAAGAAAACGGAATCACTTTGCTGTCGTTTCCCCCACACTGTTTGCACAAACTTCAGCCCTTGGATCGATCTGTCTTCGGACCCTTCAAAAAAGCTATAAACAGTGCTTGTGATGGATGGATGCGGAGTCACCCTGGAAAAACTATGTCAATCTACGACATACCAGGGATTATCAAAACTGCTATGCCTTTGGCTTTCACACAATCGAACATTTTGGCTGGTTTTTGCAAAACAGGTATTTATCCGTTTAATCGTAATCTGTTCCAAGAAATTGACTTTGCACCGTCTTTTGTAACGAACAGACCAAACCCTGAAACTGAAGAAGAGAATCTTGCAGGATCATCATTTGTAATGGATAGAACAAATCCTAACACTAGAGAAACTAATCCTGCAGGTCAATTTGAAGGAATAACAATTGACACTGAAATGACTTATCCAGCAGGACCATCTGCCAGAACTACCCTTGCAGTGACTAATTCTGCTGAAATTGACAGAACTACCCTTGGAGTGACGAATTCTGCTGAAACAGGCAGAACTGCCTTTGGAGCGACTAATCCTGACGAACTATCTGTTTTTGCGGACGGCCTAAACTTTGAAACTGGAAATCTGGATCTGGTAACAGGATTTCTTACACCGAATGATGAAACACCACCACTTTCACCTTCCTTATTGGGCGAATGTTCAATCGACACTTCAAGCAATTTGCAGCCAACTGCGTCTACCTCAGCAATGCCATTTGTTTTTTCGCCAGAAATTGTTCGGCCTTTTCCAAAGGCTGGACAAAGAAAAAAAAGATGTGCCAGAACTAAAAAGTCGGCCATTTATACAGACACGCCAGAAAAAGACGCAATAAGGCAAGAATATGAAGAAAAAACCAAGCGATTAAAGGCTAAGCAAGTAAAGAAAAATCTTACTGAAATAAAAAAAAAAGATAAAGGAAAAGGTAAGAACAAAGCGAAACAAAGGAAGACATCACCACCAACGTCCAAAGAAGAAGAGTGTTTTTGTCTGGTATGTGTAGGGTCTTATTCTGAAAGTAGAGCTGGCGAAAAATGGATCCAATGCCAAGGAAAATGTAAGCTCTGGTCCCATTTTGAGTGCACAGATGGTAGTCGCCATTACATTTGTCATAACTGTGAAGAGTCTGACTAGATCTCGTTAGGTTACTTTTTAGAAGTTAAAGCTTTTAGTTTATTGATTTTGTTTTTGTTGTTGCACGTCCATACACAAATGTTTATTTAAGCTGTTAACAGCTGATTACAATTTTACTTGATAGTTTGATTAGTATGAAGACTGTTAATAATTAAAGATACTATATAGCCTTACTAGTTTTAAGTGAAACGAATGTTATAGTTATTGTTTCCTGTATTTTACAAAAAAAAAATTGTAAGACATTTATTACATTCCTTATATGTGATTTTAGATTTTAGACAACTCATGTATATTTGAATCTTAAAAAGACACTATGTTTAGTAGCCAATTAACTGATTATTATAAAGACTGATAATAGTTAAAGATGGTACAAAACTTTATATTAGTTATAAGTGATTAAAATGTTTCTTTTTTACCGGCAATTTCACTCAATTTAAGACTTTTATGTGTATTTTGGGACCTGTCACTTTCGACCCCAGGCACTGTCACAACCGTCCTTGGGGTGGGGACGATTGTGACATACTTTTCTTTTTTTTCAAATGGCTCATATAAGCTAACCCTTGCACTTATAGACACAACTGTAGTACTTATATGTAGACAAATGCCCATTTCACTATAAACCAGACCTTGCTTCCAGCTAACTGGAATACTTACGAAATTATAGGCGATCAACTAAAAATTGGCACAACCGTACCCAGTCTACCCTACTCTATATTTTACTGACCTCAATAAAATCTCGTAGTACTATCCATATCGCTTCACACACTGCTTCGAAAAAAGATGATATTGAGCATCTCGGTACTCTGTATAATGCTTCCAATGATCCAAAACAATCCCCAGTAGCAAGATGTCTGAGAACGATTTGCAATTTCACTCTTGCGGGCAAAGCATCCCTCATCATAGTATTTTATTTCTGAATTAACGGTGTAACCATTGTAAGAAGTTTATCAAATTTTGCTTCATTCATGCGAAGATGATTGAGGTATGCATCTGGATCCTCTTCTGCCAATTTTCTCAATAGACGGTTTGACGCTCCTAAAGCTTCCCTTTTTAATACCCATGATCGCACCCACCAACGACGGCGTTTTCTTAGCTTCTTTTTCGATAATTATTTTATTAAATAATCACATATTATTGCAACTCCTAAACGTACGACCTCATTCGACGACATCTTTCGAAGAATATGTGTTGAACAGTTCATTTTCCAGATACCGTGTAAACAGCATTCCTTTCATTTCTGCTCCATTCAACCAAAGTGATTCAATTTGGTTGAACCGTGTATTTTCACCTTAAGGATGTTACGTTCGTTTAACACGTTAGCCGCCAGAAGAGAAAAATGAAAAATTAATTTTTTTCAACTTGGTGCCCAAAGATGCACCTTGGCTAGACATGCAAGGATATATTACTTAGAGTTCTGTAAGTAGAAGGGTTCCGTAGAAAAAAAATAAAAACCCTTTGAGGTCACGGGTGACCTACGTGGCGCTGTAATGTCACAAAATTAAAAACCGTTACTAAGGCGCCGGCGAGGTCACACCTCCGGTCACCCGCACCCCTCAGTCGGTGGCCAACGTTTAGACTGGTAGGACGCGTCAGTTTTTTTCGTGCCGGAATACTTTTTTCGTGCGTGTCGTCAGTTCATTGTGTTTGGATAGTGACAATAATGAATTATGGCTTTGCCGGACTTAAGTTTTGACTTAGATGATATTTCGCAAGAAGATTTACGGGATATCGATTTATTGGAAGCAAGTATCTTTGAAGAGATCATTGATCAATCTTCGACGACAAATCCGTTGAATGATTTACGTGAAAAAGACAACACGGAAAATAGTGAAGATGAGGTTATCAGGCCACCGCTCAAGCGCAGACGTAGGCGACTTCATGTTATAGCAAGCGACTCTGAGAGCGAAACGAACTCAGTCGATGAAGCAGTAGCCGATGTTTTAGCCAACATAACTTCAACAAGTACGTCACAAAAATGGTCGAAGCCACGAGGGCATCAGCCCTCAGTGGTAGCTTTCACAGAACCAACTGGTAAGTAATATTTTTTTACTAGCGAACGCCTGCGGCAGCTCTAAATTCACTCGTGCAATAAAAAACGTATGCATTTTTGACTTCATTTTATCCCACTTTATTTACTAAAAACTACAGAAAGTTTTATCCTGTAGATGGCATTCATGCAGTGATTTTACTTTTCAGGTTTAAAGCAACCGTATGCCAAGAAACTGCAAAATGCGCAACCGGAAGACTATTTTAAATTGATGGTCCAAGATGAAGTATTTCAATACATAGCTGATCAAACCAATTTGTTCGCACAACAAAGTGAAGCACTTGCACTTCAAGGACTTGCAAGGCCTCGAAAGCCTCGATCTCGTACAAACGACTGGAAACCAACTACATGTGACGAGATCAAGAAACTGTTTGGATTAGTCCTTTACATGGGCCTTGTGAGGCTGCCTAAAATATCCCTATATTGGAGTACAGACAAGATCTTTGGTCAAACTTTTCCTGCCACTGTCATGAGCCGCAATAGGTTCGAGTTACTATTGAGGTATTTGCACTTTTCTGACAATGACACGGCCGATAAAAAAGACAGAATTAACAAAATACGGCCACTGATAGATATTTTCAATGAAAATTGTAAAAACAGCTATGGTCCTAAAGAAGACGTCTGCATTGACGAAAGTCAGGTGCCGTTCAGAGGCCGCGTCATATTCCGGCAGTACAATAAGAGTAAGAGGCACAAGTATGGCTTGAAGTTATTCAAGTTGTGCACTATACCAGGGTACACGTGTAAGCTCCAACTGTACGCGGGGAAAAATCATGAATTGGAGAACACAACTCCGTTAAAAGTTGTAATGTCTCTGTGTGACCACATACTTAACTTAGGTCACACAGTAGCAACAGATAATTGGTATACTAGTCTTGACCTGGCTAATGAACTAATCAGCAAAGATACTCACCTTGTTGGCACCCTTAGAAAGAATAGGAAAGGTTTGCCAAAGAATGTTGTGGAGGCCAAACTGGGAAAAGGGGAATCAATTGCCATGGAGAACGAGCGTGGAATATGTGTGTTGAAGTGGAAGGACAAACGAGATGTTTTGATGCTTTCCACCAAACATTCAAAGGGATCATCAACAATCCGTAAAAAGGGTAAGATTATCAAAAAACCGAGGATGATTTTAGCTTATAATAAAGCAAAAGGAGCGGTTGACATGAGCGACCAAATGACGGCATATTCTTCGCCATTACGCAAAACCATAAAGTGGTATAGGAAACTGGCATTTGAACTCATTCTGAACACCGCGATGGTAAATGCATGGGTTATGTACACAGAAAACACTAAAAACAAACTTAGCATTGTTGAGTTTAGACGTCAGCTAGTCGACTATCTTACCAATCCAGGGAGCGTTCACAACGAAGAAGCAACAACGGAAAGACCAAAAAGAAAGAAGCACACATTGTCGAAAAAAGAAGGGCCAGTAAGGAAGACAAGACGTTATTGTGTGGAATGTTACAAAGACGCTGCTAAGACGTACGGTTCAAGAGAGGCCAAAAATAAATCAAAAAAAGTAGCAACGTATTGCAAAATGTGCCCAAGTGAACCGTTTTATTGCCTTCCTTGTTTTAATAAAATTCATGTTACAAAATAAGAGATAATAAGTGTTACAATATTAGTCCTTAAGGCCTTTGAGCATGTGTGGCCACTGAAAACAAAAGACGCCTATTTTGCCCATTGGTATTTGTCTTAGAGTATTTCGTTTATTGATTTAGTGTACATTTTTTTGAAGATTTTTGTGTTAAGCTTTCCTTATTATATTCTTGATCACAATAAAATGTCTTTTTTTAATTCCTTACACTTTCTAATTTGCATCGTTCGAGTGAACTTAAAATTTTCCCATACTAAATTCCTATACTTATCTGACAACCATTAGTATTTTTTTTTCAAAAATCTACATTATTATTCGTCTAAACTATAATAAGAGGTATCTACCCTCAAAAAATGGTGTCTCTACCTCAAGCCATTTGGACTCTACGCGTATGCCAGCAGTCAATGAAAGAAAAAGTCATGAATATTCTTCTATGTTCAGAAAAATCTTACAATTTCATAGAGGGTCAAAAACCAAGCTGTATCCGTTATATTACAGCGCCGCTCCGGTCACTTCCCATTGATAAATGCAAGCTAGAAATGTCCTACGGCCCAAAAAAACATTTTAAAAACAGGTCTGCCTTGAGGTCACGGGTGACCTACGTGGCGCCTTAATCTAGGTTAGGCGTAGGTCACCGGTGACCTACATGGCGGCTAACGTGTTAAGTAAAATCGATAATCAACTAAGCATTTTAACGAGTACAACACTAGTTTTGACAGCTGACACTGACAGTTCTAGACGTGAATTCAAAATAATCGATTTGAAACAAAGTAAATAAACAAACAAAATCAACATGAAGCCCAAAAATCACCCAAAGGCTAGTTTATCCACTTGAGAGAACAATCATGAACCCTGTTCAAAGAATGTTAAGGCATGAGTGTCTTGTTTATGTTATCAGACACGCTGTCACCGTTAAAAACCTGTTCAAAACATTTCAAAGAGCCACTCGAGCATATTCAGGTAGAATCTGAGCGCAACGTACGATACGTCCAACGTACCAGCAATCCACCACAGAATTGGATATTCAATAGTCGTGCCGTACCGGCCACAATAAATTCTCTACATTATCTACTAATCATTCAAAGCAACATTGTGGTCGCCGCGTACTACAGAATCGAAAAATTTACGAAGTAACTACATAAATCTCTTAGTGTTCAAGTTTTGATGTGGTTGAAAGTGATTTTGTTTTTTGGATATTTTAAACTCCATAACTCAAATTTTGTAGGAAATGAAAGAGCGACGCAGATGTACATCGGTGCGGCAGTTAGAGCTCTTAATAGAATTTCTCGAAGCTCATCGAGCTCTTGAACGAGTAAGGTCTAAGGAGGCTCGTGCAGTTGCAGCTCGATTATGGCGTGATTGTGCTGAGATCCTCAATGCAGTAGGGCCTGCCAACACAGGGAAAGAAGAAAGAAGTTAAAGGTACCTACTTCTTTTATCTAATCTTAGAATAATTAAAAAACATTAGATGTTATGCATCATTCATAGATTCCAACAGGTATGGAATGACTACAAGTGCCGGGTCAGAGCAAAGTTGGTCACCATAAATGCTAGCCAACGACCTACTGGTGGTGGACCCAGTAATGCCCCTACTTTGACACCAATAGAGGAAAGACTAGCTAACATTTTGGGCAGGGACATTGGCCCCCTGGCTGATGTTAGACATAACCAATTTGCTAGTAATGTGAGTAACTACAAACCAATTTTGACATTATTACATCAAAATGCAAACTTTTGTGATGCATGGCATGGTATTTTCTAATGTCCTTGTCACTTGTACTGGCATTTATCAAAAATACAATATTACTACTTATCCTTAAAGGGTGAAGTTACGGTGGTGGAAGCAGTTGTTAACCAACCACTATATTTAGAAGAGGTTCAAGATGCTTCACCAGCATTACTGTAATTAAATAATACTATCTCAATCAAATTGACTGCAAGAATAATATTATAGAGGTATCTTGTTGATTATTTTCTATGTTTTTACTTGCAGTTTCAATCTTAAGTATATTTGTGGCCAGCAGTTAGCATTCATACTGGAAAAAAATATATTATAGAATATCCTACTTAATATTATAAACGCGAAAGTTTGTGTATGGATGTGTTGATCTTTTGTTAGCCAGCAACCCTAGCGTTCCACAGTTACATAGGTCATAAATAACAAAACACATTAATAAGCTACTGTTTATCATTTAGTTAAATGTATCTCATTACATTTACTTATTTTTTTACATAGACATTGTGTTTGAGCCAGATTACAGTATTTTCTAGATAGTTCAAATGCAGCTATACTCGAAACCCAAGCAACGACACCCAGCGCTATTTCGGCAATAGGCATATACCTCCCTATCAAAAGTGCTGCATTATTATTATTCCTGGTGCCGCACAATGCGCCTGAGAGTACAGCGGGGGGAGGGTGAAGAGGCATGCCGCCGTGGCGCTGCGCTGGCCGAATCGCCAGTCGCGTTTCGCATACTACCGCGCTCTGGAAGCTGCCCGATATTTCTGCAGTTTTTCAAAACACTACATAAGAACTCATGGTGGATTATAATAAAGATGTATACATGTACCTACTATTTGTGAACGTATTGTGAAGTAATTGGTGGATAAGTCAGTCCGTTTCACGTACGAAAAAGTCCTCGCTGCATCTATCATTGTGTGTTGGAGTCAAGAAGCAAAGGTTAGTGGGTTTCAGTTGTATTATGGATTGTCTGGTGATTCTGTAATCCGTGTCAACAAGTTCCCCGGCCGAAACACATTGTATAAATAATGTAATAAGTAATCATAATATCTGTACCAGATTGTCTATTGTTGTGGAAGCATCTTTGATTAAATACATAATGGCAACTCAGTTTTGTGGCGGGTCACAGACTAGTAGTATCATACTATTCAGTCTGTGGACATCATTCTCTTTTGGAGAGGAATAGATTCTCTTTGAACTTGCTAGTCTGATTAATCTATGCTTGCCACAAGCTTATAAAAAGAGGCGTAGGTGATTTTTCATGTTTGTTATCCGTTTACATCGAGCTCAGGAATACGATTTAATTGTAAATATCTATTGCGTTGGATAATATACTGCGGATTCAAGATCTGTGTGGTGTTATTTCCCGCCATCCTCATCAAAATAACACTTTGTTTCTCTTTCACGCTCAAACGGCGGGGGCAATTTTGAAGAAATTTGGTATAGAGGTAGATAAGGCGCTGGATTAACACACAGGATACATTTCATCATCATCATCATCATCCATCACCACGCGGGTGAAAAAGCGTAATATGCTTGGGCATAGCATATACAAACTACGAGTACTAATATTATAAACGCAGAAGTTTGTGAGTATGGATGTGTGGGTCTTTGTTACTCCGTTACGCTCAAATCATATATAGGTAGTATTGACAAATCGCCGAGCAAGACATGACAGCACAGTACAGTTTGAAAAATTAAGAAAAATATAATTAAAATGTATTATCGAATCAAAGAGGAATAAAAACGTATAACTAGTGACAAAGTGTATGTAGACTTCTTATCTTAACATCATTTAAAGTAAACCTATGTAAAAAAAGTGATAAAAAAGTGAAGCTTACCTTTGGATGTACCACAGTGGGAAAGAGTGAACTATTTATTAGCCACAGATGTAAGTGCTAACTACAATACAATAAACATAGGTATGAAAATATCCACATTATTCGTAAAAGCACTGGCACTCCAGAACAATATCGAACACAATAATATAAGGTAAACGAACCAGTTAACATTTACATATTATACCAACAAAATAAATGTTATGTTATTGGAGGTAGATGTATTTCAATTAACAGGCGACAGCTAATAAGACTTACGTGGTTGATTACATCACTTAGTTAACATTTTGGAACCCACTCTCAGTTGCTCGTATAGCTCAGTCGTAACATGTGCAGATATCGATTAACGAGCACGAAGTTCAATCCCCGCTGGCGGATTGTCATTTTGCACTCTTGACAAACTGTTATATTGAAATAAACGTTCATTTAACTGTATTGTGTTCCTACTACATAATTGATAACAAAATAAGTAAGCAGTTAATACTTATTTACTTGCAAAATGGATAATATAACAGTCCGAAACCCATTGCTACGATCAAGGTCGCTCCAAGATTTATCTATTTTAAATTATGCTGTTAGCTCAACAATGGAGTCATCAATACTGGATGCGACTATGAAAAGTTTGCCTATGACTTTGGATGTGGAATCTTCAAATGTAATTGAATTGAAACAAGAAGTGGAGGACCTACATAGCCAGTTAACTACTGCCCACGGGGAAATTGAAAACCTAAATCTGGAAAATACTAATTTAAAGAAAGCCCTAAATGATAAGGATAGACAGATTTATCTGCTATTGAATGTTTCAAGAGACATGACCCAATCAAGTGACACTGGCCACATTGCTAAGGAAAGATCAACGGCTACCAATACACCTTTTATGAAAAGAAAAATGGCAAATATTAAATGTAATATTGCATACTTTTCGCCCTTAAACTACAAGCATCTATATACTACTACGCCGGACCGGACCTGTAAATTAAAAATGCATTCATGCTCAACACCTCAGCGAAGAGCATGTGATCAAATCATTACACCCTCTACGATCACAGTGGCAGCTCAGGAGCAGCGGGAAGCTACTCCGATTGAACTGGCAAAACGAAACTCTACCACCATAAATCAGGAAATCAACACAACGCATAAGAAAATTTCTAGTACAAAAAAAGCAGTTAAACCCAAGATACTGATTTTCGGAGATAAGAGAGTGCGTAGCTTGCCACAAGAAATAATGAAAGATAGAACAGGGGGTTGGAATGTTACCCATGACATCATTGGCATAATCAAACCGAATGCTATATGTTCACAAATCTTATCTGGTTGTAATAAAATTGCTGAATCTTTAAATACTAATGACATTATAATTCTTGCAGTAGGGTTGCATGACAAAAACCCTTTAAAAATATTAACAGACCTTTGTTATACATTATCGAAAATTAAGAAAAATAAAATATTTATAGTGAACGTAAGCAAAAATGCCAATTTTAATGTTAAAATGCTAAACACACACCTAAGATCTTTGACGAGAAATTATGATAACTGTCATTTTCTTGAAATTCATACTAATAAACATGCATTCATAAATAATAATTTGGGAAATGCCCATAGAAATTACTTGAAAAATATTGTGTTAAAAATAAATGTAGAGTTTGCATATCTGCACCACCGTAATATATTCCTGAGTGCTATGAAAGAAGGCAAGTCACTCAACTACTCTCAAAATTACAGTAATACGATATATTTAAAACAAGATATTTATGCTGCTCTCCCACAATCTTCTTTATCTGATAGAGAATCGACACAGTCAAATAACAGCTCAAAAAATCTTTTTCGTGACCAATCAAACACACAGAACTACAATACTACATCAAAACATAGCAAGTGTATTGGGCAAGCAGGAACTACTTTTGCTCAGTTTACTGGATCTGTCTAAGAAGATCGGTGAAATAGACATCGTTTGCTTAACGGAGACCTTCATAAAACGAGGCTCTGAATCAAATCTCAAACTTGATAGTTATAATCTAGTTGCACAATTCTCTAGAGATAAAAAAAGAAGAGGTGGCTCATGTATTCTTGTAAAAAATAATCTAGAGTGTCAGCCCTTGCAAACGCTGATTGAACCTATACCTAGACATTTTGAGGTATGTGCTACAAAAATACTACCTTTAAACATTATTATAGTATGTATCTATAGAGTACCTAGTCTGCTGTCTCATGACCTAGATGTATTTTTTGAGTCTTTTGAGAAATTACTACGTAAAATTAATATTAATAATAATAAAAAGGTCATACTCTGCGGAGACTGGAATATAGATATTTTGAAAAACAATAATATATCGAAACGTCTCAATTCTTTACTATTAAATTATAATTTAAAGAATCATATTATTCAGCCGACTAGGAAAACATCATGTTTGGACTTGATTGTTAGCAATTTTGCTCTAGCAGAAAGTGACATTCATTACTTGGCTCTGTCGGACCACGAAACTGCCCAAACGCTATCATTCCAAACCACCTATAAACAAACTAAGCCTAAATTATGGTTTGAAAAAAGGCGGGATTATAGTACTGAGAATTTAAATAAATTTAAGGAGTGTATGTCAAGTTTGTCATTTGTCGACGTGCTTTCACAAACTGATTTAAATATGGCGTTTAATACTTTACACGATACTCTAATATTATTTTATAATCTATGCTTTCCAATAGTAAAAATTAAAATAATTACAAAACCTGTGAAGATGAAATGGATCACAAAAGAATTAAAAAAATGCTGTTTGCGTAAACGAACATACTATCTTAAATACAGTCTATCATCGGCAAATAAAAAGCTTAATTATAAAAGATACCTAACCTACTCAAAAATATTGAAAAAATGTATTTTATGTGCCCAAAAAATCAACAATACCAACTTTATACATCAATCCACTAACCGTTGCAGTGCAGCGTGGAAACTTATAAATGATAATGTTAATAACAGATCTAAACCATCCAATATCAAAGAAATTATGCAAAATGATACCGTGTACAATGACCCCCAAACAATTGCTAATCTATTTAATAACTACTTCGTTGGATCTAACAATAATGTAATTCCAAGCACAGCTACAAACAATTATAATTCTCTTGAGACAAAGTTAAGTAAAACAATATTTTTAACTCCAACCGACCCGCCAACCGTGCTTAAAACAATAAAATCTTTGAAAAAGTCTAATGCAACAGGCTATGACGATATAAATACTCACATTTTGAAGTTCTGCTCAATTCAGTTATCCATACCACTATGCTACTTAATTAATTTATCGTTCTCAGAGGGAGTATTTCCAAAGCGCTTGAAATACTCTATAGTAAAACCCATATTTAAAAAAGGCAAAGAGTGTGAAATGAATAATTATAGGCCTATAACCCTCATTCCTATTATTTCGAAATTATTTGAAAAAATTATGACTTCAAAACTAATTAGCTTCATCGATCTTCATAAAATACTGAAACCAGAGCAATATGGCTTCAGAAAAATGAGCTCTACAATTGACGCTTGCTTTAGCCTTATAAAAATGATAATGGAAAGTCTTGATAAAAAAATGCCTATAGTAGGAATATTTCTAGATATGAGCAAAGCCTTTGATTTTGTTAACCACAAGACTTTATTGCAAAAGTTAGAAAATTATGGTATCCGTGGAAAAGCTAACGAATGGATTAACAGTTTTCTTAGCGATAGATATCAAAGTGTCGAAATAAACAAAATAGTAAAAAAAACTAAAACTACGTTCCGCTCGCAGTATCTTCTAAATCAGCGTGGAGTACCGCAAGGCAGCGTTCTAGGCCCACTGCTGTTTATTCTTTACATAAACGATTTGCCAAACTGCATAAAACAGCCCTGCTTACTCTTTGCAGATGATACCACAATCATAGTTAAATGTACCAATAAGTCTACATTTGAGGCAGAAGCTAATGAAGCTTTAACTAACGTATTGAATTGGCTTGATTATAATGACTTATCAGTGAATATTAGCAAAACAAAACTAATAGAATTTCAAACGTACAATAGCACACCTATGAATATTAATGTTTTACACGATGGTAATGTTTTAGAGCAAGTAAGTGATACGGTATTTCTTGGTGTAACAATAGATAAATACTGCAACTGGAAAGCTCATGTACATAATTTATGCATGAAACTGGACAGATTTGTTTACGTTCTCTATCGACTCACCCAAATAGCTTCGAAAGAAGCCGCTCTATCGGCTTATCACGGATATGTTTCATCCTGTCTTAGGTATGGAGTCATTCTGTGGGGATTTTCGGTAGATGCAGAAAAAGTGTTCCTTGTTCAAAAAAAATGTATACGTTCGATCTCTGGAGCAGGCTTTCTAGACAGTTGTAGACCACTTTTCAAGCATCTGAAAATATTACCTTTTCCTTCGCTTTATATATATGAAATCTGTTTATTTGTCAAGAAACATCCAGCTCTGTTCAAAATACATAAAGATGTAATAACGAGAAGTTGTAGAAATGTAAATAAATTATACGTATATACACAGAGACTTCGATTAAACAGTCAAAATGCCAACTGTATGGCAATACGAATATTTAATAAGTTACCTGACATTTATAAACAATTTAATGATAATGAATTTAAAAAGAAAGTATTTAACTACCTTTTGGACAAAGCTTATTATTCTGTACAGGACTACCTAAGTGACAAATAATATATTTTTTTTTTTTTTCTCTTTTGACATATTATTAATGATTTTACTATACACAATTATAATGAATGTTTTAGTTTCCAATTTATGTAAATACAATGGCAATGTAGCAAGCACATTGTTTCTAAAATAAAATAGAAATTTAATAACCTAAATTATAACAAGTATTTGTACGCCTAATCGGGCAGAATTTTGTTGGAGCTTAACAATGCTGTTACATCTAAGCAATAATTTATTACCCAAAATTCTAACAAATAAAATTATTTCAAATTTCAAATTTCAAATTTCAAATTTCAACGGCGGAGGCAATTTCGACGAAGTTTGGTATGGATGTAGATGAGGCGCTGTGTTTCCGCCGAAGGTAGCTGCGGTGATTTTCAATAATATCACCTTACGTGCTTCAGAACTTATTTATTTTTGATGCTTTGGTACATAGTTTAAATGTAGTAGTTATGATAAATAATGGAGACATGGTAAGTAATTCCTCGGTAGATCGTGTGAAGTGAAGTGGCGCTGAGGTGCAGTGACAGCCGTACGTACACCCTTTTCGCACCCCGCCGACTCCCCGCTGTCGCCTTCAGAGTTGATGCAAAAGATTAACGTTGTAAATACGCTGGATTAATACATAGGATACTTTTCATCATCGTCCATCAACACGCGGGTGAAAAAGCGTAATATACAACAATGTGACTGTTTGGGCACATCATAGACAAAATAATAAAATCTCCGCCTACGTCATGATCGTAATGATGACAGTTCTGTCAAAGTTTGTGTCATCTGATAGCTTAGTCAAAAGCCAAGTCAATTTGACAGCTCGATAGACTCGACTAGACGTGCTCGGCGACTGTCAAGGGTGATGAAATGTAATGACAGTTTTTTTTTCCATGGTGATTAATTTTATATTTGTATGAACGTAAGTTCTGTATTTTATTATTAATGTTAACTGATTGATATACTTTTCTTTTGTACGGGGTCCCATTTTCAAGACATACTACATTAAAAAAACAATCTAGCCTAAAAGGCTAATAAGTAATTTAAATTTAACCTAAAAAGAACCTGGAAGGAACATGTTGCTAGTGTGAGTTCAAAATTAAGCCAATTTTCTTATGCATTATATCACCTGAACAAAATTGTTAATGTTTCTACTGTATTGACCTCCTATCATGGTCGAGTGGAAAGTGTATTACGCTACGGTGTTATATTTTGGGGCAACTTAGTTATCAAAATTAAAGCTTTGCCCAAAAGAAGTGTGTAAGAGCCATATTTGGTCTTAAACGGAGAGACAGGTGTGTTCCCTATTTTCGAAAGTTTAATTCAAGTCTCAGTCTTTGCAAGATTAAACTTGTATTTATTTGACACATTACACACTAAAAGACATTAACATAAAATTAAATCATCTAAGCTGTTACCTATTTTTTTTAGGTACCTATCCTACCTCGATCTAAGGCAAGCCCTAGGGGTTGAATAACGAAATTAAAAATTAAATGCGAAAACATTTGGGAGGATGGTTTTATTTTCCTCCAAGCTTAACCTATTTACTTTTGGTTAAAATATTAATAACTAACTAGTAGCTGCCCGGCCCGACCGTACGGTGGGAAGAGGGTTAGCAAAAAAAGAAAGAAATGCTATCGCCGTGGAAGCAGGAAGAGCCGCAAAGAGAATGGAAGTTAAATAAAAGCCCCCTTTCCCTTTCCACACGTGAATTCTTCGCATACATTTTAATTTTTATCATTGTGAACTACAGCTATGAATCATCATGCCAGCATGTGTTGTGAAGTGGTGCAGGATCCATACAAGATTAAAATGTCCAGGAATCACTTTTATTAAAAGTAGTAGCAAAATCATAATTATATTAAAATATGTTCAAATACGTATACAAACCGAGATGGTCAATACTATGCAAAATAAAGTCAGTCTATTTTTGTTTAATGTATATTTCTTACAGAACTGAATATTGAAATGTAACAGCAATGTATTTTGCATAATTTGTTTTATTTTCATTTTCTTGCCGATCCAATGCAGTAAAATAAATGCCTTACTGCACTTAAGCTAGAAAGACAAGAGTATGACTAGACGCCTGTGAAAACCAGCATTATATACTTACTCCATTCGTTTTGACGAAAAAAAAAATAAAAAAGTAAATTGAAAGTAATTGTATATGTACCATGTTACACAAAACTGCAGATCCTGCCAGGTACAGTAAGAACCTACTGTTTTTTTTAGTAATGTTATTATGTATATCGAATCTTATATTAAGCATTTTTACGCTGATGATTCGTCCCGAAAAAATAATCAACATCACTGAAAAATGGTTTCGCCTATATATACTCGAAGGGGTAAGCAGCGGTGTTTTCAACGCCTACATTTAACTTGTTTGTTTTTTTTGTTTGTGCCTTATGGGTCCCCGACACGATCAAGTGCACTTGACAAGTCTCACGTGATTGACAATTTCACTTGACGAGGGACTTGACGCGACTTGAAGGTTGACTGAAAGAGGCGATGGTGCAAGGAATGGTATAAAATGAGATATCGATTCACGCATGAACATTTGCAAAGAACTCTTCAAGCAACTGAGCCGGACGATTATAAAAATTTTCTACGAATGGACAACGATTCTTTTAAAACATTGTTAGAGTTGATTCGACCCAATATTGAAAAGCAAGATACCAATATGCGACAAGCTATTCCTGCCAGCCAAAGGCTCTCTATAACTCTAAGGTACTCAGTCACTGGTATGGACTTGGAAGATTTAAAGTTTATGTGTGCTGTCGCTCCTCGTACTTTGGATTTAATAATACAGGAAACGTGTGAGGCTATAATTCAAAAGTTAAAAGAAAATATTCGGGTATGTATGATATTTATTTATTTTCATTTATATTCATCTTAACCTAAATAATCATAATAAAAATTAAATGTGATTGTGAAATATGAGAGACAAAAAAGAAAACTTTTTAATGGTTTTTGTATTTTATCTTGTATATCGGTTGTGCAACCGATTCATACCCAAAAAGTTCTGTTTGGTCTATATACGTAGTCTCTCGATTCGTTTAATAAGTTACTAAAAAGAATAGAAGTGTGTTAAGAACTTAGCCGCAGTATCTGATTCTTCTTCTTCAGTAGTTGGTTCTGGTATATGAATTACAGGCTGTTCATGAGACTGACTTGGCGCCTGCATAGGTTGAGATGGCACAATTATGAGTGATTTGGCAGAACCATGCACCGGTGTCTTGCTTATGACTTGTGAGTGTGACTGTTGTGGTGCGGGTGATTGGTATGTCAAAGTTGAGTGGTGCCCACTTGGTGATGGTGACTGGTATGTCAAGGTTGAGTGGAGTGCATTTGGTGATGGCACAGGTGATGGTGACTGTTGTGGTGCGGGTGATTGGTATGTCAAATTTGAGTGGTGCTCACTTGGTGATGGTGGCTGGTATGTCAAGGTTGAGTGGAGTGCATTTGGTGATGGCACAGGTGATGGTGACTGATGTGGTGCGGGTGACTGGTATGTCGTAGTTGAGTGGTGTACATTTGGTGATGGCACAGGTGATGGTGACTGATGTGGTGAGGGGGATTAAGCTTTTGTCGCTCGCTATTATTTTGACAGCTCGATACACTAGACGTGCTCGGCGACCGTCAAGGGGGATGAAATGTAACACAAACACCGTCAAGGGTGATGAAATGTAATGACAGTTTTTTCAATGGTGATAAATTTTATATTTGTATGTATTCGTAAGTCCTGTTTTTTATTATTAGTGTTTACTGATTGATACACTAAGTATTTAAATTTTCTCATATTTTCTCTTGGATTTCTATTATAGCAATTGCGTTTGACCATGTACATATTTTATGACATAATGATAGATGGAGGTCTGGTCAGGGTGAGGTCTTGGATAAGATTATAAGCTCCTCGAAGTACTAACCCTGCGCAGACGTAGTCGCGGGCACCAGCTAGTTAAATATATTTTTGGTAAAATGAATATGCGAAAGTTTTTTAATCTCACTTCACTACATTGCGAAGAAAGAGTCTCTTCTAATTACTTCTAGACGAAAACTTAATAAATTAATCATAATTGGCGGGACATAAAATTCATTGAAATGTAAAAAGTATCCGATATAAAAAAAGCAAATAAAAAACATTGTTTATATTATTGACGTGGTCCAATCCACTTGTTGCATTACATCGTCGGCTCAGTTTTCCATTGCCTGACGTCGGTTTGAGGGTTGATATTTTTTTCACAGAAAGGTCACGTTATTATATGAACACACGCCAAGTTTCAATACCAGAAAACGCGTAGTTTTTGAGAAAAAAATTATTGAAAATCAATTATTTTTGCAATATTTACGTGAATCCATACCACAGATTATGTAGAAAGTGATGTTTGGTAGGGATGGTTATAAGGGAAACTTCACAGACTGGTTAATAGAATATTCATGGCGAAGAAAAATAAAAATAGCACATAAAGATGTTTTTGAAGAACTAATAAAAGCAATACAATATGTGTATAAAATTGATTAATAAATTATTAATTAGTATTTAATATGTTTTATTTTAACAGTACCTATTAGGGCAGATATCAAATAAAGGTTAGGTTCAACTTAAATCAAAGAACTGAATTGATTGACTCTCACTCTACTTGGTACGAGAATGTCCTACCTCTAGTGTTTTTATAAAGTCTGAAGCGCTTAGCTGCCTCTGCCTGCTGTTTGTTATAATTGTAGGCATCAGACGAGCCAGAGCCGCTGAGGCTGGTTGTCAAAGGTGACCAACAAGCTGAAGCTGCGGAGGTGATGGTCTTACCTTGTTTTTTACAATTATTATTAATTTTGGGTTGAATTATGAATTGACTGGCACAAGATTGATATTAAATGTTGTGGGGATGGGTAAGGGTTTGGTCTCTGATGGTAACAATAACCCTCTTATGCATATTTTACAAGAAAACAATATACAGAAATCTAACGACATTATAAATAAGAACACCACACGAAAAAAAATTAGGTTAGGTTGAAACTGCGACAACCAACGCGCGAGCCGAGCGAGCGAAGCGAGCGTGCCGCGGCAGCGGCCGGCGTTACGTAAAAGTCAGTTACACATCCAACAAAACAATAAATTAGATCAGCGAAGTGTTAAATAACGTGAGGTCATGATTTTACAAAAATAAGCATAACTCAAAAACTATGCATTACCTTGTAATAAAAATGGTGAAAAAGGGAGGGGAGGACCCTATCCTTCCCCCCTTCAACCCCCTATTTCATGCCAATCTATTAAAAAATATTATCTTAATTTTAATCCATAAAATTAGGAAAATTAAAAAAAAAGTAAAAAAGGGGGGGTTCCCGTGCTTATTATTAGAAGAGGGGGGAGGGAAACCCCTCCCCCCATCCCCCTCCCCCCTCCCCCCTTAATTCGGCGGCAGTCAATGGAAAGTCGTACCACATCGTCCACGCCGCTACGACTCAGTTGTCATAGTAGACGTTGCAGCGCGCGCGTGAACCAATCCCTGCTTTCCTTCTGAATTTAAGCCAATTTAACCAAAAATGTCTATTTGTAACCTCGGAAGTAACTCGTATTTGGAATCATACGTCGCTTTGGTTTGTAGGACCACTTTATGTGTGGAATTTGTTCTGAGTTATGCTTCCTGACTTATTATTATTCGTAGGGGCCAGTACTGTCAGAGAAGCCGAAACCCCCACTGGGTGGGTTCCATATTCCTACACGGGGTAGTTCTAAGTGCCAAAGGTTGATTAATAAAAAAAATGTTAAGAGGGCGTCACCCAGCTTGACAAGGGTCAAGCTGAGAATGTTACTTGTTGATGAATCCGTAGGCAGTGAACCGGCCGACGGACGGTCAGCTACGGCGAAGGCGGGCCTCCTGCGGGGACTTCGCGAAGAGACTCCCGGACAAAAAAAAGCCCTGGAAATGATAAAATTATGCTTATGAGGCCGCTCGAGAAGGAAGGGTTACATTTACCTAACCATCATGACCCAATACTCGACTTTTAAACAGAAAACGTAAAAGAAATCAAAGCTTTACTTTTGAAGATTATTCTTAACTAGTACATGCAATATGCAATTAGAGCAACTTTGGTGGAATAATAACGTTGTGAAATTAAATCTTATTGTAATTGTTATTACGACCATGAACCACGAAGAGTTAATTAGTGGTTTGAGATGTTTACTTCTATACAGAATAATGATTCACTTCACAGAGAAACCATACGTCCATAAATTTAGGTAGGTAAACAATGAAATTGCCAACGTAGCATATTACCAGCAGTGCAAGTAGTACCTACAAACGGTTCAGTAAAACGGGCGAATGGTATAGTTTTGGAGTCGGTGCAAATTTAATTATCTACTGGTACCACATAGAAAATAATAAAATACCAAACCGATGTTCAACCACTGAGCTAAACAAACGGTGTGATGATGTTAAGCGTCACGCTTGCCTATACCCATTCCGAGCCCGGGTACTCCTTGTACTTACCTTTAAAACAAGGTTGGCGAGTTGGGTGGAATTTGGAGAGCTCGTCTGCAGCACGACGTAGTCTGTGGTATTCCATGACGGCAGCCTGCCTTTCTCCAAATTCCGCGGGACAGACTTGCACGTCTACACTCCACTGAGCGCCGAAGCAGAAAGAGAGCGGCGCGCGGGGCGACCGGCGCTTTTAAAGGCTCGATGACGCTAGCCGCGAGCGACAGCATCGGCGGTGGCGCGCGGGGCGGTGTGAATCACAACTTGGGTGGTCTGTTTACTACGCCCGCAAGGATGCTGACCTCTAAAGCACCTTGGCTCAAAACCAACGCGTGTGCAGTTTTGGCCGTAACCATACCCCAAAAGCCCCAGGAATTTAATAATAATCGTAATCTAATAGACTGCGTCTTCTTATATAACATTTTAAATAACAATATTAACTCTGCAGCTCTGCTAGAAAATATACACTTTAAAATACCGCGATCATCTTCTTTAAGCTCCTCACGTTCCAAAGATACTTTCTATATTCCTTCGGCCCGTACCAATTACGGTAAAAATGCCTTTTTCAGACGCTCATGTACATTTTATAACAGGTTCCTAGATGGCACAGATATATTCTTTGATTCTTTGTCTATCTTCAAGAAAAAAATATTGGACTTAATGTAAGCTTAAAATGTGTCAGATTCAGATTCAGATATTTTATTGCTTCCATATACAATGTAAAGGTGTTAAAAAAAAGTACATAAAGTCTTATATGACCCTGTCGGGCACCGCAAAGTAAGAAGAGAGGAAGACGCAATTATGGTTATATAAATATAAATTAATTTGTAACATATTGGTAGAAATAATTTAAATGTCAATAGTTAATTATATCGTAATTATATTATTTTTCTTTCAAAAATTCGTCTATTGAGTAATATGATTTGTTTTGTAGAAATACGAGTAGTTTTAGTTTAGCCATAAATATTTTGTCATTTTGTTCACAATCAATCAAAATATATTGCGACTATGCAGGTCAGTCTTGCATTTGTATCTGTATATATTTTTTGTGGGCCTACACACTTTACGGAGTGCGTGTATTGTTATATGATATTAAAGTTGTAACGATATTTGCTATACATACAGGTATGTATGTGAGAAATATTATCTCTCATATCCGTCATTAATATCTTCAACGACTATATAATATTTATAAAAAATAATGGTAAAGTAGGTCTTTTTGTACTTAATTACATAATAATTATAAGGTGTGTGTAATGCTGTTTTTACCTGAAAAATTTAAAAAAAAAAAAAAAATATTAACCTCGAAATTCTAGCTGGTCCCCTTCGCTAAACCTGCAACAGAGACGGACTCGCTGATGCAAAAAATAAAAAAATAATACAGGGCGACTTTTCAACAATAAATAAACAAAACCAACCTCAATGTAGTGCTAGTAGAATCATGACATCAAGCACCTTGCTGAAACCAGGCCAGAGGCTACTGCACTCTATCACCACTCACACCCGAGAAAACAGGGAAGTGTGTGTTAAGATAAAACTGTTATTAATTAGGTTCATATAAATGCTAAAAAAACTCCGTAAAACGGACAATGAGCTCCGTAGAAACGGAAAAGGTACAAAATAAAACAAACAAAATACTGCTGTAACCGTATATGTAGTTGGTTTCAGTAGACAGCCTTCAGTAGACAGTCGATGTTATGGAAAACTACTAAAGAAAACCTCCAAAGGAACATCTGAAAACTCTCACTATACTGTACTATATTGGGCCACTTGTGTGGACCCAAGTATCGAATTTTGAAGCCTAGGCTTCAAGTACCAAGAAAAGACGACAGAGACCAGGAACTCATTATAATAAGGCGCAAAGCCCTTACATGCTGGACAACCAGTCTCACTATCAGAATCAGAATCAGAATATATATATTGCAAGAACTGTGTACAAAAGATGTTCATAATAACTAGAGTATCAACAGTTTACCCATTTCGGGCGTGCAATTTTTTGTATGAAATTATATAAAACTAACGAAAACTGTATAAAACTAACTAATAATAATTACACATAAAGCATTTACATTACACCCAAAACGAAATAATAATTATACAAAGGAGTAAGTATTTACATTTGCTTGGCTTAACTTGTTATAATTCAATAAGACTAAATATTTAGTTATCATCTAAGTATTCTTTAAGACTATAATAAGTTTTTATTATAAGCCAGGCATTTAATTTAATTTTAAACTGTGGTAATTCTAATGACTTCAATTCTGTAGGCAAATGATTATAAATTTTAATGGCAGTATAGAAAGAACTATTGTAGAACATGGAATTATTTACTTGACGAATGCATATGTTGTACTTTTGTTTACATCGCAATATGTCAGCACGGCTTGAGTGAATGTTATAGAAGTAAGTTCCATTATTCTTTATAAATAAGCATAGTTCTAATATATAAATTCCTGTAACGGTGAGAAAGTTATTTTCTTTAAATACATTTCGTAATGTATCAGTACTTTCTAAATTATAAATAATACGGAGGTATTTCTTCTGTAAAATAAAAGTTGATTCTACTTCAACCGAGTTCCCCCAAAATATAATGCCGTAACTCAAGTGAGGATATACATTGCCATAGTAGGCGTTTGTAGCAATGGCTTTTGAAGTAGAATCTTTAATTATTGATAGAGCATAGCAGTATTGAGCTAGTTTGATATTCATTTTATGTATATGTTGTTTCCAGTTTAAGTTAGTGTCTAAAATTACTCCCAAAAAAATTGTTTCTTTGACTAAATCGACTTTACTGCCGTTATTTTCAATATTTAGCTGTAGAGATTGTTGTTTATAGTTTTTAAACTGAATTAATTTTGTCTTATCAATATTTACCTTTAAATTTATATTATTTAGCCAATTAACGATATTTTTTTAGGTATTATTTTTTCGGATTGAGCATTTTTTGGAATGTATACTGTCGCATCGTCAGCAAACATAATACTTAGATGCTTTGTAACTAAAGATAATTCATTAATATATATTAGGAATAGGAGTGGCCCTAGTATGCTACCTTGGGGCACTCCTAATAATATATTCATAAATTTTGATAAAACTGGGTGAACTGTTTTTGTGTCGTTATCGTAAGTCTTTAGATATATGGCTTGGGTTCGGTTTTTTAGATATGATTCAATCAGTTTAAGAGCTTGGCCTCTAATACCAACGTGTTCTAGTTTGTTAAATAACGTTTGATGTACCACACAATCGAAAGCTTTAGACAAATCTATAAATAATGCCACCCCTGGTTTTTTTATATTTAAGTCATCCCAGACCTGCTTGAACATTTTGAATATTGCCAGGGATGTGTTTTTGCCTTTTTGAAAACCAAACTGGTTTTTATTGAGGATGTTATCTACGTTAAGAAACGAGTGCAATCTATTGTATATAGCTCTTTCAAATATTTTAGAAAAACATGGTAAGAGTGCTAAGTCTATAATTATTTACATCGTTTTTGTGTCCTTTTTTGTGTACAGGTATTAATAAAGCCCGTTTAAGTTCATCGGGAAAACATCCAGTAGAGAGAGAAAGGTTGATAATGTGCACGAGAGGATCAACAATACAGTCGATGCAGCTTTTTATTAATTGCATTGAAATATTATCATGTCCAGCAGACTTTTTATTTTTAAGTTTTTTAACAATATTTATAATTTCTATTCTGTCCACTGGAGCCAAAAAAATTGTTTTGGGATTTGGTTGAGTAAGGTTTTTGTTGTTAAAATTATTAGTGGGAACGTTAGAATGTGAAATTTTATTTATAATAATAAAGTGATGGTTTATTTTTTCAGATATTAGCAATTGATCGGTAATATCTTCATTATTTATTTTTAAACAATCTATACTAGTATGTATGTTGTTGACAGGACATGTATATTATTTTATAATTCCCCAAGTGGCTTTTGTTTGATTCGTACTTCTCTTTATGTACTTTATGTTGGTTGCCTTTTTCGAGAACCTTATTATTCGTTTTAATGTTCTCGAGTACCTTTTATATTTATTTACGTTGAATTCCGTATTGTGTGTACATGTTTTTAAATATAACTCTTTTTTTCTTTTACAAGATTCCTGCAGTTTTCCAATTTGGCTTCCTCCTATGATATATTTTTATCCTTTGTAAAGGTATGCATAAATTAAATACAAGGGTAAATATTCCTATAAATTCAGCATAAACTTTATTGACATCAGTTTGATCATAAACATTAGAAAAACTAAGTTTAGATATATAATTTATAAATATATGTAGATTTGTGTCTATATTCCTGTTTTATTTGAATTTGTATTTGAATTTTTGGTGATGTGTGATCAGTCAGCTCTTTTTGTAAGTGAATAATTTCAGTTTCATATTGTTTAGTGTTCGTCAGAATATTATCAATGCACGTTTGAGAATGAGGTGTAATCCTAGTAGGTTCTGTAATTGCAGGATGCATTTTGAATGAAGTCAAAGTGTTTCTAAATGTTTCGCTGATTTTGTTTTTTTCTAGTAAGTTTATATTAAAGTCCCCCAATATGAAAACTTTTTTCTTGTTGTGTCTAGCCCTGACAGTTAGTTTGTGTAGCAGCGTTTCAAGAGTTTGAATATAAAGGTTGAAGTTGCTATTTGGAGCCCTGTAATTGCATATTATAATTGCATTTAATTCCGGCAGCAGTATTCCACAACATTCAAAATGACTTTCAATTGACATTTCAGTTACCCAATCAAGTTTATTGTAATTTATAGATTTTTTTACATACACACAAACTCCACCTTGTGCTTTTTTCTTTCTTGAAAAGTGAGCTGCTTTTTTATATCCATCAATTTGTAATATATCCGCTTCGTTGTCACGTAAATGTGTCTCTGTAAAGCAGCATACATGAGGTTTGTGTTCATTATTAATAAGTTCTATGTCATCAACTTTATATCTCATACTACGTATATTTGTGTGCATTATATTAAATGAATTTTTATTGTCAGTATTGTTAGTTACGAAAAAACTGAGTTTCATTTTCAGTTGGTTTGTTGGTGGAGTGTTTCTTCAAGGTGTGGTCGTGTTGCTTTTTAAAATAAAAAGGTATAGTCCCTGGTCTGCAAGTAGGTTTATTATTCAAAGTTTTTTCAGCAGTTTTATTTTTGTATGTCGTAGTTTTACTAATTTTATCAAAATAGTAGGGTATAGTTCAAGTTTTCATTTTGATTTGGGTTTTATGGCCCAAGGACCGTGTAATATTTTCGTCTAGATATGACGCAGCATAATCATCTGCATTTATTTTATCGTTTATTAATCTCGCCATATGGTACGAGTTTTTCGGATCTTTCCTAAAGTTGTTTGACGGTGACGCAATTTCTAAGTATTTGCAATGTTGAAACTTTCTAATCGTGTTTTTGAAATGTGAATTTAGTATATCCTTATATAAGTACCGGTTATGCAATATTATAATTACATTTTGACACTTTAATGATTTCAGCATTGTTGACATTTCTAACAGTAGTTTAGAAGGGTTTGTATCGTTTGCTCCGACGCTTATTACCATCCAGTCGTTTTCTTTTAGATTTAGTTGGTCAAAATCCGTGTTTGGCAGTATGTACTCTCCTGGTGCTCCGGAGTGGGCGAAGTTAATGATCCTGTAAGTTCTTGCATTTTTGTGTTTAGATCGCAAGTTTATCATTTCTGCTGCTAAATTCTTACATGTTTGATCTCCAATCATCACTATTTTATTTCGTTTATCTGAGGCCCGATTTGTCTCTGTTTTATTATATGTGTTACATTTTACAGGTTCAGCAACTGATGTACCATATTGCTTATTCTGTTTTTTATTTTTATTTGTAGTATGTAATGGTCGGGATGGTTCAGACATATCACTTTTTTCCTTCGTTGCTCGCTTTTCTTTTGTCTGTTTGAGACCCGTTGTAGTAATCTGTACTTTACCCAAAGCTGACTTTTGTTCGTTCTTGCTTAATTCGTCCATTTGGCGACTCGTACGTATAGGTGTCAAAGGGAGTTCGATTGTAGTTTTATTATCTACTTTTGATGTTTTTTTGGCATTTTTTCTTGGGTACTATAATGTGAAAAAACTAGACCAAAGATTCTAATTAAGTAAGAACCCCAACAAAATAAAAACACGTTCCTGATTAAAAATCGACATGACACAGCTATGTATACATCGTGTAATCAAACTTTGATGGGTCGTAAAGGTGACATTGTACGCTACCGTACGTCACGTCCGAGCGCCATAAATATGTATGCAAACAGATGTGTTCATCTCATAAGATGTCAGAGTTCGCACCAAGTTTAATTAAGTGACGAGGGCTGAATTACAAATATCAGCACTACTTGCATCCAATAATCTAGCCTTTTCGCTAATGCAGATATTAGGTCCTTTGTGTTCTAACATTTTGTGTTCAAACGTTTGGTTCTAACATTTTCCCGGATTCAAATATAGGCAACATCTTGCATTCAAGAGGACGAAGACGTATGCGATGTTTAGTGAAAAACGTTATGTCTAATAACTTTGCAGCTGAATTAGAGAACATGAATCGCACTAGGGATTATTTTTCCCATTATAATGGATGATTCCACAGAAAAACAACTACAAAACAGTGTTAATTGACCGTGATTTTATTAATAAACTAGTAGAGACATACTTTCTTGATGTGGTGGAATTACCGTCTATCACAGCTAACGAATTACTCCACTGTCTGAAAAACGTTTTGAATACTAAAAATATTTCACTTTTTTCCACAATTTTCTTCAGACTCTCACACATTAGGGGTGCGTTCCGGGAAACGCCGAAATCAGTCGCAGCGTTCGCACACCCGTTCCCTTATAAGCCCGCGATCATCGTGAGAGAGCTCGTACGTCATCGATGATGTCACCGAAAATGCTCACGTCGCGCTCACAACGCTCGCGGTTCGAAGGTGGGTTTTCGCGGTCGTTGCGAGCTGTCACTGTCAAAATATCAAATTTGTGTCTGTTCATTTGAATTAAGTTCGCGCGAAATTTCTTACAATTTTCAAAGAAAATTAAATAAACATACAATTACCTAGCTACTAACATACTTATATAAAAATGGATAATGACAATGTAATGCACAAAGTTTCCTTGTATAACCCCGAAACAGACGAAGTAGTGGTTGTTATGTTGTCCGAGGTGGATTTTGCTCGTGCCCAAAATGGTAAGTAAGCAGTTAAATTAAACTTCATTGTTTGTTTTTATTATATTATACCAAATGCAAGCAGTGTAATGTCGGGATTTGATCTAGGTCTATGAAGAATTTTGGTATATAGGAAGGTTCTTAAACGTAGCCTACGTAGTACCTACCTACATAATACTTGTTCGCGCTAAAGCGCGATGTCACTTCACCCCCCGCCGCCCCCACGCGATAAGACGATCGTCGGCCGGGCAAGCGGTAAACGTGGAGCGAGGCGTCTCTCGCCCGCCACCAGTCAACCGAAGTGTATAGTCGCGTGCGCACGCCAAACGATAAACGCCGCGTTACGATACGAACGGATCCGCCCCCATCTTTACCGGCGTAGAAATACGTGTGCGTCCTAGTGCATAAACATTATACCTACAAGTGAACAGTTCTTCAGCACGACGTCCGCACTACCACTACCTGCACTACCCAGTCACCCCGACGTCCGTAAGTAACTAATAATTTCCCTAACTATCGTATGGTTGCAGAACATACTGCTTAACCAATACTAATAAGGAATATAAATATACTAAAATTAAATAAGAGGTTACTTATGACATAGAAATAATGAGGTATGAATGTTGTATTTGCCTGTAACGTATGTACCTAGGTAATAAAGGTAAGTGTATATTGTACTATTTAGTTAATACTAGCAACCCGCCCTCGCCTCACACGGGTCAATGTACCTACCTACTAATAAAGAAACAACTGATTACAAATTGTCATCACAAACCTTCATTGTTTATCACTCTTTCAAGTATTAGTGAAAATCCGTTGCGTGGTTTAGAAGTAGTAAACAGAGAATCAGAGAGACAGATAGGACAGATAGGATAGGCGCCTAAAGCATAACTTATCTTCAAAATGTACGTCGTTGGTACGTGGAAAACTTGAATACCTACTGTTTACATCTTCCTACTATTACTAGTAATGTATTCTAGATTTTAACGAATTTCTTGATAATTAATATAAGTATTGGATTAATCTCGGATTTACATTCTTTTTAGACATGCATTTTGCACAAACCCTGATGGATGGTGCCCGTGAAGCTCCTCCACCTCATTCCAGTGATGTAGCGACTGTTCCGCATTTGCCTCCAGCACCATCGGCACAAACTAGTGATGATATCACTGACGATGGTAATTAATCCATATTCGTGACAGTCGTAAAACCTCATAAGTAACTAATTTTAATATAAGTCGGCTTTCTCCACCCGGCCCAGGGCCTCCGGGAGCCGGTATGTACGATATTTAGAAATAAGTTAAAAGTCTATCTGTGTACAAAAAAAAAAGTATTATGTAAGTTTAGTTAAGAAAAAAAAAATGTCCTCCTGTATTCCGTTACTAATTATAAAAAAAATATATATAAGTTTAAAATATAAATGTAAACAATGCCACGGACCCATTGAGTCTGTGAACAAAAGCAATAATAATAAAAAAAACCTCATAAGTATATTATAATTATTCATAATCGCAAGCCTCTGAAGATCGAATGATAATATTATCTCTGTGATCAGGTTCCTTCTATAGGTGGACGACTCCCAGCGTCACACTTTTGCTGGCAACTTTTAAAGAAAAAGAGCATATGTTCCTGAATGGGAAGCAGTCACACAAAAAGTGCTGGGATGATGTGAGCCGTGCGTTATTGCTTCATGGTTACAACGTCACCGGGGCACAGTGTGCATCCAAGATGCGCAGTATGAAAAAAACGTTCAAAAATATTAAAGACCACAACAACAAATCTGGCAACGATAAAAAATCGTGGCAATTCTATGAGGTAACATTTAATAAGATTTAAATTTAACCAAAATGATGAAAGTTAATAATTTAGATAAGTATTTATTGGCCGAGTGAGCGAAACGTACCTACAAAGTCTCTACAACGACTTTCATCCGTCTGTATGCAAGTACGAGTACCTATGTATATAGGTACCTACCAAGAACATAATATCAAGAATCGCTATAATATTATCATCTTTGATAATATAGCGAGCACTATTTGAACCGACATGGTACCGAATTCAACATGTTAGTTAAAGTTTTTCTGATTTGAAGTCGGTGCCGCTTTTTGTTTACAATTTCATAATATTATTTTATTATTTGGGACAAATAAAAACATGCCTAGGTACTTAGGTACATTTACTAACAGCATCTCGAAGAACTTGCCGCTGGAATTATTGACGTAATCCGTATGATTTTTAGTAGGTTACATCATATAACATATGTGTATATATATTGGTATTACATTGTTGTCTACAAATATAATTCATAACTATTACCTACTTAGTACTTACTCATCGGTACATACTTTTCTTAATAATATTATTCTAAATTGTACACTCTAACTAACCTGCAATCGATGTATAGAATAGGAAGGTTGGAGGGTATGTAAGTTTAAGGCAGCCGTTACTAATGCTGCTAAATGCTGGTTATTCTTGTTTTCAGCTAATGAATGAGATCTTCGGGCAAAAAGCTTGGTGTAACCCTGTAAGCGTCGCATCATCGACAGGGTTGTCCACAAACCAGGGCGAGGCTAACGCTGCAGGCACTAGTTCACAACTGCCTCGTAGTAAGTAATGCCAATGACTGGCTGGACTGCTTACTTGCATACTTGACTTAGTAATAAATATGCTTATAAAATTTAACTTCAATAACTTTCTTAGGTTCCAGAGAAAGCATATCGGCACTTCTCGGCAAAAGGCTGCGACAGAAGGAGCTCCACGAGGAAGCAAAAAAACGCAGACACGAGGAAAAGATGGATATGGACAGAAAATGATTGGAAGCTCTGCAAAAACTGATCGATAAATAGAAATGAAAAAAATGCAACACTCTGCCTTTAATTCCTGCATGGACTTTCATACACTTACAGTCTTGTATAAATTTGACTCTTAGAGTTTGTGCACTATCGTGAGTATCATGTCCAGTCAAATTAGGATAAAGTATGGACATAATCCTAGTAGTTGTAGATTCTTCTGGAATCGATAGAAAATACAGCTAGAGTTCTACGAACAGCACCGTAGACCTCGCGAGCACTAGGTATTAGTGGCAACTTTTCGCAGTATTTCATAACATATTTACCTTGGAAACGGTTTGACCAATTATTCTCATATTCGGAATTCGTCTTTAAAGTAATTTTATCAAAATCGGTCGATACCTAAATAGTGCCGCAGCATATTTCCCCTTTTTTAGAAAAAGTACATCATCCACTCAAAATCACTGACGGCGAAAAATAAAATTAAATAGAACATGCATACCAAGTTTCGTCAAGATTGGTTGAAAAATGCGACCTGTACAGGAGGACCAACAAACAAACTAACAAACATACGGACAGATGAAAGTCAATTTGGCCAGTTAAAGCAGAGACGCTTCGCTCGCTTACAAAATGGTAATTTTTGCAGATGTAGACAGGTTTTTAGACAAAAAATACTTAAAATATTTTATAAAAAACGAATTTAAGTGGCCGTGGCCTTCGACTCATTTCATATTAGGAGATAAGTGTGTAATTTGTGGAGTATATTCAAGTTCTTCTGAAAATCCTATACATATGATTGTGGACATGAACAACAATTTGAACGTTATTTGGTGGCTACAGAATAGCGAGTTTTTCTGTCATATGTGTAACTATTTATTATACGATCACTACCCAGCTGATGAGTGTATAATATGTGCTGAATTACAATTAAACAATTAAATTATTAAAGATTTGTGGTTATATTTATATTATTAAAGTAACTACATTAAAATGTAATAACTGCCGGTTAAGACTAACTAGTATCAACCTACTATAGCCTTAAATCCATCGGGATAAAAATAGTTTACCTACCTACCTACTCGTAGGTATATTAAACTTGTAAGAAAACGTGTCCAGCGAAACATCCTATCAGGAAAATTATTAATTAGACAAAACTTACAAAAACCAGCTATTTAAAATCCATGAAGAGAATCCTGCACTGAAAACCAATATAAACTTGCGAGTCAAAACACTAACAGAAAAGCAGTAAGTGTTATTTAAATCATACGAAACCACATAACGAATAAATTTTTGCGCACAAACAACACCACAAACACACATCTTCAGAAATTCACCAAAATCCTCAAGAACAGTTTATTGCAAAAAAAGCACAGTCGTTGGCAGTCATCCATTTTACTTGTAAACAGTCTGCTTTATCGACACGGAAACAGTAGAAAAGTAGCGCAAGGGTTACAGGTGACATTACTTTGAACTAAGTGTATCCACGTACATACACTCGAGAGCAATGAATCCGGGTCACTTAAAGAATGTTAAAAATCTCGGAAACTAAAAATGATAGGTTTATGCAATAAATTGTATTTAATAGACAATGTAATACTCCTTAAATGAAAGTAAAAAAAATATGAGTCACCATACATTTTATTAACACAAAATTACATAAAGAAAAAAACTGCTGATCTCTCCTTAAAACAAAAATAGGAAACATGAAATTTTTGAACTTTATTACGATTTTCTTGAATTTTAATACTTCGTATTGCCTCCTCGTGCTTCCATTACTGCGTTTACGCGGTTTGGCATGCTGTACACCAAGTTCCTTATACGATTTTGGGGAATATTCTCCCATTCCTCTGTGAGAGCAATTTTGAGCTCACGAAGCGTGATTGGGGGAGGGTTTCGTTGTTTTACGCATCTGCCTAGCTCGTCCCAAGCATGCTCGATCGGGTTGATATCCGGGCTGCGCGCTGGCCACTCCATACGAGTAATGTTCATCTCTTGAAGGTAGTCATTCACAATCCTACCTGTATGAGGTCGGGCATTGTCATGCATAAATATAGCATCCTCACCTAAATTGACCATAAATGGACCAACGTGATCATTGAGGATTTCTTCCACATATCTTTCGCTAGTTAAAGAGCCGTTTTCTATGATCACCAGTTCTGTGCGACTTTCAGAAGAAATTCCGGCCCACACAAGTACAGACCCACCACCGTAGGCTACTTTTTCTTCGATGCATGCTTGCTTGAATCTTTCCCCTGGTCTTCGATACACTCTGTGTCTTCCATCGTGCTTGTAGAGCATAAATTTTGATTGGTCGAAGAACATAACTTTTGACCAATCTTCAATACTCCAATTTACGTGGCTCTGGGCATATCTTAGTCTTGAAATACGATGCCCACGCTCCAGTTTAGGGCCGTTTGCAGGTCTAAGGGGTTTTAAGTTAGATTCAGCAAGCCGACGTCTTACTGTCCATGCACTTGGGTTACTTCCTCCGAGGCGTCGAAACTGATTTGTGAGTTCAGTTCCTGTGAGAAAGCGATTTCGAAGCATGGTGTTCACCAAGTATCGGTCTTCTCGTGCTGTGGTACACCTGGTTCTGCCCGTTCCTGGTCTGCGTAGGTTAGAACCAGTTTCTTCGTAACGTCGGAGAACTCTTTGTACTGTTGACAGCGACACACCGACAGTCCTGGCTGTATCGCGCTGACTCCGGCCGGTTTCCAGCATTGTAAGTATTCTGGTGCATTCTTCAGGCGTAAGCGACATAATTTCAGCTTGAATAATGAATATAGAGCACTATCAACATGGTTTATGTACCCACATAAATGACAGATTACAAACAAAAGCAAAACCAAATGCTGTAATTTCGTAGTTCCATCTTCGAAAGTGGCCCTTTTTCAAATTTGATTTTTTTATGATATAACTTTACAATAACTAAGAAGTTTTAATACCTTCATTTAAGGAGTATTACATTGTCTATTAAATACAATTTATTGCATTAACCTAGCATTTTTAGTTTCCGAGATTTTTAGGATTCTTTAAGTGACCCGGATTCATTGCTCTCGAGTGTATATGTAAATTCACGCCATCTATCAAGATTTTTACAAAATACTTAGTTAAATAGACAACTGAATCAGAACCATAGATCTCTTGAAACATAATTTAATTTTACCTCGCGAAGTCGCATCAGTAAAAAAGAGGGCGCTAGCAGTCTTAAGATGTCTGAACAACTTATTGAGATGCTTAATGCTCTTCATGTACAGATTAAAGAGGACACAGAAAAGAGTCTCAAACAAGTAGAGGAAAATATTACACAAAGTATTAATGAAAAAATAGAAGAAAAATTTTGCAACGTACAAAAAGACGTAAACAAAATCCAGAAAACACAGGAAGACCAGGAGAAAAAATTTGATGATTTTGATAGAAAGTTGAGGCAAAGAAACTTGATTTTCTTTGGAATTTCAGAAGAAGAACGGAGTTACTCAGAGCTTGAAGACTTAGTACTTCAAATTATAAATATTAAAATGGATGTAGAATGCGACAGGAAAGAGATAGAGTTCGTAGGCAGAATAGGTAAAAAGAGTACAAAACCCCGACCGATCAGGCTAACTTTCACAACACTAGGGAAAAAAATTGCCATTCTACAACGAAAAACATCACTAAATGGCACAGGTTCGTATACTAAGGAAGACTTCTCACCAAAAGTACTTGAGATAAGAAAATCTTTAATCCCACAACTTATGGAACACAGAGAAAAAGGAGAAAGTGGACGATGTCGCGGTTGGCAACTAGTACCTTATTTGGACTGCAGGAGTGGTAGGTAAATAAAAGTTCGAGATCAGTTGTATGGACTGTGTATACGGACGTCAAATTAGACATTTTTCACCTTGTAATTTTAAGTGTTTAGTAACAAAGCTAATTATAGGTTCTCACTTACACTTAGGTAACAATAATGTTATTTTAACTGTTTACTATAAAGCACTTCTACGCACTACTATCTACGCAGGCCTTTACTCTACTATTGAATATAGGTATTAAAATGTATCAGTTGTAAAAGTAAACCATTAATTAAGTAGGTATCATGACAGTTTGACTTCAGATTTTTTATTTAATGTAGGAGTATTTTATTGTTATAAATGTTTGTTTTCCACACAGAAAATGTGATAACTTAATGAATCATTAAATTGCTTTTTTTTAGCTCAAAAAAGGAAAAACGGTACCGGGAATATGAAGGGAGGACGTAAAAAGAATACAAGCCAAGTTAATACAAAGTCTGTTCAAGCAATGGATCACGAGATAAATGAAGAAGATACTACATTGTTAACAAGTACCCCAGTCAGCGCTCATGCTTCCGTGCCTTCAAGTTCCACTGATAACTCATTAATTCTTGCAAATATTACTAATATCTCAGACTGCAATACGTCCGTTTTAAATAAGAACCTAGATCCTACTGTTGATCCTTCTATTTCTACAAATATTTCTCATGTCTCGTACTCCTACGCGTCTCTAATACAAGTCCAGCAGAAAAAGAAAATGTTTCGTTGAGAGAAGATTTCGTGGGGATTGACTCGGAAGAAAAATCGGAAGAAAATTTGAATGAAAATGTGGATACAGAAAAGGAAGTCCCGGAAGATAAAAACACATCGGAGGATAATTTAAAAGGTAAACGCATTCGAGAAAGAGATTTTTGTTTCTACTGTGAAAATTTTATTTTAAATTTTTCACGACATATGGCTCGAAACCACTTATCTGAACCTGAAGTGCAATTAGCGTTATCACATCCCAAAAATAGCCTTAAACGTAAACAATGTTTTAGTGATTTAAGAAAAAAGGGTAATTATGTGAGTAATTCACAAACTGCATTCAAACCAGTGAAGAAGTGTAGGTTTTCTGAAAAGGCTGACTATTTACCGTGTTCCAGATGTTTAGGTTTTTATTCAAGGAAACAATTGTGGAGACATGTAAAAAAATGCAATAATACAATTTCTACAAACAACGCACAAGTTGATGTACAAAATTTTCTTGTACGTTACGTTAAAGTCGACAATAATTTAATGAAAAATGTATTTCCTCGTATGAAACCAGACAAGATATCATTAGTAGCTAAAAAAGATAAATTGATTTGTATGTTTGGAGCCCAATATTTGAGAACACATCGCGATGATCATTTTGCAACTGTAGTCTCACGTAAGATGAGGGAGTTGGCGAAATTGCTTGTGGAAATAACCAAACTGAACCCAAATAACAATAGCTTTGAACAAGTATTAAAACCACAATATTATGACACTATAGTACACGCAACCAAAATAGTAGCCCGATACAATGAGGCAACACAAAAATTTGATGCACCGACATATGCCATGAACATTGCTACATCAATAAAACAATGTTGTAGTATAGCTTTATTGCAAAGTTCTAAAATAAAAAACACTGTTCACACAGCTTCTATTCAAGCGGATTTAAAAATTCTATCAACATTAATAGGGGAGAATTGGAAGTTTGATATTTCTGGTCAAGCTGCTGATGACCTTAATGTAAAGAAGTGGAATAAAACCACTATGGTGCCACTTGCTGCTGACTTAAAACTATTCAAAGATTATCTTTGTGGCATGTCAAAACAGTCGCCTGATAATTTAACGCAATCTAAAGGAAAAGCGAACATTGAAGCTTTTAATAACTTGGTGGAATCTACATATTGTCGCGTTCTCCTTCTGAATAGACGTCGGCCCGGTGAATTACAAAGATTAAAATTAAATGATTACAATGACCATGGCAACGACAACAATAAATATGAAGAATTTGAGAAATTTCTCACATCCACTGAAACAATTTTTTGTAGATAAATTAAAAGGAATAGTGATCCGTGGTAAAAGAGGGAGAGGGGTGCCAGTACTGTTTAGTATTGAAGTGCAAGACGATATTAAAAAAATGTTATCAGTGAGACACATGTATGTTAAAGACGACAATAATTTGCTATTTGTAAAAGCAGGTGGAACAACTGTTTGTGCCTACAAAATTTTAGAGAAATATGCAAAAGCAAGTGGTGCCAAAAATTATAAAGCTCTTACAGCAACGCGCTTGCGAAAACATCTAGCAACGATGACCCAGCTATTTACAATGACTGAATTAGAGCTCGAACAACTAGCTAATTTTATGGGTCACACCCTGAGTGTACACAAAAATAATTACAGGTTATCCAGCGACGTTTATAAAACTGCAAAAATTTCAAAACTTTTACTATTGATGGAAGATGGAAAAGCGGATGAATATCAAGGAAAAACTTTAGATGAGATAGAATTGAACATGGACGAAGAAGTGATAGGAAACGAGATCGAAAATCAGGAAGTTGTTGATATGGAATTAGAAGAAGCAGGTCCGTCGCAAAATATTAACCTGAATAGAGACGAGCAAGTTGCTTCAACTTCCCAAGTACTTACTTACAACACATCTGCAAAAAAAAAGAGGACACTTATTCCTTGGACTAATGAACAAAAAAACGTTGTAATCAAATATTTTAAAGACCACATTAAGTATAAAAAACCTCCAAAACAAGCTGAATGCGACCAATTAAAAAATAAACATCCTACACTTCTTAACAATAAGGACTGGCTTAAAATTAAAGTCTATGTACAAAATATTTATTCGAAACGATAAATTGATAGGGTAGTTATGTCTAAACGTAAGTGTTTGGACGTCTGACTGTTTATTGCTATTTACCGGTGATGTGAATCGTACTAAGAAAAACATTTAATATACTTGATTATAATTATTGGGGTATTCTCTAGTATGTAGGTTAGCAACTGATATTACTGTACCCACCAGGTACAAAAGTTTTCTTCTGTGTTAAAAAAACATTTTTTTTATTTTAAGTACCTACTCATATAAAAAGTGCAAGATTTGTGCCATAAGCAATAATTGTATTAATCATTATTATTTTAAGTACCGACCGAGTAAGTGCCAAATACCTATATAAAGTAATTTTATTACGTATTGTAATTGTTGTGATGTTAATTATAGCAACTAAAGACTGAATTGTTCTAATATTAATACTATAGTTTAAGTACCGACTGAGTAGGTGCCAAAGTTACAGAGTGAATTTTTCAAGTGGGAATGGATGGCCAAATCCGAAGTTATGAGTAGTAGCAAAAAACGCTCAAAGGAGTCTCAAGGCCGATTTTGATGAAAAATGAAACTGCATAATTGGATTTGAAAAATAACTATATTTCTAGCAAGGAATCAAAATCGGTGATTCTGAAAAAAAAAGATACGTCCTGTATTTTTCTTCCTTGTTACCGACTCTATCGAATGGTGTAATAATACAAGTGTATATTTTATTTCAAAATAACGAAGTTCGATTCCTGGCTAGGAATATTGATATTTCGAATATCCAATGATGTTATAGTAGTTTTCATCAAAATCGGGCTCGAGACTCAAGCGTTTTGAGCTCATAGTTTCGGATTTGGCCATCCACTTCCACTTGAAAAATACACCTGTATAAAGTTATTTTATTACCAATTTGTAATTGTTGTGATCTTAACTATAACAACTAAAGTCTGAAAATTCTGCTTTAATAGTTCTTAAAGCAATATTCACGTCCAGCACTAAGTGCTGACATATAAGGTGATTTTATTAATATTTGTGACGTTGATTAGTTATAGTAGTGATAATCTGTTGTGAAAATAACTTTTGTTAACAATGTACGGCGAAGTTGGCAAATTGTTAAAGACATAAACTTTTAACAATAGTGCGTTAATTGTCTCAACCTTACTCTAAATCTAATATGTTTTAGAATTAAGTACTTACCTAAGTTGTGTGTCTAGCAAGAAGTGCCAAAGTTGTACCTATATAATAAACGCTGTGTTGTTGGTGTTGTTGACAAAATTAATCAACGCTTGTCTTCTTATTCTTATTCTTGCGTATTAGCGTATTATAAGTCTACTCTCTCTCTAAAACACTGAATAAAAGTGATACATCTACATGTTCTTTGTTTTTATTTATTTACCTAATATGGGTTACCCCGTATAAATAAACTGTAGATTAAATATATACGTTCTAACAATTTGATGGCCCGCCACCCGGCTCCCAAGTACAAGAATAATTTGTTCGTGTACCCACGACTCGCCCCCGAGTCGTACCTATATGTAGCTAGCTCAGCAAAGCACCCGCTTACCGAGTGTAAATTAAAACACGATGATAAAGCTGCTAAATATGTTTAGTAAATTCTTTAAATAAAGGAGAAATCGGACACCCAATAGCTTTACACGGACGACCAATAGCTATATACGGATGTCAAATTCAAATCTAGTGGGATAGTGGGATAGTCAAGAGAAGTTGATTAAAAATATTTCTTCCTACTGCCAATAATTCCCATTTGTCCCGGGGAAATCTGTGGGGACAAATGGGAATATTCCAATATGGTGCAACACGATTGGGAAAAGTATTTCCACCATACAGTAGCTTGTAGCCAAACAGTACTGCCTCACATAGTGCTGTATTTTTATAATTAAAGTAGCCAGGTTATTGGACGTCCGTATATAGCTATTAGGCGTCCGTATATAGATATTGGGGTCCGTGTATAATATTGGACGTTCATATATAATATTGGATCAGGTCATGGTAGGATACAATCCCGATTTTATCAAACCTATATTTATATTAAACCCACAAATGAAGTTATTACGTACCGGCTTGTCTTGAATTTATAAAAAAAATAGACTAGACAAACATATACATATTAAATGCTTGTTATTCTAGCTACTACATGCGATTTTTCATGTAAAAATCTCAGTGACAGGAGCTTAATTTTCTTTATCTTATTATAAACTATTTGTGTACTTAACTTTATCAAAATCCATTGTTACTAATATGTGTAGATAGATCATATTAAATTATATAAAAGCATCCGTATATGTATAGATTTAACGAAATTGGTATAAATGTACAGACAAGCGATTGTCAAAGAAAGAGAAAGTAAACATAAAGATGGCAACGTCGCACTCACAAATGTCGTTCATCCTATGCGGACGCTAAATAGTCGATGCCATAGGTAAATCACGATCAATATATCCAGGACGCCTATAATTTATGACCATGGTTCGGGGTTCAAAAATGTTGCGGCATGAACGCAAGAAGAATATCGCGAAAAATAAAATTATCGGAAAATGACGTATCTCACGGAGCTGGCAATCGAAAAACTAAGCAATATTCATTAAGACATGTTAAAAAAAGCAATGGGAACTGGAGGACGTCGTAATGATGCACGACGGACATGACGCCATAAAGATTGTATGATGTATATATATATATATGTTCTTATGTAGAACATATATAATGGTATATAAGTACCTATATGTACGTTTCTTTACGAAGTGAAAGTGTTTATATGCACGACATTTTGGTCTTGTACGCCAAGTGCTAGGTATTTTTAGTCTTGTTTGAAATCGGGCTTTATGTTATAATCACTGTTTTTTTTGTCCAGACACTATTTTATTTATAACTAACTAGCTGTGCTCCGCGATTTCACCCGCGTGGTGTTTGATGATGATAATGAATCAAATATATAGCGTATGTTACTCAGACATAGTGTAGCTTTCTACTGGTGAGATATTTTTTTCGATTGGTTAAGCAGTTTTTACATAATTTATATCCATTACAAACAAGCAATCAACTCTTTTTTTGTAGACACTGAAGTCTTCTTTCAAATATTTATATATGTAGTTTCCGCGGCGTATACCTACGCGATATAAGCATTTTTTCACACCTTGGGTTACATTATCGAAGTTTTCATGCGGATCCCTAACTTTTTGAAAATATATAGGTAGCCTATCAGGCATAATGTAGGATTCCAATGGTGAAAGTATTTTTCAATTCGGCCAGTAATTTCGGACCCTATTCAACACAAACAAACTAACAAATCTTCTCTCTTTATAATATTAGTGTAGATATGTAACATACCTATGTAAGTAAGTATTTACTTACACAAAACAGTAGGCTTAGTTTTACCACTTTTAACTCAAGGACCGCAGATTTGGATGAAATTTGGTAGGTTTTTACCATCCATCAAAACTTGGGGCGTTTAGGTAAGTTGACCTATTCTATACCTTATAGCCCGGCCGCAATTTTGGCTATTTTCTTATTCCTGCTCCACCATCAGACCCTGTTCACTGTCTTATATATGTCGTAGGATAATTTGATACTTCGAATCTTCGCGGAAATCCTAGGGGTTTTGCGAAAACGCGGATAATTAGACATAGGCGAAAAATTATCAAATCTTACTGGACAAAGTCAGGATTTTTGCGAAAATACTCGTTACTATAGTAAGATTTGATGTGCTCAACACTGATTGGCTACAATTTTGCTGGCTGACTTCTAATTGGTTCCTAGTTTGCCGATGATTAACTTCAAGTATTGTATCATAGAGTTATGAAGGTTTAGAATAGGTGAGAAAGGAAAATCACTAAATAGATTTTTATAAACTTTTTATTGAAAATTTTAGTATGTATGTTGTTTTCTACAGACAATAGATCTCAGTCGTAGTAAAAAAAAAATGATCCAATTTTAGGGCGTAATCCATAAATTGGATGAAACTGGTTAGGTAAACAATTAGTTTAATAGTGCAACAATGGAATTGATCAGTCTTGTGAATTAAAGTCTTGAGATAAAATCACTCATTCATCAGCCTTATCTTCTCTTATACAGCTAAACTTAAGATATATTGAGGCAAAACTATTATCACATTCTGGTTCACTTATAGTGAACAAAATAAGTACAACAAATTATTATTGAATTAGCAAAAATAGGAAAAAATAGACTTATTCAAAGAAATTAAAAGATAACTAGAAAAAAATTTGAAAAGCGAATAATCACAGAACAAAAGATAATTAAATACGTCACTAATGTGAAACTTACGCTGAGTTGCATGGACCTGTAACATTGGAGTTGCAATGCAAGCACAGCTGCGTTTAGTAAATAGTAATATGAAATTATTAGTAAGACTTTACTTGTTACAACAATTCAAAGATTTATGACATTTGGAATTACAAAGCAAACCGTGCTTTTTACAAGCACACTTATTTGAGGAATATTGTTTGCTTGATTTCTTGCAATGACATTGCTTAAACCCTTGTCCGCCGAATGGTGATAGTTGTGAGGAAATACCACGAATAGGTAATACTACCTCGGGAACGGGGCCGGTAAATTGAGCTCCTGGAGATATTTGAAGTGCGTTTCTTGGTAGCCAATCTTTAATTATACCAACGGAGGTACCAACTTGAAACAAACCATTCATCATTGACAGGCCTGTTGGTCTAGTGGTTAGTGACCCTGACTGCTATGCCGGAGGTCGTGGGTTCGATTCCCACACAGGACAAATGTTTGTGTAATGAGCACGATCATTTGTTCTGTGTCTGGGTGTAATTTATCTATAATATGTATGTATTTAGAAATATATAAGTATGTTTATCAGTTGTCTAGTACCCATAACACAAGCTCTGCTTAGCTTGGGACTAGATGGCGTTGTGTGATAGTTGTGGAATATTTATTTATTTATTTATTTATTCTTCTTATCAATTACTCGTCCTGTAATGTTTTTGTTATCTAAGGGTGCACGATCGTACTTCGGAACATCAACCAAAATTGTAGCACCTACATCTATTTCTTTAAATTTTTTGTTGGATGTAGTACACATAGTCGCAGCTGCTCTTTTTAAATTTTCATGCGAACTTGTTCTTTCTTTCTTAATAGAATCTTCTTGCCAGCATAAGTTACATTTAACATTAGAAGAACTACTACCTTCTCTAACTTCAGACACTCCACATGCGCCGTGAATCACTTGTTGGCATTTTGAACATTTGAGTGAATCAGATGTGGTAATTTGGCAAATACAACATTTAACTTCAGTAGCAACAATATTATTGGAATGTTGTTGTTGTACATTTGTGTGGGAATTTGTGTCATTTATAGCGATATTGTTATCAAGACAGATCGTTTTTGTTGTACTTGCTGGGACAATTATTACATCTTCTAAAATTGTAATGTTATTTGCAGAATTTTTTTTATATTGTGTCATAGATGAAAGAGGGGTAGATTGTGTTGAAGTTTGTGTTCGGATAGTCATTTTTTGATCAGTGGAAACATACTGATTTGTGGTTTCGTTAGAAAGCTGCTCATAGAAAAGGATTGCATTTTCAACTTTGGATTCATTTCTACAACCTGCATTACGCTCGTCTTAAATATCTTCAGTGCGAGGAGGATTTTCATTAATTAAAACCTGTTGTAAGTCTTCTTCATTTTCTAATTTTGACAATGTATCTCTAGGCAAATAAGTTGAAGACAGGCCAATTACAGGATCGTGACCAAACAAGGTTTTGTATGGTGAACGTCCTATTGTGCGATGATGCGAAGAATTTTTCTGGAACTGAACGAAATAGCATCCCAGTGACCATTCAGTTGAGTTATTGTCGGACATCTAGGAACGCAACATGTTCTCAACATCCTGATTGCACCTTTCTACCGAACCTAAAAAAGAGAAAAATACTTTATTGCACATAAAAAAAAATACAAAACAACAAAAGACAGTACAACATAGGTGGCCTTATTGCTAAGGTAGCAATCTCTACCAGGCAACTTTTGGGTGAAAGAAAAATGCATAGCGGTAAGCGGGATAGTGCAAAACTTGCAAACTAACCTTGACTTTGAGGATGTCGGGGACGTCCATTCACTATCTTGCATGCAGGCCACAATGTGATTAGCTCTTTTATTATGCTGGCAGTAAATTCCTTGCCATTATCACTCTGTAAAATAATTGGCGCACCCACTTCTAAGAATATTTTTAAAAGAGCCATGGCTACTTCAGTTGCTTTTTTACTGGTTAAAGGTCTGAGAAAGCAGAACTTAGTGAGGTGGTCTTGATAGTTTAAAATCCATTTGTAATTGTGGCTAGGAGTTGACTGGAGATCAATTAAATCTACCTGCCCACGTTTGTTAAAGTCTTGAGAAATTATGGGGCGTATAACAATTCCTGTTTTTGGGCAACTTTTTTTATTCAGACAGATCTTACACAAGTTGAGGAACAATATCATAATCGGTACCGGTATCACATATTGTTGCTTTAGGTTATATATCAGTTTGTCGCGTCCTCCATGCCCAGTTGATATGTGCGCCTGCAGAAGAATATCATAGTACATATCTGTTGAAGGTACTTGTACAACAGGAGAGTTAAGATCCTTTCTTCTCAGTATCAGAAGTTTTTCTTCACATACACTCATCACGTCGTATTTTTTTGCATTTCTATACTGTTGTTGTGTTTTTGGTTGCTTAAGTACACTCGCAGTTTTAAATTGTTCAATTGAATTTATTACAGCATTTACGCATTCTTTAGTCCATTCTGGTTTAGTTGTACCGTCAACTCTATTATCGTAAAACTTTCTTAACTCTATGTAAAATTTGTCTTTATCGGAGATAACCTCCAAATTCTCCGATTCTGCTAAAGGTTGAACATCATTCTCTGTCGAATCTGTCATAATTATATGAAAACCAAACCTCCTATTCACACCGTTTCTTAGTTCAAGTCCAATTGTATAGTCCACTTTTAACACAATGACAAACAAAACACCGCTAAACCAATCTCGAAAGCATTGTTGTTGTTGAGTGGTTGACTAAGACTTTTATGATATATGACACTATGTACATCCCTGTAGCACTTTTATTTACCACTTTATTTAAGTCCAAGTAGGTACACTATTTACGATAAAAAACAAAACACTTCTACAATTTAACTCAGACACAAACGTAAACAAATAACGTGCGGCAACAAATGATTGACATTTAAGACGTCAACCAATCAGAGACGATCTCTTATCGAACGCGCTGACCGACCAATCAGCGTTCTTATTTCATAACAGCCAGCGTTTCGTTTCGCAATATTGCTATAATAACGAGTATTTTCGCAAAACTCCTGACTTTGTCCAGTAAGATTTGATAATTTTTCGCATATGTCTAATTATCCGCGTTTTCGCAAAACCCCTAGGATTTCCGCGAAGATTCGAAGTATCAAATTATCCTACGACATATATAACATATTCTGGAAATCGTTCCAAAGGGCCCAAACAATATAAGGTCAGTCCACCTTAGGTCGACCCTAAGGTCGACACATTAGTATATTGCTGCCAATAAAAGCTTATAGAAGCTTGACACGACTTAGGATAAACACATATTTTTTTAATGGTTTGAAATCATGAGAATTTCGCGCGTTTGCGAAAAAAACACCTTGTCACTTGTTTGTTGCGAACAAAACGTCTTGAAAACTTGCTAAGACCCTTTTTCTTAGGAACGCCTAAGAAAAAGGGTCTTGACAGACAGGCAGCAAACTGATCCTTGTAGGATTACTTTATTTTTGGATATCTTTTTCCTTCAACAGACGGTCTTGGGACATATTGTAGTGGTACATGTGGAAGGCAATTATATTTTTTTTTTGATTCTTGTGAAAGATAACTTAAGCAAGAAATCCCGCGTTTCAAAAGAACTAGCATCTGGTCAGTCATAAAATGCAATACGCTGTCTAAAAAGAATTATCTACAATAGAGAAACCCTATTCGGAAATAGAACAATGGAGGACCGTTTTGGAACGATATTTGAAACATGTTTATGACGCAAGCCGTGTGACTTTACAAAAATACACCATTTGTTGCATGTTAAAGGATAATGATCTTTATTGAGCATAGATCAATTATAGCGTAGTTAAACTATAACATAGGTAACGATTTATCTGCGAGTTAGCTTATAAATAAACTGCTCTCATGTAGAAGAGATGCGGCTTGTCACAATAGCAATATATGGTAAGATTGCCACTTTAAATACCTGGATCTGAGATTATGGTAAATGCCAAGCTAAGGGCGTATGTAATCATCAAACACATGTTATATACACTTGTAAATGTTGTGTTACAGAACTAAATGGCGCCAAAAATCGAGCCCGCCATTATTTGACCACGTGAGTGGACGATACGACGCGCTATCCATTATCCAATCACATAGATCAGTATTGCTTCGGCTGGGTGTAACCAATCAGGCCTTTCGCGGCTATGATGGCTTGCCGCTGTTCGTGAGAGCTGGGGGCGTGAGAGGCCGCGACATTCTAACTCGGGAGTCGAGAGGAGACACCAGGCTCCACTAAGAAAGTTATTACAGTATAAAGTGCAGTGACGTGTAGTAGATCGTGAATCTTCGTCCAGGGGGGCCTTTTATAAGTTAAGTTAATTTTAAATCTAGACGGAGAATTTAGATCGTCCAAATTCCAATTTCATCAATAGAATTTTACTTTTATAATACCTTTATTATATTTTGGTTTATATTTTTACTTTATATTTTGGTTTAGTCACAATTACGATCTAAATTCGCCGTGATATTACTATTCGTGTGTGTGTTCTTTCCAGCTCTTAGATATAGATCTATTGTTCTAAATTTTATGTATATTTATAATATCGAAATCATATGAAAAGAGTGGCCAAGGTTTTTTCCACGTTTTTCCTTGGTATCCTACAAACTTGCTTGTGAAACGTGTGGGTAACTGTAGAATCAAACTCTTGAATTAATATAAATTTTTATCTGAAAGTAAATTCCTGAAACTTATCTTGTTTTTGAATAATCACTACCCCCTAACCCCTTAATTAAGGCAAAGACAGTTAGGAAATATCTTGGATCCAGAGTAACGTATCCTGTAATTGACGTAGTACAGTTTTATAATATTTACCAGGTTTAGAAGTCTTTAGGCATAACTATTCACTATTATTGATATGTGCTCGTAGAAGGTCACGGTATAATAATATTTATGAAATATAAAAATAGGTGTTGATTTCCTTTGAGTTAGAGAAGTTATGGTCACATACTTACATTTCATACCTAACGGACAATAAGCTAATTGAGATTAAATCTATTTGCTGTTATCAATTTATGTGATTTGTCCCTGTCATTATCTCGTGTAACAAAAGAGTCGAATGCCGTCTTATATGACGAAGGTGCGATCTCTGATTTTGTAGGTAATCATACAATATATTTATAACTAAAGATCAGTCAACATGTTCTGACAAATGTGAAAGGTCAGTCGATGTACTCCTGACAAATGATAATTGAATTGATGGTTTAATACTATCAAGTCAGTAGACAAGAGTCCTGACACACATGATAATTTTTAACGATCAGTTAACGAAGTCCTGACATTTTGCTAAAAGACTGGCTAACTCAGTTCCGGCTCAGAGAGGACACATACACTGCAGGTGACTGACAGGTCTGGTCTTGACCCGCAAGCAGAGTTGATTGCGTCAGCCGTTAGTCGATTTCCGGGATTGACTTATCAGGCAGACATCAGATAATCGTACTTAACTGAAAGGTCGACCTCTACAAATCCATATTTAAATTAATGCTAAACTCTTGTCTTTAACCTTTGGTTGATAAAATTCTGACTGCCAAATCAGTAAGAGATATTCTTAAGAACGACAATACGCAGGGTATCTTTGGTAAATGGTGAACAAAGATAAGACACGATTACTTCCGTGGACGAGTCCTTGATAGCTGAGATTTCAAGAATTTTGCAGCTGTGATAAGTATAAGGGAAGTATTAGTACTATATAAGAAATAGGTCACTTAGCACGTGCGGGTCTATTACAATATTGATTGTATGGATCGCCTAATGTCGAAATGGGCTGCTGACTTTAGTAATGCGATTGTTCCTTCCCTATGTCTTAAATAGTAGATGACTAATATAAAAATGTTTGCCTATCAGTTATAATTTTAAAAATCAATCACATTATAATATAGCTATAGTAAAAGTACTGTCAAACTTATTTATTCATATTAAGTTTCGTGTAGATGGTTACCGTCGAACATGACAACTTTGCCCACTTTTATCACATAATTGCAATTTTAATCAAAAAGCTATGGAGACGTAAGTGTTTTCATTCATCAGCTACAACTGTAACATTTTGTGCCTGTGTTCGTAAACTAAATTTACTATTATTCAACGTTAAATTCAACATTTATAAGATTTTGTTAGCGGTCAAAGTTATCTGGACGTTTAGCCAACTTTGCCCACATTATTTTTTGTCGCATATGGCCTTTATGATGATGACAAGGCAACACACTGGAGCTAATAGTTGTAGTACCTAAGTAAAAACATTGTATAAAAAAACGTAAGCTAAAATCATTGTTTTTTTACAGCGGAAGTGTCACTAAATATTTTTTCATATCGTTTTTTGATAATGGATTTCCGCAAATTAACGCCTGAATCAATAAATTACATTGTATAAACTTCTATATAAAAAGAATGGCCCCGAGTTTCTTGCCGCTTCTTCTCAGTATTCAGCTCTATATATTTTGGAACGCGGCGGTAGTCTTTAGTACATTATAATGAAAAATTTACGTGCATGTGCGTCTTTGATGCCTAAATTGAATAAATGATTTTGACTTTGACATCAAAACCAGTACAAGAGTATTGGCAAAGATGGCGTTTCCTTTAATGTAAACCAGCGAATCCATAGAGCAACACGGGCCGTCCGGCGGACCGGAGGGGAGTAGCCATACGCAGGCGTTCCCCTCTGTCAAAGTACAAGTCCACGCGGCCCTAGTCGTACAATAAAACTAGTTGCAGCCGCACTGCTCACTAGACTAAATCTACCTGCGCGACTGAATAGACATCCTTTAAAAAATGCCGAATTGTTCTGTTTTTTGCTGTAAAAAGAGATCTGCCACATCAAATTTACAAAAAGATGGCGTCACCTTTCATATGTAAGTAATTTTCAATCACATTATTGGTATATACTGCTTTTAAACTTAAAAATTATAATAATATCGGTCGTGTTGTTTCGGATTTGTTTACCAACACGCGCCGCTCGCTCTCATACATTATGCGGATCGGTCGAGCGACTGATCCGAGTGTATTTCCGAGAAGTCGCTATCGCCGAGCGATAGTGTTGTTACCGGTTTGTTTGTAGATTGTAGATAGTTATCGATAAAAAGGAGTCTATACAGATATTTTTGAGATTAAGTTTTCTGATTTATTTAAAATATTATATTGTGAGTTTTATTTAAATATACATAGTTTTATAATAAAATTGCATTAAATCAAATGTAGTACACGAGCTTACGAGTATTAACATATTTTACTAGAATTACTTAGTGTGAACTTCGACCATAATGTTTTTTATTTATTTATTGTAGGTTTCCTAAAGATCCAAATTTAAGGGATACATGGAAGAAGTTTTGTAATAACAGTCTAACCTGGACGCCCACAAGAAATAGTGTCAATTGCTCAAGTCATTTCAAGACCTCTGACTTTCAAGTGTTGGCAAACAATAGAAGGAAATTAGTCGAGGGCACCGAACCGACTCTAACGCCACACTGTATTTGTCCCGTAAGTTTTTTTTGTATCTCATGCACAAGGTATACAAGCATATATCAGTTTACCTGATGTAGTTCACCTTAGTCATAGTGGTGAAGTGAAGCTTAGATTTATTAACTTCAGAGAATAAAAATGTTAAATCTTATCTTCCTAGAGTCATCATCACCAATCATTCACTCAAGCAGATGACAGGCTAACATCTTATGATGCCATTAGTGCCACGCTCACTATTCCTGATTCATTGACATCTACGTGTACATCGTCAATTCCTCAAAATGTGAGTTACCTTTTAATCGTATATTGTAGATTTGTATTAATTTGTATTGTATGTTAATTAGATTTTTCTATAATTTGTATTAATAATAATCTTTCTCCAAGTAGTAATATCTTCTTGAGTAGTAATATGTATATGTATATATATGTATATATATGTATATAGTAAATATGTAAAATAGGTAGTGATTTTCTTCAAATATCTGCAGATCGCACAAACATTTGTCCCGAGGCGGGAATCGAACTCGCAACCTCCTGCGTCGCAGGGGGACATTTGCCCGCCGCGCCACAGTGGTCGTGTATTGTATGTTTGATTAAAATAAATAGTTGCATATTGATCAAATAGTAATTTGGACTATTTTACTATCAAGAAGTAAGCTTTATAGGAAGATGATAACAGCATACTTATTTATTATAATTATATTATTTGTTTTTCAGGCTCAGTCGATTCCCACTATTGCACTTACACCAAGAAAAAGAAAAATGCAGCAACAGATAGACGGTCAAAAAAAAATAATTAAAAGGCTCCAAGCTAAAAATCTATTCTTAAAGAAAAAGTTGTTAGGTTAGAAGAAATTCTTCAGAGTCTTGATGAAAAATCTTTGATAGATAAAGAAGAAAGGATGGTCCTTGAAAAAATTGGCGTTGAAGAATCAGAACTTATTAGGCGTCAACTAAAGAAATGTAAAAGTGGGAAGCTCTCACGAGCTAAGTATTCACCAGAACTGAGATGTTTTGCTTTAACTCTCAACTTTTATTCCCCAAAAGCCTACAAGTATGTTCGTAAAACGTTTGGAACCTGTTTGCCTGCTCCACGTACTTTAACTAAATGGTATAGTCATATTGATGGACGGCCCGGTTTTACCAAGGAAGCATTGGTGGCTTTAAAATATAAAGCCGATGCCAATCCAGATAGTAAAATATACTGTACTTTGGTTTTCGATGAAATGAAAATAAAAACACAATCACATGACAGACCAAATGGTGACAGACAATTCGGGTACGTTGATTATGGTTTTGATTTATTGACAGATACAGATGAAGCAACAGATGTCCTAGTATTTCTATTAGTATGCATTTATACCCCATGGAAAGTCCCAATCGGGTATTTTTTAGTTAAAGGCACAAGTGCTAAGTTAAAAGCTCAGCTTGTAACTAAAGCATTCGAATTAGTGCATGAAACTGGAGTGGAAATAAAGGCATTAACGTGTGACGGCGCAAAAGCAAATTTAGCGATGGCCACAGAACTGGGTTGCTGCTTAGTTGCAAATAAATTGCAAACTACCATTTTAGATCCTGCAACGGGGCAAAGAGTTTACTTTTTTTTAGACCCGAGTCACATGTTAAAACTAATTCGAAACACTTTTTGTGACTACAATTGTTTTTACGATGACAATAAAAATAAAATTCAATGGTTATTTGTGGAGGCATTACGTAAAATCCAGGAAAAAGAATTATTTTTCATGGCAAATAAATTGAAAGCTAATCACATTTATTATAAAACAAAGATAATGAATGTTCGCCTTGCAGCACAATTTTTCAGCGCAAGTGTTGCTGATGCACTCGTGTTTTATGAAAAAGAATTAGATTTGCCGGAATTTAATGGATCAACTGCAACTTCGAAGTTTATTTCACTGATAAACGACGTTTTTGATATATTGGATTCTCGGTCACGTCAAAATGGATATAAAAGAGCATTAAACTCTGAAAACTTTGAGAGAGCTTTTGGAAAAATGGACGAAGCTCAAAAGCTTTTATTGAGCTTATCGGCCTATGTAAAAAAACGCAATGGCGTTTTTTTTACATAGGCGTACAATCACGTAAAATTAAATCAGTGGATTCTCCACTATACACAGGTTTTTTGGGAATTTTGATTTGCATTGAGAGTACCAAGTCTATTTTGCAAGATTTAATTCAAAACCAGCAAAATGGCCTGAAATATATGCCACTCCACAGGATAAGTCAAGATCACATCGAGCTCTTTTTTTCGATTGTAAGAAGTCATGGCGGTTATTGCGATAATCCCTCAAGCTCCCAGTTTGAAGCAATTTATAAAAAAAATCTTATTAATACAGAATTAACACAAACTGGTAGCGGAACGAACTGCATTCCATTGGAAAAAATTACGATACTGAATTGCACATCAGCATTAAAAAAAATTAATACTTCAACCGTACGACAATACAATAGCAATGACGCTACTGACGAAGTCAATTTTACCAATTTTACTGACGAATTGATTGATGAGATTGAAGCTCTAACTTTTTTGTCCCCTTTTGCCGTAAAAGTTGTGGAGTATACAGGGCGTCCCAAACTTATGGGACATGAAGGGGAAGTACCTTAAATATCGTAGATAGTGTATTTTGCTTAAAGAAGACTTTATGTTATTTTTAAAACTTAGTAATTCCGCATTCATAGATTTTCTAAAAATTACTTGCTTCGTCTGGGAATCGAACCGACTCAAATGTCAAAAAAAATCACCCTACTTTTATGATGCCAATCGAAAGAATAGCTAAAAAATAATAACTCTGCTTAGGTAACATTGTATTTTAAAAGAAAGGAACAACGTAAAATGAGTTTTGAATGAGTCAAATTTCAAGAAAGTTATTTATTGCCGTCGACGACGTTCGAAAAGTAGCGATATTATTATTCCAAAGATAGCATTGATTATTCGTGAATAAGTACCCACTTCATAAAATACTAGCATAGTTTTCCTTATTATAAGTGCACGTGGAGATAAAATGATAAAACTTAGTATTTCAATACGTCCTCTGTAAGCTAGACAGAAGGCAAATTTAAATTTGAAAATGGAACAGTTTATGAGAGCGTTTGTTTGAATGCATACTTCATTAGATTTTTTTTTAAACGAAATAATATTTTTAAATGTCGTTCTTAAATTTGAAAATGGAACAGTCTGTGCGAGCGTTTGTTTTTCGGATATTGATCTGTTTAGTCTTAATTTACTTACACAAGTGTTAATGTGTTAATTTGTTGCGAACATGGCATATCAAGTAAGTTTTGATCTAATGGAAGCATATTTTTTGAACGATAAAGATATCTCTAGAAGTTTGCGGTGGTACAGCGTAAAATATCCTGATAGACAAATACCGTCTCGTAAAGTTTTGAAAAGGCTTGTGAACAATTTGAGAACTCTGGGACGTTTCGATAAACGCCCAAGAGAACCACATCAAGAAAACCATACGATCAACGACGAAGAACTTGATACTTTAATTTACTTTTCGGCTTTTCCGAAAACATCGGTGAGAGAAGGAGAACATGAAATTGGAGTTTCGAAAAGTAAAATACACCGTGTATTAAAAAAACACGGTTTTAAGAGTTATGTTGAAGGACGATTGGTTCAAAAATTACTTCCGGGCGATACAGAAAGGAGAAAATATTTCTGTCTTGATATCCAGGCACGCTTGCTCGAAGATCCAAATTTTTTGGATAATATTATTTGGACAGACGAATCTAGCTTTAGTAATAACGGTATGTATAACCGCAACAATAATCGTATTTGGTCTAAAGAAAATCCCGTACGTGTCACTGAAACGAATAACCAAGTGCGTTTTTCACTCAACTGTTGGTGTGGACTTTTAAAAAACCGGGTTTTCTTAATCCATTTTTACCAAGGAAGCTTAAACACAGAAAAGTATTTAGGAATACTTCAAATTTTAAGGGATGAGATAAGAAATCTTTCCGCGGCGGAGCAAGAAAACTTAATTTTCCAACAAGATGGAGCTCCGGCTCATAATAGTCGGAGAGCAACAGATTTTCTAAATGAATGTTTTCCTACATGGATTGGTATAAATGGACCGATTAGATGGCCGGCCAGATCCCCGGACCTTACACCATTAGATTTCTTCTTTTGGGGATACGTGAAAGATATGCTATACAAAAAGCGATACGAGAACGTGGGCGAGTTGCAAACTGAATTGTGCCATATCACATCGAGTGTTCACCATAAAATGATAAGAAAATCAACAGGTAGCGGACTCATTAAAAGATTGGCGATTTGCGTAAGACAAGAGGGATCACATTTTGAGCATTTAATTAATTATTTTTCAAAAAAATACCCACTTAATTGACTACGGCAGTTACATGTATGTTTTTATGTTGATTAAAATGATTAATTTTACGTTGTTCCTTTCTTTTAAAATACAATGTTACCTAAGCAGAGTTATTATTTTTTAGCTATTCTTTAGAGTGGCATCATAAAAGTAGGGTGTTTTTTTTGACATTTGAGTCGGTTCGATTCCCCGACGAAGCAAGTAATTTTTAGAAAATCTATGAATGCGGAATAACTAAGTTTTAAAAATAACATAAAGTCTTCTTTAAGCAAAATACACTATCTACGATATTTAAGGAACTTCCCCTTCATGTCCCATAAGTTTGGGACGCCCTGTATAGCTGGATTTGTTGTTTTCTCAATATCAAAGAAAATTAAATGCAATACGTGCATCAAAGGTTTGCTTGGGCCGATTGATGAAAAAAGTTTAATACACCAAAAAAGCAGAGGAAAGTTACTCTATGCTTCAAAAGAAGTAATTTTTTTATGCCGGATTTGTGAAAAAGAAATAAGACTACGTTTAAGTGACGACAATAAACCTACACGATCTTGTATCACACATGTAATCGTAGCACATGCCTTAAAAAAGTTTATTGGAAAAGATTTTTTTCCCTCTATCAGTTACCATTGACACGAAAATGATTTTATAAATCATAATTTGGAACTGGCAAGATTAATAATGGAAAAATATACCGATACAAGAATTTCTTTCCTAATGAAAAAAGAAAACCCACAAAAATGTATGCGTCATATTCATAGAAAACTAATCCATTATAAAAACCAGTGATAGATACAACTATCACTCGTTTTTAAAATGATATAAACATTAAGTTTATTTGTGACATGATAATTATTATAGTAAGTACATAAAAATAAAATCCATCTTTATAATAACATCTTACCTTTGTATCACTTTAAAAACCTAATTTCCCTAACAGAGTACTTAAATTTATCGATAACGCGTATCGACACTTGTTACAACCACGGCTGTAAGCAACTTGTCAGTGTAGTTGTGTCACCACATTATACTGTTATGACACAGAATATATCTATGTGTGTGAGAAATTGTTAGCGTATTTTTAATTTGGTATGTGTGAGTTTCGTAGTAATAGACGATTATTTTTGTGTGGAAATTGGAGAAGTGTACGTAGCCCAGATTTCCCCCCCGCAAAAAACGACAGACAGTTTTGTATCGGTAGAAAGGGCTATGGCTACTCCCCTCCGGTCCGCCGGACGGCCCGTGTTGCTCTATGAGCGATACTATGAAAAGTAACTTACAAAAATGACTGGGCCCCGACATGTCTTGAACTGAGATTTCGTTTGGTACAGAAAAAATAACATTTTTGTTTCATAATCTCAATAATAATAATAATATTTCAACATCAGTTTTTTCTTCAGTAAACAATAGTAAAAAGATGGAAATTCTTAACTACACTTATTTATAAAATAATTTCAATTATAAGGTATATAGAGCAACTACTAACTCAGTACCCAATAACTAATGCTAGCTATGAATGTTATTAATTAAATACTAAATATATGTTTAAAATTAAATAAGCTTTGCAATAGCTATAATAAAAAAAATAGGCATTCGTAATGTGCCAACCCTAAGCTTTTTTTGATGGCGGGCAATGTTGTCAATCGTAGGTCGGAGCATTACTTGATAACTTTGCTCTTCATCATAACTTTAATTTTCAAAGACCTTGGCGCAATGACACTAGCATTAATGTACTTAATGATTTATTTACGAACACAGGATATAAACAAAAATAAACTGTGTTTACCAATTCCAACTAGTTACTGAACAAAGTTAGCAACAAATACGATAGTTAGTATTGTCATATCTCTAGTAGCATTTTTTTTAGGTTATTAGATTAGATTTAGTTGGGCGTAGATTTTGAACATAGAACTTTGTACTTGAACTGAGAAATTGCTTGTAGGAGCCCTAGAGCGGCAGTCTGGAGATGCTATACGTACTGTACACAATTACAGTAGGATTTTTTTAGCATGCGAAAATTTGTTCGATTACCGGGACAACTATACACTCCAATGCGCTACAAACGAGGTACTCGTTTGCGTGAAAATAAAGAAGTTATGCTATGCCTGTCATACAATTTTTGCATTTCACCGTTATTTATAGTAAGTTCATTGACGACGACAACTTCCGACAGAAAATCTGCGATTGATAAATGTTTTTTCTCAGGATGAGTTTATATATAATTTTCTTAGAAAAATCAACAATATATATTATTTGGCTACATGTCATGTTACACGAGTTCTAGAGTGGAGACCGCGTCTCGGCAAACGTAGTGTAGGACGTCCTGAGGCACGGTGGAGTGACGATCTGCGCAAGACGGCTGGCAAAAACTGGATGCGAGAAGCCCAAGATAGACCTAAGTGGCGTGCAATTGGAGAGGCCTATGTCCAGCAGTGGACTGCTACAGGCTGATGATGATGATGATGATGATGTTATGTAGCCTTCGTAAAGTGATCGGTTGGAAATTGCACGATACTTCTCAATCCTTAATAACCATCGGCCATGCGTTGGGCCATGCCTAGTAGAAAAGTTGTTCGTTATAAAATCTATCGGAGTTGTAGGCCTGAGGTATCCTGATGGTTGGTAATGCCACGAAAGTTTATCATATAGGTGGTCATTGTTCTACTCGTATAACGGACCAGCTATACTAACGTTCATAACTACATAATCAATATCTATGGATCACAAACTGTAAAGTAAGTAACCTAAGGTAAGGTCTAATGTTTTGAAGTCGTTAGCCTACTTTCATCGTTTCATGGAAAATATAACGTTGTTGTTACATTGGCAAAGCCTATATTATACTATCAACTAATTACCCGTGGGATTATAAACTGCAGAGTTCGTAGGCCCGAAGTTGTATTTTTGTGGGAAAAACAACGAAAATTTTGTTGACTGGTCGACTTTTTAGATCGTTGGCCCGCTTTTGGTTTTTCGTGGTAAACAAAACGTTGTGTTACAATCGGCGCCGCTAACCTAAATCCATCTTCCCGGTTAAAATTGCGATGTTTTCTAATTTCAACCGCTTCACGAACCATTCTTGAAAAATAATGTCGTTCAGTGGAGAGGACCTTCGTCGTGGAATCCCGTAGTGAGCAAGTGTACAAACCGCGGTGTAAGTACTAGGACATTTACCGATACAGTCAGTGTTGTGTGTCGTAGTGACAACCCTGCGATTTTTCAAGATCAAGTGAGGGTAGGAGAACAAAAAACCCGCTCTTCTCGCCGGACTTACCCGCAGTTTTCAGTCAGCTCGTGATCACGGCCATTGTAACATGGTCGAAACGTCGAGCGAAAGGTACATATTTTTACCTATATTAAATAATACGTGATAAGTCCCGATAAACATTTAAAACAAATGTTAAATGAAATGTTACAAATCAGAATCGGGATGACTCACGTAAAGCTGTTTAAATTTAAACATTATTTAATTATTTCCAAATTTGTATTTCATCAAGATGTTAGTTGCGGTCTGAATTTTTTTTATAGAAAAGAGATATATCACCCAATTAGCATTAAAAGCGTGCCATCACATGGATCTTGGGGGCTCGGATGTGCGACGTACGAGCAGCGAAGGCTTCGCTGTGCCACGTACGAGACGCGAGAAATCTGTTGTACGACGTACGAGACGCGAGGCTCCGCTGTGCGATGTACAAGACGCGAGGGCTCTGGCATGCAACGTACGAGCCGCGAGGGCTCTGGCATGTGACGTACGAGAAGCGAGAGCTCCTCCAAGAGACGTACGAGATATGAGGGCTCCGCCCTGCGAAGTACGAGACGCGTGAGATTTGTTGTGCAACGTACGAGACGCGAGGCTCCGCTGTGCGACGTACGAGACATGAGGGCTCCGTCGTGCGACGTACGAGACACGAGAGATCTGTTGTGCAACGTACGAGACGCGAGGCTCCGCTGTGCGACGTACGAGACATGAGAGCTCTACCATGCGACGTGCAAGACGTGAGAGCTTCGTCGTGCGACGTAAGTGTGCAGTAAGTGCAATCCAGAGCGTTCTGAGGTGAGTCACCGCAGACGCGAGCGCTCTGTCGTGGATTGAGAAGAGACTACTCCAGAAGTGAGTTGTTATTTAATATAACTAATGTTTTAAGTAAATCCCGTTCTTATGATTATCATGGAAACTTGCTAATATGAGTATCAACATTGTGCCAGAGTTTATTCCGTCCTACAAGAACCAAAGTATAGCACATGGGTGCATAAAATCAATGAAATTCGTCTACTTTATAAATGGTCAGACAGACAAATCGTTCAAAATGCTCTAGAGTCCAATGGACTATGATTTATTTTTGTATATTGTTGACAATAATTCCTCAAACTACCTAGTTGAGGCATGCCTAATCGCCCCTTCTCATATTTCTTGTTTTATGACTTGTATATTTAAAGCAACAAAGTAAGCCACTCACTAGGGCACGTTCAAGCCATTAACTCAATCAGTAATGTATTTTTTTTCAAATATTACGACCGCCCAGTGCTATGAGCAAACCTCTGTTCGCAAAACAATTTTGTATTGTTTAAAGTACGTTATCGCTTAATATAAAAAGCTGGAGCTGCGCTCCAGGCCACATTCGATTTTCTCTCTTCGTTCCGTGTGGAACACTTGTAATTCAGTATAATTGTTCTCCGTGTAATTTGTATAATTATTTAAATATAACTTCAGTCTAAGTAAAACAAGTGAGTTATAATTTCTACAACCCTTAAATCAACGAGTCAACGAGTAACTGTCGATCACTGGTACTTCAGCTTCGGGTCACGCTATAATATCCAGACGAACCTGGAGTCCACGGGGTGGAATCCAAATCTGGCGCAGCCGGTAGGATCAGCAGCGACGCCACAATTGAGATAAGTACTCTGATATACTTCACATCAACGTCCGTATCGTCGTACCCTTTTTAAAGGGCTTATGCAGATATAAAACTGGATAAGCTGAACACTGAAACTGTAACTACTAACTGATTGACTATTCAAGACGTCTACGATTTTTGAAGGGATTACCATAGCAAGAAGAGAATCGGATCGGGAGGATCCATAAGTCTCTTATCGACATTCCTTCCTTACCAAACCCAACCCTTATTTGTAATTGTGCTTAATCTTTAAACTGTATGTATTTCTTTACTGTGTATGTGCATGCAATTTTAGTGTACTTTATTGTATTTCGTGTGATTGTGCCTCTGCTATATTTAACACTGTGTAGTATTTTTTATTTAAATACGGCTAGCCGAGGGGGGAAATAATAATTGAAGCCTGTTGATTTTCCGGGAAGAATTTTTTAACTCGTAAAATCGAGTAAAAGTCTGTTTAGACTCGTGAGTGAAGACTTCAGTCACAAAATATATAAGACGCGCATTCATTTTATATATTACGCAAAAAGCGAAATTTTAAACGCAAAAAGCAATATTTAAACGCTAATGCCCGTAGCTCACTTCCGCTGCGAAACCATAACAGCGGAACCGCATTAATTTCGCTGTGTTTTGTCCGTATGTAGGAGAAGCGGAACTGCCACGGAACTGCCTGTTCTAACGCATAGATTTAACTATATTCTATCTCTTTCCCCGCGCGGTTTCGTCGATAATACTCCGACGCCAGCCACACTACCGCGCTCCGGCCGCCTTTTTGTTGCGGTGCCGCGTTGATTTCGCACGTGTTTGTGGAAATCGACAAAAATTAAAAGCAAAACTACATTTTTTTCATAAAATGGACGTCGATTTCACAGAAAAATTAATTCAAGAGGTCAGAAATAGACCTATTTTTTATTTATTAAATCATCCGGATTATAAAAATAATATGAAAAAACTGCAGGCATGGAGAGAAATCCAGAGGGAATTAAATGAGGAAGGTATGTAGTCTTTTTATAATAATAATAGACTGTATTTGTAATGTATTTGTTTATTTTGCTTATAAGATAACATTATGTATAATTATTTATTTGTACTTATTATAGATAATATTATGATAACGTTAAGTTCTCTGCGTTTGTGTAAAATATTGAACGAATTTATCTCTGACCTCAAACGCTGCCGCCGATGCTCTCTGTCGGTTGCCAGGTCTATTTTGTGGTAGAAAGGCACCTAGCTGTTCTATTTCAAAGCTAAAACTGGTATGTACGGCTGACTCTTTCGTCTGTATAAAGTTGTGCAAACAACAAGCTGCTTTTACAATTTTTATTGTGTTTGTCAAATCTGTTTCGAAAGGTCTTAGGAAAATCCTAAACTTCTGTGCCATTATTCCAAAAGCACATTCCACAACTACACGTGCTCGACTGAGCGCCTGATTAAATCTCTTTTTATCTCTATCTTGCATAGCCGCTTCTCTTACAAAAGGTCTCATCAAAAACGTTTCCAGCTTAAAGGCACCATCCCCTATTAAAACATAAGGCAAAGGATCTGTGCCTTGTTGTAATGGTTGGGCATTTGGTACATTAAGTTGACCAGTTCGCAATAGTTGTAAAAAGGTGTTTTTTCAAATATAGTACTATCAGAATCTTTTCCAAACGATCCAATGTCAACATATATGAATTTGTAATTAGCGTCTACAACAGCCAATAACACAATAGAAAATTTACTTTTGTAACAGTAAAACATTGAGCCGCTATCTGGAGGGCATTTAATGGTAATATGCTTTCCATCCACGCTACCCAGGCAATGAGGAAATCCCCATTTCCCAAAAAAGCCTTCTGCGATATTGAGCCACATTTCTTGTGTAGGTTGTAGAATGGCTAATGGTTGTAAAACATTCCATATTTCCTGACATACTTTGGTCACTATTTTTGAAACTGTTGAATTTCCTATACGATATGAAAACGATAATGTCTTATAGCAATCTCCAGTAGTTAGGAATCTGCAATGAAAATAATATTAATTTTAAAATAATATTAATTTTGTCTTATTTTGTTATTTTTCAGTCGTAACTTTGAAAGCGAAGTGGAAGAATTTAAAAGACTCCTACAAAAAGTACAAATTATCTAAAAAGAGTACAAGTGGCCAAGCTGCAAACAAGCTTCAAAATTGGACTTGGGCAGATCAAATGAATTTCATTGATCCAGCAATTACATTGAATGAGACTCAAGGTAGTATGGCATCTCTGAATGTTGAAGAAGTTAATTCTACTAACTCTCAATCTACGGGAGACGTAACTACACAAGACGTTGCACAAGATACCCGCCCGCAAGAAACTCAAAACGCCCAACAAATTTATAGAAGGCATAGGAGAAGTAATCCGGATCCGGATCCAACAGATAGAATGATCCAGTACTTACAAAATAGAAGAGATCGCAACAGAAGTGAAGATAAAGTTGATGTAAAATGTGATGGAGTAGATTTATTATTTTTGGGATACGCTGATACTTTCAAAAAACTATCAAAGCGAACACAAATAAAAGCAAAATTTGATATCGCCCGAATTTTGATGGAGGCTGAATTAAGTGATCTGGAGGCTGTAACATCTAACAGCAACTCGTAGTTTCAACTACTCTGTTCTAAGTGATACCACGCATTCTCCTGCTACTCCAGGAAATTACTCCATGATCAGTGACGCAACAGTTACTGACAATGCTAATTATTATATTCTTCCACAAGAGGGCAATACGGCTATACCTACTGATTTAACAACCTCAAATCAAAATGATCATGAACAAATGAACATGTTTCACTTATCGTAGAGTTAGTAACATGCCGAATATTTTTTTTTGTATTAATGATTAATAAATAAATAATTTACTTACCTCAAAGTTAAGGCTAATCTTTCTCTGCTAGAAATAGCTTCCCTAAACCTTGTATTTTGTTTAGTAATATGTGGCTTCTAAAGATTATGTAGATCTTCATAACTCCCTGGGCTCATTCTAAAATATGTATAAAAACGATCTTCATGTGACTCTAGTTCTTTACATAATAGGTTTTCTCCTAATTTCTTCCTTTTTTCATTAATCTCGTGCACCCAAATTCAAATTCAATTCAAAGTTAAAGTCCACAATAATATTTCCTCCTCCTCTGACTCTGATAACGACGACATTTCGCTCCGATGGCTGACTGATGACTAGCAGGTTCCGACGCCCGTTCCGCAACTACACAACTACACTTTATCGCAGCGGAATTCCTACAGCGGTTTCGCAACTGAAGTTTCGCAGCGGAGGTGTGAGAAGGGCATATAGGCGATATTTACAAATAGTAATTAAGCGGCCTGATCAACTGCGAAATTGTTACATTCATTTTTTAATTTTTATGTTGTGATGAATAAGAATATCTTAAAATATTAATCGAGTTTTGGGTGGCATTAAAATAGAAAGTTGATTAAATTTCAATCAAACTGTTATATCATTCTGTGCTTTAAAGATATTTATGAAAGGATCATACAACGTTATTGAAACTAATCGTATTATCCGTATTCAGATTTGCCTTGATTTTACGCGTCTAATAATCGGACATTGTAGTACCGTTACTAGAAGGTTTCGAAGATACTTCCGAATATTTCTTATTTACTTAACCTATTTACCTCAATTCGAGTTGGAATCTCTGTAAGTGTTAAGAGATTTTAATTAGCAAAATGAATTACCTAGCGCAGGCAGCGGGTATTGCCCACCATGAATTAGGTAACGTAGCGCATCACGCAGCGGAAGCAGCCCGACGGGAAGTCGAGCATGCCGCTAGTAATTTAGCCGATAGGGTAAATCAGCAGCTTAATATACAGGGTGAACCACAACACCCCCATCCGCAACAACCATCCGTTTCGCACCAGCAAATGGAACCTCGTGATGATCATTCTCTCCCTCCGTATACATCAAACGAGTTATTATACGGTGACGAACCAGACACCACGGGTCCAAATAACGTTAACGCACGCAGTATTGTCGAACCATTACCATTATAATCAGAAGCATTCCTTATTTTGATGGTAACACTAAGCTTTTAAATATGTACCTTAAAAAGTGTGAATACGTTTTGAAATGTTACCGACCACGTAATGAAATGCACGATGAATATATAATGCAAATATTCACCAGTAAAGTTACTGGAAAGGCAGCCACCATTTTAAGTGAAATTGATTACATATCGGATTGGAGTTTATTAAAAGACATTCTAATACAACATTTTGGTAGTCAAAAAACCGAACAATGTTTGCATTTGGAATTAGAGTCCGTAACTAATAGTACCTGCAAAAATTAAGGACAAATATAAAGACGCTTCTGAGGAACTTTTTAAGTATTGTGGTATATTACCCATTTATAAAAAGGTTGAATTTGTATTAATTTTAGAACAATACTTTAGGTGTGAACTTCAGATACCTAAAACACATAGAATAGTTACCAGAAGCATTACAAACAATATCCTACAAATACCCATTTTCTAAAACTTTTATGGCAAACGTACTACTCAATATATCATTCCTAAACTCTTAAACAAACTTCCTTCTGAATTAAAAAATGAAATAACAAATAAAAATATTAATCACGTGTTAAAAAAATATTATTTCTAATGTCAAACAAAAAACTCGTACGATTGTAAAAAGCAGGAGCATCCTGTATCTGTTGCGAATGCACGACGAACACGAGTGACACTGCTGAACGCCGGTAAACATTGGAGGGGATGGTACTTAATCGGCAACAGAGCGGAATCTAATACTTTGTGAGCAGGATAACAATACGTGAAGATAATTATTTAAGTTCTAAGACGAGTGGAATGTTATTATAAGTTGTTATACGCATTACTCAAGCTTTGAAGTGAGCGCGCGACGCAATGTTACTCGTTTTGTTTTGTGTAATGACTATAGGTATTTACTTGCTATATTTATGTATTCGAGAACACTACTGTCTAGACAAATCTTACATAGATTTTAAGACGGTATCATTCAAACTGATGTGTATTTCTTTGTGATGTATAATAAATAAATAAATAATAAAATAAAAACTATAAAAAGTAACGAAACGTATTTAAAATTTTGTAATAGAATCCAGTCTATACGAAGTAACTTATTTTCAAAGCTCATGAATGGCGATGATTCCACTAAAGCAGCCAAAAAGGCTATATATAACAATGCTGCTTTACAAGTCTTTATGTATAATTTACCGCATGATCTGTTACAGACCGTCAGATTAAATAAAGCCAAAACATTAGAAATTGCATTACAAATAGTGCTAGAGGAAGTCAATTTTAAGCAGCAATGTAAACTGCGAAGTAATTTTGGCCGAAACCAAAAAAATGTCTTACCTATACAACCTGATCTACCTCAAACGTGTATGCGTAACGCCTTAGGGCAGTCAGATCCGATAAGACGACCAATTATTCCCAGTTTTAGGAAAAACTCAGGAAATTACCCTTGAAGGAATTATAACAATAATTCAGGCTATTATAACAATCAAAGGGGTGCAACCAATGTAAACAACGCATGGAACCAAAATAGAGTTTATTCGAGTTATCAAAACCGCGGACAAAATCGCGAACCAAGGTCACAAAGACCACCGTTCGATCCACCTATACTTACAGTAGAACAAATACAAAAAAAAGTAGAAAATAAAGTAGAACAATGTACGCCAAAACCCCGACAAAATCGCGTAAACATCCATACTGCAAGTAATGTACCATTAGAGGTCGAGGCCACAGCATCTACACACGTAACACCACGCGCTGACAATGAGTCACCGTCAACATCGAATTTTCGAGTAATAGCCTCCAGGCCCAGTATTCAAAAATGAAAGATTACGCAGCACTACCGTATATATACCGTTATACCCGAAATAAATGCTAAACTTCTTATTGACACAGGTAGCACGCGCTCATTTATAAGTACGAACTGTATGATTACTAACTATCGGAAATATAAATTCTTTGAACCATTTGATGTAATAAGTACCCATGCGATAAGCCAGCACGACGAAGTAATTTACATTCCTATATTTAAAATATTCAAACAAAATTTTCCTCACAAGTTTTACATATACAACATATGTAATTCATTCGATGGACTGATAGGCATTGACCTACTTGAAAAATTGAATTGAATTGTCGCACATATTGACATAGAGAACCAAATGTTAACGACGCCGACCGTAAAAAATCCCATTCACTACCAAGTTGAATCACCCATTGTTACACTGAGTTTACGATCTCGAACCGAACATCGAGTTAAGATTCCAACTGTGCTCACTAATGGAGAAGGCATTATCGAATCCGTAGAATTTTGTAAAGGTGTGAGAATGCCTAGAGCTTTAGTCATGTGTAGAGATAACTTTGCTGAAACAATGATTCAAAATACAACGGAAGACCAGATAGAACTTGAGATATTTAAACCTTTTAAGGTTACCAAGTTTGATGGAACCCTTTGTCAATTAAACTACTTAACATCAAATAACAATCAATTATTGCGGGAAAATTTAAATAAATTACGAACGGAACATATGAATCAGGAAGAAAGAGATGCCATATCCACGGTATGTCACCAGTATATGGACATATTTTATCATGAAGAAATCCCTTTGACCTTCACACATGAAATAAAACATCATATTCGTACTAAGAATGATAACCCGATTTTTATTAAACCGTATAGGCAATCGCCTTCGCAGGCGTTAGAAATTAAACAACAAGTAGAAAAATTACTTAAAGATAATGTCATTAAGCCTAGTTTTTCGCCATGGAGTGCCCCAGTTCATCTAGTGCCAAAGAAAATAGATGCATCAAATGAACAAAAATATAGAATGGTTATCGATTATAGGAAGCTTAACGAAATAACTATGGATGATAAATACCCACTTCCGAACATTTCTGATATCTTTGATAAGCTAGGAAATAGCACCTATTTTACTACGCTTGATTTAGCATCCGGTTACCACCAGATTGAAATTTTTGAACCGGATAGACCTAAAAGTGCATTTAGTAACCAATTCGGTCATTACGAATTCTTAAGAATGCCATTTGGATTAAAGACAGCACCTGCAACTTTTCAAAGAGCAATGGATAATATCCTTAAAGGACTACAAGGAGTCCATTGTAAGATTTATCTTGATGATATAATTATTTTTTCATCAAGTCTAGAAAGCCATATACATAAATTAAAGACAGTTTTTAAGTACTTAGAAAGGCCAATTTAAAAATTCAATTAGATAAGTCTGAGTTTCTTAGGAAATAAGTATTATATTTAGGTCATACAATTACTAAAGACGGATTAAAACCGAATGAAGATAAAGTTATAGCGGTTACGAAGTACCCTTTACCGAAATCACAAACAGAAATCAAATCGTTTCTAGGACTTTTAGGTTATTACAGACGATTTATACCAGACTTTGCTAAAATAACTAAACCTATTACAAAGTTTTTAAAGAAAGGAGTAAAGTTCGAAATTACAAAAGAATACAAAGATGCATTCGAAACATGCAAAAGTTTATTAACGAATGCACCACTCTTACAATATCCGGATTTTACCAAACCGTTTATTTTAACAACAGACGCATCTAACATTGCGTTAGGAGCAGTTCTATCTCAAGGAACTATAGGAAAAGATAAGCCAATCGCTTATGCAAGTAGGACATTAGGAAAACCTTAAGAAAATTACAGTACTATAGAAAAGGAACTATTAGCTGTACCTTGGGCTGTAAAACACTTTAGACCCTATTTATATGGTCAGAAATTCTTTATATACACAGATCACCGACCATTAGCATGGTTGTATTCACTCAAAGAACCTCATAGCAAATTAACAAGATGGAGACTTAGATTACAAGAGTATGATTTCGAAATCATATATAAATCAGGTAAACAGAATACAAACGCTGATGCACTTTCGCGAATTCAAATAAATACATTGATAACGAATCAACATCAACCGGGAACTTCAACTCAAAATGACTATGATTCAGATGAAACTTTAACCGCTTCAGATTCAGAAACAATGAACATTGAAGACTTGGAGACTTTATCATATTCTAATTCTGTAATACCAATCTTAGACGAAGCCGTAGATCATAAATCAAATCAAATTTTAGTTAGTGAATGGTACAAAAATGACTTAAAATAAAAAAGATACCTAATGTAAGAAGAAACATCATGGAAATGTATACATCCCTTGATCCAAAATTAATTAAAGATTTTCTGAAAAATAACATCGAAAGTAAACGAAAATATTTTATATACTTCCAAAATCAAAAACTTAGGGAAATATTCAATAAAATGATAGGACAACTATACGAAAAAGAATCAATTCAATTAATAGAATGTACTAAACGAGTAACAATTTTGGAAAACGAAAATGAACAAAAGGACTTAATAATTAAATATCACAACGGAAAAACATGTCATAGAGGAATCAACGAAACATTAAATAAACTTAAAAGAAATTATTATTGGCCAGGAATGAAAGAAACAGTAACGGCAATAATAAATTCATGTGATCTTTGCAAACATATGAAATACGACAGACAACCGTTAAGACCATCATTACAACTCACTCAAACACAAAATAAACCTTTTGAAGAAATATTCATTGATTTATTCTCTATTGAAGGTAAATCTTATTTAACAATTGTGGCCGCATTTTCGAAACTAGGTCAAGCAATAGAAATTAATAACAGGTCTACACCAGAAGTGGTGAAAGTCCTAATAAAATATTTTTCCTATTACGGAACACCTAATAAAATAAGTAGCGACTCAGGATCTGAATTCAATAACGCATTGTTAAAAGAATTATTAGCATTTTACAAAATAGAGTTACATATCGGAACACCAAACAACCCAAATTCTATGGGCTTGATTGAAAGATTTCATTCAACGCTAATTGAAATATATCGACTAGCTAAATACGAGTATAAAACCAGCGACGCATCAACAGTAATGACGTACGCTATTATCGCATATAATAATACTATTCATTCTGTGACAAATTTAACACCGTTTGAAGTTGTATTCAGACATACCGATTCAAACCCGACATTTGACGTAGAATTTCAAAGAAATTTTATGCAACAATTAATTAAAGACCACGTAAAACGCACCGCGTACCTATATAAATACCTAACGGATAAAGCAAGTACAAGTAAAGAAAAACGCAGCGATAATACTTCAGAAAATATAGTATTTAATGAAGGAGAAACCGTTTACACAAAACTTGTTAATAAGCGAAGAGCTAATGACACACCACGTTACGAAAAAGCAATTGTGACTGGTGAATCATCTAGAAATATACTTCCGGTACAAATAAGAAGTAGAGAAACTACAGTACCTGTTAAAAATATAAGAAACCCACCTAAACCTCGATTAACTGAAATAATTAAGAATTTGCTTCATAAGAATTCATCACAATATACAGTCCAATAAAAACGTTACATATACATAAATGAAACTGTTATATACAATTTGAAATAAGTGTAACTCCAAATGAGTATACATACACGTTATAATAGTTGAAAGAAAAAATAAATATATATCCGTGTGATTCCCAGATAAAGAATAGGAACTCTCCAGATGATCCTATTGGATGTCGTATGAGGCGACTAAGGGATGCTATCTATGTATATCATAGGAAATCCGTGTCATCCCCGGAGTAAGAATAGGATGTCTCCATTGATCTCCATGGATGTCGTAAGAGCCTGACAATGAGATCTAGATTAAGCATCTATACATGTACAAATTATATTATAAAGAATATTTATCATGGCACAATCACCCACATAAGTCTATAGTAAAAGGTACCTAAGTAGGATAAGCAAATAATTAGTAATAAATATTATAGAGTAACATAGTAATGTATACATTAACATACAAGTAATACAAAAGGGGAAAGCCTTAAAGCTATTAATAACAATGTAATCTTTAGTTTTAAGATAATAATGTTCCCGCCTATCCATTCCTTTCCTATAAAAGAAACATAGAAAACAAAGAATACTGAAGACAAAGAAATGTTCATATGGCATTACCTGTTAATGAGTAATAATCCTACGTCAAGTGAAAGATTCAATTTTTGCCTTGGGATTTATTATTCCAAAGAGGGATCGCATAAAGGGGATGCCTACGAATACATGCTACGAAGGGTTGTGAGCTACGATGCTACGAACATGTCTACGAATTCATGCTACGCAGGGTTGCGAGCTACAAAGCTACGGACATGTCTATGAAATGCATAATATATGCACATGTGAAAGTGTTCGTGAAAAATAAAAGTGAACAAACCACCCTTGTGCAAACAAATGTGTCAAAGTGATCACATTAGTGATAACAGACTTAAAGTGTTCTTGTCTTCTGAATTGAAATGTCTACTGCATTTATTAAATAATACTATTGATTTGTGTGTTCTAGAATTGTAATTTGATTTAATTTGATAATTAACTAATTATAACATAATTGAAACTAAAAGTAACTTTACTAATATGTATTGCGGAGATCACGCCATAGTTCTAATGCTAAGCTAAAATCTTTTCATCATTTATGTGTCGTTTTGCTTAGAGTAAAATTACGGAAGTCACTTCTTTCTTTCCAGTAATTTCACTCTTAAGGGGGATGAAGTTAAGGCGTGCCTAATCGCCCCTTCTCATATTTCTTGTTTTATGACATGTATATTTAAAGCAACAAAGTAAGCCACTCACTAGGGCACGTTCGAGCCATTAACTCAATCAGTAATGTATTTTTTATCAAATATTACGACCGCCCAGTGCTATGAGCAAACCTCTGTTCGCAAAACAATTTTGTATTGTTTAAAGTACGTTATCGCTTAATATAAAAAGCTGGAGCTGCGCTCCAGGCCACATTCGATTTTCTCTCTTCGTTCCGTGTGGAACACTTGTAATTCAGTATAATTGTTCTCCGTGTAATTTGTATAATTATTTAAATATAACTTCAGTCTTCAAGAAACGTTTAGTTATTACTATATATAGTCAAAAATTACAAGTTTACAGTTATAGTCCACTATAAATTAAACATTATATGAAATTAATAAATATTAACATCATGTCATAAAAACACATTTAATTTGATTTTGTCAAAATCCCTCACGATCAATGCCCTCTCGCCCAAACGTGCCTATCAGGCTAGCGGCATTCCCGCGTTGTATGGCCAAGGAAATGTTCTGCACAAGATAATGGCCCGACTGAGGATCACGCGTTCTCTCCTTCAGGCGCCGCCCGAGTTCTTTAACAAATCTCTTGGCCTCCAGGCCCCACGGCCCAGCCGTCTCCACAGCAAACGGCACGAATTCGTAGGCTGACTCCAAGGCAGCGTACTTAAGGTGCTTTCCCCTGGCTGCCGCTTTTGCACCTGCGCCAGCCTCCCGCTGAGTGGCTTGGAGGTGGCAAGAAGCAAATGTGCTGACGCAGGTGGCATCCCAGATGAGGCTGCGACCTCTCCGCCACGGAATCAGCGTGAGTCCATCTGGCCGTTTGCCATCCAAACGCGACAGGCCGGGGGGCTCGAGCACACAAGGGACATCCGCTAAAACGAGCGCTCTCCTGATCACCTCGTTGATGGCATGATGCCGTGGTCTACGCCCTACACACCGGGTACAACTGAGACTGTGGTAGCCATTCGTGTCTACGATCGCACCGCACACGCAGACGTGGGGTTCGCACACTGAGCAACCGAGTCGGAATCCCGCAGCCACCCTAAGGGAGTCATCATCTAGCAGCGTGCCCAAATGAGGTGATGGTAGGGCATGCAGCCAGGCACTGGACTCCGGCTTAGAGACAGCGTTGAGACGAGCCAACTCGAAACCTGTGGCTTCATTACGCAGCTGGGCGAGGATGTGGGTCCCGGAAATGTCGTCCCAATTCCTCTGATACGCGGGTTTTGTAGGCAGCTCAGCTCCTGGGTACAGCTGGAACCAAACATTGTGAGCCTCCGTAGCGAAAGGTATCTGGATCGTGTCACTGAAACTTGGCAACATTCTCATTAATAGATCCGCGACACCAAACGAGGAGGCGAGGAAAGCAGAGGGGCCAGTCTCTTGCAAACGACGTACCCCAAGACCGCCATACCGTATAGGCAGACTGGCCTGGCGCCACTGTGTTTCGTGGAGGCTAACGTTTAACGTTTCCTCTACTATATACTTAAGCATGTTGTCGAACCGTTGGACCTCTTCTGGGTGTTTCCAAGTCGGGGCCGTCCGGATAAGATATGACAGTCTAGGCATCGCGAAACAAGCTCTCAGAAGAGTCAGGGAAACATGTGCCGGAAGGTTCTGAAAATGGTCTTTAAGCGAGGCCAAGGACTCTGTTTTTGCCGCCAAGCTGTTTTGAATGCCTTCCTGGAAAATGGGGGCTCCTAGGAGGCAAAGAGACTCTCGGTCCATGACCCTAAGTCCAGGAATGAGGGACGTGAATATGTGACACGATTCCGAGGCTGCTAGGCTACAAGGATAAAATTCGCACTTAGCAGTATTAACCTCTAAGCCCAGCTTTTTTAGGGCCGGAAAGAGTAACTTAACATCCCTCTCAACTACATCTGAACTCCCACCCAAGGTCCCATCATCAAGGTACCAAATGTTTAGAGGACACTCTAAGGAATTAATGGTCTTATGGATAGCCATACTGAAAATCAACGGGCCTAAAGGATCCCCCTGCTGAGCGCCGACTTGAGACAAAACACATTGACCGTTATAAGACAAGTTACTCGGGGTGGAGTAACATTGACATAGAAAAGGGAATATGGACGGTGTCAGCTCTCTGACCTCCGCCAAGAACGAACTTCTCTCGACACTATTGAATGCGTTTCGGATATCCATCTTTATAAGTACATCGTTGCTGCCCTCCCGCATAACAAAAGCCCGAGTCGCGTGAATAGCAGCCTCGCCACCAAGGGGTGTGCCGAATCCTACCTGGTGCGGCTGCAGATGACTTGTCATTTCGTTTCTGACTGCTTGACAACATAACTTTGCCACCAATCGCCGAAAAGTGTTGCCCACTGCAATGGGCCTTATACCCCCGTCTTTTTTTTGGAGAGCGCAAAGGGAGCCACCATACAGAAAAAGGCAGATTTCGGGATTCAATTTCCCGCCCAATAGGAAGTTACATAGACGTGTCAGCGATTCGAGTAGCCGTTGCCCATTGTCCCCAGCTGATGGAGAGGAGAGCTCTTTCAAATGTTCGGGACGCAAGCCATCCGTGCCTGCCGCAGAGCCGCGGTAAAAAGAGTGGAGAGCACCGTACACATCTTCCAACTTTACAACAAGACACGGCGACACGTCGTCGGGTGCCGGGGGAATACGAGGGGGATGAGAGGGGTAGGGATGCTTCGCTCTTAGTGAAGTGAGTGTATCATTACCAGTCGGGGCGAATGTGCAGTCCGATGTGAGAATGCGAGCCGCACCCCTGAGGTCCCCCTCAAAGACCTTAGCCTGTACAGATTTGTACAACGAAGGTGACTTGGACAGGGACATATTCGGCAGACGGACTCGGACCCAACTGGGCCCCCTCGATGTTAGCCTTAACCTTAGAGGTCAATGACTTCTTGTCGCCCTGATCTGGCAATCTCAGGGCCGTGTAAGCAAATGATAGCAATGCCAACCAGTCCCCTTTGCTATTGGACTGTATGCATTGTTCGATCAGGGACGATAATTTGCCGGCTGCGAGACATCTGGCCCCCTTAGGCACGTGTCTAAGAACCCGGACTCTGGCTCTAAGTGAAGGTAAGTCGTCCAAACTCAAACCTGAGAGGTTATCAGATGCCGATAAAGCGGAAGGAGATGTGGACGAGGGGCCTCCAGGATCCTGAGGCTGAATGTTTTTATGTTTGCGACCAATGTGCACTCGCAGGCCATGGGGTACAGAAAATAGCCTTGAAGAGCCTGGACAGTGCGGGCAAAGGGCGCGTGAGGGACTAGTCATAGCAAACTACCTATATTATTACAAAATAGTTGTAACAAATTAAAATTCAAAACAACAATGTTAATGAACAAAAGAAGTTGTTAAAGAAATAACAGGCAATTTACAAACTTAAAATAAAATAATAATAATTATAATAATTGGTATTATATAAATTACTAATAAAAAAAATATTACAAATTAATATGAAACGATTGGAATTCGTTATTAAATTTAAACAAAAAAACTTCAGTCTAAGTAAAACAAGTGAGTTATAATTTCTACAACCCTTAAATCAACGAGTCAACGAGTAACTGTCGATCACTGGTACTTCAGCTTCGGGTCACGCTATAATATCCAGACGAACCTGGAGTCCACGGGGTGGAATCCAAATCTACCTACTGTGCAAAACTTTGCGAAAACCGCTTCTAGCTTTTGGTGGAAGGTTCTTCCGTCCGACATTCTTTCGCTATATCCTGGTAATTTATATATCTATTTATGGGTATGGGACGGAATCCGGAAATATTTGCGTGCCGAAAAGGCAGAAACTATTTTGTGTCATAACTTGTTCGGGAAACATTCCTGCGTATTTCTTATGATTATTAATTTCTTTTCTACACACGTTGCAGTTCCTGGAAAAGTGGGTTGATTTCGGCGAAGTCTATTGTATTATTGGCCAAATATGGCGAATCGCGAGTTGACGGGTTAAACGTACAGCTTTGTACAATTTTCAAAACGGTAATGTAACTATCATGCTATTATCCACTCGATACATTACATAAAATTGTATTTGTGAGATGCAATATGTTTATATACATCAGTTAAATATGTGCTTTCAAAGGTCATCGCATACTGTATCAATGTGAGTTTGATGACATCCAGCCTCCGAAACGGGCTAGTTGGGTATAAGACACATACAGGACTGTGTTATCATTAATCACATTCACACGCCACGGGTTATGGGTTTTATTTGCCAACAACTTACTTACGGAACTTACTGATTGTTGATCTTCTCCAATTTAATAATTGAATGCTTGCAGTGCCCGCAGATAAGTCTTTTTTTGTATATATCATATAGTTATTATTTTTTGAATGATATAAGAAAACCATACCACATGCACTTTGGTAAACAAAGGTTATTTTTGAATATACGTACCTATATATTTGGGGTGAATCTCAAAATGATGATTTTAGTAAAAGAAAGAGAACACAAACTGATGTTTGGTTCGTCATTTAATTTTGTCATGAGTCAGAATAGTACGGTGATATGGCGTCTGACTCGTAGGCCCCACAAACATCCTATGAAGTGAAGAGTTCGAATCTCTTTAGAGTATATTTTTGTATTTATTATTGTTTTGTAAACTCGCGACTATTTCTCGCTTCACTGGTACTGGTCGCCTAGGTGCCGTCAGCTGTGTGTGGTCACGTGACGCTGTGACGTGCAATGACCGGTACGGATGGTTTTTTCTTAGGTTGAGGGTGTATTAACATTTATGTGTTAAAAAGGAGTGGAGTACATCGCGGTCGATTGCAAGATGGTTAATGTAAAAACGTTTTAATTGTATTTTCATTGTGAATACGAGTACATCGCGGTCGAGTGCTTTAATATAAATGTGCGCCGATATATTTGTGTTATTATTGTGAAACTAAGTGAATTTGGTTATCGCGGACGGACAAAATATCAGAGGGCTACGTATTTCTGTGTTTAGGTTAAGGACGGCCGTCTGGGGTAGGATAATTCTACGGTTAAGGGCTTATTAGACTTCACTAAATTCAGTCGTCTAAATGATTCAGTTACTAAATTAGATTTAGGAAGGTAGGTTTCTAAATTTAGGAAAAAGTACGGCTACTAGCTCACTAAATCATTTAGAAACCTAATTAGAATCGAATTTAGGAAGGTGCGATCGCGTTTAGTCGCTTCAGTCGGGACAGTCGGTGCGCAGCACTTTCCGCGTGTGGATGTGTCGCTTGTTGTGAGAAAGTGCGAATGTTCGAGAATGGAGACGAAAGAAAAAGAAGTTTTAGGCCATATAATCGAACTTTATAAAGACATGCCATATCTATGGAACAAATATGATAAAAATTATATGAATAAAAATATTAGAAGTGAAGGTTTCGAAGTGCTTCTCAGCATATACAAAAATATCGATAAGGATGCTACAGTAAAAACGTTAAAGAAGAAAATAGATAATTTAAAAACAAATTACTTTAAAGAATTGAAGAAGGTAAGTTTTAACGTTAGTTTTATATATTACTTCAAAGAAAATGGGAGATAATAGGTTTTTATTATAACCTACATAGTACACTACCTAATTTGTGTATAACTTATTTTAAAGGTCAAGGCGTCAAAACACACCGGTGCAGGGAGTGAAGATGTATATGTACCAACGATATGGTATTATGACAGCTTCAGTTTTCTGGAAACTACCACAGAATCATGCCATTCAATCAGGGACACAATAGAAGACGAGGTATATTTTATTTTATTTATTAAATAGTAGGTACAGCATTAATCATTTTATCTTGAAACGCAACTCTGCCAACTGAGTTGAAATAATTCATGAATGTGTTTCGAACTTGGTTTCCTTCTTCATTACGCTGACTTTTACTTGTGTTCTTTAACGAAGTCAATCCATCAGTATGTTTTCGCCAATCTCCTTGACGTATTGAGCCTTGTGAAGTATTTTCATGATCTATCCATTTTCTGGTTATATAGTCTGGGTCCTGTTTTCTCAAATAATTGTGTAAAGCACAACATGCCAATATGCCACGGCATCTACGTTGGAGAGATCTAGACTGAGGGGTCTCCGTAGTACTCTAAAACGCGAAGCCAATATGCCGAAGGCATTCTCCACCACTCTACGGGCTCTACTTAAGCGATAGTTAAATATTCTTCTTTCATGGCTAATACCCTTAAACGGATATGGTTTCATGAAATGTTTGTTAATGGAAAAAGCACTATCCCCGATCAGAACATATGGAGCATGTGTTTCTGTGCTTGATAGTGGAGAAGATGGTGGCAAATTCAAACAACCATTAACTAATTTTTGATGGAACTTGGTAGATTCAAATACGGCCGCATCATTAACGGAGCCGTTGGTACCAGTTAGGACGTACATGAATTCATAATTCTCTTAAAAAAGTATTTTGTTTTTGTATATATGGTTTCACTAGATTTAGTAAAATATCGAACGATTTTGAATCCATTCGAAGATAATTTCTGAAGTCTGCCGGTTCTAAAACACTCATTATATTCATGTTAGATAACTTGTCGCGCAGTAATAAATATTCCTTAACCCACGTTTTTCTTTTTTTTTTCGTTATTTTCATTTACCCGACGGCCACAGCCACGGCGAGGCTAATTTTTTGATTTTTGGACAGCACTGGAGCCATTTTATTTATAAATATTAAATGTCCGCCTTTGTTGCGTTTCAACAGGCAACTGATTTAGTAACTATATTTAGAACAGTGTGATTAGAAGCTTCTAATTTTGTTCCTTTTCTGAATCCTGATTTAGGCTACTAAATTTAGTAAAGTCTAATAACCACTTTAGCTAGATCAGCTAGGTACTTGCCACTACGACACGACCCACGTATGGATCGGGAAGGTAGCTAGAGCAAACACTACTTCCCCGCCTTGACGGACCGAAGAGCCGCCTGGATGTTCCAGGCATTGTGAGTTTTACCCTTAATTTAATTGTCTATGTACTGTATTGTTTGTTACTTTTAATTAATTAGCGCTACGTATCGAAGCCGATGTTCGCTGGAGGCGCTTATGGGCCCCGCCTCCCGAAGACCCGAGTAGGCTCTTCGACAAAACCTATTGGCCCACGGTTGGGCCAAGTTTGGTTGTTAACAATTATGTTTGCATTTCAGTTTTGTATGATATTCTCGAAACTGAACATGCCTGATAAATATATGGGAGAAGAACAGAGATACTTTCTGGAAATTTGACTAATAAACTAATTTATGAGAGGTCTGCCTGCCTGGTCTTGCCCATTTCAATATACATATAAATAAATAAGGTGTTACTAGACTTGAACATAATTAGATACGACCGAAGAGATAGAAAATTTAAATACACAAAATAATTGACGTTATATTAAAATTATAGCTCTTTTTTTAATAAAAACTTAGCATCACAGAAAATTTCGCAAGATAAAACCTACGTACAGGGGCTGCGAATTGAGGCGGACTCGCCCTACGCATTGACGCCCTTACTGATAAACGCTGCTTGGATCCTGAATCGTACAAACGGACCTGTGCACGTAGTTATCGCCGAGTTGCTGTCAGGCTTGTACGTCACACGGTCGTAATACAAAGAATGGGAAAGTATTACATATTATATTATTTATGTTCAATACGTTGATAATATGTATACCTAATTAAAATTGTAATCCTGTATTATTAGTTCTCAACCGACTGGCAAAAAAAAAGAGGTTCACAATTCGTAGTAAAATTATTATGTTTATTTGTATCATCGCATAACTTTTTGTGAACTGAGTAGTTGTTTTCAAATTATATTCAGCACCGGGTATAATAGAATGGACTTCCATTATCCAACGGTTGCGCCCTGCAGCATTACTTGCAAATATACATATACTATCCACTACATGTGGGCTTTTATGGCGGAATCTATATAATAAAATTATCATTTTAAAACTCCACCATGTAGCACACGACAAGTAAAACTACTGCCTTATTAGTTACCGAATCACTAATAAAGGTCCGAAGTGGCTTGTAGCAAAGGGGGCATGGCAAGTATAAAATCTTTGTTATGATGACATTGGTCACATTTCCCAAAAAAAAAAAAACTTTGGCGCAGTATCACATTCGATGACTGGTTTCCCAAAATTAGTAGTCATACAAAAGCTCTCGGTGGAGAGTGAGATATTCCTTGTACAAAAGACATTGTGAAGCCTAGATTCAATGTGCTCCTGGTATAGCTCCAGACTTAATTCAATTCTAAGAGTGCCCCAGCCTTTTCATACTACACGCACACACTGACCATTTTGGTCAATTTAATGATGGTAAAAAGAAGACTAAATATATATACTATTGGATAACATAGACGGGTTCACAAATTTTATTGTTGTCTGTGCGGTCCAAGAATACAATAAGTAGGGTAAAGTACCTTAGTCGTACCAGCGCTTAAGTCGTACCACGTCGATATCTGCGCACCCGTCATGAAAAGGTGACATCTAGCGGTGCAATATGGTTCTACTCAGTACCACGGGTAAACAGCGACACGCGGCGGCTTGCCGGAATTCGCGATCAAAAAATAATGAAAAAGTAAGTTTTTTGCACAGTTTTCACTTTTATTTTTACGTCATTCATAAGCAATTTCACATAAGATTGTGTTGAAACGAATATTTTTTTGATTCATGTCTGTTTTTATAGTGTTTTCTGGTTGATATGAGCTAGATTAAACGGTAAACGGTTTTTAGGTTATGTTATTAATTTTGGTTTTTAACTTTGTACACCCCGCTGCCTAACTCGTACCTGCATAAACTTCCTAATTCGTACCGGTACGAACCATAGAAAATTGGTTGTGCAAACTATGCAACGAAGATCGCAAAGAAAATATGACCCAATGTATTAAATGCAAAGGATGGGTACATGATTTATGTGCAGATCTCGAAATTAAAACTAAAAATTACATTTGTGATATATGCATTTAAAAAAATGATAGTTTTATTTCCTAAAGGTACTCATTATTACGAAATGAAACTAACGTTTTTTTATTATTATTATTATAAGTAAGACTGAAATTGATCTCGTAGCATATAAGTCTACGCAGTTTTTTAATTGTCCTTAGAATTCTAGTTGGAAAGATATATGTTTACTCTAAGTACGACTAAGGCCATGGGTGGTACGATTAAGGCAACCGGTTGCCTAAGTCGTACCGAAGGAAGGTTTTTGTAAAACCTATAAAAAAACATTTTATTAAAAGATATTTATATGTCTTATTAGTCTTTGTTGATTCGTTAATAAATGAAGAATTTATATATGCAAAGATTTTTCTTTTATTTATATTACAATAGAAATTATAGCTATTTTCCTTGAACTGGTACGACTAAGGCGACCTTACCCTAACACCACTATAAATGGTGATACCTAGAAGCAGAACAGGAAGGAATAAAAAAACAAATAAAAACACTTTGCTGTACCATTGAAAAACTACAAACAGAAAATAAAAAACTCCAAGAAGATATATTACAATTACAAATAAAATCGACACCCGTATACGATAAAAATAATACACCAGAATATAAAAAGATGTTTGTACTACATGGCCTGATAGAAAATAGCTATGAAACTGAAAACCAACTACATTATCGCATAGTAAATATTTTCCGTGACATCCTCAACCTAGATCTCACTGGCTTCATTGGTGAAACAACTAGAATAGGAAAAAAGCCCTCAAAACGACCAGTGCTGATAGAACTTCTATGTAAAAATATGACTAAATACATCTTCGAAAATGCTCAATATTTTAAAAATTCCGGACTTACCATAACTAAATATTTAGATGATAAGACCCTGAAAGAGAGGCGAGAGTTACAGAAACAGCTGCGAAATGCAAGACAAAACGGACACCACGCAATTATAAGAAATAACAAACTTATTATAGACGGAAAGGAAACTGACCTTTATGACCAAATTGTCGCAGGAGCCGAATCCCAGCCGCAGTCTCTATTACCGGCTGCGCCGAGTTCGAGTCAATATACTCGTATCAGTAATACACAAGATTACTCAAACAACGAAACATCACCCGTATCGCCACGCAGAACCACAACTCAGCATCCAGAACACCAGACACACAAAAACCGCACCTTTCGCCCCTCAAGAAACTAACATTTATATTCTCTTCCAAAACATGCAGAGTATTTTTAATAAAAAACATACTTTAGAAGCTTTTTTGGACGAATCAAAAACACCAAACTTTCAAGCGCTGTGCATTACGGAAACATGGCTATCCTCACAAAAACTACAAATATTTAACTGCAATGGTTACAACTTAGCGTCGTCATACTGCAGACAGAACTACGAAGGAGGCGGCGTGTGCATATTGCTACAAGATGGATTAGACTTTATAGAAAGGAAAGACATAGTGGACATGACCGTAGAATATGTAATAGAAATCAGTGCAGTGCTGCTACCAAAGTGTAATCTTTTGCTAATCGTAATGTATTGGAATAGTAGACAGACCGATATATTCTACAACCAACTACAAAAAACACTCGAATTAATACTAAAAAAATATAATACGCTAAATATAATAATTGGCGGAGATTTTAATGTAAATATTTTAGATAAAAACCAACATTCATCTAGATTACTAAACTTTATGCTGGAATATAACTTTAACCAATACATGAATGAACCAACCCGTGTCACTAAATCAACGGCTACATGTTTAGATTTAGTGTTTGCAAATTTTAATAAAAACAACATAAGTACACGAGTACACGACTATGGCTTCTCGGACCATAAAGGTATAATTTTGACATCAAATCATTCACATAAACTACATAAAATCAGAACATGGACTGTAGAAAAAAGACTATTCAATTCCAACAACATAAACAATTTTAAAAACGGATTACATTATATTGATTGGACGAATATACTAAAACAAGACTTAACAATTAATCAAAACTACGATACATTTTCTAGTATATTACAGGAATTGTTGAACAAATTTATACCGAAAAAAATAATCAAATTAAACACAAAACCTAAAAAAAAGTGGCTGACCAACGGCATTAAAAAGTCATGTAAAAATAAAAGATTATTAAAATTATTAATATCATACAACAAAGATCCAATACTCACAAAATACTATAATCAATACACTAAAACATTAAAACGAATAATTAGAAAATCTCGAAAAACACAAAATATATTAGAAATTACTAAATCACAAAATAAAACTAAGTCCATGTGGAAATCATAAAAGACAATACTAATAAAACCTATAAAAAATCACAAAATAATATAACACTGCATATCCATAATGTGCTAACATCTGATCCGATACAGGTAGCAAACTCATTCAACGAGTACTTCGCTTCGGTGAGCTCGAAACGAGTTAGTGGCGGGCACACGGTGGAACCGCGCGGCCGCCCTGTGCGCCAGCCTTCAGAGAACACGATGTTTTTGAGCGCAGTCCAACCACGTGAAAAATACTTAATTTTAAAAAAACCTTAAAAGTAAAAATAGCTGCGGGGCAGACGAAATCCCACCCATCTTAGTCAAGAAATGTGCACAAGAGTTAACTCTTCCATATTGTGTACTCATAAATCAATCCTTTAACGAAGGCACTTTCCCTGATGAACTTAAAAAATCTGTAATTAAGCCAATCCATAAAAAAATGTCAAAATACACACCTAGCAATTATAGACCAATAGCTATGTTACCGACATCTTCAAAAGTTTTCGAAAAAGCCATGCAGTGGCGCTTAAACTCTTTTTGTGAGAAATATAAAATATTTGACGACGCGCAAAACGGATTTAGAAAAAATCGCTCCACCGCTCTTGCCGTGTATAAATAAAATATAGATATAGATAAAATACTTGACATCTTATTAAATAAACTGTATGGTATTGGAATTCGCGGAACTGCACATGACTGGTTTAAATCGTACCTACAAAATCGGGAACAAATTGTTGAGGTTGAATTTTATGACATAATAAGCGGAAAAATTGACATAATAAAATCTGATATTAAAAAAATCCATAGTTCTATCCCCCTGGGCAGCGTGCTTGGGTGTACTTTATTTTTAATTTATATAAATGACTTACCTAATATACAAAACGACACGTGCATTCTATTCGCAGACGATATTTCACTACTTACATCATGCAAAAATAATAATAATTTAAATTTGACCCTAACTAACACTTTCAACACTACTGTAAAATGGCTGTCGGATCATAACCTCGGAATTAACTTTTCAAAAACAAAAATTATGTAATTTAGGCCATCTCAAAAACAACCTCTTGACATAAATTTCTACTATAATGGCACAAAAATAAAATGCGTTGAAACTTTTAAATTACTGGGAATAGATATTGACACTCATATAAAGGGGGTATTATACCTTCCTAAATTTAGGATCCGATATTTAGGATGTCCCGAATTCAGAAAAGTTTAATCGCATTATCCTGAATAGCATCCTAATTAGGACACGATTTCGGACAAGGATGGTTTCCGACGTCCTAATTGGCTAAATCGGATGGGTGTAATCACATTTCCTAAATTCAGGACGCTCAGACGGCTCAGTCGCCGCTCGCCTACCGTCAAGAGCGCATGTTCGTCTTTTGCTCCCAATAGTGCAACAAAATGGCCACAGAAAAGGAGACAATCCAAAATGTCTTGGAATTATATAAGGATATGCCTTATTTATGGAACAAAAGTGATCCAAATTACATGAACAAAAACATAAGAAACGAAGGGTACAGTGTCTTATTAGGTGTTTATAAAAATTATGATAAAATTGCAACAATTAAAACACTTAAAAAAAAGATTGATAACTTGAGGACTAATTATGTAAAGGAATCAAAAAAGGTAAGTTTTTTTTTTAAATATGTACTGATTTTTGATTATTAAAATGCAAAAGCTAGTTTAGTTATTAAAAATATTGTTATGTCAATTTGATTTTTACACCGTGCTAGAAGCAGTGGCGAGTCAGTGTATATTCATTTAAAAATTAATTTCATTTCTAGATTATTACGTTTAAATGATCATTTATATTCTTACTTAAGGGTTATTTTAGGCAGGGTTATTTCTAAATGATCAAAAAACTCTGAGAAGTGAATAACCTACCGCATACACGACAACATTTTGTTTTTATTTTGCTCCCAGACCAGCATGAAAGTAATGTAGGTACATATTTGTAAAATCAAACTTTTTTTCAAGGTCAAAGCGTCCAGACAGTCTGGCGCCGGGACAGACGAAATATACCAGCCTACAATATGGTACTATGACTATTTAAGTTTCCTGGAGTCGACCACAACGCCCTGTCGTCCAGTCCGGGACACTTTGGAGGATGATGAGGTATGATTAGGTATAAATTAAAAATAAAACATGAACTACTTTTACGTATTTTTTTTATTATTTAGGTAGGTGTAATATTAACCATTTTATCTTGAAAACTGACTCGACCCTCTTTAGAGTTGAAATATTTCATAAATGTGTCACGAACTTGCTTTCCTTCTTCATTACGTTGACGTTTACCTGTGTTCTTTAATGAAGACAATCCATCAGTATAATTACGCCAGTGTCCTCTTGTAAACGAACCTTTGGAAGTATTTTCTAGATCAATCCATTTTGTGGTTATGTAACGTGGCGACCGTTTTCTTAGATAATTGTGTAAGGCACAGCATGCCAAAACAACAGCATCTACATTTTCAAGATCTAGATTGATAGGTCTTCGTAGAACTCTAAAGCGTGAAGCTAATATTCCGAAGGCATTCTCTACTATCCTGCGGGCCCGACTTAAGCGATAGTTAAATATTCGTTGCTCCTTGTTAATATCTTTAAATGGAAAGGGTTTCATAAAATGCTTGTTTATGGGAAAAGCACTATCCCCTACTAAAACGTACGGTACAGAAATTTGTGTGCCTGGAAGGGGAGACGGTTCCGGCAAATTCAAATCACCGTTCATAAATTTTTGATAAAACTTTGTTGTTTCAAATACACCAGAATCGTTAACAGCTCCATTAGTGCCAGTTTGAACATATAGAAATTCGTAGTTGGCATTGACGATAGCAAATAGTATAATGCTATAAAACCCTTTATAATTGTAAAATAGAGATCCGCTGCCAGGTGGTTTTTCAATAGTAATGTGCTTGCCATCCACTGCTCCAATGCAATGACTAAAATTCCACTTTTCATCGAAATCCTTTGCTATTTCTTCCCATTCTGGTTCTGATTGTGGTAGCTGAAAATAAATAAAACAATCAAATTTATTTCAGAATTCAGAAGCAGAAGCAGAAGCTGATCCACAGCCAATAACTTCAACTGCGGGTACTTCGAATCGCTTTAAGAAAAAGAAAAATGAAACATCAAGTCAAAAGGAGATATTGGAAAAGGCTTCCGAGTTATTAAACAGTACAGAACAAAATTGGGAAATTGAAGGAAAATCCATCGGTCTTCAACTAAAAGACATAACCAATACACATCAACATGCCATTGCCCGAAAATTGATCTCTGATATAATTTTTTATGGCATTATGAACAAACTGTCTGAAAATACAGTTATTGATTTAAGAACCCTTTCAACAGCTACAACCAGAAGTTCAATCTCGCCGTCTCTACCTTCAAGATCATCTTCTCATAATGAATTTTACTCTCGATCTCCACTTCCTTTCTTGCCGTCCCCGCACCACATACAATCACCGCATCCTTCTCCAATACATTCAAAACAATATCAAAGGCAAATCTCAAGATCTTCACTAACTACACAGGCTTCACCTCTTTATCACGTCGAATCCACAAGCACTTCACATCAACCCACACCATCTACACACCAACAAGACTTGCACTCTTCACCACAATATCTCGTCCAGTCACCAGAGCCTCCACATTATCTCACATCATCCGCACACCAACTATCCTCGCAGGCTTCACCTCAATATCACGTCGAATCCACAAGCACTTCACATCAACCCACACCATCTACACACCAACAAGACTTGCACTCTTCACCACAATATCTCGTCCAGTCACCAGAGCCTCCACATTATCTCACATCATCCGCACACCAACTATCCTCGCAGGCTTCAGCTCAATATCACGTCGAATCCACAGGCACTTCACATCAACCCACACCATCTACACACCAACAAGACTTGCTCTCTTTATCACAATATCAGGTCCAATCTGATGGAGTAGTAGAGATGCATATTTCATCTCCAAATCCTTCAATCCAAAATCAAAATGTGATTGAAGGTACGGCAAATGTGATGAAAGAGTTTCTATTATTTGGTAAGAAAACAATTAATAAATAAGTGTAATAAATACTTCATATTACTAAAAATAATGTTTTATTTTACTTACCTTTATATAATGTTCAAGACATCTGTAAATAGCTAAGCATGTTTCAGGTATTATTTTTGTCAGTGAGGGTTGGGATATTAAATCAGTAAATTTTAAATCGGAATACGAGTTTCCCGTTGCGAGAAAACGCAGCGTTACAACTAATCGCTGCTTTGCACTAATACTTTCTCGAAAAAAAGTATCTTTCTTTTGTATAAACGGTGTCACAAGATTTAGTAACATATCAAATTGTTTTGAATCCATTCGAACATAATTTCTGAAGTCATCTGGTTCTAAGACCCTCATTATGTTCATGCTTGCTAGTTTTTGACGCAATAAGAAGTAGTCCTTCACCCATTTCGTTCTTTTCTTCTTTTTTTTTAAATGCATGGAGCCAACCGCAAGGGCTACGGCAATACCAATTTTTTGGTTTTTTGATAAAATTGGGGCCATTTTGTCACACCTCACTCGACACGTTCGTCACTTGTCGCTCGCCTTCAAATCTGATTTAGAACTCTAAACTAGTGCACGTGTAATCACGAGCTCCGGCGACTGAATTTCTTTTCCTAAATCGTATCCTAAATATCGGATCCTAAATTTAGGAAGGTATAATACCCCCTTAAATTGGAAGAGCCATATAAAAACATAAAACATAAATTGTCTAGCTTCACGTATGCACTACGAGAATTAAAAAAAGTAACAGACGCGAAAACAGCACTGTCTGCTTATTATGCTTATGCAGAAGCCTGGTTGCGATACGGCGTTATACTATAGGGTAACAGTGTTGATGCACAAGACATCTTTATTATGCAAAAAAAAATGTATACGTATATTAAGTAACATTAAAGAACCAGATAGCTGCAAACCACATTTCTTCAAACTTAAAATACTGACATTAACATCAATTTACATTTTAGAGATTTTCAAATTCGTCAGAAAATACCCTGTATTTTTCGGCAAAAAAAATTGACCAACCGCGACGTTACGAAACTAGAAATATACATAATTTAATACTACCCTTTTCAAGATTAAAAATACACAGTTCTGGCCCAAACATAATGGCTGTAAAAATTTATAATAAAATTCCGGATACGATAAAAGCTCACGAAAAAGACCAAATATTTGAAATTAAACTAAGAACTCTATTACTCACTAGAAGTTATTATAGTCTAGACAAATTTTTTAAGGATAAATTTTGACGAAAAATGTAATAATATATCGGTCCGCTTCTACTCATATTGCAATGCCCTGCATTGGGTACATATATGACTCAGTATTGTAATATTTAAGATCCCTGTTACATGTATGATGCAATAAATGATATGAATATGAATGTGTCTGAACTATGTTGCTGTGTTTAGTGTATATATAGCATAATAGTACATATAGCATATAGAGTTCTCAATTAGACTTAGTTCAGCGGCTTCTTTAGGCTGTTGAAAAAAAATAGTGCATTAACTGATGTAGACACAGCCAGTGTGTTATATTATATTAACGGGGCTTAATCACAATAGTAATAGTATTTATTTACCTCGACGTTTCGATCAAGTTGCATTGATCGTGGTCACGAGCGGACTGTCGTGACAAAATTGTTTATATACATCGTCACCTGAATGTAGGCCAGAGTCATGCTCAACAAAGTGCATGCATGACACACCAGCTATAGATAGGGTAGAGAAAACCAAATCTATGCTGATAAACCAGGGTCAAGTGCTCAAGAATGGTGAAATGATCTTAAAGAGGCAGATCCCTGTTCAGGCAACAGCCACATTAACAATAGGGAACATAGAACTTGATCATCTTTATACAAGCCCTTCACACTGCAAAATAAATGTTGAGCAGAGTTATGCTTGCACTGGGTGTGAAGTTAAGCCAAATGTTATTTTTAAAGCTTATGACATCAAGAGTGAGGGTTTACTTGAGTTCATAAGCAATTGCTCATGGACTAAGAAGTTACTCAGCTGTAACCCTGAGCCATACATAATGACATTAGAGGGAAATGAAGAGTACTGCCAGATACACATACCATCAACCAACCAAACATTATTGGTATCGCTCAATTACATCTTTATTGGTAAACTAGAGATGCTTAGGACATATTACTCAGAGAGCGGTATTGACATTGTGGAGTCATTGATGACTGATAAGAATTTTTGGGCTGGACTACTGTCCTCGCTTAATGTCATGGCTTTAATATCCGTGTCATCTGTTGCTATCCTAAAGTTGATACGGCTTGGGGTAACATACAAAACTGGAAGGGACGTAGATAAAGTATAGTGTATGATTAGTAGGTAGGTTAGCATTAAGTCTATACTAACTATAGCTGTATAATTTAAAAACCTTTAATATTCCTAGTTTGTATGATGTATAGTAGGTTAAATAGAATTAATTTAGTATAAGATAAAAAAAAAAAAAAAAAAAAAACGCGAATGTTTAAAAATTACTACAGCCAGTGTGGTTTATATTGATTATTTCCATATCGTTATGACTTATGACAAACTGCTCTGGGGATTTTATGCAGGATGCAGATCTTAATTCTATTATCATTCTGCAAAAGAGGGCTATACGAGCTATCTACAGTTTAGCTCCCAGAGTTTCCCATAGACAGAAGTTTAAATATATTAACATTCTAATTGGTTTCTCAGTTTATCTATGAAAATTTCATATATTTCAAGAAAATTGTTAACAGTTTTGATAAAAGGAGTGATGCTCATTCCATCAACACGCGGAATAAGCACAAGCTATCCGAACATGTGACGCGTCTCCACAGAGTAAGTCATTTTTGTATGGGACAATATATACGATGCTATAAATAAACTTCCCAATATTATCTGAGATTTGCCTATTAATAAGTTTAAAATTACTGTTAAAAGTAAACTCTGTCAAAATGGTTATTACAAAATTTCGGATTACTTGGAGGATAAGGATCTACTCGTATGTACTTGTTTATAACGATGTCAAAGTATAGCGTGTCTGCCCTACTGATACTATTATTATGGTCTCTTTTATAAGGCAAAAATAAACGGACAATTGGTAAATACATTAGTTAATTGGCAAAAAATTTAAATATGTAAAAGACAAGCTCGCCGAGTTTCTTGCCCGATCTTCTCAGTCGTGGTCGCGTTCCGATCCAGTTGTAGATTTAAACAAAAAAAAAAAATAAGATGACAATAAGTAAGTCCCCGTAGGGCTTTACAGAATAAATGATTTGATTTTGATTTTGAGAGTAGTATCATGATATAAAAACATGTAAAGAAAGAAAGAAATAAGTTGTATTCCGGATAAATGTTCTCAACGCTGTTGCCACACCACTGTCAAGTAAAAAGATTTAATCGCAAGAAGTCGCCTGAGAAGTTCAGGGTTGCATTGAAAGGAATGGAGAGAGCTATGCTTGTGTTCGCCTTGCGCGACCGGAAACGAAATGAATGGATAAGAAGCATTACTAGAGTGGGTGACATGATGGTCGCAATAGCGAAACTGTTAAGCTAACAAAAATATATATTTCAACATTATGTCCCTTTAATTGTGTCTTAGATTTTATGAACAACTGATAAATCCCTTTAGTTATGGTTTGGACCTTAGAATATCAAAATGAATAATTACTTATTAATATTTACGATAAAATACATTTTATTCAGTTTAGTCATAACGAAGATAATATTTTAGGTACCTATTTAAACATGTTAAAACAACCTAAAGGTTTATGTGTATATGTCTAACAATGTTCAACAACACCTATTTTATGAATCGGCAAAACAATCACGTTAGGGATCGAATAGGTCGACCCGAGTTCAAAGCATTCCAGATGCTCATCTTCAGGTGGAGTGCGCAGGGCGTCTTCGAGCTCCCGGCGGGCACTGCAGTTTTGCCTGTTAATAATAAAAGTTTAATAACTTCATAAGGTTTATGCTGAGTATTTGTAAAATGACTATTACCATGTGACGTGTGGTAGAGTGGGTGGGATGAAAACAACTCAATGGAACTTTCGGAAGAGTGTTTCAGGACTCTCTTAAAAATATCTAAAGAAATTGCTCTAGCCCTCATGCAAGGCTATGGAGAGGGCTATGCTCGGGGTTTCTCTACGTGATCGAATCAGAAATGAGGAGATCCGTAGAAGAACGAAAGTGACCGACATAGCCCAGAAGATTAGCCAGTTGAAGTGGCAGTGGGCAGGGCACATAGCACGCGGAACAGATGGCCGATGGGGCCGAAAGGTTCTGGAGTGGAGACCACGGACCGGCAAGCGCAGCGTAGGTCGTCCACCGACACGGTGACAGACGACCTGATGAAGGTCGCAGGACGACGTTGGATGCAGGCCGCTTCCAACCGGTCCTTTTGGAAAATCATGGGGGAGGCCTATGTTCAGCAGTGGACGTCCTACGACTGAGATGATGATGATGATGATGAAAACTCCTAAAGACATAAAGTCTTTTCTTGGACTGACGGGATATTACCGTCGCTTTATTGAAAGCTTCTCCCATATAACAAAACCTCTCACGTCCTTATTGAAAAAGAACGCAACATTTATTTGGTCTCAAGAACCAGAACTGGCATTCAACACTCTAAAACAAAAACGTATGTCAGCTCCTTTGTTACAGTATCCTGATTTTACAAAACCTTTTATTGTTACAACGGATGCTTCCAATTACGCCGTTGGCGCAAATTTGTCTCAGGGCGAAGTCGGCAAAGATAAGCCTATCGCTTTTGCATCGCGTACTTTAAACAAACAGGAAGGAAACTACTCTACTACCGAGAAAGAACTTCTTGCTATCCTATTTTGTATTAATACATTCCGACCCTACCTATATGGGTATAAATTCAAGATCGTTACCGATCATCGTCCTCTTACCTGGCTATTTAATGCTGAGGATCCAGGCGGACGTTTACTCCGATGGAGACTCAAATTAGAAGAATACGACTACGAGATCATTTATAAACCAGGCAGAATCAACTGTATCGTTGATGCTTTATCTCGTTATCCAGTAAATGCTCTTACTCGTTCTAAATCAAATATTACTACTTACGAGCAATTCTTTAAAATGCACCCCTTTTCTTCCCCTTCCCCCCTGGACGTTACAAGTGTTCGGACGTGTCTACGCAGCTTTTTAAACTATAAATAATCAAAAATTGTTACTATTATTCCTTGCCAAATAATAGGAGTGCATAAGTGACTAGAAGATCTTTAAGCCAACTTCGTTCACTAAACATTCTCGAGTTACTGTTGTCCTAGTACCGTGTGAGTAACATACCGCGTGAGTGAGTCTATCATTGTTGACGATACAGCGTCGCATGTGTGTGTTCACACACTCATCGCATCAAAGCGAACCTGTTTGACTGCTATCCTGGTACCTGCGGGCGGACTAACGCACGTTCTACTACTGGCTGGAAATAACGCTACCTGCACTGGGCCGCACACGTCACGACCAATCAGTAGTCGTCATCGCTGACTTGCATTGCACTTTGCGGAAGGTTGACATTTCGGAGCCAACGTCGCTTCTAGCAGACCAGATGCTAGGTAAAATGCACCGTACTCCACCACACGACAAGAATTGCGCGTCGGATACCGACTATGGCTCGAGGGCATCGTCCGAGGATACAAGCAAGGGTGCGCGTACGAAACGCACTAAACGCATCATAAGTGAACACCCGGGTGATGCCTTTACAAGCTTTCAGGCTGAAATGAGGGATATGTTCACTACCTTTACGAGCAACTATAACTCGAGGCTAGATGAAATTGAAAAACGAATTACATCTAAAATTCAAAGCCAAACCAGTAAACCTTCAGAGTTCATACCGCAACATAGAAAAATCCATGAACCACATGTCTGACCAAATAGCGAGCATCGACTCTAAAATAATTTCACTAGACCAAGAGCGGAAAGAAATGGCGGTAACCATTGCACGCCTTGATAAAAAAATTGAGTCTGTTGACCGCGATATCACAAAAACCTGCGTAGAAATTAGGGGTGTGCCTAAAAAACAACGAGAAAACAAGCATGACCTGTATGTCCTAATTGAAAATGCCTTCAAATTTTTCGAACAAGAGTTTTCATGCAACTATGTGAAAGACGTATACCGCCTACCCAGCAAACAAGATCAGGCGGTGTCAACAATGGTCGTGGAATTCACTAATACGTTCACAAAAGTAGATTTTTTGGCGAAAGTTAAAAATTACAATAGATTGCATCCGCATGAACAAATAAAATCAGGTGTGCTTGGGATAAAAGACTCAAAGAACACTATTTATATTTCGGACCATCTGACCCCAAAAATGAGGCGCCTGCATTACCTGGCCCGCGAATTCGTCAAAGCAGAAGGCTACGCCTACTGCTGGACCGCGAATGGTCGCGTCTTAATTCGCAAACAAGAGGGACATCCATATATACTCGTAAATATAAAATCCGAAGCTCAGATCACGGCACTTAAGACCGACAAATGACTGGAACTGAAAGAAAACACCTATCAAATAAAAGTAATGTATAAATATGAATTATGTAATAATTATCTTAAAATAGTAATATTCTTTAAAGCCGCTACTAATAACAAAATGGTCATGATATTAAGGATCCTTAAAGTATTGATAATACAAAACTACACTCCCAGTAACATACTCGTCATAAATAAACCACGACAGTACACAACGCATATATCAACCCCGAGATATTGCGCTCTTTCCATTATTATCTATCTGCAAATCACAGTCGGACAACAATATATGTGTCGTCTAGTTTCAAACGCCGCCACATCCAGTTTTAAGAAAAATATATTTTTTACTCTATGGTATATTCAATCTTAATCTGTATATGCCTATTAATTATTTTACAAACAAACTACGTCAGATCTCTCATAAAATAGTCTAATCTCACAAAATAAAACGGTAGTTTTATTCAAAATCCGCCACATCCATGGCGCGATTTTTTCAAACGCCGCCAAATCCATACCGGCCAATCAGAGTAAAGAATCAGTGCAAAACTGTCATGGCGATTAATGTTCACTTGGTTGAATGTGTTGTGTTTTTTTGTTGTGATTTTTATTAGTTTTTTCGTTTAAATAATGAGTGATTTATCTCGGAATATATTCCGAACAGGTTCCTCCGAATATGGCAAGGAAACGATGTGTGGACAAAAATTCCTGGAAACGGGAAGTTCAGCGACGCAAACTGTGAGTATTTATTCCAGTATTCATCGTACGTGATCCATATACAGTATGTTTGTACACAACAGACCTAAGTAGTTGGTATTCGTCTTAACGTAGGAACATATTTTTGTTCATTTATCAATAGTAGGTATCTTTAGGTATCATGTCTGTGTGTCGAATCAATTAAGCAATAATATTAAAAATGTGAAACTTTGGACGTGTGGATGTTAGTTACTTAATCACGCCAAAACTACTAAACGAATTTTGATGAAACTTATCACAGAAGTAGATTAGGATCTGGTTGGAATAACGCATAGGCTACATTTGATCCCGAAATTCTCACCGGATAAATTTATAAACCAAGTTTTATTTACATATTAGGTTTTGAGCGTTAGTCATTTTCATAGTCGTTTATTTGTTTTTAGGTATGAACCTAAGCAGCTTCCAACTCTTCCAAGGTGTCGCCATGCGAGTAATAAAACTTTTAAATGTTCAACATTAAAAATACAAGATGTTTCGAGGATGCACAGAAATGTTTACAAGCACAATAATAAAGTTGATCAGGACAATTTGATTTTAAATTATTGTCGCTTAAAAGATTGCGAGCGAACGAGGCTTAAAACTGGAACACGAGGACCTAAAAATATGACTGTAGATTATTATATTCCTATTAAAAACCCACGGAAACTAGTAAGAGTGTGTAAAAAAGCATTTACTGGTATACTGAAAATTGGCAAAGATAGAGTTACTGGTGTCTTACAACGCTCTTTTAAAGAAGAAGGTTGTCTGGCAAAAGAGAATAGAGGAGGCAATCACAAAAATATACAATTTCAGGAAAGGCATAATAAAGTACAGGCTTTCATTGAGTCTCTGCAAGCAGTTGAGCCTCATTATTGCCGAAGCAAATCATCTGTTAGAGCATTGGTTCCCAAAGTGGGCGATAACGCCCCCTTGTGGGCGCTGCAGGTCTCAAGGGGGGCGGTAAGAGACCCAGAAAGAAAATGGGGGCGTTGTGTAGAGGCCTGGGGGGTGATTTGTAATTTTATTTACTTGGAGGCCTCTTAGACAACGACTGCATGAGCTCTCGACTCTCAACAACAACTTGTGAACATCAACTAATATGAATTAAAAGATTGCTCAAACTCGGTTCTATATTTCTCTCCGCGTAGTTCATATATCTGTCCTATTTTATTGAATATAGAAAAAATGAAAATCATGTCAATCGGTCGTTCCGTTTCGTAATGAAAGTAGACACAAACAAACAAATAAAAAGGCATCAGACACACTTTCGCATTTTAATAGTTATTAGTACTCGTAGATATCTATCATGTTTTAACAAGTTTTTGTTAAATAACCCGAATTGTGCTTTCCTGTATCAGTCGGCTGGTTCATTGAATACTTATTCGGACTTGTTGAGTACGATTGAGCGTCGAATGAGATAAACGAGTTTATGCATGTTTGTTTTATTCCTGTCGGTGCGTGCTGCTTAAGCATTCCTATATAAACAATGTAATATTTATTTTATTTTCAGTTGTGGTTTTGCGCGCAAAAGGTGAGCAGTACTTACCCCTCCTCTACACTACTCGCGAAGTTGAACGTATTTCTCAAAGCAAAACAATGTCGGAAGTAAAAAAGAAGAGACGGCAATACTGTGCGGAATATATTAAATTCGGATTCATTGAAAATCCCACAAACCCATCGTCGCCTTTGTGTCTTCTATGTCTAAAAACATTTTCGAATGAAGCAATGAAGCCTTCAAGACTGCAAGATCATTTGAATAAAATGCATCCAGATAAGAAAGACAAGAATGTAGCATATTTTCAAGACCTAGAGAAGAAGCATAATACTCAGCCAAGTGTAGCAAAACTATTTTCGGCGGCTGCTAAGCAAGATGACGACGGACTTCGAGCTTCGTACAATATTTCTTTGTTAATTGCTCAAAAAGGCAAACCACATAACATCGGAGAAGAGTTAATATTGCCAGCAATAAATGAAGTAATAACTACTGTGCTTCATAAACCGGCCGCAGATATTATCCGAAAAATTCCTTTGAGTAATAATTCTGTGCAAAGACGAATTGATGAAATGGCTGAAAACATTGAAGAATCATTGTGCGATCACCTGAGGACAAGTCAATTCTCAATTCAGCTCGATGAGTCCACTTTACCAACTAATGAAGCATTGTTGTTGTCTTACGTGAGGTTTATTAAAGATGAGAAAATATGTGAAGAACTATTATTTTCTAGAAATTTAGAGACCGATACAAAAAGCGAAACCATATTCAATATATTGGAAAAGTTTTGCGATGAGAAAGAGATTCCTTTGAAAAATATTATTTCAGTTGCTACGGATGGCGCTCCGGCTATGACAGGGTGCCATAAAGGCTTCACTACTTAAAAAATAAAATTCCAGATGTCCTTGGTGTACATTGCGTTATTCATAGACAATATTTAGTTGCTAGAAACTTAAGTGAAAAACTATTTCAATCACTGCAATATGTCATCAAAGCAGTCAATAAAATCCGCAACAACTCTTTGAATGATAGATTATTTCATCAGCTTTGTGTTACTAATGACGAGGATTTCAACCGTTTGTTGTTTCATACTGAAGTTCGTTGGCTATCAAGAGGCAATTGTCTGACTCGATTTTACAACCTGTTTGACTCTGTTATAGAGTTCTTGGAAACTAAAGATACAGAATTGCACGACAAGCTCATAACATCAAAGAATGATATAGCTTACATGACAGACCTGTATAAATTGTTCAACGACATGAATCTCCAACTGCAAGGCGATAAATTAAATTTAATTAAAACAAAAAACGTCGTTGCTGCTTTCGCAGCCAAACTGCTGCTACACAAAAAGAATCTGGGCAGGCGTGAGTTTCACAATTTTCCGAATTTATCAGTATCATGCAGTAACGACGAATTGTTTGCCTACTGCCAACATTTGGAAAACCTCCACATTGACTTCACCGAACTGTTATATCCCAACTATAGTATGGAGACCCTACACGCCTAAAGCAATATCAGCATTTTCTCTTTGTTTCATTTTGATTCTTAGTTCATACTTCAAGTCAGTCTCAATCCGTCATCAGTTCCAAACACTTGTCTCTTTCTTGTAAAAATAAGTTATAATTATTTCAATATCAATTAAAACCCTGTGTTCATAAAAACTGTTCTTTTTTAAAAAGACATTTCCCGAGTCCCGTATAACATTGGTGGCAGCTTAAGGGATTTTTAAAATCCTCGGATCGCCTCTTTTAGAAGAAAATTCAAGAAAACTGAAAAATCATACAAGAAGTCTACAAGAAATCAAGAACATAAATCATCGCAACCAGTCGCCGCATACACTGTCTATAAGAAGAAACCTTCTATCTCGTCGTATCACTGTATCCTGTCTCAGTATCCTATCGCCGTGTTGTCTGCTCTACTCTGAGAAGTCCTGTCGTCGCATCACCGTGTCAATATTCCACGCCCGTACTTCGTCGCCGTACCTACCTTGGTATCCTGTTGCCGAGTGCCGCTGTATCCTGTGAACACCTGTGAAACTTACCTGTTCTTCACCTACTAGTCCTGCCGTCGGAAGCCCATAACATCAACTACCAACTCACCTCAAGAGAAGGAGTACCTCGCCATTCCAAGATGACCAGTATCGCGCCTGCAGTCGTCACGATCCTGTAAGTCCTTGAAACAAATTATTAACTTTCGCAAACATATATATCAAAGTGAACATTTGAATTTAAATATACTTGTCTGTGAAGATAATTGTGTAATCAGCATCAGTGATTTATTTAAATAATACTTACAAAGATAATTATAATATTGCAATTCACCTAAATATATTTTACGTAAGTACTAGTATTCAATAACATACATAGATCTAATCATATTGTACAACAATTGTTTAACTCAGTTACTAAGGTCCGAGTTTAGCGCAACATTCCTTTCTTATCGTGAGTCTAAGCCTCGCGTCTTACTTTGTTTTGACTAACGCCTTAGCACACTATGCCTAAAGACAGTAAGGACAATCAAACCGATCCAAACACAATGACTACGAAAGAAATCGACATGAATATTTTGTGTAAATTTATTAGTAAATTCGATGGTAATCGTGAAAAATTAAATGCTTATTTAAATAACTGTAGAAATGCGATGAGCCTCGCATCACAATCACAACAAGACGTTTTATTAGTATATATATTAAGTCAATTAGAAGGCCGTGCCGAAAGTGCATGTTCAATAAAAGAATTTGAAAAATGGCAACAACTAGAGGAATTTTTGAAATCGCAATTTGGAGAACGTAAACATTATGCTGCACTTCTCTCAGACCTTCAGGAAAGTCGTCAATCTAATAATGAAACAGTCAATCAATTCGCTCTTCGTGTAGAGTCTACTTTATCCAAGCTGTTGACTGAAATACCTTCAACTAAGAAAGTTGAATTACCTGGCCGTGTCGCCGCAATGCAGGACTTAGCCCTGCATACATTTATTTCAGGACTCATTCCACGTTTATCGACTGTTGTGAGATGTCGTGACCCCAAAACTTTGAACGATGCTATTAACTTTGCCGTTTCGGAGGAAAAAATATATCAAATTTCTTTTAAGCGGAATTCACCCTCTTCCTTTAATAATAATTCGAACTCGCCTAACTTTCAACAGCGCTCACCTCAGCGAGCATTTCAACAAAATCGAAACTCTACTCAAAATAGTGTGAATGTTCCGAACAGGTTTAATAATCAAAGACCCGCACCAATATCACCTAACTCTACTCTTCCCGTTTGTCGCTACTGCAAATCCGTAGGTCATACCATTGACGTTTGCCGTAAACGTGAGTACAATAACAGCCGTCGATTTGGAAACTCCCAAACTCAACAACCAAACCGACAAACCTTCTATCGGAATAATCAACCTATCCATACTGTTAACTTACCTGAAGAACAAGACTCACGAGACGAAGTCGATTATATAGGCCGAAATTTAAACGAGGAAACCCTTCCTCTCAACATCGTACAGGAACAATAAGGGATAAAATCGATGTTTATGCTATATCTAATACTTCAAAATTATATTCTACTGTCTGTAAATCGTCCACTAACTACAAGGGTAGCCAGTCCCAAATAAATAGTGGCCATAAATTTACTACTTCTACATCCACTAACTACAAGGGTAACCAGCCCCAAATAAATAGTGGTCATAAGAGATTTATTACTTCTCAATCTACTACATCCACTAACTACAAGGGTAGCCAGTCCCAAATAAATAGTGGCCATAAATTTACTACTTCTACATCCACTAACTACAAGGGTAACCAGCCCCAAATAAATAGTGGTCATAAGAGATTTATTACTTCTCAATCTACTACATCCACTAACTACAAGGGTAACCAGCCCCAAATAAATAGTGGTCATATGAGATTTATTACTTCTCAACCTACTACATCCACTAACTACAAGGGTAACCAGCCCCAAATAAATAGTGGCCTTACTAAAACTTTTAATTCTAAATCTACTAAATCCAATAACTACGAGGGTAACCAACCCCAAATAAATAGTGCCCACATGAAAACTACTAATTCTATACCTGCTAACTACAAGGACAAAGAGTCTGAAACCAAAAATGAAATTTCACTTAAATCTAAACTTACCTGTGATATCGCCTTACCACCTAACAAACTGTTATCCATGTCTTGCCCGTCTTGTACAGCATCTGTAAAAGAAGAAAACACATTAAAAACATATAATATAATATCTAACCCAGTGAAAAAATACTTACCTTTCGTAGAAGTTCAATCATCTGTCTCTAGCAAACCTTTAAAACTTCTCGTTGATAGTGGAGCATCCATCAGTCTCCTGAAAGTAAATACAATCGAAAAAATGCCAAAAATCACGAACCACATTATATCCTTCAGCGGAATAGGGACTACAGAAAATCCAATGCACTCATTAGGTCACATTTTGATCAATTTTAATGCAATAAGTCATCACTTTCACGTTGTACCCAATATAAATTTTCCTTACGATGGAATAATAGGTAACGACTTGCTATCCACTCTTAACTCCAAAATAGACTACACAGCAAATGCTCTTACTATCAATAACACGAGACTTACCTTGAAGTTTACCGAACCAATGTACACCATTCTGCCTCGAACCGAAACAGTGATTGAGTGCTCAGTACTGAACCCTGAAATTAGAGAAGGACTTATTGTCGATCAAAATATTATCGAACATCTATTAATAGCAAACTGTATTGTCAAAGTAAAACCAAATTCCAGAATTAATATATCCGTTGTTAACACCTCAGAATCCCCGATTAAAGTAGATTCAAATCTGAAATTAAAAATAATACCTTTAGACAAAAGTGACCAACATAACATTTTCTATACGCCTAGATTCGATGAGAACCAGATAAATGCCATGAATCGAACCGAAAAGGTCATAAATTTACTACGAGTGTCTCATCTAAATTCAGAAGAAACAGATGCATTGTACGACCTTTGTTCTACTTACTCTGATATATTTCACCTTCCTGACGATCACTTGACTACGACTGACGTTTTACAACATGAGATCACTACAACTTCTTCTATTCCAATCAATACGAAAACCTATATATTCCCTGACATACATAAACAAGAAGTTCAATCTCAAATAAATAAAATGCTTGACGAAGGAATAATCAAACCTTCTACTTCCCCATGGTCTTCCCCTATCTGGGTCGTACCTAAAAAGACTGATGCCTCTGGCCAACGCAAATGGCGTGTCGTCATTGATTACCGTAAATTAAATGATATAACCATCGGAGATTCTTACCCTATACCTAACATATCTGAGATTTTAGATCAATTAGGCAAATGCAAATACTTCAGCACCCTTGATTTAGCTTCTGGCTTTCACCAGATCAAAATGTCAAAAGAAGACGCGCCCAAAACTGCCTTTTCTGTCCCACAAGGGCATTTCGAGTTTACTCGGATGCCTTTCGGCTTAAAAAATGCCCCCGCAACATTTCAGAGACTCATGAACTCTGTTCTCTCAGGCCTACAGGGAATTCAATGTTTTGTCTATTTAGATGATGTAGTAATTCACTCGTTTGACCTCGATACTCACATGAAAAACCTTTCTAACGTATTCGACAGAATTCGTAATTTCAACCTAAAACTCCAACCCGACAAGTGCGAATTCCTCCACAATGAAGTATCTTATCTTGGCCATATTATTACAGATCAAGGAGTAAAACCAAACCCTGAAAAGACCAAAGCCGTAGAAAACTTTCCAATTCCCACATGCCCTAAAGATATAAAATCTTTCCTGGGATTAGTGTCGTACTATCGTCGTTTCATACCAGATCTGTCCAAAATAGCTAAACCTTTAACTAACCTCTTGAAGAAAAACGTCCCTTTCAACTGGCAAAACGAACACCAACTCGCCTTCGAAAAGCTGAAATATGCTCTGATTTCAGCCCCTTTATTAGCCTACCCTGATTTCACAAAACCATTTATCCTCACTTGCGATGCCTCGAACTTTGCTATCTCTGCTATACTTTCCCAAGGTTCCATAGGAAACGACCGCCCTATTGCCTATGCTTCTCGAACCCTAAATAAAGCTGAAAGCAATTACAGCGTCACTGAAAAGGAATGCCTAGCCATCATCTTCGGCACAAAAACCTTTCGCCCCTATCTTTATGGTCGGCGCTTCACAATAATAACAGATCACAGACCTCTTAAATGGTTATTTAATTGTAAAGACCCTGGATCCAAACTCATAAGATGGAGGCTCAAACTCGAAGAATTTGAGTACGAAATCGAATATAAAAAAGGCAAAATCAACAGCAATGCCGACGCATTATCTCGCTTTCCAGTTCATCCAATTGTCCAAGATGAACCAAATCCACAACCATCTACTTCCAACGCAGTAGACAACCCCATCAATAACCCTGTTTCAAACATGGAACTAGGATTTCCTCAAGACCTTCTCGACGACCTTGCAGACTTAGATGCTTTGGAGTTTAGTCCACCTGACGTAAACCTTCAAGACATCGACTTAAGTCTTCCTTCTATTCCTACTCAAATAGGCTCTCCTAGTGAGACTAGTGACATAACAGAACCGACTCCATCAAATATCAACAAAGACTATTCCGACTTTCTTAAAACTATGAGTAATAAAAACGAAACTTTTAATGTCCAAATTCGGGAGCATAACGAAAGCCTCCTCAAAAGCAGCTCTAAAGTTATTCTTATGCCCGTATCTATCGACCTTGACGAATCAAATCCCTACCTTCAAGATATCCTGTCTACACTCGACGACTCAACAACCTTTATTAACGAAGAACGAGAACTCCATTCATTCCGGAGACTGCAACACAACGACAAGACCTATTACCTACTCTTTACAAAAGTGTATTATTTCGATGGTTGCACATACCCTGAGATCTTTAAAACACTGAAATCAGTACGAGACGATATCTTACTTACCGGAACCATAAATGAATTTGCTATATCCGATTTCAAAGATCTATTCCAACAGTATTCCTACGTCAAAATTTATAGTATGCTAATGTACTTATTCAACAATACTAATGTCACTGTAAATATTCACCGCAACAGCATCATTTACCTTGTACCTACTGAAATTGCTAAAGTTTTAAGAGAAAATCATGACATCCCCATTGCAGAACACTTAGGCTCTAACAAAATGTATGACCGGGTCAAAGAACGTTATTACTGGAAAAACATGCGATCAGATATTGAAAATTATGTAAAGAACTGTAATATATGTCAATCAAACAAAGCTCTTCGTAAAATAAACAAATCTCCTATGCAAATAACGACCACTTCTACTCGTCCTTTTGAGAGAATTAGCCTTGACATCGTTGGTCCTCTTCCTGAAGCCGGATTACAAAAACTAAAATTCATACTTACCCTACAAGATGACCTTACCAAATTTTCCATAGCCTACCCAATCTCTAACGTAACTGCTGAAGAATCCTGTGAATGCTTAGTCCATTTCATATCCCTATTCGGTATTCCCAAAACTATACTAACAGATCAAGGGACAAACTTTACTGCTGATCTATTTAAACAAACTTGTGATTTTCTTAAAATTAAGCAAATCTGGTCTACGCCTTACCATCCACAGACACAAGGAGCCCTAGAACGCAGTCATTCAACCTTAAAAGAGTACCTAAAATCATACGTGAACGAAAATCAAACTAACTGGCATAGATTCGTTTACACCGCCATGCTAACCTACAACAGTAGTGTTCATAGCACAACTCGGTTCACTCCGTATGAACTCGTTTTTGGCCATAAACCGTTTATCCCTGACTCTATCTTTGATTCTCGTCCCGATGTCACTTACCCGGAATATGTTAAAATGCTGCATCATAGACTGAAAACATCACGCGAAAAAGCACTGCAAAATATCCGCGACTCAAAAGAAAAATCAAAAACATACTACGACAAACAAACTCGCCCAGTCCAGTACAAAGTCGGTGATTATGTATATTTAAAAAATCATTTAAGACTGCGGAAAGCCCTCTCACCCCTATGGAAAGGTCCATATAAAGTCGTTAAAATTCATGGCTTTAACACTTTATCCCTTCTAATTAATCGACGCCATGTCAAACATCACTTCGACGAAGTTAAACTAGCTCATGAAAATCCTTAATTAAAATTAAAACTATATACTACTGATTGATTTTATTTTACTTTTATAACTTATGCACACATACATATTTCATTCTTATTTTACGTTACAAGTTTACACTTTATAATCTCAAGTATACAAGTTATTCATCCTAGTTAAATTATCATTACAGAATCGCTGTTCAATGTAACGCCGTCTTAACCTCCGGAGACAGCAAAATAGTGGAACGTATTACCAAGAGTCCTGGCATTCTCTTTGATCCCATGGGTACTCTGAAAATTATAAATGATCGATTTGATATTGTCATCCCAGTAGATGTGACTACTTTTAAAAATCATATTGAGAATATTCAAAACGCACTCAATATAATTAAAGTCCAATGCCGCGAAAATAAAGAAATACATGATAGCAAATGTCTGAATATGCTAGAACCATTAGAATCTCTATTTACAGATATTCTACGCGACTTTAACTCTATTTCTCATATAGTTTCTAATAGTTTATCCAAAAGATCCGCATGGTTTGCTGGTGTTGGTAGCGTATTCAAACACATATTTGGCACCATGGATGAAGATGATGCCATACGTTATAACAAAGCCATTCAAAACTTGAATAATAACGATAAAATCCTAGCAAATGCGATAAAGAAAAGTATAATTATATCACAGTCCGCTATTTCTAACATGAACAAATCACTTCATGAATTGAATGAAAATGAAGCTAAGCTAAATAACATCATTGATGAAGTCACCACATCTCTCAACAATATATCTCACATTGTATTAGTAGATAGTTTTAAGATTAGAATTAATACTGCATTGAACGTCTTACAAAGTAATCTATTAACCATTTCCTTCAAAATCGAAGACATCCTTAACTCTATGTTATTTGTAAAATGCAACAGTATTCACCCATCTATTGTCACACCACGTCAATTATACGAAGATATTATAAGTAACCTTAAGTTAGTTCCTAAGTACAGAGACTTCCCAGTGAATCTCGAATTTAACAACATTCACACCTTAATGAATATTGCCGATCTAGTTTGTTATTATTTAGACGGTAAAATAGTGTTTGTAATTAGAATACCTTTAGTTAGTGCATTAGAATATAACTTGTATAAGAATGTACCTTTACCTACTCCACATTCTTCCGAAAGTCCTAACTCTTATATAATGATTCTACCTACCGAAGAATATTCAGCTCTTAGTAAAGACAAATCTTCATTTACATATCTCAATAACCTGAACCTCTGTAAACATATCTTAAGGGAAACCTACCTTTGCGAAATCAGCGACATCTACAGTGTTTCAAGTAATCCATCCTGTGAAATGGAAATCATTACCAAAGCCGTATCTTCTTTGCCGAATAATTGTCAGTTTAGATTCCTCTATGGAGAAATAGATATTTGCCACAGGTTAAATAATGGTAAATGGATATTCGTCCAATCACACCCCACCAAAATTTCTATTGAATGTCAGAATAACGAGCTAACTGAATTAGTATTATCCGGTACGAGTGTACTTGATATTCCACTTGAATGTATAGCCTATTATAAGAACGTTAGAATATTTAAGAAAAGTTTTCCTAGAATAGATGTACCTTATGTAACCTCTGATTTTAATATTATTAATGATAGCTGTTGTAATTTAGGTCGCCGTAACGAATTAAATATTCCATTTTCTACTATTAAAAACGTTAACTTAGATAAATTAAGAAATATGAAATCTGTATCTGACCAAATCATACAAGATTTAGAGAAAGTAGAAAACTCAAATGTTTTAAGTAATCACATTAGCTTTCCAATCCTCACTATTTTATCAATAACCTTATGTATTAGTTTTATTTCTTTATACTTTTGTAAAAAGAACAAGTGTTTGAAATCGTTGTTTTCCAAATCAAATGAGACTACAGTTCCTTCAGACGATAATGAAAGTATAGAATTAAATCAACCGCGCTTACGTGCAATTTGAACTCATGTATGTAAACTTACATTTTCCAGTAAGTTTCCTCTTAGCGTGGGGGTTGTTATATCCCAACTATAGTATGGAGACCCTACACGCCTAAAGCAATATCAGCATTTTCTCTTTGTTTCATTTTGATTCTTAGTTCATACTTCAAGTCAGTCTCAATCCGTCATCAGTTCCAAACACTTGTCTCTTTCTTGTAAAAATAAGTTATAATTATTTCAATATCAATTAAAACCCTGTGTTCATAAAAACTGTTCTTTTTTAAAAAGACATTTCCCGAGTCCCGTATAACAGAACGATACCAGGACATTTTGAACTTTGAAATACCAGACTGGGTGTTGGATCCGTTTTCAAATGTCAACACAGCAATGTCACCTCAGCTGGAAGAAGAACTTATAGAATTGACAACAAACGAGGAAATAAAAATCAAGTTCAAAAATGGTTACCAAGAATTTTGGCTACAAAAACCGATCCCGCAATTGTACCCTGGATTGTGGTCAATCGTTCAACGATTCTTGATAGCATTCCCATCGTCATATTTGTGTGAACGTGGATTTAGTGCTGTGACAACACTGCTTACTAAAAAGAGAAATCGTTTGCTGGTTACCGAACGTGGCGACTTGCGACTGTTCTTGAGTAAATTGGAACCTGATATCAACAAACTAATTAAACAGCATCAAATTCATCCTTCACATTAGTTTTTATATAAGGATCGATTATTTTAGTTTTATTTTTAATAAAAGATACTGTGTTTTAATACTATAAAGTTGCGTTTCAATAATCATTCTTATTAGCAGGTGGAGCCCGTAAAAGTTAACTTGAGACCTAAGCGCCGTTGTATGTTACCTACTGCGCTCAGGTCTCAAGTTGCGGGTTATAGTAAAAGTTTCGTTTAGAATTCTCCGTTAATATACATATATAGGTCACAATAATTAATTAATTTAATTTGAAGTTATAGTGGTTTTTAAATAGGTGAAAAAATGGGGGCGCTAAAAAAATATTTATTCTCAAAGTGGGCAGTAGACAAAATAAGTTTGGGAACCTCTGTGTTAGAGTTTACTTACCATCCGAATAAAATATTAAAAAACTATAAAATGTATAATAATGGACTAAATGAAACCCCAGAATTAAAAGTAAAAGAATCATTCTTTAGAAGAGAGCTAGTTACACGAAATATAATGCTGGTTTCGGATCACCTATGAAAGACACATGTTCTCGATGCTCGGAATTAATAATGAGAATTAAAAATGCTACTAATGATACGGAGAAACAAAAGTTTATTACAGAGAAAAGACTACACTCCTAAAAAGCCAAGGCATTTTACGACTTATTAAGAAATGAAGAGGATCACGTCTTGATTACATCATTTGATTGTCAAAAAAACAACGCCTTGCCGAAGCTGCCGGATCAAGCAGCCTATTTTAGTCGGCAAATAAATTTATATAATTTTACAGCTGTAGTGGGTAGTTCTAAGAGTCCATTAGATAATATGCACATATACTACTGGAATGAAACTGAAAGCGCCAAAGCATCCAATCAAATCGCTACTGCTGTATTTCACTTATTGAATAATTTGGATATTGCTCAAAACAAAACAGTAATAAGACTTTTTGCGGATGGCTGCGGCGGTCAAAATAGTACTGTAATAGGCATGTGCTGCAAATGGCTAATGTCTTATGCACCACCACAAATAAAAGAGGTAAATATAATTTTCCCCATGGTTGGCCATTCTTTCCTGCCAGCAGACAGGATTTTTGCAAAAATAGAAAAAGAGATTAAAACAATGTCTGTGATAAGTGATCCACAGTCATATGTAGAGATATTTAAAAAGCATGGCAGCGTATACAACCTCACGCAGGATATTGATGTTCATGACTGGAAAGAAGAGGTTTCTAAGATTTTCAAACCACCAGGAAATTGGCACTTTAAGTTTAATTTGACTAAAAGATTTATTTTAAAACACTGTTTTAAACTATCACGGTTGTTCTCTAAAGTTATATGATTATTAACGGGATATTTACCGTGGTAAGGTTGTGGAATGAGCTCCCGATATTTCGGCGCAGTTACATGCACCATGTTCACGGGAAGACTGAAGAATGCGGGTGGTTGGTCAAAAAGTTTAAAAGTTAGGTGCAGACATAACGATCTACCCTCTTTCTTAGTCTTTTGCTACGGTTATCACTGGAACTCGAACTCGATCCTAAGTCCCGACAAAACACACTCACTGTATCACTGCGTATAGTATTTTGAACACATTTTGAACGCGGACTTTTATTTTTAAAACAACCTAATACTGGATTCCACGCACTGGCGAGTTGAAAACCATCACCTCGATTGAAATTCTGGCATTTCGAGATCTCAATAGTTTCCTTTACTAGCCTTGGTATGTAATGGCGTTCGGTGGACACAGTTCGTACATAGGACAGACGAAGCGAACTGTTTCATGCCGCATCAAGGAACACACAACCTTATATACACTTTATATTGCATAGAATAATCCATTGCATAAAAAGAAAAACAATTATTATACGTACCTGCAACCGCGTGCCGTATACTCTAAGCGTGAATAATGTAAAGTACTTTATTTATAAAGTACACCGTTACACCCCTACATCCCTGAAGGGACCAGCAGAGGTGCATAAAATTGTAACATTGTTACATCAAACCACATTTACACACGTTATTAACGACGATAAATTGCCTTATATTTGGGTATACCAACTCGTCGCTGAACTCTTATTTAACGTACCAAAGCTGCGCGAAAATATTATATTTTATTATTGTACTATAGTAAGCTTAGTAACTTTATCAATGATTTACCTTTTTACAACCCAAATGGCACAAATAACTATTACTGTCTGTCGATATTCTACAAAAAATATTATGATACCTGAGAAGTATTATACTCCACCACACACTTTTGTAATCTTTTGGAAACTACTATGGTTAATTACTATGGTCGAGCCGAGTGAGGTTTTCAATATAATACTCTGCACACATAATAACTGCACGACACTGCTACTATGGTATCTCACTCGAAATACAATGGTGGAGGATTATCACCCGCCAAATTTACAAAGTACGAATGTAAAAATTACTTACAATTTCTATGACACTAAACGCATACGAATCGAATGCTTTATACATTGCTATGTTACACACTACACGGTTGTTATAAAGAAAATAAAGTACGTACTCTTAATAATTATCGAAAGTATATCTATGTGTTTTTTATCGGATTTCAAACACTCTCAATGGAACTATAACTTTAGATCTATAACTACCAAGATTCCTTTGTTACTTAGTATTTATTCAATCCACGCAAAACGATTGCAACGGAATGCTGGACCAATACTGTTTATAATGAACTATAGGTTTAATAAATACCAGACCTTTTATCAACTATTTGAACAGGTTGAATGTAATACATATTACTCGAGCCTACTTTTACATATTAATCACGGCTCCACTCTTGTTAATCTTTCGATAACGCTGTCTCTAAAACGAACAAACACACCTTGTAAGATTATGCGTGAAAACAGGATTGTAGTTGGGATTACTGTTCTTCATCAAGGAAGGTCTACTCAAATGAACACGCTGAGGGCTCTATCTCTACCACATACAAATATCTATGGATTTAAAACACCTCAACGACGATCTGGATGACATGTGTATAGTACCAAGTTATCAAACAGAAAATCCAGAGTTGTGCTTACAGTACTTGGGGAATATTCACAACCAACTTACAGTAGTATCCCAGAATATAAGGAGTATACGTTAAAATTTAGATAATCTACTGATTTTTATAAAAAGACTTAACTTTTTACCGGATTTAATTGTGTTAGTGGAATGCTGGCTAGATTCATCTTTCAGTGGAATTAGTGTAAACAACTATAACTGTTTTTATTCAAAGCGTTATATCAACAAAAATGACGGTATAGTTATCTTTTCAAAATTAGAGCTACAAATACAAGTGACGGAACCACCTTTCGAGGATGGTAGCTGTCTAGTGCTGAATATTGACAACTCATCATTTACATTGGTATGTCTGTATAGATCACAATCTTTTCACAACATATGTAACTTTATAAATAGCCTGGATAAGGTTCTATCAAACTGTAAAAGTGTGTGTGTGTATTGTTATCTCAGACCCTTCATGTGTATTATAAACAATAACTTTAGTTTTTTAGGACTATATCATATACGTGTTGTAAGTAATATTTTCTTAATAAAATACATACAATTGCAGTATACAATCAACCACACCACAAACATTTAAATGTTACAGAATACAAAATAGTTAGTAGAGGTAACACACATGCAATTACCTCCCACTCAATACAGTTATATCATTATATTAAGTTATCTACTTCATTTACGCCACCAACACGGTGGCGTAAATGAACGGCTAGTTATCATAAAGTATGCTACGAGTATTACTGTTTATTATTAAAATCGATGTGCTTTATCACGTACGAATCGTCTAAATCAAATATATGCATAGACGGTAAAATTAATTTATTTTTAATTGTATCATGTCATTTTTTTTGTTTTAATAATTTTTGCAAATCAAAATGGCTACCAATCATATAGATGATATCATTTCAGATATAGATTCCTTGACTGTATCCGTCTCTCACGAATGCAATCCAAATCAATGCAAATCTTTGATACAATCTTTACTACAGCCAACCAAAGTTATTCATCTAAATATCAGAAGTATAAATAAAAACCTAGACGACTTTAGAACGCTTCTTGAAATGTTAGAATTTCAGTGTGATTACTTGGTACTCACAGAGTGCTGGCTTAAAAATTTGAAGAATATTCCCGAAATGCCTAGATATGTCTCCTATACCAACAAAAACTTGACTACCCAAAATGATGGAGTTGTTATGTATGTAAGACATGGTATACATTGTATTATTACAGAACCTCCATTCATAGACGCTAATTGTTTGATCTGTAAAGTTGGCAATGACATGGCTATAGTATCTATTTATCGTTCGCCCTCTCAAGACAATATTTCAAAGTTTATAAATAGTCTTGACGTTGTCCTTGCAAGTCTTAGTAACACTAAAAATGTCATTCTAATTGGCGATATGAATATAAATATCTCTCAGAATAGTAAAGATCCTAAAAAAAACGAATATCTCAACTTAACGGCATCCTATGGCTTTCTTCCAGCACATACACTTCCCACTAGGGAACAAAACTGCATCGATCATTGTATTTTAAAAACAAATCGACCTTCAATTACCATGGTGCTAGATTCTTTTGTAACCGATCATCGCCCAATACTCCTAGTAATTGATCACAAAACTGAATGTTCATCTCCTAAATCTACCACAAAATACATTAATTACTCCGCCATTATCGCTGAAATAAACATAACTGATTTCTACGAGATTCTTAAACTTACAGATATAAACTCAGCTACAGATTATTTTATCTTCAAAGTCATGGATATTATAAATAGAAACACGCGTGAAATTAAGTTGACTAGGAAACAAAGAACGATTAAGCAATGGATTACTCCAGGCTTACTACGCTGTATGCGAAACCGAGATCGGCTCCATATGAAATCAAAACAAGCTCCTACTAACGAAACACTTCAACTTACTTACAAAAGATACCGAAATTTTTGCAACCGTCTTCTTCGCAAACTAAAAAGAGAGTATGAGCGAAATGAATTCATAAAAGCTAAAAATAATCCTAAGGCTACGTGGAATACAATCAAGAATATAACAAATACGCATCGAAAGTCTTCACCACCTACTGAACTATTGCACCTTGCGCCATGTCCTAAACAAGCTGTAAATGCAGTGAATGTATTTTTCTCTCACATCGGACAAAATCTAGCCACTAACATTCAAGCAGCACAATATAACCAGAATAATAGATTTCCCATGGTACGCTCCCAATGCAATTCTTTTGTGATACTTGAGACTGATGAAGCCGAAGTTGATCGTATCATCTTAAACCTACGGTCTGACTGCGCTGTCGGATGGGATGGTATACCATCAAAAATATTAAATGCCTGTCGAACTGTGCTGGTCCCGCCTATAGCCCACATTTGTAATCTTTCCATAAATACAGGCACATTTCCTAAGAGTTTTAAAAAAGCTATTGTTCACCCAATATACAAAAGCGGAGATAGACAGACTATTAATAATTACAGGCCAATTTCTGTACTTTCAGCGCTCTCCAAAATTTTAGAAAGAATCCTTAATAACCGATTAGTGAACTTTTTAGAATCGCAAAATATTCTGTCACACAATCAATTTGGTTTTAGGAAAAACAAATCTTCAGAAGATGCCACTTTAAACTTGACTGACTTTATTGCAACAAAATTAGATCAAAGAGAAAAATGCTTGGGTATCTTTCTAGACATATCCAAAGCTTTTGATACCGTCTCTATTCCCAAGCTTTTGGACAAAATGGAAGGTTACGGTATTCGCGGTATTGCATTAAACATCTTTAAGGAATATCTTAATGAACGTACCCAATGTGTTAGAATATATAACACACTTAGTGACGAAGAAAATATCTCCTTTGGTGTTCCCCAAGGTTCTATTCTCGGTCCGACCCTTTTTACTTTGTATCTGAACGATCTTTGTCAACTCCAAATACCCCACTGTCGTATTATAACATACGCTGACGATACCGCTCTACTGATAGATGCTAGTACATGGGATGACTGTAAAATACGAGCAGAACACGCATTATCAATTGTCATGGCCTGGCTCAACCAGAATCTGCTGACCCTAAACATTAGCAAAACCCAATTTATAACTTTCTACACAAATTACTTTATGAAGCCCGACCCTTCTTTCACAATAAAAGCTCATACATGTCTAGCTCAAAATTCATCTCCGTTCAATTGCAATTGTCCCTCTGTATTAAAATCTTCTAGTGTTAAGTACCTTGGATTGCATATAGATGAATCCCTTAATTGGCAAATACAAATTGATCAATTAGTGTCAAGAGTAAGGCGATTGATTTACATATTTAAATTAATCAGACATACAGCAAACACTAAAGTTATAAATTTGGTCTATAGTTCGCTATGTGAATCAATAATTTCCTACTGTAACACAATATGGGGAGGTGCATGTAAAACTTCTTTTATAGAGCTGGAAAGGGCTCAACGAGCAGTCTTAAAAGTTATGTTAAATAAACCCTATAAGTATCCCACCACTCAACTTTACACTGATGCAAAGGCACTTACTGTTCGGCAATTGTACGTTCATCGCACTATCGTTAGAAAGCATTTATCCCTAGGCATGGATGCAAATACCATGACAAAACGACGATGGAAGGACAGAATATGTCCTGTTGAAAGACGAAGAACGAATTTGCTCGGTCGCCAGTACCGTGTATTAAGCTCACGCCTATACAATACTGCAAATAGAAATACACATATATACACACTCTCTAAATTTGAATGCAAAAAAAAGGTTCAAAATTGGCTTTTAAAATTAAACTACCAGCAAACATAAGCACTGCTTTCTACCATCAAGTAGATATGTAGATATCAAATCTTCTCTTCCTTGTAAATACAACTATTTAATAACAAACTATAAATTCGCCTCATGTAATATTATTTATTGCACTAAACATGATTTTAACTTACTATGCACTCTACTCACAAATACACACACACACTCGAATCGAATACATATATACACATACTTACTTTAAGAATTTGATTACGGCCTACTGCACACATGCATAATATCTATTAAGTATTATCACCTACACATGCTCGTACTTACAAACTCCCTGTTTTGAAGTAAGATCGTAGGTATCCTGCTACTTATTTTATTGTTGCAATACTTTGCACAATAGTTGTGTACTTGCCTAATTATATTATTATGTAAACGCTGTACTTGCGTCCAAATTTGGAGGAATCCTCGCTGTTTCTGAAAATACAGACTTATTCCTTATTAAGTCTAGTTTCGGAAACAACAGTTTCCAATGTATATACTACATATACCTACAGCTTAGTATTAGTCTCTGTATGTGCAAATTAGATAAGAACAAATGTATATGTATGGTTTGATAAATAAAGATTATTATTATAGATTATTATTGTAAAAGCGACTGTGCTATTACTGGTGATATCAATATCGATATCAAAGATGGATCAGTAGACTCGTTTGCAGATGACTATCTTAATCTAATTGCGGAACACGGCTTCACGCCAGGTCACACATACCCTACCAGAGGCTCAAACTGTTTAGATCGCTACTTATTAAAATCCCGGCATTACAGCAGGGCTGTAATCTGCTCAGTTGGTATCACTGACCACAATACAGTAGTGTTTTCCATAGAAACATCAGTAACCTAAAAAGGGCTCCGTAAAAAACCAATAACCAGAATTGATTACAAATTATTGTTGCAGCAACTAAATAAGTACGACTGGACTTCTTTTTACAAACATTCTGACGTAAATGAAGCAGCAAACGATATTACGAACATCATCCAAAACATTATCAAATCCCACTCTAACTCTGTCACAGCAAGACGAAATCGGTACGAATGTATTGTACCATGGCTAACACCATCCCTGATAAAATGCACGAAACGTCGGGACACTATGCATTCAAACATTAGAAAAAACCCAAATAATTTAAAATTGTTGGCTGAATACAAAATGTATAGAAATACATGCAACAATTTAATGCAAAACTTGAGAAATGATTATGAAAAAAACCAATTAGTTAAAAATAGAGGTAACAGCAAAAAGACATGGGACGTATTAAAAAAATATTTGTAGCTTAAAACCAAAACAAAAACCCAGCTCAGATCTACTTATGAATGGTCAAAATCCAAAAGATTCACTCAATGCGATAAACGACTTCTTTACCACAGTAGGGACAAAACTTGCTAATAGTATCATGGCAAATACAAACAAAACTGAAACAGAACTAGTGCTTCACCTTAAATCCCTCTACACGTCTAATACATCCAACGGCTCATTCAAGTAATGATATTCTTATTAGAGCCAAACAGTCACTAGCTGGTCCAATAGCATTCTTATGTAACTTGAGTTTAACTACTGGAATTGTACCTGATAGCTTTAAGATAGCGAATGTCTCACCAATTTATAAAGATCCACTAGTAATCTCAAACTATAGGCCGATTTCACTTCTTAGTAGTATTTCAAAAATAGTTGAAAAAATTGTCAATGCACGCCTTCTTAAGTATTTAGAAATAAAGAAACTTCTATCAGACCAACAGTTTGGCTTTAGAGCTAACCGGTCTACTGAAGATGCCGTCACTCTATTGTCTGATCTTGTAGCCAGCAAGCTCGATGAAGGTTCCAGATGCGCTGGAGTCTTCCTCGACCTTGCCAAGGCTTTTGACACAGTATCGCGTCCAATCCTTTTAAAGAAGCTGGAGCTTATGGGGGTGCGTGGTATCCCGCTACAGTGGTTTACTTCTTACCTCAAAGATAGGGTACAAAGAGTGTGTATGAATAGTTTGAGCAGCGAGCTGGCAGATCTTAAATTTGGGGTACCTCAGGGAAGCGTACTAGCTCCCACTTTATTCTTGGTGTACATTAATGACCTTTGCACACTAAACTTGACCCAGGGCCAAATTTTTACATTTGCCGATGACACCGCAATTGTTTTTTACAGCAATGATTGGGATTCGTTGAAAACCATCTGCCAATAGGGACTAAATGAAGTGGTTGCTTGGCTAAATAAAAATCTCTTGACTCTAAATGCTTCTAAAACCAAAGTAATAAGCTTCTATATCACTCAGCGTACAGCACCACCTCAACCTTTGGTCTTTAAAGTACACAACTGTCAGAACACTTTCAGCAATACTTGCGAATGTACATCGATAGAACTTGTACATTCTCTTAAGTACCTAGGAGTCATTATAGATGAGCGCCTTTCCTGGGGACCCCATATTAAGACCGTTTCAGATAGGGTCAGGAAACTTATGTTTGTTTTTAAAAGGCTCCGGTCATCAGCCGATACGGATGTTGTAAGACTAATCTACCTCTCGATATGTCAGTCTGTATTGGAATACTGCATTGCTGCTTGGGGCGGTGCTTTTAAAACATACCTCATAAAACTTGAACGTGCTCAACGTGTCGTTCTTAAGGTGGCTCACAAGAAGTCATTTCAATATCCTACAAATGACTTGAATACCATGAATGTGGGCACTTAAGGGTTATACAACTTTATATCGTAGCTGTAATTTTAAGGTATCATAAAATCTCACACCTGACTCCCATTATCTGCCGTAGACATATCCGATGGAAAGTACCTACCCGACATACAGAATTTTATCGACGGTCCTATTCTTGGTTAGCACCTTATCTATATACAAAAATAAATAGACAACTGAATATCTACAAACTTACAAGGAAAAAATGTAAAACAGCCATACGGCAATGGTTACTAGCTCTGACCTATGAAGAAAATGAGAAATTATTACAGATAGACAAGTAAAATAACGTCTAGCTAACTCACTCATTACAGCCCAACCTAACTAAAACAAACACAATTGACAACACATAAAATATATTCGCAACTACAACAATATTATTAAGATCTCTTCATAGAATAAATATCCTAACTAAATTCAGTTCTGTGAAGTAGTTTTTAATATTAAGTAGGTAGATTATATTTATAGTACATTTATGACTGAATAAGATACAGAACACTGTAACGTAATAAAATGATTCACGTAGTGTATGTGATACTGGTTTCCACGACACAGGGAATCCTAGTGTGGAGACCAGGGCAAATAACAATATTATGTATACTAGCATAAAGAGAATGTTAATACGATGTTAATTTAAGTTATTATTAGATTGTAAAGTGTTATTTTGGCTCAAATAAATTATTATTATTATTATTATTCCTTTTATTCAAAATAAATCACGGATTTCATCCGGTCCTTTACAAAGGCATAAGTGGGGCTGTAGCCAACACTTAGAGGCCTGTTTGGTATAAAAAATACAAAGTAGTATAAAAAAAACCAGAAACTTTTGGATGGATGGTGACATGATAAATCTATTATATAAATGGGTAAAATGACAAGGCTATTGAAATGATTTAATTAGTGATAAAAAGATAGTGGGCTATGGAAGAGACTACGGCACCTGCCAAATTAAGTCCCATTTTAAAATTTTTATTATTATTATTATTATTATTCCGACACTACCTATATCGTCGCCTTAATTCTAATTTGTCGTATCTCATTTTTGAACGAAACCGACATTTTGTGTGATTTCGATAAAGGTGACAAAAGTACATCTTTCACTTTCTTTACCTTGCAAAGTTTGTATGCAAAAGAAAGAGATAAAAGACTTGACGTAATGCGACGTATCTCGGATCCCTCGATCTTTCTGCGAATATGCACTAACTCATTGAGTCGCCATAGTTTTTTGACATCGCGCAGGTTGCTCCGCGGTTTAAGTGATTTGTGATTGTTTTTAGAAGCTGCCAAGGTATGAAAATGTTTATATTTTGTTATTTGACATTTGTTTACAGTTTTAAAACATATTTTATTTATGCTATATCACTGATGGCAGAATAATTACGAGTTTAAAAGTGCCCTATGAGATACTGCCTATTCGAATTAATATTTTACTGTGTGTCTTTTAAATACGACCTATTCACATGCATTTTTGTCAACGCTTTTAGATCATCAAAATGGATTTGTTGCAATCAGATGATGAAGACCAGGAAATTCTTAATTTATTGGCAGAAAATGGAATAAAAGTCACGAATCCTAAGAAAAAACATCAAAGCAGAGTACAAATTTTAGAGAACATTTTAGTATACAAACCAGATAACGATCTCCTACATGCGATTAATATAGCAGCCAAATCTGATCCTGCCCATTTAGAAGTTGACAAGCAAGCGTCGAACTTGGGTTTATTACTTAGTGTTGGTACTGAAAATGGTCCTGAAATTGAATTTGAAGACACATTTTTTGTTACCGATATTCATGAAGGAACCCCTGAATCTCCTTCTTTTTTTAATATATGCGAAGCTTCAGGTTTCGGTGAATTGGCAATCACGCATTTTGCTACCAATGACAATCCAACAATTGAAGTTGTAGAATTGGATACCACCACTACTGAACGCAGTGTAGGCACAGAAACGTTGGTCATGGAATCTGGACTTGACACTGAAGAACCAAAGAACAAGCCTAAACGTAGAAAACATGCTGCTTGTACAGAATGGCAAAGAAATATAACGAAAGAAAAGAGAATGCGGGGAGAGAGTTATTCAGGATATTCAAGAAAAGAAAAAAAGGTTACGACAGGTATAGAGAAAAGTAAAAGGCAGATGGGCCCAACATGTGACTCCAAGTTCTGCGAAAACAGCATCAAGCGGTTTTGCTCAAAATTCGGAGAACATGATAGACAATGTATTTTTGATAACTTTTGGAAGGAGCTCGATTGGTCTGGGAAGAAAAGTTTTGTTACTTCAATGATAGACAAGATCCCAATCAAACAAAAGACAGTTGATTCACATAAAAGACAACAAAGCTATATATACTATCTGAAGCTTAATGAGGAAACAAACCAAGTCTGCAAAAAAATGTTTTTGAATACTTTAGGAATTAAAGAACGCATGGTTCTTACATGGATTTCAGAAGCAAAGTCGGGTATCTCATTAACTGAGACTACAAAGCAAAAAAGCAACAGAGGCAAAAAAAAATCTACTGAGACACCAACCTCCAGTGGAGTTAGTCAAGCTGAACATCTACACAAGTTTTTTGAAGATATACCTAAGCTTCCCTCACATTACTGTAGAACTACATCAACGAAACTATACCTGGAACCAGTATTCGAAAGCAAGAGCCATGTGTACAGCATTTACAAGGAAAAATGCGCAAAGGATAAGGTAAAACCAATATCAGATTGTTATTTTTTTAACATGTTTGATGAACTGAAGTTAAGTATTACCAAGCCAAAGAAGGATAGGTGTGATATTTGCTGTAGTTATGAAACCAAAAATGTGACAGAAGAGGTTTACAAAAAACATATTGAAAAGAAAAAGGCTGCAAGACTAGAAAAAGAAACTGATAAAATGTTGGCTATTGATGGAAAAATTACGCTACTTACTGTAGATTTGCAGAGCGTAAAGGTTTGCCCCAAAGTTCAAGCTAGCGCAGTATATTACAAGACAAAGCTGTGTTGTCATAATTTTACAGTTTACAACTTAGCAACTCACGAAGTAACCTGTTATTGGTGGCATGAATGTGAAGGCGAACTACAAGCATCCAACTTCGCTTCTTGTCTAGTAGACTACATACAAGAGAAGGTTCCTAAAACTATTCCACTGGTAATTTTCAGTGATGGTTGTACAGCCCAGAATCGAAACTCAATCATGGCTAATGCTCTTCTTGACTTAGCTATGAAAGAAAACATAGTAATCACACAAAAATATTTGGAGAAGGGCCATACCCAAATGGAGTGTGACTCAGTACATTCCGTTATTGAGATAAAACTTAAAAAAACCGATATAAATCTACCTCATGAGTATGTTAAGCTTACTAAAGATGCAAAGAAGAAAACTCCTAAATATGACGCAAAATACCTTTCCCATGAGTTTTTCAAAGATTTCTCACTACTGCAACGGTACACCTCCATTCGGCCTGGAAGAAAAGCTGGTGACCCAACTGTCACCGACATCCGACAGTTACGGTATGACCCAGAAGGCAAAATTAAATTTAAGCTTAATTTTTCGGATGAATTGCAAGACTTGCCCATCAGGTGGAGGCTTGGCACCTACACGATCAATTCAATGTACACAGGTAGAATACCACTGAAGCCAAGAAAATGGAAAGACCTGCAAGATTTAAAACACATTTTGCCAACAGACTGTCATTCTTTTTACGACAGTTTGCCTAAGGCAACGACTGATTAAATACTAAGTAAATGCATAAATAAGTGAGAGTTAAAGTTAAAGATTTATTTATTTTGATACTAAGAATTTTATTTTCTATTGTTTTAATTGTTTTGTTAGGAGTTTTTTTTGTTTCATACTTTTCGATGATACTTAATTTTAATGAAAGTGCCATTATTGCTAATTTAAGTACTAAGCTACCTTAATTATATAAAGAAATAAAAAATTAATACAGATGACTTTAATTTTTTTGAATGTTAATAAACATTATCTCAGTAAATTATTCATGCTAATAAAGCATAACTCAGGTATTGAGCTTCTTAGACAAGCAAATTCTATTACAACTTAAAAATACGTTATAGTAGTATATTTTGATAGTTGGGTAAGAACATCTCTTATATTGTTGTCATAGAATTATAATGATTAAAATAGTTTTTTGATCCTCCTGAACAGTTGTCATTTGTGAGATACGCTTTATTAGTATTAGGACGACGATATGGCTATTACTTACGAGCAATTCTTTAAAATGCAGTTCACTAAAACTACCCCTAACTGCGATACACAAATTGAAGAGCATAACGAAAGTTTGCACTTAGCAAAACAAAAATCAATCGCTTGTCCATTTTCTCTGGACTTAGACTACTCTATGCCGCATAGCGAGCAATTGTTATCAATGTTAGATAATTCCGCTGAGTTGCGAAACGGTGAGCGCGAACCTAATACCGTACTGTCGGTCACCGCTAAAAGCAAAACAATATATTTCTTATACACTAAGGTTCACCATTTCGACGAAACAAGTTACAAGACTATTTATAATTTGCTACTTAAATTAAGAAATCAAATAACCATAAACGATGATTACGACAAGGAATTAGCAGTTTCGGACTTTTCCGAACCATTTACAAAATTATCTTACGTGAAAATTTACAATATATTATCTTTCATTTTTCACGGCACTAACATTAAAATTCATATATACAAAAATCAGATACTCTATCCTACTCCTACTGAAATTCCAAACATTCTTAAGGAGAACCACGGGACTACTATAGCTGGTCACCCTGGTATTAAGCGCATGTATAGTAGAATTAAAGCTTCATATTATTGGAAGACTATGCGTTCAGACATAGAACGTTTCGTGAAAGATTGTACACTGTGTCATACTATGAACCACTGCGAGTTTCAAATAAAGCACCGATGGTCATAACATCTACAAGTACCAAACCCTTTGGAAGATTAGCTCTTGATATCGTTGGCACTTTACCTGAAGCAGGCCTTCAGGATGACATAACTAAATTTTCATGTGCCTATCCAATGATTACCTCTACAACTGATGAAGTTGCACGTAACCTTATTCACTTCTTTTCCTTATTTGGATTTGCTAAAACTATATTAACCGATCAAGGTACTTGTTTCACTTCAGAATTATTTAAACAACTAACCGAAATTTTTCAAGTAAAAAATCTGTTTTCATCCCCTTATCATCCCCAAACCAATGGTGCACTAGAACGATGCGACCCTTAAAGAGTATTTAAGGTCCTTTGTTAATGATAATCAAGATGATTGGCATTGTTATCTCGCTACTGCTATCTTATCATGCAATACAACTCCACATTGTACTACTCAGTACACACCTTTTGAATTACTATATGGTTATAAACCGTCGATACCTAGTAGTGTATATGGATCTAGTGACAACACTACTTACCAAGAGTATATTCGTGCATTGCAGTATCGAATGAAATATTCACGTGAAAAAGCTATAGAACATATTGACAAAAGCAAAGAGTCTTCTAAAAGGTATTACGATTCCTCTTCCCGTGAAATTTCCTACAAAACTGGTGATATGGTATATTTAAAACATCATCATAGATAACGCAAGGCGTTGTCACCTATTTGGAAGGGACTGTTTAAAATCATGAAAACACACGGTAAATATAATGTTACTCTTTGAATTAATAGGAAACATGTGAAGTATCACGTTAACGAAATAAAACCAGTATGAATTATAATTGTTTCAGGTTCCTCCTACAATCAACGTATACGGAACCAATTGAACCTATATTACACAGTCCGGGATTGTACCTCAACCCGAACTCTATAGCATATTTTTATAATGATTACTGGCATGTTATTACTCATATCGAAATTATTCCTATCAAGCCTTATTTAAATAAAATCGAACACTCGATGTCTCAATTCTGCGAGAAGGCTCACAACTTAGTAAGTTTAAACATAGATTGTAAGGATACTATAAATCCCTTAGAAATTTTAATTAATGCTAATAGTCATAAGTATGACTCATTATCTCATTTTATTTCCGAGAACTATCTTCAAAATCGCTTCAAAAGGACACTTGAGTTTGGTGGCGAAATTCTTAAATTTTTCTTTGGCACTTTAGACGCTGACGATGCAAGAAAATATGATGAAGCCATTACTACTTGCCAACAAAATGAAAATCAAATATTTTCATTAATGAAGGACAACATTCACGTTGTTCATCATCAGCGTGTAGCAGTCCACTGCTGGACATAGGCCTCTCCAATTGCACGCCACTTAGGTCTATCTTGGGCTTCTCGCATCCAGTTTTTGCCAGCCGTCTTGCGCAGATCGTCACTCCACCGTGCCTCAGGACGTCCTACACTACGTTTGCCGAGACGCGGTCTCCACTCTAGAACTCGTTTACCCCAACGGTTGTCGGTTCTACGGCTAATATGGCCAGCCCACTGCCACTTCAGCTTGCTGATCCGGTGGGCTATGTCGATGACCTTGGTTCTCTGACGGATCACTTCATTTCTGATGCGATCCCTCAGAGAAACACCGAGCATAGCCCTTTCCATAGCCCGCTGAGCGACCTTGAGCTTGTGGACCATTCGAGCCGTCAATGTCCACGTTTCGGCTCCGTATGTCATGACGGGTAGGACGCACTGATTGAAGACTTTCGTCTTCAGGCACTGTGGCGGCGAAGTAAGGACTCGACGTAGCTTCCCAAACGCTGCCCAGCCCAGCCGAATTCTTCTATTCTCCTCTTATCTTATTCTTATTCGTTTCGGGGGCGATGAGGCCTGCACTGACGTCCCGCTTGGGGTGTTTTGTGCATTCCCCCCTGCCAGCATTTACTCAAGCCAGCCTAACTCCTTCACATAGCGGAGTATGGCCTTGGGTCGCTGGCACAACTGCTCCAGTGTAGATTGAGATGTTGTAACAAACGTCGATGATGCTGTTGATGCATCTTGCGTTCTGGAGTGGACCTCCAGTAGTCCTGTTTTTACTCTAATATCTTCCGTAGCCCTGCAGTGCAGCAGCACATGCTCCACAGTCTCGTCTTTCTGCAGACAGCCTCTACATAGTGGGCTGTCCGTAGCTCCAATCTTGTGCAACTGGTAATTTAGATTACAGTGACCAGTGATGATGCCCACCATTAGGCGAAGGTCTTGACGTTGTAATCGTAGTAATTTGTTCGTAGTATTTTTGTTTAGGATTGGAAACATGGATTTCGCATGTTTACAGTCCTTCCTGTCATCCCAATAGTTTTGGTGTTTTCTTTCTGTGTAGCGACTCAGGAGATTCCGCACTTCCATTGCTGAGGGTCTGCAGAGTTCCATTTCCTCAGTGCTACCCTGCTTTTTGGCTCCTTTTTTAGCTAGTATGTCTGCCCTTTTGTTGCCAGTACAAAGGCCATGTCCCTTTGTCCATGATATAATTATTTTGTACTTCTCTGAAAGTCCTTGGAGTGCAGCATGACATTCCGTTAGGACTCTTGACCTTGTTACCGGTCTTCTCAGTGCATGAACGACTGCTGCACTATCCGTGATGAAGGCCAGCAGCTTGTCTTCCTGTTCACTTTGTGATTTCAGGCGTAATACTGCCCTAGCAGCAAGTAGCAGGGCCATAGCCTCTGCTTGAAATGCCGTTGTGGTTTTGTTCAGGGCTATTGAATTGGAAATTGCAAGTTCTGGTGAATGGAATCCACAACCTGTTCCCGTTTTGTTTTTTGCGCCGTCGGTGTACACATGGTAGGATGGTGTTAGACTCTCCAGGGCACCGCTTTCGGTAGTCAGCTCGTACTTCTTGTTTGTGAGGTGCGTCTTGGCTATCCTGTCGGTGCCTCTGTGTGATTCCGGGATTATTTTCGTCGCCATGTCTAAAATTCTACAGTGATTTGTGATGGACTGCGTGCCTTTCCATTGATCTGTAGATTTTATTCTTAGCGCAGACGCCATTGCTTCTTGCTGTATATGTAGATGCAACGGTGTCAGGCCAAGGATTACATCCAAGGCAGCTGATGGTGTCGTTTTAGTGCTCCCGCTTATCAGAGAGCACGCCAGTCTCTGAGTTTGCTGTAGTTTAGTCATTGTGGTCACCAGGGTTGTTCGGGGCCACCATACAACGCTTCCATAAGTAAGAGCTGGTCTTACTATGATTGTATAGAGCCATCGACAAAGCTTCGGTTTGAGACCCCAGTCTTTGCCTACTGCTCTAGCACTCTGCATCAAAATGTTTGTGGCTTTTGTGGTGACGTGCTCAAGCTGCTTTGTCCATAAAAGTTTGCTGTCGAGCCAAACGCCTAAGTATTTCACTTCCTTGGTTAGTTCAAGTTTTTGTCCAAACAAGATAGGAAGTTTAAGGTTTCCTATTTTTGTTTTGCGTGTAAATAGTACCATTTCGGTTTTTTGAGGGTTGACAGATAGGCAGTGCCGTCCGCACCATGCCTCTACTACCCGGAGTGCTCTCTGCATTTTTTCGCAGAGGGTGGACTCAAAAAGACCTGAGGTCATGATAGCCAGGTCATCTGCGTATCCTATTGTGACAATTCCTTCTTTATTTAAGAGCTCGATTAGTTCGTTTGCCACTACTACCCATAGCAGTGGTGATAGTACACCTCCTTGCGGACAGCCTTTTCTGACAAGGCAGCGTGTCCTATTAGAAGTCTCTATATGTGCAGCTCTATTTGAGAGCATGTTTGTAATCCACATATTCATCTTGCTGTCCACGCCCTGCTTTGCCAGCCCGGTCTCGATGCTGGAAAACGTTGTTTTATCAAAAGCACCCTCAATGTCAATGAAGGTAACGAGGCAGGATTGTTTGTTCTCCATTGCGGATTCAATCTTATGAACCACATGGTGAAGTGCAGTCTCTGTAGATTTACCTGCTTGATAGGCATGCTGATTTTTGTGGATGGGATTGTTCGCCAGTGGTCCACTTCTTATGTATTTGTCACAAAGTCTCTCCAGTGTTTTTAGGAGAAAGGAGCTCAGGCTTATAGGCCTGTAGGACTTCGGATTTGTGTAGTCTGATTTGCCAGGTTTAGGTAAAAAGACTACTTTAACTTCCCTCCACGGTTTGGGTATGTACTTCCATGCTAGACATGCCCTGAAAAGCGCCAAGAGGTTTTCTTTTATCATATGCAGGCTCCACTGAAGTAGTGCTGGAAAAATTTCATCAATCCCTGCAGCTTTGTATGGCTGGAATGTACTTACTGCCCATAGAAGATTTTCTTCCGTTACTATGGTATTTGCATAAACCCAGTCTTCATTACCAGGCTCGTGCGTTGCTTCCATTTCCCAGTCTCCGTTCTCTACTATGTGGCAGTCTGGAAAGTGTGTTTGAAGAAGAAGCTCAAACTGTTCTTGGTCCGAAGCCGTGTATGTTCCATCGGCCTTTTTCAATGTCCCAAGCCTTACCTGCGTGTTGCTAGATAAGATTTTTCTCAGTCTTGCAGTTTCGCTTTCCGTTTGGATCGAGTTACTGTACTTTTTCCACGTGTTATTTCGACTCTTAGTTGTTTCTATTTTGAATCGATGTCGTGTCTTTCTATATTTCTGCCAATCATGCTTGTGATCAGTGTTCATAGCTCTGTTAAAATGGTGTCGCATGTTCTTTCTCAATTTGGCGAGTTCTTTGTTCCACCATTTGTCTTTTTTTTGCAAAATTGTATTTCGCTCAGTTTTCAGAGGATTTGATTTTTCGTAGCTCCCTTTAATAGAGGTTACTAATAGATCAATAGTCTTCTCTATTTCTTGCGGAGTCAACTGTGTAGACGCCTCTATTTTTGGTATTGTTGTCAATGCCTCCTCCAAAGTATGCTTGAAGAGGGTCTTGTCAGTATTTTTGGGATTTCTATATGTACGTGGTTCGTGCTTTCCCGTTTGTAGGCTGAATCTAATCCTTCTGTGGTCAGAGCCAGAAATTTCATTTGTTGCTACGTGCCATCCGTCGATCAACTCGGTGATTGTGCTCGTAGCTAGTGTGATGTCGATTATCGTCCTTGCCCTAGACGTCACAAAAGTGGGTTCTGCGCCTCGGTTAAGAACGTTTAGGTTGTGTTTGAGGATAAAGTTCAGTAGATCCTTACCTCTTTCGTTTGTGTCAGTGCTTCCCCAGACAGAACAGTGTCCGTTGCTGTCACATCCAATGATACATTCAAGTTTATTTTTTGCACAATAGTGCATTAATTCTTCTAGAGCTGCAGGTGGCGCTTCATCGTCTATATCCATATAGGCCGATGCTATGATAACGCTACTAAGTGGTCCATGTAGCTTCGTTTCCAGCTTGATTACAGCAAGGTCATCAGTGCTCAAGTGTGTTAACAAAGAGGCCTTGTATAAATTCGGTACATAGATGAATGCCCGCGTTTTAATTTGCAGGGGGGCATTAAAGACATTGCCCCTTAAGGCATTGAAACCACTCACCTTTCCACGATTAAGATAGGGTTCCTGGACCAGTGCTATCGTGTTTGGTTGCTCCTCCAGGGTTCTGCGCAGAGCGGCGAAACCTGTGACACTGTGTTGTAGATTGGCTTGAATGATGTCAAACTTACTATTTTCATCTAGCTTCTGAGCACTGCTAGAATTTGCTATTCTCCTCGTTCTCAAAGTTGTTTTTTCCCAACTGCAATGTCTGCCCGAGGTACACATATTTTTGAACAACTTCGAGAACGGCGCCGTGTATCGCAATCGGTTCGGGTAGAACATGTTCGTTGAACATGTCCTTGGTTTTGTCCAAGTTTATCCGTAGGCCGATGCGTATAGAAGAGTCAGCCAGGTCATTCAGCATCTGTTGCAGGTCCTGCAGCGTCTCTGCCACGATGACGATATCGTCAGCAAATCGCAAGTGAGAGATGTATTCGCCGTTGATATTAATGCCACGTCCTTTCCAGTTCAGCGTCTTGAACATATCCTCCATTGCATTTGAAAACAATTTCGGGGAAATAACGTCCCCTTGTCTCACTCCTCGATGCAACGGTATGGGACTTGTTTGCTGATTCTGTACTTGGACGGACATGGTGGCGGTTTCGTAAAGACATCTCATCACTTGGATGTATCGCCAATATATCTGGCAACGCTGCAGGGACTCCAGAACAGACCAGATTTCAACCGAGTCAAAGGCCTTCTCATAGTCCACGAATGCTAGACACAGGGGCTGATTATACTCTTCGGTCTTCTGTATAATCTGCCGCACTGTGTGAATGTGGTCTATGGTGCCGTATCCGCTCCTAAACCCAGCCTGTTCCGGTGGTTGGAATTCGTCGAGTCTACGCGCAAGACGGTTCGTGATCACTCTTGAAAACAGCTTATAGACGTGGCTTAGAAGGGATATGGGTCGATAGTTCTTCAGCAGGGTCTTATCTCCCTTTTTGAAGAACAGGACGACCACACTCCTACTCCACGCCTCTGGAGTTCTCCCTTCGAACAGGACAGCGTTAAAAAGCTTCTGGAGCTCCCTCAGTACGGGTTTACCTCCTGCTTTTAGTAGCTCTGTTGTAACGCCATCCTCTCCAGGGGCTTTTCCATTTTTAAGCTGTCCAAGAGCGATCTCGATTTCGCCAATACTGACTTTTGGCAAGTCTTCGGTGAAATGGCGTGTTAACGTGTCTCTAGAATCATTTTCGGGATCAGGTCGAGATGCATGCGATGCGTATAATCGGCCATAAAAGTCTAAATATTCTATTCTAGTCATCTCTAAATATGTGCCTTTTATCCGTCATGATGAAGTCAATCTCATTTTTAGTCCTAGTGTCGGGGCTTAGCCACGTCCACTTCCTTTGAGCCTGTTTCTTAAAGAAGGAGTTCATCAAGAAGAGCCCCTCCCGTTCGAGGAAGTTGACGAGCATTTGCCCCCTATGATTTCTGCGTCCAAAGCCATGGCATCCTACTACCGATTCGCTGAAATTCTGTACTCCCACTTTAGCGTTACTCCCCCATGACAACGGTGTACTGGGTCTTTGTAGTGAAGTGGAGGACCCTCGATATGTCATCGAACATATCCTCCACTTCATCGTCTGAGTGTGTCGAGGTCGGTGCGTACACTTGCACCACCTTGAGGCTATACCTCTCGGAGAGCTTTACAATAAGGTACGCTACCCTGTTCGACACACCGGACACTTCCACAACGTCTTGTCAGAAAGGGACTTGTTTACCAGAAACCCAACGCCACCTTGGGATTGTTGGTCTCCCTCTCGGAAGTACATAAGGTGGCCCGATTCTAGGGTTAAGGTGTCCTCCCCCTCTCTTCGGACTTCACTCAACCCCAGTATGTGCCACCTAATTTTTCCAAGTTCCACCTCGAGTTGCGCCAGATGCGAGTCAAGCCTTAGCGTGCGTCCGTTATACGTCGCCAGGGTCAGTTGTTTGTGGTGGCCTCCCGTAGCCCGGAGATTCTTAGCACCCCTCGCCCCGCCGTTACCATGGTCGCCACCATGACCAGGAATAGCAGGGCCGCCGGGAACTAGGGGCCGTGGCTTTTTGTTGTCCTGCATTGGAGGAGTTTGCCCGTAATCGCCACGCTGGGCAGGCGGGTTGGCGATCGCAGGGCGTAGCTTCTCGCACTTGTGACGCTGCTGCCCGTCACCGGCCTGTTGCATTTAGCGACGCCTGTTGGGATGGGTATACCGCCATCGGTCAGTTGTCAGAGCTTCGTTCGTCGATCAGCAGGATGTACCGCGTGCAGGTGAGGTTGACTTGGGTCAAAAGATGTTGGCTCGCCCCTTACATTCCCTCCCTCCCACATTGTTCAATCAACTATAAATAATTTTAATGTTTCCATTCGTCAACTAAATAATAATGAACTAAGGTTAAATAAACAATTAGAAAAACTAAACTTTATATTCACAGGGAACTCTAAAATTAATACTAATTCAATTAATGTAGCTAAAATAAATTCTATTTTTAATGTAATTGAAGGTTCTTTGTCGTCAGTTTCAAACATACTTGACACGATTTTGAACTCTATTCTGTTTGCAAAAGCGAACATATTGCATCCTTACGTTTTAACTCCTACTAAACTGTATAACGAACTTTCTAATAGCAAATTAAGTAAAAAGAGTTTAGAGTTCCCTACGTCTTTAAGTTTAGAGAATATTCATACTATTATTGATCTAGCTAGGCTGAATTCCTATTACTATAATAATAAGGTAATATTTGTAATACAAATACCTCTAATTAATCCAATTAAATTTAGCGTTTATAAGGTTTTACCGTTACCTACACCGCGTGATGAATACAATTTCCAAACATAAGTTCTTATTCATTCTTCCAAATTATACGTAGCCCTAACGGATGACAGATTATATTACGCATTATTAGATCGTATGAGTGATTGTGAAAACGTCAACTATGACTACATGATATGTCCTTTGCCATCTATTATGTCTACAATTAATAATCATACATGTGAAACAAAGCTTTTGACTGAAGATACTTTGTCACTTCCAGAAACATGTGACTCTAAATTAATTTACGGAACTATTAACATCTGGCAAAAGCTTAACAATGGTAACTATATATATGTTCAATCAAAGGCAAATAAGTTAACTATAAAATGTAAAAATGATAATGAAATCCGAGACTATACATTACAAGGTACCGGCATATTATCATTACGAAATGATTGCCTGGCATATTTCCAGACATTGCAGTTTTATCCATCGCACATTTATAACACAATGTTACCAAGTCAATTATCAATTGATTTTAATAATCTAGAAGACGATTGTTGTAAATATAATTTTATTAATAGCAGTATTCATTCTGTTTCTCCAATAACGCTGTCCAATATTAACCTAGAGTCTTTAAAATTAGCATCTCATAAATTAGATTACTTGAAAAATCAAATCGATCAAGTTGAGAGTCAATCACATATTATTAAATATGGTCATTATTATTCTGCGATGACATATATTATTATTGGAGTAATTTTCATTTTTATATTGTTTAAAATTTATAAGAAATGCTTTCCTAATTGTTGTAAAAACACTTCTTGTTGCATCCAAATATTCAACCAATGTTATAATAAAAAGTCTAATAAACATCAATCTAAGTTAAATACATCTATTGAACTGTCCGATGTTTCAAATGAATCAAATGAATGCGATAAGAAGTCAATTAAAAGTTTACCTCAGATAGAAATCAATAAAAAGAAAGATAGAGTTTTGTTTAGGCATTTTGAAAGAGTGTCATCCAATTGTAATTTAAGTAACTTTTAATAAATCCTTGATATTATAAACATTTATTGATTTCTGTTTCAAAACATATTATTTAATAATTAAGTAAACTGATATTGTTTAATTAAACATTGTGTTATAATATACTTTTAGGTTTGTACTTAATCAATTTGTCTGTTAATTCTTATCTTTGGTTCAAACTTTGTTTTTCCTACGATTATCTTAAAGAGATAAATCTCCGTCCTAAAGGGGGGAGATGTTATGAACAAAATTAATATGTAAGTAAACGCAATGTTAGCAATATTTACGTTATATAAAACTGTTTTTCATAATTATTCAAGCAGTCAAACTCAAACTTTCGTCCAGTTCACACCTATTGTTTCTCTATATATTTCATGTAAATTTCAAGTTGTGCAGTAAAATTATAATTTAGTTTTCAGCAAATAAAAGTTTTTTTTAAAAAAGGACCCACAGCGCGCCAACCTAACAGTACGTAATTAATAACGAAATCTTGTAATTGAAATGTTATTAAAATACCATGGCTTTATATAGTGGACTCAATAATTTATCACCGACCCATGTACTAACAAGGACTATAGATACCTATATAGGTAGCATAGTGGTAAAGATAGAACAACGACGTAAGTAACCTAACCTAACAAACAATATATCGTCGTTGCAAATTTCAAATCTCCTATGTGACATTTTTCTCAAAAATGAGTTTTACAGATATTTGAAAAGCAATTTTGAATACGCATACTTAGCAAAAACTCCCATGTGAATATCTTATCATATCGATACAGCACGTATCATTTTTAAAACCTCTCAAGTGTCAGCCTACATTTAATTGTAAATCAAAATGACCTATGTGTCTGATGTACACATGAGAGTTTTTAGTAACAGTTTTATTTCATAACATTGCAAATTAAAATATCCTATGTGATCATTCTCTCACTATAACACTACAGTTTCGCGCCGATTTTGTGCTAGAAAGAGAATGCATTATTACTTCACGCACGAGATAAGGTGAGATAGATGCGTCAAATCTAAACATTCGTCCCTAGGTCAGGGCCACGCGTCAGTGTAGCTGCAACTTGTCGCGCGTAAACACTTTCTTAGCGTTATTACTTTAGTAATTATGTCTGAAAAATATAAAACTACTGGCCGGGGTCATCGAATGATAAATTTAGTGCTTCAATCTGAGTTTGCTGACGATAATGCTGACCGTGCTGCCTCTGTCGCCGCCGCCGCATCGGTGAAATCTCCTCCACATCTTGAGGATTCATTAATTACGCCAGATGATTTACGATTTAATGTTGAATCGACATCTCCGATGTCGGAGACGCCGTCACTGTTGCTGTCACCAACAACTACTGCGGATATTATTTATTTATTTATTTATATTTGGAAAACCAACAGCTATACAAATTTCTTTAACAACTAGAAACAAAACAGAAAGCCAATTATAGGTTTTCACAGATAGAGACTTAATACATTTAAAATTATGCGAACACTGAATAACTAACCAAGTTTTTACAATACAAACAACAAGTTAATACAATTTTAAGATTATTAAAAACATTACATTAAATTAAATTAAACTTTAAACGGTTAAGCACCGCCTTGCCCTCGGAATACTCATAACAAATGGATCAATGTCCATTAATTTAGAGAATGTATTAAAAGTTTTACTCGCTCGCACAATAAATGAATTTTGTCTATAGTTGGTGGCGGCAAAAGGAACCTTAAGTGTGTCATGAAACCTACGAAATTTACGTGGAATATTAAAGGATAGTTTGCTAAGTAAATATGGGCAATCGATGTCATTAGAAATAATTTGTAAAATATATAAATAATCAGCAATAGCTCGTCTATTTTCAAGGGGTAAAAAGTGGAATTTTTTACAGAGGTCAATGTATTCAGTAGAAGTATAGGATAACTTAAGATTAAAACATAGGTATCTCAAGAACCGTTTCTGAATACCTTCAATGCGGTCAATGTATTTAATATAGCACGGGTTCCAAATTTGGGATGCGTACTCAAGGTGACTCCTAACAAAAGTACAATAAAGTATTTTGATGGTTTTGATATCAGTAAAGCTCTTGGAAAGACGCATGATAAATCCCAGTGATTTTGAAGTCTTACTAACAATTTTATCAACATGAATGTCAAACAATAATTTGGAGTCATGGTACACTCCAAGATCCCGCATACTATCACTTTTTAATAAAACTTGGCCTTGTAAGGTATAGCTTGTATAAACGATATTATACTTTCGTGTGAAGGTAACAACAGAGCATTTAGAGGGATTTAGTTCCAGTTTGTTTTTACGACAATAGTCTTCTAAACGAGTTAGATCAGCTTGAAGAGCATTCATGTCATGTTTTGATGATATTGTAGAAAATATTTTCATATCATCTGCAAAAGACAGTAGATTAGAGGACTTGAAACATGAATCAATGTCACCCATATAAATGATAAAAAGCAGAGGTCCAAGCAGTGATCCCTGAGGAACCCCGCTGGGTACAGGAATCCAGCTTGATATATAATTGTTGATAACTACTGCCTGAGATCTATTCTCAATGTAGGATGAGAACCACCGTAACAAATCACCACGTATTCCTGACTGAATAAGCTTATGTATTAGGGTAGAATGGTCAATTTTATCAAAAGCTTTACTGTAATCAGTATATACTACATCGATTTGTTGTCCATTCTCCATAGCTTCAGTTAAATACTCATTAAGAATAATAAGGTTAGAAACAGTAGATCTACCTTTCAAGAACCCATGTTGAAAAGGACTAAATGTGTTCTTTAAGGTAGAATACATTTTATTATATATTATCCTCTCAAAAATTTTAGCAATGATGCAAAGTTTTGATATGGGCCTATAGTTAGTAACTTCTGTTTTTGAACCTTTCTTGTGCACAGGGGTGATAAAGGCAGATTTCCATATTTTAGGAACAGTATTAGAGGAAAGAGATTTAACAAATAAGGCTGCTATAGGGTAAGCAAGAGCCGAGGCACATCTAATGAGAAATTTAGACGAAATATTATCAGGACCGGGCGCTTTAGATGGGTCGAACTTCTTCAACATGATTTTAATTTCATCAGAATTAATTTCAATATGACTAATATCTGAACTTGTGTAAGAACTGGACGGAAAATTATCCAGCGAGTCCATGTGCGTGGTAGAAGTATTACATATTGTAGATGTTTGAAAAGTAGATTGGAAATAGGATGAAAAAGCATTACAAATAGCATCACCACAAGCAACGGTTGTGTTATTATAGTTCAATGAGCTAGGCATAGAATGTGATTGAGATCTATTCTTAACAAAAGTCCAGAAATGTTTTGGGTTTATTTTAATTGACTCCTCAGTCCTATTTATATAATTTATGTAACATATGGATTCTAATTTATTCACTCTGTCACGCAATAATTTATAAGTTAATTCATCAGATTTATTTTTATATATTTTATACTTGTTCCAGTATTTATGCTTTTCCTTAATAGCTTTTTTCAGTGCCGATATATACCACACGGGATACGCATTATTATACACTTTTTTAATAGGTATATAATTCTTATGAAGGTCTCATATAGTTTGATTGAAGAAACTAACAGAATCATCTAATGAGCGAGACGAAAACTCACTAGTCCAATCGATATTATTAATCGCGTTATTGATGGAATCAAAGTCACCCTTATCAAATAAGTAACGTGTTCGTGGAGCTTAGTTTAATAAGGGGACTCCGAATGACTTCACATTGATCAACAAGACTGGGTGGTAATCGTCGACTTTCGGAGTTAAAGCATCCATACAATTAGATATTGCGACAGATTGGTTTGAGAATACTAAGTCCAATATTCTACCGTGCTTATTAACTATACCATTACACTGGTCCAGACACAAAGCACTCATTTCATCGGTTAACATATATTCCTCGGTGCCATCTATCTTACTTGGGGAATAAATTGAACTATCCGTTAAAATCCACGAAATTCCGCTCAAATTAAAGTCACCGACCACTAAGAATGCATCAGAAGGGTTAACTGAGACTACATGATTAAGTTTATTAAGAAAATTTGCGAGTTGAGAACTAAATGAAAAGCCGTTATTCTGCTCACACAAATAAATTACACACAAATATAAGTCCATCCACTTTTGTGTATTAAATTGCTTTAAACGCACACAGATCCAAAGATCTTCAGCCGTGGAGTTAAAGTGGGGTAGTAACCTGACTTGCAAGTCCTTACGTGTGGCAATCAACACACCACCACCCTTTGTTTGTCCAGTTAAGGCATAGTCGCGGTCGCGACGCCAAACTAAATACCGATCATCCAAGAACTCAGAGTTCGATATACTATCTAATAGCCATGTCTCAGTAAATATTATTATATCGTATGAATATAGACAACAATTACGATACACCGTCTCAGTTTTAGTTCTCAGTCGGCGAACGTTCTGATAGAAAATGTTCAGGCTATTAATATTTTTATCAAACGACGCCATTACTTACAAGTATTAATATAGTCACAACATACGACACAATATAAATAATATTTACAAAAATTGTAATTATATGAGCGAGTCCGTGCAATTGTATTCATTGTGCGAGGGTAAACATTGTAAACATTAACCAAAGAGCTAGCTATCGGCAGCGAGCGAGTCATGTAGCAACAGTGTGCAAGTTGAATACGAGCAAGCGAGATAGACGTATATGTATTAGATAGTAAGACGCGGTGAAGAATAAAACAAGATTCTAGCGAGGCAGGGGTGAATAACCATGTGAAACATAGGGTAAACAAAGCAATATTATCACAATTAGTTAATAACTTAGGATTAATATTATTATTCACTTTGAGGCAAAGAGGTTGCCAACATTTTAAACAATTTTGTTTAAATCATTCTCTTGTCTAATTACAATCACTCTGGATGAATCATCTCGGCGTACATGGATTTTGCCATGTTTTACCCATACAAAACTATAATTATTGTCGCGGGCAGCGGGTTTCGTTGAAGTAAGCAGTTTTTTGAGATCGATGCTCAAGTGGTCGTTTACATAGATTCTTCTAGAAGTCCCTTGAATGCCAATATCCGTCGTAGACAAATTTTTTTCACTTCGTGCAGCAGCTATAAAATCTTCCTTTATATATCTATTAATAAAGCTGACTATGATTAGCTTTTCTTTCGAATTGTGCATAGGTGCCCTAGATATATAGTTGATCTGGGTTTTAGGAACAGGGTAATTCACTTGCCGACTAATGAGATCAACGATTGAAAACAGGTTATGCCAATCTTGTTCAGTAGTGATGACGAAGAGGAGCTGTTGATGATATCTACTCGGGCTATCGTACATTCCAATTTAGAAGGTAATAATGAGGTAGTCACTAGTGCAGCAAATGAAAATCTGAACAATATTTCCGTATCATCACAATCAGTACGTCCTGCCAAGCTACCATCTCCAGATTTGGATACCATTCTCTCATTTGGGAGCGATGAAAGTGTGCAAGACCCACACCCTCAAAAAAAAGAAAACGGCAGTTGTCTTTATCTGCTAGTGAAGATGAAGTCCCATTGTTGCCGATGTACGACGCTTATGTGACGAGTGTGCGGTGATAGCGCTGCAAGAAACCTGGCTACTTCCGGAGGAATTAGCTTATCTGAATAGCATCGATAGCAGGTTCAGTTGTACGGGTACATCTCCGGTAGACACGTCAACGTTGCTTGTTGGCCGGGTTTTTGGTGGAACAGCGTTACTGTGGGATACACGGATCTTTCCGTGTGTGTCTGTGATTAATTGCGACAATCCGCGAGTGTGCGCTATACGTATTAATACAAAAGATAGTGCATTTGTAGTTGTGTGTGTATATATGCCGACAAATAAATCGAAAAACTTGACGACGTTTACGGACTGCATTGGAACTATAAGTGCTATAAATAGTGAGTACGAAAACGAACCTATTTTTATACTAGGGGACTTTAATGCTCATCCCGGTGAATTATTTTATAAGGAGTTGAGTATTTGCTGTGATGAATTTAAATGGCTACCTGTTGATGTAAATCATTTAGGCTTGACTTCGAGTACATTTACTTATGTAGATCAAGTTTGTGGGTCGAAACGTTGGCTAGATCATTGTGTTGTCTCGCAATCAGCTGCTGTGTCTGTGTGTAACGTGTATGTCAAGTATGACGTGTTGTGGTCTGACCACTTCCCTCTTGTATGTGAATGTAATTTAGAGTGTTTGACGCCTGTAACAAATAATGTCGATGTAACTACCAATAAAGCTATTTGGGGGGAAAGAACTACAGAACAAATTACTTTATATCAAACTGAATGCCATAAGCGTCTTAGAACGATTGACTTCCCAAGTGAGTTTCAAAATTGTAGTGATCGGTACTGTAGTGATTGTTCTCACGCTAATGTAATTGATAAGCTATATTCTGATATTGTACTCGCACTAATGTTGTCATCTGTGAGTCGAGGAGGGGAGCATGAACGGGTGAAACGTAGATATAAACCCATTATAGGTTGGAATAAACACGTTAGTGATAGTCACGGGGCGGCCAGGGCGAGTTTTCAGGAATGGTTAATGTATGGTAGTCCAACTACTGGTGACATCTATAGTAAAATGTGTGAGAAAAGGAAAATATTCAAATCGCGTCTAAAGTGGTGTCAAACTCATCAAGACCAGTTAAAAATGGATATACTTGCCTCTAAGCACTCTGCGAAGGATTTCAGTGGGTTTTGGAAGAAAACTAATTGTCTGAAAAGTCGGCCTGGTCTCCCTGTGAGCGTGGACGGGGCTAATGACTTGAAATGTATCGCTGACAAATTTAAAGACAATTTTGTCGTTAAATCGCCATTAGGGCTGTCAACATCAGAAAACAACAGGGGGAGTGGGGGGACTGTATGTGGCGGATATGTTGAAACCAGAATCACGGCCAGGGATGTAACCAGGGCGATAAAATCTATTTCAAAGGGCAAATCCCCTGGTCATGATGGGTTGAGTATAGAGCATATTCTACATGCAGGACCACACATATGCAGAGTGATAGCTATGTTATACAACTTCTGTATATCGCACGCGTATCTACCGACTGAATTAATGAAAACGAATGTCGTGCCGGTAGTTAAAAATAAAACTGGAGACTTGTCAGATATAACCAACTCATGCCTATTTCATTGGCGACGATAATTGCAAAGATATTTGACAGCATTCTTAATACACAATTAAATAAATACCTACAGTTGCACGACAATCAGTTCGGTTTCCGGCCGGGACTGTCCACAGAAACTGCGATATTGTGTATGAAGAGTGCTGTCAAATACTATACAGAGAGAAAGACACCTGTCTATGCTTGCTTCCTCGACCTTTCAAAAGCATTTGACCTCGTCTCATATGACATCTTGTGGGAGAAAATGAGATCATTACATATGCCGAGTGAACTTATTGACATCTTTAAGTATTGGTACGGGAACCAGGTCAACAATGTGAAGTGGGCGGGTGTGTTGTCGGACCCGTACAGGTTGGAGTGCGGGGTGAGGCAGGGGGGGTTAAGTTCCCCTGCAATTTTTAACCTGTACGTTAACGGGCTGATCGAGGCGCTCAGCGGGCAGCATGTCGGTTGTCACATAGACGGCGTATGTTTCAATAACATAAGCTACGCGGATGACATGGTCCTGCTGAGCGCCTCGGTCTGTGGACTCAGAAAGCTGCTGAGTATTTGTGAGGGTCATGCTGTGGACCACGGTCTGCTGTATAATGTAAAAAAAAGTCAGTGTATGGTTTTTCAGGGTGGGCCGAGAAAGGTAACGGAAATGCCACCTATTAAACTAAACGGATCACATTTAGAAAGAGTGGAAGTTTTCAAATACTTGGGCCATTTAATCACACCTACCCTGAAGGACGACACTGATATTGAACGGGAGAGGAGGGCGTTAGCGGTTAGAGCCAATATGGTGATCCGCAGGTTTGCACGATGTTCTACAGACGTTAAAATAACTCTCTTCAGGGCTTACTGCACTACATTCTACACGTGCAGCCTGTGGACTAGCTATACACAAAAATCGTACGACGCCCTCCGTGTCCAGTTCAACAACGCGTTCAGGATGCTGGTGGGACTCCCCCGCTATTGCAGCGCATCTACAATGTTTGCGGAAGCGCGCGTTGATTGCTTCTACGCAACAATGCGAAAGAGATGCGGCTCGCTGGTGCGGCGGGTGCGGGGGAGTACTAACAGCATGCTGGCCGCGCTCGCGGACAGGCTCGACTGCCCTTACATTGCTCACTGCTGCGGAATGCACGTTACACATAGATCTTATAGGGTGCCATTTTAATTACTAAATTACTTGTTTCAAATTTTATTTTTATGTAGCTAGAATGATTATTGTTTTTATATTTTAATGGGTAGGAAGTGGTGTTAGTATTTAAGTTGTAACTAATTGTAATATGTGTATTGTAATTTTTGTAATGTGACTGTATTAATTTGAATTGTGAAACTATGAGTTAATTTACTTGAAATAAATATTATATTATTATTATTATTGTTGCCATTAAGAACGAGTGAGCCAAGCTCTTCAGAAAATAATATACTACCGACAGACGAGGAAATTGAACACCGTTTCAGGCCTAAAGAAAATGTTGTGCAATTAAATAGAAAAACTAGGGTTTTAGGTAAGTCCTACCTGGGATTTAAGAAGAGTGATGATGGGAAATATAAACCCTGTGTTGGAAAACCAAAAAGAGAAATAAAACCTCGATGTTCTCACACAAAATTGAACACCGATTCAAAACATAAAACTCATTCTTGTGTGCATCCATTACGGAAGAAGATCGTAAAGCTATTCATTCATATTTCTGGGACCTTAGAACATGGGCCGAAAAGAAAACGTTCGTGAGGACTGCCGCTGTTCGTAGATTAATTAGACGTCGTCGCCGCAAAGATCAGCCTTCAGTGAAAAAAGGAAGTGGCCATGATATTTTTTTGAACACTTGCGATGAAAAATGCACTAAGGTTCGGGTATGTAGACTGTTTTTTTTAAATACGCTATCTTTAGGTGAAGACAGTTTTAAGCGCTGGACAAAAGAATCTGACACGGTTAATGAAGATCTTCGTTTTGATGATTCACCCACACATGACATCGAGAATACACCGAGTGCAGCACTGGTACCAAAGTATACACACGTAACACAAAAAGTAAAAAATTGGATAGACTTAATTCCTAAAGTACCGAGTCATTATTGCCGAGCAAGCTCCAGCAAGCTGTATGTTGAGTCGACAATTAGGTCTGAAAAACACAAGCATGACGTTTTCGTGGAATGGTGTAGAGAACACAGTTACCAAGCAGCAAGCAGACCGACTTTTCTAAGAGTTCTGAAACAGGAGAATATAGCAATTCACCATCCACGCAAAGACCAGTGTGATACTTGTTGTAGTTTTAAAGCGGGTAATATTTCACAAAAGGAGTATGACGACCACATAATTAAAAAGAATGAAGCGCGCCAAGCTAAAAAAGATGCCATAGAATCGGCAAACGAAAAGGTGGTAGTAATCACAGTGGATGTGCAGAGTGTCTTACTTGCACCTAAGCTTTTGGCCAGCTCTTTATATTATAAACTTAAGTTACAATGCCATAACTTTACTGTCTATGACTGCAAGACGAGAAAAGTAACTATTTACTTTTGGCATGAAGCCGATGGGGGCGTATCCGCAAATGAGTTTACTTCTTGCTTAATCGATTATATAGCAAACTTAGCGCCAGAAACTGAACAAGTCACTGTAATTTCTGATGGGTGTGGCCATCAAAATCGAAACCGGATTTTGTCCAGTGCTTTAAGTGATCTCTCGCAAAGAATGAATCTTAGTGTTGAGCAGTTGTACTTGGAAAAAGGCCATACCATGATGGAAGTTGATAGTGTTCATTCAACAATTGAACAGTACATTAAACCCCCTATTTATGCACCGAGTGACTATGTAGCTCGAATGCAGCAAGCTCGACCAAGAAATCCTTACGATGTAAAATCAATCCACTACGACTTCTTTCTTAATTATGAAGAACTAGAATCCAACTTCAAGTCTATTAGACCAGGTAAGAAAAAAGGTGATCCAGTTGTGGTCGATATACGAGGACTGAAATACTTGCCAGATGGGTCTGTTTTATGTAAATTGCGACATCCTGACGAATGGACCATCTTACCACAACGAAGAGCTAGTCGTGGAACTTTACTACCAAAGCAACTATATCAACAGCCCCTCAAAATCACAGAAAGCAAATACAAACATTTGCAAGAGTTAAAAAGTGTGATTGATAAAGATTATCATCCGTTTTATGACTCGATCTCGTTTATCCCAGGAACATAACAACAAAATATTTAATTATAATTTGGTTTAGTACCTATAATGTACAAGATTTTATCACGCTTTGAAAATAGTATATTGTTTTGCTTATCTGATTTAATAAACGCGAAATAATAATGATAGTACCTAGTTTCATTTCAACTATAATGTTTCAATATTCTCTAAAAACCACTTATGTGACAAAAAGTTGCTATTTTAAATCAACCATGTGTAGAAAAATAATTAAAATCATATAATTAGTCCATTTTTACTAATGATATTAAATTATTTATATTTCAATACATTGGAATCACTTAGTTTTTCTTTATAACCAAGGGAATAAAAATATTTTCGAAGATTTTTTTGTAGCAGGAAGTTTGTTTCGTTTTTCTCGAAAAGTTACTTGTTACACATAGGAGATTTGAAATTTGCAACGACGATATGGTCCTGTAATCCAAGGTACCTGTATTAAGTAAATAGCTACCTACTTTGCTGAAAATGATTTAATTTGATAGGTTCTCACAGCTGTGCGATTTTATGCTGTCATGATAACACAGAGGTTGGTCAACTAAAGCATGTGCTACACGATTTTAAACGGCGGTTTGAAACAGAGGTTTAAAACATTGTAGATAGTCGTTTTATGCCAAATTTCGTTTGACCTCTAAACAACCTTGGCAGCATGGCTTGCGTTTGAAACCACTGGTAGAAGCGTTGGTTTAAAACTTGTTTGAAACTTGTTTGAAACCGTCTAGCCGTTTGTTTAAAACCTCGCGAACGACAGTCACGTTGCAGCGGCGAGCGCAGACAGACACACGAGACGACGCGTCAACAACGTTCTTAAAATGGCACACGAAAAAGAACGAGAAGTGGTTACAGAACTTCTCGAGCTGTATCGAGACTTGCCCTGCCTTTGGGACCTAACATGCGAGTCGTATAAAGACTCAACGCAGAAAAGAAATGCATGGGATATTTTAGCTCATAAATTAAATGTAATTGACCCTACAGCTAACGCGGCGTCTGCAAAAAAGAAGATATACAATCTAAGAATTTCTTATTTACGGGAATCGAAGAAGGTAAGTAACTTACATAACATAGTAAGTAAATTACATAGTAGTTAATTTAAATAGAACTACATAACAGTTTTGAATGAAAAATCTGTTGAATACTTTATAATGCAGGTACATAATATTACGTAGTTTAAGTACCTACCTACTTTTTTGTTCACCTGGTAGGTATTTACTTATTATGACTGTTCTTCAATAGCTGCTTACGTAAACCCAGAATTAACAATATAATTGTATCAAAATATTTACTGATTGTGATAATATTTTTTTATTAAATTAAATTCCGTACCCACCTTATCGTATGAATAAGCTAAAGCTATAGGTATTCACTTTATTTTTTTCAATAACTTTTCAGATCAGAGAATCAAAAAATAGAACTGGATCTTCCACAAGTGAAGTACATAAACCAAGCCTTTGGTACTACGAATTACTAACCTTTTTAGATAAAAAAATGACGTAAAAAGAAAGGGAGTTGATTCACTCATGAGTGACGACGAAGACGTAAGTTGCATTTGTGTACACGGAAAAAAAAGAATAACGAGATTATCTTCAGTTAAGACATTTTGCTGTCTTAAACATATTTTTTTGAGATGAAATAGTTTAGCTTTCGATACAATGATAGGAAATTAAACGAAATTATACATTTTCTCCACATAATTCAACAACTTAGTGAAGGATGAAGAACATTTTGTTGCTTCAAAACAAAATATTTGCTTACATGAAAAAAATCTTAGTAATTGGTTTAATACTTTAATTTCTTTGCGTGAAGCGAATATGTCTTCAAATTGAATACATGTTAATCTTGTATGAAATTACGCACTCATGTTAAAAGAAAATTGTAAAATTTAAATTGAAATAATGTTTATTTTATATTAAGATAACCTCTGTCTTAGTTCAAACGTACGGTGTCATCATTATAAAGCACGCTTTATTTTAACTATAGAGTATTTTCGCTTCAATCCAATGAATTTATTTTATTTCAAAATATTATGATGAATTTGTTCCAATACACCACTTTCATTGTCAAAACTGAATTATGACTTCTGACCAAATTTAATTAACCTTCAATCAAAGTCTGTATTTAAATTAGAATAAAGAAATTAAATGTTATTTTCATACAATATTTTCTTAGATCGATACAACTTTGTTGTTCTAATACACGAAGATCATTGAGTTGAGTTTCTCTCTATTTTCATTTAGAAGATTATCTAGGTATGTATCTTATCACATTATGATTGTTTGGATATAATTAAATATGTACTTAGTATAAGAACATTTTTTTCTCGTTATCTTGGCTGGAAAACACTGTAGTCTTCTTTCTGCCTTTAGTTACTTAAAGTGTTGCCAGAATAGCGTTACCAAAAATTTTGGCTGTTTCTATATTTATGTTAAATGCTCGCGTATGATTGTTGCTTACTTCCTATCACTGTTCGTTGGATAACGAAATGGGTATGAGGGGAATGAAATTTTAAAGCGCATTATCAAAAACATTTCCATTAACATACCGCTAATATTATAAAAAATGCATCATTAATAAAGTATTCCCACAATCTTATAAAAGGCAATTATACACAAGATATGTATTTAGAACAATAAGATTTTTGCTACAGCGCCATTTATGAAACACCGACCGAAGGTAAAAATATTAAGTGACATAAAGTTTTGACTTAACTCTATTAATGTATTTTGCCATTCCAGCTTACGTTTTTTTTTCGATAAACACAATTTAGGGTTCATATAATAGTCTCGAGTGTATTGGTTTCCTGTAGGCAAGCGTACCTACTCCATCGTTTAATTCGACTTCATCACAATTATTATTAAACGAGTTTCCTTAAAACGCAAGCCCAAACTAGACAAGTTGCAACAGACATCACATCCGCTTTCCAACAAGGTCAAATTCAAATATATTCATTTCAGGCAAATAAAGCCATAAAGCATGCATATTATAATACAATACAATATGTCATGAATAAAGTCTACAAAATACAAAATGTTCAATAATTTTTGTGCAATATTCAAGTTACAATGTTCCAACACTTATAAAATAAAAATTAAATGTAAAAAAAAAACTGCAGAGTCGTAATTAAATAAAATTAACACAAAAAAGAAATACATAATGTCAGTTAAGTTTCTAATTTAATTTAATCCAATACCCATGTCTAATAACTAATAAATAATCAGTACCTTTGCTTCGGCATTGGTACTGCGACATGTCTATCACAGCAATGCCGAAGGAAAGCACAATCGATCCTAAGTGCAATCATCGCCAAGACGGTGTTAGAGCTGGCCCACACTCTGTGCACCAAGGACATTCCTCGCTTGTAATACCAATAAAAAATTCCGTATGTTAGACAGATAGACCGATAAGATGTGCGATGAAAGAGTTAGACAATTATTAGAAATAACGTAACCTACGCTATAGCGCAGGTAGTGCCATAAATCATATTTCGTGTGCTAAGTGCACGTGCAGGCGGCTTTTTGAAAATTGAATTTTTGATAATAATTACTTACATTTACAGGGTACAACTATTACTTACTAAAATGTTCTGTTTGGTATCTTGTCGACAGTAATAACAGAACAGGCACAAACACACTTGCACTTTACTTGTACCTACAACCTACAAGATGAATATGAGTAGTACATGATACTTCTAAGTCAATTCAATAGTTGATATTTGATTTTAAGTTCGTAGTATCCATGTTTGTGAACGCTACTTTATTGAATAAATGGAATAAATGAGTTGTGGCGGATTAACTAACAAACATTTAGACAAACATTATTAAATAAATTATTAATTATTAAACATTAGCAAAATTTTAAGTTTTTTGCATGTATTCACTTTAATGTAAAAAATACAGTTTAATAATTTACAGTTAATAATTTACTTGACGAGTTTACAACAATCTGGAACAGTCCGACGGGAAAGTAAAACTCGCGTGAGTGCCTCTTTTTTTTTCAAAGTAGTTAACTTACAATATAAATATAAATAATGGTTGGCATTTAATAAAAAAAAAATTATCCAAGTGAAGTATATTTTAAGTATATTATAACCGTTGGTATTTGTAAGCAGCGTATTGGACCTGCTGTCGAGCTATTTGAAACCCATTTTTTTTACTTGATACGTCAGAAAATTCCGTATTTACGTTCATTTTACTAAATAATTTGTGGTGATAAAAAACGTTTGATGCACGAGTACAACTTGATTAGCATTATATTTAAAATATAATAATAAAACGGCTATAAGAGCCAAAACACATCTCATAAACAAGTAGGATACCGGCGGTTTTTAGATTTATGTAATAGCAACACTGACTGGTTCATATCATTTCATACTCATCGGCTACTGAATTGCGTGCTCAGACTACGTAGCGGTTGTGAACTTTGGCTGTGAAGGACTCACTGGTATTGTACGCCGTATACATAAATTGCTCGTTTGTAAGCTTGTGAACTTGGTGGGCTACCTATATTTTTCGCAACACTGTCAGAACTGCGAAGTCCCCTGTACAAACAAGCATAATTGTGTGATTCTCTTTAATCATGGAGGAGGATGATAAAGGGTGTTTTTTTAACCTAGATAGAACTTTAAATTGTAAAAAGTAACACAAAAAATTAAATTTTGATAAAACATTTTTTTTTATTTGTTTCAGTATACTCTGACAAATCATCATGAATAGACTCACGCTTGAACAACGCTACGAAATTATCCAAATTTACTTTGAAAATCAGTCGTCGATTCGCGCAACTTATAGACGACTTCGTCATTTTTATGGCGTACATAATCGTCCATCTGAACAAGCCATTCGTCGAACTGTGGATAGATTTCGTACCACATACTCTCTAGAGGATGCAATAACACCAACACGTCGAAGGAATGTGCGTAGTGAAGAGAATATCGCCGCTGTAAACGAAAGTGTGGAAGAAGATCCAAATTTATCGATTCGTCGTCGGTCGCAGCAATTGGGGCTCTGTCCGTCCACTACGTGGAAAATTTTGCGCAAAGATCTCGGCCTACACCCGTTTAAGATCCAGCTGGTGCAGGAATTGAAGCCACGAGACCATTATATGCGTCGTTCTTTCGCCGATTGGGCTCTAGAGCAGTTGGCAACTGACCCGTTGTTTTATCGCAAAGTTGTGTTCAGCGATGAGGCGCATTTTTGGCTTAACGGGTTTGTTAATAAGCAAAATTGCCGCATATGGAGTGAGACCAATCCACAAGAGACCCTACAGACTCCATTACATCCAGAAAAATGCACCGTTTGGTGCGGTTTTCACGCTGGTGGCATCATCGGACCTTATTTCTTCAAAAATGAGGCCGGAGTTCGCGTTACGGTCAATGGAGATCGTTACCGCACCATGATCAATGATTTTTTGTTTGAAAATATGGATGACATTGATCCGGAGGAGATGTGGTTTCAACAGGATGGCGCTACGTGCCATACGGCGAACGCAACCATCGACTTATTGAAATCAAAATTTGGCGATAACTTGATTTCGAGAAATGGACCTGTCAATTGGCCTCCAAGGTCGTGCGATTTGACACCTCTCGATTATTTCCTGTGGGGCTACGTGAAGTCACTGGTTTATGCTGATAAACCAGCAACAATTGACGCCTTGGAGGCCAGCATTGTTCGTGTTATTCGTGACATACGGCCATGCTCGAAAAAGTGGCCCAAAATTGGAAGTCCAGAATGCGCTTCGTCAAGAACAGCCGCGGTGCCCATATGCCCGAAATCATTTTCAAATGTTAATGTCACGTATTGACCTTTCGAATAAAAAAAAATTTTGATTACAATTTAATTTTTTGTGTTATTTTTTACAATTTCAAGTTATATCGGGCTTATAAAAAACATCCCTTATAAGGACTCTTTTGATGTCGTGGCAGATGCCTGAAGAAGTAATTCAAGCATTTTGCAGTAAGTACATAACTACTTAGTATATAAATAGTACCTATCGCTAATGTACTTAGGTACTGAAAACCCGGCGCAGACGACGTCGTATCTGACGAAGCGCGTTGTAGGTATAGGTCCGAAACGCGTTGCTTGTGATGCACATTTCTCATGAGCTAAGATAGCCAGTTTTTCAATATGTGTGGCACGAAGAATTTCGCGTCATTGTTAAACATGGTGACTTAACCTAGGTGTCTAAGCCATGTTCAATCAAAGCAACATTATTGCTCCCTTACCGACCGAAAGATGGTTTTCTATCAAAAGAGTGCTCAGGTTGGTTAGTTTAGGCTCACCGAAGACATTTAAGGTGTTTATACTAGGTACACTTTCTCAGAAAGAATCTCTTACCTTGTTTGATGAGTTAAAAGTATGTACGTACCTACGTAGAGTGAATTATTACAATGCAAAAAGCAACAAGTCTAGCTGTACTACCGATGGTAGTAATTCGCTTGTTCAGAACACCAAACTAAACTAGCGAACTAAAATTAAATTTTAGTAAATTATGGTAATTCTTATTCTGTTCACGCTAAAGTACAAATACATATAATGGTAGCAAGCAACAATTTTTAAATTTGCCATTTCTGTTTAATTGTGGGTATGTTTAGTGCAAATTTAATCATCATGTAAATTCGTGCTCTCTAAAATTGTCTAAACTGATGTACCAAAATTTGAATAAAATAATCTTATGTTTAGAATTATCCTTCTAAGTGTTACACAAATGTGGATTTTAGTATTAACAAAATAAGAAATAATATAGTTTAGAGAATTTTAGTTTAGTGTATACATATCAATACTATTACACATTACATAATGGCAAAATGAAACTTACTTTTTTTGTTATTAGCCCAAAGTTGAGTTCATTTAGTCAAGTTAATAAATCTTTTGTTATATACTAAAGTTTCAATTTGTAATGCTATGATTCACACAGGAAAAACAGACCGATTCCTACTTGGGTGTACACCAACATCCTTGTGGGAATAGGTCACTTTCTCCGATGTACTCTTATTGAGTCGTTTATATTTACTTATGAGTATGCACATTATTTTCAGATAATGGCCTTACCAAGGATCTTTTAGAAAATCTTACTCCAGAACATATAAAAGAAATATGTCCCCAAATAGGCCAAAGAATAATGTTAACAAAAAAAATTCAAGAATTTTTGGATTCTATGGTTTGATATACAAAATATGTACATATTTACTGTATATTATTATATGTTTTGTAGTTGTAAATTTTATTATTATATTCTAGGCCCCCACTGCTAGTGCATCAATTACAAATGACTCGGCCCCATTAAGTACAGAAGTTGAAGAAAATGATATAACAATTTCACTGAATGATATTTGTTTGTTCCCACTTTCGAATCAAAGTTTCCCTGACTTCGACCTTAAAACCTTATTAGAAACATCTCCAACAGGAAAAAGTGTCTTAAACTACTATGCTACAAATGGAAATTTAGATACCAAACGAAAAAATCGTTTAACTGACATAATAATAAGACACTTATTTACATTTATAATAAATAAGTAAGTATTGATATACTTAAATCTTACAGTTTGCTAATTATTTGAGTACTAGTATCTGATATTGGTCCATAATATTATTAAATAACATTCTACTGCGTGGCTTTCCTAAGTAGGACACAACTTGTCTTGAATGGTTTTACACTTCTGTTTGCCATATTTTGCTATATCTTTTTTATTATATTGCTTATCATATTATTTTTTTTGTACTAAATCAGTGGATATTATTATGATACAACAATGTTCTGGTTCTGTTCTACAAGATTTTGCTTTTTAAATTATTTATTACAAAAAATAATTTTATAGCTCGGCTCGCACACAGTAAACGACCCTTCACATTCGTGGGATTAGACTATTTTGGGCCTTTGTTGACTACTGTCGGGCGTAGACATGAGAAACGATGGGTCGCTCTCTTTACCTGCATGACGTCGAGAGCTATACACCTAGAGGTAGTGCACAGCCTCTCCACCGATAGTGCTATAATGTGTCTTCGCCGCTTCATCGCCCGAAGAGGGACGCCAAGTCAAATCTTCTCAGACAATGGCACAGCCTTTGTGGGTACTAACCGAATTTTACGTGAACTGTATAGTGAAGCAGTCCTTGAATATGCGGCCAATAATAAGATTGAATGGAAATTCGTGCCGCCATCTGCACCATTCATGGGCGGGGCTTGGGAACGCCTAATAAAAACTGTTAAAACAGCACTCAAAGTCACGCTTCGAGACCGAACACCAACGAATGAAGTACTGGAAACACTCTTAATGGAAGCTGAAGCCTTGGTCAACTCGCGACCGCTAACTCATGTTTCACCGGACCCAGCTGATCCAGAAGCCCTCACGCCCTTTCATTTTTTGCTTGGAAGCTCATCTGGCCGCTCCATCCCAGCCCAAGTGAGCGAGGCAGACTTGTGCAGCAGAAATGGCTGGCGCAGAGCTGTTCGGCTGGCCGATCATTTTTGGAGGCGTTGGGTACGCGAGTACTTACCAAATCTTGCTCCAAGACGCGTAAGAGGAACCACAGAAACGGTAGCCCGAATTGGAAGCCTAGTCTTAATCGTAGATGGAGATCTACCACGAGGTACATGGCCACGAGGAGTGATTACTGCTACTTTCCCTGGTCGTGATGGCGTTGTACGGGTGGTAGACGTACGGACCTCCGCTGGGATATTACGCCGGCCCCTGAAGAAGATCGTCCTCTTATGAAAAGGGGGGAGAATGTGCACGACTGTGCCAAACTTTTTGATACTCTTTGTAATTTTCTTTTTTTATGAATTTGTTTTTAGTTGCTTAGAAACGATATAATATGTAAAAAGATAGATATGTAAATCCCTCATTTTTGTTATCTCCTTCGACAGAATGGCCAAAGGAGATAGCAGGATATGAGAATATAGAAAACTCAAAAGACAAAGAATTAAAGCCATCCGCACGTGTCATTAAATCACCATCATTGTCGAACCCATTGATTAATGACGTTACATGCAATTGTAATAATATAGTAGAGTTGCCGCTACCAATTGCTGCTGATCCGACCCATTTTAGTTCATGGCTCAGGTTGGTGAGGGCAACTGCTAGAGCTCATCATTTCATCGCTGCATGCATCACCAGGGTGAAGGGGGTTTCTAATAATTTTATTCTTCCTGAACGTAGCTCAACGCCATGCACTACTTCCCCTTCCCTTCAACCACTTACAGCACAAGCCCTTCAAAACGCGGAGGTCCACATATTACGAAAGAGTCAAGACATCACTTTTCGAAAAGAAGTAGTTTGCCTCAAAGAAGCAGAAATTGAATGATATTTTGCTAAGTAAGTACTTGTAATAGACATAAAATTATACTTATTTATTTTTAGTTACAAGTTTCCATGGTTTATACTAATATTAGCTTGACCTGTGTCTAACATTGTTTCACCAAATTTAAGAAATTAAATTATCTTCAAATTGGCACATATATCATGACAATACAGAGATGTTTTTAACCAACTTCCAAAAAGGAGAATATTCTATGTTTGTTTGTATGTTCTTCGATATTTTCAACAGTTGTAAACCAAATAAAAAAAATATTTTTGTTCGAAAGGGAAAAATAATACTTCTTACGTAGTAACTTAAGAGTGTTGCGCCTATCTTGATGATTTAATTGTTGACAGTGAATGACAATCAAGGTTCACTAAAAAGGATGAAAAAGTTTTTATTCAACAATTTGTTTTTCATTGTAGGTGTTCACGAAGATGATATAGAGTGGCTGAATAATAATAAGGAACCTATATCAGTAGTCAAAGAAAAGTGGAAAAATACTTTTCGGATTCGACACGAACTGGAATATGATGTCAATGATTTTTTGACCAAGTGGAAAGTTTTACAGCTACCAATTGGAGCAGAGTTGGTGAGTAGTATGATATAATATATTCATTTGAATGCTAAGAGTAAGATTATTTAATAAAAATACAATGGATAACTAAGCTACTATAAAGATATTGCAATTGAATCACTTATGTAAAATATACAGGGATATAAGAACTTTTATTGTAGGATCAGACTGTGTGTGGGACCATCCCTGTCAAGTTACTCCATGTTAGTTAGGTATCTTTATCACTTATATGATACAACTGCTCCGGAGACTTAAATCATCTCAAACCTATGACTGGAAAACAAAAGATACTGCATGTGTATATTTTATTTCAGGAAATTAAGTTTTGCCATGGTGCCCATTGGGCAGCATTTAATAGTGATAGGATTTTTGCAGAATCAACTTGAAAAATACCACACCTTATAGGGTTAATATGACCATTTTCATTTGATATCAATAAAGCAGAACACAAGGTATTTAAAAATATATGTCATGGTGTGTTGTGCATTGTGAATGTTTGCATTTTTACTCATAATATAATTTATCTAGCTTAAACTAATCTACTAACACACACATATCTTACACACAGGGATATTTTTAGTTTTTGCTTACTGTGCTTGTTCTTTGCTATCACTGTGACAGGCTGAATGCCAAGTTCCTCATGCTACCTCTTAAAGGGTTAAGATACATGCGAAATTTTAAATTATACAAGTCTTAAGAACTGCAAAATTAATTGCTAAATATTTCGATTACATAATATGTCGGTTCCAAATCAACATTGTATTATTCTATATGTTTTTGAACCAACATCACCAATCAGGGTCATTAATGTACATTTCTATACTATATGGGGTGAAAAATAATCTTCAGATTCCGCTATTTTCATTATAATATACAATTACGTGGTATAGATACAATACTCAAAAAACTGGTATAATTTCAAATTTCGTGGTCTTTTAGAATAACATTTGTTTAACTAATTACATGCTATAGTATAATCATAAACATCCTAGAACAAAAGGTAGACACTAACTGCTTAGTGCGCCATTTTTTTTCGTAATAAATTCTGCATCTCATCCATGCGCTGCCGGTGTTCGTTATTTAGCTCCTTACTACCCATTACTACTTATTACTGAGTTATCGCTGAGATAGCATGTTTTGTAGCCTCGCCCACTGATAAGTTTGTGCTGTCAAGGAGTATACCCTTAAATTTCTGTTGTTTAATTTTCAGATCGAAGATGATTTTGCAAATATATATCCTGACAAAGTGAACTCTTTTCAAGAGAATTGGAAGTCATTTATAAAAAAAATTATAGATTTGAAAAAAAATGCTATAAATTCAGACGAACACAAAGCAAACTTGTGCATGTCCTTAAATAGTTTAGATGGTGATGGTATGTAACCATAGCGTTTTCAACTTTCTACCAAACTTATAAAATTGAAATCAATGTCTCTCTGTACATCTATAAAGGGTTACTATATAGTATTATAGTAATCAGTTAGCACCCTTTTAGGGGTGGGTTTAGTAGGTACATCACAAGAACACAAACAGCTGACTTTTATTATGATCATAATAAAAGTCAGTTGTAGCATTATATTTGGTTAAAAGTAATTATTGGTTATATCTAATTTACAATTTCAGCATAATTATTGGCTTTACTTTCTTGAATAGTGGTGGATTTCTTGTTAGTCTCTTTAAAATGATTCAGCATTGGGGCAAGCTTGCTTATCACATTTGCCACAAGCAAAAGTGCACTGCAATTCTGATTTTCTGCATTCATAGTTCATTCTTAGTCACTTGGACCGGTAATTATAATGTTGTCATGGGTTCTATAAAACATTCGATTCCATTCAAAACATTCGAATTAACAATTTTTTTTATTTGGTAGTGATTTATTTTGAATAAGATATGTAATTAATACTTTATATACATTTCAGATGCAATTCCAACCGAACTTACATTAATAGCCAACGTTGTACCACCCAAAGGGCGTGTATCAAAAAAGGGAAAATTTTCCACACAAGAGTGTTTAGACAGCATTTTAGTAATAGTTGAGGTGAGATTTTTGTCATACATAAATCACTTTGATTATAAATTTAATATGTGAGTAAAAAATAGTATAACGGAAATAGTGCTTGGGTAAACAAACTATAACTTTTTAAGCATTCATGCAATGGAGATTTCATCTAATAACAAATATTTCCTATAGCAAGTTATATGAAATGTATCCTCCCCATTTTCGTTTGATATAGCGCTTTTATTTTTGTTTCTTACCCACCACGTCTTTGTGTCTAAGATACAGTATTTTTTTTCAGAACCCTGGTGACATCAATTCAACTGTTCAGAAGCAGATTGAAAAAGCTTCCAAAAGAAAAACGAAGGTTCAACCATACGTTATATTACTTGGGACACTTCATAACATCAAACAAGCGTATATCGTCATAGATAACATAGTACGCGTTCAATTCCGTGACACAGGCATTTGACGTTCTTTTCAAATCGTATCACGTTTTTAACGCCCGATTCCCTAAGCCGAGCGAACACATTCATTTGATAATTCAACGGTGTGTTTATAACATCCACACCAAATTTGATAATCTAGTCCCTTACATAGCAGATATTTTGGCCTTGACGTGAAACATGACAAGTTGCGTCTTTATGCTCAGTTAATAATTATTAGTTTACAAGTATGTTATTAGAAGCAACCTTTAAATATTTCCTCACAATGCAGTGTCGTAAATGCAGCACAGCTTTTGATGACTTTCAAAAATATTGTTTTCACTTACAATTTTGCTATAAAACTACTTACTATTTCCCATGTTCTTCTATAGGTTGTGAGAGAGTTTTTAATAAAAAGCGCTCTTTGAAACGTCACTTCCAATTGGACCATACTAAAACTAACCCTAAATCGACCAATTTACCAGACGAGTCCAACAATTCACCAGAAAATGATTTTATTAATAGCACTTTTGTTAATAATGAAAACATTCAGACAACAGATTCAGTGAATAAAGATGAGAATTTTGAACATTGGCTAAATCGGTTAATTAACTCCTTTGTTGCTAAACTGTATGACAGACTTAATTTAACTAGATTGTTCGTACAAGAAATTATAGTAACAGTGAAGCAAATAATTCAAGATATTGCTATCAACCTGAAGTCAGTCCTCTCAAATAAGAGTGACATTGTGTTTGAACTTGATCTGTTGTCTAATTGTTTCACTCATGTTGATACTGAATATAAAAGGCTACAATATTTTGAAAAATCAGAAAAATATGTAAAACCAGTATTGAAAACTGTTGGTTCAAGTCAAGAAAAAGCAAAGAACAACGACAGTTCCGTTATGATTATAAAAGAAAAGCAATTATGTTTTATACCCATGAAAGACAATCTGAGATTATTTTTAGAGTTGCCGGGCGTATATGATAAGATATGCAAATATCAAATAGAGTTGAGTAATGAAAATGATATAATAAGAAACGTTGTTCAAGGGACAGTGTGGAATGATAACAGAGAAAAACACAATATCCCTTTAATAGTATATTTTGACGATCTTGAAACAGGCAACCCTCTGGGCAGTCACGCAGGTAAAAACAAAATAGGAGCAGTGTATCTTTCTATTGCTACGATTCCGCCAGAATATGCCAGTAGGTTAGAAAACATACTTTTGGGAACGTTATTTTACAGTAATGATAGAAATTTATTTGGAAATAGTGCCATTTTCGAACCGTTGATTAAAGAAATAAATTCTCTTTATGATGAGGGTATTCATATAAATGTTAACGGGTCTATAAAAACTGTAAAATTAACATTGGTTTGTGTCTCAGGTGATAATTTGGGCATCCATAGTGTAATGGGATTTAATGAGAGCTTTGCATCATTAAATTATTGCAGGTTTTGTCTTTTAAGTAAAGAACAATGCAAGTCACAGCTCAGTGCTATTGAGAATGTTAAACGTAGCTTAGAAAATTATAATGACGACGTCAGCAATTGAAAAGGAGTTAAAGAGGTGTGTATCTGGAATGAAGTTAGAGAATTTCATGTGTATAAAAATTTATATTGTGACGTAATGCATGATTTTTGTGAGGGTATATTGCGGTACGGAATGGCGCTCATAATTGACAAATTAATTGCAGAAAATTTTTTCACACTTGAACATCTTAACCAAAGAATAAAATTTTATGACTTTAAGTCTAGCAATCCACCACCTCTCGTCACAAAATCTCACTTACAGCAAGGATCGATTGTAGTTTCAGCCTCGGAAATGATGTGTTTAGTTAGGAATTTCCAATTTCTTGTGGGTGATTTAGTACCGCGCGAAAATGTTACTTGGCTTTACTATTTATGTATGCTGGAACTTACTAATATTGTTATGTTACAAATGTTCAGTTCCGATCTTTTGCAGTACTTACGAAGCCTAATTTGTGAACACCACGAACGGTACATAGAGTTGTTTGGTAGCTTCAAACCAAAACATCATTTTGTAACTCACTATCCAGACGTGATTACAAAAATGGGCCCACTAATATTGATAAGCACATTCAAATATGAATCTAAACATCTCGACTTAAAAAGAATTTCAAACTCTATTAACACTCAAAGAAATGTACCATTGTCATTAGCAATAAAATATCAACTTAAGTGTTGCAATAGATATTTATCTCAGAAATGCCTTAGATTGTGTAGATATTGGCAAAGTTAAAAACATGCAAATGCTCTCCAATGGCAATGAAGAAAATGTAGTTTATAGTAACGTCAATTGGATAACATTTAATGGCTTAACATACTCTGTTGGCGATTTTCTTGCATACGATTTAAATGATGATTGTGAACCTTGTTATTGCAAAATCGAACAAATTTTATTAGTTAAGGAGAACTGTGGCGATTTTTATTTTTATTCGACAAAATGTAAAACTTGTTATTTTGATTATCATTACCAATCTTTTGTTTTAGAAGAATTACAAGATAACTCTTGCTTAATGCGTTTGAATGAATATTTTAACATAATTCCAATAAAATTACGTCTGATTTCAGGTAATAAATATATTCATTACTATGATTGATTCTCAAATTCTATTAATTCTCAAAGTAAAATGTGTAACTATATACACTCGAGAGCAATGAATCCGGGTCACTTAAAGAATCCTAAAAATCTCGGAAACTAAAAATGCTAGGTTAATGCAATAAATTGTATTTAATAGACAATGTAATACTCCTTAAATGAAAGTAAAAAAAATATGAGTCACCATACATTTTATAAACACAAAATTACATAAAGAAAAAAACTGCTGATCTCTCCTTAAAACAAAAATAGGAAACATGAAATTTTTGAACTTAATTACGATTTTCTTGAATTTTAATACTTCGTATTGCCTCCTCGTGCTTCCATTACTGCGTTTACGCGGTTTGGCATGCTGTACACCAAGTTCCTTATACGATTTTGGGGAATATTCTCCCATTCCTCTGTGAGAGCAATTTTGAGCTCACGAAGCGTGATTGGGGGAGGGTTTCGTTGTTTTATACGCATCTGCCTAGCTCGTCCCAAGCATGCTCGATCGGGTTGATATCCGGGCTGCGCGCTGGCCACTCCATACGAGTAATGTTCATCTCTTGAAGGTAGTTATTCACAATCCTATAATTTTTAGTTTCCGAGATTTTTAACATTCTTTAAGTGACCCGGATTCATTGCTCTCGAGTGTATATAAATTCTCTCTATAAATTTCAATGTTTATATGTATAAACATATAATAATTAAGTGTTGCTATAGATTTTCATCTCAAAAAGGGCTGCTTGATTATGTAGAACTTGAGAGTATTCCCATTTGTCCCTAAGTGTCTGTGGTATGTGGCGAAAAATGAGATTTTCTTATCATCTGTCCCCAAATTTAAAAAATGAGGAACGGGAAGTAAACCTTTTATCCCAAATGTCTAATTTATTAATTTCGAGAAGAGACAGCTAAAACTTTGACTAAACATACCAACTGTTATTTTTAATTTTCGGGGCAGAATAAGAAATTATGATTTTGCCCCATTCGGGGATAGATATCCCCAAATGGAGGAAGATGGGAATTTTCGTGTCACTCAGGAAAAATGGGAATAAATGATGTTTGTAAACCTCGTTTTTGCAAAATTACTATTAAATATTATTTTATTAAACAACTATTGTTAGATAATGATAATTGTGCTGAATTTATTTGTTGAAATCTAAAACTTGTTATATTACTAGTCTTAGGCTGACCCCCCAATGCGTGTGTGCGTATTAAATATATTAATTAAATATTATCATTGATTCATGTCTTTCTCTTTCCACTCCTCTATTTTACCACAAATCAATAAGAAAACTGATAATGCGATGCTGTTTGCTTCTGATTTTAAATAGTTTACTGAAATATTCGTTGTATTTATTTCCAGATACACTGAGTATATTTAATTTATTGAAGCATAACCCACTCGGATCATCGTTTACTCTCAAACTAAAAGTGTGCTTTTATGTGATAAATTATAGCTACACCGGTTAAAAGGGCTACCTGAAAAATAATCGGCGTTGGTAACAATATTTTCTTGATAACTCACTTTTAGTTACGTAGGGTTCGCTGGGGTTACCACAGGTTGTTAAATCACCCCCCCGAAGGGTTCTCGCATTGACGTGGCGGGGGGGCTCAGTAACCGTGGCTAGGTACACCACGGTGAAGCCAAGAGGAACCCAGGGGCCGCGCCGGCGTTGGGGTGCGCTGGCCGGCTCAGGCGGGCCGCTCCTATGGGCTTTGGCCGCCAAGCCCACATAGGAGTGGCAGGGTCCGGGCGCTTTGGCGCAGACTCGAGGAGGTGGGGCCCGGGCGCTTTGGCGCAGGCTCGAGGAGGTGGGGCCCGGGCGCTTTGGCGCAGGCTCGAGGAGGGAGGCCCGGGCACTTTGGTGCAGGCTCGAGGAGGTGGGGTCCGGGCGCTCGGCGCAGACTCGAGGAGGTGGGGTCGCGGGGGGGCTATCCCTTGTGGCTGACGTAGCAGGCGGTGGGGCTACATATCCGACCCACCGCAGGGAGACCTAGGGCGTCCAGACACGGGGAAGTCTGGCGCCCATTGTTGGCGAGTTTGGTCTCCGAGGCAGTTGCGGCGCGCCATGTGTTCTGGCGTGCCGCGAAGAGAAGGGTCCGGCAACGGACAGCCACGGCGGGTTCGCGGTCGTGTGGAAAATCTGTCCCGCGTTCCCGCCGAAGACGGCAGTGACGGAACACCCCGGGGTTTTGGTGGGTATACAGACTCCCACATAACCACCTCCCTCCCCGTGGTAGGTGGTATCCATAAAGGATTTCCCCGGGACAAAAAAAAAAAAAAAAAAAAAAAAGGTTGTTAAATCAGCCTTGTTGCATAAGCTTGTCTCTTTCATAATAGATAGAAAGTGACAAGTATTTTACTGCAACAACAACACTGTTTTAAGATTGCGTATTGGGCGCACTTCCTTCGCTCACCCGTTTTCATGTTCTTTTTAGTATAAAATCAATAAATACATTTTAGATAAATGTTTGTAAATGAATAATAAAACAATATTTAAATATATTTTTAAAAGTATTCCCATTATTATACTACTTTCTTTCACCTAGGAGTTTTAAGAAAGTGTTTTTTTTTTCATATGTTTTGAAACTCCTCACTGAAGAGACGTAAATAATTGGGAATACTTAAAAAAAACTTAGTTCAAAATATTCTCTAAAATTTCATTTAGGAACATTGTTTGAAATATAATTATGATTTTATATTAAAAAAAAACGTGAAATCCTGTTGGCGAAAGGGTAGCAAGTTCGATGGGATAAAGCCCTGAGCTGCTTGGTGGTGTTTTGCCCTGATAAATTAGCTACTTCAGTGAAGCTTCTGTCAGTTTCCTTGTAAATCCTAGAATAATTAAGCTAATTAAATATATCTTCAAAATAAATGAATATTAAATTGAAGCAATTAAAGCACAATATTGAACGAAATACCTATGTTTCAACCCGATAACTTGGTGATATTTGGCTGAAAAGGTTGAAATCTTTTAAGAACCAAATATTGCTTTGTATTAATACGTAAGATTATAATATTAATTTAGGTTAACACACATATTGCTACGATAACATTGTATATTCAATCGATGTTATGATTTCTTTGGTTTAAAAAAGCCTCAGGTTTTAAAATCTCATACGAATCAATTATTACTTTCTGCATAATTATTAACGTTATTAATGGAACTATATATACGGTCACGGCAAAAATATTTATTTTGCAAGAGTAAAATATTATATTCAGTCAAAATAATAATTTATTTGACCTCAGTTTTTTTTTTATCTAAGATACAATGACTTTAGCACGAACATTTCTTGACTAAATTAAAGATTTAATTTCTTTCTATAAAGATTAATACCCTTAATTTAAGCACGCACTACTTGGCACAAGATATCAATAATTTTGATTGTACGAAGCGATGGTTTAAAAACAGTAACTGAGATAAAGTATTGATTTGATCCAATACGGTAAATTCTCAAGTAAAATTTTTTTATAGTATTAATTCTTTTTGAAAATATTTTGTTTTTTAGTATACATACGTCGCAACTTAGAACAAGGTATTGCATACTTTGATTGTAAGAAATGAATGTCTTGAATCGTAGTTCCTAAATCATTAATTCTAACCAAGACAATAATTTTCTTAATTGAAGTTTTTGATATATCGAATCAATTGCCAGTGTTATTTTGATTGAATGCAGATTATATTGTTTTAGGGTAATATTTATTTGAAATTCAACAAAATATATCGTCTTAACTTAAGACAATTTACTGCATTGTGCATATATATGCGAATATTTGCTTGGATCAAGCAATCCTTTTTTACCGTGTATTATGTTACCTCTATAATTCAGTAGGTAGGTATCTACCTATTCTATACAATAAATAATTCTATATAATAAATATTTTTGGACGAATTACACAACGCCATCTACTTAGTCCCTAACTAAACTTATTAACTTGTAGATAACTGACAAATATACACAAATACCTTTTTTGTAATTAAATACATGTTATACATAGAAAACACCCAGACCAGAAAAGACAGACTATTGTGTGCAATGAACGTGGACACAAATGTTTGTCTTGTGTGGGAATCGAACCCACGACCCACGAACAGTACCTATAGAATACCAAAACGTTTAGGTTATGTATGTGGTTAGTAATTATTTGATAACCTCAACTGTGCCTCAACTAACTAAGGGTAAAATAAGTACTAGAATAGATTACTTTCAAAACAGAGATTTATTTTAATAATAACTAAGGTTAATAATGTTTATTCGGTCCATCTATACTTCGGTATATTCGGTACTCGGCTTATGTAATGTAATTATATATCGTAGGGTCGTTTAATAGAATTTTAATGGAATTATTTATTTCAACTAGGTATTAATGTATCATTCTATCTTGAAAAGTGACGCGTCCGGCACCGTTGAAATACTGAGTGAGAGTGTTTCTGATGTTCTTCCTAGTCATGGATAACTCATGAGTGACTGGTAAAAAAGATGTACATCTGTTAAGCCCGGGTGACACGAGGCTAGTAAATCAAGCTAGTGAGCCAAGCTAGTAAGCTAGTGACACTAGCTTCGTGTAGACGGAACTAGCTTCGTTTACAAGCTAGTAAGCAAGTGTGGAAGCTAGCAAGCTAGTGCCTCAAGCCAGGATAGTTTTATAGCTTGGGGTTCTATTTTTCAAGCTAGTAGGCGCCCCCCACCACCCGTTTTACTATCCTGGCTTCGTTACTAGCTTCGTGTCAACCGCGAAGCTAGCGAACCTAAGCTAGTGTGCAGTCGGAGAGCGTGGTGAGAGTGCGTGCAATTTGTTAAAATGCCGAAATTAGCGGACGAAATTAATTTAAAATTCGTTCAATTGTACAGAGAAGAGGAATGTTTGTGGAATGCAAGTATTCCATCTTACAAGGACAAGCAAATGCGAGACTCGTCACTAGAAAAAATACGCGACATACTAAATAAAGATGGAATAGAAATGTCGATAAAAGAGATTAAAAATAAAATTAAAAATCTAAGAGCTACATATTGTCAAGAATTAACAAAGATAGAAAAATCTGAGAGGTCTGGAGCAGGAACTGCAGAAGTCTATAAGCCAAAAATTATTTGGTTTGAGGAAATGCATAATTTCATAAAAAAGGTGCCAATGAAGAGAAAAACTTCGGTAAGTTATTTTAATATTATTTACTATTTACAATTATTTACCTTAAAAGTACTTATTGAAATATTAATAATCGTCGGCATTTTTAATTTTTCTTGTAGTTTTGTCTGAATTAACGAATCATTCTTGCTTGCCATGGTACTGCTCCATCATTGTTGAAATATCTCTTAAATTTCTCCCTTTTTTCGATAGCTGACAGAGAAGAGTGGTTACTTCCCTGTCGACTGATACTGGGTAAACATAAACATTCACTACTAATGCAATAAGTGCTTTTTTGCTCTTTTCGTAACCAATTATGCAGAGCATATGATGCTAGTACAATTTTGTCTACTGTTTTTACGTCAACTGCGATTGGTCTTTGATAAACACGAAATCGGCTTGCCAATATGCCAAAGGCATTTTCTACAGTTCTTCTGGCTCTACTTAGCCGGTAGTTGTATACTTTTTCTTCATGTGTTAAATTGTCACCTGGGTACGGTTTCATAATATACGATTTTAATGGGAATGCAGCATCCGCCAAAATTACTCCGCCTTGTGGTATAAGGTTATTTTCTAGTTGATTATATATGGAGCAATTCCTAAAAACACTTCCATCAGATGCCATTCCACAGGCGCCGACGTCAATATAAATGAAATTATAATCCTAATCAACAATAGCCATAAGAACAATACTGAATGTTTTTTTGTAATTAAAAAACAAACTTCCACTGTTGCCAGGAGCTATGATTTGAACATGCTTCCCGTCGACGGCGCCATAACACGCTGGAAAGTTCCATTTCACTCTGAAACCATTTTCTATAGCTGCCCATTCTTCAGTTGTAGTTGGAATCTGTAACAATATTTTTAACAAATTTTTTATTTTCAGAACAATCAAGATTCTCCAAACAATAATAAAGATGACAACAGTGCAAGCAACAGTCAGTCATTAGAACCACCCGTAGCAGAAAATCTGTCAGAAAAGACAGTTGAAATGTCTCAACCTGCAAGCGAAATGTCGTCTATTCAAGATAAAACTTCTAAATTTATTTCCCCCGGAAGTAACATTCCGCAATTTAAGAAACGGAAGGTTTCGCAAGTGAGTTCATTGATAAATGAAATTAAGGTGATTAAGGAGGATTTAAACAGTTCACGAGAATTTCAGGAACCAGAGCTGGATGAACATGAGATATTTGCAAAATATGTAGCAAGTCAGTTGAAAAAGCTTTCACCCGGACAGGCCATTTTAGCTAGGGATCAGATCAACGCAACACTATCCCGCTGTCGGATGTATGATTTAAACTTCGGAAATACTACATTTTCGTACCAGTCACCTATCAATTCTTCAGACTCCAATATGTCAACCACATTTTCTTACAATAGTTCTGCAGCAAGTCCACTCTACACTAATCCACCATCACAACTACAACAGACTGAGCAACGTGATGAACCCATCATCCATCCGCCACCACAGCAAGAGTTGGAGCAAGATGAAGATCCCATCTATCAAGCATTTCAAAATGCTTGATACATTTCTCGCCATTTATGTAGCGTAAACGTACATTTTGTCGTCATTTATGATTTCTCATTTTGTAATTTAGAATTTAATCTCGCCATTTATGTAAGCGTAAAAGTACCTACTTTAATTTGAAATAAATAAAATTCTACATACCTGTATATCTTTCTTTAATGCCTTATAAATTTCACTGCAAACTTCTGGTATGAATCTAGATATAGTAGATCTTGAAACACGATACATGTGACTTAACTTCCTGTAATTGACACCAGATGATAGAAAATCTAGAGTTATTTCCAATTTTATTTTAGCCGGTATGGCTTCTCTCATATTAGTATTTAATTTTTGTATTTGTGGTCCCACTAGATTCAGTAAATTGTCAAAAATATTAGGTGTCATTCGCAAAATACTCTTGAATTCGCCGGAATCCTCAGATCGCAGTTCTTTTAAAAGTAATGCAGATGCTCCATGACTATGTCTTCTTAAGATCCAGGGTCTTGTCCAAGTACGCTTTTCTTCTAGCAGAGCTAATATTTCATCTAGCGCATGTTGACACAACTTCCGAATTAACTTTCTTAGTAGAATTGCTTTTCTCTTACGCACACTGTTCATTTTTACGTATACGTGTTATCAGGTTAAGCACAACTCACTACTGACTTGACTAGCTTGAAATTTCCTAGCTTCGTGTAGACAGCACTAGCTTGGTTACAATCCAGGCTAGTAGGTAAGCTAGAAACCAAGCTAGTGACCCCTTACTAGCTTACTGTCCTAGCTTCAAAATACTAGCCTTGTGTCACCCGGGCTTTATAGATGTTGTATAACTCCGTAACTCACACGTTTTCATAGTAAATCTTTTTTCCAAATACATCTTTAAATCAATACTGCTATGGATCATTTTATGATGTATTGAAGCGAGATGTAGTTAGCTTGAGACAAACGATTGAGTGTTAGACGAATCAAAAAGAGATAGAACTATTAGAAAAGTTTGCGCATGCGTACGGCAATAATCGGTTGATGTGCACTAGGTCCTGCATAAGAAATTAGATCTACAGTTATTGTAACAAAGTGCAAAATCAATTGTAGTAGTGTACATGTTTACGATCTTTCTAATATTCGGCATTCATTGCGCGGGACGCGTTTAGTTTTGTTTACTTCTTGAATTTTATAACTGCTATTTATTAATTTTTCGAGTAGTTTCGTTAGATATCGTTTAAACTGTACGTTTTATTGTGATTTTACGAAAGTTTTAACTTCTTTTGTGATTTATAATAAGTTGTATATAAAAAGTTAGGCTAATATAGTGTGTAAATAATTGTATAGTTAGGTACCTACCTATAGTATTTAAAAATGCCACCCAAACGGAAAATAAGTGCTGTGTGGTCACATTTCACAGAAATAGACTCAGAGTCAGATACCAAAAAGGCTAAAGGTAGCCATTGACGATACGTCCATCAATCCAAATGGAGTGGACGTCTTCCAAAATCGTTTCGTGAATGTGCTAAACGTATGCCAATTAAATGGATATCTTCCAGCTTTGGATTTCCAAACGGATTGAAATCCATGCATCCAATCCAAATGGACGTCATCCGCGGCCGACTGTCAATGTCAAAAACGAGCGCCACGCCATTTGGAAGCCGTCCGGATTGTCCGTGAATGGGCAAAACCGCGTCCATTTTTTTGTGATTTTCGTCTCAGTTTATGCTTTGTGTTGACGGCGGATACATGTGTTGTAATTATGTCTACGTCTGCCCGTGACTTTGTTTTAGAAGTAATTGAAAAATATAAATCGCACCCATGTTTATGGCAAGTGAAACATGCTGATTTTCCCTGTTGTGATAACAACAGGGAAAAGAGAAATGCAGCAATGAATGATTTGTTGGCATTGTTTAAAACAAAGGACCCTGACGCCAACTTAGATACCGTTAAAAAAAAGATAACCTCTATGAGAAATTGTTTTAATAAGGAATTAAATAAGGTATTTATTTTATTCTGTTCATTATAGTAACCTATTTCACTTTAGTGTTTATATTTACTTTCTATAGGCAGAGTAGAATAGCACCAACCCATTACAAAGACTGGGTGTCGTACAAGGCGACTGATGTCTGAGGCGGAACACCTAAAACCTCCATAGAACAGAAAACGGGCAGCAGCGTTATCTGTTTGTCTTCCTTTACTGCGATCTCCAACCCGCCTGCCAAGCGTGGAGATTACGGCAAAACCCTCCTACGGGAGAGGCTCATGTCCAACAGTGGACTGTTATGGGCTGTTGATGATGATGATAGGCAGTGTCCTGTTCTAAGAGATATCTGAGAGACAAATGAAAGTACATATATTTAGTATTCCCATTCATTTATTTGGTTCTACGAATATGTATATATTTTAGTATAACTATGTTCTGCGAGAACTAGGTGCTTAATTATTATATTCGAATCAACTTTGTATTGCGTTACAGGTTAAAACGTCCAGCAGATCTGGTGCAGGAACAGCAGATATTCATGTCCCTAAGCTGTGGTACTACAGCGAATTGCTCTTCGTGGCAGATGTGGATGTACCAAGGCCCTCGAGATCAGTAAATTCAATCCTTGATGACATGCCGTTTGAAGATGCTGAGGTACATACATACAGAACTTACGTTACTATGCTATTTTATCATATTGCCAAGTAACACTGCCTTCCCCGTTAAAATATTGTACGAAGGCTTCTCTTACATTTTTTGCATTAGTGCTGGCATTTCTATTTGTAACATTTAATGGAGTGAGCCCGATGGTAGCAGTAGTTTCATCACTATCAATATCGAATGCATTGTCTGTTGCATAAGGGCAGTTTGATTTACGAAGAAAATTGTGAAGGAGACAGCATGTTAAAACCACTAGATCTATTCTGTCCAAACTTAAGTTTATAGCAGAATGGAAGATTCTGAATCGGTTTGACATTATACCGAATACATTTTCTATTATTCGCCTAGCTCTTGACAACCTATAATTGAAAATTTTTTTTTCTGTGGTCAGAGCAGCTCTACTAAAAGGCTTCATAAAATCAGTTCTGAGGGCAAACGCTTCATCCCCTACAAATACAAAGGGCAATTTAGTATTGCTGTTTTGACAACTATCATCATTAGGGATGTTCAGCTCCTTTGTTTGCAATTTTTTGTAAAAAAGCGTATTCTGAATGGTGCCTCCATCTGAAACTCGGCCATTTGTACCAACTTCACACCATATAAATTCATAGTTGGCATTTGCACACGCCATAAGCACAATGCTATTGAAATTCTTGTAATTCCAAAAATATGAACCACTGCCAGGAGGGGGTATAATCCGTACATGCTTTCCATCAATAGCCCCAAAACAATTAGGAAACTGCCATCTTTCTTCAAAGTCCTTTGCTTTTTCCTCCATTTTTCTTCAGTATCTGGCATCTGTAACAAAAAAAAATGTTTTACAGGTCAGCAACGATGAAAGTGAAGACACAGCATCAACCAATGTGCAATCTCCACTATCACAAAGTAGTACGGCTTCATCATCAAGATATAAATCACGAAAAACCAAGGCCCAAGCGGATGATATTCTAGAAAAAATTGCTAAGAAAATGGACGAACCCACTCCACCTCAACGGGCGAAACTGGAATACGATGCGATTGGAGAACATGTTGCGGAAAAGTTAAGAAATTTGCCGACTATGATGGCTATATACTGCCAAAAAATAATTAACGATGCGGTATTTATGGCTGAAACTAACAATTTGACCATGGACTCGCACATTGTACATAATTCACAAGTATTTTTCAGACCACCAACTCAAAACCGCGATGATTCGATTATTCAACAATTCAATTCCAACAATTCGTTACATCAGCTACGAAATTCACAAATAACACAGAGTACAAGTGACCATAATATATTATATGACGCATTTGTTGCCGCTATAGGCGAAACACCAGAAAACACTAATAATATAATAATAACTGATGTTGCAGAGTGAAGTTATAATTTACTTACTTTAATACACATAATAAAAACTGAATACAAATTGTATCATTTACTTACCTTCATATAATCTTTCAAAACAGTTATTATTGCCTTACAAGTTTCAGGAATAATAACTCCTAGGCGTTGTGCAGAAATTACTGTTGAAAATTTCAGATTTTCATACGTCATTCCTGAAGCTAAAAAGCGAAGTGTAGCACATAGCCTCACATGGGGACTTATAGCTTGTCTCATGTTAGTATCTTGTTTTTTTATTATTGGTGTCACAAGTTGCAGTAATTTGAAATAAGTCTGTTCGTCTATCCTCAAGTAATTTCTCCAATCGCTGGGTTCTAATGATAATTCAGACAATAAGTTGGTATGTGTAAATGTACTTATTTTTCCAACCACCCTTTCATCCATTTTCTCCTACGTCTTTTCTGTATTTTTATCGAAATGCACACTGCTGTTGCCACCGTTAAAAAATCCATTGTTTTGTTCCGTACGTGTTACTTGATAGCGTGCAATATTCGAAGTGGCGGCTGACGTCCAAATGGAAGTCAGTCAATGTGCCCATAATTTGGAGTATATCCATTGGGAATGCGTCCATTTGGAAATCTTCTAAATGGATGCATCGTCAATGGCTACCTTAAGTGTGTGTACTGTGCTCAGATAATGGCCTTACCGAGTGGAAATGTCTGTAACTTAAATAGACACCTGAAAAGTAAGCACCCAACTGTACCGCTCGTCGTAGAAAGACAGATAGTTGCAGTAAATCATGGACAAACTGCTGCGGATATGGTAGGCTGTCAAGCAAATAATTTCGAGCTCAACGTACCCGGCTGTAGCACATTGGCGTTACCACGGGCACGGACGGGCAATAGCTCCAACAGCTCCAGTGCTTCCATATTCTAGCACAATGAAAGACTTTGTCCAAAGTACCAAGCCCGTACATGCACGACGTGCTGAAGCGCTTGATGAACAGCTAATCGTTATGATAGCACGCGAATACCATCCATTAAAATTAGTTGAAGATGTCGAATTCAAGAAGTTTATCAGTATGTTGTGTCCTGGATATTCTCTACCAACTCGAAAAACTTTAAGCGAGAGTTTGCTGCTTAAGCTGCACACCAAAACACTGGAAAGTACCAAAGCAAAAATGGAAGGTGCCGTCGCAGTATGTCTGGCCACCGATGGCTGGACTTCTGTGAATAATGATAGCTTTATAGCAGTGATAGCGCACTTTTTAGTGTCGTCTGACAACGCCTTAAAAATCCAATCTATTTTGTTAGGTTGCATAGAGTTCAATGAACGGCATACGAGCTCGAACTTATGCGGATTTCTGCAAAATATGCTAAGGGAGTGGAAGATTGATCGCAGAATAACAGCTATTGCGACGGACAACGCAGCAAATATAACCGCCGCACTAAGAGAGGGCGATTGGCGTCAATAATCTTGTTTTGCTCATAGTATTAATTTATGCGTACAAGCGGCTATCATGCATATTTCGGACACGGTTGCTAAAGCAAAGTCAATTATGGAATTCTTCAAAAGAAGCTCTCACGCGCATTCAAAGCTGATGGACATGCAAAAACAATTGGGTTTATCCCCTTTAAAGCTTAAACAGGATGTAAGTACACGTTGGAATTCGACTTTCGATATGATTTCACGTCTTCTACGCGTGAAAGATGCTGTAATTGCAACTATAGCTTTGATGCGAAACGACTTAGCGCTTAATGACAGTGACTGGTCGGTTATAGAATGCTCTGTGCCTATTTTACAAATCTTCTCGGATGTCACGCGCGAGATAAGCTCTGAAAAAAATGTGACTTTATCCAAAGTGATACCTCTTTGCAAATTAATGTCGTCAAATACCCAAGCTCGATTACGAGAACCTATACAGATAGATGCTATTAAGAAGTTGCTACAAAAACTGGAAGAAGAATTTGAAAAAAGATTTTCGTTTATAGAGTCTCATGTCTTATATACTGAGGCTACTATATTGGACCCAAGGTTTAAACGAAAAGCCTTTAAAAGTGATCAGAATTTTGAAAAGGCCTTATGTAGCCTGAAACAGAAAGTTGGAAAAACAACAAAGGAATCGGAACCAGACCAAGTACCTGTGCTTAACCTACCACCTACACCGTCGTCTTACTCCATCTGGGATGAATTTGATCGCGACGTCGCCCAATTAACTCCAGCTAACACTACAGCTGCTGGAATTGTAGAAGTAGATAAATACATGACCGAACCTATTTTACCGAGAAGAAAAGATCCATTTATGTGGTGGTATGAAAGGCGGCATGTGTACCCGCTACTATATAGTTACGTTTTCAAACGTCTCCATTTAGTTGCCACTTCCGTACCGTGCGAAAGGATTTTTTCGAAAGCTGGGTACACCTTAAACGACCGAAGAACAAGATTAAAGTCGAATAAATTATCACAATTGCTGTTCATTAGCAGCAATAAGTAAAATGTAAATAAAACTGTAAGAAATTGTAAATAGATAGAATAGATGTATATTCAAATCATGTACATACACTGATTTTTACATACGCCAACTTAGTCTTTTTATGTTTTTGTGTAATTTTAAAACTAGGTTGACAGTCCTAAGCCTGGAAAGTATGAAGGAAAATCAGTGTATCAGGTAGCGTATACGTTACTGTTACGTTATATAGACGTTGAAACACAAATCGTAAAAAATGTAATCTCTACCTTGCATAAATTTAAAAAGAGTTTAGCGAATAATAATGTCCAAGTCTACATAAAAGTATTCCCAGACAAACGGTCTGATTTCACATAGAGATGCATATCAACTATCGGTCATTAGTCAATCTCATTCAAAGTACAGTGTGATAGATTAAATATTAATAATGATGTATGAATTTCTTTGTCAACATAATTGTCTTTTGGTTTCCTGAGTTATTATGGAATAGGGATTGAAAGATGTATATGAGTGATTTAAATCTTCTGAAAAAATAGATTTATAAATCTTTTATCCCTCCAAAGATTTACTTCGCGCATGTCTAGTTCTTCCCATCTGTCGAAGGCGTCTGAATGTTTCTTTGCAGAGATATTAGTTCATTTGTGGCTTGACGCCAAGTCCCATTAATAAAAGTACCTCTTTCTAAGTCTTCTCTATCAACACACGTAGGAGTCAAATAAGTTTTCGACTTTTTCCTTAAATAATTGTGTAAGGCACAACTTGCCAATACAACTGCATCTATATTTTTGAGACTTAAATTTAGCGGTTGTCTAAAAACTCGAAAACGAGACGCAAGGATGCCGAAAGCGTTTTCGACGATTCTCTTAGCTCTGCATAATCTGTAGTTTAATATTGTTTGCTCCCTTGAAATGTTCCGTTCAGGAAAAGGTTTCATAACATGTTTTTCAAGTGCAAAAGCACTATCCCCCAAAAATACATATGGTACAGATAAATCTGTCCCTGGTAGCAAGTAGGATTCAGGTAAATGCAATTGGTTGTTAGTAAGCTTTGCATAAAATGATGTCTCCTTGAATATGCCTCCATCAGACTGGCTCCCGTTTGAGCCTGTATGGACGTAAATAAATTCGTAATTTGCATTTACGATGGCGAATAAAACTACGCTAAATGTCCTTATAGTTGAAGAAAAGAGATCCACTTTCAGGCGGTTTTTGTATTAAAATGTGTTTTCCGTCCATACAACCGACACAATTATTGAAGTGCCATTGTGTTTCAAATAACTTTGCAGACATTTTCCATTCTTCCTCCGTTGACGGCAGCTGTAATGAAATAAAACATAATTATTATCATTTTAAATCTACTCACGTTATAACGTACATTTTTGTTTCAGGAACAACAAATAGGCGGGACTAAACGAAAAAAGCTGACAAGAGAACGCAACATCGAAATTAAAAAAGAAAACCTGATAGAGGCAGCAAATAATTTATTAACCAGCAGAACGGAAACTAATGCATTCGGAGTATATGTGGGCAAGAAAATGGAAGAAATACCCCTTGGTCAGCAGCGAGATCTAGCTGAGAAACTAATTTCAGAGATCATGTTTCTTGCTAAAACAAAAAATTTGACTTTTGAAACAAGAATAGAAATTCCACAAAGAACACATTAATCATACTTCGCAAACTCACCTCCTTCGATTTCTTCTCTATCAGTATATTCAAACTGAATCAAATCCTTCTCCTTCCTCTCTTACACAACATCCGTCGCCGTCGCCTTCTTCATCTCATTCTTACATTCTCTCAACCAGTACCATCCCCAAGTTGTCCTATTCCCATTCTGTCACCCACTTCTCCTTCCTCTCTTACACAACATTGTTCTCCGTCACCTACTTCATCTCATTCTAACCAAAACTTTCCAAATTTCTCACAAATTACACATCCAAATTCTACGCTATCGTCACAAAACGCTGTCAACGTAAATGAGAATGCAGTTTTGTATGCAGAGGGTCCGGCGTGAGAAATATTGAAAGAATTGTTAGTTTTTAAAAAACACAAATAAATTTCGTAAATTACATACATTGATTGTTTTTTTCAAAACCTTGTAGATTGCCCAGCAAGTTTCCGGAATTATTTTTGATAACAGTTGATGAGATATTATAGAGCTATATCTCAAATCTTTATAGTCTCTTCCAGTGGCTAGAAATTTTAGCGTGGCGATAAGCCTTTCTTCAACAGATATAGCTCTGGTCTCATGTTTGTGATTTTTTTTTAATTTTTAAACATTCTTAGAAAGTTATGTATGTCATCAAAGTCCAGTAGGTTTATTAAGTTAATATGATTAAGGGTTAATCTCTCCTTTAACCATCGCTTCATCCATATTCTTTTTTTTCTTCAATTGCATACAAAAGAGCAAGACAGACCCCAACTCTTTGTTCTTTGGATAGGTAAGGCGCCATGACGTCGTTGTATTGAATATACGGTGCGAGCGTAGAGACGTCTTATTCACCCAACGTTCTATTAAACACTGATGGTTTAAAACATGTTTTAAACCGTGTAGCCGGTAAAGCGCAAATCTGTTTTTTCTATTTCAAACCGCCGTTAAAAAACCGTGTAGCACATGCTTTACATTACATTGATCAAGCGTATCTGGAAGTGGCTCAAGCGTACTGAATATTTTATTGTAAATACAGAGTTTATGCAGAAACTGGGCAATTGTATAAATTATGTTAAGTTTATTAATTTAAAAGTTAGTTATTTTGTTATATTATTGTGTTAAGTGTGTACTATGTTTAAATATAACAGTATAATGAAGATGATAAAAAATAAATGAAATAAAGAGTATTAAATTGAATTAAAGTATTCAATTTAATATTTGAAAATATCCTATTATTATATTTATTTATTTATTATTATTCACATTATTTATTTCCTTTTCTTAAAATTACATTTTTTACAATATTTCTATATACAATAAAAAATAATAAATAAAAAACATTGTAAAAAACCTAATCCTAGATTGCCATCGGCAGCGGGGCATGACCCAAACTACCAGTGGTTAGGGCTGCAGACTAAGGAACCTCCTGACAATACGTGCCGTGTCAAGAAGTACTGCCTTCTGTATCTGTCCCTTGATCCAACCGTCTAGCGAAAGCCTCTTAAGATGTCGGTCGAGGCTTTTTGCTATAAGGCCGTTTGCTGAAACTACTATCGGAACAATTATTGTCGAATCAACATCCCACATGGCGGTCACCTCATGAGCTAAGTCAAGGTACTTGCTAAGCTTGTCCTTCTCAGCCTTCACGAGGTTCTCATCATGAGGAATGGTGACGTCAACAAGCATTACCCGGCGCTGAGATCGATCGATCACCACGATGTCAGGCTTATTGGCAACAATAGTCCTGTCCGTGATTATAGATCGATCCCAATAGAGCGTAGCACGACCGTTTTCAAGAACAGGCGTAGGTGCGTACTTATAGTACGGCACCTCAGACTCAATAAGGTCATATTGAAGGGCAAGTTGCTGGTGAATAATCCTGGCTACTTGGTTATGTCTGTGCAAGTACTCTCCATTAGCAAGATGAGAACAACCGGAAATAATATGTCTGAGTGACTCTCCGGGACGGCGGCATGCTCGACAAATGTCGACCGTACCGTCTTTCAGAATATATTTCCAGTAGTTATTCGTCTTGATAACTTCGTCAGCAATAGCACAAACAAAACTATTATTATTATTATTATATATATTATTACTGTGGTATGAGATGTGTATCATGTATGAATGAAAGATGCGACTTCTTTCTGCGACGTCTACATTTCGATGACAACACATTCCGCCTACAACGTAAAAAGGACGATGCTTACCCATATAAGAGACATTTGGAAAATGCTTACAGTTCAGTGCCGCCAGAACTATCCCAGTAATAAATGTAACTATTGATATACTGCTACTCAGAGGGAGGTGTAAGTTTACGATGTATATTCCAAATAAACCTGCAAAGTATGGGGTGAAGTTGGAAATTATGGCTGATAGTGGCACGAGATATATGATCGATAGTATGCCATATCTCGGAAAAGGGTCCACAGGAGGTGCCTTGCCTTTGGGGGGAGTACTTCGTAAAGGAACTTACTCGCAGTATACATGGTACGAACAGACACGTAACCGTGGATAAATGGTTTACAGCAGTACCCCTAGCAAAGCAGTTACTGCAGCAACCATATCAATTGACGCTTTTAAGTACTTTGCGAGCTAATAAAAGGAAAATCCCAGATTAAATGAAACATCGATCGCGAAACGTCAATACATCGATGTTCTGTTATGATGGCCCCTTAACACTTGTGTCATACAATCCAAGACCATCGAAAATGGTATATTGTACGGTAAGTCCCTACTATCTTCTTGCGATGAGGAGGACTCGGTCAACCCCGAAAACAAAAAGCCACGCATGATTGAGTTCTACAATAGCACGAAAGGTCGCGTGGACACGATTGACCAAATGTGCTCAGTAATGTCATACAGCAGAAAAACTAATCGTTTGCCAATGTGTGTCTTCTACGGTATGCTAAATGTATTGTGTATTAACAGCTACTTAATTTACTAACACAATACTTTTGTGCTGGGGTAGTAAGTAATGATTCGACGTGATTTTATAAAGACGATGCATACTTTTGGTAGAACCCTGGCTCGAAATCCGACTGGATATTCGTACCATGCCCATGCACGTAAAAATTCTATTGGGCAGTAGGGAGGTTCGGGCACCCCCTTATTCGATTCGTATGGTAAATGTTTAAAAGCTTCTACTGTAGTACTTTAGATTAGTCGATGGCAGCACCCATAAACCAAGTTTCATATGTAATTTCGTTCAATTGTCATAATTACAGGCGGTTGACGGTTTCGCGCGTTCAAAAATATATATTTTGGTGTGATTTGAAGATGATTAACGAAGTCAATCAACACATGATGTGATAGTGATTACTCTGATCTATAAATGGCACTAAACCGATTCACAAAAAAATACCTGTTGCAATTCTTTTGAGAATTGTGTATATGGGGAGCACTGACTTAGAAGAGATACAAAAAAAATAAAGTAAAAGAAGAGAAAAAAACTCTGAAAAGCTTGAACATTAGAAGGAAGAAAGAAATACCTAAGCTTGATGAAAAATAAGTAGAAGGCTGGAATAGACGTTTTAATTCAAAGGTGAATAGAAAAACAACATTAAAGGCTTCAGCACACCAAACGCGGGACGTGCGCGGTGCGTTCCTTCGACGGGTCCGCGCGTGTTGTATTACATCGAAATGTATCGACGGCACACGGCACATCAAATAAAAGAGCGGGCCCGCCGACGACCCGCGACGCACACGACCCGCGCATCGCGCTCCAATCGACAAACCGACCGCGAGCGGCGACAGCGGGGCGCGTCAGTCGCGGGCGCTTGTTACTTGTATCACTACGGCTGTCATACATATACGTCACACTGACAGCGTCGCGGGAGTTTAGCGGGCGCGCGGGTGCTAGTGTTTGAAAATAATTACAAAATTGTGTTGATTAAAATGGATTCTACGGAGAATATTATTGAATTTGTGCGAAAACATAAGTGTTTATATGACTGCAAAGACAAATATTATAAAAATATAACTTATAAGCTAAGGTTGTGGGAGAAAATCGGACTGGAATTAAACATGACGAGTAAGTAAATACAATATGTATGCATAATATTTTATTAGTACCGAATCAATTATTATCAAAATATGCCACAAACTTTTCCCTGATTTGAAAAGCCACGTTGGATGAACGTTGATTAGTTCATCGGATAGGTATTGTAACGTTCGTTTTTCGCACCGTTACACGTTGTCCATTCTAGACACATATTTTCGATTTTAAAATTTGCCAATCCTTAGAGGAAGCTATTCTGGTAACATTTTTATTGCAAGGGTAACACCTTTGGCAACCCAAGGACGCAAATTCTACATTTTTTGCTTGGATGGTTGGCCACACTGGAGCGTCGTCTTGGCTATGGACAGAGCTCGGCCATTTTGAAGACGTCACTTTCCTGCCAACAGTCGTCATGTGAAGTCGATAATTTTTACTTTTTATTTTAATCCATTCAAATCTGAGTTTTCGAGTAGACTTCTCAAGATGTTGAGGCGAAATTTAGAAGCCGCCAGTCAAGGGCTTTACATATTCGACGTGATTTTACCAAAATAATGGATTTTTTGGCGTGTCTGCCATAACCTAAAAAGAAAAAACGGTGAGTGCGTTTTCTGTTTAGTCAAAATTACGTGATACTCGAAATTCGGACATTCTTTTAAACGGTGGTTTTGTATTGTTTCAGCCACTGGCGTTTTTTTTCTATTTTTTCCTTATGGAGTTTTTTTTACTACACGTTTTGGAGTTATTCTTTCGGATTTTTCTTCCGAATTTACTTTTCACCATGAGTTCACCGTGGGAAGTTGAGGACCGACATCTTGGCATTTCATCGTGCTCTGGAAGGGGAATCTCTTCTCCGCGTCATGATATAAGCACAGGTTTCGTGTCGGAGTAAGGTATTGTCAATTCTTTGTTTTACAATCCGCGCTCCTAGGCACGTGTAACTATAAAAATTTAAAATAATTAATTTCCTTTAAATAAGGGTGCAATAACGATAGCGTGCGATAAAACTAAGATAAGTCACTTTAGCTTACTATGGGAAAGCTTATAAAGCCCTTCAGGCTGTCTACCACATCAGTATAGCTGCAAAAGTCCTTCAGACCTTGCATAGTTGCTAAGATATTATCAAACTAGTATAAAACTCTTCTAAATTGTAACACTGTGTTCCTTCCCGGAAATAAAAGTTGAACTAAACCAAATGCTTCGCTGCTTATTTCAACTTCTCCCCCGCTTGAAGATTAAAAGTACCGAACCTCTACAGCTGCTATTCCAGGTAAATTTTTGTTTATTTTAATATATACAAGGTTACTGCTAATTAACTGGCGATACGCGACAGGCGTGTTGGGTATCGATAACAAAAACTAAAAAAAATGAAAAAAAAATTTTTTTTTTAAAGTTTTTTTTTCAACTTGTCTTTGAGTTATCAATGAGATAATAAGCGATACACAATACTGTATGGTGCTTAGAATCACTAACAAAACAATAAAAAAGAATAATCACTAAGTAAAAGCATCAGCTGTTTTGAATTAAAGACGCTCGCGCACCCACCCGCTCCGTTGCGATCGCTTAGTGATTGAAACGGCGGCCGCCGCTTGATATCGCTGGTTCGAAGTGCAGCGCGCCGCGGAGCAGCGGCGGCGATGTCGCATGTCAGTGTGCTCCGACGTCCATCCATCTTTTGTTTTAGCTACCTAATCTATCCATGAAATTTCATGTCCATCACTCTCTTGGTAAGCGTTACATCCTATCTGCTCATAACAAGCCAAAGGCAATCCCGACATGTAGGTATCTACCTAACTTATTCATCATTAAACTTCTGTTGTCCCCAATAAATAATCTAATCACACCTTTTGTCAAACGACCACTTTTACACTAAAAATAAAACAATTTTAAAAGCGTGATATTCAAAATGTGGAATAACAATGTTCATTATTCATTACCTACATTGAGCTACGATACACAGGTCAATGATTACCTACCATATTATTATACCATAGGTAATTAAAATCAGCTGCTTTTTGTGGATAGGTAAAATACTTTGTAGGTACTACCTACTCACATAAACTTTCAAGAAAATTGAGTAAATAGTAGGTAACTACTTACTTACCTACCTACCTAATTAATGACAATTAGTTGTACATCACATCTTCACAAGAAAAACTATTCCAGCACGTAACTAGTAGGTATAAGGTGCAAAATGACCTATCGGCGATTCGAACTCAAACATACGAAAAACAGTAAACATGTAAAAACAGTTTCTAGTAAGTTACTAACTTGTGTAAGCATGGATTACATTTCCATACAAAACCACGCATGTTATACCTACTTATTTATTAACTACTATGAACGTATTGATCTTAGTAGGTTCCTACTTACACGCTATCTGCGCACAAGTAACGTAGGTACCTACTCACCTAATAAATTAATAAATAACATAGTAGATCTTTCTACTATGTTAATAACGTTAAAAATACACAAACGTTTAACATATGGTTCAATATGATATTAATGCCCCCAGGCTAGCTAATTGGAAAATCTATCGCCAAACACCTAACGGTGTGTTCTGGTAGCTATTCTTTAGAGCCAGTAATTCCAGGATGGCTTATAAGCAATAAAGAAAAAAAAAATTACTCGGCGCAAAGCAAGTACATAAAGGTAGATGATACCTACTTTTTAATTAAATCATAATCGTATCAACTTAAATTTTCCACCACTCCACCCAGGCTATGGACTGGCACGCTGCTTTAATTAGGTATCTCGGAAGTCGTGAGGTAAATAACGCGAACAAGACATTACCCGTTGCTAGTTGGTACCTACCTAGGTAGAAAGTAGATTTTGCAATAACAATGAAACCCAAACATCATTGTTCTAAATAAAATCTCTACAGACAAACTCGTACTCTCTAGCTACATACATACCTACTAATATGTAGTATACCTATGCATGTAGCCTTGATGCACCTCGATGTGACGCACAACGGTCGCCAGTGGCGATGTTTTCCGAGCTTGTCCGATCGCGGGAAGCCCGGCGGCGGCGCGCGTAGCGCATCAAAGATGATAGAAAATAATAGGTAACGTAGGTATTAAGCGAATTTGACGGGGAGGGTGCGGGGGTGCGGGTGCGCAGTGCCGCTGACATGGAATCCGACAAATTATTTTGAAATTAGTTGTTATTGCATCGGGATTGCGTATACACGCGAATCATCATGCCGTACCGATAGTGTGCGTCCAGACTGCGAGCCTAGCGCGGTTGCGACGACGGGTGCGAATTATCAAACACAAGAAACGCGCCTTTGTGTCCATAGTGCAGTGACTTAGGCGGAAGCCTAGCGCGATGGGCTCGAGCGAGACAGCGCGCGTTGTTTTCAAACGTTCGTGTCCGCGCTTTCTGGCCACACTACGGACCTAGCCAACATGCTATTTAAAGCGCGGGTGGCGGGGATATCAAACCAGTCCGGTCTTGTCGCTCGGCGTTTGCGCGTCTGCTTATTATTTGGTTTCATTTAATTACACGTTTTTGTAAAATGGCGTTGAATACTGAACTGTTTATAAGTGCAATTCAATCTAAACCACCTATATGGCAAAGTAAACATGTACACCAACAATAACCGCAGTATTACAAGAAAGTTGTGGAAAGAAATAAAAGAACAATTTCCTGAAAGTGAAGGTAAGTTTAATATTAGATATTACATTCTTAAAAACTGTTCCCAGAAATAATTTGTGAATTTTATCCTAACATTTTTTGCTCTTCGTGATGGATTATTATTTACTCCGAGGTTTCTCTGATAATTTTGATTTTCATTTATTGGCGGGTTAGACAGCACATGATCAATATCCAGATCGACATCGACGTTTAAATCCATTACAACATTGTGCAATATACACGCAGCTTTTATTATAGACAAGGCATTTTTCCTGTTAGTTTCGATAGGTTTTAGTAATATTCTCCATTTACATGTTAAAATGCCAAATGCGCACTCGATTGTTTGTCTAGCGGTAGACAATCTTATATTAAAATTTTTTCTTTCGTTATTAAGTACTCGCTCGGGATAAGGACGCATTAAATAATGTTTCAACGGATATGCTTCATCACCCAATAGGACGAAGGGTGCAACGACATCAGAATTTGCAAGTCTCTTTGGCATAGGAACTTTGTATTTATTTTGTTCTATAAGTTTGTATAGTTTTGATGCAACGAAAGTACCACCATCACTTTGCTTGCCTCGACCGCCAACTTCAACTGCTATAAATCTCCTTTTTGCGTCAGCTACAGCTTGCATAACAATTGTATTTCTTTTTTTATAGCTCCAATGTGCTGAACCACTTTTAGGTGGTTTTTTTATCTCGCAATGTTTCCCATCAATTGCTCCGATGCAGTGGGGGAAATTCCAGGTAGCTTCAAAATCTTCTGCAACAGCTTTCAGACGTTGTTCAGCAAGTGTCGGCATGTGAATAGGAACTAACTCAGTCCATAAAACACGGCATGTTTCGTGAACTATTGATGCAAGGGTACTTTTCCCCATACGAAAACTGTAAGCCAGTGCTCTAAACGGAGTTCCAGTTGACAGAAACCTGAAAAATAAACGTGAATTAAACATATTATTATTGTTACAGAAAAACAACTGCGCAAGAAGTGGAAAAATCTTCGTGATCAGTTTCGAAAAGAAAAAAAGAAATTCCCTACTCCTCGATCTGGTGACGGTGGTGACGATATAGAGAGTACCTGGCCATACTTTCAACTTATGCAATTTATAAACGATGACATAACACCCGAACCCATGACGGGAAATCTGCATGACAGCGATTCGGAATCCATTAACGAGTCCTCTCATAATACTGAGGAGACATTCACTAATGTGACTAGTCCAGGTTCATCAACCAACAGTCGCTCAAATGCGCCAAAGCGCAAAACTGCCTCAGATTATAGAGATGAGCTTATAGAATGCGAACGTAAAAAAATTTCTCTAATAGAACAGAAAATGAGCTCTACTCATGAGCAGCTGGAGAAATGTGACGATTATCATTTTTTCATGAGTCTCCTGCCTCAAATGAAGCAATTTAGTGAATTACAGAAGTTACGAATTCGAAATAAAATGACCCAAGTCATAATAGATGAGACAGAAAGGATGCAGTTTTCTTCTCATCAGGGGTTCGAGGACAATTATAGAGGAGGGTATTCTACCGGAAACTACAATAATTATTAACTTTATGATTACCAACAGCTTTGAACACAACTGTCAGAATTAATTTCTAGATAAATAAAAAAATATAATTATTTAAATCTTGTTTTATTCTTACCTTAGAGTTATGAACAATTTCTCCTTAGGACTAATACTTTTGCGAAAGTTTGTATCTTCTTTGGTTATTTTATCTGATATTTTACTTAAAATGTAGTCAAATGTCGATATGGGCATTCTAGTGTACTCAAAAAATTTTGTAGGATATAATCTCAATTTTTCATACAAATTATAAAATTCACCACATTGTTCTCTGTTTTTATTTATTTCGTGCACACCATCTCTCATGTTGAGCACCTCACATCGTAGGATAGGATTAGTATCTAGTAAAAATACCAAATCGTCGTCCATGGTTTGCAACACCTGATAAAACGTCTAGCCGCTTCGAAAGGTCGCGCGTCACTGTGGCCACCTCACGCCCCCGCATGTCGCACCCGCCTAGGCCTCAGTCACCGCGCATTCAGTGTGGACGCACACATATACGGACATACAGTACACCGACATGGTGATGTGATAGGCTCAGCGCACACCAAGAGCAGAGCAGAGCAGAGCATTTTCTGAGACTATTGAAAAATTAACCTTATGACAATTCCATACATTGCAAAATTAAATACACGTCCAAACTTGATGCTCGACCATGCTCGAGCTTGCAAGATGCGTGTTCGAGTATGTGTTGTGCAAGCGCGAGCGCGCTCGAGCCGCCCGCCGCCGCGCCGCCGCGCGCCGCTCGCGGTCTCAGTATTGCCACAGCGAGATTTACTGTTGGACGTATGTTCGGCGCGGCTGGCGCCAGTTGGAAATTATGGACGAAGAAAAATTGATCGGCTTGGTGCAGCGTTTTGAATGTTTGTACAATATATCGAGTCCAACATACAGCGATCGGATGTTAAAAGCCAATGCTTGGGAGAGAATCTCTCAAGAAATGGGAAAACCAGGTAAGTTTAAATGAGTAATTGAAAATGGATTTAATCTCCTTTTGCACAAATACCTACATAAAAATAAAGGAACATTTTACGGAACAGCGAATTCATAACCAGTAAATACAAAAGGCTGCTTTTCAACCGACTTAAAAAAAGGAGTAGGTTCACAATTCGAGTGTATGTTACGCGATAGCTCCGTCAATTTTGAACGGATTTTCATTTTTTTGTACATTTTAGATTAGGTATTTGTGCAAATTTTCTTTTTAGTACAGATTAAAATACAGGTTAATGACTAGGTAGGTACGGCAACTTAGGAAAATTATTATTTTTAATCAATACAATATTTATTCATTTTGTTTACAGTTTGCTAACCTAATTAAGTAGGTTATATCAAATTGTTGGAGATCACGTCGTCAGTTTAAATTTAATTACAGCGATTAATTATATTATCTTGCCAGTTAACTGATCCAACTTCTGAATTAAAATATTCTTTGAATTTATCTCGGACCCCCATACTTGTAGTTATACTTGATAAGTTGTTTTCATCCAGCGATTGAAACTGTTCAAAAATAGTATCTTGCGGGAGTGGCGGCGGGGTAGTGTTGTGTGAAAGTATCTGTTGTGATGCTGAGGGAATTTGGTCTTTATCGATGAGGAAATTATGCAAACAAGTACAAGCCAAAATTATCATATCAAGGTGATGAGGGTGCAGTTTTTGCAATCTCTGAAAAATTTCAAATTTTTGTACCATTATCCCGAATGCACATTCTACTATTTGTCGAGCTCTGCTAAGTCGATAATTATATATTTTTTTCTCTCGATCGCCTCTAATATCATTTCCAGGATAAGGCCGCATTATATTTTTGCATAAAGGAAATGCTTCATCAGCCACAAATACGTGTGGCATTTCTTGATTTGTATCTGGTAAACACTTGTTCTGGGGTATATTGAGCGTTCCATTATGTAATTTGTTCCCTAACCGAGAATTTGAGAAAATACCGCCATCGCTATTGCGTCCGTATGCACCGACATCAACCACAACGAATTTGCAGTTGGCATCTACAACTGCCAATAATACGGTACTAAATGTCTTTTTATAATTGAAATATAGGCTTCCGCTATTGTGTGGTGACCGTATAACTACATGTTTTCCGTCAATAGCACCGATGCAATTAGGGAAGTTCCAAATATTTTTGAAACCTTCTTCGATCTGTGACCAGGTTTCCGAAGTTGGCTTTGGCATCACTAAAGGCTGCAATACTTTCCTAATTACAGCGCACGTTTCATGAACTATTTTACGGATTGTACTGAAACCCATGCGGAAATTAAAAGCCAGTGATTTAAAACTACTGCCGACGGTCAAAAATCTGAAAGAAAAAAGCATAATATTTAAAATATAATGTTCATATCTATATCTATACATATAATAAAACAGTAAAAATGGCGTGTCTGTACATTTAATATATTTACAAAATAATCAATGAGGGGGGTTTAGGAACAGTAATAGAACACAAATCGCCAACAAAACAATTGTCTGTTTGTCTGTATGTCTGTTTGTCTGTATGTACGCGCTAATCTCTGGAACTACTGGACGGATTTGAATGAAACTTTTTTTGTTGTATAGCTATTAAGTCTAGGCAACATACAGGCTGGCGGAAGCTAGTATTTAATATACATAAATTTTTTTATTAGTTTCAGATTGTCAAAGATGCTGGAAGTTACTTCGGGATAATTTCAGAAGGGCTATAAGTACGAGAAAATTCAAAAGCGGTTCTGCTGGCGGTAGGCGTCGTCCAATAAAATATGAACAGTTAATGGAGTTTTTGAAACCACATCTCCAGCACAGAAAACAAACTTCAAATTTAGACTCATCATCAGAAGACACACAATCTTCAAATTTACAGTTAACATCAGACACTGATGAGACACGACAAAATGAATCTTCTAGGCCATCATCCCAAATGACCAATTATTCGCAGCCTAAGCTAGGACGGGCTTCGGATATTCTTGAAAAATACATTCAGAGTAAGGAACATGAGCATCCTGTAGATAGTTTTTTTAAAACAATGGCAGCTACTGTGAAGAATCTTCCTGAGAGGATGCAAGCACGTATAAAAAGGGATGTATTCAAAATTATAAACAATGCTGAAATCGAATATTACGATGAACATGTTACTAAACGTGCTTCAATTCAATCAATCCGAACGTCTTCGTATGATGTAGACGATAGCGAAGACAGCAACTTTTCTCCGTACATACCATCAAAACAGACCTCTAATATATCGGTTCCTCAGTATACATACACTCCATCAGCAATCACTCCTAGCACATCCAAATTTAATCCCAGTCCACAAGTAGAGTTTTGTGCCATTTCCGATCAAACAAAAAATTACACTTTCAAGGAAACATCTCAAACATTCATACCATCAGCAATCACTCCTAGCACATTCAAATTTAAGCCTAGTCCACAAGTAGAATTTGTTACGATTTGCGATCAACCAAAAACTTATACTTCCAATGAAATAACTGAAACATGCACGCCATCAACAATCACTCCTAATCCGTACACCCCAAATTTTTAACAAGTAACTAAACCGTACATTGCAACTCAAAATCACTCTGCGTTTTCTTAATTATAATAAAAAAATATTTGATTAAATAAAAAACATTGTAACTATTACATAAATGCTGTAACTTTTGGTAAATAATAATTATAACTATGCAAATCAAGAGTTTTTGTTTTACTCACCTTAAACATATGGTAAGCCGTTCCTCAACAGAAATGCTAGGTCGATAATTCGTATTGTGTTTTTGAATATGCGGGCGTAGCAAATTGACTAAAATTTCAAATTTTTCGTAGTTTACCTTATAATAGTCATAAAAATGAACACCTCTTAATGGTAAATTCTTACACAATGTATAATATTCGCCTAAGGTACATCTTTCCCGCCACGTTTCTTCTACCCATACTGTTCTTCTCATTTTATGACGTCTTATTTTATTTACATATTCTTCATGTTCCTCTTCCTCTGCCAAAAGGGCGATAACTACTAAGTCCCAATCGACCATATTGAACACGTCTGCCAACGTCGGGTTTTGGCATCAAACTGATCGTGCACGCCCGCCTGGCAACCCAAAGTATTTTCAACGGAGCATGCTCACGGAGGAGCGAGCATGCCGCCTGCATGGTCGAGCAGTCAAAATATTGCTCGATCATACGCGAGCATTTTGCAGTTCGGTGTGCGCTGACCCTTACGCGGCAAGTGGGTGTATTTTGGACGCTGCACGTGATATGTACCGTCAAATGCACCGATTTGAACCGGTACCAGCGAGAGGAACCATACTGGGGGCCGTTCAGAGGTTGCGGGACTTCGGGGTTTTCCGACGTCCAAATGTCGATGCTGGTCGACCACGTGGTGATGCTAGGCTGGAAGAAGAAATCATAGAGTACTTCGATGATAATCCCATGGCCAGCACCAATGATGCAGCGCAGCAGTTCGGGGTCAGCCAGTACTTCGCGTGGCAATTAGTGCGCGAAAGCGGTAAACATCCTTACCATTTCAGGAGGGTCCAAGAACTGCTTACTACTGATTTTACGCCAAGGTTGGAGTTCTGCAATTGGCTGGTGGAAGAGCCACGGAACATACTGTGGACCGATGAGTCCACATTTTCCAGGGTTGGCATCTTCAACCAGCATAATGCACATTGGTGGGCCAGCGAAAATCCACACGTCACAATGGCAGACCATTTCCAGCATCGGTTTTCTGTCAATGTCTGGGCTGGCCTGCTGAACAATGTGGTTCTTGGGCCAGTTTTCCTGCAGCGACTCAACGGTGCTTCTTACTTGAGCATGCTTCAGGACGACGTCGAACAACTGTTAGAGGAGGTCCCACTGCGTAACGTAGTGAATCTCTTTTATCAGCATGACGGGGCACCAGCTCATTACTGTCGGGCAGTGCGCGAATACCTCGACAGAACATACCCTGGTAGATGGGTTGGACGCGCTGGCCCTGTTGCTTGGCCTGCTCGATCGCCGGATCTAACTCCGATGGACTTTTATGTGTGGGGAAGGGTAAAAGACCTTGTTTATCAAAACCAAATGGACACAATACGTAGTGCGGATGAACTAAAAACGCGGATAATTAGTGCATTTGATGCGATAAGAAGTGATCAGAGTGCTGTGCGGAATGTTCAGGAGGACATATTTCGTCGTGCGAACCTGTGCATTCAGCAGAATGGTATGCACTTCGAACATTTAATGTGAGTACGTACCTACTTCTAGTGTATGTAGAAACATTTTCAGTGTAAATAGTAGTAAGTGTAAATAGGCTGATTGATTCAATTATTGTAAATACCTACGTGTGATTCAAATTTTTAAACACGCCACGTTGTTCTAAGTGCCAATAATCAGTCGTTTATTTCGTGGATACGGAAACTTGACTTTATTGGTAGGTACGTAGCTAGCGAGTTCGATTTTTAACCGACCCCCAAAAAGAAGGAGGTTCTTTGTTCGTAGGTATGTTTTTTTTGTGTATGTTCATCGATATTTTTGCCAATTGTGAACCGATTTCAATAAATACTTTTTTAGTTCGAAAAAGTGTACACCCGGCGTGGTCTCATTTAAATTTCATCAAAATCGGTCAAGTAGGTTTTGAGTTACACTCCAATAACTAAAAAGTGTAGGTACCTACGCCTAACTTGATTTGTTTGTTGACAGTAAATTACAATCGGTCCCGTAAGTAGCGAGGGTCACTGAAAAGGGAGTTTTTTTAAAATTAGACTTCAACATTAAAAAAGATTTAAAAGACTTGTCGAAGTTTGTACCATGCTCACAATATTGTGAGAATAGGTACTTTTGAACTATCATGATAGGTACCGACTTCAAGAAGTTATTTTACACTTTGTAGTGTTGACGTCGTCGGTTCCATTTTTGGTAAAAAATAATTGTATGTAGAAGTTTTATTTAGAACAATCATCTTTGGTACAGAAAACGTTTCCCTTGGGTTTCATTGTTATTGCAAAATCTACTTACCTACCTAGTACCTACCCTACAGGTAATGTCTTGTTCGCGTTTTTTACCACAGAAAAAATACTTACAGCAGCGTGCCAGTCCATAGCCTGGGTGAAGTGTGGTGGAAAATTTGAGTTGATACGATTATGATTTTAGTCAAGTATGTTGGTATCAATCAAGCCCGATTGTAAAATTCTCTAAATTAAGGTAGTCCTTATTATGTCCGTGTTTAAACTCAAATTCGTACAAAAAATTAGACGGCATGTAATTTGATGCTCACTAACTAAAGTCAATAAGGCCTACAATCGAATAGTACAATATTTTTTTTTAATTGTTATACTAATGGTGAAGTGAATTTGATTATTAGTGTAAAACATCATAATATCTACCAAAAATTAGAAATGTTTTAAAATTTTGTCAAAACCGCATCGGGCTCATTGTCTACCTTTATGAACGCGCCATCATGTTTTTTTGACAGCTACCGGAACACACCGTTAAGTGTTTGGCGATAGATATTCATTTCTAATTGAAAGTAGTAGCTAGCCAGGCGGGCATTAAAATCAAATTGAACCATATGTTAAATGTTTGTGTATTTTTAACGTTACCTACCAATTTTTTCATTCGATTGAGTTCGAATCGTTGACTATCGTGCCGATAGGTAAATGAACCTTAGACTACGTGGTTTTCTTGTGAAGATGTGATGATATACCTACTAGGTAGTAATTGACTTTAATTAGGTACCTACCTACTACTTAGGTACCTATCTTGAAAATTAATCTTAACAAATTGGTGTGAGTACCTACAAAGTATTCTACCTATCCACAAAAAGCAGCTGATTTTAATTACCTATGGTATTAAAATCAGCTGCTTACCTATGGTAGGTAATCATTGACCTGTGAATCGTAACTCAATGTAGGTAATGAATAATGAACATTATTATTCCAAATTTTGAATGAATTTTTTTTTAATTTTTTTTAGTTTTTGTTATCGATACCCATCACGCCTGTCGCGTATCGCCAGTTAATTAGCAGTAACCTTGTATAAATATATAAACTTTTTGTGAGGTGGCTCCAGGCGCCCGAACTTATACTTTTATCAATTTTCTAGATAACTTAGTGAGATTATCACTTTACAGGAGCGCTCACATACATATTTTTTAGACATTACATATACTTACTTAATATAACTTGTAATTGTTTATTTTTTTACTACAAGGTACTATTCAAAACTTCATTATTTTACTTTGTTGTATTTTACTTTATTTCGGTTGGCTTACATAAACCTTACCCTAACAAACTTTATATTATTACAATTGGCTTTAGCGTACTGGTACATGAAGCGTAAAATCATATTTTTCTATGATATATTCACATGAACTTAGTAATAAAAAATCATTTATTACAGTATCAGTGCAGATTCTTGTGTAGATTGTACGGGTGTTGTACTGATGGGAGTTTGATTTGCGAGTTCAGTGCTGGACTCTGGAGTATTTTGATTAATATGGCCATCCTTTATTCTCACATAATTATGTAAGCAGCATGTAGCTTTGACAACGTGGATGGCTGTTTCGACTTTGCATTCCATTGGCCTATGGAAAACTCTCCACTTTTCTGTCAATATACCAAACACATTTTCAACCATGCGACGTGCCCGACATAGTCTGTAGTTAAATCGTCTTTTGCTTTCATCATTTAAAGTTGCTGTTTTTGGATAAGGTCTCATTAAGAAAGGTTTCAAAGCAAAACCTTCGTCCCCTATCAAGACATGAGGCACAGGTTCTATTGATCCTGGCAATGGTTTTGGAGGCAAGATTTCTCTCCCAGAAACATGGTCACGGTAAAATATCGAGTATTCGAATATACCACTGTCACTATGACGTCCATAACTGCCAATATCAACGACTAAAAATTTATAGAACGGGTCGGCTATTGCAAGCAAAACTATTGAAAAATATGACTTATAGCAGAAATAGCTTGACCCACTGTTTGATAGGCATTCTATTTTCACATGCTTTCCATCAATACTACCAACACAGTTACGGAAATTCCATATTTCACGGTATCCTGCTTCGGATTCCCTCCATATTTGTTCTGTTGGCGATGGCATATAAATAGGCTGCAATTTATTCCAAATTGCTTCACATACTTCTTTTATAATTTTGGAAACAGTACTGCGTCCAACTCTAAATGAAAATGCAATAGTTTGAAATGAATCTCCTGTTGATAAGTACCTAAAACAAAAAAAAAATAAGTACATATGTTTTTAATTTACAGGAAATTCAGTTAAATCTAAGTGGAAGAGTCTACGTGACGGGTATATGAAATATAAGAAGCAAGTCATGGGAGATACTGGGTCTGCCAGAAAACACATAAGTTATGTGTGGGCTGAACATCTCAGTTTTTTGGACGATATATTAAAGCCACGTTCAACAATATCAAATGTCAGTGCCAGAACTGAACAAAATAGTCAGACACAACAAGCACAGTTTGCACTGCCAGGGCCAAGCTTTGAAGAATTTAGAGAAGATGCTTCACCGACACAAGACTCCGAATTGTTTCAGCCACCATTTATCTATTCAGCTAATACATTGTCATCGCCTACAGCAGTCAGATCATTAAACACCCCTACACCTTCAGAGAATAACTCAAATAATAACATGATTTTTTGCCCTTCTACACTATTGCCTCTGGCAACACCGGTAACAGCAAATACTACTGCAACTCAAAGAGCAAAACAGAGTGAGTCAGACTTGGATAGAATATTACATTATTTGAGAAACAAAAAGAAGGAAGTACATGATGGAACCGACTACCTGTTTTTAAGTTATGCCTGTACCTTTAAGAAATTATCTGTACGCAAACAAGCTCAGTTGAAAGTTCAATTAGCAAATTTATTTGCTGAGGCAGAACTGAGCGAAATGCCCAATCAAACCAACACCTCGACAGAAGTTTTACACTTCTTCAACACATCTGAAGATCCAGTAGTAGAAGTAGTAAATATTGGTAGTGTAAGCAGCCCCAGTCCAGAAGATCTCAGTTTCCACCCATAATTATATTTTACCTAGACATTTTATATTTGCAAGTGTTCGGGAAGTTGTGCCTGGTGGTATGCAATACGTACATACTGGTACTTTAAATTTCATGCTGCCAGTACTTTCAGTTCCGCTCAATATGATTATGCACGAAAATTTATTTTCTATTTTGTTCACTAGTTCAAACATTTTACTTTAGTTTATATTAATATTTAGATATTAATCTCGACTAAAGTATGTTTGTATACATACTCAAATAATAATAAGAAACATAGTCTTGCTGTATTGTGTATTACACCTTGTTATAATGCATTAATTGATCATAGATAATTTCATAAATCTTTTAGAAGGTATCTGGTATTGACAAACAATGAACAAATGTTAGATGCAAGTACAAATTATATACTATAAAACTAAATTCAATGAAAGATAAGTGTAGTTACCTACTTCTTTAATTATATTTAGTTTATGTGCAAATTAAAGGCTGTGATTTTATATTATTGTATAAGAGTTAAGTACGAGTATCTGCTAGATTGAGTTTTACCTAGTGGATACCTAGTTATTAGTTTATGTGAACAGTTGTTTGAGTTAGAAAGTATCTTAATATAACCTTACTTAAGGTCAGTAGCAAAAATCAGTTTAAAGTTTATTGTTAACATAGTAATATAAAACAAACATAGTCTTGCAGTAATGTGTACCTGAATGTTTTGTTAAATAATTTTAGAGTGATATGTGTATACACACCATATAGTATAATAATTATGTTACTTGAAAATAAATATGTGCGTTGATAGTGTTTTAGCAGCTATAAGTTGTGGAAAAAAAGTTTATGAAAGAAGTACATAATTAGTTACTTCTTTATTTATGTACAAATTTAAATCTGTGATTTTATATTAAGTTTTAATTAGTAGAGACCTTGTTATAAATATATAGACATGTTTGTAATTTAGACCACTTCAGTATGTAACTAAATATCTACTGTCTATTTTTAAGTCACATTAAGTTAGAGACAAACAAAAGTTACAAACGACAATAATAATAACAAATAATATGGTTTTCTTTCACTAAAACATCTATTTTTAGCAGCAAATAAGCAAAAGAAAAATTTCATCTCCAGCATTCCATTTTGGCACCATGTTGGATCTCGAAGTATCAAACTGTCTCGAATTATCATCCGATGATGAAAATGAAGATGCTCATTGCTACCAAGATCAAAGATCTATTCAAATCAAATATAGAGTAAATCGACATCAAAGAGAGGTCTTTCCACCTGATTCTGGGAATGAAAATGTACCTGCTATTCAGGAATATACTGGAATATAAGACGAGGAAGAACAAATTTCTACCACTGCCAATTCTTATGTTGTTCTCGTGGGTGAGTCGAAGATGGAACATCTTATTTTTTTAGAGATTTTTGAATGTCTTACGCTCAAGCAGAACATTCCATGGAGACATAGAGAAATGGAAAACCACATAACTAACTTTTGATCCCGTCTTACAGACGCCAATAGAATACTACCATCGGTATGTTCCTGGAGGGTTATTTCATGTGATGGCTGTAATGACAAACTTATATGCAGTGCATTCATAAAGAAACAGGTTCAAAGGCAAATGAAATTGAAGTGTTTGGTTTACATATGGCTACAGGGATATTCAATTACCCTACTTTGAAAATGTACTGGGAAACCAACATAAACGTTAGCCTTTCCACCGAAAATATCTCCAGGGACATTATTTTATTTATTTGTTACTAAATACATAATTCATTTATAATAGAAATATTTAAAAAATAATGGCTTTTATTTGTAGTGTAATCATACATTACTCATAGAATCACATAAGCCTTATGTCCACTTTTGTTCACATAAAGAAAAAATAAAATTTCTAATAAAATAAACTAACAAGTTTTTTTAACTTTTTTTTTATTTAAGTTTTTTTTAATGGATCTCCTAAAGTTATATTTTATCTGTATTATTTTTCTTACATTAATATAAACAAAAAAATATTTTTTAATTAATAATATCATATGTGTCACCTAATATCTATAAAACTAACAAATTTAAAAACGTTGCGCCAACCCTTTATAAGGCAGAGGTAATATTTTTCCCACCAACTCTTTCCAATATTTTTGGCTTAGATTGTAAAGGTACGGTTTTTATTCGTATGGCAATATTTCAATTGACTTTTAATTCAATATTTTTATCTATGGTGATGACAGGTCGCCATACTTTTTTTTCTTCGGTTGACGTTCTCAATGTGAAAAACTGGTGAATTTTTGTACTACAAGATAAATCTTTATAAATCTTCATTTTCTGCGATTCAAAAACGGTAAGACGTTATTATTTCTAAAGATAAATGTTAATTCAATTAAAATTTGCATAATTTGATTATATGGGTTGGTTGTGGTGGGAAAAATATTCCCTTTGCCTTGGCACATGTAAATGTTATTTTTTTTGTTTCTTGTAGATTTGTTCGAAAATGAGTAGAAAGATACTACAAGATTTGGATATAATCAACGAACTAAATGAGCTTTATGGTTTACCCGACGATCCCGAAGTGTCAGATGACAATTTAGAATCTGATGAAGAGACTATCCAAATAAGTACCGCAAAACTTCAAAGGATCTTAGAAAACTTTGATGAGCCTAACGATGGACCTTTACCACCTACACCCGATCCACCTAACAGTCCAGCATCCCTTGAAATTCAACCCTCTGTTGAATGTCAACCTAAACCATCAGTCGAAAGTGATCGCCCTAGACGAGTAGCAAGAGCCCAAGATTTACCAAGTTCTACTAGTACGCAGCAGACTACTTCAAGATCAGCATCTCCAGTAGATAATTCCCATTCAGATTCAGAAACTGACGATTCAGATGGCGAAGAGGAAACATGGAAAAAGACTAAGTGGACCACCTTTCGACCGGACCCTAGCGTTTACGATGAAATTCCATTGCAGCCCGAAAATATGTTTAGCAGCCGTATTAGACCTGTGACTTTGTTCGAAAAATATTTTACTGATGAGGTATATGAGTTGATAATATATCAAACAAACTTATATGCTGAACAGAAGAATGATGCAAATTGGACAAAATTAGATAAAAAGGAACTGAGGGCTTTCTTGGCTATTTTTATAATAATGGGGTACAACATCCTGCTTTCGATGGACCTTTACTGGTCTACAGACCCTGGATTCCGAGTAGACGAAATCGCAGGCATTATCACTATAAAACGTTTCAAGAAAATATTGCAACATTTACATCTAAACGATAACACCCAAATTCCAGAAAGGTCAAGTGAGAACTATGACAAACTATACAAAGTTCGCCCGTTGTTGGATCTTATAAATCACGCTTGTCAAAAGAATGCCAAAGATTCCTCATCTCAAAGTATTGATGAATCTATGATTTTGTTCAAAGGGCGGTCTTCGATGAAGCAGTATATGCCCCTCAAGCCCATCAAAAGGGGTTACAAAGTATGGTGCCGATGCGATAGTAATACTGGCTACTTATACGAATTTTACATCTACACTGGAAAATTAGAAGTGGGTACAGAAGAAGGATTAGGATTCAAAGTTGTGAAGATGTTGACAGAGAAACTGATAGATAAAGCATTGGAGGAATTTCATGTCATTGTGACATTTGATAATTTCTTTTGTGACTACAGTATAATGCAATATCTTTATGAGAATGGCATCTTTGCTACAGGAACCGTACGAAGGCACAGAAAAGAGCTGCCCAAACTTGTAAAATCTAACCCGAAGCTTCAAAAAGGGCAGTACAAATGGAGAGTCAAGGGCAATGTACAGATCGCGCGGCGAGAGTTTAGCTTTGACCGTTATTGCGCAGAAATCAAAAATTGGGTATCAACGGGCAATTAGCGGGGTGCGGGGCGGGTGTGTAAGCGCATGCGGTGCTCTGATTGGCGCTCCAATCGTTCCCTGCCTCTCGCATCGATACGACGTACCGCGCACTCATGTTGTACAGTCACGTTCACAAGTGAATTGCTATTTTCGTTAATTGTTTATTGTTGTCGATTGTTATTATTTGTTGAGTTTGTTTGTTTAAGTTTGTCAGTTAAGTTTTTTTTGTTAAATATTAAAAAGTGATTTGAAAATGCGTAAAAAAAACATTGTTTTAAAAAGGCAAGCACGGAAAATGATATATGACGTGAATTGCTTTTTAAAGAAAGAAGCTGACGAATGTATCGATTCATTGAAGCAAATTCGAAGTCAGAATGAGGAAGTTGCTTCTTTACTCAGTCAGTCGGAGAATAACCAAACTATACAGACTATGCAGGTAATGGAAACGGAAACTGTTTCTAAATTAAATTGTGTAGTCAGTAAATTAGCTAAAATTCAAAAACGGACATCGGAGGCCACTAAGACTTCAATTGGCACTGTAAAAAATATCGTTAATCAAGCCAAGAGTTCCGTTTTGCTAATTATTTTCAGAACACCTGGAAAAAAACGTCCCAGAGCTAAACCAGTTACGAATATTGATAATTTTGACCAAGGTGTTATAAAAAGATGTATACACAATTTTCACAAGACGAATAATGAACTTCCCACCATTGGGAAACTAAAAAAGAAACTTGAGGAAGATATAAACTTTAAAGGGTCAGAAACAAGTCTTCGTGTAATTGTAAAGGAGTTAGGATTTCGCTGGAAAAAACCAGAAAACAACCGTAAATTACTAATAGAAACATCGAATATCCGATTACAACGCATTGAATATTTACACATGTATATACCGAGTGATAGGAGGTGACATGTATAATGAATAACATGATAGTACGACACCGTATCAGTGTGCATAAGTACGTTTTGATACTGGATGAAGCACCACTTAGTTCCTATTGAGTTCACATGTGCATTGAAAACGTATAGAAAATAACGGATAGTGCATTAGGCAAAAGAGGAGGGAAGGACAAATAAATACAGAAGAATGTGCCATCCTTTTGAATATACCATCTGGCAACCATATATCTGTGCAGTAATCCTACAACTAACAGTACTGCGTATGGTTTGAAAGTTAATGTTTAGTAGGTGTTTAAAGAAATTGCTTGATAAACGACTCTAAAGCTCATGTCTGATTTGACGGCATAAAGTTTAAGTGTACTGCAACTCTTCTAGGCTTGGTTCTTGCCATCAGGTGTGGAACATGCGTATGTTTCACTAGCTAAAGTGACGTATGGACGTGAAATATTAGTAAAACAAAATAAACATGCTTACTTAATTCAGGGTTCCCATGGAATAAATTCGTAAGTGCGAATTGAACTTTGCCACCAAATTCATGTTTTATTTTAGATTCTTTGAATTCGTAGTACAGCTTGCCGTCTCGCATCTTGTCTTCAAATTTAATATTGGCTTTGATTATTATGTCAGCTGAAAGGAAATAAATACATGGTTTAGTTAATTTGCTATCGTGTCTTTAGTTAAATTAAATGTGTATCCATTTTATTTAATTTCTTTAATTCTTTTTAGAACAAATGTATTTCAATTGTCTTGATACTCAGCAGTCTTTTGTGTACAAGTTCATTTTCTACAAATACTGCCGTGCGATTCTCTAAGAGCAAACATCGTTGCATCTTTGACAGCATCCGTGAAACAAATGACGAGATGACAAGAAACGTTAGAAAAGCAACCTTCCGTACAAGGGCGATATCTCAATGTGTTTGACATCGGTGAGCTCGTCGACGAGCGCAACGACGAATCATTAGAGAATCACACGGCAGGTTGTAGTAGATATTCTGTTTCTAAATATTAGCGTAGTAGTAATTATTTTTATTGAATACATTATAACTTATTCAGTACTTAAACACTTACGTTTTGGAATCTACGAATCTACGAAAAAATCTTGAATAATAGCACAAGAATAAAGAACCAGGCAGAATTAAAACTTCTTATTGTTGTAATGTATGTACAAATAATGGTAGAAAAACGAAAGAGATTTATTTTTTTGTATATACAAAGGACCTTGTCAGGTCTATAATATATAGTATAATATCAATCAATCAATCAATCAAATGTTTATTTGCTAGAATACAGATAGGTACATTTTCAATATCCAGGAAGGTTTTTTTGGAAAGGGTTATCATCGCCAAGTTCGGAACCACGATAGTTCGAGAAAAATCGTGAAAGGAGAGAGACATTACCTCTATTTATAAGAAAATAACAACTGTAACAATATTTAATTTTTTACCTTTGATGGAATCGGAATGATTTTTCAAAAAAACTTCTTGTATTATTGGACTAATGAAGTATGTGTCTGATAAATATCAATCTTTGCAAAGAAATGTATTACTAAAATTAGTGGCAAAACTCCAGACGTCTTTCGTTATCACCTGGATAAAAGGTTTGAACAATTCGGCCATAACGATTGCACTTGTATTTATGTATTGAAACTGAAACACTGCAAAAAACTTTTGAAATAAACTATTTCCTCCGGGAAACTTGAAGGTTCGTTTCTGCTTCACGAGTTGAAGCACTATGAGCTTCGAAAAACGTCAATATTGCCAGTTCTTAATATTCGCTGGCGATTCGTAGATTTCGTGTCAATGTTTTTTGTAACATCCAGTCGTTTTTAAATTACTCACAATAGTTCTAAGAACTTTTCCTGAGGGAAAAGAGCGCTGTGTGCTGTAGCTGTAGTAGTATTTGTTTTGTGATAGCACGTAAGTGCGTGAACTACGCTTCTACTATTTTAAACATAGACTTCCATCAAATCAAATCGTTCACTATTTAATAAATCCATTCTTACAAAGTTGTTTCTATTGAGATAAACCAACATAAATAACTCAATACTGATCATTATTATTCGAAAAATCATAAGTGGAATTCTACTTTCATATATTTAGAATCAATAAAAAATATTTTATTTGTGAATATCATCACAGTATCCCACTAATAAGACAAATGAGTTTCACACACAATGACTAAAAAGTGTAAGACGCTGTAAAAATAATAAAATAGTAAAAATTTACTATTTTCTTAAATTTTTCGTAATACTTTTTTTTGCAAAGATTGATCTTTATCAGCAACAGAATCCATTAGTTCAATAATGTGTGTCTTTTTTGAAAAATTATTCGGCTCGATTTCCGTAAGAAGTAAAAGATTAATAAAACTAAATATGCAGTTATTGTTTTATTATAAATCGAGGGCATATCTACTTTCACGATTTTTCTCTAACTCTCGTGGTTCCGGACTTGGCCATGACCGCCCTACTAAAAAACCACCCTGTACACAATACTCTATACATACAGTAATAGGATTTTAAATTTAGTCAACTCTGACACACTGATTCTCTTTCTGAAGAAAGATAGCTGGTTTCGCTAAGTGTAGGAAAAATCCATTATTATATGAAAGTGAAACTGAAAATGACATGTATGGCAATAGAACACATAAAGCGTTAGAAACTTTTTATTATGAAATGAAATTAACAGATTTCCATTTCAAAGACTTCGCATGGAATAAGGTTATACAGAACGATGATATCTTCTATACAAATTCTTAGTCAGTCGTTCACCGTGAAGAAGTAACATACACACTCACTCACTCTTGCACTCATTCTCGTACTCAGGACTATCGGAAATACGTTTGCGTAAAGGTAAAACAGATCAAGCTCTGAAATGTTCCAATTGCGAGGTTGCACCAACCAAAAAGTTCTGCATAAAATCTTGCAAAGCGATTAAGGTTAATAAGGTTAATACGCTCGTTTCCTGATAATAATAAAAAGCAGAATCTTGAAACATCTAGTGCAACGAAACAGATCAAATATGTACTATGAAAAAAATTCTTAGGTTAGAAATGGAATAGGAAAAGAATAATAACCCAATAGAATGCATGAATATAATTCGCTTTCTGCTGTAAAAAATCGTAAATAGGTCCACGAAAATAAACTTTCACGTCCAAACTCTCAGAATTTCTAACGATAACACTACATTTTTTTAGGTAAGCTAACGGATAATACTTAAATAGTAACCAGCAGTTTTTTCAATTGTGTCGAAAAAAATAAAGATACCATACAAAATTAATGAATTTTCGCATTACATCGTCCAATATAAAAAGCGATTTTCAACCTTACGTAAAGCTTCGTAAATTATTTTAAAATTGGGTTTGGACCGCGCCTTAAGTATAGCCTCTGTCAATATAATCAAACTTATCTTGTCTATAATGTATATATATATGGCAGATAGGCCGCTGCTGACTGCCACGTATAGACGATGGTTGGCTATAGCCACCTAAATAGTTTTATTTAATTTAAATTAATTTAATTTTTTTTATTATTTATTGTAATTTATAAATTTTTTTCTTGTCCCGTGGATCTCGTGTCTGATAAATAAATGATTATTATTATTCAAAAAATTTCACGAATTTCATCCGGTCCTTACAAAGGCATAAGTGGGGCTGTAGCGAACACTTAGAGGCCTGTTTGGTATAAAAATGCAGAGTATCAAAAACAGAAAGAATGTTGGATGAAGGGTAACATGGTACTTATAACTATTACAATAATGGGTAAAATGGCCAGGCTATTGATATGAACTTATTAGTGATAAGGAAGATACCTAGTAGGATATGGATGAGACTACGGCACCTGCCAATTTCAGTCTCATTTTAAAAAAATTGGGCAGGTGGTGACTTGCCATCCACTAAACCCCCCATAAAGGCCACCATAAGTGGTGTCAAAAGGGGCAACGTTGGTGTGGGTGATTATTATTATTATTATTATAACTTTAACCTCCATTTATTATGCTATGGATAGTTCCTTATTCACAGTAAAACCTATTGGCAATCTTACAGGCTTCATTTTAATTCAACTTATTAGCTTATTGACGTAATGTGATTGTGCTGATTGTTTATTTATACATAAAACGATCAAAAACCTCGTATTCAAGGTTATTTCATACGTTCTATGATAAAAAGAAACAACAATAGTAATAGTCGACCATTTAAAAAAATAATTACTTAGTTCAACTTTACATTAATTTAAAACTTTACAAACTTTAAATTAATATGAAAAAAGTATCATAATTCTGTTACGTACGTAATACGTTTTTGTTCAGTTTGATTTAGCATACTGAATTATATTCATTGACATTGAAAATAACGTTTAGGATCGCCAAATTTCGCTTAATTTATTATAAAAAGATGCTATTAAAACTTGTTTTTGATACAATATTATGATAACAGTTATATAAACGCACGTAAATTCACGTCTCTGGTATGCAAAGGCTTAAAAGAATTTGAAAATAAGTCGGGTTGATCCGATATGAACTCGTATAGTAAATAGTGCTCAAATCAACCATGCGACTTTGTGTTGTAGCACATCATATTGAAGAGATACATCAATTGTGATAGTATTTAACAGTCTATCGTGAAAGTGATCCCAATTACTAAAGCATTAGTTTTAAAGCTATGCCATCTTATAACTGATATCGAGAAATATACCCCTTTAATCTGCATTCTAGGACGTAGAGCGTCAAAGATAATTGATTATTTTTATGCACACACGGTCTTCATGTCCCAAACTAGGCAGATATATGTTATATGCTATGGTAACCTGATGATTGTTATACACAGTTATATACATATACACACTCAAACACAGATCAAACAGACATGTTCATGCACACAAAATATGTTTAACCTGTCCGGGGATCGAACCCTGGACCAGCAGCTCAGTAGGCAGGGGTCTACTAACTGCGCCAATCGGCATGTTTGTTCATTAATTAATTGATAAGGGCATGGATAATAAAATTATTATACTTTCTTTTTTTATTGTAATTGGTTCAGTTCAGGGTATAAATAAATTGAATTAAAGTTTCTGTTTGTAATTTCAAATTAACAGTCTTTTACTTAATATCATATAAAAGAATATGCGGTGCCTACTTATGAGGAAAAAAACAAAGACTTTGGTTGGCTACTCGCCAAACAGCTGAACCGATTTTGACAGCCTTCAACTAGCTTTATTTAAGAAAAAAAATACTGATTTAATCTAAAAAAGTAAAATGAATTATCCCGCGAGGCCACGCGAGCGAAGCCGGAGATGGTTCAGCTAGTATATAATAAAGAGTCACAAACATCCAAATCAAAAGTAAATGTTTATAAAAATTAAATATCAGTCAATACTGAGGTAAAATTGAAAATGTGATACCAGAAAGATGGGACTGAATAACAAGACCGCTTGATGTCTCCTTTATCGACATGGTATTTTGTTTGATATAAAAGTTCCACTAAGGATACTTTTTTACAAAGCAATCACATCATCTATACCAAAACATAATTAACAGATTCTTTCATTTCAAATTCCTTAAGCGTATTATTGGTACCAGACAATATGGAATCAAACTGGCATGAAGTTTATGTTGAAAAACTTTAAGGGCCTGAAACTATTTGCAGTTGCTTAATATTGACTTGCTATAGATCCTTGAGTATCCTTAAGGTATACATACAACTGTAAAGCTGTATAAAGCTACAGCTTTTCAGTTATATAATGTTCAAAGCAGTTTGGTACAAATTTCATTCCTAACAGAGGCCACGCAAACATGTTCCTAAACGCAGTCTCTGGTGGTGACGCCGGTTAAGTTCAATGCCATAAACACGGAGTGTTCGTTTTCCTTCTGTGACTAACTGAGTTCATGTCAATAACTTTCAAAAGTTACATGGCGTATGCCTGCAAACCAAAAACCACCGGGGGATTCCTTGGTTTTATTTGACATGCCTTGATTTTTATGAAGTAAAATAACAGGCTTAATGAGCTATCAAAAAAATTGTTATTCTTGGTTATTATATCACGTACTTACAGACAGCGCACCCTTTGTAAGACACATTATGACGTTGATGAATAAGGTATGAATGAGTAATGTATTGAACATTAAAATCCATTTTATGTACACACTAACAGTACTTACTAGTTTTAATTTGGCATCTCCATCACCATTGATGGACACAATTAAGATTCGTCCTTTAGCTTTGTACATCCCTTTGATTGTGACGTTGCATCGCAGAGTCAGGCTTGCTTCATCATTTTTATATCTTGAAAAATAAAGATTATCATGTAATATTTCACCAGGCACTATCACAGGATACCAGACATTCTTTACCAAACTTCTTTCTTTCTTTTCTTCTTTTTTGTGATCAAACTTTCATTATAATTAAAATATCTATTATTAATACTACTCGTACTTTGATTTGCAATTAAGTGTAGAGTAGGTAAAAACCAATACAAATAGTAATTTACTGTAATTATATAAAGAGTAAAATATAGATATTAGTGAAGCTAATATATTAAGCGAATTAAATAAATTGGTTCATGCAAATTTGTATTCACCTTGTCTTAAGAATTCAATCAAGGCAATGACTTTGAAAGTTCGATCTATGGCCGAATCAGATTTGTTCTTCTTCGAAACCTTGCTTTGATATCAATATGTAACGGTTGCTTTTAGAGTTCCGTACCCAAATACTAAAAAAACAGCCAGGTGCTAGTTGGACATGCGCACGAAGGGTTCCGTACCATCATCTATAAAAACGGCAAAAAAACATGTCTGTTGTATGAGAGATTTATAGATTATGGTATGGAACCCTTCGCGCGCGAGTACAACTCAAAGGACATTGTTCAAATTGGGCTATTCGTGGACAAGATGCTCTTGAGTATTTGATCTAATCAAAAACAATATTTATTTTAGTAAATAATCATCATACATTGTTTTAGTACCCAGATTAATAAAATAAAAGTGAAATATATAAGTATTTTAATTGATATTTTCATTATTTCCGAACTCGTTGACAAATTATATTGCCAGTCAAAAAACTTTGATAAAATCGATTTTGCCCATTTTAATCTTTAAATCGATACAAAAATTGTCCGATTCTTCACAACAATATTCATAAAAGAAGTAATGTAAATCATAAAGAGCCCACTAAAATTAAATGTTCCCACTGCTGGGACTTGGGCCCTTCTCTCGCAAAGAGAGTCAAGGCAATAATCCACCACGCTGGGCCAGTTTTTTTGAAGTGAAAACTTCTTTTGGCGCGGCACATACAGATTATTCGTGGGTTGTGAATTGAATTCTAGCATCACGATCGGGAATGATAAGAGGTCTTCGGCTAAACTCGGGACCATGGTCATCTAGAAATGCGTCAGTATTTCCCATTGGCTATCTAGAAATGGGTCAGCATTTCTACATGGCCATGCTCACAGTCACGCCCTCCGGTTTTACCCGAGTAGTTTCCAAAGTAAGCTATTAAATTCTAAGTTATAAGTTTTCATTTCAATCGGCAGTTCCTATAACTGCCAAGGTTTTGTTTTTATTTTTTTCAAACCATCTATAGTAGCTGGCTGTGAGTGTATGAGTGTGGCTGAGAGTGTAGGTTGGCGCGGAGGCGCAGGACTCACCTAAAACTTAACTTAAGCCTAACATATTTACGCTATGGCATACAACCAGCATGTCTACTACGAAAACAAACTCGGAATGATCGGATCCGACCGACAGCTGAATCGGATTGTAGCCTACCACGAAAAACAGTCGGATCGATACATCTCGGTCGGAAGTTATAGACTTAGGTCGAATGAGGGTCGGATCGAACGAAACGGCCGATCCTATCAACCGACAGATTGTCTTTCGAGGTAGGAAACGTCCGTAGAAACGTAGGAATTCTCGGACTTCGTAGTAGGCCTGCTGATACTTGAAAAAACCTAAGATCGAACTATGTATCTGACTTCTCCATACGTACATACCCGAGTGCAAGCACTCTGTCAAGTGCTATCGAGCTCGCCCGCTTTACGCATGTCGCAACGGGTGGTGACGTGTTACCAACGCGCGCGTGAGAGCGCCCCGAGAGGGCAACGATCTCGGCTCGCGCCGCAGCCGACTTTTCCAGGTTTGGCACTTCATACCTATTCGGAGTGAGGGCGACACCCAACGAGTCGAGTAGTATCTTACTCGTAGTAGTAAAATATAATATATAAGTAAGTGCGCGTGTAACTGTGTCGTCTAACTTACATTAAGGGATGATAACCAAAAACAAAGAGATTGTTATTTCTTTGACGGCTGACTGATATTTAATGTTTTCAACCGAATATGACTGTACTTATGTAATCTGACTAATTGTTATTTTCAAGGGAGCTCCGTTGTCATACTTATTTTAACTACTGTCTGGAATACATTTACACATTACACATACATTGTTAATATTAAAAAAATAGTCATTAAGAATATAGTATCGATTTCAGCCATCTTATTATTATCGATTTTTTTTCAGATCGATACTCCAATATTTTTACTATGGCAGCACTGAATACGCCAAAAAAGTTTCGTTTTGTTTTGAAATGTTATTGCGTTGTTTTGGATTTGCGGATTGTTTGTTGTTTTGTGTACTCGAGTTTTAAAAATGCGCTTTGACGACCATAGCTTGCCCCCGGATATCGACGACTCTTCTACGCATGATGACTCTGGCCCTCCAATTGATTCCGTTACCCCTGCTTTTCCCGACGACCCCGGCTTACGTATGGACTCCGCTGATACTAATTCTGAAGACTTCGGCACGGCTACGGATGATATGGAATCCTTGATGTCTCGTTGCATTAATTGTGGCGCTGACGTCAGAGATCGGAGGAGACATGGATTGAATCTCATAGAAGTGCAGTTAGTCATAAGACGATGGATTGCTCCACGAACTGTAAGTTACATTTTACTCAAAATCTTTTATTTCTTATTAAAACAGAGGTTCCCTTTAGAGGGGTATACATACACTCATAACAATACCTCTACTTACGTTGTTAACATTATTCTTATCATTTTAGGTTGATGAAAGGAATGTAGTATGTCACTCTTGCTGGAGTTTTGCATTACAAGAATGCCGCGGGCAAGATACAAATAGAAATATGGAGCTTTCTGCTAGTGGTCACCATCGACATGTGTGCGTAAATTGCGGGGTTTCAATTATGAGAACAAGGTCACACATTTTACGCACAGACTCTGAAAGAGAGTTACTTATAAGAAATACTATCATGGAATGGATACAACCACGGGAGGTAAGCAAGTTACTTATTTATGTTAAAAAAAAAACTAAAACACAATGAGAACTATGTGTTGAAATATATACCTATAAGTAGTGGTAGGACTCTTGGCAGAGTCCGCCTGGGGAAGGACCACACCTTTGCTAGTTATTCTACCGCCAAGCAGTAATGTGGAAACATTACTGTGTTCCGGTTTGAAGGGCAATGTTTCCAGAGAAATTACAGGGCTTAGAGATTTTTTTTTTTTTTTAAATCTTTATTAATTTATAGAGGGTTTGGTCAAACATGACCATGCCACCCTCATTGGCCCACTCGCATCTTACAATCTACGCTTAATACCTAATTGTACAATTTTGTATAGCATTCTGGCTTCCCTCGATTGAGGAAAAGCCAGAATGCTATTACATTTGCCCAACTCGTGCAAATCAATCCCTGTTTCTAATTTTAATTTTATCCTCTCTATGTCGTTCCGGGCACATTCCACCAATATATGATAAACGTCCTCTACAGTGTTACACTCAGTACAATTAGGTGATCTCGACTTGCCCACGAGATATGCGAAACTGTTTAGGGGAATGTGGCCGGACCGAAGCCTTAAAGCAATAACAATATCTGATCTGGATATGGTGGAGCCAGCAAACCACGGCGCACGACTTAGGCATGGTTGTATTGTCTTATACCATATTCCCTTCGTTAACGACCTTTCGTCAAAATACTCCTTCCACATCTCATTACATTTATTTTTAATTAGGTATAAGCAGTCAGTGAACAAGGGGAGGCATGCGAATGGTATACCATTTGTGAGAGCGTCTTTGGCTAATCGATCAGCTTCCTCATTACCCGCAATGCCCGTATGAGAAGGGACCCATTGAATCTTTACGACTTTTTTACTATTAGCTAGTTTACGAAGCGATTCCAAAATTGTGTAGGCTATCGGAGTGCCTCGAACAGTCGAGGTGCACCGAGCCAGATGGTAGATGACACTTCTGGAATCTGTCAGTATTACATATTTTCCTGGACTAAGTGAGTCAATATATGCGACAGCTTCTGCTATAGCAATCAATTCGGTATACATAATGGATATGTTGGTGTTAACTAATAGTTGGACAGAGCTATTAGTTTGCGGGTCAAAAAGGGCTAATCCACTACTACTATTATGTACATCCTTAGAGCCATCAGTGTATATATGGTAAAAATCAGCATAATTTTGACTTATAAAATCAGTACAAATCTGTTTTAATTCGTTTGCCGGATACCGTTGTTTTGGTTTATCAACGGCCTTGATTTCTGGCTCCAGTATAGAAGATAGATCCACATTGCTGACCCATGTACTCATTGCAAACATCTCTAGTTGTCTACTAGCATAAACAGATGTATTCTTAAAATGTTCGTGAATCAAAACTAATAAAGGTATATTTTTGCGTCTCCAATATACATTATGACAAAGCGCACTTAGAGTATCTACTATATTAATTATTTCATTATCAAGAAAAGATTTACATTTTAACCAAAACTTGCCGGCCAGGTAGTACCTACGGATGTGAAGAGGTTGGAGATGAAGTTCGCACTCCATAACGTGTATGGCTGTACTCTTTATAAAGCCACCTATAACGCGCATACATTGGTTCTGAATCTTATCTAGCTTACCTAAATGAGTTTTACAGCTGTTACCATACAATACGCTACCGTAATCTAGCCTACTACGTATCATACTTATATAGATACGTCTTAGATTGTTCGGGTGAATGCCCCAACTGGACCCAGCCAGTGCCTTGAAAATGTTTATAAATTTTAAACTTCTTCCTTTCAGTTCATTGATATGTTTCGCCCACCGTAATGATCTGTCTAACCATAATCCTAAATACCTAACGTGGTCCACAACTTGCACGGTCGTACTGCCTATGGTAACTTGGACAGATTCGTTCCGATAGCCTCTTTTAAAAATGCATATTTTACTTTTTGTCGTCGAGATATTCAATCCAATGTTAAACAGTAATTTTAATAATGTATTTAAGGCTAATTGCAATTGGAATCTTCCTTCTTCTACGGTGTCACAATTGATATAAAGTACAAAGTCGTCCGCGTATTGTGAAATATAGACATTCTTTATATTTTTACATATGTTAACAGTTGCTATGTTAAAAAGCAAAGGTGAGATAGGATCCCCTTGAGCTAGACCACGACAAGTATTTCTACAACCAGAGTATGAATCAACGTGCATTTGGAGATGTCTTTCTTTCAGAAACGTCCATAAGTACCTACACATTAGTGGACTGACTCCTAATTGTTGCATAATCTGAATCATACTCTTGACATCGACGTTATTATATGCATTATCAATATCTATGAAACATGCTAAGGATACCTGATTATGTGAGAAACCGGTTTGTATTCTTGAGACTAATGTTGAGAGATTGTCTAAGGTGGAGCGACATCGTCTAAAACCTGTAGTGTCTGAGGATAAAAGTTTATTGTTCTCAATAAGCCACTCTAATCGCTTCAATAAGATACAGTGCAAAATTTTGCAGATGCAAGATATCATAGAAATAGGACGCAGAGAACCCGGCGTTTGAACATCACGGCCTGGTTTAGGTACCGGTACGATGGATATCTCTCGCCACTGTGTAGGTACATAACTGCACGTGTAAATTTTGTTGTATAATAACAAAAGTGCACGTTTTCCGTTATCAGGCAGATTAGTCAACATTGAATATGATATACCGTCACTTCCGGGGGACGTGTCTCTATGATGCATGCAGCTGTTTAGTTCCTGTCTAGTAATTTGATCATCTAAACATGTTTTATAATTATCAAAGTTTGGATCACAGGGGACTACATAGTCTGGCGTTAAACTGTGTAAAAGTTGATGAGCACTTTCTTTACTTACATGAGATCTCGGGATATTATAGCCTTTTAACCACTTCATTCTGCGCCACATTTCACTTTGTGTTATTGTGCCATCCAAGGCAGAGCAAAAATCATGCCATGCTTTATCACGTGTTTGACGGATCAACTTTTGAGAATCCCGTATTTTTGTTTGTAATATATTTAAATTTCGCGGGGTAGGGTTCCGTCGAAACGTGGCTAATAATAAACGTCTTTCAGCTACAATTTTTGATAAAGATAAGTGCCAGTAGGGCTTAGGTCTAAATTTGCTGCACGGATTGTGACAAATTTTTATACGGGGTATGTATCGGTCTGCTGCTAAGTTAATAAGTTTAATAAAATTATCATACAACTGTTGCGGCGTATCCGAGATAAAATTAAAATCTTCAAACATTTTCTCTAATAACTTCTTATATGAGCTCCAATCAGCCTTTCTATAATTACGTCGACAAACTGTTTTGTTAGAGGCCTGCAGATGTGTAGTTAACTTAATAATCAAATGATCACTACCTAACGTCTCATTCAAGGTACTCCAATTAAACCTTATCGCTACATCTGACGAAACTATAGAAATATCTGGCGACGATTGTTGTAACACATTGTTTACTAATTTAATACGCGTAGGTATGCTATTATTATTAAGAGTAATAAATCTACTTTCTGTTAGTGCATCCAATATTTGGGTACCTCGTGCATCGGTTTTATATGACCAATTCGTATGGTGGCCGTTGAAATCGCCCAGTATTATACACTTTGTTTCCATGATACTGAACAACTGCTCCCAGTCTAATTGACCGGTGCGGGCAGTCGGCGAACAATATATAGACGCTAAGAATTCGATATGATCGCAGTTGTAAATTTGTATCATGACTAATTCGATACCGTTTATACAACAAATTTTATGTAAGCTGGCCTTAACGGAACTATGTACTAAAATCGCTACACCCCCATACGAGTCCTGCCTATCATTACGATATGTGTTATAGCTAGTTACCTTAAGCGGACTACCCGGCTCCAGCCACGTCTCATTAATGGCAGCAATGTGAATCTTTTCTTGGTATAATATATTCTCTAATGATATTAACTTAGGCCGAAGACTTTGCGCATTCCATTGAATGATATTGACTTTACTATTATTATGGTTGTAATCCATCATGTACCAAAACCAAAATAATCCAGTAAAGTCTTCAATACTGGCCAGTCAGAAATATTTTCCACAACTACTAAAATTAACCATTCTATACAACATTTTATCGCACTTTGTACTTTTTCTGGTATTGTGACTCCTCTTAAAAATACAATGTCTTTTAACCTACTTAAAAGCTCACTAAATTTCACATCCCTAATTTTCTTCTCTTCCTCATCCATAACTTTGTGCTTATTCGGCGTTTCAACATGAGGGGACTCTGACCACTCAAACTCATATGGTTCTATCTCCTTGGCCCGTCTTTGTTTTTTCGAGGTCCGAGGGTTCGTATTGCAGTCCTTGTGTATAGTCGCTTGGGTTACAGCTTCCGCATACGAAGGTCTAATCGGACTCCGTTCCACAGTAGGTATTATGACGGGGATAGTATTATATTGCGTCTTGGTACTTACGTCTTTTTCTTCGGAGTACCGAAGTGGGACGTAAATCGTTAGAGCACGTCGGTACGTGCAGTTGAATTCGGACATTATGTCCCTTAGTTTCTTCTCCTTAATGTATGCCGGACACGATCGCAATAAAGCCATATGTTGACCGCTACAGTTAACACATTTATAAGACGTAGTGTCACAATTAGGGTGGTTGCTGCTACATTTTGGGCACACAATTTTAGATGACGGACATCTTTTCGCTGTATGACCAAGCTTCCAACAACGGGAGCATTGGGACACCGGGAATACATAGGGTTCGACCTTAATGCGTAAACCATCTACAAATATATAAGCTGGACGGAACGATCCTTTAAAGCAGAGGCGTACGGATTCACTTGGTTTCCATCCCTCCCCTTCTGGACTTCGACGCATCAACCTGCTCACGGACATAAGAGCTCCTGGTTCTGGGCAGGAAATGCTCTGAAAGATTTCTTCTTCTGACATCTCTATGTCTACATCTTTGATGACGCCATATGATAAATTGACCTCCATAGCTCTTTGTATTCTCCATCCCATGCCCAATAAAGTTTTGCTGTTTTCGAGCTGTACCATACATTTTTCGTTCGTCGAATCTACTCGAATTTTATAAGGGTTAATGTATTTCACCTTTTCAATATTTTCAATGCCTTCATTTCTAAAAAGCTTAGCCAGTGCGAATTGTTTCGGCAGTTTTTCGTTTGACGATATATAAATTTCTATCTTCTCTTCACTAGTTTGAGCCTTAATTTTCTTTTCCTGGTTTTTAACTAAGGTCCATTCTTCGTCTTCCCCTTCTTCTCTTCCTCTTTTAGTTGGTCTCTGCTCCTCAGTGTATTTTTCCTCTTCCTGTAACTTCAACTCACATTGATCAATTTCAACCATCTCCTGTTCGCTTAACGAGCTCGGGTTGCTTATCTCACACCCGATCGTTTCTTCATTCATGGTCGGCGGCCGGCCGGGCCTGTAGGTATAACCTACCGGCACACACCAATAGCCACCCGCACACACAACGACGCGACGTAAATACCCAGTACCTGGTGGACGCGTTTACCTCGTTCGAGTGCCGAGACGAGACTGGGGCTTAGAGATGTAACAACTTAGATCTCTGGGTGGCGAGCGCAGTGCAGTGCTAGGTAATGATTTGGACTCTTTTATGTTCCAATAGCTGCGTGTTACTGTGCTGTCATGTGGCAGGCATGTTGCTTACCATCAGGCACATGTCCTGCTCGTCTCGTCTCGGCTCACTCTTTATTTAAAAAAAAAAAAAAAATACTTATATTACATTAATATATTATATTATTAATATCTATATAATAATAACAGCTCATTAAAATGCAACATGATTTTTGCATTATGTACATTATTCAGCTAGCTGAAGATTAAAGTATCGGAATAAGCAAATGGACTAAAATATTTTTTTTTGTTGTCTTAATAAATAATCTATTTCATTTCAGTTACGGGGATCTGAACATATTTGCCATCCTTGCTGGCAGAGGAGTCGTCGTGCAGTATCTCGACTCTCAGAACCACCGAGCACTCATTCAAGAGAGGCAACAATTAATTTGCCCGATTTAACGAGAGCAGGAGATTCTCAGGCCCATTGCTTCTTCCCTGAATGTGGTTCAGATGAAAGATTAAGAGTCCCAAAGTGGCTGAGAATAAAATTATTTGCAGATTTTAAATATTATGTGCCTACTGGATGCAGAATTTGCATTTATCATTTACAAAATGACAATTGGGTTCATTTGTCGAGCATTCAACAACCAATTCACAGTTTCACTGCAACTCAAATACAAGATTTTGCAACATTTGTAAATGAAATAAACCCAACATTGGATTTCTCCAACATAGATGCGTTGGCAGATGATGTTTTGTACTATTGGGTTGGGTTATCGAAGCAGCAATTTCGGCAGCTCTATGGTGATATTCCAAGATTACCACGGAAAAACGGAGAGTTGGCACTGGCTGCCTATTTAATGAAATTGCGCACAGGAGACACAGATGAGAGGATCTCAAAATTATTAAATGTTTCTCGTATATCATTAATGAGACTTATGAATGAGGCTCGCACAATTTTAAATGATGATTTTGTCCCAAGAAACTTGGGAATAAACCATATAAGTAGAACAGAAATAGCACAAAGAAATCTTTTAATCCCAAACGGCCTTTTTGGTGGTGAAGGGAAGCCAATCATTATCATGGATGGCACATATTTATATGTCCAAAAAAGCTCAAATTATATGTATCAAAAGGATACTTACTCCCTACACAAATACAGAAACTTAATGAAACCATTTGTAATTGTTTGTACAGACGGCTACATAATTGATGTTTTGGGCCCCTACCCGGCCACATCATCTGATGCAAATATAATTTTAAATGAGTTCAATAATGAATCGAAACCTCTACGGCAGTATTTTCAACCGGGTGATGTCTTCATATTAGACAGGGGCTTCAGAGACTGTGTGCCTCTGTTAGAAGAATTACAATATTCTATTCATGTACCTGCATCCCGTGAAGAAGGTGAAACTCAGCTATCCACCCAGGCAGCAAATCAGTCAAGAACTGTAACTATATGTCGCTGGGTCGTGGAAGCTATTAATGGCATATTTAAAATGTCATACAAGCTTCTTCGACATGAATTTTTTAATAGGGCTTCAAAGCACGCCATGACTGATTTTAGAGTTGCAGCTGCATTAATCAACAAGTTCCACCAAAGGGTATGTGACAGGCCAGATGCAGCTGCAATTCTTGAAATTATTAATCAAAATTATTCAAGACAGAACGTGCTAGCAGATTTTGCAGAACAAAATAATTTAAATAGAAGGCGCTCACAGTTTGTTAATATTGATGTTAACATTCATGGTGTACATTTCCCCACAATGGAATATAGCGACTTGATATTAATTGCATGTGGGACATATCAGCTTAAACAAGCGAGATCATATTATGGTGAGCATATTAGAAATGATGGTTCTTATACCATTGAGGTATGTAGAGAGGAAGCAACCAGCAGCCTACTAGAAGGTTTTCCTTCAGCTCAAAATGCAACATTGTTGCGAGCAAAAATACAAAGCCGGCATATAAGCCGTAAAATATACTTTGTGTATATAGTATATGATAATAATGAAGGAAGGGAAGCAATAATACAATATTGTTGTAATTGCATTGTGGGCCGAAGAACAGTAGGTTGTTGTGCTCACGTCATGACCATTATGTGGTATTTGGGCTGGGCAAGGCATCAAAACAATATCAATCCTCCTGCTCAGTTTCTAGATAATGTTCTTTTGACTTACAATTCAGATTGATAATAAAAAAACCTGTAAAAAGTGTTGTAGTTTTATTAAAAATTAACCTCGTCAACAAATACTTTACATATGGGAAATATGCTAAAGTAGCCTTTCTGCTACTACCAAATTATTATATCCTGATTACTACTGTTAACAGCTATCAAGTTTAATACATAATATCATTGAAGTTAAATGTCCACGTTTAGCCCAAAGTCCCTTATGTTTGAACAATGTCCTTTAGCCGGTTTTTTTAAGAGCTAGAAAATTTTGAAGTAATAATTCAAGACAGAAATATTGTTAGTAATTATTTTTAGTATTATAATAGATGACATGCCATTAATTTTTTAAATATGGTTTCCGCTCTAGGTCCGCTCGACTACGAGTTACATAGTCCATTCGATCAGACTAATTTGTCACTACCTTTTCCAATAAATCTCGCCGTATGGAGTCAATGGTGGCTTGAATATTGGCTTCTAAACCTTCAAGAGTTCAAGGTTTGCTGGCATAAACCAATGACTTAACATAGCCCCATAAAAAGTAATCGAGACGCGTTAAATCGCACGAACGAGAGTGCCGGTTAACAGAACCACTTCTAGATTAAATTGTGACCAAATTGATTTTGCAATAAACAGATATTTAAGCGCGCTGTATGGCAAGTTGGGCCATGTTGGGACCAAATTAATGTCGTCAAGGTCGCTTGGCTCATTGATTTTTGGAAACAAAAAATCAGTCAGCATGGCTCGATAGCGCTCGCCATTCACCGTAACGACAGCTCCTTCATCATTTCGAAAAAAGGACCCATGATGCCGCCAGCACGTAAACTGCACCAAACAGTTAATTTTAATGGATGTAATGATGATTCGTTATTGGGTTGACGATTGTCTTCGCTCCATATACGGCAACTTTGCTTGTTGCCGATGCCATTTAACGAGAAATAAGCTTCATCACTACTGACCGTAAAACGGACGAAGTCCTTTATCCTCTAGACACCTGGAGTGCTATAAATAGTATTAAATAAATCTTGCTGTAAAGGCCGAACGTTTTAGAACTTTGTGCTTCGAGTACGACCGGCCAACCTTTTTATAGCATCAATTCCCGAGTGTTTGTTTTTTCCCGCTAAATAAGTTTTGGTCATGTGATTTCTTTTAACCAATTAAAATAAAGCAATGGCGATAGTTTGTCCTTGGATTTCGATAGAAATTTCTTTCCGAGCGACCGCCATTCTTGCGAGGCGTGCCTACGAGTTTACAACAATGGCGGCACGTGGTCGACGAGGTAAGTAAAATTTTTTTTTTGTTTTATAAATTTACTTGTTTTAGTTTAGTTTTTTTATAGAAATGTTAGTTATTAAACATTCTATGGAATTCACTTAATTTTGGGGAGGAATACAAAATAATTAAGGAATTATACCGTCGTAAATGATTTAAACCTATAAATAGGCCCTTCGGTTGGACTTTATGTTTTAGGTATATGGAATTGATCGTATTTATAGTACTTTCGGCGTTAATACTAATAGTAGGTATTTATTATTTTCAGCGTTACAAGTCACCGATATCACGGAAATTTTAAATAACTCCGAGTTTGAAGACTCGGGTGACGATGAAGATTTCGTTGGGAGTTTAATAACTACCGATGATATGAGTGATGCAGCCCAATCATCGGAAGATGAAGACTCGAGCGACAGCGATGATGATAGCAACTTGCTAGAGGTTCGAGCTGGTCCTAGTGGCGTCGGCAGGACTACAGCTGGTCGTCGAGGTTGGGGCAGACGCCGTGCTGGTGCTCGAGTTCGTACACGTGGTGGCACTCGCAGTCTTGGTCTAAGTCGCCCACGAGATGTTGCTCCTTGGAAACGAAGCAAATTTGAAGTTACTTTGCCAGGTTTGTCCTCTCCGTCTTACTTACCGTCCATGACAGATCCTTCAATTATAAACGCTTATGTGGAGGAATACTTAGATGAGGAGCTTTACCGAGTTATAGTGGAAAAGTCTAACCAGACAGCTATCGAAAAATTTGGTAGGCCTCTCAGGTTATCTATTGAGGAGTGCAAAACTTATGTGGGTATAACTTTGCTTATGTCATGTATAAATTACCCGCATTTAAGGATATACTGGAATCGCAAATATGCTATTCCCCTTATAACTGAGGCCATGTCTCGTGACAGATACATTCAGCTGCGGAACTCATTGAAGCTAGTATATGATCTTGATGTCACCACTGAAGAAAGACAGAAGGATAAACTTTGGAAAGTTCGGTATATTTTAGATCGAATAATAAAAGGCTGTCGCGCGCAAGAACGATATCAAAAGATATCGATCGATGAAATGATTATCCCTTTTACCGGTGCTTGTCCAATTAGACAATATTGCCCGTGAAAACCACATCCAACTGGTTTAAAAGCATTTGTTCTTGCCAACCCCAATGGGTTAGTATGTGATATGTTGGTTTACCAAGGGAGTACGACATATGAAGAGTCTGAAGCTAGACATTCTTTGTGTGAGAATGTAGTTTTAAAATTAACTGAAACCTTGGTGCCTGGTCATGTCATCTATTGTGACCGATACTTCACAACTTTTAAACTCATCGAGGAACTCAATTCAAGAGGATTTAAGTGTGCAGGAACGATCATGAAAAATAGAATTCCAGGATACCTGAGAAATGATTTCGAAAGTGACAAATGTCTTTCTCGCAGAGGTCGAGGCAGTTATGATGTCCTAGTGCGAGAGGATAAAGCCATTGCTGTTACAAAATGGTTCGATAACAAGCCCATTTTGTTTGCTTCGAGTATCCACGCCGCGGATACCACTGATATAGTTCAAAGGTATGATAAAAAGCTGAAACAGTACATTCCTGTTGAACGGCCAGAAATCGTCAGCCATTATAACACTAACATGGGAGGAGTGGACCTTGCAGACAGGTTGTTGGCAGTGTGTCCATCACGACATCGTACCAAGAAATGGACGGTGAGGTTCATTTCCCACATGTTAGATCTCGCAATTGTCAACTCTTGGATAAAATACAAAAAGGATAATAGAGAAATGGGAAAACCTATCCATAAAATATTGAAGTTACGAGAGTTTAAAATGGAGTTTTCCGAGTTCTTGATTCTTAAAAACATGTATAGAAGTTTGAGACCTGATTCTGATGCTGAAGAAGAAGAGGAGCAGTATCAAAAACGTGGCAGACAATTTGCACAACCTTTACCTCCCATGGCTAAACGCGTTCATGCAGCTAATCATTTGCCTGTTATGCAACGAAAACAACAACGCTGTCGAAATCCTACGTGCGCCAAAAAAACAATGGTAGTTTGCATCAATTGTAACATGCATTTATGTTTGACACAAGGCCGCAATTGTTTTGTAGAGTTTCACAGTTCTTTATAAAGTTATATTGTGTATCTCATTATGATTACTATTATTTTTTAGAAACCGAGAAGGTTCCCAGAATATTGAACGAGACATTCAATTTTCATGTGGGTTTATCATTTTTTTGATAGAAGCTGATTGCAATATTTTTGTTTTTATTAGGTACAATGACTGATCTCAATTTGACCAATGTAGATTTAAGTTATTTTGATATAAGCGTTATTGAAGACATTGCTAATGATAATTATGTTGTTTGGTTATTAGATTTTTTGGAAATTCTTATGAACCAACGTAAAAAATGATTGTTGATTAGGTAGTCTATAACTATTTTGTTTTTATATCGATAAAAAATTATAAATATGTTTTTTTGTTTCTTAATTTGTGTCATTTAATTAAAATTATGTGAACAAATTAAACTATTTGTTTAATTTAAACAACTAACCTACTTATGCCATAACGACCGGAAGTCCTATTTATAGAACAAAAGATACTTAAACACAAATATGCTCAATATCTTTATTGAAAAATACTAAAAAACATTTGTTTTAGTGAAAACCCTGGAAACCCTTAGTTTTTGATTTATTTAACTTGAAAGGTCTCGGCCTTTGCAGCAATAATAATTTGATGCTTTATTTAGTACGTTCGGCCGTAGTCGCAAGTGATTTTAAAAGAGGCTTCGGTGTCTAGAGGTTATGAACTTCGGGAACAGATTTAATTAAAAATGTTAATTTCCTCATATTGGAAGTGTTGTTCTGGCGTTAAATCATGTTGAATTGCCAAACCTTACTAAACGGAAATGTCCAAACAGTTTGACATTTTCAGCTGTTAAATCATAGACAACAACCTTCGAAACTTCTCATGCAGAAAAACCCTTTATAATCTGATAGTAATGAGCATTGTGGACAAGTCTTAGAAATTGCTTATTGGAAGGCAGACAATTACAGAATGAGAAGGCGTACGGGAATGATAGCTTCATTATTTCCTGGTATGTGTTTGATGTGTGATAATCTGTTATTTTACTTACGAAACATCCTCTACAATGCATTTTCTAAGTCCAGTCATGGTTCCATTGTTCAGTTGTACTTTGAATGAACCAGGTAGTTCCAACTTAACGTCATCATCTCTGAAAGGATCCGTGGTTATGACCCCTAGAGCTGGGATTCCTTTTGTGTAAATAGGAATAGCTTTCTGTATATTCTCCTTGAGGCATTCAGACGTCCATTCCGGGCAAACGGTGATGAAGTCAGCTGGAATGAAGCGTAATTAAAGTTTATGTATGATCATAGTTGTAAAACTTAATAAAATTACTTGTTAGATAAATCAACTCAGTAAAGTCTCTACCTTATGATGCCTTACTATCTTACGATTCATTAAGATACTGTTATTGTATGAGTGATCTTTAAACTATTGGCATCCAAGATCATGGAAGTGATATTAAAAAGGTAATAATGTAAAATTACATCTTATGTATCTTTGTACAAACCAATGTAATAAAATCTTATGTCTTATCCTATTCATATAAATCTTACCAGTATTATGTAAAATCTGTTCAAAGTTCTTTCCGGTTTTACTATTTAGCGCTGATTAACAGAATATATTAAAATGAAATTTAAAATGATTTCATTTTAAAAATTTTTATTCCAAATTCAATACAAAGCTTATTTTACATAATACTTATTTTATAAGACTAAACGGGACTATATTACTAAGCATACGTCCTCTATCTGAATGCCTGTTTGTTTCTACTTTTAGTACCAGGTAATACATATATACGTCAAGCTTCCTACGTTTATATTATAAGTAGCCAAGTGCGAGGTATGCTTGCGCTCAGGACAAGTTAAAATAAATATATTATCGTGTGTCAACAAAATATATTTACGCTCTTACTAAAACATGTTTTTTTTTCATGTTCACAGGTAGTTTATGACATATTAATCAATTTTATTTCAGTGTAAATCTACTGAAAAAATTATTCACTACACTTTGGTTTCGTTTTAAAAACTAACGTATATCCAAACGTTGATGAACAACTACAAAATATAGAAAATTGAAATGACGATAAATTAAATTGAAAATAACTTTCACACTTCGAAATGGCTAACAAGACCATCTCGGAAATTAAAATTTACTTGATTTAATTTAAAGTATAATTTACCAATAAACAATAAAATAATAAAACTTATAACCGTCCTATCTGAAAATGAACATACATTAGGTAATAGTAGTATAGGTTTTGAAAGAATACTGACGGATTACTTTTGCTAAAGTTATATTCAAAAATACAGCTACTATAATAACTTTTAATACACATAGTGTGTGACACATTTTAGCAGATTTTCTTAAAATACTTCAAATAATACTGAAGAGTTAGTCAACTGGTATGTGTAGTACTGACGCTCTCTTAATATAAACTGAGTTATTTAGGCGACACTGCCGAGTAAATCCAAGGATATTTAAATTATTATCATATTTTACAATAACCTTTTCGATACAAGTGCTACGGGCAAAACTAGTTCCCTTACATGATGAGTTTATTGGAGAGCCACTAAAGCTTAATTCTATACGATAAAATATCTCAAGTACCTTGGACTCGATTTTGAAAATGATGAGAATGCTATATAAAATAACTTTTTTAACATCTTTATTATTGACTATACGCACAGACACCAAAGGTCTGCTTACATTGGACGGAAAGCAAGTTTGTTCTAAATCGTCGATTGCCACCATTATACCTGGACCTCTTCATTTGTATGACGAATTAAGCTAGTAATTAGGAAGGTCAAGTTACGCTTGACGGAAAGTCGATTTGTACGCACCCCTCGATAGCTCCCACTTTAGTTAGACACCTTGCTGTGTGTGTGAGCTAAAATACATTAAAGCAATATCTCTACGCTTTCCTTATCACCTGGTACATAAAGTACGCTTATAATATGCCGCTTAAGCGCACACCTCCGCCAGCGATGTCGTTGCAGACTTTGGCCCCAATTTTTCCACGTCCAAAATCAGCAACTCCTGTCGCATCACCTATTTCTATAGACCATCAGATTCAACACTGCTCCTCCGAACCCAATCTAACGACCGATAAAGAGGAAAGTATCTCCAGTTTGACTGTTCGAAACATGAAACGAAAATATATAGAATGCGACAGCAAAGAGAAAGATTTTGACGTCATGGTCGAGATGAAACAATTACTTAAAGCTTTTACGGATAGCCAGGATCAAAAAGTTGATAAAATATGTACTGCGGTAGAGGATATGCGACAAACTATTGAATTTATCTCACAAAAATATGAGGTGTTAAAAGTTCAGCAGGATAAATTAGAAATGGACAGAAAAGAAGATTTAAAATATATTAAAACACTAGAGGATAGATTAGAATATTTCGAACGCAGCTCCAGATCAACATGTTTGGAAATTCGGAACATTCCATCATCACCGACGGAAAGAAAATCTACACTTCTGGAAAATGTCATGAAGATAGGCAAATGTATTAATGCTCCTGTACAGCCGCATCAAGTCAAGGACATTTTTCGAATTAAGTCTAAGGATCCAGCAAGCAGAACAATAATAGTTGATTTTACTAGCGTATTAGATAAAGAGAAAATAATTACCATGTTTCGGCAATATAATAAACTCCACTCGAGACTTACCTCTGAGCATATCAAAATAAGCGGGCCCGCTAGACCGATATTTATCTCCGAGAATCTCACTGCCAAAATGAAACGCTTATTCTACCTTGCGCGAGATTTTGCAAAATCAAATGATTTCAAATATTGTTGGGTAACTAACGGACAGATATTTCTGCGTAAAAGAGAAAATGGACCTTTGATTAAAATTACGCAAGAATCTGATTTGAAGAATCTGCCCAAACAGATATGACTAGAAAACCATAATTTGGAATACATCCTTGCAGCCGAGAGATGTTCTATAATAATGCCTTTTACTTTTATGCTTCTTGTAATGTTCTCATTGGATATAATAATTTGTAATTTAAATATTTTTGCGAGTGAACTGCTTTATAGTCTAACACACACTACACACATGTTCAATTGTGATGGAATTTGTGATGGAATTGTGATGGAATGCACTTAACAATAGAGCAAACCGAACGATAGCGAACTCGAAGTAAGCATTGAAACAGGAAAGGGTGATTAGTTAACAATAGGGCACACTAATTACCAATGGAATGTAAATGCTATCTTTGGAACCGTACGTCGTAGAGCAAAACGGATTGCACAGAACGATTCAGCGTGCCCCAAAACATCGGAATTGATACCAAACTTTTTTTTTTTTCTTTTTTTTAGGTCGGGCTAGACCTGACGAGCTTTTTTTAGGAGGTGGTGGAGAGTGAGCCAGAACCGGCGAATACCTACTACTCACCACTCACTACCCCTCCCAAATTACTTATGAAGTTTGGCGTTCTGCTACGATAGCACAAAATTAACGATGGCTGATACGAAAGGAAAATCAGACGAAAGCGCTGATATCGTCATCATCGTATCAAAACGTAGTGGCACCCCCAATTCCAGCAGAGGCTGTTATGTCAAAGCCTGGCCAGACAGTCAAGCGACATTTACCAAGCCAAGGAATGAACTGATGTTTGATGATTTGGACATCGCGGGGTTCAACGGAATGGCGCCATACCATGGATGGCCGCAACCGTTTGGCTATTATAACTGAGGGTTTCATCCCTCTGGTAGAAAACGAATACAATATCATCTACCAAAGAACCTCACTTCGGAAAGACCATCTCTAGGTCTATGTTTGTATATTACTGTTGCAACATTTGTACGCACGGATGTACATTCGTAAGAATGACCATGGAGAATTGCTCCTGGTTGAGGACCAATACCTCGAGTTCATGAACTCATGAAATTACACAATCCCCAACCCCATCAAGAGTTACATCAATGGGATAGGCGTTGTCACAGATGCCTCTGGAGTTGAATACAAGTTGTAGTTTCCTGCTTGGCCGAATCGTCAAGGACATTTCAGTAGATTAGCGGCTGAAACCCACTACATGTATGAGTCTCTTCCAGCCCCCGCAAATGTGGCTCGAAAAGTGCAAGAAGATCTACGATATACCATTACACCCAACTCGCCAGTTAACTGGCAGTTCCCTACAGAGTTAGTCCCTGCTGAAGCAGCTTGTACCTATGAAGAATTTGTTAGGATGAGCTCCATGTGTAAAAATAATAACTTTTTTTGAGTCTACCTACAGTAAAGTGAACATAGTTGGTGTGTGTCTTTTTCAGTGGCGTTAATAGTGGTTAAGCCAAAACATAACCTAAGTGATCAGTGATTGTTAACTAACTGAACTTTTTTGTTAAATTTTCTGCAATAATGGCTATGATTTGCTTTGAGTTTTGTGAAAAACATAAACACCAAAGATGCAATACAATATGATGGCTGTAAATGTCACCTGTGTATATCCTGCAGTGATCTGACAAGCAGGGAGACAGAATGTGATGGGGCTCAAGACTAAGATAACCATGCTTTTCTTGTGTGTCCCTTGCCGAGAGGGTCTATTTCAAGTGCCCTTGCTTATAAAAACGGTTGTACGACTCAGACAAGATGTACTACAGCTAACTGAAAAAGTATCCAATCCGGAGACCACCTTGGCCAATACTAATGAAGTGTAAGTTTGTTTTCCGAGATTTTAATGGGCAATAACATGGGGGGCAACCCAGAGAGATTTTCAAAGTGGTTAGACTGGCCGAAAGGTGATCAACCTAGATTATTGAATGTGTTCATGAAGTCTAAGAATTCAGCAATCATGTTCTTTAAAAACCGGTCAAAGCTAACCAAGCCTCTCTCTGTATTTGGTGACCAAACAATGTTAAGAGCTAAAATCCAAGCGTGACGAAATAAATGCCAGACTAGCAAAAGGTGAAACCGACTTGACTATAAGTTCATAAAGGGCGTTCCAAAGATTATCAAGTTAAAAAACTAACCCACAACAACAGTAACCCCTATGCACCCTCACCTTTTTCTAAACTAACATTTGGAATCTTATTGGAAAATTATAACTCGAAATTTGACCTATTTCTTCTGGAAATCAATAGAAAAAGTCCATCTATAATAATGCTCACCGAGACCTGGCTCAAGAGATCAGAAACAAAAGCAATTACAATATTCCAAGTTACTCTTTACTAAGGCTAGACAGACGAGACAGTAAGTTATATCAACCTACTTATATATTTTCTCAAACTGTATCCAAAAATATTCTCCATGACGTTTGTTTGACACATCCAATGGCGTCGTTTTTATTAAAAGCATTTGAATTAAAAACAATTTCTATTCATAATGTCCAAAAGTGAATATGAATGATGATACTGCACCTACTAACATTTTATGAGTAGGGTAAGGGTGGCGACAGAGAACCGCGAGTACACAGTGACCCGATACCTATACTTCGTAAATGCGGCGTTGCCAATTCGTGCAACGCACACTAAAAGATGCGCCCCGCACTACGATTACCCCGTTCCAGTCAACGGTGAGCTGCGACACCGAACACGCGCGTACGGCGCGAAATTGTATTTTATTGGTGAAAAAGTGACAAAAAAAGGTGAGTCTTCTTTTCTTTTATCTTTTTTCTAAACTTATAAAGACATGTTTTAATTCATCTTGTTAGTATATACAACCACTTGTTTTAGAGTTTTCGTTTTTGTAGCTGCGAGTTTCATGCTAAAAGCTATATAACCTCAAAATTGTTCTGACGTGTGTGGTACACAGTGAATCAGTTTCGCTGGGTCGACAGTGAATCATGCTTCACTGTGTACACATATTATCTACCTGATGATACATTAATGGTACCTAAAATTTATTATGTAAAAGTTAGTCTATTATAATATAAAAGTTTATTTATGAACTACGTTACACATCTTCTTACATACTTACTACTCGGACATTACTTACTTAAAGATAAAATAATAATAGTAATGAAAACTGGGTTTTTCTCAAATTTTATAGTCTAAAGTTGAAAATCTTTTTCTAATTTCAGAATGGGACGAACAACAAAAGGTAAAGCCATGAGAAAGATAGGAGCGACTACAAAAGATGACATGAAACGAGCTATTGATCTTCATATACAAAATGGAGTAAGTCTTCGAAAAGCTTCGAGAGATTGCAAGGTAGCCTACCCAACCTTACGCCGATACTTAAAAAAATATTTACAGAACAGCTCAACATCTTTAGAGCCAAATTATGCAGTAAATAAAATTTTTACTTCACAACAAGAAAATTGCCTGCGCAAGTACATTGTGGACTGTGCGAATAAATTTTATGGACTGTCTACTAAAGATTGCCGCAGAATAAATAATATTTCGATGCCCCCTCAGTGGGCAACGAACGAAATAGCAGGTAGGGATTGGATGCGAGGCTTTCAAAAGAGACATCCTGATCTTTCTGTTAGAAAACCAGAAGCCCGCAGTGTAGCGTGAGCAACTGCCTTCAAACCGGTAAATGTCCAGAAATTCTACGACAATCTTAAGGAAGTGCTGAAGCGCCATGCTAGTTTCGCTGATGGAAGTAGGGTGTACAACTTGGACGAAACTGCTACAACAACCGTCCAACGTCCTACAAAAGTGGTAGCACCTAAAGAACGAAGTGCTTGTAAAGTGACTAGCGGAGAACGTGGAGTGCTTGTTACAACTTGCTGCATCATTAATGTCATTGGACAAGCTTTGCCACCAGTGATGATTTTTCCAAGAAAACATTCCAAGGACTTTATGGTAAATGGTGCGCCACCTGGTACACTGGGCCTTGCTTACCCTTCAGGATGGATGAATGGCGAACTATTTGTGCAAGTAATGAAGCATTTCATAGAATATACTGCATCATCAAAGGACAATCCGGCATTACTTATTATGGACAATCATGAAAGCCATCTTTCCCTGGAAGCACTTGACCTAGCAAAGGCATCAGGAATCACAGTTCTAACGCTCCATCCTCACACTACCGCAAAGCTGCAGCCTCTGGACGTTGGTCTGCTAGCTCCCTTCAAGACCTATTATAATGGAGCCGTTGATTCGTGGCTATTACGAAATCTAGGGAAGACAATGACGATATACAATATTGCAGAATGCGTAGGTCCTGCATATATGAAGTCTATGTCCCCAACGAATATAGTCAACGCATTCAAAAAATGTGGAATCCATCCGTTTGACGACACATTGTTTACTCAAATTGATTTCATGCCTAGTTCCGTAACTGATAGACTACCACCAACTATCGAAAATGAAGATGATGAAACAGAAGAGGAAGATGTTAATGCTGCTTTGGAACATAATGAGGCATGTGCCTCGCCATCTCTTCTGGATGAAAACAAAAACCATGAATCTCAAGACAAACCACCTGATTTACTAACGATGATTCCTGTCATTGAAAACGCTCCAATTCATGAAGATAAGTTTGCAGTCAATTTGATTGACAACCACGCGCAATCCAGCACTTTTGAACAGAAATTTATCTCTCCTAAAGTTTTTCGCCAACCGTTTAAAAGCAAAGCCTCGAAAAACTATACGAAAAGCCGGAAGAAGCCTTATTGCAACAGACACACCTGAAATGAAGAATAAAAAAGATAAAAGCAAGAAAAGAAAAGATGTCAAGAAAGTCAAACTAGACTTATTTAATAAAGCTAAAAAAGTAAAAAGAAGTCGATATTTAACTGTAGCTTTGGAATCATCTGATGACGAGCAGGATGTATTTGAGCCAAGCGGGTCATCCTCGGGTAGAGAACAGTTTTGGAGCAATGTAGAAGAGGAAGAAATTGTGTTGAATGATGATTTTCCACCATTGACAAAAGACCCTTTGCCTAATGATTATGTTATTGTCGCGTTCAAATCCAAAAACATTAATGTTTATTATGTAGCTCAAATTTTGGAGAAACTAGATGATAACGATTGTGATTATTATGTGTCATATCTTAAGCTAAAGAGCAAAGCTGACTAAAAGTTTATAGATCCAGTAATACCTGGAACAGCTGGAGTATCTATGATAGATATTAAATATATTTTGCCTGCGCCTAAAGTTAAAGGTACTAGTCGCCGACAAGCTACTCTGACATTTGGTGTTGACATGTCTCTTCTTAATTTACGCTTCTAAGAACGTCCTTTTTATCTAAAATGTCAAACTTACCTACGGATAATGTTATGGACGTAAGATTTTTTTTATTTGTGGTTGTCACAGTTTGATTTTTCAAATTCTTTATGATTATTTAGATCATGATAGGATATATAAAATACGTCCTAATATTTAATATTGATTATTTAGTAATAATTATAGATAGGAAAAAATACGGGTACCTATATTATAAGTCTGATTATAAATGTTCCTTTTATTCATAATATTTGCGATTTTGATCTCAGGATTTGTTAAAAATATAAGTAAATATCCTTAAGTTGCATTTTTATTTGACTTTTCTCGGTTTAATCAGCTGTCATAACTCCTTTTTAAAGTGTATGGTTCACAGAGTACCTTCTGGTTCTTTGTATACCACCCCCTATGTTCACTGTGTACCATAGGATGTACACAGCGAGCCTAATTTTTTTTTTTTAAATGGTATTTTCACTCCCAGTTAAGTTACTTATTGTTAGTCTATGAATGCAGCCTAAAAGCCAGATAAACTACCTACAGTGCCACCAACTTAACTGTTCAGGTGGGCGAAATGGGAACTACAGCCGCGTCAGCCGCCATTTTCTAAACGTCATTCCACTGTCAGTTGATGTCTAGTGCGAGTGCTCCCGTGTTATTTTATTGATTTAATTGTGAAAAAAGCAAATAAAATGCCGAAACCTCTCAAAAGTGATGCACGGCTAATTATTTTAAAAGTTTTATTTTTTATGAAAGAAGAGAAACGCCTCCAAGCTCCATTAATACCATTTGAAAAGTTGAATGAACGCGTTGCTGCCGCGACAGGTCAGTGTAGCCAGATATGGAAATTTTAATCACTCATTTTAAAAAAAAAACATTTTTATAGCTGGTGATTATATTTTAAAATATATAAAATAAGCTAAACATATTCAAATAAAATTGCCACCTGAGTATATTTTAACCGACTTTAAAAAACAGGATAATAATTATCCTGCTATGTTATTGCTATGTTCGATTGCATGTTTTTTTATGTATGTTCACCGACATCTCCGTCAATTATTATTGTGGATTGATTTAAATTTGTTTTTTTTTTGTTGAAAGGTATACTTTTTAGGTGGTCCACACAGTAATTATTTCGAAATCGATTTCGTAGTCAAAATTTTGTTTATTATTTATCCTGATTGGTCGGAAACAATCTGAAAGTAATGTTAACTTTTTAAAGCGGTTGCTGTATTTTATTTTATGGTTGTTCATTAAAAAAACCTATAAAATATTAAATTGTTCTTTTTGTTACAGGTGTTTCAGAACGGTTTGTCTACAAATTAATCAATGAAGAAAAACAGGCTCAAGAAACTAATTCAAAAATTTCTACCCCTGGCAAGAAAAGGGAAAGAAAAACAGGGAAACTGGATATTGATGATTTTGACATTGGTGTTATAAGAAGAAAGATACATGAGTTTTATTCAGTAAAAAAAGAAATTCCGACCTTACCAAAGTTACTGACTGTTCTCAGGGAAGACATAAATTTTCAAGCAAAACGTGAAACTCTTCGAAAATTGCTCCACAAAATAGGGTTTCGTTTTAAAAAAACAAAATCGAATAGAAAAGTGCTGTGTGAACGCAACGACGTAGTTGCCTGGCGGGCATCCTATCTACATAAAATTAAGGAAAATGAGCGAGGAGAAAAAAAGCCTGTTGTTTATTTAGATGAAACTTACATACACTCGTCTCACTCAACTGGCAAATGTTGGCAAGGTCCTGAAGTTGACGGCGATTTGGAACCAGTTTCGAAAGGAAATAGGTGGATCATTGTTCATGCTGGCGGACAAGAAGGTTTTGTCGAAAATGCCCTTCTCGTTTTCAAATCAAATACAAAAAGTGGGGACTACCATGACGAGATGAACAATAGTAATTTCAAAAAATGGGTTCTTGAAAAATTACTGCCAAATCTGCGTCAACCCACACTTATTGTGATGGATAATGCGCCATATCATAGTATTTGCGTAAATAGGTGTCCTAACTCAAACCACACTAAAGCTGATATGCAAAAGTGGCTGGTAGAAAACAAGGTCGAGTTTTACGAACAAATGACAAAGCCTCAGCTTTACGAGTTAATAAAAAGAAATAAACCTACACCTGAATATGAAATTGACAACATATTGAAAAGCCATGGTCATGACATTCTTCGATTGCCTCCTTATCATTGTGATTTGAATCCAATTGAAATGATATGGAGCTCGATGAAGAGGAATGTAGCAGAGAAAAATATCGGAAAATCAAGTGCACATATGCCTCAATTGATTGAAGATGCATTCCGCAAAATCACACAGGCAGAGTGGAAAAACCATTGCGATCATGTAAAAAAAATTGAAAATGAATACAGACAAAAAGATGCGTATTTAGATGAACCTTTTATCATTCAATTACAGAGTGACAGTGAAAGCGATTCGAGTGACTCCGAAGATGAATTGTGGGAATCAGCAGATGGTTCAGGAACATCGACCGGAATTCCTGGAGTGCGGCCGCTTGAGCTCAGAGACCATGACCACAATTATTTTTATAAAATATAAATAAAATCCTATTGTGCCGCATTATTGTTTATTTATGTAGTTAATAAGATTCATAGCTATATGTTATATTTATTTATTTGTGAGCCTGTCGCAAATTTTGACCTGTTTGATCACTATCTCACCTGATGGTAAGTGACGATGTGATCGAAGCTGGTAATTATAATTAAGCCATATTGAATCTATACTATGTTAGTTAGGCTTTGTATGATTGATATTGTAGTTTCTTAAATTTTAATGATATCTATAGACTGACTTGCAAGACATGTTTTAATTACCTTTGTTTCTTGGTGAATTTCTTATATGGCAATACCAAATTCTCCACTAGCGACGCTGTCAACTGAACAGATAAGATGGTGGGACTGTATTGTATAATGTATCAAACATTGTTTTTGAACGCACAGAAGTGACAAAAACCTTATTCAATTTTTTTGTGGTTCACTGTCGCCACACCCACACTACAACCTTGAAGTTTTATTAATTAATAAATTACTGTTGCAGGAAGCAAGATAACAGACAACATCCAGTCCATTCTGAATATCAATAGAAATGAATATAGCAATGATGATCAGCTGGACACACAAGATTACTATACCTATTCGATTACCAAAAAAACAATCACAACTTGGAAGTGGTGATAGCATACCTACATTTTACTCCTGTTCTGGTACTCAAACCCAAATAATAAATAAAAATGTAGCCACACAACCTGATACTGATACAACTTTAATTCTAGAGACTGGAGAGTTACTGGCAAAAAGTTTTTTTTTTAAATTTAAGCCTTTACATAGCCATGTTGTACTTCTGAGTTCTGCAACTTACCGTTCAACTAGAAGTAAAAATAAAACAAATGCTGATGGATCATGTATATTTAGTGTTGTACATCGGCAACAGAGCATTCTAGCGATTTAGTAACAAATCAGCTTACTAGATGGCGCCCTTTGTGTTGTGGGCTAGATTTTTCTGATGACAACAATGTCACCGTTTCGACATATAACATTGAGACGAATGAGCATGAAAGTTCTGATGAGTATCAACCTCTTGATACTCATCAGAACTTTCATGCTCATTTGTACCACCTGACTTGGAAAACGAAGTTCAGCTTACCAGCACCCTAGGAACTATATCCACCAATACTCAGATCATTAGTCCTGCAACAGATCCACGTCAGGCTTCTCTCAAGTTCTGCAGAAGCTCCAAGGACATCCATTCATGTGCCTAGGACTAATATCACATGGAAAACGAAAAACTTGAACCTTCATGATGACCAACTATGTTTTCATTTTCAGGATTTGACATGCTACCCCCAGAGATACTTAGCTTAGATACTCCATTTGAGGTATTTTTATATATTTGTTTACTGAGGACATTATCAACCATATAGCAGTCCAGACTAATTTATACTCAGTTCAGAAGAAATGTAAATGTAACTAGTCAAGAAATACGCCAATTCATTGGTATTGTATATATTACATGTGAATAGTTCGAATACCAAATGTAAAAATGTATTGGTCTGAAAACATAAACTTTGAGCGGGTAGAAGAGATAATGCCATCGAAACGTTTCAAATCACTTAGGCAGTTATTACACTTCAACAACAATAGTAAAATGCTACCATGTTGATTCTGATTGGTTGTATAAAATTTGGCTGTATAAATTGATAAAGGCACTCAACCAAAACTCCAAAAAAGTTCCATTTGAAGCGCATTTGTCTATAGATGAACAAATGTGTTCAACAAAAGCTCAAGTGTGTTGACAGTATTTACCTGATATACCCCATAAATGGGAATTCAAACTGTTGGTTATATGTGGTGTATCTGGGTATGGATATAAATTTGAAGTGTGTAGTGGACACAAAAACAGATGGGCAGCTGGTGAGCTGAATTTAGGGGCATCATCTAATGTAGTGGTCTGCCTTGCCCGTGATGCGCGTACCAATAGGAACTACCGGCTATTTTTCGACCATTTTACACACCTATTTTCCAATTAATACACCTCGATCCCACTTATTGAATACTAGTCCAGTTTCAGCATCTTGGCTTTAGGGATAGCCCTTTCAGACCCTGTGTGTACAAATGAGGACATTAACATTTATTTAAAGTTTTAGTAAGAAAACTGTAAAGTATGTATTTGACAACGGTTGCTATCGTTTGTGCACATTATAAATAAACGAATTCAATACTAGTATCGCCATCTCTTAGGTACTTTTTCTTCAACTATCAAGCAGTAGGCAGAGAAGTTTGTTAGTGTGCAGGTAAGCTATTTACTTTATTTCTAAATCTTTGGTTTCTTCTAAAGATACATACTGAAATAAATGTGTATTTATAAATTGTATTATTGAGATAATGTTGAACATATAATTTTAATTAATATAGTTTTCTTAGCGTATGAAATAACTTGAAATTTCGTTTGTCCTCAAACGCGTACATCAGGCAGGAACTAATGAATTGATGAAACTTCGAAAGCCATAACGGTCGTATGAATTGTGGTAGCTTTATGTTACAAACGACAATAATAATAACAAATAATATGGTTTTCTTTCACTAAAACATCTATTTTTAGCAGCAAATAAGCAAAAGAAAAATTTCATCTCCAGCATTCCATTTTGGCCCCATGTTGGATCTCGAAGTATCAAACTGTCTCGAATTATCATCCGATGATGAAAATGAAGATGCTCATTGCTACCAAGATCAAAGATCTATTCAAATCAAATATAGAGTAAATAGACATCAAAGAGAGGTCTTTCCACCTGATTCTGGGAATGAAAATGTACCTGCTATTCAGGAATATACTGGAATAGAAGACGAGGAAGAACAAATTTCTGCCACTGCCAATTCTTATGTTGTTCTCGTGGGTGAGTCGAAGATGGAACATCTTATTTTTTTAGAGATTTTTGAATGTCTTATGCTCAAGCAGAACATTCCATGGAGACATAGAGAAATGGAAAACCACACAACTAACTGTTGATCCCGTCTTACAGACGCCAATAGAATACTACCATCGGTATGTTCCTGGAGGGTTATTTCATGTGATGGCTGTAATGACAAACTTATATGCAGTGCATTCATAAAGAAACAGGTTCAAAGGCAAATGAAATTGAAGTGTTTGGTTTACATATGGCTACAGGGATATTCAATTACCCTACTTTGAAAATGTACTGGGAAACCAACATAAACGTTAGCCTTTCCACCGAAAATATCTCCAGGGACATTATTTTATTTATTTGTTACTAAATACATAATTCATTTATAATAGAAATATTTAAAAAATAATGGCTTTTATTTGTAGTGTAATCATACATTACTCATAGAATCACATAAGCCTTATGTCCACTTTTGTTCACATAAAGAAAAAATAAAATTTCTAATAAAATAAACTAACAAGTTTTTTTAACTTTTTTTTTATTTAAGTTTTTTTAATGGATTTCCTAAAGTTATATTTTATCTGTATTATTTTTCTTACATTAATATAAACAAAAAAATATTTTTTAATTAATAATATCATATGTGTCACCTAATATCTATAAAACTAACAAATTTAAAAACGTTGCGCCAACCCTTTATAAGGCAGAGGTAATATTTTTCCCACCAACTCTTTCCAATATTTTTGGCTTAGATTGTAAAGGTACGGTTTTTATTCGTATGGCAATATTTCAATTGACTTTTAATTCAATATTTTTATCTATGGTGATGACAGGTCGCCATACTTTTTTTTCTTCGGTTGACGTTCTCAATGTGAAAAACTGGTGATTTTTGTACTACAAGATAAATCTTTATAAATCTTCATTTTCTGCGATTCAAAAACGGTAAGACGTTATTATTTCTAAAGATAAATGTTTATTCAATTAAAATTTGCATAATTTGATTATATGGGTTGGTTGTGGTGGGAAAAATATTCCCTTTGCCTTGGCACATGTAAATGTTATTTTTTTGTTTCTTGTAGATTTGTTCGAAAATGAGTAGAAATATACTACAAGATTTGGATATAATCAACGAACTAAATGAGCTTTATGGTTTACCCGACGATCCCGAAGTGTCAGATGACAATTTAGAATCTGATGAAGAGACTATCCAAATAAGTACCGCAAAACTTCAAAGGATCTTAGAAAACTTTGATGAGCCTAACGATGGACCTTTACCACCTACACCCGATCCACCTAACAGTCCAGCATCCCTTGAAATTCAACCCTCTGTTGAATGTCAACCTAAACCATCAGTCGAAAGTGATCGCCCTAGACGAGTAGCAAGAGCCCAAGATTTACCAAGTTCTACTAGTACGCAGCAGACTACTTCAAGATCAGCATCTCCAGTAGATAATTCCCATTCAGATTCAGAAACTGACGATTCAGATGGCGAAGAGGAAACATGGAAAAACACTAAGTGGACCACCTTTCGACCGGACCCTAGCGTTTACGATGAAATTCCATTGCAGCCCGAAAATATGTTTAGCAGCCGTATTAGACCTGTGACTTTGTTCGAAAAATATTTTACTGATGAGGTATATGAGTTGATAATATATCAAACAAACTTATATGCTGAACAGAAGAATGATGCAAATTGGACAAAATTAGATAAAAAGGAACTGAGGGCTTTCTTGGCTATTTTTATAATAATGGGGTACAACATCCTGCCTTCGATGGACCTTTACTGGTCTACAGACCCTGGATTCCGAGTAGACGAAATCGCAGGCATTATCACTATAAAACGTTTCAAGAAAATATTGCAACATTTACATCTAAACGATAACACCCAACATCCAGAAAGGTCAAGTGAGAACTATGACAAACTATACAAAGTTCGCCCGTTGTTGGATCTAATAAATCACGCTTGTCAAAAGAATGCCAAAGATTCCTCATCTCAAAGTATTGATGAATCTATGATTTTGTTCAAAGGGCGGTCTTCGCTGAAGCAGTATATGCCCCTCAAGCCCATCAAAAGGGGTTACAAAGTATGGTGCCGATGCGATAGTAATATTGGCTACTTATACGAATTTTACATCTACACTGGAAAATTAGAAGTGGGTACAGAAGAAGGATTAGGATTCAAAGTTGTGAAGATGTTGACAGAGAAACTGATAGATAAAGCATTGGAGGAATTTCATGTCATTGTGACATTTGATAATTTCTTTTGTGACTACAGTATAATGCAATATCTTTATGAGAATGGCATCTTTGCTACAGGAACCGTACGAAGGCACAGAAAAGAGCTGCCCAAACTTGTAAAATCTAACCCGAAGCTTCAAAAAGGGCAGTACAAATGGAGAGTCAAGGGCAATGTACAGATCGCGCGGCGAGAGTTTAGCTTTGACCGTTATTATGCAGAAATCAAAAATTGGGTATCAATGGGCAATTAGCGAGGTGCGGGGCGGGTGTGTAGGCGCATGCGGTGCTCTGATTGGCGCTCCAATCGTTCCCTGCCTCTCGCATCGATACGATGTACCGCGCACTCCTGTTGTACAATCACGTTCACAAGTGAATTGCTATTTTCGTTAATTGTTTATTGTTGTCGATTGTTATTATTTGTTGAGTTTGTTTGTTTAAGTTTGTCAGTTAAGTTTTTTTTGTTAAATATTAAAAAGTGATTTGAAAATGCGTAAAAAAAACATTGTTTTAAAAAGGCAAGCACGGAAAATGATATATGACGTGAATTGCTTTTTAAAGAAAGAAGCTGACGAATGTATCGATTCATTGAAGCAAATTCGAAGTCAGATTGAGGAAGTTGCTTCTTTACTCAGTCAGTCGGAGAATAACCAAACTATACAGACTATGCAGGTAATGAAAACGGAAACTGTTTCTAAATTAAATTGTGTAGTCAGTAAATTAGCTAAAATTCAAAAACGGACATCGGAGGCCACTAAGACTTCAATTGGCACTGTAAAAAATATCGTAAATCAACCAAGAGTTCCGATTTGCTAATTATTTTCAGAACACCTGGAAAAAAACGTCCCAGAGCTAAACCAGTTACGAATATTGATAATTTTGACCAAGGTGTTATAAAAAGATGTATACACAATTTTCACAAGACGAATAATGAACTTCCCACCATTGGGAAACTAAAAAAGAAACTTGAGGAAGATATAAACTTTAAAGGATCAGAAACAAGTCTTCGTGTAATTGTAAAGGAGTTAGGATTTCGCTGGAAAAAAACAGAAAACAACCATAAATTACTAATAGAAACATCAAATATCCGATTACAACGCATTGAATATTTAAGAAAAATAAGAAAATATCGACAAGAAGGAAGACCCATTGTTTACACAGATGAATCCTACGTAGATTCATCGCACTCAACAACCAAAGCCTGGAGCGATGGCCCTACGGAAGGACTAAAAAACCCATTTCTAAAGGACAACGAGTCGTGATAGTCCATGCAGGATCTGAAGCTGGGTTTATACCGGCATCAAAACAGGGGACTATCACGACAACATGAATTACGAGAATTATGAAAAATGGCTTAGGACACAATTAATTCCCAACCTACCACCCAATTCTGTAGTGGTTGTCGACAACGCCTCATACCACAATAAACAATGGGATTTAGCACCATCCTCCAATACCAAAAAAGCCGTTATGCAGAATTGGCTAACTGATAAAGGCATACAATATGATTCAACAATGCTCAAGCCACAATTGTACAACTTGATAAAAGCTAATAAAGAAAGATTTAAAACTTTTTCAATAGATAAAATTTTAGCCGAAGCAAACTATAGCATATTGAGATTACCGCCTTACCATCCAGACCTCAACCCCATAGAAATGGCATGGGCTACTATTAAACAATATGTAGCTAGCAAAAATGTTAAATGGAATTTACAAGAATGTACCAAACTTATCAAAGAAAAAGTATCCTTAATGGGTGCCCAGGAATGGGAAAAAATATGTAAAAAGGTAAAAGATATAGAAGAAGAGTACGCCAAGAGTGACCATGTAGTTGATTTACTTACCGAGCAATTTATAATTCGCGTCGATGATAGTTCCGAAGACGATGATTCTGATGATGGTTATGAAGATGATGATGATGACAACTGCGACCGAGGAAGCCCTGAACCCGGACCCTCAACAAGCAAAAGACGTTGCACAATTTCGTGTCGCGGCAGCACCACTGGACCATGCGGTGATTTCATAGAAGGCATTAAACCTTTAACTGATTCAGAATCTGCTATCTGCGGCTAGGACTTTTTTTTATGTTAACTTTTGTATTTAATAATTATTTTAAGTTTTCTTTTGTTTGTATGTACCAATTTTACATGTATCTTGGAATAAATAATTTTATTAAAAAACAATTATTTAGAATTTTCACACTGTCTCTGTAAACTTTAAAAGGAAATAAACATTTTATATAAGTAAAATAACTATCAATAGTTTTAATAAATGAAGAAGTTTATCTATTTCGTATTATTTTCTAGCATTATTACCACTGTACATGAATTTTGACCCAGTCAAATATCCAACCTGGTACATAAAAAAGGAAAAGTATTGTGTGCGTGACAGTACCCATGCGCAGTAATCCCCTCCACCCGAAGGTCAAAGCCAAACTCTCGCCGCGCGATCTGTATCTTGCCTGATTTGGAAAGATACTAAAGATGTCCTTCTGATGAGTAATGCATTCCATTCCAAGTCTGGCAAAACGACTATTTTACGGACTCAAAAAGATGGCACCAAGACAGCAATTGACTGCCCTTTAGCCATAAAGGAGTACACGAAAAGAATGGGAGGGGTAGATCGCTTCGACCAGCTAAAAGGTACCTACTCAGTTGGCAGACGGAGTAAGAGATGGTGGGTCTACATCTTCTACTTTCTTTTAGATACAAGTATAACTAATGCATACTTGTTGTATTGCCAAAACAGAAATGTGACAAAACTCTCCACTCTTGAATTCCGAGTATCTGTTGCTAGAGGACTGGTCAGTGGATTCTCGAACAGAAAACGACGTTCTGGTCTGGTAAATTACGTCTCCAGAAAGAAATCTTGTTTATCGGAGAACCGTCAAAAGTCCTTACATGTTATTGCCGAAGAAATTCGCTACACCAATGTTGGGGACCATATGCCGGTGGAATTGCCGAGCTACAAGCGCTGCAGAATGTGCAGCACTAAAGAAAAGGACAAATGTTCCAAAATAATGTGCTCAAAGTGTGGAGTTGCCCTTTGCATATTACCATGCTTTACTGCGTTTCACAAGGAATAAGTAATACAACATCAATCCGCTTCAATCAGACTTGGTGCCTATGACACCTAACCTACGTATCACGGGCAGAGGGAAGTGACTTCCCACCATGTGTTTTTTTTTAATAATTTTTTTTTTATTTTCTGAAAAAGCTTAATAAAACTAATGTAAAGCCATAATTACTTTTATTTTTCCGCCCCTAGATGCTTGTGCCTTATAAAGGGTTAAGGGTTAATTTAATATATCACCTGAGTTCACCAAGAAACTATGTCACAAGCAATCAGCGGGGCTAACATCGTAAGTGGATTCAAGAGTTCTGGCATCCATTCATGTAACCCTGACATGTTCGGTAAAACCTAACGTGCTGTTTGCGACATTTATGGCGGCCAGAGAACTGTTCGGAGCATCACGGGCTTGACCAGAGACGGGACTATACACTTCATGGACGCAGAAGGATCGCGGCATCGTGTAAGTGTGTGACAACATCACGCAGCTGTCTGGTCCAAATAAGCCAACAACTGCAGCAGTTCTCAAGAACTCGACCACAACCTGTAACAAAACACGCGACGGGCCGCTGCCGGTGCCAAGAATGAACGCATACTCTAGTCTCAATTCACTGCACAGTCGAATAATCATTGTCTGTCACACACAGCTTTCTACTCTCCTACCATATCTACTATTATATAAATTCTTAATCTTTTTATTCACATGGATATAAAAGGTGAAATTTTATTTTCACAGAACCAACCAAACCAACAGAACAGAACCAGACAGACCATAGAGAACATTTGTATACTGGAGATAGAGTTGTCATTCCAGCATTATCGCACGCAGCGCCATCTATTGCTTTGTTATAAAAACCATAAACTATCAGTTATTCTGTGACTATAATATACCTTTGTACTACTGCGAGATCATAACAATGCGATGCAGATTTCAGCTACAAATTTGTAAGTTACAAAGTTGAAATCTGTACGGATGATTGATAGATCATACTAGTGTACCTACTTTCATAACCTTTAATAATTGTTAATATATATTGCAGGTGAAGACAACACGATTCTACATTTATTTCCCAATCCAAATAAAAATTTGGAAAATTTAGCGATATGGCTAAATGCAATAGGTGGCGATATATAAGTGCGAGACCAATATACTGTGTACTCGAAGAGTTTGTCACTCACACTTTGATACGAAATATCATACTCGAAGCAATATACTCAGTAATCTGCGGTACCTACACTATATTTGCAAGGTAATTTCGTAGTTAAGGTGACGAGTATTAAGAGTTCACTTTAAAGGAACACGCATGATTTAAGAAGAAAAATATAAGACAATATTCAACAACTAATAAATTACAAGTTTATAAAGTGTGCTGTTCACAGAACAGACATCATAGAAAAATTAGAAAACTTATCAATAAATATATTCATTTACAATTGGTGTAAAGATACAAACAAAGTTTTAAGTGGGAACAGATCTGATTGCGACCAAAATGATAGAGTCCAAAAATTAGGCGTTTTGGCGTAATGCAAAATATTTAAATTAAAAAATTTCAAAATATACTATGCTTTTATTAATTTTCCCCAACCCACAAAGTGACACAGGTCCGTTTTAAACCGTAGTTTAACTATTAGCCAAAATGTATACTCTTAAATATTTGATACTTATATAATTGAAAAAACATTTTGACTATTAAATTTCAACTAAAGATAAAATAAAGACCAATGAAACAGGGGCCTTACTATGAGCTCTTAAAGCAGGACTTCTAGACAACTGCTCGGTTTATTCGTACCATGACAACTTTAAAGCAGGCCTGCCCAGGCCTACTATTGAAGAACCGCACAAAAACCGTTCACCTGTTTTTTTTGTATGGACTCTCGTTAACATGTCGCTATGAATCCACTCAGTTGATTAGCTTACAAACGTCTAGGTGTCTGCAATGTTGGTTATAGTAAATTGTTAGAATGCCAGAGACAATATTATCCGTTCACCTTTGAGAAAACAATATTCAAACAGTTCACCTAAATGAGCGTCATGGTATGATTTTATTCAAAACTGTTTATGCCCGGTTTAAGAACTGCACGGAACTTGCATGGTTTTTAAAAAGCTGATAGTAAGGACCCTGGTAGGCAAGTAAAAATAGTCAAATTAGTAAAGGTAAATTATAGTCACAGAATTTCTGATAGTTTATTGTTTTCATAACAAATCAATAGATGGCGCTGCGTGCGATAATGCTGGAATGACAACTCTATCTCCAGTATACAAATGTTCTCTATGATTTGGGCAACCAACAAACCGGATGTGTCAAAATGGTACATAACCATAGTGACGTGAAGATTAGTAGAAAAATTGTCGATGTCGATTGTCGATATTAGTGTTGTACCTAACCGTTCGTCGATATCGATACACGAATTTGAAATTGTAATATTGAATGTAAATGGATTTGGAAATAATAATTCAAAGTTCAATACACTTTTTATTTTAGACAGTAATTCGTAACTTAGGAACTTACATATAAATAGTAAATAACAGCAGTTTTACAAAAATTCTATTCATATTCCATTATCAGTTCAAACAATTTTGTGTGTATATAGGTATAATAAGTTTATAGCTATAATATGCCCCGGCCATGAGTGGTTTCTGGGCTATCGGGATTCGCTGAAGATTATAGCCATAATCAATGTGGCTACAGCTTGTAAACTGATATTTGAGTAGAGAATGAACAGACGGTGAGAAAACATTGTATTTACTGAGTAGAGTAAATGCAAAGCAATCAAAATACCACGCGGGCGAAGTCAGCTCACATTCATATTGATAACATCAAATATTACGCAACTGCGGACAGAAGCTGACAAATCTATACATATAATAAAACTGTAGCCAAGGTGAAATCTGTACAAGAAAGATAACATAGATTAAATTTTTTTTGGATAAGCCGATTTTGACGAAACAAAGATAAAAACTTGCTCAGGACTTCATAAAATATACTGCAGCAAACGGGATCAAAATCCATACAGTAGTTTTTGCGTGATGTAGTCACATATGGACAGACAGACAAAAATTCTACAAACGATATTTTTGGATTCCACTACTTTTATTTATTCACTTTTTTATATTTTTAATTATCTTTCATGTACAGATTTCCCCTTGGCTAAACAGTTTTATTATATGTATAGACTAGCTTTTGCCCGCGACTTCGTCCGCGTAGTGTACTTTTTTTAGGATATGAGTTATTGTTACAATATAGAGCTCTATTCATGGCTATTGGCCGCCACTACGCGTGATGTTTGACAAAAGTTAATAGATAGCGTATTTTACAGAATTTCTTTATACAGTTTATTTAATTCACTACTTTGGAGGCATTCACTTAAGTAGCCAGGCTAGTTGGAGAGCGCATATGAGACGTAAGCATGCCACATACAACTGGCCGTGGGAAAAACAGTCCTGCAATACAGAAATAATAATGTTATTAGGAATAGTTTTGCTAAGTGTGATTCTTTTTCGGAGCAATAGTATGAAAACACTTCTGTCATAAACTAAAGGGCACTGTAGCAAATTATAATTTTGGGTGAATGAGACTGAACATCTATTTCTCAAGTTTTATTTTTTTTATTCTGTAATAATTAAAGGAGCTTTTAGCCGCATTGGTCACAGTCATGCCAGCTCCATCGGTACATTCATTGCTTATTTAGTACAATTGAAAATCTTATGGCATAACCTATAGAGTGTTCTAGCAGTATCTAAAACACTCTGAAATACACCAACATCCAAATAATTGAGTTTATCTCCTAATTTAATTCTAATTCGTTCATTTCGGGCACATTCCATTACAAAGTGTTGGATGTCTTCTTCAATGTCACAGATATTACAGTTAGGTGAATCAGCTTTCCTCATCATGTGTTTGAACTTATTTAATGGAACATGCCCGGAGCGAAGCCTACACGCCATTACTATGATAAGTCTGCTTAACTTAGTCTTATTGAAACATGGCATTAGAGGGGGTTAATTTTGTATTGAACTGTACCAGATACCTCTGTTTTGAGAGGAGTTTTCAAAATGCTTTTTCAAATTAATGAAGATCATATTTTTATGTTTAGCCAGTGCTTCTGTGTATTCCGGAGTTAAATATGTATCAGATCCTGATGTTGTTGAATCTCTGGCCAATTGATCAGCCTCCTCGTTGCCATGGATGCCCACATGAGATGGAATCCATTGCAATCTCAGAGACAGCTCATGAAAATGTAATTTTAAAATTTTCTCTATTATGGCATATGCTATCGATGCACCTCTTATTCCAGAGGCGCATTATTTCTCAAGTTGATGAGCATAGTACAGTGTTGCACATAACTTTGAAGCTTAAATTTCTGATTTACATTGCTGTGACGCTTACCATTAAGTCAAAGATTGGCTCATTTTGTAACATACTTGCATAAAAAAGTTCACCACTGATTATTTTGCAAATTTGTGGTATTATACCTTGATTCCTCCACAAATGAAATGGGAATCCAGACATCTGATCATCAGTGAGTGGAGTGACTTTTAAATTTAAGCAAGGTATGGCATGGTTTTTGAGTTTATCTTGCTTTTTGTTCATGTGAGTCTTTTTAAAATGTTCACCACATACATTTTTGAATTGGCAAATGCACTAGCTCTTCATTTACTGTAACTCGCACCCATTCTTTGCAGCTTTAAAAAAAAATTCAAGTTTTAAACAACACCAAATAAATGTAGTTGGATGCAGGCAGTCCCACTGGTCCTTTTGGAAATTCGTGGAGGAGGCTTATGTTTAGCAGTGGACGTCCTACAGGTGAGATGATGATGATAATGAAACAAAAATGTAGCTAGATATTATGCTTTCTAAAGTATATGTAGCTAGAAATATTACCTAATCACTATTATTAAAGTTATGCACCTCGTTAATCCTAGTTAATTTTCAGGTATACAAAAAAAAGACAAATTATGCTTATGTGACAACTGTTGTTGGCCAAATTTGGCAACAGCGATTCTGGGCATCAGGTATTATTTCCATGTACATGTTCATTATTCCCAGGATTCATCACACCGGTCAATAACAACATCGAATAGTGTAGGCATAGTATAAAGATGCAACAGTGTGGAAACTAGGCCTAGTTAAGCGGAAATAAACTTATACGTGACTACACATCTTGACGTGGCCTTACTACTGACAGCACCGCGACAACTAGTTAGGGCTCTCGTCGATTCCCATGTTTGTGTGAGTGAGCCTGTTCGAACGTTTGTAGGTAGTTTCCATACTGTTCTCTTTATTTATACTGTGATGTAGGTATGGTTATTGTAAAAGGTTATTCGCATAAATCATGCATAAAATCTGAGATGCGTTGGAAGCAAATATGCAACAACAACCCTGGCTTTTAAAAATGAAGAAGCTCTGACACTTACCGGTTCTCTTCCAGTGGATAGTTCGCAAGAAAGCGGGAGCTTTGTAAATGTGTTTCTTTGATGCCACATTATCTCGCAAGTTAGGCGACTTCTCTTTGACATTTTAGAAGTCCAAATTGCTTCAAAATTTAGATTTTTTTTTAGCAATCACCACGCACACACTATGTACACATTTAAAGTATATGACGAGTGTCTGTCTCGGAACTAAACAACGTGTATGAAAAAGTTTCTTAACAATTAACACCCACTCACAAGTTATTACCTATTTGGGTCTCTGCCTCGGGAATATACGACGTAAATTGATAAAAAGTCTTTGCAATCATAATCCACAAACTATGTTCGTATGTGAATCTTTGTCTCTAGAATGTAAATGTCTCCAAACGCTTTTGGCAGAGGAGAAATCACTGAACGCAACGGCTGGAACACAAAATTGGGACAAATTAACATTATATCGCTGATACGAAATCCAAACCACCAAACCGGCACAAGAAAAACAAACAAAACAGGGACGTACATTTTTAGTGTTGCCAAACCGTTTTATAAGTTCCTACTACTTTACACTTGTTGTTTAAAGTAGTGTAAAGTTTAAAGGTTAAATTATGTGATTATATGTTAATTTTTTTTAACAATTCCGTTACAAAATAAAACAGAGTAACACTTTTCATAACCGCAAAATTTATAAAGAAAAAAACTAAATATGTGCACGTGATTTCAACAATATCTTCCAGTTTTTGTGACTAAGAAACATTGGTATAAATTCTTTATGTTACATTACATTCAGATTGCAACGATCGCCATATTTTTTTTATGATACGTAGTTTCTGCCCACTGATTCAAGTAAACGTATACATACTCTAATCTATGAATAAAATATTGTTTTTACATTTATAAAGTAGACTCTTATGGTTTGTATATTTGCCTAAATATATGACTGTAAAAAAGAGCCATCTTTTGATTTGTTATGCAATGATAATAGGATCTATACTTTTCTTCTAAATGATAACACCATGAGACAGACCTAGTACATATACAGTTCCTAGTATATATTTTAGTCCATGAGACAGACAAAGAATATCATAGATTAATCAGAATATATCTATAGACAGATTGGCAATCATTAAAGCAAACAACAGAACGTTAGCGGGAAGTTTAACTTTTTCAGTGCCATCCACTTTGACGGATCATAGTCGTGCGCTCGTCTTCCATGTGTGACATTAAAGACGTAAGACGAGCGCGCGGGTATCGATATCGATATCGATAAATAGGGATGTGCTGTTTGATATCGAGGTAGCAATAAGCGTTCCTATCTAATCTATTATACACATTCTAAAATAACAAAGATTATAAATTATTAGGAGTAATACATATTGTTTACCTTACATATTGAAAGCACTTATGTTTTGCGAGATGCATGATTACAATGATTCAAAACATGCATGATTACAATTTCTAATTAAACATTTTCGTTTTGTTATTTAGGTAAGTACTAACTATAAATTAATATGTATTAAATAACTGTAAATACGTACATATTAGTCATGATTATGTGAAACAGATATCAGTAATGTTTATTAACGGATGAAACAAGTGTTTACATTGATAATAAAAGAGTTTTGAAGAAAATCTGGGCAAATTTTGAAGAAAATGGGTATCAAGTAATACCTTAGTACAAGGGTTTTTAATAGAAGGTTTATTTAAGTAAATGTTACAATAAATTATCATTTCTTAACTTTAATTTTATCATATCATGACTAGATTAAATAAAAATATTCGATAATGTGTGCCTTTTTCTGTAGAGATTTCTTGCTTAGTGTGGTTTATCCGTTAATAGTGCAGTATTTTTGGTGTTTGTACTTGGATCTGCACTGCACTGTATGAATCCTGCAATTTGTAACAGCTTGGTCTTCACATAGTCTATAGTCAACTCTATATTTGAGTTTTCCATTGCAAGTCTCATTGGTTGAACATATTTCGCTAAGCCTTGTAGCTTTGACAAAAGTCTGCAGCGGTTGTTAAGACCTTTTTCATCAAAAGCTGATCTTAAAACTTACCATGACTCCTTTGCCATTTTTGCATATCTCACGTGAACCAGGCAATGTGATTATATCATCAAACATATACTCGCTCTTGCTTTTAGGTCTCTCTCTTGATGCCTTTATCAGAATTCACCAGTGTCGTATGACTGTACTCCACAGGTCGCCATTACACTCGATTATGAATTTCATTGTATTGTAAATTCCATCTATTTTCTCTATGTATGTTAAACTCATACCCGCATCGTGTGCCGGCTGTGATCTATCCAGTCGTTCGCCGCTCGAAGTTGTGCTTGCAACTTTACCTTCTGTAGCCATAATACTGTTTACACCCGTTCTTCATGAAACATCGAATTGCCACATCACCTGAGCGGGATTGAGTATCTTTGCTCACCGACAACGTACAATGAAGTTACACAACATTTGTGTATAATGTATAATGTATTTACAAGAGTCAATGGACTCTTATTCCCTCCTTGCTCACACAAATTATTTCTGTCAAGATACTAATAAGTCTACCTGTAAGTGTCTTGTCATTCACAGAGTTGACTCAATAAAATATTTAGGTATCATCATTGACGATAAGCTTTCTTTTATACCACATGTAAACCTAGTTACGGAACGTGTCAGAAAGCTCATTGCCGTCTTTAGAAACATTAGAGATTGTGCAGATGTTGAAATCATTAAAATGCTATATTATTCACTTTGTCAATCTTTAATCACGTATTGTATAACAACTTGGGGAGGCACAAACATCACATTCTTACTTCCACTCGAAAGAGCACAAAGAGGCATACTCAAATGTGCCACCAAACGCCCATATAGATATCCCACTGCTGACTTATATAATGAATGCAGGGTACTGACAGTGAGACAATTATATATACAACAATTAATACTATTATAACATTCGAGAGAAAAATTTCAACCTGATCAATCCAACATCAAGCGTAATACATGTCATGTATGCAACATTCCTAAATGTAATACAATGTTTGCAAGAAGGTTCCCTAGTGTTCGAGGACCTTATCAATACAACACTATAAATAAAGACACAACATTAACTAGTCTTACATCTTTTAGGTGTAAGAAAACTGTATTTAAAAAATTGTCTTTACTAAGTTATCTTGACACAGAAAACCTACTAAATTATATATGACGGAGAAAGCACCTCCGGAGTGTTTTTAAAAAGTGTGACGTCAGCATTGCTGACGTCACAATTGTTGTTTTCATGATGATCACTCATTTTTGGGTCCACGAAGTAAAACTTCACAGGTACTTTTATAAGCTTCGTATATTCAACGAGCAGCGTAACAACGTCACAAAGATGTCCGTACTGTACGGCGGCTCGAGAGCGACTGAGACGAGCGCCTTTTTTTAGAACGGACTAATGCTGTTTGCCTCTACCGGCATTTACAGCGTCACCGGACGGTTGGTCCGAGCGCCTACAGTGCGGCCGTACTTATAGGACTCGGCGCACGTGCACGAGTTTACAAGTTTGTTGGTAAAGTATTGAAATTACAATCATAACATTAATTTTACATCGTAATCAACTCAAAAATAATCAACTGATGATTTATAAACTATTTTTAGGGCAATCAAATGATTAAACTTAATTATTCTCGACGAACTGTTGTAGTTGCGCCGATACGGCCATACTGACAGGCGGTGCGCGCTCTGCACCAGCCTCGTTGGTTCTTGTAGATTGTTATGGATTCTCGTAGATTATTTGGATTCTCGTAGACCATTTATTCTGATGGGTCATCTTGGTTCGAGTCGTGGTTTGGCTGTACTTGCAGCCCTTCTCGTGAGGTCGACGGAATGGGCTCATTTGATTCTGCAGTGGGATCTCGTTGAATAGGTGATTCGTTTCCCGCCGATACGGTCAACTGATCCCCAGGTTGCGGAGCGCGGCGCAGCTGATCATGGGCAACCTTGCGAGGTCGTCCTCTACCGACAACTTTCTTTACCAGATATCGGTCATTATCCAGTATTCTACAAACTTCATATGGTTCGCTGTATTTAAGGTCAAGCGAGGTTTGGTTTCGAGGATTATTTTTCACCAATATGTAGTCTCCTCTTTGAAAATGATGGATTTTGGCCTTGTGTAGGTTGAAGCGTTGTCTGTCTTGTTCGCTACAACGAATCATTTTCTGTTGCACCTGTTGAGTGAGCGCTTTAATATCAACGGTTTCGTTGTCAATATCCACCAGGTTGAGAAGCTCAGGAGGTACACAGTGCTTTCGTTGTGTAATAAGTGTCAGTGGAGCAACACCGGTGACTCAGTGGGTTGTACAGTTCATTGCCAGCTGAAGTTCCTCGAGTACAGTGTGCCACTGCTCTGCTTCGTAATTTTTAATCATTACCAAAGCATTTTTGAGGGTTGCAACGACTCTTTCAACTTAGCCATTCGCTCGGCTGACTCCTGGAGCGATAGCATGGATATTTATTCCGATGGCGTCACAGTAGTCCTTGAACTCGCCAAGGAACTCTCTTCCTCCATCCACTATTATTTGAACCGGCGCACCAAATAGATGCACAGTGCGTTCTAGAGCGGCCAATGTGCTGTGTGGGTTTTTGTTGGTACTGAAGTACAGTAAAACGTACTTTGAGAAAGCGTCAATGGTGACTATGACGTATTGTTGATCATCTGGAGTGCCCAGCTTCCCTGTTATGTCCATATGAATAACTTGGAAGGCGGCCGTTGGTTTTTGTATGGGGTGTAACTGGGCTTGAATGGCCCCGGATCTTCCTTTAGATGTTCGGCATACAACACAGTTATCCACAAATCTTTCGGATAATGGAACTCATTTTGTTGAACCAATAGGTTTCTCTGATCTTCTGCAGTGTCTTTTCCCAGCCAGGGTGTTTTAGTGCAGTGTGAAATGAGTTTATAATGCTCCATTGAAATGATTTGGGAACGACGGTACTGAGCTGCTGACCGAAGACAGGATCATTGACGTTCCTTTTTTAAAACGTTGTCCTCTAACACATAGTCTTCCACTGGGTTATTGTCACTGAGACTGTCCATTATCGGACGCAGTTCTTCATCCCGTCGCTGTTCAATTTTGAGCCAGTTCAAGTCTCTTGTCATAACATTGACTGCAAGCTCAACTGGATTGCGACAGCGATGAATCCTTGGCAGAAGGTCCTTTTTGTGTTTTGACGCTTTTAATGCGTTGCAATCCGTTATCACGGTGAATTTTCGCCCATATAGATACTGGCGAAAGTGTTTTATGGCTCGTACCACTGCCAGTGTCTCCAACTCGTAGGAGTGGTACCGACTCTCGGCTTCCGTGGTTCTCATGCTCATAAAGGCAACAGCATGTTGTCGTTTTACACGTTGACTAATTATTGTTGGCTAATTTTTGTATCCGCGTCGATACGGCCATACTGACAGGCGGTGCGCGCTCTGCACCAGCCTTGTTGACTCGTTAACTCTCGCAGACTGCTGTTAATTATGGCTGGCCTGCAAAGAATGAGATATTCTCTGAGTAGTGAGTCTGTAAACAACTTACGTTGCTTTATCTTGTTTGTTACATTAACACAACTGTTATGTAACCTTAGGAGTCTTTTGATTAGTAAACAGTACACAAAGACATCGTGCACTGCCTTATTGATTTAGAATCTGTGGTGTATACGTGTCTACCCATAGTTCCACAAGGCGTCCCCACGGTATCTCAGGGTTCACTTGTGGATGCATCAAGGATCCGTGGCTAGCTCAAGGGTAACACATGGTTAGCTCAGAGGTATCACTCTCCAGACATTTTTGTAGATTACTACAGTACACTAAGACATCTTAAGTGCACTGCCTTATTAATTTAGAATCTGTGGTGTATACGTGTCTACCCATAGTTCCACAAGGCGTCCCCACGGTATCTCATGGTTCACTTGTGGATGCATCAAGGATCCGTGGTTAGCTCAAGGGTAACACATGGTTAGCTCAGAGGTATCACTCTCCAGACATTTTTGTAGATTACAACAGTACACTAAGACATCTCAAGTGCACTGCCTTATTAATTTAGAATCTGTGGTGTATACGTGTCTACCCATAGTTCCACAAGGCGTCCCCACGGTATCTCAGGGTTCACTTGTGGATGCATCAGGGATCCGTGGTTAGCTCAAGGGTAACACATGGTTTAGCTCAGAGGTATCACTCTCCAGACATTTTATTCTTGTAGATTCTAGTTGAAAATATCGTGAAACATAATTAATTTTATACTCGCCGGTTTTAATCCGTTGATGCGTGTTCATCGTTGTGAGTTATCCGGACTGACTGGCCAGCTTGAGATGTGGTTGACACTGAATCAGGGGCGATTGCAGCGTTGTTTTGCAGTGTATCGAGATCATCTCCCGCAGCGATTGGTGTGGACGTCATGTCTGTGGTAATTCCCGTTGTGATGGGCTGCATGGTATTAAAGTTGTTTGCTGGTACTCCTGAAGTGTTCAATGAGGCAGGGCCTATCAGCCTGGTACTGCCCTGCGCTGTTCCAGTCGTGACAGGTTGAACCGAAGTCGATGAGGATGTGGTTGGGACCAGAGCTTGTTCTGATCCCACTTCTGATGACGGAGAAAGCACCTCCGGAGTGTTTTTAAAAAGTGTGACGTCAGCATTGCTGACGTCACAATTGTTGTTTTCATGATGATCACTCATTTTTGGGTCCACGAAGTAAAACTTCACAAGTACTTTTATAAGCTTCGTATATTCAACGAGCAGCGTAACAACGTCACAAAGATGTCCGTACTGTACGGCGGCTCGAGAGCGACTGAGACGAGCGCCTACAGTGCGGCCGTACTTATAGGACTCGGCGCACGTGCACGAGTTTACAAGTTTGTTGGTAAAGTATTGAAATTACAATCATAACATTAATTTTACATCGTAATCAACTCAAAAATAATCAACTGATGATTTATAAACTATTTTTAGGGCAATCAAATGATTAAACTTAATTATTCTCGACGAACTGTTGTAGTTGCGCCGATATATAGTATAATAATAAATAGTTCCACGAAAATAGATACTAACAACTCACTAATACACAATTACACTTACATTCACAATACACTAACACACACAATACACTTACATAATAAGCACAACATATGTTTTTTATAGCTTTTAAATAATGTAGGTACCTATTGTTACTCATATTACCTAAGTTATTAAGGCATTTTTTTCCTGTTACTCCGACGAAAGAGTCCTGGGTTCTATAATACGGGTCTCGAGCCTAGTTTAGAAACCAGGTGCTCCTTTACATTTATTCTGTAACCTATATGTTTGACCTTAATAAATTTATTATTATTATTATTATATTATAAACATATGATATAGGAATAGAAACACGATAATAAAATATAATTTAGCTTATAGTAATTTTCACCAATGGCATACGTCCGTTAGTCAATTACAACTCTCAAACATATGATGATTAGACAACGATATGAGATTCGCAAACTCTTTGCTCTATTAACTCTTTATTCTATTAAGAAATGAAGATAACGAAGCCACCGTTTAATAGAACATAGATAACTGTGTGGTGAGTTGTAATGCGTGGTGGCACAACCATAGACAAATTCTTTCTATGGCCCACATGGCAGTAAGGAAGTGAAACCCCCGTGGAGAATATAGAATAGTACTCTGTGGACAGAGACAGAACAAAGAGCCAGAATTTTGTCTGTGCCACTAGTGCCACAGAACAATACAATATGAAATACCATAGATTAATCAGACTATTGCTATTTCCATAGATATATAATCTCCAGATGCCTAATACGTCAAAATTCATGAAACAAAAAATTAAACCCTAGCAGGAATACTTGGTTTTCACTAGTCAAATTCAAAATCAGTCGAGAAATGTCACTCGCTGTGGATACTGAGTACGTTGAAAAATCAAAAATACCATTTTGTGCGATTCGATTGCGTAAAAATTAGAGTATATGTAAAATAGAGGAGACCACGGTCGCCCTTCACGCAAAAGCAGTCTCCAACACCTATTTTTAAGTGTTTACAAGAGATTTTTCTGAATAGTATGCAAAACTCAATTAGTGTTACCACTCTACTAGTTTAGTTTCCCGATTGGGTGTCATTTAGCTATCCAAAATATCCAGTTAAAGATACACTTTGGTACATATCAATATTTTTTTACTTATAAAATACTTTTGCTATGCTATTAGTTTAGAAAAAACAAACACGTTTTTTTAAGAACAAGTTACAATGTAGATTGTTAACTCTTAGAGACAATTTATTGTACATTAATAATATCCTAGATTGCCGTCTTTATTTTTGAAATTTGGCTTTTCAATTATTTGGTACGACTAGTTTTTTATTTTCACGAAGACACAATAAACAGTTATTTTTTCATATTAGATAGATAGATAGATTAACTCTTTATTGTAACACCACAATACAAATATATGTTACAAACTAAGAGATAAGAATTAATTATACAATCAAAAATATTTCACAATTCAATACTTACAATTTAAAGTGTCACAATGGGCGGTTTTTCGCTCAAAAAGATCTCTTCAATACAACCCTGCACGGAAAGAAATAAGCATAAACTTATAAAGGTGGTGGTGCATAAACCAAGTGTACTAAACTCTACATATAGCAAAACTCAAGAATATAGCAAAAAAATCTTATAATATAAACAAACTATACTTAAATAATTTTACTATACTTATATACTACAAAATATATACATAACTATACATACTATACATATACCATTTAATTATTAAAACAAAAATAGTGAGTAGGTTTGCAGTTAGTTATTTCGCGAAATAATATGCTTTCACACAATGTTTGATGATGTTCACAGAAGGCGCGCATCTAATTTCTTAGGGTACAGTTTTCCATAGACGAACAACTTCAACACAAAAGGAGGAACCAAAACAAGTGGTGCGGTGTATTGGGGTACTTAACATTAAGTTCTCTGATGATCTTAGAGAAAAAAAACTTCAAACATGTAAAAATTCAACATTTTCCTGAAGATAGCGTGGGAATGAAGGATTGAACAATATACGATAAAGTAGGGACAATATATGAGCATTCCGGCAACTTGTTAAACTTATTGTATAGTCTGTTGCATATCATTAATGCTATTTCGATCTTTTCTGATCAAATAGCCTTAAAATACTCAGCCGTGGTAATCTTTTTTATTTTAAAATTTCGACTCCAAATTGGATTTTATTAGACTTTTGACTGGGTTACGAGATCAATACTGGGATAAAAGTTTGTTTTCAGATGATTGTAAAACCAACATTTATCCACTCAGTTTATCAATGAGTTGACAAGATCAAGTCAAATACAAAACAGGACTAAGATTGAACCTTGTGGTACTCCACATGAAATTTGATATGGAGGTAGATGAAGCGCTGGATATATATACGCACATAGGATACTTTTCATCATCATCATCATCATGCATCACTATGCGGATATAACCGCGTGGCGCAGCTAGTACTTAATAAAGTGGTTTTAATAGAATATTATATACCCCACATATAATAATGTTGAAAAAAAGGAGCATAAGTGTTTATCTATGTTTAGCGTGCGCACACCCGGTCGGCCCGCGCTTATCAGTGACGCGTCGCCGCGAGTATCGATCCGCCGGGAAGGCGATTTGCGAGTACTCTTCACCCTAATGCTTACGGGATAAAAACTTTACCGAAAGTGGATCATCAGCCCGCATTCCTCAGACGGACACCTACCTAGAGGAAGACTCACACGGACAGGAAGTCTTACACGGATCAGCCCGCATTTCTGTGAGTACCTACCTAACTTCCTATTTATTAATATCCCACGACGTATGGTGGAATCGCCCCACCATTACCCATTATTTGATGTAGCTTCTTTGGCTCTCGCTTTTGACATGTCACGCAATTCCGTAATTGCTTCTTTGTAGCTTGGTTTCCTTTTAGTACCCAATATTTTTGGCGTAACATAGATAAAGTTAATCTAGCTCCACCGTGGAATGATAGCTTGTGTGCTTGATCTATGAGCCCGCTATATGGGATAATTGTTGGATTTTTTCATATCCTCTATAGATATATTTTAGTTCATATTTCATATAGTTTTTTAATCGCCCTGCTGCTCTTAAAACACCATCTTGATCTAAAAATGGATTTAAGCTGTTTTGCTGTTTGATAATATATGTTTATTTGTTTTTAATCGTGCGATCTCAGCCGTGAACTCCATTTGTTGTATGCGTTTTATTATTACTGACTTTGCTTTTCTGATATCATGTAACTTGATATACTTGCTTGTCGGTTTTTGTTTTGACGGTGTGATCGCTCGTAATATCCAGGATAATATTCTAGTTATTTTTGTGAATGAACTATAGCGCTCTAATAAATTTACTACGATGCTTTGTATTTCTGTGTCTGCTGGGCTACATTCGTGTGCCTTCTTATTTCTATGTTTGTCGTAATTTCCTTTTCTTGCTCAATTTGAAAGTCACTTTTTGATAACCATTCCGGACCATGCCACCAAAGTGAGTTTTCTTTCAGCTGCGATGACGTCATCCCTCTGCTGGCTGCGTCTGCTGGGTTCTGTTTACTTGTGACGTAATGCCATGTCCCAGGTGGCATTGCTGCGGTTATTTTCTTTACGCGGTTGGCTACAAATGGCTTCCAACGCTCAGGATTTCCCTGTATCCCACCAAGGGTAACCATTGAGTCCCTCCATCCAATAGTTTTGATTTTGATGCTATTACTGTTGATACTGTTAACAACTTTATTCATCAGTTTTGCTAATAGTTCCGCAGAACACAATTCAAGACGGGGTAGAGACACTTCTTTTTTTGCCTGACTAGGCGAGTTTTTGCTGCTATCAATATGACCGATGTGCTATTTTGTTTCACTATTCTCCCAAAAATAACAGATGCTGTACATCTGATCGAAGCATCACAAAATCCATGCAATTCAATCACGCTGCTACGCTCGCTCTGTATCCACCGGGGCACTGCATACTGAGTAATACATGCTAGGTCATTTTTTATTTTATACCATTCTTTTTTGATATCATCTGGAACTGTATCACTCCATTGCAAATCCGTTTCTAGCCACACCCTTTGAAATAATAGTTTCCTCTTAGTGGTGAGTGGTGCCAACCAACCTATCGGATCGAAGATTTTAGATATTTCCGATAATAATAAGACGGGATTGGACATTGGCCCAACTGGAGCGACAAACGGCAGAAATGCAAAAATTGTTCACGCCTATCTTACATTTATTGTAGTAAATGTGAATGTTTTTTTTGTTTAAACAAAGACCGTAATTGTTTCAAGAGTTTTCATGTGGTTTTGCATTAAATAGTTAAATAAAATATGATTTTTTTATTACTTAAATATATTTAAAAAAAGTGTAATACATATATATATATATATATATATATACGAAAACACTTACCTTAACTGCATGTAGTATCATATATGAATCGTGGCCACGACTGCATGAAGTATCATATATGAGTTTTTGTGTTTCGTATCAAATAACTCGATTTTCGATAATAAAAAAAATTTGATATTTTTTCTAGGGCCTAATATAAAGCCTAAGAATCATGTAAATTAATTTGAGCGAAATCAAAAAATCCATGCGGTAAAGGGACCCTTTACCGCATACAGTATCATATATGAACTATTAAGAGTTTCCACAGATATAAAATTATTAAGCCTTTCAAACAACTTGTTGACGGCTGATATCTAAACTATGATTGTATCCGAACCAAAAAAAAGTATAGGAAGATTTTTATCTTGCCTGTGGTTTGTTATTTCTGTCACCAAACATTGCAAACCGCCATTTCTGTCAGCGAGTGCGGTTTGTGAATTTAAAAACCAATTATTGCTATGTTTTGCCTCTAGCTAAAATTGTTTTTGTGAATTGCGAGTAACTACAATGGATCCCAAGACGTTTTACGGAAAAACACGTAAGTAATATCAAATAATTCTTGACAAAATCTAGACATGAACTTTGTATCTGATATGATACTCCATGCAGTTAGGTATATAAAAGTTTTTCAGATATGATACTTCATGCAGTAGGGGTTGTATCAGTGCTCATTCAGATATGAAACTACATGCAGTATGGATATCGTACAAAGTTACTATTTTTTTTTTATTGAATGATGATGATAAAATATTAGAACAAGTTCGCATATTGTTTTTAACCGACTTCTAAACAAAAGTTCTCAATTCGGCTGTATTTTTTGTGTGTGTTACGCGATTATTATGTTATAGTTATTATTATGTCGTAGCGATTGGAAGCTGGTTAAAGACATTACGTGCAAAAATATATTATTTTTTATTTACCCTGCTAGCGTATGTAGGTATTTAGTATTAAGTACATAATTATAATTATATTATTACATAATTATTTATTTTTAGGCACTCAACACGTAAGTGGGTGTCTTATTCCTTTCGAAAGTGATAATGACGACCTGAGCGATGATGACGATTATAATTTACCGCCCAGAGACCAAATAGTCATAGAAGAAACAGATTCAGAGATCGATATTTATGATGAAAGTGATGATGAAGGCAGTCTAACTCAAAATGAATTGGAAACAGTATATCTTGAAGACGATTTCGAATATGAAAGTATCGGGTGTGCTGAAACTATGAATGACACCTTAGAAGCATCAACTTCAACAGGAACAACGAACAGAAAAACACAAGGACCGTCAAAAATAAAGGCAAAAAAAGATAAACTAATTTGGACTGACAGTACCACTACCTATAACAGTGAGGATGTTGCGTTTATTGGCTGCGCTGATTTACCCGACAATATTATGAGCTTAGAGACACCGGTACAGTTTTTTAAATATTTGTTTCCAACCGATGCTGTTAATCTCATACATGAACAAAGCAATCTGTATGCAGAACAGGTGCAACCAGAAAAGGCGAACTCAATAACATCTGACGATATCTCCAAATTCATAGGAGTCATCATGTACATGTCAGTTGTACAATTGCCATCTACGCGACACTATTGGCGTGACGGCACATATGTCGAAAAAGTAGCTTCAATCTTCACATGTAACAAGTTTGAAGAAATAAAACGGTTTTTGCACTTTTTTGATAGAACTAAAGAATTACCCAAAACTGACCCAAATTGCGATCGACTGCAGAAGTTAAGACCGCTCCTGGATATTCTGAGAGCACGATTATTAACAGTGCCTAAAGAAGAGTATCTAGCCATTGACGAGCAAATGATACCCACAAAAGCGAAAACATCTGGTTTTCGACAGTACAACGCAAAGAAACCCCACAAATGGGGTTATATTAACTATGTTCTGAGTGGGGCTTCTGGATTCAGTTATGACTTCGATATCTTCACTGGACAACATAATACCGATGTGCCAGATAATTGTCCGAATCTCGGAGCCACAGGCAATGTGGTTACACGATTGTTAGCCACAGTAGCACATAATTTGAACCACAAATTGTTCATTGACAATTTTTATACCAGCCTTCCACTCATGGTACATTTGCATGGCATTGGAATTCTACCATTAGGTACAATCCAATTAAACAGAGCAAAAGACATTGATTTGCCAAGCAAAAAGGAATTGCTGAAATGTGAAAGAGGTCACTGCATAGAAAGATCTACGGAAATAGATGGAGTTGAACTAAGCGTCACAACATGGGTTGACAATAAAGTGGTTAATTTATGTTCCACATATGTCGGAAAGGAACCTATGGCCCCTGTAAAACGATTTTCAAAGAAAGATAAGCGAATGATTGAAGTCTCTCGTCCGAAATGTGTAGAAATATACAATAAATATATGGGCGGGGTGGATTTATTAGACGCAATGTTGGGGTTCTATAGAATAAAAATTAAAAGCAAAAAATGGTACCATCGCATATTCTTTCACTTGGTTGATATGACATGTGTGAATAGCTGGCTCTTGTGGCGTCGCCGAAACAAACAAAAATCTGACGAAGAAGAGTATATGTCGTTGTTAAATTTTAAACTAAGTATAACTGATGTTTTGATGCGGGAAACGGGAGGAGTTTTTACTCCAACTACCCGAGGCCGAGGGCGCCCTACTTTAAAACTTGACAACCTAAGAAAAAGGAAACGACGTATTGAACTGCCTTCGCCAGAAGTAGTTTACGACGGGATTGGACATTGGCCCAACTGGAGCGACAAACGGCAGAAATGCAAAAATTGTTCACGCCTATCTTACATTTATTGTAGTAAATGTGAATGTTTTTTTTGTTTAAACAAAGACCGTAATTGTTTCAAGAGTTTTCATGTGGTTTTGCATTAAATAGTTAAATAAAATATGATTTTTTTTATTACTTAAATATATTTAAAAAAAGTGTAATACATATATATATATATATATATATATATATACGAAAACACTTACCTTAACTGCATGTAGTATCATATATGAATCGTGGCCACGACTGCATGAAGTATCATATATGAGTTTTTGTGTTTCGTATCAAATAACTCGATTTTCGATAATAAAAAAAATTTGATATTTTTTCTAGGGCCTAATATAAAGCCTAAGAATCATGTAAATTAATTTGAGCGAAATCAAAAAATCCATGCGGTAAAGGGACCCTTTACCGCATACAGTATCATATATGAACTATTAAGAGTTTCCACAGATATAAAATTATTAAGCCTTTCAAACAACTTGTTGACGGCTGATATCTAAACTATGATTGTATCCGAACCAAAAAAAAGTATAGGAAGATTTTTATCTTGCCTGTGGTTTGTTATTTCTGTCACCAAACATTGCAAACCGCCATTTCTGTCAGCGAGTGCGGTTTGTGAATTTAAAAACCAATTATTGCTATGTTTTGCCTCTAGCTAAAATTGTTTTTGTGAATTGCGAGTAACTACAATGGATCCCAAGACGTTTTACGGAAAAACACGTAAGTAATATCAAATAATTCTTGACAAAATCTAGACATGAACTTTGTATCTGATATGATACTCCATGCAGTTAGGTATATAAAAGTTTTTCAGATATGATACTTCATGCAGTAGGGGTTGTATCAGTGCTCATTCAGATATGAAACTACATGCAGTATGGATATCGTACAAAGTTACTATTTTTTTTTTATTGAATGATGATGATAAAATATTAGAACAAGTTCGCATATTGTTTTTAACCGACTTCTAAACAAAAGTTCTCAATTCGGCTGTATTTTTTGTGTGTGTTACGCGATTATTATGTTATAGTTATTATTATGTCGTAGCGATTGGAAGCTGGTTAAAGACATTACGTGCAAAAATATATTATTTTTTATTTACCCTGCTAGCGTATGTAGGTATTTAGTATTAAGTACATAATTATAATTATATTATTACATAATTATTTATTTTTAGGCACTCAACACGTAAGTGGGTGTCTTATTCCTTTCGAAAGTGATAATGACGACCTGAGCGATGATGACGATTATAATTTACCGCCCAGAGACCAAATAGTCATAGAAGAAACAGATTCAGAGATCGATATTTATGATGAAAGTGATGATGAAGGCAGTCTAACTCAAAATGAATTGGAAACAGTATATCTTGAAGACGATTTCGAATATGAAAGTATCGGGTGTGCTGAAACTATGAATGACACCTTAGAAGCATCAACTTCAACAGGAACAACGAACAGAAAAACACAAGGACCGTCAAAAATAAAGGCAAAAAAAGATAAACTAATTTGGACTGACAGTACCACTACCTATAACAGTGAGGATGTTGCGTTTATTGGCTGCGCTGATTTACCCGACAATATTATGAGCTTAGAGACACCGGTACAGTTTTTTAAATATTTGTTTCCAACCGATGCTGTTAATCTCATACATGAACAAAGCAATCTGTATGCAGAACAGGTGCAACCAGAAAAGGCGAACTCAATAACATCTGACGATATCTCCAAATTCATAGGAGTCATCATGTACATGTCAGTTGTACAATTGCCATCTACGCGACACTATTGGCGTGACGGCACATATGTCGAAAAAGTAGCTTCAATCTTCACATGTAACAAGTTTGAAGAAATAAAACGGTTTTTGCACTTTTTTGATAGAACTAAAGAATTACCCAAAACTGACCCAAATTGCGATCGACTGCAGAAGTTAAGACCGCTCCTGGATATTCTGAGAGCACGATTATTAACAGTGCCTAAAGAAGAGTATCTAGCCATTGACGAGCAAATGATACCCACAAAAGCGAAAACATCTGGTTTTCGACAGTACAACGCAAAGAAACCCCACAAATGGGGTTATATTAACTATGTTCTGAGTGGGGCTTCTGGATTCAGTTATGACTTCGATATCTTCACTGGACAACATAATACCGATGTGCCAGATAATTGTCCGAATCTCGGAGCCACAGGCAATGTGGTTACACGATTGTTAGCCACAGTAGCACATAATTTGAACCACAAATTGTTCATTGACAATTTTTATACCAGCCTTCCACTCATGGTACATTTGCATGGCATTGGAATTCTACCATTAGGTACAATCCAATTAAACAGAGCAAAAGACATTGATTTGCCAAGCAAAAAGGAATTGCTGAAATGTGAAAGAGGTCACTGCATAGAAAGATCTACGGAAATAGATGGAGTTGAACTAAGCGTCACAACATGGGTTGACAATAAAGTGGTTAATTTATGTTCCACATATGTCGGAAAGGAACCTATGGCCCCTGTAAAACGATTTTCAAAGAAAGATAAGCGAATGATTGAAGTCTCTCGTCCGAAATGTGTAGAAATATACAATAAATATATGGGCGGGGTGGATTTATTAGACGCAATGTTGGGGTTCTATAGAATAAAAATTAAAAGCAAAAAATGGTACCATCGCATATTCTTTCACTTGGTTGATATGACATGTGTGAATAGCTGGCTCTTGTGGCGTCGCCGAAACAAACAAAAATCTGACGAAGAAGAGTATATGTCGTTGTTAAATTTTAAACTAAGTATAACTGATGTTTTGATGCGGGAAACGGGAGGAGTTTTTACTCCAACTACCCGAGGCCGAGGGCGCCCTACTTTAAAACTTGACAACCTAAGAAAAAGGAAACGACGTATTGAACTGCCTTCGCCAGAAGTAGTTTACGACGGGATTGGACATTGGCCCAACTGGAGCGACAAACGGCAGAAATGCAAAAATTGTTCACGCCTATCTTACATTTATTGTAGTAAATGTGAATGTTTTTTTTGTTTAAACAAAGACCGTAATTGTTTCAAGAGTTTTCATGTGGTTTTGCATTAAATAGTTAAATAAAATATGATTTTTTTATTACTTAAATATATTTAAAAAAAGTGTAATACATATATATATATATATATATATATACGAAAACACTTACCTTAACTGCATGTAGTATCATATATGAATCGTGGCCACGACTGCATGAAGTATCATATATGAGTTTTTGTGTTTCGTATCAAATAACTCGATTTTCGATAATAAAAAAAATTTGATATTTTTTCTAGGGCCTAATATAAAGCCTAAGAATCATGTAAATTAATTTGAGCGAAATCAAAAAATCCATGCGGTAAAGGGTTAAGAAAATATTTTTATTTAATTTAAGGTCGTCTAAATCCAAGTTTTGCAACTGAATAGGGGACACATTATTACTTAACTGGTTAAATTTGGTTATATTACAACAAGTGTCATTTAATAAATTAAAATCTGGATAGTTAATAGGTGTGGTGATATTTAAATAGTTATATTTTGGAATTAAAATTGTGCTTTTGCAATAACCCAAACAATTATTGGGAAGTGTGAGTATACCGGTTCCCAACACTTCTACTTCGAGAAGGTTTGAATTTCGGCAATCGATTGAGATTTTATTTGACACTGATTGTATATATATCCATTTATTGTGTTCTATGGGTTTCCAAATATCTAAATGGCCGTAAATAAACTTAGTTTCACATATTTTTGGAATTTCACTTATCACTTTTGTCATAAACTCGGTTTCGCAGATTGGTTTTGTTGTTGATAGGTAAACGTTTGGTATATCACACACATATTTTCCAGGGTAGACAGTTTTACAATTGTTTAAATCACTTAAAACACAGTAGTGCGTTTTGTCTTTGGTCATTGCAATGTATTTAGAACTAGGTACAACTAGGCTGAAAGAGTAAGGTTTATTTGTATTGTGAGGTGTAGGCAGAGCTATGTTATGAAACAATACATATTCCGTAATTGAAACCAATGGTATCCGTAGTACAAAAAATATCTTATTACTAGTATAGTAACTAATTAAACTAGACAAATTCAAAATTATATGAGTAGAACTTAAATCTAAATCTACAGGTAGCTCCAAGTCGTTGGGCAAATGTTGATGGTTATCGGCAAGCTCTCGGAATAGTTGTTGTGTAGTGATTACAGATGGGTGTAAAGTGTTTTGACTACTGAATAGGATTGCATTAGTTAGATCTTCAAGTTGGAATGACAAAGTTAAAATAGCAGTTTCTATATTATTAAGAACTTGATTAATATTGAATTGTAGCAACAGCTCGTTTGTGGCACTTGTAACATTAGCCAGATTTGCCGAGAGGTTATCGATAGCTTTGTTTAAGTTAAGCTCATTGAACTTAATTTTATTAACCGTATCATTGTATGATGAGATAGTTGATGTTGCCAATAAAATGTTTTCTTTCATCAGTGCGGCTAACTTTTTCTGGTTATTTTGTAATAAACTAATAGCATCATTATACCGGAGACCGTCATTTTCATCCAAATTCCCAAAAACTTGTTTAATTAAAGTTCCTAATCCACCTACCCAGGCTCGTTTCGACCTCTTCTCTAAAAGGTGTGAAATAGAAGATAACTCCTTGTACATATCAATATATCGAGCATTCAATGGACTAATCATATTACGACAACTATTTTCTACTTCTACCAGTCCAGTTTGTTTGCACACATCGCTAGCTGCCTTAAGGGCAGTATTAATATTTCCGACATGCGTGCTAAAATGTGAGATATCTAACGGCATTATCACACTCAATTGTCCACTATTAATTTTCAGGTTGCCGAGGTAGTCGAAATAGAGTCCAGGGCTTGATTCTATCTGCTGTATGTAATAGTCTTGTCGGCTTCGAGCCTGACTTGGAGTTCTGCAAATTAATTACCTAAATTAAAACACTAAAATAATTCTTACACTGCGTTACACTACGTTACACTACATTATCTTATTTATTTATCTAGCCTTATATAAGCTTACATTCTACTGAATTGTATTATATCGTTAGTAGGTAGGTACTCCATTTAATAGTTATTTATGAATATTCATTAATTTAGATGTGTTTATGAAACATATTTCATTACAGGTTGAGGGAGTTATTCATAAAGGTAAGTCTAATTCTTAATTAATTTTTGACTTAGTATTAATTATAAATCTGCATTTACAGGTTGTTCCCGATCTCAGCCGGCTTTACCTGATCTACGTGGTGCGTAACGTGACGCCGATTGATGAGTAAGGTAAGTGTGTTATTACCATTAACTTTTACAATTTTATAGGGACCCTTCCAGAGAAGAGAGAGTGCTTTACGAAGCCTCAGGTGGTTTTTCAGGTAGACGTAATCACCGCTTTTATATTTTACTGAGCGAGTACGCGTGTCGTAATAAGTTTTGGATGATTCCTTTGATTTCCGAATAAAATCTAGCGCCTTGTCCCGAGAATACTTTAGTCGATTTTGCAACATGCGGACATAGTCGGGATATGTAGCTCCCGGGGATTCATTAAAGATAGAGTTAGGTATGAATGGTTTGTTCCCAAACATAAGTTCGTAGGGCGTGAAATGTGTCGTGGAGTGAACAGAAGTGTTGTATGCTAGCATTGCTGTGTAAACATAACGAGGCCAATTTGATTGTTCCTCATTAACATATGATTTGAGGTATTCTTTTAATGTCGAATGACTTCGCTCCAGAGCACCTTGGGTTTGCGGGTGATACGGAGAAGACCACAAATTTTTAATTTTTAAGAATTCACATGTTTTCCTGAACAGTTCTGATGTGAAGTTTGTGCCTTGATCGGTAAGGATCGTCTTAGGGATGCCGACTATAGAAATAAAATGAAGCAAGCATTCGCTTGTTTCTTCAGCGGTTGTACTTCGAATTGGATATGCTGAAGAGAACTTGGTGAGATCATCTTGGATGGTGAGTATATATTTCAATTTTGCAGGGCCAGCTTCGGGAAGCGGACCTACAATGTCGAGAGATATGCGTTGGCAAGGGGCCGTTGAAGTGCTTGTGATCTGCATGGGAGCTCTATTTACCTTTCTTAAAGCTTTGTTTTCTTGGCAAGATTTGCATTGTTTTACGTATGCTTCGATATCACTTCGCATACCCTTCCAGTAATAACCTTCTTTTATTCTGCCGTACATACGGGCAGATCCCAAATGACCTGCTATGGGGATATCATGGTTATCTTGCATGATTTTCTTTATTTCAGACGGAGATGGGAATATGATGTTATTATGGTAGACAACCACTTTAATGTTAGTATTATGAAATAAGTAGTTAAGTATGTTATAGATTTTGATAAAGGAATGTTTTTCGAACGGGTTTTTAAAATCTGATATACTTATTTCCGTTATGTCCTCTGTTACTATTAATTCATTTCTAATTCGTTTTAATGTTTCATAAATTTCAGGGTACGTGGCTTCGTCAAAGTGATGGACTTTGGTGAATAAAAGGTAATATGCTTTATTATTTTGGATTATTTTAAGGTTTGAAAATAACTCCTTTTCGCTGTTCATGATTTCGTCGCTGTTTTCAGTATTGCTCAAAATTTCTTGAATGTACGGATTTGATTCATCTAAATCGATTGAGGTTGGAATTAATATTATTTTGGAGGTGCTCTTCATCAAACTTTCGTTACGTTCTTCAATATAAGTACTAAACGATATGTCTTTATTTGCCATTGTTTTCAGAAATGTGGAATAGTCATCGAGTCATGCGTTTGGAGATGCACTTGTGGACGGAATTGGATCCTGCAGGTGGACTTCGGGAGCCGTTGGTCGTTCTATTATTTCAGGTAAGTCGGTCGTTTCATTTTCAATTAGATCTCTCAAGGTATCGGGGACGTTAGAAGGTAAGTTTGTTTCAGATAAAGGTGAAATGTCTGTATTCAGATTGAAAGGATCAACTGGTGAGTTTAGAATGTCTTCGTCAGGGTTAAATGAAGGAGGGGATATTAGTAAGTCCATTAAGTCTCTATCTAATTCTTGAGCGGTCTCTTCAGTGATGGTGTCGGATGTTGTAGGGTTTGTTGGTTGGATTGGATTTACAGGAAATCGGGATAGGGCATCAGCGTTTGAGTTAGTTTTGCCCTTCTTGTATTGTATGTCATATTCAAATTCTTCCAATTTAAGACGCCAGCGGACTAATCTAGATCCGGGATCTTTGCAGTTAAATAACCATTGTAATGGTTTATGATCGGTAAGAATTTTGAAACGGTGCCCATAAAGGTAAGGTCGAAATACTTTAGTGCCAAATATGATTGCAAGACATTATTTTTCTGTTACGCTATAATTGCACTCCGCCTTATTGAGCGTGCGGGATGCCAATGCAATTGGTCTATCTTGTCCTATAGGACCCTGAGATAGAATAGCAGATATTGCATAATTTGAGGCGTCGCAGGTTAAGAGGAATGGTTGCGTAAAGTCGGGATATGCTAGGATGGGAGCAGAAATGAGTTTATTTTTTAAAGATTCAAATGCAAGTTGTTGTTCGTTTTGCCATTTAAAAGGCACATCTTTCTTAAGGAGTGAGGTTAATGGTTTTGCCAATTTGGCGAAATCAGATATAAACCGTCTATAGTAAGACACTAGCCCTAAAAAGGACTTAATGTCTTTTGGGGATTGAGGAGTCGGAAATTCGGTTACAGCTTTCGTTTTATCCGGGTTAGGTTTAACACCATTTTCGCTAATGATGTGGCCAAGGTAAACAACTTCTTTTCGAAGGAACTCACACTTTTCAGGTTGTAGCTTCAAGTTGAAGTTTCTGAGTCGGTTAAAAACAGCTTGCAGATTATTAATGTGTGATTGTAGATCGAAGGAATAAATCACTATATCATCTAGATAGACGAAGCACCTTGTGCCTTGGAGACCAGAAAGACAATTATTCATTAACTTTTGAAAAGTTGACGGCGCATTTTTCAGGCCAAAAGGCATCCGATTAAATTGAAAATGACCCTGAGGGACAGAAAAGGCGGTCTTGGGTGCGTCATCGCGTGAAATTAAGATTTGGTGGAAACCGGAAGTGAGGTCTAATGTTGTAAAATACTTACTGTTGCCTAGTTGGTCTAAGATCTCGGATATCTGTGGAATTGGGTATGTTTCTCCTACTGTAATATTATTGAGTTTCCGGTAGTCGATTACTATTCTCCATTTACGTTGTACTTGAGTGTCTGCCTTCTTGGGTACTATCCAAATAGGCGAGCTCCAAGGCGATGATGATGGTTCTATAATATTTTGATCGAGCATCTTTCCGATTTGGGTTTCCACTTCTTTCTTGTGACACTCCGGGAATCTGTACGATTTAGTATGAACTGGTACATCACTACTGGTTTTAATTTGATGGTCAAGAGCTGTTGTGTAAGTCAATTGATCATTAGATAAATGAAAAATGTCAGAATACTGTGCACAAAGTTCAAGAAGAGCATCAGATTCTTCTTGATTTAAATGATCGATTCTCAAAGAATTTATAACCTCACTGGTACGGTTAATTGTTTTGTTAGTGTCATGTCTGATCCGTAGCGCTGCAGAATGTAATGGTTCAAGTTTCAGGTTAAGATTAGTATTGATAGTGGCGAAGGTTTCAGATGTATTGGCAATTGTCAAATTAACGCATTTGTTGTCCTTCACCTTCACAATACAGTTGGATATCAATAGATTGTCGGACAGGTGTTGGTCCATGATGACGCCTTCCTTTAAGTCGGTGTTTGGGATCGAACATTCGATAACGGTTTCGGTGCGAGGGGGAATTATATAAAAAGGATCGAAAAAGTGCAGTGTTAATATACGGTTTCCTATTTTCAGTGTGTCTGTGTTGTAATCAATATTACAGCCGAATGCAGTGAGGAGGTCGGTGCCTATGATGCCATCGTAGGGTAAGTTAATATTTGTTATGACATGAAATTTGTGAGAGATGGCTTTGGTTTCAGATAATTTTAACTTTAGCCGGAAATGACCCAACGTTGGAGTAGGTTCATCACCAGGATCAATTCCCTTAATGTTTATTGACTCATTCGTTAGAGTTGGTTTATGTGACATGCAGGATTGTTTGATTAGACATATAGCAGAACCTGAATCGACTAGAAGAGTGAGGGGAATATCAGAAACTTGAGTATATAGGAGAACATGAGGCAAAAGTCTCTTGGTTGTATCTATATTTATTTCATAAACTTCTCGATTTGGGTTGAGGTCATTACTTTGGGTGGTGCTGGATTGATTATTGAGATTGTTGTTGGTTTGGGACTTGTTACATTGTTGGCAATTGCCTGGTACAATTTTAATAGCACTGTCAGTTTGGGGCTGGTTACCCTGTTGGTTAGCGCCTGATAAGTTATTAGTAGCACTGTCAGTTCTGGGCTGGTTACCCTGTCGGTTAGCGCCTGATAAGAATTTAATAGCACTTTCAGTTCGGGGCTGGTTACCCTGTTGGTTAGCGCCTGGTAAGGTTTTAATAGCACTGTCGGTTTGGGGCTGGTTACCCTGTCGGTTAGCGCCTGATAAGAATTTAGTAGCACTTTCAGTTCGGGGCTGGTTACCCTGTTGGTTAGCGCCTGATAAAAATTTAATAGCACTGTCAGTTTGGGGCTGGTTACCCTGTCGGTTAGCGCCTAATAAAACTTTTGAATTAGGTATGATTTTATTTGTGAGAATCGTGTCGGTTTTTACAGAATTTTGGCCCGGACGGCACGCACACGGGCCAGGCCTTAGTTTAAAGATTGAGTTGGATCTTGTTCGGATTGAGTGTCGTCAACCTCGTCTTGGCCGGTATTCTCAATGGATTGTTCGGCGACGAAGTTAACTCTTGGAGTCGGTCTGTATGGACCCTGTTTGCTCACTGGATTTTGTTGAGATCTGAAACGGTTATTATATTCTCGTTTTCTGCACACAGAAATGTCGTGACCGGGTATTTTGCAATAGCGACAAATTACGTTAGATGAAGACGTTGATGACCCTTGTGGTGTCGAATTAAAAGATTGTTGCGAAGTGGTCGGGTTCGATGACCTTTGAGGCTGTCTGAATTGGTTTATCTTAGGTTTACTATCAATAGTTAGGTTCCGTTTATAGATACTTTGTTGTATCCGTTCCTCAGATAAGGCGAGATTAATGGCTTCGTTAAGATTTTTGGGTGACCTGCACCTCACAATATTCGATACACGAGGATGTAGGCCCATAAGGAAGTGATGGAGGGCGAGATCCTCCATCGCAGCTGTACGACCAGGTAGTTCCTTGGCCTTTGTATTGGAAAGGGAAATTTCCGTAAGCAATTGTGAGAGGCAGGTTTCCACGCGTAGCGAATATTGGCTGACATTTTCTTGCGGGCTTTGCTTGCTCTCTTGTAAGTCGGTGAGAAGATGGGAATAATGTTTACGTTCACAAAATTGAGTTTTCAAGAAATCTTTAAGTTGGTCCCATGATGTGAATTCTTTGATCGAACATGCAATTTCCGCTTTACCATGTAATTGGCTAAGAATATATTTGAAAAGAACTGGCCTCTGTGACTCTGACGCGAGCTCGTATGCGTTATTACTGTTTATTATGAACGAGTTGACTGACTCTCGGCTACCATCATAAGGCTTGATAAATTTAAATAAGGTATTGAGGTCTAACTCGGCCATCGTGGCGGCTGCTACAGTTGATCTAGTGATTCTAGGTGAAACTAGAGGTGATTTTGTGTCACCGGAATGTTCCTCCGTCTCAGGAATCTGAACACTTAATTTACTTTCTTCTGATTTAGGAACTTTAGGCATTATATGCTTCGATAAGTCACAGGTGTAATGATGCTTCACATATAAAAATAACTATATCACAAATTAAATAAATGAAATGGTTTCAAAAAATTACTTGCGGTACCCTAAGTCTCAGCTTTAAACAAAACAATGACCAAAGACTTACGATATGGCGAATGCGTAGGCGACGGAAGCTAGTACGGCGAACTGGAACATTATTGCGATAAGACGCGACGCTCATGAATGCAGACGGAGATCGATAAAGTGCTCCTGCTCGATGTGTGCACTGAAGATCTTTGTGATGTATGATACACGATGCGATCCGATGGATGTTGAGAGATTTTCAGGAACGGTATTTAGGATTTTCCGGCAGCCCCCACTCGGAGCCAAAGGTAAGTATTTTTCTTTCAGGATTAGTCGCTCGACTTTCCAAAACGCGGCAAGGCAGAGGAGACCCACAGGTAAGGTATATTTTTGATTTCAGGTCCAGGAGTCACGAGGTACGAGTTCAATGACGTTGGTAGAGTTCCGTATTTACGGTAAGTATACACTTTTTACTATCACTGTTTCACTTATTAAAAACACAGATGTTCTGGACAATGTCTTTTAAAGCACAGTAAGTTTAAGGACACTGGGGATTTTCGTATCCCACCGCTGCCACCAAAAATGTTATGGGCCTTTTATGAGTTCGCTTTTTAAAAAAAGATTTTTAATTATAATATTTGAATACGTATATTTTGTTAAAATTATTAAACAGAATTATTTTTAGAGACCCTTGGGCAGACCCGGTTATGACGGAGATTCAAGACGAACTGACTTGAGAGCCTGAAGTCTATATGACGTCTCTTATGATAGTGCCGATTAGGCACATAGGGAAGCACTAAGGCTGACATGGTTAGGGTATAACAGTACCATCTGCTGCTGTTACTTTCACTAACGCAGTAGCTACGAGTAATAATGTTTCAGATAAATCATGCTGCTGCGACGTGTAAGTTCTTGATCTGTATATTGCCATCCAATGTTGGCTTCCTATGGCTGGGACCGGGCGTAAAGCTATTATGCTTTGCAAAGCAACTGTGCAATGCAGTGTGGTGGGCCTCTCCACATACGTGACACCGTTTTGTCGAGTGGCATTTGTTGCCTTTGTGATCAATAACGCAATTGATTTACTGTTTTCAATTTATTTTCGCAAGGTAGGTTAGAAAATTGCTTACAATTAGGTAGGCTATGTTCTTCGAAACAAAGAGGGCAATGCACTGCAGCTAACACGTGCGTGGACTTTGTATTCTGCAAATTATGTGGTTTTGGAAAGTATTTATAATTATGAGGTGATTGTAGTAATTGCCTGTTATTGGAAGTCGATCTTATATTATTGAACTGTTGAGGCCGATTAAGTCTAAGCCCCGCTTCAGCCTTGCTTTTGACGGGATGCTTCTAGAGTGATAAATTTGTTCTCCAAATAGTTCATAAATTCTTGCAATGTAGGTAGCTCTCGTGATTTTTTCAACGATTCAATATATTCTAAATACGACTCGCTATCTAGCTTTTGGGATAAAATATTTACCAGAAGTGGATCCCAGGTGCTGATGTCTACACCTAGCTTTTTTATGGCATGAAGACTCTCCATTATCACGTCATGCAGCTTTTTAATTGATGTAAAAGCCTGTTGTATAATAGGCATATTTAAGAACGTGTTTGAAATGAGAAAATAAGCTTTTTATTGTTATACATATGGTTTAAAATATCCCAACAGACATTATAATTATCTGAGCTTATTGGTAAATGCTGTATCAATCGCCCAGCTTCTTCGCTAACCTTTGTTTTCAAATATTGCATTTTTTGAGCGCTTGATATTGATGTATTTCTATGGACGGCTTCATCAAATAGGTCTTGAAAGGAAACCCACTGGTGAAAATTGCCACTAAAGATTTCTAATTTAGGAGTGGATTTATGACGATATGATACGGAGTACATTTTTGAATTAATAGACTTTCGCGTGTTATCAATCAAAGCTCATGCTCATTAAAATGCTGTTCGTAGGCTTCATCTTCTAACTCACCGACTATCTCCCAATGCTGGTAAAGCTCATGCTTATTAAAATGCTGTTCGTAGGCTTCATCTTCTTCTTCGATCTCACCGACTATCTCCCAATGCTGGTTATCTACTGTATTCCAGTTATTTTGTAATATTTTAAGGGCGTCCTCGAATTCCCACTTCTCTTCCATGGATTCCACATTGATGCTATCTACTGCTATCATAAACGCTTTGAAATTGATCTGCTGCTTACGTACTAAATCATCGAGTTTGCTATTTACTCCTTTCGATTCCATGGCTTGGCCCAGCTGTCGTGACTCCAGGTTTCTGCCACTTGTTGTAAGTAGTCTGATGAATTTTGAGTACTGCCGAATTCCGAGTTAATAAAATATTTTTGATTTGACCTTTCGAACGGAAGTTGTTTATCATGATTGATATTCTCTCCACAATAATTCCAATTTATTTATCCGTTGTTGACAATATTCAACGCCATTCCGCACTGCGCTATCCTTTTTAAAATTCACTAAAACTTTTCTAATATCTTCCGCGGTCTCGCTTTGCTTAAAATACAAAGCCTCCATGTCGTTGATTTAGCTTAATGCTCTTAAGTAACAAAAATGGAAAGATATTACACGATATCCCGTAAATTGTTAGCTCGCTCGACGTCGGTTGCTCCCGCGTCAATCCACTCGTTCTTCGATACGCTTCTGCTGCTGGCTACTGCTCCTTCCCGTGGTACCTGCTCCACGTGGAAGTTGGCTGACGTAAGCGGTGCGCTTACTGCTGGATGTGCTCAGTATAGTACCTAGCCAGATACTTCACACGATATTGTCACTGTGCCGTATGATGCTACTAGTCCTTCACTGTCCCGAAAACACTGATCACTGTATCCCCTGTCGATAATGAAACAAACACGCGCGACAAACACGTGGTGTTTCACTTTTTACCGCTCGAAGGACATATACGTGCGGAATAACGGCTGCTTGCCGTTGATGGCCACCGGGTTCAGTTCTCGACAAATTCGGTCATCGGACGGCCGGTGCCTGCACATAATATTAAATGGGTTTCATTTTAACTAAGGTAAGGACGCTACACCACTCCCCCCCAGAGACCGTCCTACGACGGGCGATAATATTCAGGTAATCTTACTGTTCTTCCTGATCGAGTTTTCTTTTCTGATCTTTCTTCTTTAACTTTTATATTTACACGCGAAAGCGTATCATCTTCGATTGGAGGTGTGCTGTCGTCGTGAGTGGTAAGTATATAGGCGGGTTTTAGTCTCTCTATAGTTACAGTCACGGGCTTCCCTTTAATCAAAATCTTGAAGACTTTGTCGTTTCTCTCTATTACTTCATGGGCGGGCCCCATGAAGTAATAGAGAGTAGTATAAGCTGGTTGGAGGCTTCCTTTCACAGCGTCTTCTATCAAGTACACATGAGAGGTTGTAGCAAGGTCTTTAAATACAAATACTGCCTTTTTACAGTGTCTTGATGCTGGCTGTGGTTGTATTTCTTTAGCCATCAACCTTATTTGTGACATAAAATCAGTCAGCATGTCAGTTGTTTTATCAGTGGCCGGTTGGAATAGCTCTCCAGGCAGTCTGAGTTGTTCACCATAGACGAGTTCGGCTGAAGTAGTTTGTATATCTCCTTTAAAGGCACTTCGGATTCCGAGTAGGACAAGTGGAAGTGCTTCGGTCCAGTTAGTTAGTTTCCGTGACAAACAATAGCGGTTTTGAGCTGCCGGTGAAATCTCTTCACCATCCTGTTGCAAGCAGGATGGTAAGCAGTAGTGCGTTTATGCTCAAAACCAATCATCTCAGCCAGGTGTTTGAATAAAGTTGATTCAAATTGGCGTCCTCTGTTGGTGATAATAGTTGTGGGGCATCCAAATCGTGCTATCCAGCCAGACAACAAAGCTTTGGCTACTGTCTCTGCCGTCATGTCTTCGATGGGAAAGGCTTCTGGCCATCTCGTAAAACGATCTACTGCGGTCAGGCAGTAACGAAAACCATTCGATATTGGCAAAGGTCCAATCAGGTCAATATGCACTATTGTAAATCTGGCTCGAGGGAGGCTGAATGTTCCAGATTTTGGCGATACGTGCCGTGTGATCTTGGCTTTCTGACAGGAATGACAGTTTCTTGCCCATTCACGGCAATCTCTTCTAATGCCAGGCCATACAAAACGCTGGGCTACTAACTTTGCTGTTGCATTAGCTCCGGCGTGACTCAGTGTGTGTAGACTGTCGAATACTTGACGACGTAGCTGAGTCGTAACGAATGGTCGCATAGCTTCATTGCTTGTATCACAATAAATCTGTGTCTGTGTTCCGGGGATTATCGTCTTGTGTAGATTTAATGACGACCCTTTCTCGAGCAGTTGTTTTAACTCTGGATCATCGTTCTGCGTCCTTGCCAGAGCTTCTAAATCGACAGGTTGGGCAATTTCGCTCACTCTAGAGAGTGTATCTGCGACAATGTTGCTTTTTCCAGATATATGACGCACATCTGTGGTGAATTGTGAAACATAATCCAGATGCCGAAACTGTCTTGGCGAACATTTATCCTTAGCCATCGTAAACGCATAGCACAGTGGTTTATGGTCCGTATAAACTGTGAAATGGCGGGCTTCCAACATATGTCGAAAATGACGGATTCCTTCATATATCGCAAGCAGCTCCCTGTCATATTGGAGAGTATTTACTTTGCGATGGGCTGAGTTTCCTTGAAAAGAATGCCAGAGGTTCTCATGTATCGTTTCTATATTGATGAAGCGCAGCTCCTATTGCCGTATCTGAGGCGTCTGATACGAGAGCAAGTTTTGCATTGGAGTCTGGGTGTGCTAATAAGGCGGCGCGGCACAGACTGTCTTTGCAGTCTTCAAATGCTCTTAACTTCTCACCTGTTATATTGACTGGGTGTGAGCCTTTAACTTTATCGGTTAGCAATGCATGTAAGGGCGCTTGTATTATTGCTGCTCCGGGGATAAATTTCCGGTAAAAATTGATCATCCCCAAGAATCTTTTCAACTCTTTCACTGTCTGTGGTACGGGGAATTCTCTTATAGCTTCAACCTTCGAGTCCAGTGGCTTTATTCCGGCGGGTGAGACCTTGTATCCCAAGAAGGTGACTTCATTAGCTCCAAATACGCACTTAGAAGTGTTTACGACCACACCATATTTTTTATCAATAAAATCAAAAATATTTTTTGAAAATATCAAAAAATCGTCAGTATACGCGTACACGAAGTCCATGCCTCTGGTTATCTCATCAACGAAGCGTTGGAAAGTTTGTCCCGCGTTTCTCAATCCAAAATCCATGTAGGGTAGTTTGAATAATCCGAATGGTGTTGTCAGTGCTGTTTTGGGAATATCCTCGTTGCTCACTGGAATCTGATTGTATGCCTTCATCAGGTCTATTGTAGTGAAGACCTGGCAGCCGGAAATGCTATGAGTGAAGTCCCCAATGTGTCGGAGGGGGAGAGCGATCCGGTATAGTTCTAGAGTTCAGCAAACGGTAGTCGCCACATGGTCGCCAACCGTTATCCTTTTTAGGTGCCAGGTGTAATGGTGACGACCACGAGCTTTCTGATGGTCTTGCAGTTCCTTTCTTGATCAGCTTTCTTGATTGCTTCAAACTCTTGTTTTGCAATTTTTAATTTGTCCGGGGCCAGACGACGTGGACGACAAGTTACTGGGGGTCCGGGCGTCGTCCTTATATGATGGATGGTATTATGACTAATTATGCGTTGTGTTCCAGCTGGACGTGTTATTTCAGGGTACTGTCGCAGCAGATCATGGTAAATTGAATCGCCGATCATTGTCTTCACAGAAGAAATACTGTTCGACGATGATACTGATGCTGCTGGTGCTGTCAAAGTGGTAGTACTGTCTATCAGTCGACGATAAGTCCGTAGAAAGATAGTAAGTCAACGCCAATTATAGCTTTTGTGACATCTGCCACTATAAATTTCCACCTGTAGTCACGACGTAAGCCAAAGTTTAAATCCAGGTGTACGTAACCATACGTAGCTATCGCAGATCCATTCGCAGCGTACAGTTGGTAGTCGGTTGGAGATCGGCGTTCGTGAAGAGCAGTGCGCGGGAAAACACATAAGTCACTTCCCGTATCCACTAAAAATTGTGTCTTTGTTCTGCGATCTGTCACAAACAGGCGACCAGGTGTACCTTGACAATCAGATGTCGCCATCACTGACTACCTTACTGGTTTCCCGACTTATTATAGTCACAGGGTTTCGCGCAATAAGTAGCTTTCGATCCGAACTTATGGTGGTACCAGCAGACAGGAAATTTTCTGTAGTTAGATTGTGACCTTGAAGATTTTCGGTCACGATTGTACGCCCCTCTTGATCTTAATCGTGATTGGCGATCTCGTCGATCTGTAGCGAGGGCTTTTACTTGCTTGTTCAGCTCATCAATTTGTCGTGCCATGGTCTCGAGTGTGTGAGACGAAGTGGCGCTTGACATTGTTGCCACATGTTGGTTCGGTACAATTTCATGAATGCTATCCGCGAGGTCAGCCAGTGCTTGCAGGTCTGCTGTTTTTTGTGATATAATTATGGGTTGTAGTGCGGTGGGCAGGCGGCTTGTCCAAATAGTTTTAATAAATTCGTCTGGAACTGTTGGTCCTGCTAAGCGTTGCAAGTGTCGCATGAACTGTGATGGCCGCCGGTCTCCCAGCTCTTCATGCATCAACAGCTGTTTGACTTCTTTTTCTCGAGATGCCGAAAGACGTTTTATCAATTCACTCTTCAAACGTTCATACTTGCCGGTTTTAGGTGGATTGACAATTATGTCTTTTACTTCTGCAGCGTACCTGTGTTCTAATGTTGACGTCACGTAATAGAATTTTGTATCATCATCTCTGATGCCGGATAATATAAAATTTCCCTTCAACTGTGAAAACCATACGGCCGGCTCTTCCGCCCAAAACGGTGGTGCTCGGACTCCGACCCGGAAAACATCGGACGTGTCGTGCCGTGTAAAAGTCTTTTCTTCGGGGGCTTTTTCGGCCGGTGTGGCATCACTATCTTTATTCGATCGTTCTATTGTTTCGAATCGCACTATTGCAGTAAACTTTTAACTTATTTTTCAGCGGGGTCACCAATGTGGAGGTGGTGATGATGACCGGCACAATAAGAACACGATAATCACTTATAAAACTTTAAACTTTATTAGACAATAATATGCGTCTAGCGCGGGTCTGTGTGGCTGACTCTATGTGTCGCACAAACAACCAAGGGTGGAGTCGAACGTTACCGGGCTGCGACATAGATTAATGGCCAGGTACGAGCCGGCCCGGATCGGACGGCCGGTGCCTGCACATAATATTAAATGGGTTTCATTTTAACTAAGGTAAGGACGCTACACCCGGTATGAAGAAAACACGTAATATCTATTTCAACTTTAATCTTCGATCACTTATTAGATTACAACAACAGAGACGTGCGCACGCGGCCAGCGCTCGCAGAAAACTGAGCTCCGGTCGCTAAGCGCAACCGTTTTATAGACGACTGTCGTGGTGGGTGCGTTGTGACTCAACCGCTCGCCCGTTGCACGTGTTCCGTCACAATAGGCGGCCGACGCCGTCATACACATATTGATGAGCAGCGTGTTTTTGACACCATTATGAAATTGCCTATGGGAAAATCGGTGGGCCATGATCAGATAGGTGTTGAGCATCTGCGTTTTGGAGGTCCGTGGGTCACTTTTTTCTTATAGGTATTTTAAACGCATGTTTCAGGCATTCCCATCTGTCACCCGACCTTCTTAAGTCAGAAATATTACCGATATTAAAAAGTAAGTCGACGAGCGCCTCGTTAGGCTCTAACTACCAACTGATCTCGATTTCCACAGCCTATTCAAAGGTAATCGATGCTATTTTACTAAGTCTTCTCTCTGAACATATAGTAATAAATAGTGCACAGTTTGGCTTTCAGAAGCAGAGTTCGACGGATATGGCCATATTTAGCTTAAAACAGATAGTCAATTATTACACCTCTAGACGGACCAAAGTATATGCTTGTTTCCTTGACCTGAGCCGTGCATTTGACTGAGTCGACTATCAGAACCTGAGGAAGAAACTTAAAAGCGCAACCGTACCTAATCATCCTTCTACTGTCCTGGTACATGTCTCAGAAGAATGTGGTTCGCTGGCAGGGGGCGACCTCTGTCGAGTTTGTGTTGCCTAGTGGAGTGAGACAGGGCGGTCTCACATCGCCTTTACTTTTTAACTTGTACATCAATGCGCTGATTGAGGAGCTCAACTGTACAGGTGTTGGTTGTTCTATCGGAATGAAATGTATGAATAACCTGAACTACGCCGACGATATGGTTTTGTTGAGCCCCTCTGTCGGCTCCATGAGATTACTACTCAGTAAGTGTGTAAAATATGCTGCAGCTCACAACTTATTGTACAACGCTGAAAAATCAGTAGCTATGGTGTTCGGAGCATCAAAAAATTATGCAACTAGTCTTCCCTTGTCCTTAAATGGAACTATTTTAAAATACATTTTCACGTTTAAGTTCCTAGTACACGTTGTTACTGGTGGGCTTGTGGATGACCATGACATGGATAGAGAAAGACAGTCTCTTGCTGTTAGGGCCAATAGGGGTAGAAAGTTTGGTGGATGCTCACGTGGTGCGAAAATATTGCTTTTTAAGACCTTGAGATTGTACTGTACTTTATACAGCACAGTTATGGTGTAACTACAAGGTGGAGAGCTATCGTACGCTTAAAGTGCAGTACAATGACGCGTTCCGCATAATGTTCCGTCTCTCGCGGTGGTGTAGTGCTTCCTCAATGTTCGCAGAGGCTCGCGTGCCAGCTCTTGATGCAGTGATAAGACATCGCATTGCCATGTTCAGAGCAACACTTTCTGAATCGGAAAATGCGATCATTAAAACTATTTACAACCACTGTTTTTGTTTTCAAAAATGCTGGTCAAAATTTTTGACATATACTCGTAATTAATTGTAACTTGAATCATGTCTTATTTTTGGATGGATCTTTGTTATCTGCAATAAATGATTATTATTACTATACCATATAGACTAACACACATTTAGTAGATCGCAATAATCACCTACATGACTGTTTTAGTATGCATGCTATAAAAAACATTTATTGTTTTATTTGATTTAAGTGGATGATAAGTACCCAATACCCCAACATTACAGATGTTTTGGATAAGTTAGGTAACTGCTAGTAAAGCAGAGTAGCGCGCGCAGTAAATAAGATATCAGTAATAATCCGTTGGGTCTGAATGTAGCTCCACAAAAAACTGAAGCTCTTTGGTTCCACAATATACCACGGGGCCGAGAGCCAGTCGGCCTTACAATCCAGGTTGATCTCGTGGAAGTAAAAGTAGGGCGTTACCTTAAATATCTAGGGCTCATTTCAGATAGGTCATTAGTAAACTTGTCGATCTGCAAATGTCAAATTGTTGAGGAGATGAGTATAAATATAAAAATATATATTGTAAAACAGAATTTTTACGAAACCTATTGGAGTAAGTGAAATCGTACATCCAATATTATTATCTTGTTTACCGTTATTTAATAATAACATATTTATTACTAGTGATAAAGTTAAGGCAGATTGGTCAATTTACTCTGATAAAGTAGGTATGAAAACCAAATAAGGAATACACAATATGCAAGTTGCGAATGTGGCACTTTGAAAAGTAGACTGTTGTGCTGCATTCCACATTTCTATGAGGGTATTTAATGTAAACTAGCTAAACTACAAAATGTTCTAACCCAATTAAACTAAAATTGAACGTAACTTATTATTGCTAGCAAAAACATTCATTATGTTCAATATACTATATATATATAATACTAAGTACCCACACAAGAAAGAGATACAATATCAGGTATATTGTGTTAAACCCTATATTAGTAAAGAGGATAAATATCCAATAAAAACACCACACTGTAATTTCTTCTAATGTTTAATCCAATAGTCACAACTTCCAACAAACCCAAAATATAATACTAATGAAGTAATATAATGAATCATACTAACTAAATAACCAATCGAAACTTTAAAACTCAATAAGCACTAGCGCTTTAAATTTAGAAACACAACCACTAAACGAAACAGTCTTTAAAACAACTAAATATTACCAAATCATTATAATTCTCTCACATAATTATCAAATTATTATAAATCTAGCACATAAATCAGAAATATACTCAGCTTCTATGAAAACAAAAATGGACGCCGTACACGTTAACCAACTTTGCCTATAATATCAGCCGCCAAACTGGCTTACTCAATATTCGGAGACCAACTGCCCAGAAAAATGTTCTTCCTCGCAAAAAGTGTTCTCCCGGATGTCGGCCCACCGGAAATTCATGGTAGCCAAATACTTCGCTCTCATTGGCTGGCGCTGCGGACTCGCAGTACTCTCGGAAGTGACGTTCTATTCAAACTTGCTTTTGCATCGTCGCCATCTTGTGCCGGAAGTAGCGCAGTGGATTTCATTTTGCAGCTGGCGCCATGTTTTGACTTGCGGAAGTGATGAATAAATTGACAATCTGGTGTATTTCCTTTAACTCAATCAGTGCCACCTTGGATCGATGAAATGTGACGACTTATATCGGATGTTTATCACAATTGTATGAAGTTAAACCATAAGTACAACAACAGTGCGAAAGTCACAAATTATTTAAAAACATCTATTCGCTTTCATCAGCATCTGGTTTAGGAAGTGAGTCCCTTATCATTTCAGAACAGGGACGGATTTTGTAAAAGTCATGATACATCCTAGGTAGGTATTTGAATGTCAGTACACAGTTTTACCAGGTCTCTTTTTTCATTGTTGATATTTTAAATTTTTCTTTGTAGGCTGTAATAGGATAGAATAGAATAGAAACCCTTCCCTCTTTTTTCTTTAGTTCTCAAGACCGCAAATGGTTCCATTTTAGAATAGTTATTTTTCAAAAATATTTTATCAGGAAGTTCTTTTCGATATTGCAACCATACAGCATCATTGATTCCTAAATTTCGTCCTTCATTTGATATTTTTGCCTGGTATTGATTTTGCGTACCGAAGTCATTAAAATTGTCATAAAGGAAATTCGTGACATTGAATGATTGGGGCTTCGTTCGAGCCAAGTGAACTATTTGTGCCCAACCATCGGGAGTATACGCAGGAATATTTTTAGATTTCAATTCAATCTTTGAATGAATTGAATCACTAGAATGATAATTTTTCTGTTGGCCGCCACATCCATCTGACATCATTCTAACCGTTTTATATTATTTTTTGCTGAAATATATGTATTTATAGATAGATAGCTTAACTATCTATTGCAACACACATTATAAAATACAACAATCAAATAAAAAAAAAACTTAAAATTAAGTGTCACAATGGGTGGTCTTATCGCTCAGAGCGATCTCTCCCAGACAACCACGCACGGGAAGAAATATGTATACAAGTAACGGTGGTGCATAAAACTGCAGTGCAGTTTCAATCGTATTAGAGCTCCTGGAGTCGAGAACGCCTGAGATGCTACGTAGAACTGCCAGCTATAGTGCAGCATCTCAAGACTTAATGATTTTATTTGCAATAGTTTTCAAGTTTATGTCTAGAACTATGGCTGTATGACCTTGTGGCTGCAGAACTGTACAGTTTCAATCGTATTAGTGCTCCTGGAGTCGAGAACGCCTGCGATGCTACGTAAAACTGCCAGCTATAGTGCAGCGTCTCAAGACTTAATGATTTTATTTGCATTTTTTTCAAGTTTATGACCTGAACTATGGCTGTATGACCTTGTGGCTGTAGAACTGTACAGTTTCAATCGCATAAGTGCTCTTAGAGTCAAAAAAGCCTGAGATGCTACGTAGAACTGCCAGCTATAGTGCAGCATTTCAAGACTTAATGATTTTATTAACATTTTTTTTTCAAGTTTATGACTATAAATATGGCTGTATGACCTTGTAGCTGCAGAACTGTGCAGTTTCAATCGTATTAGTGCTCCTGGAGTAGTCTCCGTGTGCCACACGTCTTTTTTTAAATTATGTTTACATTTATGTTTAGGTATGCTCGAACATCGGGCTGGTTTTATGGGTCTTGCAATAATTATTTTTCCCTTCCGTGTAGTATATAATTCGCCTTTTAAACGTTTATTCTTTTCTTTATTTATTTTCCATATAGAGTCCCTAACCTTCCTTCCACTTTTTTGAATTATCTTGATTATTATTTCTCCATTTTTCTCTATATTCTATCTATCTTGTACTGGAACTAATGAGTACCTTTTATTGGCATTTTCTTCATCTACCATTTCCCTGTTTTCTACCAGCAATAAAACTACTAGTAATAATGAATACCTTTGGTTTTCATTTCTTTTTTTTGTATTTTCTCCTTGCAGCAAACTATACCTTTCATCTTGATTAAATGATATTATTGATGTGGATACATTTTTGGTATGTTTTTTGATCTTTTTTATTCGTTTTGTAACCTTATTAGTTTTATTATCATCTGACTCATCATCACTTGAATCATCAATAGAATCATTATCGTAGTTAGGATCCTCCACGGAATCCTCACTGTCAAGTTTTGGTGGTGGCGGTGAAATAGATGGATGGATAGAATATTTTCATCAGCGATCAGACGTGTCAAGGGTTTTAGAGGAGAAAACAATGCAGTCTCTATGCTTGTTTCGCCAAGTTCGTATGTAGTAGGTGAACAAGTTGTAGCTTCTATCTACAACTTGACAGCTGCAAAGATAATTTATTTTGTAATAAACTATTTATAAGCAACACTACACACACACTCACATACACACCCTCTCTCTCTCTCACATGTGTGTGTCTCATCACACACAAACACTATGGCTAGTTGAATTTCGTAATGTTTGTAAAGTGTTATGGATTTTGATAACAGTACGCTGAATTAAAATCACATAGTTCAGCTCTGTAGAAATCGCATTTAGCACAGATAGGTTAAAATAATGTTGCTAATTTCACTTTTATTGTGGATGCCACAGATACCATACTTTACACAATGTGCTCTGTAAAAGAAATTATGTGCCAATATACTTATGTCAAAAGACCCAAAACTTCAGATTCTTACTTTACTTTTGTACCAACGATTTCAGCCGTTTAGTCCCACGGGTCAAGAAAGTGGCGGGTGCTTTGCACAGACTTTTACTTAACCTCAGAGGGCCGAAAGAAGGGGTTCGCCGCCTCTATGCGGGGGTTGTAAGATCGATGGCTCTATACGGAGCTCCAGTGTGGTCAGAAAGGCTCGCAGGGATTAGGCGTTGTAGAGCTATGTTCGACAGCCTACAGCGTATAATAGCCATAAGGATTGCGCGAGCTTACAGTGTCTTTTGAAGCGGCCACGTTTATAGCCAGATTTCCTCCACTGGACATACTGGCGGATACGGATGCACATGTGTATGTCCGTCTTCACAGGAGTGACGAACACCTTAGCGGATCTGAGGTGAGAAAGCAAGAACAACGGCATGCACTTGAGAGATGGCGTGAGCGACTCGAGAGCCGCGAAACATGAAAGAAAGGAGCCCGTCACTTATAGACTGACGCAGGTGCTGACAGGCCATGGGTGTTTTGGCGAATTGCTGAACAGAATAGGCCGAGAGCCGACACCACAATGTCATCACTGTGGGATTGGACCAAATTCCGCACAGCACACGCTCGAGGAGTGCTCAGCGTGAAGCTCAGAACGGCGGACTTTGGTGTCTAAAATAGGTCAAGCCCTTACTCTGCCCAGTGTGGTTACAGCCATGCTAGCAGAAAACTCGGCATGGAAAGCTGTTGCCGAATTTTGTGAAACCGTCATGGTCAAAAAAGCAACAGCAGAGCGAGATCGAGAACGAGCGGATCCCGCAAGAATATGGCGACGCCGGGGCGGTGGTGCGGAACGCTCTAGCATGTCGATCCTGTAAAGCCCGGGTTTTTTAAAGAATAGGGTTACGGTAACCTCTGCCTGTCGTAAGAGCCGACTAAAAGGTGACCCTAAGAGCTCGGGTATAGTTGGGGATGGGGCCCTAACTATCTCATCAACGAGCTCGAGGAAGACGGCGTCATGATGTGGCAATTGACACCGTGCCATCTTTAGAAGGAGATGCGAAATGCTCTCAGAGTCGAGCCAAAGGGCAATATCTTGATGCTCCCAGTGCGTTCCTATGGAAATACTGGGGTCATAAATCTTGGGAATGGGATAATAAATTATCAATAAGACATTGAGGAAGGCCACCGGTATTAGTGGAAAGTCCCACATAACCCGGAACCTGTAGAGCAGTGTCCGGGTATCTAATAAGATTTCCTCCTCGTAAAAAGAAATAAAAAGGTAACTGCCAATACTTTTCCACCTAAGACCTGCCCAGCGGCTTTTATCAGGTCGAAATGGACCCCGGTGATACCCCTAAAACTGCCTTCAATGTTAAACATGGGCGTTTTGAATTCCCACGTATGACTATGGGATTAAAAATAGCCCTACTACCTTTCAGAATAGATAGAATGGAATGGAATGTGGAATGAATGGACAATGTTCTTAGGGATTTAGGTCTAAGGTCTAAGGTCTACCAGCCTAAGAAGACGCAAATATCAATATGTAGTGTAACGTTCGTTTTTCGCTCCGTTACACGTTGTCGATTCTAGACACGTATTTTGATTTGAAATTGCGAATTCTTCAGAAATTATTCTGTGTTAACTTTTTTATTACAAGGGTAACACCTTTTGTAACCCCTTTACAGACTGACTGACGTGTTCTTCAACCCCTGGGGGCTGGAGGGGGTGTCGAGCCTGAGCTCCTTACACCTGCCGGACCTCGGGTGGCCACTAGCACCCGGTTACTCATTTGACTGCGTAGTGTGTCAATCGTGACATCACTACGCAGGTACTGTACTACAGTTTCTTAAGCGCACTATACCTCCCGGAGGTGGCATTGCCATCACAAATCCCGGGAGTACAGCGCGCCTTTGCGTCAAGTCGTCTTTCTTCATGTTCTACTTTTGTTAGTTGATGTTTGGTACCTCTTGTAGGTAATATTTTCTGATGGTGCTATCTCACTCTTGGTTGTAGGCATTATTTTCATATGTTTCATCTCGCTCTTGGGTTGTAAGTGTTTTCACCAACTGTAGGCATTTTGCACTACTAGTTGGTGCATTTCAGTGGCCGAACCGGGTCCGGGCGAGTGCCGCCAGTCCTCTTCCCGCCACTTCTCTGGGGTCCGCCCCGGCTGCTATTGACATCAGAAGGTCGGTCAGGATGCCAATGATAATGAATATGGCATTCTCGTAACCGACCTCTGGTTCAGCTTGCTGTTGCGGCGGTTGCCTGCGTCTATGCGCAGGTGCGGCTATCGTCTCCCCCGGGTGTGTGGGGGACACTCGACAACTTGATGTTGTTGCTGTTGTTGTTGTTGATGTGGTTGTGGGGCCGCCAGTCTTCCTTCATTTTGTATGGGTGCGAGCGCGGGCGTATGATGCCCGCGCGCGCCCTCTACCGGCCTTTTTGATGTTGTTATTGGTTCTGCCTCGCTGGGCGGCATAGGTGTCGATGCCGCCCTAGGGCCGCCCTCTACTAGTTTCTTAGCGCGGTTTCGCCTGCGCTTGCGCTTCTTCTGCGGCAGCGGTTCGTCTCTACCAGTTGGGAGGTTGGCTGCCGCAATAAGGGATGTTGCTGGGAGAGGTGGTGCGCGCTCAGTGCGGGCCGGTTCATTGACCGCACGAGGCGCTACCACTATCGGTTTCTGTTGACGGTCTGTTGGTTGCGCGCGCACAACTCGCGCGCGTTGATTTTTGTTTACGGGGCCTTGGGGGGCTACAGAGTATTCTCCCTTTACATAGAATACTCTGTAGTCGACAGCTACTGGTATGAAGTTTACAGTAGGTGATTGGCTGTGCATTAGTCTATGTACGAGCTGTATACCTTGAGTTTACGGACATTACTCTAACGCTAGTTTTTATTGTTTCAGCTATTGGCGTTTTTCTTTGGAGCTTTTCCTTTTGAGTTTTTCTTCTGAATTTTTCTTTCGGATTTTTCTGCCCAATTTATTTTCACCACGGAGCGCCATCTTGGCATTCCGTCTTCGCTTGAAGAGAACATTTCCTCGGCTCTCGCTGAGTGCCTCATCGTGCCCTAGAAGAAGACTCCGCGTCATGATATTACCACCATTACCATTATATTTCCTAGTATATATGTTAGTCTATGATTACCACAGGTTCGGCTTCTCCACACTTCGGCTCGGAGTAAGGTATTGTCAATTCTTTGCCTTGTAAATTCCACGCCCTAGGCACGTGTAGGATCAAAACTTAAAATAATTAATTTCTTTTAAATAAGGGTGCAATAACGATAGTAAACGATAGTCGATGGTAGTTTACGCCTATTAGGATGAAAATAGTAGAATTTGTAGTGCCCCTCAGGCCATTTAATTATACCAGTACAACCGCAAGAGTCTTTCAGACCTTGCGTAATTGCTAAAACGTTATCAAAATCGATATAAAATTCTAAAATAATTTTAACGCTTGTGTTCCTTCCCGGAAATAAACGATGAACTAAACTGAATGCTTTACTATTTCTTTTGATCTGCCCCCGCCTGAAGATTAGAAGTTCCGAGTCTCTCCAAGCAGCTATTCCAGATGATGTTTGTTAATTATTTACTACGAATAATAATAAGTCAGGAACAGTAACTGCGTTAAAAAAATGACCCAACAAAAGTCGTGTTCAAGTAGGCGGGGCTTAAAAGTCGTGTTCAGTACGTCATCAGTCGGACATTTTTCTTGCAAGCGAGCACACGTGAAATCTTCGCATACATTTTAATTTTTATCATTGTGATCTACAGCTGTGAATCAATCATGCGAAGTGGTGCAGGATCCATACAAGATTAAAATGTCCAGGAATCACTTTTATTAGTAAGTAGTAGCAAAATTATAATGATATTCAAAGATGTACAAATACGTATACAAACCGAGATGGTCAATACTATGCAAAATAAAGTCAGTCTATTTTTGTTTAATGTATATTTTTTTACAGAACTGAATATTGAAATGTAACAGCAATGTCTTTTGCTTATTTCGTTTTAGCTAAGTTTAATTTTTTTACAGAACTGAATATTGAAATGTAACAGCAATGTCTTTTGCTTATTTAGTTTTGGGTTGGCTTTAGAATCGTGACCCCTGAATTTGGTGAAACAAAAACTGTGGGTGGGTTGAAGGGGTTTGTATAAAGCGTATTTACAACATTTTAGCTGCCGGAGACACGCCAAAATAGTCTAAATTTAGTTTATAAAGTTTTTTAAAGTTTCAATAAAACACCGTAATTTTGATAGTGACAGGTGACATAAATGACATTAATGCGTAAAACGAAACGTTTCTAGGTAACTTTTAGCCTTTTTTGACATGTACGTTGTATGTAAGTTCTTGAAACGGAACGCAAACATCGAAGATAGCGTAATGTCACTGTCGGAATACTCGCGTCATTCCGTTACTTCAGAGTGTACGTGAATGTTTTCTCCTGTTTTTCTGCGCTTTCTTTTGATATCTCAACGACTTTGCTACGATTTTGGACTCCGATTTTGCTGCTTTACTGTACGACACCTGCTTGCTCACTGGACACTGCGATTGCGGAAGATTTGATAACTGGTACCAGCTCGACGTGCTCATTAGTCATCGCGATAGCGTCTCCTGTGCCTGGACCTTCATCAAGGGCGGACTTTGTAGATGACGGACCCGTTTCGGACCGGCATTTGTACACGGAGGAAGTTGTACAAATGTGGAGCCTACCCAAAGTTGTGCGCGAATTGGGAACCATTGACCAGTGTCTAAAATTCGCTGAAGAAAACAACATGGTGCAACGCCAAAAAATGTGCCGCACGCATCGCACCCCTATGCGTTTATCGAAAACCAACAAATCGTTTGGGGCTTGGGTGTGCACCAAAATGTGTGCACAATAGTATATTAGTACCTAATGAATTGGCAATGTCACTTGTCTGTGACAAACCTATAGGTTAGGTTAGGTTTGAACTGTGACCCACCAGGCGCGAGCCGAGCGAGCGTAGCGAGCGTGCCGCGGCAGCGGCCGGCGAGCGCTTCATCAAACTACTTTTGTTCCAAATTTGTGCACAATAGTATATCAGTAGCTATCTAATGAATTGGCAAGTGATGACATACCTATAGGTTAGTTATAGTTAGTTAGAATAGGTCGAAGTCAGTGACAGAACCGACTCAGCACCCCGATTTCAAGCAGTCTTGTCGGATTGCAGAGCCGACGCGGGGGTGGTAGTAGATCGAAATGCAGTACTTAACCTCAATATACTTAAACAAACATAACTCGAAAACTAATGGTCTCCGGCGGGTGGGGTTTGTGGGGGGGCACTACCCGAACCCCCCCCCCCCCCCTCCCCCCGAATTCAGGCGCCACGATTCTAAATGTTTACCTTAGTTTTAGCTAAGTTTTATTTTTTACAATACTGAATATTGAAACGTAACAGCAATGTCTTGAAAAAAAATTTAAAGAAATTGTGTATGTACCATGTTACACAAAACTGCAGATCCTCCTAGTTTGTACAGTTAGTACCTCCTATTTTTTTTGTTATGTTATTATGTATATCAAATCTTATATAAAGCATTTTTACGCTAATGATTCGTCCCGAAAAAAACATCAACATCTCTAAAAAATATTATGGAAAATGACAATTAACAGTAATAACCGATTACCTACAGTTGCATAATATATCATAAAAAAATAGTTAATTGTTTGGTTGAATTACGTAAGTACGTTTAATTTTTCAAGCTAATGAAAATTCACCCTCTGCAAATTTTGAAGTGGTTTACTTGAGTTGCTCATAAATCTGTCAGTGATATCAACACAATGCTTTTCTAAAATAATTGATAATGAAGGTATTCTGCGACCACTGAAAAACGTCCACCAGGCAAATAACGAATATCCTATCCTACTTCCTACTTACATCCCACTAATAACATAAATGATGTGAAATTTTGGATGGATGGAGGGATGGATGATTTTAATGAATGTTTGTTACTGAATAACGGCTGAAGGGATCTGATTGAAATATGTCACAGAGATAGATTATAGTCTGGAATAGCATATAGGCTAATTTTCATCATCATTATCATCTATCACCACGCGGGTGAAACGGCCTAATATTTTTGGATATAGCATAGACAAAATAACAAGATCTCCGCTGACGCCAAGATCATAATGATGACTTACTTTCTGTCAATAGAGTTCTGTCAAAGTTGTGACAGTTTCTGATAGATTATATAGTGCGTTCGAATAGCCCCAAGTTGACGAAAATAACGCTAAAAACGCTCAATATGGCGTCCGAATTGGGAATTTGTGGATGAAAATGTCGTTTACGGCTCTTTTTGTTCACCATTCGCAAAGCTAAAAAAGAGTTATTTATGCCACCGAAAAGTAAAATTAATTAACCGACAACCGGAACTGCGGTGGTTTTTGATCGTTTTTTGACAACTATCTATTTGACAGCACAATCGTGCGATTTTAGGTCTTATGCATGGTTTAGCGTTCGAGTAGAGTGTGGGAATAGCGGCAATAATAACGATTTTGAGCTTTACGAACGCTTTAACAAAAGAGCCAACAATTGCAACGTCACCAATGCCCTCATTGCTAAACGAACGTACCTCAAGTCAAAAGCACGCAATGATTTTGAGAGCTCGATACACTAGACGTGCTCGGCGATAGAGTTGGCATGTTATCCGTCTTTGTTGTTCAGCCGACAGTAGTCGAGCGATTCCGCCATCACGACGGAGGTGAAACATCAATCTAGCGGTCTTGAGTAAATCGCCCGCAATACTTACTTGTTATTTTTTAACACAACATAACAAATGGTTTCGCCTATATAGGATATATATCCTAGAAGGGGTAAGCAGCGGTGTTTTCAACGCCTACATTTAAGTTTGTTTTTTTTTGTTTGTGCCTTAAGTTTGTGTCGCTCGCTATTATTTTGACAGCTCGATACACTAGACTCAAGGGGGATGAAATGTAACACAAATACCGTCAAGGGTGATGAAATGTAATGACAGTTTTTTTTAATTGTGATTAATTTTATATTTGTATGTACTAATAAGTCCTGTCTTTTATTATTAGTGTTTACTGATTGATACACTAAGTATTTACATTTTCTCTTGGATTTCTATTATAACAATTGCGTTTGACCATGTACATATTTTATGACATTTTGGTATAATGATAGATGGAGGTTTGGTCAGGGTGAGGCCTTGGAGAAGATAATAAGCTACTCGAAGTGCTAACCCTGCGCAGACGTAGTCGCGGACACCAGCTAGTTAAATATATTTTTGGTAAAATGAATATGCGATAATTTGTTTATCTCACGTCACTACATTGCGAAGAAAGAGTCTCTTCTAATTACTTCTAGACGAAAACTTAACAAATTAATCATTTGGCGGGACATAAAATTCACTGAATTTTAAAAAGTAACCGATATAAAAAAAAAACAAATAAAAAAACATTGTTTATATTATTGACTTGGTCCAATTCACTTGTTGCATTACATCGTCCACGCCGCTACGACTCAGTTGTCATAGTAGACGTTGCAGCGCGCGCGTGAACCAATCCCTGCTTTCCTTCTGAATTGAAACCAATCACCGAACATGTCTATTTGTAACCTCGGAAGTAATTCGTATTTGGAATCATATGTCGCTTTTGTTTGAAGGACCACTTTTTGTGTGGAATTTGTTCTGAATTATGCTTCCTGACTTATTATTCGTAGATTATTTATATATTTTCTTTGTGTGAGGTCGCTCCAGGCGCCCGAGCTTGTTTTTTTATTATTTTTCTGGCTAACACAGTAAGCTTGTAATACTATAGGAGCGCTCACATACCATTCAAAATACTCATATAAATATTTTATTTTACTTTATTCTAGTTTGCTTACATAAACCTCACCATAACAAACTTGATATTATTACAATTGGAGCACGGAACAGGGAGACGTAGTCAATATCTCATTAATCATTAATCAGTCAGCGCTCGCCGCCGCTAGCGAGTACACGCACGCTGATTTGCTTTACACAGTACCTACCTAGTTGTTGTACATATTCTATCTTTAGCTAAGATGTTTACGTGTGCCAGCTGTAGTGAAAAACATATGGAGGGCCCAAAGTGATGTCCACTATGATTTCCAGTGCTCAGGAATAACTGAAACGGGTTACCGTAAGTTAGGCGATAGGAAAAGCTCCTGGCGGTGTCCCAAATGTAAGTCCAGTTTGTCACCGGCAGCGACTTCGCCACAGCCCAGTCAACTGGATAAAATTCAGGAGCAGCTTAACATGATCGTGTTTCAGCTGGCACCTTTAGCCTCATTGGTTGAAGATGTCAAATCGATAAAGAGTAACATATGCAATATAAAAGAGTCTCAAGAAATGGACCATCAGCTCATAAGCAGCCTCACAGGTACAGTCCAAGCATTGGATGGTCGCATAAAAAAGGCTGAGAAAACGGTTCGACTAGTACCTAGCCTGCAAGCCGAAATCTCAAGGCTCACCCAGGAATTACAGGATCGAGATCAATGATTTCCCAATATAAAAAGAAGAGATGAATTATATAGCACGCATTCCAACACAATTACCTAATACGGAAAAATCTATAGTTATCGCTTTTAATAATCGTTACACTGAGGAGGAATTAGTCGCTTCAACACATAGAATAAAGAACCTCAGCCTCTCAAATCTTGGGTTCGACACAAAGCAACCTTCTATGTTAACGACCATTTAACGCAGCGGTACAAAACCCTTCTCAGCAAAGCGAGAAATCTAGCCAAGGAAAATAATTTCAAGTACATATGGATCAAACATTGTAAAATAATGGCCAGGAAGTCGGATACATCACCAGTATTTTTTATAAATACCGAAAACGATCTCATGAAAATAGTTTAATTATCTTTTATTCTAAACGCAATAGTTATTGTTATTCAATGCAATGTGGCTCTTATCGCTTTTTTTCTCTCCTTATCGCTTCAAAAGCGATGTTTGGAGTGTCATCCAGCGCCTACGCATGATGTGCATTCAAGACTCACACTCGAGCGCCTGCACTGGGGTTGACATAGCGTTCACTATTGCCTACTCAGTTTTAAGTCGTTGCCGGTCATATTTGCTTGCTACTTTGAGGCTTGCTATGTTATTGCATTTTAACTGTACTTACGAAGCTAAGTCAGTGGTATATTCTTACGTTACCCTGTTTATAAATCTTGTACGTAACATATATTTGAGCATTTTTAAAATGAATTATGCTGAGCAGTCAATTAAATTAAATAATATACACTATATCATAATTTGCATACGCGTATGGAAACAATTTAATATTTACCGGAGGATAGTGTCACACTATATCGCCATAATTAACTATACGACTCGCTTGAGCTATTATTTGTATGTAAACAATGATGGCTGTCTACGAATTTAAGGTGTACTATCAAAATACTCGAGGGCTACGCACAAGTTTAAAAGAAATTTGCTTCTTGATTGATATGATGTTATCTCACTAACAGAAACATGGTTGTTAAGTGATATATACGATAGCGAACTGTTTGATGACAGATATGTAATTTGTCGTAGGGATAGAAATTACACAGCTACACAAGAACAGAGAGGTGGGGGGGACCTTATGGATATGCACCACGAACTATCGGCAGTAAGTCCGGAGCTGCTACTTCGCGTCAGTACACTCTCTTCTGCAATATGGTGTAGAGCTCTGGGGGCCTGCAGCAGATGTACAGCGCGTCTTTAGAATGCAAAAGAGAGCGGTGCGAGCCATAGCGAGAGTGCCGCCTGAAGAATCGGCGCGACCCTTATTCAAGAGGATGAAAATTCTCACTGTCCCTGCCCTCCTGTGTCTTCAGGCAGCTTTATATGCTAGGGACCACTTGGAGGACTACTCAAAAATAGGCGACGGACACCAATACGGCACGCGTCACACGCACCGGCTGCGAGCGGTGCCGCGGCGGCTGGCGAAGACGTCCAAACTATTGCACGTGATGGCACCGGTTGTCTATAATCGGCTGCCTGACCATGTGCGAAATGCTACGTCAAGTAAATCCTTTAAAATCCGCCTCAAAAAGTGGCTTGTTGAGCAATCAATCTACAAATTTGATGACATACTGCTATGATTTTATTATTTGACAATTTTATTAATTTAAATTAATTATACGATTTGACTAATTATGTTTTGACGGTATTTTTAATTTTAATTTTGTATTTCTGTATTGTTTATTATATAATTCTATTGAATAGAATTGAATTTACTTTTTTGTGTTATTATTATTTCGAATTTTATAAGTAATTGTCTATAATGAATTGTACTGATTATGATACTTAGTATTTTATGTTATTACAACTACCTAGTAAGGTATGATTATTTTTTGTTGACATGTAACTTATTTGTTATTAATAAAATACTATGACTATGACTATGACTAAGTCGGCCAGAATGGTCCTCTTCAGCGGAAGATTTATGGGTGACCGTCACACATAAATATTAAAAACAAAATTCATTTTTGCACTATTTACATATGCGACGAAAATCTTGGCTACTCATTTAATTCGCAACTCAACAATTTTACCGATAAATTATCGGCTATTATTACTTCATGTCCGAACGATATATTTATCATACTAGGTGATTTTAATCTCGGTAATATTATCTGGACACCAGACTCCTTCGGTCACCAGTGTTACTCAGGTGCACTAGGTGAGTCACAGATATACTTCGTCGATACTTTATTGGAATGTAAGCTATCACAATTTAATAACTTCCGGAACATTAATGATCGTATCTTAGACTTGGTTTTGTGTAATAGTACTTTAGAGGTATTTCATTGTGATGAGCCCTTAGTGCGTGAAGACCTACATCATAAATCACTTGTCATTAAATTAAATTCTGTAAATTGTGATCCCCTTCAATCATCTGTTAGAAAAAAATATTCTTTCGAATCTGGTGATTATAACAGTATCGTGACGTCATTAAATAGAATAAACTGGAAAACCGTTTGCTTACTACTTCATTAGAGGCCGCTGTTGAGTATTTTTACAGTAGCATGTACGATTTAATAGATAAATATATTCCTCATAAAATAATAAACCCTATTACTTCTTTTCCTCCCTGGTATACCAGCGCATTAAAAAAAGTACTAAAGGAAAAAGTGAAGTACCATAAAAAATTCCAAATATATGGCAATGCAGAGGATTATTACACATTTTCCTTACTACGTAAACGAGCTAAATTACTTGAAGAGGAATGTTACACAAATTATATTACTGTGTGAACATTCTATAGAAAAAAGTCCTAAGCTTTTTGGTCATATATTAAGGCTAACAAAAAATGTTCCAACAGCCTTCTGGCCTCTGTCACTTATGAAGGGCAGCTAGCAGAATCGGGGGAAGATGTTTGTCTCCTTTTTTCAAACTATTTTTCTTTCTCCTTCTAATATGCCCGGTGTGCAGCTTGATGCTCACCGGGCATGCACAAATAATATCAATACTATAAGTGACATAGAAATTAGTTTGAAAAATGTTCATACATTATTGAAGTCCCTAGACTTAACAAAAAGTGCTGGACCAGATAAAATAACTCCATTATTTATTGTTAAATACGCGGAACCCTTGACACAACCAATTACATTATTATATAATCGATCTGTTAAGGAGGGCATAAATTCCAAAAAATATGGAAATCTGCCTTCATAACACCAGTACATAAAAATGGTAACAAGACCGATGTCAAAAATTATAGACCAATTTCCAAATTATGTATTTTTGCGAAAATATTTGAAAGATTAATTTATAACCAGGTTTACAACTCGCTTTCAACCTTTTTCATTCCTGAACAACATGATTTGCTCAAACATAGATCTACAACATCCAATTTGCTATCTTGTTATAAAAACTAACGTGGTTTTCAATCATTATTAATTAAAAATCCCGTATTTTTAATTAATAATGATTGAAAACCACACCACACACATTACTCACGTAATATTTATCGGATAGGTCCGACTATAGTTTCGACCACATTCGGTGGCCTTTTTCAAGGAGTGTTCGGGACGCCCGCGTCGATGACGTCTCGCTTAGCAGTGCTAAGTAAGTGAAACTATAGTCGGACCTATCCGATAAATATTACGTGAGTAATCCCGTATTTTTAATTAATAACAATTTGCTATCATTCGTCGAGTATACAACCGCGAGTATGGACTCAGGAGGTCAAGTTGACTCTATATATATACCGACTATAGCAAATGCTTTGATCGTATAGACCACGCTTTACTATTGCAAAAGATTCTATCTGCCGGAATACATGGTAACCTGTACAGGTGGTTCACTTCATACATCGAAAACAGATCCCAGGCTGTTGTTCTAAATGGTTACTCTTCTGCTTGGAGATGTGTACCCTCTGGAGTACGGCAGGGTTCTTTATTAAGACCATTGCTTTTTAACATTTTCATTAACGACATAAGCACTTGTTTCAAGCATACACATTTTCTTCTTTATGCTGATGACATGAAAATTTTTAAGCAAATTCACAATTTAAATGACTGTCTTCTCTTACAGCAAGACTTAAAAAGATTTGAAGTGTACTGTAAATTTAACAAGTTAGATCTAAATGTGACAAAATGTCACGCAATAACTTTTACCAGAAAAATCAAAGAGCTTGAACTTGTACATGAAGTACGAGATTTAGGTGTAATCCTAGACTCAAAGTTAACGTATGAGAAACATATTGATTACATCGCTAAAAAAGCCAATAGCCTGGGTTTTATCAAAAAGTCATGTTCGCAATTTAACAGAATCAAAGTTATTAAAATATTATTGTTACGGACGCCGAACTAGCTTTAAGTTTAGCATAAGATTTGTAAATAAATAAATACATAACGATCTAGGTTAAGAAATGAACATGTATAGAATAAAAATATTAGTGTTAGCGACCTTACGAGAGAGCGAGATAGGTTAGGAAAGAGAATATGTAGGTGCTCTCCTTACAGTAAGGATCCATCTATAAAGGGTTTATTTAGAGAGAGACAGAAAAGTTAGTGCTGTCTCTTTTCCTATTGTCTACATTTTGTATAAAAACAGCGCCGATCGGGCAAAAATTGTAGTATCGTTTTGACCACTGGAAGAGCAACACTCAAGAATAAAAGTGTTTACGAACCGAAGGAATTTTACTGAACACCCAAGCATACAGTCCACTACAGTTACCTTCGAGCCGGATCACCACAGTTGGAACCTACGGATAACCTCAAGTTTGGAAGTACGGACCTGACCCGGAAAAAGGATGGTCGTGACCCGAAGCCAAGCGGACGCGGCAGAACGAGACCGTCGCGACGCCGAACGGCGCGAACTGGATCACGAACTTCAGGAGCGGAACGTGCTCCCTACGGCGATGGAACGTCACGACGAGATAGAACGAGAGCGACGTAGAAGGCTGTCACTTGATCCGCCGGCATCACCGATAGTGCCGCTAATGACCGAGGGTGCCCACGCTAGCTCCTCAAGGGTACTGAGCAAGGAGGACAGAACCAGAGCCCGGTCCCCCGCCCGTTCAGTACGATCACAACGATCGACCGCAAGTACTACCACAAGAGCGCGGATAGCCGAGTTGGAGGCTGCAGAGAAACTCGCCGCCCTGAGAAAGAAGCAGCTAGATATTGAAGCGGAGCTAATAGAGAAAAGGCTGGCTGCAGACTTAGCAGCCATACACGATGACCAAGAAAGTCTGCGAGGAGAACCTATTGCGGACCATCACAAGAAGGTTGACGCCTGGCTCCGGACGAACACCCTCGCCCCACGGGGGGAGAAACCAGGCCACTCGAAGAACCCAGGACCCAAAGACGAACGGCATCTACGGTTTAATGTGAGGGACAGATCAACCACTCCTGTCCGATCGAGGAGCAACATTGATGCATTGACAGAAGCACTAGAAAAGATTGCGAGGCCACGAGTAAAGTGTCCTGACCTGCAAACTTTCACCGGGACCCCAAGTGAATGGTTAAGCTTTAAAGCTAGCTTCCGTGACTCGACAAATATCTACCAACTGACCCCGGCGGAGAACCTGCAACGGCTGCGAAATTGTTTAAAAGGAGAAGCCCGAGAAATGGTAGCTGCCTTATTATACACAGCCAACGATCCGGAAGTTATTCTAAAGACTTTGGAGCAGTGTTTCGGGAGGCCCGAAATCATCATCGACCGAGCGCTAGATGATTTAAAGAAGCTGCCGAAGCCAGGATCATCGGCAGTGGAACTGAATAACTTCGCAGTGAAAGTGCAAAGTGTAGTGTGTGTGTTTAAAAGCATCGGCCGGCAAGGGTACCTCTTCAATCCCCTGTTGGCGCGAGAAACTTTGGAGAAGCTGAGCCCACACCTACGATCGCGTTGGTGCGATTACGCGAGCGAGCAAGAAGGCACTTCGGACCCGGAAATTGTGGTGCTATCGCGTTTCCTGATGAGAGAGGCCGACCGAGCCTTACGTTATAGTTACGCACCATCAACAAGTGCTACGACTACCTCTGTGACCAAGAGGGTACTCCGACCTGACCAGCAATCCCCGCTACTGGATACCACAGAAAGATGAACGCCGTGTACAATGTGGCTGAAGAGGACCAACAGGACCGATGCCCGAGTTGCGATAAAGTGCATAAGCTGACAGACTGCCCTAACTACAAAGGATTATCAGTGGAACAACGCTGGGATCTAGTGCGTGAAAACAAGTTGTGTTTTAAGTGCATCACGAAGAAGCACCGACGCATAAATTGCAAGGCAAAGTTATGTGGAGTGAATAAGTGTCTACGCCCGCACCACCCAACTTTGCATCAAGATGATAAGCCTGATGAACGACAAGGCGCAGTGAAGGCTTCGACCGACAGCACTGAAGCAGTCCTAACAGTGTCAACCTCGACCACCGACGAACCGAAGACTGTGTTGTTAAAGATGTGCCCAATTACCGTCGTCGGGGGGGGGTTAACACACATGCACTATTAGATGAGGGAGCTACGGTCACGCTTATAGATGAGGGACTGGCACGAAGCGTCGGCGCTGATGGACCATTGCTACCCCTACACATGCAAGGTGTAAATATGTCACAGCAGGAGAACGGCAGCAAGCGTGTCACTGTGCACTTAAGAAACGCGGATGGTGAACTACATCGTCTACGAGCGCGAACAGTGAAAGAAATGAAATTGCTACAACAGTCAATCCCAAGTGCACTACTAGAACAGGAACACCTACGAGACCTATCACGAGAGGAGGTGTGCTACGGAACGACACAACCCGGAATCTTAGTTGGAGCCGACCACTGGGAATATATAGTGTCGCAGGAACTTCGTGTTGGCAAACCAAATCAACCGGCTGCATCACGAACGCAGCTGGGCTGGGTGATACACGGAACAGTGCCACGAAAAGTGATAAGAAACGTGGATAGCGTGCTGCATGTCTACACCCCTGAACATGGTGTAGAAGCGAACGAAAGGCAAGATCGAAGCCTGCACGAACTAGTGGAGCATCACTTTTCCATCGAAGCTCTGGGTGTCGCTCACAAGCCACGCGTGAGTGACGCAGATCTGCGAGCTATACAGATCATCGAACAATCGACGAGGAAAATCGACAAAGGCTACGAAGTCGGGTTGCCATGGAAAAGGGACGACACTGAGTTACCAAAGAGCTACAACATGGCACTACGTCGTCTTCACAAGATTGAGAAGAAGATGGATGATGACCCTGTCTTCGAACGAGAGTACACGAAACAAGTGGAGAACCTGTTACAAAAGGGGTACGCCGAGCTATGCGACGGTACCGAATCATCAAGTCCAGTATGTTGTTACTTGCCGCATTTCGCAGTACAGAACCCTAACAAGCCAGGAAAACAGAGACTCGTCTTTGACGCTGCAGCTAAAAGCAATGGAGTCTGCCTGAACGACCACCTGCTAGAAGGACCCGATTTACTGATGTCTCTGCCGGGGATCCTTTTCCGATTCAGGGAAAAACGCGTCGCAATAACGGCTGACATACAGGAAATGTTCCTGCAGATAACAATACGACCGAAAGATCAGCCGGCGCAACAGTTCCTGTGGCGAGGTGCCGATAGAAAAGGACCACCGCGGCACTACAAGATGAAGAGTATGATTTTCGGTGCGAAGAGCTCACCATTCATAGCGCATTTTGTGAGAGATCATAACGCGAAAGTGCACTCTCAAACGCACCCGCTCGCGTTGGACGCTATAACACGAAACCACTACATGGATGACCTAGTAGCCAGTTATGACAGCAGTGAAGAAGCCCAACGCGTGGTAACGGAACTACGGTCGGTTCACGCAGCTGCCGGTTTCACGCTGAAAGGATGGAACGCTAATGACAGTGATGTGCTACGAGAGGTGCCCGGGGAACTACGAGCGACCACCCCGACTGAACTGGGGCGGAGTGTCACTGAAAATAAAATACTCGGGCTTTATTGGAACGCTGAACGAGATGAACTGGGATTCAACACCTCAATGAACAGAGTCCCGGCTGAAGTGCGCGCACGGATCCGCGCGCCAACCAAGCGAGAGGCACTGAGCGCGGTAATGTCAATATACGACCCGCTTGGGATGCTAAGCCACTATACAATAAGGGCGAAGATCATACTGCAGAGCTTGTGGCGTCTCAAGCTTTCATGGGACGAACCAATACCAGCAGAGGAAAACGAACCGTTCGCTGCTTGGTTATGCCACCTATCTGGGCTTTCCGGCCTACGCTTGGAACGTCGATACGCATTTGAAGATCGCCAAGACTTAGAGTTGCATATAATGTGCGATGCCAGCGAACAGGCTTACGCCGCCGTGGCATACTGGCGCATTACACAGCCTGACGGAGACTTCAGATTGAGCCTCGTGGCTGCCAAGGCGAAGGTGGCTCCGAAACGTACACAGACGATTCCGCGATTGGAGCTGCAAGCCGCCCTCATTGGTGCCAGAATGGCGGACACGATCAAGAAGGAACATCGCGTAGAAGTATTGCGAACGGTGTATTGGACGGACTCGATGACAGTAATCCACTGGGTGCGACATGATACACGGAGGTACACACCATTCGTCGCACATCGCCTGGGTGAGCTGGCAGAACTCACCGACAAAGATGAGTGGCGATGGGTACCCACAGCTGATAACGTGGCCGATGACGCAACGAGATTCACCAATGCACCGATCTGCGCAGACGACCGTTGGTTCCAAGGCCCAAGCTTCCTACGTTGCCCTGAAGACCAATGGCCAAAGGAAACGTCGAACGACGTAACTGAAGAAGAAGTAATACTTCATGTCACAGAGAATAAGACAAGTGACGAATGGCTACCTGATCCTCATAGATTTTCGAAGTACGAAACACTGCTACGAACTACAGCACGTGTGCTAGCATTCATTGATATGTGTCGGCGAAGAACAACGACCTTAGAACAAAGACACATAGAAGAGGCTGAACGCACACTCATACGTCGTGCGCAACAAGATAGCTTTCGCGACGAAATAGAAAGACTGATGACAGCGCGCCCTATCAATAAGGCGAGTCGACTATTTCGTCTGGACCCCGTATTGGAAGATGGAATCTTGCGGGTGAGAGGCCGCATCGGTGCCGCAACAGCACCACTAGAAGTGAAAAGACCGATAATCCTTGACGGTCGCCACCGCATAACTCGACTGATCGTGCTGCGAGAGCATTGCGCAGCGGGCCATGCGAACAGAGAACGCGTGACAAATGATCTGAGGCAAAGATATTGGGTCATACACCTACGACCTACGGTGCGAACGATAGAAAAGGACTGCGCCCTGTGTAAAGTGCGACGAGCCAAACCGCAAACCCCAGCCACAGGAGATCTGCCTCGTGCACGCCTCGAGCCCTTCCACCGTCCTTTTACACACTGTGGGACAGACTATTTTGGCCCGATGATGGTGAAGGTGGGACGCCGACGAGAAAAAAGGTGGGGGGCATTGTTTACGTGCCTTACTACTCGCGCCGTACACTTGGAGGTGGTGCCCTCGCTCTCCACGAGTTCGGCGATCATGGCGCTGCGGAGGATGGCAGCAAGACGAGGATGGCCGAAGACCATGCACTCCGATAACGCTACCAACTTCAAAGGAGCGGATAAGGAACTTCGAGATGCCTACGCGGAGTGGATACCGATGCTGCGAGATGAAGGACTGCTGCATCGCATGGCCTGGAAATACATAGCTCCAGGGGCCCCTAGCCAAGGAGGGGCATGGGAGAGACTAGTGCGCTCCGTCAAAACCGCACTAGCAGCAACCCTGAAAGAGAAGGAACCATCGGAGGAAGTTTTGAGTACGCTACTGATCGAAGCGGAATTCTCAATAAACTCAAGGCCGCTAACTCACGTGAGCGTGAATTACCAAGATCCAGAGGCCTTGACTCCCAACCACTTCCTCCTGGGATCATCCAATGGACTACCCCTGACGGGACCGTGCGACGAAGCCGACCGACGAACCTGGAGGGCCAGCCTAGCGCTCGCAGACCACTTTTGGCGACGCTGGGTGCGGGAGTACTTACCCACACTAGTACCCCGCGGCGAACCCATGAACAATAAGCGGCCACTTCAAGTCGGAGATATCGTGATCGTCGTTGACCACAACTTGCCTAAAAATGTGTGGCCAATGGGCGTCGTCGAACGCACGTACAAAGGACCAGATGGCGGAGTTCGAGTGGCTGACGTCCGGACGAAGACTGGTGTATTCAAACGTCCGGTGAGCAAGCTCGTCGTCCTTATGAAGGAGGAGGCTACGCAGGCTGCGCCGGGGGGAGAACTGTTACGGACGCCGAACTAGCTTTAAGTTTAGCATAAGATTTGTAAATAAATAAATACATAACGATCTAGGTTAAGAAATGAACATGTATAGAATAAAAATATTAGTGTTAGCGACCTTACGAGAGAGCGAGATAGGTTAGGAAAGAGAATATGTAGGTGCTCTCCTTACAGTAAGGATCCATCTATAAACGGTTTATTTAGAGAGAGACAGAAAAGTTAGTGCTGTCTCTTTTCCTATTGTCTACATTTTGTATAAAAACAGCGCCGATCGGGCAAAAATTGTAGTATCGTTTTGACCACTGGAAGAGCAACACTCAAGAATAAAAGTGTTTACGAACCGAAGGAATTTTACTGAACACCCAAGCATACAGTCCACTACAATTATATTGTTCATACGTGCGTAGCATCCTCGAGTATAGTTCGCAAGTCTGGAACCCACAATACAATGTTTATATTGATAGGCTTGAAGTAATACAACGCAAGCTTATGAAATATTTACAATTTAAAAGCAAAACATATGACAGTAACTATGAAACCAGATGTAATGTGAGACGGGACATAGCAGACGTTGTACTTCTGGCTAAAATAGCGCAATCCAAAGTGGATTCTCCCTATCTCCTCTCTAAGATAGGTGTGAGAGTACCTACACGTTTAATGAGGCGACCAATGTTTATACATTTTCCGGATTATTCCTCTAACTACAGGCTTAACTCTTTTTTTTATTAGATCTGCCAAGTATTTTAACCGACTGGATGACTGTTCAAACATTGACTTAATCAATTCTTCTCCACAAACATGTAACAAAATTATATCCGACAACTGGTTTGATGCGATTCTAACAAACCTTGAAACTTTAAATATATAAATGTACTATAACTTTAAACTATAGGTACTTAAATGTAAACGAACTTGTATCTTAGTTGCAATATGCGGAAACATATTAATGGTGTTTAGTGGTTAATTTTTTAAGTAATTTAGTTGTACTATCACTGTTTGTTTTCCTAAGAAAATAAAATAAATAAATAAATATAGACATTCCCCGCTTGCCTGCTATGGTACTTTTAACTTTTTATACAGTAGTATATTTTTTAGCGTTATTGTTCTGAGTTTATACATACATTTGGTACCTAATTAACAGGTACTTTACCATTTCTCACACACAACTGGCATTATTATATTAGATTTTTTGTGGCTCTGTTCCCCCGTTAACAAAAACTGTGTCGCCTAACACCTTGCTAATTATTGTTACTGTATGTATTGCTGCCTGTATTTGAATGATGTGTGTAGTTTAAACTACCGGCTTTGTCACCCTCACTGATCTATTATTTTATCTATGATCTTTATTAAAGTATAAGTATGCATAGCATAAAATTTTATGTAAATACCGAGTAACTGCTACTCAAAAACCTTAATGTATGTATAAACCTAAGTTCATTCTATCACAAAATGAGTTTTGTTGTGGGTAGCAGTTTACCAAATATTCTCAACCGGGTAAATATCATATCACAATACTTGTTTTAATAATTGATACCCACTACTGAATCTGTAATACCCATATACCAAACTTATATGTAGAATTTAACAAACGGTAATTATTGTTTAAATTAATTAAGTACACCTACATACTACTAACTATTAAAATGTTCTTGTTGCGGGAAGAGGTTGGTATCCGGGAAACAGAATTTCTTGTCCGGACGCCAACACACAAATCGTACATTTAAAATATTGATGTTATTATTATATAAGTTATATTTAAGATTTTCAAATTGTGCTACTTATTACCCAATAAAGTTTGAAGTTTGAAGTTATGTTTGAGTCCAGTTTATCTCAGTATCTGTGTAGGCTTCACATATTATTATAACGAAAACAAAATTTTCTATAATAAGAGCGCAGTCGCAAGTCTGTAGGCCTACTCTGGATAAAGTCATGGGTAAGGAAAATGTAGAGTATTTACCTTTAATTTAAGCATAGCAAGCAGAGCTTTGTAGAACTAATAGTTCCCTTGTATAGCATGTGCTCTGGACGACAAAAAGCGGATAGGAAAACTAGATTTTACAAAAAATTAACCTAACTACAGGACAAAGGATAACAAATATATAACTCAGATTAAAATTATTTGTATTGATATTATAAGACGTATAATAGACATATAAGATATTGTGATATTTAACAAGGCCCATACTATTATATTCAAATGAAAGAAAATGAGAAAATGGTGGTGGTCAGTCGCAGTAATCATCTAATTGCCCATCACCATAGCCACGGTAACATTATCTATACAGCAGTGCAAGTACCGTAATAGTAGTTAAATTTGTGGAATCGCTAAGATAAAATTAAAGAATCATATCGGGCCCTAGCAAGTTTGGAGGTCATATCGACGACTTATACGATCGTCAAATTGTCGACAGTATGTCGATTATTACGAATTGTTTGCATTCCACAATGCATCCTATCATTCGCATTTCGCTCTTCTACGATCAAAAGAAGGCCAAAGTCTATTTTCTTTATTGAATACTAGATGCGTCCCGCGGTTACACCCACATAGTGATGGATGATGGCGATGTTGATGAAAATTATCCTATGTGTTAATTCAGCGCCCCACCTAACTCCATGCCAAATTTCATCAAAATTGGGCCAGCCGTTTGAGCATAAGAGAATAACAAACATCCATAAATACAAACAATCGCGTTTAATATTAGTAAGATCAAACGCAACTAAACAATATTCCCGTCGCCTGTCGATAAGCTATATCGAGGTCGTTTTCAAAGCTGACAAAACAATCGTTAAATTATCGATTAAATAGACGATCTCAAACGTAATTTAACAGTTCCATGCTAGGGTTACAGTACAGTTATAATCGTATAAACTTATCGAATTCGTCTACTGATCGCTTAATTTTGTTACTTACAATTATTGACAAAAGATCGATGTAGCCAGTTTTTCGAAATATGACATATATTGTAAATAAATTGTATATTGTAAAAATTTAATATTGTAGCTCGGCCCTGTCCTTGATTTGAAATACCTACAGCCACACGGTACGCAAACACGCTGTAGGGCTGGCGGCGTACAGTATTTTAATTTCATTTACCTACCTATATTATAAGTACATACATATTTATTATTTAAAAAAGACTAGTTGGGAATTAATTAGGAAAAGTTTGATAAAAATACATGTTGTGTTTTTTGATTACTTAGTAGATTTAATAAAAAAAACAACACATACCTATAAATTTGAGACTGACAAATATTATAATATGCGCCTCCTGAGACGTACGAATAGTTTTACTCGAGCGTAGGTAGGCATGGTACTCGTATGTCACATTTTCAATAATTAATATACCTATCCACATTGTTTGTTAATTAGTCCGCACCTAGCTTAACCCGTCCGCATCAGGACAAAAAATAACAATAGATTTATGAATGAAACTTGCCTTTAATGAGGCTTGCTGATTCGGACAGATTAAGCAACGGGTTCCAAAACACATGGCTTAAACATGCAATATGTATTTAGGATGAATTTTATAAATATTACCATTTATCATGTAACGTAATAACTAGTGTTTTAGTATATATAATCAATAAACAGTGTATTCATCCAGATGGTTTACTCGGTGGAATAAGCGAAATACCTATCTATTTATAAGAACGAAACTTCCATACCTACTAGAATATATCGAAGTATATAAAAATATTGTATAGTTTCCATAGGTAATTCAAAAAATATCTCTGGTATTGAAGGATCAAACAAATCAAGCAACCAATAAAATTGTACCATAATCTATAAATGCTTTAAGTACTTGTACTTATTTCAATAATAATAATAATAATAAGCGTCAGTGAACTGGCTACGTTTCGGTGATCTGTTTGGTGAAACCGAGGGTTTTGTCTGTGCAATTGCTGACGAAGTTATCAAGACGAATAACTACCGGAAATATATTCTGAAAGACGGTACGGTCGACATTTGTCGGGCATGCCGCCGTCCTGGAGAGTCACTCAGACATATTATTTCCGGTTGTTCTCATCTTGCTAATGGAGAGTACTTGCACAGACATAACCAAGTAGCCAGGATTATTCACCAGCAACTTGCACTTCAATACGGCCTTATTGAGTCTGAGGATTACTAACTATTGATTTAATTTACTTATATTTATTTTAATTATTTAATTTTATATTAATTATTGCCTACATATAGCTGTTTAATTTTAATAATTTTATATGAATTATTGAATACATACTTACATGGTTAATTGTAAGTTACACTCTGTATTGCTACGAGTACATAGTTTATGTACTAAATAACTGACGTGTATAGATGAATACCAATAAATGAATCTGAATCTGAATCTGAATCTGAGGTGCCGTACTATAAGTACGCACCTACGCCTGTTCTTGAAAACGGTCTTGCTACGCTCTATTGGGATCGATCTATAATCACGGACAGGACTGTTGTTGCTAATAAGCCTGACATCGTGGTGATCGATCGATCTCAGCGCCGGGTAATGCTTGTTGACGTCACCATTCCTCATGATGAGAATCTCGTGAAGGCCGAGAAGGACAAGCTCAGGAAGTACCTTGACTTAGCTCACGAGGTGACCGCCATGTGGGATGTTGACGAGACGATCATTGTTCCGATAGTGGTTTCAGCAAACGGCCTTATAGCAAAAAGCCTCGACCAACATCTTAAGAGGCTCTCGCTAGACGGTTGGATCAAGAGCCAGATACAGAAGGCAGTACTCCTTGACACGGCACGTATTGTCAGGAGGTTCCTCAGTCTGCAGCCCTAACCACCGGTAGTTTGGGTCATGCTCCACTGCCGATGGCAATCTAGGATTAGGTTTTTTATAATGTTTTTATTTTATATAGAAATATTGTAAAAAATGTAATTTTAAGAAAAAGAAATAAATAATGTGAATAATAATAATAATAATAATAGAATAATAATATATATAATAATAATAATACACCGCAGGGGCGGCTTTGTGGCGAGCCGTCGGTGAGTGGCGACACCGCGGACCCTGATTCTCCCTGGGGCTCAATGAGACCCCTGACCTCCTGCTTGCCTTAATTGGCCGTCTGGGGGTGGAGACGCAAGAGCAAGTAACAACAAGCTCCAAGGGTGGAAGTGTTAAAGGGCATAACGCCGGTAGTAGCGCTCTAGTGAAACCGCAGCACACCTTTCGACACCCTTTAGCCATCCACACCAACGTTGCCACTTTTGTGACCATTGATGGTGGCCCTTATGGGGGGCCCGTTTAGCGGATGGCAAGTCACCACCTGCCCAAAAATGTATAATGAGACTGAAATTGGCAGGTGCCGTAGTCTCTTCCATAGTCCACTATCTTCCTTATCACTAATAAGATCATATCAATAGCCTTGCCATTTTACCCATTTTTATAATAGATCCATCCAAAAGTTTCTGTTTTTTATACATTTGTATTTGTTATATCAAACAGGCCTCTAAGTGTTGACTACAGCCCCCACTTATGCCTATGTAAAGGGCCGGGTTAAACCCGTGATATAATTGAAATAGAGATTAAAAATAATAATAGAACATTTATTGCCTTAAAAAAATACAGTGGTTTCTCTTATAAAATCAGAAAATGTGTGATGTACAAGGCAAATAAAAATATAAAATATTCACAAATCGCACGCTTACTGGTTACAAAACTATCACACCGTTCGTTCGTCACAGCGGCGCATTCGCGACTGTCTGCCGGCTATTGCACACCAATATCGAGGCGCGTAGGTATAACTCGAGTTTCGGCCGTTTCTATGAAGACCGAAGAATATTACCATGCCCTAACCGTGAGCTCGAAACCTCAGTTTGATTAAACACTGGCGAGTAGGTCGAAAGGGTTGGCAAGCAGCAAGACCGAGTTCAAACTTCTGTGAACTCGGCTGAGTTCAACACTTGAAATGAGCTTTTCACTGTTTTAAGAGAATATCGGGAATTTTCGGCGCACAGATCAAAACATAATTATGACTAACATCGACGTTTCGATCGAGGGTTCCCTATTTTTTGCATATTTTTTTTTGTTACAACTTAACGTGGCATACATTCACTTATCCTAATAATAGTTACGCACAGTATTTATTTGGCATAATTTTTTTTGGCACAAATAATTATTAAAGCATAATAACCATTCAGCATACTATTCATAAGCCTAAATTTACTAATGCATAATGATATCTAATCATAACAAGGGAAAAATAAACTTCAGGAAATTTTGTGGGTGTACCTCTGAACTTAGTCAAGTTCAATACTTTGACAAGTCGCTTTTCTTCGAAAAAATATATATCTACAAGTCATTGCTTGGACAGGACAAATATTCGACAAGTAGTTTATCCCGAAAGTGCTGCGTTATATTCTTATCGAGGTGTAGCTTGATCCTGGCGCTCCGCCAGCCGCTGCCACGACAAGCTCACTACGCGTCGTGTGGTGTGGTCACCATTCAACGTAATTTTTTTTTGACGCTGGTAAAAATGCATTATTAAAAATGTATGTGGGACTCCCCGGCTCGACCGGTATACCCACTAAACTAACCTAGCGGCACTCCGGCTTCGTCTGTGTGGAGGAGGACTGGAAAGTTGGCGGAGCCTCTACGTCCAGTCCCCCACCGACGACCGCCCGCTTTTACAGCGGGGCCTGCACGCCCCTCCCACCAGGAGGGGCCAGGGAATGACCAGGAGTGCTCGGCCATTCCCGCCCGACGGAGGTGGTGAATAGGTGCAATGCGAGAGAAGGCGCCCCCGCGCCTAACTCTCGCTATTCACCGCCGGGAGGCAGAAGGCGACTATCATTTAATCGCCTTCTTCCGCCCCTTCTTCGTTTACGCAGTGGCGCCGCAAGGGGGTCTTCCTCTCTTGCGCGCTCTGCCGCCTCCTTTTGGGACATCACGTCTTCGCAAAAGGAGGCGACCGCTACCCAGTTCCCCTCACCCTCCAGCATGGGGCTGACAACGCTGGGGAGCGAGAGGTCCGGCCCGACTACGGCAACCAAGCTGTGGCGCAGCTCGGACCACGACGGACACACCTCGAGGGTGTGCTGCGCCGTGTCCTCCGCCGCGCCACAATCATGGCATGCCGGTGTTTCCTCCCTTCCGATCCGGTGCAGGTATGATCCGAAGCATCCGTGCCCGGATAACACCTGCACCAGACGGAATGAGAGGAAACCGTGGGACCGCCCGAGCCAGTCTTGTAGGACCGGCCCGAGAGCGGCTAACGTACGGCGGCCAAAAGTGGCGGTGGCGAGGTCCTCCGTCCAATGATGGACGACTGCGTCCTTCGCTTGACGCCGGACGGCCACCCGCTCCTCCAAGGTGGGACACTCCCCGAGCGCCCGACGCCTTGCCGTCCACTCGTACACTTTGGCGAGCACATCTGCCTGGAGCTCCCAAAGAGGGGTGCCAGCCAAAGCGCATGCCGCCGCGAAGCTCACCGACCGGTAGGCCCTCGCCACCCGCAGTGCAATGGCCCTTTGGGGCAACCTAACCTAACCTAACGCACGTCCTCGCTTCGGTCGTCGTTGCACTTATGGTGACTTTGCTCTGACTAGATACTTCGCGTACGTTCTGTGGGAGTAATTCTTGTCGAATATTTCGTCGATTTGGTGGTGAAGAGAGCCAAGCCACAATTTTGTTCAAAGTGAGTTAAGTGTACATTTAGAATCAAAACAATGTGATTTTTACGGTGGTGAATTGAGCTAACTGTCTGTAGTTTAGTTACAAAAATAATAAAAAAGGTGAAAAGATGTTAACAGAACTTCTATACATTACTTTATGGAACAAAAAGGAATACAATCAGCATAGCTCAGTTAACTTCATGAAATAGATCAGTGGTTGTAATCAGTAGTGAAGAAAGTCAAGCCGCATAAATCATTAGTTTTTGAACGAACTCTGCATTTAAAAGCGCTATTTTGTATGGCTTGACAACCTGTCATGATCTGTCAGACTGTCAGACAGACCTCGTTTTCGCGCGTTGTATGTGCTATGAACTTGTGATTTTAGTGTTTTGTGTTGTCTATTTTGCTTGTAAAGTTTCTTGGATTTGTATTAATGTATTGAACAAAAGACGAGACGGCAAAATGTCCAACTACAATAATTATCGCTCAAAGTTAATATTGAACATGGTAAACAATTCCAAAAACTCAAGTGATAGTGGTCAAGTATGCGATCAAGACGCCACATCTGACTCAACTTTGTGCCTCCAGCTCAGTCAGTGCCAAGAACCTTACATTGAAACCCCTGTCTATATGGATCTGGATTTCACAATTGGTGAGTTATGTAGACCTTTATGGTTACAAAATGGTTTACCCTAATGGGCGCTATGGCGCTCATTAGGGGAGGCCTATGTCCAGCAGTGGACTATGATAGGTTGATGATGATGATGTAGACCTTTACATAGTAAGTACTTAAAAATACCTTTCTAGTAGCTACTTACATTACATCCTTATTTTTCAAAACATACCATTCTTATTCACTTAGTAGTTTTATAATTTCAAGGTAAATCACAAATACTTAATTCTAGAATATTATTTTCACTGCACCACCTCGTTCCGGCTAGTATCTTCATCCCATAAAAAAATTAAATATATAGTTAGGTACTTAATTATTTTTTTAATTTAATTAAGTAACATATTGCTTTTTTCTGTTTTTAGAAAGTGAAGCAGCTACTTATGAATGTCCTGATACAAAGAAGTTAAGTGACCATGTTCAAGGATATGATCAAGACGCCACACATAACTCAAATTTGTACCTGCAACTCGGTCAGTGCCAAGACCCTGACATTGAAACCCCTGTCATGGATCTGGATGTAATTACTACTGGTGAGATTATTACCTATACTCTCTTTGAGTGATTATACAGTTATTATTTAGTTATGAAAATTAATTTTGGAAAGAGCAGTTTGGACCCAGCTTATTATGGACCACCCCCAATCTCGTGGATATGGTATTAGGTGATTAAGGGAATAAAGATTTCTTGTGTAGTCTTCTTGTGGGCGAAAAGCTAAATACTTATCTCCACTTTACATGTCATTCCATCCTGAAATTTAAAAGCTAAATAATGAGCATTGCTATAACTTCATTCTCAAACATTGAGTTGGTTGTTGTATCAATGTTTCTGACAAGGGATTACAGTCATGAGTTTATGTATGTATGAATGTAATTTTGTAAATAAATACTTCATTAATTATTTGATGTTATTTTGTTCTAGCTTCAAAGCAGATTGATGTGGATTCAGTTGATCCAGAAACAAAAAGCTCAAACAGAGGTAATAATACTCCAGCTGACTCTTTTGTAGATCCTGAACAAATATTATCAGACTCTGACCCTTTCGCTCAATCAGATTGTTCAGACCGTGATCCATGCTATATACCAGAATCAGAAATTTCACACTACAGTGATAGTGAACCTGAAATAATACAAAGAGAACCTGAGTATTTAATAAATAGTACCCAAGATCTTCCAGAGGTTAAAAATAGTAATAGTGAAACAGTGGAAAACATAAATATCCAAGAAAATAATACCCTGACACGGAAAAGAAGATGTGAACCTCAAACATGGAAGAGAAATAAAAATAAAAAGCTGAGACTTGAAGGTAAAGAACATACTTCACAGTCAGGTAAAAAAGTGAGAGCAAAAGCAGTTAAAGAAGTACCCTGTAAGTGTCATTATAAATGCAATGATACATTTACTTTGAATGATAGACAGAACATTTTTAATGACTTTTTGACTTTAAAAGAAGACAGAGCCAAATGGGCTTTTATAAACAGCTCAGTTAGTAAAGAGCTACCAAAGAGAAGGTATAAGTCGAAAGACTCTAGTTCAACGGCAGTTGATGTTCCTGATAAGAGAAATTATACTCATGTTTACTCTTTGACATTAAATAACAAAGTTCATCAAGTATGCAAGATGTTCTTTCTTGGTACTTTAGACATATCAGCTAAAAAAGTTGAAACTGCTCTCAAAAAGAAAATGAATAGTGGTGTTACTGAGCATGACAAACGTGGATTGAACCCTGCCCCAAATAAAATTTCTGAAGAGCAAAAGAATAGTGTTCGTGATCACATCAAGTCTTTACCTGTGGTAGACTCTCACTACTGCCGATGTTCATCTAAGAGAAAATATCTGCCATCTGGCCTTTCTGAAAACCGCTTGTATCAAGACTACATCAAGTATTGTGAAGAGAACGGAGCATTGCCTGTATCATCTTATTATTATAAACATATTTTTACTACTGAGTTCAATTATGGCTTCCATAGGCCAAAAAAAGACCAATGTGATTATTGCGCTCAATTTAAAAACAAATCACCCGAAGAGAAACTCCAAGAACAAAGTAATTATGAGTTACATTTAATCAGAAAAACAGAAGCTAGAGAACAGAAAAAAGAAGACAAGGCAAGAGCTAAGACTGATCCAACGTTTTGTGCTTACACTATGGATTTGGAAAAAATCTTACTTACCCCACAGTTAGAGATTGGTCAATTGTATTACAAGCGAAAGTTAAAAACGTATAATTTTACCATCTACGATCTTGGTAAAGGCACTGCAATTAACTACATGTGGCACGAAACCAATGGGACAAAAGGTGCATCTGAGATAGCCACATGTATTTGGAAACTCCTTTCTGAACTACCACAAGAGGTGACAGAAGTAACATTTTACTCTGATACCGCTTCAGGACAAAACAGAAACCATATCATTTCTGCTATGTTCATTAGAGCACTATCTTCATTTCCAAATCTGAAGATTATCAACCAAAAGTACATGGAATCTGGACATTCAGAAATGGAGTGTGACAGTGTTCACTCTGCCATTGAATCAAGGGGTAGAAAGATTAACATTTTTGTCCCAGACGGATGGTATACTGTAGCAAGAACGGCGAAGACCACTCGACCATCATACGTCGTAAAGGAGATGGATTTTAGCCAATTTCTTGATTTTAAGTCATACAGCCAAAAATTAATTACAAATAAAAATAAAGGAGAGAATGGAATCATGAAATGGCTTCTTGTTAAATGGCTGCAATATAGACGTGAAGAGCCCATGCATATTTATTACAAAACTCAGTTAAGCCAAATTGAATTTGAACGACTATGTATTCGCCTCAGATCAACTCGTAATAATGAAGAAATACTTGGCACTGTAGTAGCTAATCTTTATACATGTAGCTTAGATTTAGATACCAAAAAACTTAAAGACTTACAAGATCTTTGTAAAAAAGGTACAATTCCTACCTCTTACCACGAATATTACATGAATCTTACTGCTTCAAGTCATGATCTTGATGATACAGAAGATGATGATTGATTTTTTTATTATTTCTGCTATAAAAATATTTAAAATAAGCCTATTATTCTTTTATTTTATGTTTACCATCTACCATTCCATCCTGCTGCTAACAACTATTTGAATTATATAAATAGATCTATGACACTTACATCTTTTCACCTCCCTGTTTATTAGTAGATAATTTTCAAAATATTCAAATGGTGAAAAGAGCCAAGTGCAAAATAGTGATTAACAGAAAAACTAGTTCAATTACAAAAACTATTATTATACCGAAAATACAAGAAGTATTTTAAGCTAAACCGATGCCATTCTTATTAAAATCTAACTAACGGTTTGGAAGATGTAGACTAATTATTATTTTTTGTTTAACCTCGCCACTTAATTGCTCATTATTTCGGAACTTGTTATGTGTGGGTTGACTCTCTTCACTACCAAAGCGACGATTTGTTCTGTCGAAGCAATGACTTGTTGAACTATGTTTTTTCTTAGTAAGCTACTGTCGAAGCATTGAACTTGTCGAAATCCAGAGGTAGGCTATTATGTATCTCAGTTGGTAACAAATGTAGATTGAAATCTTGAAAAATGGCGGCTCTGTCACTTTTGACAACTCCAGTATACAAAAATGATAGGAAGTTGATGACTCGAGCTGACAAAAGTGACATAGAGCCGCCATTTTATTCGCCTTCTATCAACATTTGTTAGCAACTGAGATACATAATAGCCCTGCTGAGCTGACATAAAGCCGCTATTTTTTTTTCGATTTCAATCAACTTTTAGCAACTGAGATAAATAATAGCCCTGTGGATCTTTATGCGTAATAACTATTAGAGGAATAAACTTTTATAACTTTATGTCAATCAAAATTAGGGCAAACACTATTAGCCTAATCAATATTTATGCTTACTGAAACAGTATGCAGAAAACAATTATGTCAACTATTATTATGACATAAAAATATGCGTAAATCGTTATGCCAAAGCAGTTGTGACAAAAAAAGGTTATGCGAAAAAAAGTGATACCTCGATCGAGTTTCGTCGACCTTGGTCTCCAGTCTTCTTGTGTTGATATTCTCTTACATGACTTTGATTCACAAAAATTTAAAAACAAATTTTCACTGGCGATAAAGTTCACAAGTCCGTGCCCTCACCCGTGAGATGATCAGTGCAAGCGAGGTCATCACTGGCGGCAAGGTCGACCTCGTGTATGACTTCACTCGTGAGACAATGAGTTCAAGCGAGGTCATCACTGGCGACAGGTTCGACCTCGTCTGTGACCTCAGCCGCTAGGTCAGCAAATTTCGCCACGTAATCGATACTCGACTCCGCCATTAGCGAATGTAAGTGGGAGTCCACCTGTGGAGAACAAGATTTTATTAGCAGTATTGATAGGCAAGGAACGTTATAAAATTCATTTATAATATCGTGTTTAACCATAAGTATTAAATAAAAAAAACGTAGTACAGCATCTCCTTCGAAGTTACGCAAATCTGCTAACTGTAATATTTGCAGTGCTTGAAGTACAAAGTGCGTGAAGGTTTTCGCAACGGCAAAGACGAGAATAAATAATCGTTTTTTTATATAGCGTACGCCATATCGTTCCGGTTATCAGTTAATTATCTTTGATATATTGGTCAATATAGGTTCTTGATCAAACGTTTTAACTATGTCAATACTAAGCTATGCTAATATAAAAAGGTAAAGTTTGTAAGTTTGCTTGTAGGTCTAGAACTACAGAACCAATTTCAAAAACATTTCACCGCTAGAAAGCTACATTATTCCTGAGGGACATTTATTTGATTGTGACAAATAAATATTTGAATATATAAGGTATTTGTTAATTAGTGCACTATATTGAATGGGGTGCTTTCGAATCAATAAGTGGTCATTATGGTGAAAGAAAAATGAATCCATAATTTTTATTATTATTATGAACCCATATTCATGGCCACGCAGCTAATAATAATTGCACGACTGAACGGCGCCGCTCCACAACAGAATAGACAACAGTAGCTGCGCGAGACATACGTACCCACTTAGAATAGGTACGACGACGTACGAACTTATCTACACACGCAAATGTTTACGCAGCTGATGGCTATGCCTAAACCTACTGCCTGTAACGGACGGTCGGCGGGCCCAGGCGGGTCAACTTCGCACGTCTTAAACGGGTAGGTATAGCTCTCTACACACCATGCAATTTCGAATGCAACATGCTGTATCAATCTGCTGTGTTCCAGCAAATTGTATCGTATGTAGGCGTGTTGTGACTCCCTTCCAACATGTTGGACGTCGTATCGTCTGTCCTAGCATCCAGCAGATTGTCACAGCAACTTGTAAGCCGCGTTGTAACGTGAGTAGTGCGGTTGCATGCAATCTGGGCTCAGTCGCGATCGTGCCGCCGCCCGTGGCTAGCGTCGCTGTGAATTTTATTAAATGAAATATGTAAATGGATGCTAAAATGTATCGAGCATCGGGCGGGCAACTAGTTAGTCTTGTCACCATTTTGCATTAAATAATAGTAAGTTACCGCCATGTCTGGTTGGGCTTGTCCCTCCAGATGGCCGAGGAAGGAGCTCAGCGAGAAGTCCTGCACGGAGCCCTCCAGCCAGCCTTCATCGTCGCGCAACAGTCGCATTGGGGACAGCGACATCGATTCTGTCGTTAGAAAATCTGTCGAACACGCCGCACATGATTAGAAACATTTTGGTTAGATATATATCTAGTTATTTTTTTATAATGATTCGTCGAATTGAGTGCTTCTCGCCTGATAGAAAGCGGAGATTGAATTATGAAGCGATGATCATTAATGCATCCGTAAGCTGCGTGAAGCGCTCGCTGCGGAGCTTGACTTGGCGATCTAAGTTGTGAGAAGACTAAAGACGATATTCCAGAAAGCCAATCCGTTGTGAATTTCGAGTTGAGTGGGAATTTGAAAGTAAAGGCCATACAAAATTAACTCAGATGTACTCAAGCCTAGATTCATAACATACCTACTTCTGGAATAAGACCATAGATTCCCTACGTTTTAGGACTCAGTAGTATGTTAAAATTCGAATCTTATGGCTAGAAAATAAAAAAACATTACACACCAGAGGGTCAAAACCCTAAGGGTGTAATGATTTCCTTTTTCCAGCTAGACATAGTCATGACATGGTCGAGGAGGTGGTTTGAAAACAGAAACAAAGTCTGCCCAAACAAGCAATACAAATAATAAAATAGAAAGGTTAATAAAAAGTAAAAGCCCACAGTACTTACTTCCAATATCGCGAGTCTCCGTTTTATGGGCTCCAGAGTCTCGTCCTCTTTTGGCAGAATCGTTTTCCCCTTTATCGGAATCCTTGGCACCCTCCGCAGTGCTTTCATCTTCTAACTTCACCTCCGTGGAGGCCTCTTCATCTTTTACTATTAGAGTTTCTGTCAAAAATAATATGAATGTTTTAAAACGTCCTTTGCCTGATATTGAAATTTATTCTGAAACTTACAAAAAATCGTTCCTTAGTGGGTCATAGTCATCTCAATATGTTCCCACTGCTGGGACTCGAGCCTTCCTCACAGAGAGAGGAGTTGGGTCAAAATCCACCACGCGGACCCAGTGCGACTTGGTAGATAGGCTAATGGCAAACGCATGTCGAAGCTTTCAGGCCGCCCAAAGGCCTTCGACAGCCTAACGACTATTGTCCTACGACAAACACCGGGACCGACGGCTTAACGTGCCTTCTGAAGCACGGAAACGCTAAGTTGATTAATGCCACTAGGCGGTCACCCATCCAACTTCTGACCGCAGCATGCGTTGCTTAACTTGTTGGTCGGTTACGATTGTCAAATCAAGGCCGCTGCTAGCGCTCGCACCTTAGTGGTTGCTAACAATATAAAATGCATCCTGCCAAAACTTCAAGTCTGTAGCCACAGCGGTTTAGGATCCGCGTTGACGAATCAGTCAGTCAGGACATTAATCATATATTTATAGATTTCAACGACATCTGCGAGACATACAGACGTCATTCAATTCTCATTATCATTGTACGAGTATCTCATTCATAGTATTACTTTTTTATAGCACTAACGCCTGCTTAGAGATAACAAACATTGCAACGGGATTCAAACCCGCGTCTTCCAAAAATCCGTGTCAGACGCCATAACAAACTAGGCCCGAACATCGAATTTAAACTCTCTATCTGATTTTAACCGTCGTATGGGGACGAAGCGACATGAAGAAGAATTTTTACATATACTTACTTTTTGTATTGATTCAATATTCAAAATTCTTCTTTCGATTGGATAATGCTGTCAAGCTGTTCAATAGATGTCGCTCCCTCCCCATACGACGATTGAAATCAGATAGAGAGTTTAAATTCGATGCTCGGACCTCGATCCTCGGTGGCCTAGTTTGTTATGGCGTCTGAAACGGATTTGAATATCTCATCCATGTTATAGTAGTAGTAATAGTAGATTAATTTGTATAGAATAGTGTTACCTATCCCACCGCTGGGCGGCGTGATAGGTATCCTCCGGTCGCCGTCGTGGAAGAAGAACTGCCCGTTGGATTCGCTCAGCACGTAGAAAAACGATAAACTGGAAATGTACAAAAGTAGCTAATTAAATACAAACAAATCTATTTTTTGCTGTCTAACGTATTCTGTAATAAAATAACTATATATGTTTTGATTTTAATTTTCAACAATCAGACAAACAGATATACCATAATTATATACAGATAAATAAAATTGAAGTGTATGTTTGTAATTCCAAATTAACAGCTTTTCACTAAATGCATATGAAAGTACGGTACTTACATAAAAAAAAAACAATGAGTAAAATATTTGTCTGTCTGTTTGTTCCGGCTAATCTCTGAAACGGCTGAACCGATTTTAACGGGACTTTCACTGACAGATAGTTGATGTTATAAGGAGTAACTTAGGTTTCTCTTATTTTATAAAAAATATATAAAACTCTATCCCTGTCTTATATCATCACGCCTAAACCTAAACTCATACGGCCTTATTAATAAACTTGGCTTACACCCGGAGTAGTTAAAACATCTATCTGTCAATTTTTCGCTTGCAGTAAATGTCACGCGTGAAAGCAAGACAAAGCATGTTACGCCTAATATAGGTTTACGCAACGTTTATTAATAAAGGCCATAGATCCCGAGGAAGCCCTCGGGATATAATCTACTTCTTTCTAACTTCTTTTTCGCCTCTGCATGCTGTTAAAATCCAAACGAGAAAGGAACTAATCATTGGTTATATAACACAGGTTACCCGCCTAGTGTAATGTTAGGGCACACACAAATGTAAAAATGTAGAGGATAAAGAAATTTACTATTATTATATTCATGATACTTTTCATCATCATCAATATCCATCACCACGCGGGTGAACCGCGGGGCGCAGCTATTACAAAATATAAAAATAGTAAATTTCTTTATCCTCTAAATTTTTACATTTGTGTGTGCCCTGACCATTTTACATTTGTGTGTGCCCTAACCATTACACTAGGCGGGTAACCTGTGTTATATAACCATATAACCAATTATTAGTTCCTTCCTCGTTTGGATTTTAACAGCATGCAGAGGAGAAAAAAGTTAAATAAATCTAATAATACAAATAGGTTTCTTTTAACTAAGTCTACGGAATATTTAATTTCGATTGCGTGAACGTGTGTGTGCATGTTTGGTTTAAGTACCATCCGAGGACGTGTGCATGAATACACAAGACACAGCCGAGGACATTTTCAAAGCGAGGACCTTTTCAGGGTCCTCGGTTTTACTTGATCAAAGATTTGTATTCTGCAAGCGATTTAAGTCTTTCTGTATCACGTAATACGGAAAAGCGGTCTGAGCCTCGGTTTGATCAAGAATATTCATAATCCTACACAAGACACTGTGTATCCACCAGATTTTTTACACGCATTTTACGTTCGTCATACCACCTGAGGACGTACGTTTTAACTTTAACACAAAAGTCCCCAGTCCTCCTTTTCGGAACAATGTATAATAAACTCTAAACGAAACTGTACATCAGCTAGTCTAATAAGCCGCTATCAATGTCCAACATTACGAAAACAATTTTGATTCATAACAATCTCAATCACAGTTTCGATTAGGTACCTATGTCATATTTATTTTTACAAAATAATGAAATTTGGTTTTGGAAGAGGCACTGGAATTAACACATAGGCTATTTTTTATTATATAAACTAGATGTAACTCACTCTGAAGTAGATGTGGGCGGAGGCTTGGGTAGTATCCTGGGAGGCGCGGGCGGTGAGCTCGAGACCGCTTTCACAGGAATCATCGCTATGGAATTGCGATAATTATTTAATTATGTATAGATAAGGAAATAAAAAACTTAATAAACAACAGGTATCGCCGACATTAGAATCATGCATATTTGCAATTCAGGATCAAGCAGTAGTGACTAGTGCTTGATTCTGAATGAAACACACAATAAACAGCATGAAAGGGACATCTTAGAAAGAGCAGGGGACGGTAAATGCCGGCTATGTTTAGTAAAAGATGAGACCACACAATACATTGTCTCAGGGTGTGAAAAACTGACCGGCACTTACTACACCAAAAGACACAACAATATTGTACAATACATATTCTGGACTCTAGCCAAAAAGCATAAATTCCCCGTCTCCAACCTGTGGTGGCAAGAACACCTACCGCAGCCGCAGGTCAAGGTAAATGACAGTGCCAAACGAATGTGGGAGGTATCGGTTCAGACAGATGTTACAATAGTACACAATAGACCAGACATAATGTACATCAACAAGATAGAAAACAAAACATACCTAATTGACATCACAGTACCATCTGTCTACAATATAGGACCGAAAGAAATCGAGAAATTAAGTAAATACCACGCACCAAAAGTCGAAATAACCAGGCTATGGAAAACTCCCACAGAAGTTATACCCATAGTTGTAGGAGCCACCGGAGTTGTAGCTAAAAGCCTACACAAGTACTGCGATAACTGGACTCCAAACATAAATACACACATCCAAAAACAGGCAGCAATACAGTGAGAGAAATTTCTTCGCGTCAATTTGAATCACGTCCATTTTTAGATTTCCATCGGATCCAATTCTTGCTGCTCGATGAAAGAATATATACTACTTAATCGCCAAGAAGAATGTTGGAACCAATTAAATACCTACACAAAAATATGTTCCGAGCATTTCGACGACAAGGAAAAGTATACAACTAAAGGTGGCTTGTGCAATTACGTCAGGGTGCACCAACAGAGGTATACAAATATGTATACTATCATTTTGTCTAGTAAATACCTATTATGTAACTTCTAGTTTCTTTCTGAGTACTATTCAATTTATCGTTACTATATTTAGGGACTGCGTATTTTTTGCAAAGATAAAAGGTACTTGACAATAGATGGCGCTGTTAACCTATAAACCCGCGCTGGTATACCGCAGTCAAAACCCATATCAGGAACATAAACGTTAACTGTTCAAATATGGAATACATTTCGGTTTATTAGATGTTTTTTTAATACTAATAAGCACCTACAAATCATTTTTACATAGAAATATATATTTTTTTGGTTCATCAGTAGGCTAGTAAAGCAACAATGGGCGTCGATACCCTATCTCTTCAACTTTCGCAGGTGTGCGTGTGCTAGTGTATGGTTTTCGTGAATATGTACCAATTCGAGGTAAATACCTAAGAAAAAGCTTATAATCCTCTTATATTATGGGTTTGTGAGCAATTCCCGTAATTTGATAAAGGCAGCCGCCATATTGTTTTGATAACGAGAGTTAGTGTTAGAGTATATATTTGTATGACAATTTGTGGATTTATTATGGATGATTTATAAAATAGGTAGTATAGGTTTTCAAAGTTTATAATACCGTTGTGATTGTATGTATACTCCTTTTACACCTGCTTGAGAGATAAAATTGGTCTTGGTAGAATTTATTTCATTTGTTAATATTTTTGTTGCGGTTTAAGTTTTTATGTATTTATTAAGTTGTCTTTACCTCTATAATTTGACTAAAAAAAAAACAGATAACATATGTTACGATGAATAGAATAAAGGAAGATGTACTGGGTAACCAGTGTAAATTTACGCCGTTTACAGATATAAAATAGAACAGATAGCTGTTTTACTACGATTTTACTCCTGCAAACGCTCGCGGTGCGCACTAATTTTTTAAATAGTGAAATTTCGCGCGTTTTGTACTGGGTTAAGCTAAACCGATGAGTGTTTGGTTTGAGTTTAGACCTAGTAAATAAATTGTTTAGTTACGAGCAAAGCTCTGTGATCCGGGTACTTAAAGTAACAAGACTTACGCGTCGGCGGCGGCAGCTTGGGAAGCAAGGGCAGCAGTCTCTGCACCACGACGCGGCGGTCCGCCACGCGCGGCCGCCCGCGCCTCCCGCGCGGTACGCCACACAAGTCCAGCGGAGATCCACTCTACAATACAAGCACACAATTATACCACAGTCTATGTAACTTGCAGTCGTCCAACGGACACGTCTACGCAGAGCTCATGTTCCTTTATGAGCCGAAATCACTCGCGGCGTTCGCACACCCGTTTCCTTACAAGTTCACGATCATCGTCACGTCATCGGTGACGTCATAGATACGTCATCTATGACGTCACTAGTCACTCAATCGGTAGTAGGATGCCATGGCTTTGGACGCAGAAATCATAGGGGACAAATGCTCGTCAACTTCCTCGAACGGTCTTCTTGATGAACTCCTTCTTTAAGAAACAGGCCCAAGAATCTCGAAAATGTGACTCGGGTCCTCAGGGAAGAAGGTACGAGATTTTGTTACATGCAGCGTAAGGGCAAGAAGTCCAAGCTTTCAGAAGAGACTTTGGGGCTAATGAAGGAACGACGTGAAAACCCACCCATCACTTCGTCAGAAAAGCGGACTCTAAATCGCATGCATCTCGACCTGATCCCGAAAATGAGGATCCTAGAGCCACGTTAACACGCCATTTCACCGAAGACCTGCCAGAAGTCAGTATTGGCGAAATCGAGATCGCTCTTGGACAGCTTAAAAATGGAAAAACCCCTGGAGAAGATGGCGTTACAACAGAGCTACTAAAAGCAAGAGGTAAACCCGTGCTGAGGGAGCTCCAGAAGCTTTTTAACGCTGTCCTGTTCGAAGGGAGAACTCCAGAGGCGTGGAGTAGGTGTGGTCGTCCTGTTCTTCAAAAAGGGAGATAAGACCCTGCTGAAGAACTATCGACCCATATCCCTTCTAAGCCACGCCTATAAGCTGTTTTCAAGAGTGATCACGAACCGTCTTGCGCGTAGAATCGACGAATCCCAACCACCGGAACAGGCTGGGTTTCGGAGCGGATACGGCACCATAGACCACATTCACACAGTGCGGCAGATTATACAGAAGACCGAAGAGTATAATCAGCCCCTGTGTCTAGCATTCGTGTACTATGAGAAGGCCTTTGACTCGGTTGAAATCTGGTCTGTTCTGGAGTCCCTGCAGCGTTGCCAGATAGATTGGCGATACATCCAAGTGATGAGATGTCTTTACGAAACCGCTACCATGTCCGTCCAAGTACAGAATCAGCAAACAAGTCCCATACCGTTGCATCGAGGAGTGAGACAAGGGGACGTTATTTCCCCGAAATTGTTTTCAAATGCAATGGAGGATGTGTTCAAGACGCTGAACTGGAAAGGACGTGGCATTAATATCAACGGCGAATACATCTCTCACTTGCGATTTGCTGACGATATCGTCATCGTGGCAGAGACGCTGCAGGACCTGCAACAGATGCTGAATGACCTGGCTGACTCTTCTACACGCATCGGCCTACGGATGAACTTGGACAAAACCAAGGTCATGTTCAACGAACATGTTCTACCGGAACCGATTGCGATACACGGCGCAGTTCTCGAAGTTGTTCAAAAATAGGTGTACCTCGGGCAGACATTGCAGTTGGGAAAAAACAACTTTGAGAACGAGGTGAATAGAAGAATTCGGCTGGGCTGGGCAGCGTTTGGGAAGCTACGTCGAGTCTTTACTTCGCCGATTCCACAGTGCCTGAAGACGAAAGCCTTCAATCAGTGCGTCCTACCCGTCATGACATACGGAGCCGAAACGTGGACACTGACGGCTCGAATGGTCCACAAGCTTAAGGTCGCTCAGCGAGCTATGGAAAGGGCTATGCTCGGTGTTTCTCTGAGAGATCGCATCAGAAATGAAGTGATCCGTCAGAGAACCAAGGTCATCGACATAGCCCACCGGATCAGCAAGCTGAAGTGGCAGTGGGCTGGCCATATTAGCCGTAGAACCGACAACCGTTGGGGTAAAGGAGTTCTAGAGTGGAGACCGCGTCTCGGCAAACGTAGTGTAGGACGTCCTGAGGCACGGTGGAGTGACGATCTGCGCAAGACGGCTGGCAAAAACTGGATGCGATTAGCCCAAAATAGACCTAAGTGGCGTGCAATGGGAGAGGCCTATGTCCAGCAGTGGACTGCTACAGGCTGATGATGATGATGAACTTAGCTAATATGTATTTTTTTTGTATTTGATTATAATAAGACTCGAAGTAGAGTATGATAATCTATATTTTTTCCTTTTATTCCTAGCACTCTACATACACATACTACAAACATAGATTATACAAAATATTTTTTTGTGACAACCCTACAAAAATGCCGAATGCCTACACAAAAGCGGCATTTCGCGTGACTTTAACGCGATGTCCCACTACGTACGTACGATTTTTACGATGTGGTTATACGCTGCCCGTGCCCGAGTGTCACAACTTTAAGTAAGGTAACGTTCACACACTCTTACCCCCGCAATAGAGATCCCTGTCACGGGAGCATGGACACGCAATAACACATCACAACATCGAAGTATGTAGGGCTATTATGTATCACAGCTGCTAGCAAATGTTGATTGAAATCGAAAAAATGGCGGTTCTATGTCACTTTTGGCAGCTCCAGTCATCAACTTACTAACATTTTTGCTTACTGGAGTTGTGAAAACTGAGATGTGAACTCCAGTAAGCCACCACCAGGGTAGCTACCAGAGTGGTAGATACCAGTATTTAAATTGATAAAAATAAGTAAGTTATTCTATTACGATGACCCGCCCGGGCCCGCCGTCGTGTAGGCAGTAGGTTTAGGCATAGACATCACCTGCGTCAACATTCGCGTGTAGGTAAGTTCATACGTCGTTGTACCTATTACGCGGGTAGGTATGCCTTGCGAAACTACTGCTATCTATTCTGTATGGGCCGGCGTCGTCGTGCGTTCAGTCGACGGTTAAATAATTAATATAGGTTTATAATAATAAAATATTTTTTTTTTCTTTCACTATATTGACCAGTTATCGATTCCAAACCAACCCATTCAATATTGTGCACTAATTAACAAATACGATATAATACGTACCTCTGCGTCAGGTCTGGGCGCGATGGGCGTGGGATGCCGAAACAAGGTATCGTCGTGGCGTGCGGGGGGAGCGCGGGGCGGCGCGGGCGCGGGAGGGCGGCGCGGGCCGCACACGTGCCCGCACGAGCAGCGCTTGTTCGTAACCGGCATGTGCGGGTTGCCCGCTAGCGATAGTAACCGCTTTAGTCTGCAAGTACAAGACGATACTTTTCAGTTATATTTCCCTAGCGTGGTTTAGCCGTAGTAAAACCAGAAAAGTATGTGGTTTTACAATGATTTAGCTTTTAATTTTACTTGGTTATTATTTCTTATTTACGCTCAAGAGTACAGTAAAATTATTTAAACATATTTAGGTTAAAAAGTTTTTAATTATCCATACAGTGGGCCGAGCACGAAAAACTGCTTATGTGTAACGTTATCGTATCGTTTAAGTATTCGGTACAAACTATGAGTTATCTGTGCCACTATTGTACTAGATAAATGACAGTTTGTACTAAATACGTTAACGATGCGATTACCTTACACTTAAACAGATTTTCGTGCTCGGCCCACAGAGCACAATCTAAATGTCTATGGTGGTATAATCTATCTAATACCTTTAAACGAGCAATTCTCGTATATATGTGTTTAAATAATAAAGCTTTGTTAATCAACACACAAGCTAATGATGAGTGTTTAGTTAGAGGTATTTATCGTAAAACATTCATATTGCATCAGTAAGTAATTCGTATATAAAAAATGGAACAGAGCTCGGTCATCCAGATATTATTAATATATAATAACAAACGCAAATACAAGACAACCACGGGTGTTGAAAGGAAGAACTCTATCGTTCCATTCAACGTCATTTGTCACGGTCCATGAGACAAAGAGTACAAAATCATGTAACGTTGTTTTTTTGTATTTTCCTCGACAAACGCCAAACGGCTGATGTCTATAATCTACTTATCTAAAGTTTAGTAAAAGAAATCGTTGGTATAGATACCAGCCGTTAGAAAGTTTCAGTAACGCATCCACCACTTTACTACTCGTAGAACGTGACTTAATGCCATACTTATTTAAATAACTGTCACTTGAAGACTGGCTACTTTATATGACTGACGTGATAACGTGATTGCAAGGAGACAGAAACACTTTTGCAACAACTCACATAAATAAACACAAATAATATACTACTAAATAGTAACTTAAAACAAACATACATACGCACACACACACACACACACACAAACACAAATCACACACTCAACATTAATATATTATCAATAAATAGGTTTGTGAAACATTTAAGTTTACACTCATGTTACTAGTACGTACTGGATATGGAAGCGAAGGCTCCTACTACAGGCATTTTATGCTTAAAAGGCTCCTGACACTTGATTTATGAAACATTAATCTTTCATATGAAATAAATAAATTTAGTATTTTGTATTTGTATTGTCATATCAGACAAGCCGAACGCTTAGGCCGATCGTGCCTCTTTATCGCTTATTCCGCGTGAAAGATGCTATATCCAAGAAAACTCCAGTTTGTGTGTCGACATATTATATTGTTCACAAGTTGCTCTTTACATTTCTCAAATACTTTTCTAGGTTATGCTAGCTCAGTTTGCGACCGTTTGAATCGAATACCTCTCCCGTTCTTTATCTCTGACAATCAATACCTAGGTAACCATGGTTACCACATCTCAAACCTCTTTATGAACTGACGACTGCCTATTCGAACGGAAGAGAACCAACACTCGCATGAACACCATCGACAGCTATTTTAACAATTTATGAAAGAATTGAATTATACCCAATTAGTATACATGTGTAACATTAAGTGTAAACCAGACACTAAAACAAGAATAATACGAGTATATACATCATAATTGGACAACGTAACACGCGTGCTCGGTTACACGCTCGGCTCAGGCGGAACGTGATAAGAAACTTGACAATGAGTCATACTTTTTCGTGCTTGCAGACGGCGTTCATCGATTTATAAGACGTTATCACTAAGCCAGTCTGTTAAGACAAAGTATTCTTACCGGTCACTGAGCATAGAGAATCCATTGTTGGGTGGCGGCGGCTGCGGCCGGTTAATGAGTTTACTCACTAACTTCAACGAACTTGACGATTTGTGCTCCGGAGACAGGAGTTGTTCACCTGGAAGATACATATTCGGAAATCGCCACTTACATCTTAAATATTCGGAGTTAGGAATTCCAATGTCAAATGTATTTCAAACTAGCACCACCCCGCGGCTTCACCCGCGTAGTGATGGATGACAGGGGTCGAAACTGATTCCATGGTTCAAAATACTGATTTTACTGGCTGCAAGAATCTAAAATACTGACCATTTACTGACAGAACCGCGAGAACCCTTCGTCGACTGTTTTACCATTGAAATATACATGTGTTAACTGTTTTTAGTCAAATGTGTATGCTAGTAGTTGCATTAAATAGTCACAAGGTTGTAAGTAAGAAACATATATAATGTTTGGCCTCTTTTTTAATGAGACAAACATTTTGGATGAGTAAAGAGGCGCTCTAAAAATCTTCAATAAAAGGAGCCCTTACTTTATATTCTGCACACAGAACACAACTTTAATACTTCAATCTACAAAAAACGCCATTTTTATGAAAGCGTGGCCTTGAAATACCTTGCCTTGACCTTGAGTTTACTGACCATTTTTGACCCCTGGGATGATGATAGTGATGATGATAAGTATCCTATGTCCTTCCCCAACATATGACAAATCGAAAAACACAAAAATCATTAAAATTGCTCCAGCCGTTCTTGAGTTATAAATGGTGTAACAAACACGACTTTGTTTTATATAATTATATTACTAGCTGACCCGGCAGCGGCTTCCCTCGCTTGGTCTTAGTGTGGGAGCGCCGCTTTAGGATTTCGAGACCCTCTGGAACAGTGCCCTGTAGATGGCAATAGTCTCGTCGTCTATTACATGGGACCAAAAAAATAATATCCGTGTGGCCAAATGTAGGCGTGGCTATTTGTTATGTTGTATTTAAAAATAACATGTATTTCAATATTCATCATTATGTATAGTTTAAAGTAATCTAAGGGGTAATATTGCAAAAATAAAATTCGTGTAACATTATTAATTACTAGCTGCTCTACGAGGTTTCACCCGCGCTGTTATGGATAATGATAATGATGATGAATCTTATATAGCCTATGTTACGCAGGGTGAATGTAGCTTTCCAATGGTGAAAGTATTTTTGAAATCGCTCCAGTATTTTTGAGCCAATTCGTTACAAGCATACATACAAATCTTTCCTCTTTATAACGTTGGTATAGATAATTATTTATACACATCTACCCCGCTGACCCTAGTAATACACGAAACGGTGTGCTGGTTTTATTTTATTGTTATAGCGAACACACATCAAAAAAAAAGTTTGCGATCACTTTAAAAAAAACGAAATCTTTTTTGTTACCGTAGATTATATTAAGATTTCGTCGTCTTTTAGTTGTTATTGATGGAATTGTCAGACCATTCCGAGTAAACCATGGGTGCCAATTTGTACTGGTCGATGATAATGCACCCACCCATTAAGCTCAACGAGTCAATACTGCTCTCCGAGAATAGGACTTCACAAGGTTAGACTGACCTGCCGACTCGCCTGACTTAAACCCAATATAGCACGCGTGAGATACTCTTAAGCGAGCGGTTTGGAACCGTCAGCCACGTCCCCAGACAGTGCCAGAGCTCAGGGAAGCCGCTATTCAAGAATGGAACAGGTTACCCCAAGAAACGCTGAATAACTTGATTCTCAGCATGCCCAGGAGGATCACCGCATGTGTTCGAGCCAGGGGAGGAGTTATATTATATTGAATATATACCTTTTATTAATCAATTGTTGATAATGGAACACTAGAGATACACACTTCATGCATTAACAACTTGCAGAGCACTTTCAAAACAGCTTCAAAATCACAAACTCACATTCGGGGACTTCTTATATATCATGGACACAATGTATTAAGGAGACAGAGCAGAAAACATGAAATTCCACTTTATAAAACGTACGAAACCACATTTAAAGAAAAAAAACATGCTGCAACACTTACTCTTTCTTTCATCACCCGAGCCGTCATTACTGTCTTGACTAAAGTTTTTCGGCGAGAATATATCTGTGTCACTCTCCCTCGCTCCTCTGTCCTCTTCTAGCAAATTGTCCGTTTTGTCAGTCTTTTCCACTTTGATGTGACTTTCAGGGCGGGGCTTCTGCGGCGCGGGTAGCGGGGGCGTGGGTTCCGCCCACCAGTAGTCTAGCTCGAGCTTGGATCGGCTGCCGAACTGACATATAAACGATGATTAGTATGTTTGTTTGTTAATATCATCATCATCAACATCATCTCAGCCATGGGATGTCCACTGCTGAACATAGACCTCCCCACCATTTCCAATCCAAAAGGATCGTCAGGAAGCGGACTGCATCCAACGTCGGCCTGTTACATTTATCAGATTGTCAGTCCATCTTGTCTGTGGACGAGCTACTCGAGCTAGCTCGAGCTAGCTATGTTTTGCGTGCTATGTGGCCTGCCCAATGCCGCTGTTTCTTATGCAGCAAGGTAATGATACGGGAAAGTAAATCGCATGTACAGATCGTTTACTGTAACTCCGTCATGCATTATGTATATTCTGGTACTAAAGACAGATGGCAATTTATCATCTATATATCTATATCATAATTTATCACGTGTAAATTCCCTGGTCGGTTAACACAGTTGGTAGCAACCCTGCCTTCTGAGTCATATTCGCCCAAAGCCTTCGGTCCCGGGTTCAATCCCAGGACAGGTCAAACGCTTGTGTGCATGAACATGTCTGTTTGGGGTGTGTATATATTGCAGTAAAAAATCTTAACCTCTTAACCAGTACTTTTGACCAAAAGCCTCCGACAATAATATTTTTAAGAAAAACTTATTTATGAACTTAATTTTGGCGTTGTTTGGTCACCATTAAACCTAACGTAAACTAAACTAACGACTAAACGTCGCACCTATCGTTCCGTTGCTCTGACTAGATATTCCGCATGAGTAGTGAACTCCTAGTTGTAGCCGGTATGATGAAGGCCAAACTTAGTTCTAACCGAAGTTAAGCAGCTCCATCCTGCTAACACTAGGTGTAACCGCAATTCAGCTTCTAGCTGTTCAATGATTTCTACTTTTGTTTGATTTTGTTAGACAAGAGTACTTGTGACTTGATAAGAGTTGACTGCAACATATATAAGTACTAGATGCGCTCCGCGGTTTCACCCACGTGGTGATGGATGATAAGGATGAATCAAATCAGACATAAAACTCTAAACAGGCAAGCTCTAAACTCGTGAAAGAATTGTTCGAATCGGTTATTAAGTAGTTTTACGTGTATCCATTACAGACAAACAAACAGTCATATATCTTTCCTCTTTATTATTAGAGTAAATAAGGATTAAAACTAAGGTACGAGTAATGTGGCGTGGAATGTACTATTACCGGCGTTACTATTGCATATTTCAAAATGAAAAATAATTTAGTTGGATGGTACCTACTGTTATACTGTCCAATAGATGTCGCTCCGTCCCCGCAAGACGGTTAGTCAAATAGAGTTAAAATTCGATACTCGGACCAGAACCTCGGTGGCCTAGTTGTTCAATGGCGTCTGATACGGAGAGTCAGATGACGCGGGTTCGAGTCCCGTCCGAGGATGGAATTTTTCTCTCTATAAATTTCAATGTTTGAGATCGCTAAAGCAGGCGTTAGTGCTTTAAAAAGTAATACTATAAAAATTACAAGGGCTGCGATGTCAATACGAAAGTTTAACTATTTCTAAATAATGCTTCTTTCGGTTGGATGGTACTGTTAAACTGTCCAATAGATGTCGCTCCGTCCCCGCAAGACGGTTAGTCAAATAGAGAGTTAAAATTCGTCAGAGAGGACTTCACGGATTCACGGAGAGTCAGAAGACGCGGGTTCGAGTCCCGTCCGAGGATGGAATTTTTCTCTCTATAAATTTCAATGTTTGACATCGCTAAAGCAGGCGTTAGTGCTTTAAAAAGTAATACTATAGAAAAAGTATTTATTATGACATAAACTGTAATAGTTACACATTATGGTAATGTGTACTTTTTCTAGATATTGTATTGACGTCTTCTATTAAACTGTATTACGTCACTTTGCTTTATTGTCAATAGCACTAACGGCCGGTCCCAATAATCTATCTATCGCCGGTTTACCTTACTAAAGTTAGATATTTGACACTATTTGTATGGAAGTTATGTCAAATTTCTATCGGTAGTAAGGAAAACCGTGGATAGATAGATTATTGGGATCCTCCATAAGGGTTCCGGGAAGCGCCGTCAACGCTCACAACTGCTCGCGCTGCTCGCGCCCCGGTTTGCCGTTCCCTTTGGTTGACAGTGACAGCTCGCAATGATCACGTAAACCCGTGTCTAAGTCGAACCGCGAGCGTTGTGGTCGCGGCGTGAGCGTTTTCGGTGACGTCATGCGCGAGTAATTTCGGCGCTTCCCAGAACATAGCCTAAGGGTACATTCCGGCACGCACCGTCAGCGCTCACAACTGTCGCGTCCCGGTTTAGCGTTCCGCTATGGATCAATGCTTGCAATGTTCAGCCCAAACGGAACGGATGCTTTGTCAGTGACAGCTCGCAACGACCGCAAAAACCCACCTTCGATTCGCGAGCGTTGTGGTCGCGACGCGAGCGTTTTCGGTGACGTCGTTTCGGTGATAAGGGAATGGGTGTGCGAACGCCGCGAGTGATTTCGGCACTTACCGAACGTGGCTTAAATGGTAAATACGAGGGTCATTTGAAAAGTTCTTAGCTTAAGATGGTTAAAGTCATTGGTTTTTTTATAACTACCCTCATTTTGTAGTTACATTATTTAGCAACAAGTATGCACAGTTTAGTTTATTCACAGTAACTCCTTGTTCGTTTACACGTGATACCGTAAGTCAAGTCAGAGCTATTTTAGAAAATGGATAAAATTGAACATCGTGCAGTGATAAAATATCTGAATTTGAAAGGTTTAACTACAAAAGCTATACATGAAGACACGTATGCTACTTTGGGTGAGTCCGCTCCTTCGTATGCGACTGTTAAAAACTGGCAGAGTTTAAACGTGGTCGTGAGACCATTCAAGATGAGCCCCGTAGTGGCCGGCCTTCGACTGCTTCCACTGATCAAAACAAAGAAAAAATCTATGAAGTAATTTTATCTGATCGAAGATTGACTGTCAAGGAGATAGCTAAGACTGTAGGCATCTCATCTGAGCGAACACATCATATAATTACTACTGAACTTGGATTCTCTAAGGTGTCTGCGCGGTGGGTACCGCGACTGCTTTCAGTGGAACAAAAACGCAACAGACTCGCAACTTCTCGCGACTGTTTAGAGTTATATGACGCTGACTCAATAGAATTTGTTGAAAGATTTATAACCATGGATGACACCTGGGTTCACCACAATACACCCGAGACTATTGCAACCTGATGCGTCGTTTGAGAGAAGAAATCAAAGAAAAACGTCCAGGTTTATTGAGAAGAAAAGTCTTGTTTCATCAGGACAATGCGCGCGTTCACACCTCTGTGCAATCCATGGCAGAAATCCATCAATGTGGCTTCGAATTGTTACCTCATCCCCCATATTCACCGGATTTAGCACCGTCCGACTTTTATCTGTTCCCAAAGCTGAAAAAATTTTTAGGTTGTAAACATTTTTTTACAAATGAAGAGGTCATAGCCGCCGTGGACGCTTATTTTGAGGAATTAGACGAAGATTTTTTAAAACGGGTATCGAAGCCTTACCGGGTCGATGGAAAAAGTGTTTTGTGCTCGGAGGAGAGTATGTTGAAAAATAAAAATAAACTCAAAATCGTGTGGTTTCATTAAGTATGTTAGGCTAAGAACTTTTCAAATGACCCTCGTAGTTTCCGCAGCGTACGCAACATAAAGACTTTTTTTGAAATTTTTCTACACGTTGAATGAATGAATGAATGAATGAATGAATGAATGAATATTTATTTGCTTAAGTCTTGGGTACATAATTGCAGAGTTAAAATAGCATAAAAATACAGTTCCAACAAAACTCTGCCTAATTGGCGTGCAAATATTTTCAACATGCTATAATTTACAATTATATAAATTTACGAATATCAAATCAACTCATTAATAAAATTTTAAATAATACAAAATAAATTTCCATGTCAATAATTATTAAAGTTCAATGTCATTACTAGATTTCGATTTATACAATTATATTATTACAAGATTTTCTCATTTATAGTACACAGTTAATAATTATTAATATGTCAGTTAATCATTCTCACATTTCCATAAAACATTATAATTTAATTTTTTTATCGTATATAAAGTCTTTTATCGAGTAATAACATTTGTCCAATAATAATTTGAACAACTTTTTTTTAAATACATTTAAGCCATCTCCTTTGATTTTGTCAGGTAAAGTATTATAAATTCGAATTGCCATATAATTTGCGTTTTGCGTGGTAAGTACTAGTCGTTGACATGGCACATATAACCTATGAGGATATCTGTTCGGACAAGATCTTTTTACTACATCACAATGTTTTTGGAATAGATGGGGATTTTTCTTCACAAATACACATATCTCGTAGATGTATAGCGATGGCACAGGAAGGATCTTAAGTTCTTTAAAGAGTGGTACACAGCTATCCATAAATCCCGCCCCACATAGAGACCGTATGCATTTTTTTTGTGTAATGAACACCCTATCAGCCTCAACTGAAAACCCCCACAAAATAATGCCATATCGCAAACTTGAAGATACATAACCATGATAGGCAGCCAAAGCTGCTTCCATGGTTGTTATTTGTCTAAGCCGATACATTACATAAACAAATCTATCCAATTTAGAACATAAACCATTAATATGTGATTTCCAGTTACAATGTTTATCAAAAGTAATGCCAAGAAACAGAGTTTCATCCACATTATTTATTACGTTATTTTCATAAGTAATATTTACAATACTTGGTGTGCTGTTATAAGTTTGAAATTCAATAAATTTAGTCTTGTTTAGGTTTATATACAAATTATTATTATGGAGCCAACTGAGAACATCTCGAATCGCTTTGTTAGCTTCATCTTCTAAAGCATCCTTATTTTTGCATTTGACAACGATCGTTGTATCATCCGCAAACAGAAGACATTGATGTCGCGTGGCTTCGGGAAGATCATTGATATATAATAGGAACAGTAAAGGTCCCAAGACGCTTCCCTGTGGGACGCCGTATCTATTTACAGAATATGGCGAATGAAAAACTTTTTTTGTGCGTCCAATAATCTTACTTGTCTCAACACACTGATATCTACACGACAGGTAACTTTGTAACCATTCCTGAGCCTTGCCTCTAATTCCGTACTTATCTAGTTTGTGGAGCAAGGTTTTATGGCATACGAAATCAAAGGCCTTACTCATGTCCAAAAATACAGTTATTACTGGCATCTTTTGGTCTAAGCATTCTGTTATTGACTTTATTAGAGAAAAGCAAGCGTGGATGGTAGAACAATGTTTTCTAAAGCCATATTGTTCCGGTTTTAAAATTGAGTTTGCATTAATGAAATTTACTAATTTTGAATACATCAATTTTTCAAAAACTTTTGATAATATAGGTATTAATGTTATCGGCCTATAATTTTCCATTTCACATTTATCACCTTTTTTAAATATAGGCTTTACAATTGAGTACTTAAGTCGGTCTGGGAAGATTCCATCTGTGAAGGACAAGTTAACGATGTGGCTTATTGGAACACATAGTTGCTTGGCACATATTTTTAGCATTTTCGTGTTCAACTCATCATATCCAGTAGAGGTCGACTGTTTTAGTGAATTAATAGACTTCAGGACGTCTAGTGGGTCTGTTGGAGACAGGTAAATAGTTTTATCAACAGTTCGTTTTAATGACATACAGGCGTTTTTATTTGTAATATTTTTGTTGGTTAAATTTATGTAATATTTATTGAAAAGATCTGCAATTTCTTGGGGGTGGGTGTATTTTTTATCATTAACTTTTATTTCTTGTACTTCATGAGATTGGCACTTACTGTTGAAGTTATCATTAATCACTTTCCACGCTGCTTTACATCGGTTAGAAGAATTATAAATATATTTTGCGCTATTAATTTTTTGGGCATTTAAAATACATTTTTTTTGAATTTTTGAGTAGGCTAGATATCTTTTGCGGTTACCTTCCTTATTCGCTGAAGATAGGATGTATCTTAGATAGTAAGTCCTTTTTCGTATACAACATTTACGAATACCCTTTGTGATCCATTTAGCTTTTTTCTTTTTATTAATAATTTTAACTGTAATTATAGGGAAACATAAGTTGAAGAAGAGTTGGATGGTATCAAGAAAGATGTTAAACGCGTTATTTGTATTTGACTCAGACAGTACCTCACTAAAAGATAAACTTGCAATGCAGTCTTGAAATTTATTTATGTTTTCGACACAGAAGTCTCGCCGCCTCTCAGACCAGACCATTGGCCTAGCACGGTTTTGATTATAAGTTGCATCGAAAGTTATAGTTTGGGCCGTTGGGTTACATTATCGAAGTTTTCATACGGATCCCTAAGTTTTTTGAAAATATTATATAGCCTATGTTCCTCAGGGAAAATGTAGGACTCTAATGGTGAAAGTTTTTTCTAATCGGTCCAGTAGTTTTGGAGCCTATTCAATACACACAAACAAATCTTTCCTATGTATAAGATTAAATGTAGATGTGTCAGTCATCAGGTTACTATAGTACAGGCTCTGACTAGTTTGAGACCTTGTGTGGATGTTCCTCCAAAAAATACTGGATGGACAAATAGTATGTAACAATATATTATTTACAGTCGGCCAGAAGGGTTGATAGGTGAAAAGTAATAGTGGGAATTTACAAGCAAAGTAAAATGTATTCGTACAAAAACAAACGTGTAATCAGAGTAATAATAAATAGGTATACGATAAACCGACAACTATGTAGAAATGATGTGATGCGAGTGGATGAAGCAAAAGAGATATGCCAGAATCGTAACAAGTGTGGAAATCTGTGATCTTCTGCATGCTATGTGCCCTGCCCACTGCCACTTCAACTGGCTAATCTTCTGGGCTATGTCGGTGACTTTCGTTCTTCTACGGATCTCCTCATTTCTGATTCGATCACGTAGAGAAACCCCGAGCATAGCCCTCTCCATAGCTCGTTGTGCGACTTTGAGCTTTTCTATGAGGCCCATAGTAAGAGACCACGTTTCAGTGCCATAAGTCATCACTGGTAACACACATTGGTCGAAGACTCTTGTCTTGAGGCACTGAGGTATTTTTGGCGAGAAGACGTCGCGAATGTATTTATGTATGTATGTATAGAATGCATAAAACTGATTAACTGTTAATAATACGAAACACCAATACGCGAGAATGTGTGTGTGAATATGAACAAATTTTGCTGCCGTTCCGGCCGTTTTTACAACAAAAGTGGGCGTATGTGGTGTACGTCTTTCTCGATGTACGCCCCGGCGTATAACATGCGGTACGGTAGGGGTACAATGGGTACAATAAGGGTACGCACACCAAGGGTACAATGATGAATACGCGTCTATGAAGTAATGCGTCTATGGACAGTAGTACAGCCTTAGTAACTATACATAAAGGAAGCCTGTATACAGTACTGGTATACAGTAAACTATTCCAACTTCTCCTAATTTTTTCTAATTAACGGCCCGTTGAAGTTTATACCTAATATTTGACATGGTTCCGTAGGTGCTACAAACGGTGAAAACGGGAGATACTTCTAGCTGCGTTTTCTAACGATTCCAGAACAATCTGAATTATTTCCATACTTTACTCTAATTTGATTGAACTATGACCATAAGTGTGGTCGTATTTGTGTTTAATAAGAGAAGTATATTCACCATAAGATACAAGTCTCCAATAGTAAGGTCCCCGGCATCATGCACGCTCCATCCCTTCCGGACCTGTCTCAGGGCGAAATCTACGTCGATATCCGGTTTGTCTTCCTTCTCCTCCTTATCTTCCTCTTTGTCTGTCACCAATGTATAAATACTGCCACCGCGCTTCTTCGGACGGATGCGAAATTTCACCTGGAAACCAGATTTTTGACGTGATAATAATAACGTCTGGTAAATCGATGAACGCCGGCTGCACGCACGAAAAAGTATGACTCATTGTCACGTTACGCCTGAGCCGAGCATGCAAGCTAGAGAACGGAACAAGCGATAGAGAGGCACGATCGGACTAAGCGTTCGGCTTGTCTTATGACGTTATCACGTAAAATTATCGTCCGTAAACCAACAGTACTGGTGGCCCGAGCACGAACATTTGCTAAACCGTAACGTTATCGTATCGTTGACGTATACAGTACGAACTATGAGTTATCTGTGCCACAGTTGTACAAGATAAATGATAGTTTGTACTGAATACGTCCACGATACGATTACGTTAAACTTTAGCAAATGTTCGTGCTCGGGCCACTGACAACCATTTTTTGAATATTCTTCGATCTACGAGTCAACTGCTTGATAATGAGCAGGATGTCTCCGCCCATAAAGCTGCTGATTTAATTTTATGCTTAAAAAGAGACGAAGTGTTATTTGCAAGTTCTTTGCCTGAGCACGACAACTGCACCTAATATATAAGCATAAAACAAAACTATTTTTGAGTGTTTCTTGAGTGACGACATGGGTAAGCCGTTAGTCTAATAGCTGCTTCTGCTTAAACAAATAGACAAATCTGACTGCTTTTATACAAGGTATCTCAAATGAAAGTGTATATTTATTTATCTTAGTGCGTGAACGCAACGAATCCAAGGGGCGCGGTGGTTCAGTCAATCGGTAGCCTGGCTCTTGCTCGGGAACTCAGTCGCTATGGAGGAGCGTGTCTCGGCAGCAGACCGTGGCGCGCGAGAGTTTAATAAAAACGATGATTCAGCGACTGTAGCGCGTAGAAGATTTACCTTAAGGTCTTTGTACTTCCTTTCTTTTCCTTTCCCATTATCACTTTCGTTGTCGGTGTCGCTTTTCGTAAACTTCTCATCATCCTCCATTTCGGAGAAGCTGTCCTTATCCCTCTCCAGCAAGTCTCGCTCCCTCCCACCTTCGTCTTTCTCCCTCCCAGGTTCTTCTTTTTCCTTAATGATATCCTCTTTAAGAGGGTCCTCTTTTTCGATATCTTCATCTGTAATACAATATTTTGACATTGATTATTTATGCTATCAATGTAGACATCGGATTATATGCACTAACACGATACTAAAATATGCATGCAAATATGCATTAAAAAACTCACAATATACACGTAATTTGTATAATTACCAAAAAAAAACAGCACTATATGCTGCTGGTACTTAATACATACATGGGAAGGATATTTAAAAATACTTTAAAAAAAAAACCCACATAATCATCAATATTTGGTCAAACGTCTAGATTGATTCACACCTACAAATTTTAATCTAGGTATTTCCACTATTCATTAAGATATACTACATGCGCGCGGTTTATGCATGAAACTTAACACCCCTACATCTATGTAGGGGTGTTAAGTTTCATGTAATGTATCATTCATAATCATAACATTCGGCAAACTCGCGTCCTAGCTCGGGCATTCTCGCAAGACCTGGCCACCGGACCAACTCCGCACCCTCCGCCCTGCCACCGCGCGGCCTTTGTTTCTTCCGAAAACGAACGAACGAAAGCCGAAACTCGACAATCTCTTTCACACCGAACGCTCGGGTGGGGGGTGTAAGAAAGAGTAAGAGAGATATTTTTTCACTGACGCGAATCATGTGTTTTCATTAATAAGTTGTAAATAGGCATGTAGTATTTTTGTTAAGATGGTGTCCATACTTTTAGATGGAATTTTCAAAAACTTTAACAATTAATAATTATTTCACTGTGAAGTAATAAAAAAATTTGACTACATATCTACAATGTATTAACACTTTTGTACCGCCCATTTTTTTTTGGTAATTATACAAATTACGTGTATATGCACTACAAAATTCTAATTTTCTAATAATAAATTAAATTTGACCAAATTTGATGAAATTTAAATCGGACAACTTCGGAAGTATACTCTAGCAAACAAATTAACAATTATCAAAATCACACTACTCTGTAAAAACTAAAAAGTTATGCGTGATCAGATCATACATAAAATAAAATAAATATACGCTTCGACTTGGGAACCTCCTCCTATTTTGGAAGTCGGTTAAAAGACTCACCCACTGTAAGTTTTATTTCAACTTCTTCCTTTACTTCTTTCTCATCTTCTGTGCTAGGCCGTTCATCTTCTTGGTTGATCTTGTAAGTAGCCATCAGCTCGATCCCGTCTATGGCAGTTTCTTCTATATTAATGAGCTTGGTATCGTCGTCTAGTTTAGTTTTCTTCTGCTCTACTTCTTTGTCTTTCTCGCTAGCGCTGTCTTTTCGCTGTCGTTTGGGTGTGCGGATTTTAGCTGGAAAATAAGAACAAAATATAAAAATACTAAGGTAAAAAAATACTATCTGAAAAAATACACACAATAATAACATTTACAAAAAGGTCATTAAGATACAGTTTGAGAAATACAAATAAAATAAAAGTAAATACTCCAAGAACTAACTATGGTACAAGAAACATTTTGTTTGAGGGTGCATAATTATTTAATAAGTTACCTAATGATGTTAAAAACTGTAAAAATATGCTTATGTTTACAACTAAACTAAAAAAGTATATATATGAACATGTTAATTTGTTTTAATATTAACTAGTTCTTAATTAGTTATTGGTTTTAGTATTTTAAGCTCATTGTAAGTGAGCTACGTTATTTATGAGTAATAAATCGTTAAATCGAAACCTAAATATAATTAGGCGCATTACTTGCCCGTCTCGTTACTTATTTCAATTAAAATAACAATTAATGTTTATGATATAAAACCTACACGCTAGTACTAAAGCCTAGCTTCACAGTCAATGCTCATCATCATCATCACCTCAGCCGTAGGACGTCCACTGCTGAACATAAATTTTGCCTCCCACAGAAATTTTCAAAAGGACCGATTGGTCCGTACCGACAGGTCGTATGTGCACCTTGTTGGTGGACGACCTACACTGCGCTTGCCGGTCCGTCGTCTCCACTCCAGAACCTTCCGGCCCCATCGGCCGTTTGTTCTGTGTGCTATGTGCTCCTGCCCACTGCCACTTGAACTGGCTTATTTTCTGGGCTTATCTTATGTCGGTAACTTTCGTTCTTCTACGGATCTCTTCATTTCTGATTCGATCACGTAGAGAAACCACGAGCATAGCCGTCTCCATAGCTCGTTGTGCGACTTTGAGCTTACTTATGAAACCCATAGTAAGACACCACGTTTCACACAACACTATTCCGCGTCAATGAGCACTCTCCACTGAACTCCACTTACATGAATTGTTCTTGCAATCGCCGCTTGATAAATTAACATCTGAACACCGAAGGGGTTTCTTTTCCGGAACCTTTTACGTCGTACCTTACCTTATTTAACAAAACTGCAACCTATATAATCCATACAACCCTGCTGAAATTGATTTTAATTTTATTTCATCACACATGATCGTAAAGTGGCTCTTGTTACATCGTTTTTAGGCTCGGAATTCAAGATTTAAAATCTTAAAATAAATTAAATAAAATTCGTAAAATAAAATGCAGATGTGTTTAAAACACATGTGCATTTTATATTACTATTACCTCACAATTACGTTATAGAATTATCCCGAATAAATTAAATTGTATTTCGTTGCAAGTTATATGCATGTAAATTAGACATGTACATACCTGAAAATAGTAAGTACACATTTTCAATAAAAAAATAAAATTGTATTAACTATGAATACAAAATATTCAATTTTGTCAAATTGTTTATAATTCACAATAAATAATGCAATAAGTATGAAAAAATCAGCTTCATTGTATTTTTTAAAGAAAAAGGTTACGATTATAATACAAGTCTGTTATTTCCTCGTATGAGTGATGATAAACGTCGTATGACACGCGTGTGGGATGTTAATCATCACACACAAAGTATCATAACTATTTTTACAATGTGTTATAGACTATTAGAAATATAATCTCACATCCGTTATTCTCGCGTCGCTGCGCCATTCTCTCGAGATACGAACTGAGGCAGATCTTCTGACTGGAGAGTTGTTCGCTGGGGCTGATCGCCGGGAGATGGATCTCGGCGTCGGGCCGTGGGCCTACGTGTAAGGCCAAGCGTTTTGGAATCTTTTGCTCTGGAAAACATAAACACGCCTACTTAATCCTTCGGTTTCCGACTATAATTATTTATCTAGTGAGAGTTGATAAGAAAGTTGAGAAAAAGTCGAAAGATTCATCTCTAGGTTTCTCTACGTGATCTCCTCATTTCTGATTCGATCACGTAGAGAAAGCCCGAGCATAGCCCTCTCCATAGCTCGTTGTGCTACTTTGAGCTTAGTTATGAGGCCCATAGTAAGAGACCACATTTCATTGCCATAAGTTATCGCTGGTACACAGATTGGTCTAAGACTCTTGTCGTGCGGCACTGGGGTATTTTTGAGAACTTCGCGAAGTTTCCGGAACGCTGCAGAGCCGAGTTGGATTCGACGATTGACCGCTTTCTCGAAGTTGGATCTACCTAGTTTGACTGTCTGTCCCAGGTAGATGTAATCGTCAACAACTTCGAGATTCGAATTCCCTACTGATATTGGGGAACACAGAATAACATGATATCGCACTATTTATCAACATAGATACCTAACACGCGGGCGAAGCCGCGGGCGGAAACTAGTACAATATAAGTAGTATCTAATAATTATATAGATAGTAGGTAGGTTTTACTTCACTTTTCATTTTGTCCCCTGAATCTAGTTTCGGCAAATTATCTGACTTGGGTTTAACAAACCCGACCTCCATCCATACTAAATAGGTACTTACTTAGCTATTTTGGTATAAATACTCACTAACAATATGACGAGTGTAATTGTAAATAATCTGAAGCAAGCCTACCATGGTCTACCATGAGTTTACAACATTGACACCAATCGATGCTCGATATCAGCTGAAGAAAAGAACAGTGCCACCTTGCGGTCAATTGTAGAACTAAAATTGACAGCGAGTACGCCAATCACAAGCATAGGTAGGCGAGATCGAGTATCAACTATAGATGACATTTATGTTGCCAACTCATGGTAGAGGTACAGGTGTGACGTCAGCATACGAAGCGAAGCACCGAGCGCGCGTTTCGATATAGCCGAAAGGAAAACTTTAGTAACTTAAAAAACATAATGATCAGAATGTTATAGCGCAAAAGCCCCTATATTAAAAAAAAACAAACATTTTGGTATGTGAATGATGCTCATTGTGTAAAACTTGGCAAAAAAACAAGTCAATTAATCAATCAACCCTTTAGGAAGTTTCGATTCGTACAATTTCTAATTGGTCCTATCTTGGTATCACCCCGAACTGACGTGTGTGAAAGTGATGACAGATTACAACAATGTTGCCATTTGTGACAAATTTCAGCTCAGTTCTATGCTTTTGATAAATAAGCACCTCCTCCGCGTACCGTCCACAGAACGAATGCGATTTGAAATGACTAAGTAACGTTATTGTAACTACATAAAACTGAGATAGTTATCGCGTACCTATGCCAAAATCCGATCGAGGGATGCCACATTTAATCCCGAGCTGTAGAAGAGAGTAAATACTCAGTACTTTAATTCTGTAATAAAGTCTAAAGGTCAAAACACACTAAACGACTCGCCCGGAACAAGAATATTAACTTATATAAATATGGACTTTAATTATTGCTCTTTAGAAATACTTTACATTGCACATTACACGACTTAAAATTAGCAGACAGCTCGCTGTCAGCGAGCTTGCTTGATAATTGCCAATGTAAAGTATATCTGAAGCAATACTTAAAGCCCATATTTGAATTTTGACAGGCCGGTTGGCACAGTTGGTAGCACCTCGCCTTCTGAGACGCTGGTCCCGGGTTCGATCCCCAGACAGGTCAAGCATTTGTGTGCATAAACATGTCTGTTTGATCTGTGCCTGGGTGTGCATATGTATATAAATAAGTATAAGTATGTATATCAGTCATCAGGTTACCATAATAAAGGCTCTGCCTAGTTTGGGACCTGAAGACCTTTGTTAAAAAAAACCGTTTTATCGGGTGGTAAATGCTTGTCTTAGTTTTCAGACGGAATGAACAAGTGGTGTATACCTTCAACAATAGGCTTGTCAGTCTCCAGATTGAGGGGGTCCTCTTCACGGCGCGTCTGTGGGTCTTCGTCATCTGATATTTTGTGCTTATACCCCGGCTGGTGTGCGGTCAAGGATCTCGGAAGTCATAAGAATTACTATATAAAACCGGGTTTAATATTTTAAGGTTATGGGATCAGTCAGCGATCAGCGATCGGAACGTAGAGGTAATGGAGCTTCAGTGCAAAGAGGATTCTCAGCAAGTACTATAAATGTTGTAAATTAATTGACTAAGAGTGGGTTTAGGCATTAGAGCAGCCATGCTAATAAAAAGGTGTTGGTAGGCGGTGGCGTGTGTGGCGGGTCGCATTCAAATGCGTCAACTCGTGGAATGCTTTGAATGCTTATACCAAATCAGAAACAAAATATCATAGATTACATACAAACATGTATTTAAAAAAAATTGAGTAGTCTTTAGAAAATAGATAGTTCCCCTATCTCTCATAAATAAGCCTCGTATGTTGTATTAAAATAATTGATAACAATAAATCGCAAATAGTTAATAAAAAGCACGGACCCTGGAGTCTGGAGTGTTGTATATAATAAAAAACGGGAGAGATATATATATATATATAGTGTGTGTGTGTGTGTGTGTGTGTGTGTGTGTGTGTGTGTGTGTGTGTGTGTGTGTGTTGGGTGTGTTGGGTGTGTGTGTGTTATCCATGACTCTAAGCTTACATACAAAAAACATATCGTTAGTATAGCCAATAAAGCCAACAAATCAATGGGTTATATTATCAGGTCAAGTTCTCAGTTCAGTAACATCAAAGTCATGAAGACTCTTTACTGTTCATACGTGCGTAGCATACTTGAGTATTGTTCACAGGTTTGGAGCCCAAGATACGATGTGTATATTAATAGGTTGGAATCTATCCAGAAGATTCTTGAGGCATCTACAGTACAAGTGCAAAAATTATGATGATAATTACAATTCGAGATGTATGACACATCATATTCTACCTCTCCATGAACGAAGAAAAATATCAGACATAGCTATGTTTTTAAAAATTGCTCAGAGTCAAATTGACTGCCCTTATCTCTTGTCCAGGATAAGAGTGAGGGTACCTACAAGATCTGTCCGGATTCCCACTTATTTACATGTTCCTCACATCAGTACTAATTACAGACAAAACTCATTTTTCATAAGGCCTCCAAATTATGTAAATCACTTAGATTCACTAGAGTTTGACCTATTTAACTCATCACCAAACAAAATTCGAACTCTCATTTTCAAAAATTGATTTTTTGTGACTTCCATAGGTAGGCTGAGTGTTCTTGTTTAACGTAACCCTGTCTCTTTATTTTGTAGAAATGTTTATTGTTTTCTTCTTTCTTTTTATTTGTATAATTCAAATGAGTAAACATTAGCTTCAATATGCATGTAAATAGTGTTTAGTTACTAAGTATATTTTAAGTAATTAGCTATGTATACTGTTCGTTTTCCGAATAAAATAAAAATAATTTTCATCATCATCATCTATCATTACGCTGGTGAAACCGCGCGGCTCGGCTAGTATGATAATGAAGGTAGGTATAACAAATCGTAACTGCATAATTGTAACAGTAATCTTGAACTTATCATCATATACAATGATCATGATGTGTAAGATTTATTTAATCTTGAACCTTTTGAATTCGACACCCATTTTTGTTTTTATTTGTATTTTGATAACTCAGAAGTAGTCAGGGCGGATGATCGTGCAATCACCGGCTCGAATCCTACGGCTGGCTCCAGCTTAAAGTGATCTGTTAGCCAAGCACGAACATCTTGTGTAAGTGTTAAGCGGTAACAAAAAGGTGTAGTAACACTGAAAGGCGTGCATATATACCTAGTCAGGATTCACATGGCAAACTGTCAAAATTTAAATCGCTTATAATTTTTACACAGTTCGTTTAGATCAATACACTGTGCAATCCTCTCGTGACCTATTCATTCAATTCAATTCCATATTCCCACCTTACATGCGCCCTATAATCTCGCCACAAAGCCTAGGCTCTGCTTAGGCCCCTTTGTTTACCTACTCCACGTTCTAAAGGTCATTGCCGTCTTTGGCCTAGTTTTTCAGGGATGAACTTATTTGAGGATTAGAAAAACTTTGGTAACTCATAACTCGGAATTTTTTACTACTTCCTGAGACGCAGTAGTTGTATACAAGTTTGTGCGTGTGTAGTTTTAGTGTATTGCACCTTTTTGTTACACGCCGTATAATCGTATACATGACATTCACCAAATTAAATCTAGTACAACTGTGGCACAGTGGGTCGAGCGCGAAAATCTGCTTAAGTGTAACGTTATCGTATTGTTTACTTATTCAGAACAAACTATGAGTTATCTGTGCCACTATTGTACTAGATAAATGACAGTTTGTACTAAATGCGTTAATGATGCGAGTACGTTACACTTACATGCTCGGCCCATAGATAACTCATAGTTAAAGTTCTATATGAATTAAGAAAATACAAAAAAATAATAATTTGATCGGTTATTCAACTGTAGCGTCTTTTGTAGAAGTAAAACTGTTCGTCCGGGGAAGTACTGCCATAATACCCTTCTCTACGGCGCGAAGCAGCAATGTTCGCAATACTGTGTTATGGTTTGATGCGTATGGGTGCCGGCCGAACCACAGGCACATGAGGCTTCAACGTATTTCTCAGGGTCACGGGAGCAGTGCAGTTCGCCACTTGACGAAATACATAATGTATAGGCAGTGGTTAAGAGACACCTGGAGACCAATACTACTATTTCACAACGTTCAACAATCTATCCCACTGCAACTGCATTTCAACTACGGTTGTAGTTGGAAAATAATTATCGAATAATTCATTCGATAATATTATGGGGTAATTATTACCCGAAAAACCATTCTACTGTGACTATAAACAAATTGGAACGTAACGTCATCTTAAACATTACTTTAACCTACTTATATTATAAACGCGAAAGTATGTGAGTATTATGGATGTATGGATCTTTTTTACTCTTTCACGCTCAAACTGCTTGGACAATTTTGATGAGTTTTGGTATGGAGGTAGATGAGGCACTGAATTAATAGATATAATACTTTTCATCATTATCATCATCCATCACCACACGGGTGAAAAAGCGTAACATTATTGGGCACAGCATAGACAAAATAACAATATCTCCACCTACGTCAAGATCGTAATGACAGTTTTGTTAAAGTTTGTGTCAGTTTTTGATAGCTAAGTCAAAAGCGCAATATAATTTTGACAGCTGGATACACTAGACGTACTCGGCTACCGTCAAGGGTGATGAAATTTAATGACAGTTTTTCCATGGTCATTAATTTCATATTAGTATGTACTAACTACGTACACACAAAATAAACAATATGTATTTGATATTTGTGCTGTAAGTTATTATTAGTGTTTACTGATTGATTTACTAAGTACTTTAATTTACTCATATAACCAATTGAATACTTTATGACATTTTATTGTATGTCTATGCTATGCCCTAGTATTATAAGCTTTTTCACCCGCGTGGTGATTGATGATGATGATGAAGAAAATTAATCCAGCGCTTCATCTACTTCCATAGCAAATTTCATCAAAATTGGCTCCGCCGTTTGAGCGTGACAGAGTAACAAACACCCATACATCCATTAATCTATACACACAAGCTTTCGCGTTTATAATATTAGTAGGATTGTATAGTACCCTTCTCTATGCTTTGTTGCTGTCTATCGGAGGAAAAATCTTGACAAATGATAATTAATTTGAGTTGAGGTATCTTGTTGCAATAAACTCACGGTCTCACAAACCAGTTAACATCATAAAATCTGTACTTGAATTCCAATATTAAATCTGTGGCTGTTGGAGAATGTTTTCTAGTTTTGAATTCTCTCTTATTATTTGCGAAGAACTCATTTGGCTTTTGGAGGTGGGAATGTAGCGACCTGGTATTTTATTTTGGGCCGGGCCACTAAAACCGGTGCCGGTGGGAAACGCTGATCTAAAACCTTCGAGCAATTCTTGTATATGTCTAATCTGAATCTCGTAAACGGTTCTATATATAATAGGTATATAATTTTCATGAAATTCAGTATGCAAGGGGGCGATATTTTTAGAAAACGTCGTTTTATCCGTGTTTTCCGGCAATAAACAAACTGTTACAGTATCATTATCGCAGCTAGGACCATCAGCTAAAACAACAACCAAACAGTTTTACCGACACAGCAACAATAAAGCTAATTGGCTATTTTTTATAATAGATAGCGTTGTTAAGCGGTTCGTGCAGCTGGAACCGGAATAGATGGAGAAACATCGTACGGGAGAAGCTAATGCCACGACTCCCAGCATTGGGGAATCGACGCAAGGAGGAGGAGCGTTGTTTGGCAACACTAAGCCAATGAATGTTTGGTGTGAAGTTAGATCAAGAAAAAACATTTACCAAAAAAAAATTAAACACTTTTTTACACTTTTTAGTGTTGAAGTACACGAATACCAAACACAATATAATACGCATAGTGCCGACTTCGACAATTTATTTCACAATTTTTTGTGATGAGTCGGTTCCATTTTTTTGATTTCATTAATGAGCTTGATAATTACGTGATTGATTGGCATTGACCGTCAACGATGATATCGCATCATCAAAATAGGTGCAACACTTATCAGTTATCGGTAGCGATTCAGTTGTTCAAAAAACTAAACTAGTGAACTAAAATTTAATTATGGTACCTAGTCCTTATTCTGTCAACACTAAAATACAAATTCACGTAACTCTTTGAATGACATTTCTAAAAATAGATTTATTCTATTACATTTTGGGTATTTCCGTTAGTTTAGCGAGCACTAAGTTACGGAACGACTAATCTGTCTGAAATATACGCACAATTTAAGGGACATATATAATTTTAGTGCTGTCATTCGGAATTGTTATACTAATTTGAATTTTAGCCTAAACAGAATAAAAACTGGCATAATTTAGAGATTTTTAGTTTAGAGAATGCTTACAGAATCGACACCATTGGAGTGTAAATCAAAATTTGCTGAACCGAATTTGATGAAATTTAAATGGGACCACACGGGAAGCACCAACTTTCAAATTAAACCAAAATCGGTTCATCCAGTCGAAAGTTATGAGGTAACAAACATAAAAAAGCAGTCAAATTGAGAACCTCCTTCTTTTTTGGAAGTTTGTTGAAAATTAAGAGCAAATCTCGGTCATCCAAGTACTTTTACAAAAAGGATACGTGCTGATGCCAGCGGCGGGCGAGCGCGTGCAATAGCGCGTGCAGCGTGGCACGCGGCGGCAACGCGACGGCGGCACGCGGGTTGTGCGCCGCGCCCTGCACGCGCGACCAGGCCGCCGCGTCGCGCGCACGCAGCGACACGGTCGCACGACTGCACACCACCGACCCGCATGCGCGCTCTAACAACGTATAGTCATTATCATTATTATTCTCATAATCAGTCTATTATGTTCCCACTGCTGGGACTCGAGCCTTCCTCTCAGAGAGAGGAGTTAGCTTGGTTGATAGGCTAGTGGCCTACCCATGTCGAAGTTTCCAGGCTGCCCGAAGGTCTTCGACATAGCCTAACGACTGTTGTCTACGACGGTTTAACGTGCCTTCCGAAGCAGCACGGAAGCGCTCAGTTTAACAATGCCACTAGCGGTTACCCATCCAAGCCCTGACCGCAGCAATTGTTGCTTAAGGGCGGATATACACGGACTGCTCGAGCAGTCATAGTCAACAGCTTGAAGCTGCCATTGATAACTGCTAGAGCAGTTGGTACCTATCAACTGCTCAACAAGTCACAATCTAGTGTAACGAAATAGATCAATAATAGGTATTCTATGAACAAAATGTTTAGGTTAGATAAAGAACAGGAAAATAATAGTAACCGAATAGTATTCATAAATATTACTCGCTTTTCGCTGAAAAAAATCCTAAATAGGCCCACAAAAATAAACTTTCACATCCAAACTCAGAATTTTCAGCGATAACACAGCGATATGTTTTTTTTTAGGAAACATATCTCTTTCAATGTCTTTGAGCTAACGTATAGTATTAAAATAGTAGCCAGCAGTTTTTTAATTGTGTAAGTATATATCGAAAAATATAAAGAAAACGTACAAAATTAATGCATTTTCACATTACATCGTCCAATATGTTAAGCAATTTTCAAACTCACGTAAAGCATCGTAAACTGTTTTAAAACTGGGATTGGTTTGCGCCTTAAGTTATCAATATCTCCAATAATATCAGCGGACGTACAGTAGTTCTCACCAGTGATCTGATTGAGCCTTCGTAGCGCGCGGCACATGGGCGTGCGCACGCGCAGGTTCCGCCCGCGCGCCCGCACCATGATGCTGCCCCCGCGCACCATCTCGCCGAGCCGCCCGCACGTCTTCTCGTTCACCGCCACCAGCTTCTTGCGAAGCTCGCCGTAGTTGATCAGCGCGTACAACTCTTGGGCCACTTTCTTGACGTCTGCCGACCAGACGTGTATCTTGTATGTACTCGTTTGTAAAAAGTGATTATTAATGTGACAAATTCTTATGGGAGGGTGAACCAATTCGTTACGGCTGTCTGTCAGCCTTCTCGTTCTCTGACGCATCCTCTCTCACTCTAACCCACAGCGCTAGATTAGTTTAAGTTATCACTTCTGTCGGGCGTCCCGAGCCATACGCCTATTTGTTTTTAAATACGAAACCACCTTCACTACTGACGTGGTACTTTTACGCCTGAAACCATAACATCATCCTCATACACAACACTTGTCTTAGGTATATTATTGAGAATAACTCAGGAGTTTTCAATCGATTGTGATGAAATTGAAATGGATGCCACATTTAAATTACTAAACGTGGAGCCATAAGTTATTCAATTAAATATTATCGGCGTTAATTTGTACATTTAGTTACACATATACATATCTAGTACCTAGATGACAGTTTTGGTAAATCCTGTTGTTGGAAATTAAACTTAAATAAATTATTGTATAACAACGCCATCTATTGTCAAGTAGATTTAGTGTTGCTGTGTCGGTAAAACAGTTTAGTTGTTTAAGCAGTTGGCCCTAGTTGCCATAATGATACTGTACGATTTTTTCATTGCCTATAAACACTGATAAAATGACGTTTTCTAAAAATGAAACCTAACTAGATCGATGCATCGCCCCCGAAAACCCCTGCATACTAAAGTTCATGAAAATCGTTTGCTAGGGGCGATACGATTTTTTAATCGACCTTAGCGACTCGACGATAACGACTATTACGGTACTTGCACTGCAGTCCTGACTGACTGCGGCTACAATCATAAATTTTTACAGTTGATACCTTTTATCCCGTCCGAGGATGTGAACTTTACTCTCTATAAATTTCAATGTTTGAGATCGCTTAAGCAGGCGTTAGCGCTTTGAAAAGTAATACTATAAAGATACCTTTTATGTTGACATCATCCATTAGGGAAAGATTTTTGGAAATTTCACCCGTAAAATGGTGAAGAGACTACAGCCGCTGGTGTGTCAACTAGTACTTTATATACCATAGAGTAGATAAAAAGACAGAAAAGGATAACAACCATTTTTATTATAACCCTGTGTTAACTTTGGGATTTTTAAAAAAATTGTTCATTTTATACAAAACGCTCGCACGGCGTGTACATTTTAACACAATTGGGTCAAACTAGTTTAAGGTTAACTGTTTTTTTTAGTTAATGGCCGATTATTAATCTCTTAATCGATATACATATTAAGTGATCATTCGTTTTTGTGTTTTATTCTTCGATTACAAGTTATTATTTTCCGTTTTGGACAGTGTGTGAATTTTTGCATGCCACTAAGATCCCGTAATTGTAACTATCCGTCGTACATAGCTTTAACTTACCTATATACATCATAATTATTATTTTGGGTCTTATATTCCTAATCATTATTTGTTTGGATTTTTTAAAATATAATAATGGTTTATTTACTATAAAAGATTACATTGAACTTTATATTAACTTCTTAAATTAATCTATGGGTTATTATAAAAAACTAGTTTGGTTGTATAGTGCTCTTGCGAGCCCTGTACTAAGTATGGAAAAGTGTATCGCAGGTACCCGCGTGTTCAGCCTTACAGATAGCTATCACAAGGGGGTTGGTGCGGTGACGTCATTACAACATATGCGTAGGCGAAAGGCTTTCGTTTTTTTTTAAATAAATGTTAATATTAAAAACACACACATTTATTATTTTGCCCATTCGCTTAGCTATCTATGCCTGAACCTTCACTACACAGAATAAATAATAGTTATACAATATTAATTTTATACCTTCCTCTAGAAAGTTCAGAGTGTAAGTGTAATCGGTTATTTCATCTAATCAAATGCTATTATTTTTTATTCACAATCACTTTAAATAAAATTGCTGATCACCACATCGTCTGCATTGTAGCGAATAGGTTCGCCAAAAGAGCAAATACATGCGGACTGGTGCATACATCGAAGAAATACTCAATGAGTTTACGTTCATGCTCCGTTAGCTCAGTTGTTAGCGCTCATGCCTTCGAAGCGAGGGGTCCTAGGTTTGATCCCTGATCGATGCAATATTTATGTAAAGGGCAGAAATAATTGTTCTCGTGTCTTGTATGTTGTGAGGTATTATGGAGTGTGCCGATGCCTCTCGCACCAAACCGCTTGCAAACAACCGCTTCGATGGAAAATATCTCCCACTGCGGTTGTACCAACTACATCGTTATTTTGAACCGAACTTTTTGGTAGAGTATACTTCTGAAGGTCCCATTTAAATATCATTAAATTCGGTCAAGTAGTATTCAGTTACACTCCGAAAACGGAAAAGGAATGATTTATCTTGATGATATAATTGACAATCGATCCTGTAAATAGCAAGGTCACTAAAAATGTTTTTTTTTTTTATCAAAAACTTGCTGCTTGCTGTATTGCAATTTCACTCCGTGCGGAGTTTTTTTATCATCCGTTGGGGTGCGATACGTAAAAACCAAAAACAAATTTTGGAAGACATTGCGTAAATAAAACTTTTTACCAAAAAATGGAACTGACTACAACACTAAAAAGTGTTAAATAACTTGTCGAACTCGGTGCCATTCGCACAATATTGTGATAATAGGTACTTTTAAACTATCATGGTACCGATTTTAACAAGTTATTTCACACTTTTTGGTGTTGAAATCGGTTCCATTTTTTGACAAAAATTGTTTTTTACATTAGGTCTTTCAAAGTTTGTTTTTGGATTTAACGTATCGCACCCCAACGGATAATAACTCATATGTAACCTCAATGTTTCATATGTAACCTCAATGTATTAAGACTTGAAAAAATAATGGCCCACGAGTTTCTTGCTGCTTCTTCTCGGCGGTGGTTCTTTTCCGAAGACAGCGGTAGAATCATTTAAAAATTTTGACGTTCATAAGAGTGTCTATGATGCCTAAACTGAATAAATAATTTTTGAATTTTGAATTTGAATTTTGAATAAAAAAGCTCCGCACGGAGTGAAATTGCAATACAGCTGTATATCTATTCATATATTGCATATATCGTACAAAGCAAGTGGCAGATTATTGAAATGTGTATATATATATCAAATGTTCCTATTAAGTATAAGTACAAACAATCAAGACAAGCCAAGGTCAACTATTAAAATGATCACCTTACATGTTACCCATCATTTAATGAAATACCATGTAATTTATATAATATACCATACAATACAGTAGTTTGATAAAACGCCCGACTGTCCATCATCGTGATTACAAGCACTTCTTCCTCACTTCTACGTCACTGTGGAAATGTATAATCAAATCTTGTTAAGTAGCTTCGAGTATCGTTTCCGACAACTATCTATTGTTCAGTGAAACATGGACATTGGACATAATTTTGATGTTGTCTATACTTATTACCTTTTTACGGTGTTGTGGTCAATATAAAGTTATTTTTTGATAGAAAAAAAACTAAACGATATCTATATGTACGAACTTAAACTAAAAAGTAGCAAATCCACACAATCCACACAATTCAATAACCACAAATCACACAAAATAACCACACAGTCACAGAATTCACCCTTATAAAGGCCTATTCAGACCTGAGTGTTATTCGCTACCGCTGTGGGCAGCGAAGAATACCACGCGGAACTCGATGGGTAAATTATATGAAGTTCCATAACTGTAGCGAAACTTGTACCGTCAAGGCGGTATTTTCTCTTGTTTGGCGAAACTAGTTCCGCCGGGCGACGCGGGAGCAAGTAACAGCGACATGCTTCCATGCCAACGGAAATCTCTACCGCGCGCGTAGCGATATCCGTTCTGGTGTGAACAGCGAAACTAACGCATAACCTTTCGGATTTCTCTATCGCTCGCGGTAGCGAATAACGCCCAGGTCTGAAGGCGTTTAGACATGACTCTTAAAATCTGTGATCTGTACCTATATATGAAATGTTTTTTTTTAACTGCGTACGCAAAAGGAACCGTTACAGGATTACATTATTGTCCGTCCGTCTGACTGTCTGTCTGTCAAGACCCAGAAGAAGATGAACGTATCAAGTTGAAATTCATATTAAATACTTAGGGGGCGTCCATAAATTACGTGAGGTGTCTTTTTAAATTTTCTGTCCCTCCCTCCCCCCCTGGTGAGATGTCGTGAGATTTTATTCAACCCCCTCCCCCATCCCCCAATCTCACGTGAGATTTTTCAAAATGTTTGTTTCTTACGTAAACGCGTTGGATTTAAAAAAAAAAAATTGCTTCGCGCTTTTATTTACGACTAGTTAAGACTAGTAATCAATATTGCTCAGAGTTTCATTATAAGTGTAATAAAAATTTAACAGTAGAATACTTAAATCGTAACTACTGTGATTAAAAAAAGAATATCTACTCTAATTCAGTCCATGGAGAATCATGCTTTTCAGTAAAATAATCTGCTCCTTCAACTTCGTTCTGATCTAGCCACTCTAAGCCGTTGGCGCTTGCGCACAGTAACTCATTAGCTCATCTTGGTGCAAAAATTAAATCTTAAGCATGTACAATCTGGATTAAATGGACCAAAATAGTATATTATATTTTTTTGTTTCAATCAGAAGAAAAATTGCGTGATATTTGCCGAAACCCCCCTCTCTCCAACGTAAGATTAGATGAGATTTGACTCGACCCCCTCCCCCCCTTAAACATCTCACGTATTTTATGAACGCCCCCTTAGGCTACAGTCTTTTTACGGTATATTTTCGCATATTTAGCGATCCCGTTGACATATGAGTAGAATCATGAAATTTGTCAGGAAGTAATGTCTTACAGCACATATATATTAAAAGATCTGAAAACCGTAAATATTTAGTTTAATATCTAAAAAAAAGATTTAACTATTTTAAACTCATGATTTGCGGTTGGTTCAATAGTCTTTTTTATTTTTTTAATACCGTACTTACTTGATAGGGTAGCACTTGACCACTATCTCACCTGATGCTAAGTGATGATGCGATCGATGATGGAGCGCGCTTACCCAGAAGATACCTATGCACTCGTGTTTTGAAGACCCCCATATCGTACTTAACCGGAAACACCGACTCAGGGAGGGTGTTCCATTCCCTAGCGGTTCGTATGATAAACGAAGAAGTAAATCGCTTCGTCCGGGTAAATGGAATATCCGCCATAAAGCGGTGGCGCTTCTGAGTATCTCTGGATGTCCGATTATAGAATGGGGATGGCGGAATCAAATTGTGAAGTTCCATTGCACACTCACCGAAATGTATCCGATAAAAAACCGATAAACAAGCGACTTTGCGGCGATGCTCGAGACTCTGGAGTCTCTTGCGTACTAGGTGGTCGTCGTTAATGAGTCTCTTGGCTCTCCTCTCAATAGCTTCCAGTGTCTCCAGCTGGTATTTGGCAGAACCATCCCAAAGGTGAGAACAGTACTCCATACACGACCGGACTTGGGCTTGATAAAGATTAAGCAACTGTCCCGGTGTGAAGTATTGTCTCACCTTAGCCAAAACACCAAGCTTTTTTGAGGCAAGCTGGGCTTTGGACTCAATATAGGAGCCGAAATTGAGAGTTGGTGTTAATGAGATGCCAAGAAGCTCGAAATGGTTACTTATCGGCACGGACACATCCCTGAAAGTAGGAGCCAGCTGGAAAGGGCTCCGTTTGGCGGAGAAAAGACACGCCTGGGTTTTAGCAGCATTGAACTTAACTAGATTGGCATCGCCCCAATCGGAGACTGCCTGCAAAGAAAAGTTCAAGCGCTGAACCATCGCTTCCCTATGAGACTGGATTTGTAATGCACTGGTTCGTGCGTTAGATGTGTAACTCTCCACAACGGTGCTGTCAGTCGTGTCTAGAGATCGAACGACAACTTTGTTTTTTAACCTAGTTAGTCTTTTAGTTAGAGGAATAATATTCGAGATGCTTTCTTAATGTACTAACCCTCAGTGCACAAGGTATAACTCGCACTTTGCTGATTTTTTTAAGAAACGCTGGCACCTTATTGCCTCGCGCTTGTTCCGTCTCTTAGCCGTCGTCTGGCTGCCTATTTTCATTAAAAAGATACGCCTATTTAAAGGTCAGACTGACGGCAGATTTAAGCATACATAGGGACGGACAGACAGCGACAGCGACTTTGCTTTATACTATGTAATGATGTTGATTGTAAACGCTGTTGAATTACCGGAATAAATAATAAAGAAAAACTTACTTTCATCAAAATGCACATGCTTCGACAACTTATGCCAGGTCCTGTAATAGAAATGGCTGACTTGAGTCTTCGTCTTCAGGTTGACATCGGGCATTCCCTTCTTCTTCATCTTGGCGCAGATGTACGCCGTGATCGCGTCGAAATCCTTGCCGTACTCGTTCAGAGCTTCGAAGAACAAGCTCTTTTCGTCAGTCGACCACAGTGCTTTAGGCATGCGTTGCTTGACGGTCGGGAATTTCAGTTCTTCGGAAATTTTGTTCGGCGTTTCACATTCAGGTATTTCTGGAATGAGAGATTAACACCGGCTTTAAGATATTTTAGTTTAAGCAGTTTTATAACATAAAATTAGCCTCTCACGTTCCCACAGCTAGGAAAAGGGCCTTCTCAGAGATAGGACTATGGGTATTAATGACGCAGGCCCAGTGCGGTTCGGAGGATAGACTAGTATAGTACGTTTCAAACCCCCAGCGAAATCCGGACATTGACGCCTAAGTATTATGTTAGCAAAAAAACAAAACGATAGAAGTTTCTAGTGTCGCTGCCCATTCATTGCCATTCATAAATTATTGTATTCCCTGTCGTTAATACTTCGTGGTAGGTACGGGAAACGCACGACATGCTGCCAGCAGGGGCGGCAAACTTGTTTCAACAAGTTCCGCTGCGGGCTTCATTCCGCTGTAGAATGCGAATGTGATTTTTTGCAGTAAAAACGTTTGATTTAATTTGTCATTGAGTTGTTTTGTGGTTACGTTTCTCTATTGATATATGGATATTGATCACATTATCGACAAAACTGTTGACATTTTATTGTCTCTGTGGGTGAGTCAACTGCATCGTCGGATGATGATGAAATGGACACAGAAGAAGAATCATTGTGTTGTGAACAACACCAATATAATAAGTGTAATACTTATGCATTATATAGAAGTGGTTTTATTCCTAAAGTAACATACTTACCATGAATTATAATAGGTACCTAAACAATATTATAGGATTAAGTTGATTAGTACTGCGTAATATTGAAAATATAATAGCAATTATTATAATTATAATTTTATTATAATTTTTGTTTATAAAATTTCGGTTACAATTTAGGTACCTAACATTTTTCAAACCTTTCTAAAAAATGTGGGTTATACCTACAACATGCTCTAATGTCAATGTCCGAATTTCGCCGGAGGTTTGGAACGTACTATAGCTAGCCGTACTGTCGATAGTATGCCGACTGCCAAAACGCCTTTGGAATAACTCTGGCCGCTTGCATGGCCGGAGACATGATACAGTAGATTTTCATACACTTGTTCGCCGAAGTAACATAGATGCTGAAGATACAAACTGAGCTTTTAAGCGGTGCTTTAGACGACGCATACGAAATCAAGAGGTGGCTTCGGGATACCGGAATCCCAGGGTTTGAGGATGTTCCACAATTTAAATGATGAGTGGACGGAGTATAATATACCCTCCACCGTCGATACAAACGTCAGCCCGACCAACTAGGTTGTACTCGTAGTTCTAATGTGCAAGAAGCCGCCTGGTTGCTGTCGCACTTTTCGCAAAGTAATATTGCGTAAGCATTATTGTGAGGATGTGAGGGGCAATGTAACAAGTGAGATTACTTGGTGATAGAAACTAAAAAAGCAAGGTCTCGGGGTGACGAGCGCAGTACAGCGCCACGCAAAACTACAGTTCCGAACAATGGGCGTGTCATGGGCAAGCATAATGTTTAACTTCAGGAGCAAGATTTGCCCGTCTTTTTTATAATGGTTCTGAACGATCAAATTGACTTTCTCTCGCCTGATGGAAAGCGGAGATGGAATCAAGAAGCGATGACCATTTATGCGTAAGCTGCGTTAATCTCTCTGGAGACCAGAGAGATGCTTTTTGAGGCCCCGCTTGTAAGTCTGGTCACTAATAGGTATAAAAAATTGCCATTATTTCTTTGAATGATTTTGATGGCTATATTAAAATTTAATAGTGATGTAACTAACATATTTTTAGGCATAGACGAATGCGAATGTGATTATTTCAAGTACAACATTCCTCTACTCTAAAGTTTGGTTACTTATTTAATTTGTTCAAAATATGTAATATGTTATCATTTTGGCCAAATAAGTTGAATAGTGGTTTGTAATCTTTTTTGATATTATTTTCAATGAATAAAAGAAGATCCTTAATCATTTTTACAGACCAAAATGAAAGTATAATTTTGTTAGAACTACATATAACACATCATTAAGAGTAGAACATGTTTCATAATTATGAGGTAAAGCAAACATTTTAGTTTTTGTCTAATAAGGTTTTATAGAGATTATTTTTTTGTTTTGTTTATTAATAGGTATTCTAGTTTGATTACAGAAGACTATTTTATGTGGACTTCTTTATAGTTATTGACGTCTACTATAAAACTGGGGCGCAATTCTACTATTTCACAAATTCAACAATCCACCTCGCTGGTTGCCGTTCGATAATTACTCAAAATGCCATTCTACTATTTCTGTAGACAAATTGGAACGTAACGTCACGTACACGTATCGTAAACGCTACTATATAATAGTTAAATATTCAACACAAATATGAGTTAGCGTCGTGTTCATGATCTATCGAGTTATCATAATATAAAATATTATTCTATGGTTGGCGTCAATAGCAACGTAACTGCAGCTGGACTGTTTTCTAATATCTCTACCGCGCGCGGTAGCGATATCCGATTTGGTGTGAACAATGAAATTAACGCATACCCTTTCGGATTTCTCTATCGCTCGCGATAGCGAATAACGCCCAGGTCTGAATAGGCCTTTATACGAGTTTGGAGTTTGTATAATAATTAATACAGAACAGAATACGAACTACTATAATACTTCTTCAAGCTGTAACGGTCTCGACGGATTTGTATATAATATGGTATATACTCAGGATAAACACATACGGTCTTACTTACTAACGCTGCTTAAATTTAAATAACGTTATTTAGTACGGCGCAGAACAATTTTGCTGTGCGCAGTACTAAACTACGTCATTTAAAGTTAAGCTGCGTTTATAAGTAAGGACCTTAGGGTTTTTATGCCGATTGAGGTATTCAGGTCCCAAACTAGGCAGTGCCTGTACTTCGGTAACACGGTAACATGAAGGCACTGTTTTAAATTAAATTATTTCCGAATAGAATGTTATCTTGTTGGGTACCACACCGCAATGCCAGTTACTGTTATCAAAGTAGTAGTGTACACTGTGCACGTATATTGTGTTAAGGCTTGAAGGCATCGTCTTAAATTCAATTATTTCCGAATAGTAAGTCGTCTTGTTGGGTACCACACCGCAATGCCAGTCACTTTGAATTGAAGTATTTACATAATTGAACTTGAATGTATTGAAACAAAATTATTTCTAATTCAACAAATTGTCTTGGTGTGTACCACCACAGTACGAGCTATTCTGCCTCGGAGTAGTAGTGTGCTGTTCACGTTGTGATTACGCTTTCAGCAAATTAAATTATTTCAAAATGAGTAACTCGTCTTGGTGTGTACCACCGCAATGCCAAATACTCTGCTCCGGCGCAGTAGTGTGCACGCATATTTTGTGTATGTAAGTTTAAAGAATCACAAAATTCCGTATAAAAAAAGCCAATAATATTAAATGACCAGGGGACGAAATTTTAAATTTCGTTCATTGGCAAAACTCGCAAACTTTAGCACAGCCATGCAGTACGTACGTACGTACAATACGTACGCAGCAATGCAATTGAGAACTATTGAGAACTAGATCTAACAGACTACCGAATTTGACATCAAAGGCAGTTCAATCGCAGAAGCACCGCATAATGTGGTGATCGCTCAATAGCTGAGAGAATAGGGGCCCAAGTCAACAGACATGTACATGCACACTAATGTATGTTGCTACCAACTTCGCCAGCTGGCCAGTCAAAATTTACATTAACAAATGTTTGCACACTATTGCTTGAATGCAAACTACTTGGAAACTGTGGTGAATACAGAACAAAATGGTCTCTTGCACAAGAAACCAACACCAGATCCCAGTCTTTACACTGGTGCACATACCATCAGAAGCTCCATCAGTACGTTTCTTTTTATCAACAAGCGGTTCAAGCTTCAGCTTCTTTATGACCCTGGCGCTGGTTCTCTGTTGCTGCTGCGTGGTCAGCGAGCCCAGCAACTCGGAGCTCGGGTCTTCGCCTACGGGCGGTGACATTTCCTTGGGCTGGTCTTTTTGAATTGCCTGTAAGAAAGAAAATATTATTTGTTTTTTTTTCTTAATTATTCTTGAAGGTCAATGTGCTAGGTCAATAAGGTAAGAATTAACTTAAACAACAAAAATTATGGGAAATGCTAGTAGTCAAAATATAAGTTGCATCAAAAAAATATTGACATGAAAGTCAAGATCCAGAGATAAATTTGTATCGAGAAAACGCCAAAGACGTACTAACTAGATACTAATCTATGGCCGCTGAAATTTAGGTACCCAATCGTCGACAATTTTAAACCGGAAACTGTCCTGTCTATTCCAGATACAAATAAGAACGTAATAATAAAAATCGTAAATTACGACTATGTTTTATTATTGAATATTTTTTAGGCATAGTGACCTGCTTAGCGAAACCATATTTAGCAATCATAGAGAGAGAGTAATACCACCTCAAAAAGAATTCGTACTGTCTTCTGACTATTGATTTAAAGAATCTTCCGAATGCACATACTGAATAAAAATACCTTAATGATATACCAATAACTAAGCTGGCGCAGTGTTGCCTTGATAGTCGGTTAATGTATCGAGAGTACTTTGAAATTACATAATTCCACCATTCTTATTCAATTATCGCACGACTTTACGTACAGCGATGCACCATCGTTATATTGTAGACGTGCCTATCATGTTTACGTACAAAGCGTTTAGCTTACACTTATTATAGTATTATTCACATTATATATTATTATTATTACTTTGGTAAACGTGTTTTCTCACCATGTCCGTGTATTTTTCCCGATGGACACAAGAATGTGCCAGCTCGTACCTTTTATCACTACGTTTTCCTTCTCATCGGACGATACCTTAAATAGTCTAACGCTAGGCGATTCCGAATAAATATGCAATTAAGGGTTACTGTTCCACGTTATTACGTATTTTTTCATCCGTTTACGGTTAAAGTCTTGAGTTATCCTGGAAGCACGTGTGCCCATACATTTTTTTTGGGAAAGAAACGCTCAAACTAATTGTCACTAACCTAAAATAAACGAATTTATAAATTGTTTCACAAACCGTATCATCATTATCATTTCAATAACTAGCTGCGCCAGTTATTCGCTCACATGCTTCGCGGAGTTACTCGTAATTTTATTTGCGCGGAACACTTATTGTTTTCAAATAAAGAGTAGCCTAACTAAGCCTACAAAGTCGGATGAAAACTGAAAATATGTTTTTTTTATAGTGCCATATTATGTAAGTAAATAAATAATAAATAAATAAATAAATAAATATTCCACAACTATCACACAACGCCATCTAGTCCCAAGCTAAGCAGAGCTTGTGTTATGGGTACTAGACAACTGATAAACATACTTATATATTTCTAAATACATACATATTATAGATAAATTACACCCAGACACAGAACAAATGATCGTGCTCATTACACAAACATTTGTCCTGGGTGGGAATCGAACCCACGACCTCCGGCATAGCAGTCAGGGTCACTAACCACTAGACCAACAGGCCTGTCATGTAAGTACATTATGCATTCAGTAAAAAGCTGTTATTTTGACATTACAGACGGACTCTTCAATTTCATTTACTTATTTATATACACACAATACACAATGTACGCCTGAGTCGTTGAACTCTCCTTAATTTTAAGAGCACTGCTCCTTGGATACTAGAGAAGTGCATCACAAGGGTCCATCTCTGTCACGTTCACATTCAGAGATACGGAACGTGTAGAAAGTATTATGTCATGTATAAAGCGAATAACCTCATTAGCAAGCAGTAATATGCATTTCACCAAAACTGGTCAACCCGAAATATTTTAACGTGTCCTTCACACATATCCCTTCAAGAGTCGTTATATATACATATATATATATATATATATATATATATATATATATATATATATATATATATATATATATATATATATATATATATGTATATGTTATATATATATATATATATATATATATATATATATATATATATATATAAATATGAAATTTTTATTGTGTCTGGCCGCATGATGACCAATGACCCTTGATGGATTATTAGAGTGAGACCGTAGACAATAGCGAAGCGTTTGCATTCTCGAAATTATTTACAAAGTCAAAGTTAAAATCATTTATTCAATTTAGGCATCAAAGACGCACTTATGAACGTCAATTTTTCATTATAATGTACTTTAAAGACTACCGCCGCGTTCCAAAATATATAGAGCCTATACCGAGAAGAAGCGGCTAGAAACTCGGGGCTTCTTTTTATACAGATATATATATATATATATATATATATATATATTATACAGATGTTTTACAATGTTTTTACTTATTACATTAGGTACTATAAATCTAAGCTCCAGTGTGTTGTCTTACAAAAGAGAACATAATAATGGTATCAGTAGGGCAAGACACGCTACACTTTGACATCTTAAGCACACGAGTAGATAGATCCTGGAGTGATCAGTCCCAAGCTGTTTTATGCTGCAAGTAATCCGAAATTTTGTAATAACCTTTTTGACAGACTTTAGTTTTAATAGTAATTTTAAACTTATTAATAGGCAAATCTCGGATAACATTTTGTGTATCTGGGATAATGGTTGAGACTTCTCGAGGAATACATCAGTACGATAGGCATTTGATCGCTCGTAACCTAACCCTTATTGGTATGACCGAGATCCTAGTCCACTAAGTAGAAGGCATTATCTAGTGAGCTCCTGGATTTTTATCCTCAAGCTCGTAGAGAACTTAACAGTGTGGTATTCGACCATTACAAGTACAATTTGAAAATTTTTATCCGACTTCTATTCTATTCAGTTATTGGAGTGTAACTCAAAAACTACTGAACCGAATTTGATGAACTTAGAATTGAACCACACGGAAAGCACCAGCTACAAACAAAAAAATAATTTTGAGTATCGGTTCACTCAGTCGAAAGTTATGAGGTAACCAACATACAAAATACAGTCTAATTTAGTACCTCCTCCTTTTTGGAAGTCGATAGCTATCATGATCGTGTGAAATTGTCGTCAAACTAGCGTTTGACCTATGCATCATGCAATAATATGGGTACCCAAAATATTAGGCGTAAATTTTTCATGTGGTCACAAATTACTAATTACAATATAAAAATAAATAAATTTGACTGTCTGCTTTTAATGTCTAAAAACAACCGCCTGTTACCTTATGCACATGAAAGAATATAAGGTACTTACAAAAAAATGCCGGCCTGTCTGTTTGTTCATGTTCATCATCGAAACATCTGGACCGATTCTGACGGGTCATTCAGTGGCAGATTTCGTGGCTGATATTAAAACGAAAACTTAGGGTTTTTTATTTGACAACAACAAGAGATCCGCGCAAAAAAAAAATTAAAAGCCATTCTCCCTAGAGGCCACGCGAACGAAACCGCAGACGTGACCGCTGCTACTTACATAAAAATAACTAATTTAAAACAAGTCTTACAAAAAACCCTGTCAAATATACCTTTTTGGAACTGCTTATGTAAGTAACTAAAAATAAACATAGATCACTCGAAATACCAGTAATGCGATGGAAAAACAACTCAATGACATTAAAAAGAACATAACTTGGAATGGCCAACAACCAAATATTATTATGATATATAATTAGCTGACCCGCCACCGGCTTCGCTTGCTTAGTCTTGGTGTAGAGGTGGAAGTGCCTACCTACTATCTCGAGGTCATAGGTTCGAAACCCGGGTTGGACAGTTATTGGGTTTTTCTGAGAAAGAAAGATATTCTCAATAACAGTCCGGAGACTGGAACAGACTCCGTAGATCGCAATAGGATGAACCTATTACATGATCACATGACCAAAAACATATACGGCGAAATGTAGGCGTTGAAAACACCGCTGCTTATTCGAGGATATATAGGCAAAAGTATCGATTCACTCAAGACCGCTGGACTGATGTTACCGCCCCGCGGTTTCACCTCCGTGGTGATATGGAGATGATGAGGAAAAGTATCTTAAAATACCGCTGCTTACCCCTTCGATGAAATATAGGCGAAACTATTTGTTATGTTGTGTTTAAAAATAACATGTAATATTGCGGGCGATTCACTCAAAACCGCTAGGCTGATGTTTCACCACCGTAGTGATGGTGGAATCGCTCGACTACAGTCGCCTGAGCAACAAAGACGGATGACATGCCGACTCTATTGGTTGGTACACATGTACGTACATGCGCGATGAGCATGTTTCATCCGAGCATGACTATCTACAAACATGCTCGACCCTGCATCTTCACGTAAAAGCTTGCTCGAAGAACATGTTTAGTGCGCGTTGAAACTCTTCGAGCAATGGACGATTCGTTGTTGTGTTTGGTGGGCATCGCCTGCTACATTTACTGTCAGGGAAAAACTACGCGAAGAAAGCGTCGTCGTCGCTGGGTTAGGCCAATGTTACAAAGAAGAGAACGTCACAGTCATGTTAATTAGATAAAAGAGTTAGAACCTGAAGAGTTTCGTAACTATTTACGAATGAATATGACTCTATACAATAACTTGCTACGTTTGGTAACGCCTAAATTGGAAAAACAAGATACAGTGATGAGAAAATGCATTAGTGTGGATAAGAAATTGAAAGTGACGCTACGTTACCTGGCAACGGGAAGATTGTACACTGATCTACAATACAGTGCAATTATTTCAAAACAAGCCCTGAGCTCAATTATACCTGAAACCTGTAATGCAATTTATGAGGTTATGAAAGAAAAATACGAAGGTATGTGAGAATTTAAATTTATTAATTAGTTATGTGTAGGATCTAGTTACATCGTTTCATCGTTAAAATTTTGAATATATTGTGCTGCAGAGTTGTTGTTAAATCCTGGAATGGATGGAGTATATATTGTGAAGTGTACGGAGAGAGTACCCATCTGGGCCTGGAAATACACATCATTGATAAGTTTTTCTTTAATTAACTGCATAGATGGTGATAATTTTCGCATTTTATTAGCAAAATGTTTTCCCATTATATCATATTCATCGTCAATTTGCTTAGGCTCAGCTAATTTATCTCCAATCAAATCAAGAATTTTTTCAGCTTTCTGCGGGATATTAGCTGTTTGATGAGATCGTTTGTTGGCTTGTCGTGGTGGCCTTACGCTACTTAGTAATTGAGTCGAGTCTTGCAAGTAGGAAGTTGAGGCTAGGGGCTGTAAAATAGACTCGCATGATTCATCTGTAATATGGGCAACGTCAGGCGAAGTTATCGATGAAATGTCCTGAAACAAAATAATACTATCGTCTTTTTTTGTTACAGTTTCCTACGTCTGAAGAAGAGTGAAAAAAATAGCAAGGGAGTTTGAAGTAAAATGGAATATCCCTCATTGCCTTGGTGCAATCGATGGAAAACATATTCGAATAAATGCCCCCCCCCAAACAGCGGTTCTAATTACTACTGTTATAAGGATTATTTCAGTATTATATTAATGCAAATTATGAGTTTTTCATGGTCGATGCTGGGGCAAACGGACGTATATCAGATGGTGGAGTAATAAACAACACAATATTTTACAAATTACTTAAAGATCGCCAACTGAATATTCCTCCCCCCGAAAAAACTGCAATAAGTGAAGATATTTTACCCTTTGTACGAGTATTTGTCGGCGATGAAGCTTTTACTTTACGAACAGACTTTATGAAATCACTTAACCACGATAGGAAGATATTTAATTACCGTCTTAGTCGTGCAAGAAGAATGGTCGAAAATGCTTTTGGAATTCTCGCTAATAGATTCCGGGTGTTTCACACTCCCATATCGATTCAGTCAGTGGATAACATCAAAAGTGTTATTATAGCTTCGTATGTTTTACACAATTATTTGATGCGAGAATCTCCAAATACATACTTAACTACTCAAGACATAGACAGAGAACATTGAAATGTTATCAAATGTTACATCGACTGTTCAGACAAACTCGACAAATCAGGCTAAATTAGTCAGAGAAAAATTTGAAAGATATTTTAACAATGAAGGAGCTGTTGACTGGCAGGAAAATATGATTACATAAAGCATAAATACATACCTGTGTGTCTGGAGGATGAAATTTGCTGTCATAGTCGGATGATGTTGATTCTATGTTGGATATCGATGACATCGGAACTATTTGGTCGTCCAAAAATGAAAGAAGTGAGAAATACCACAAACGATGCTCATAGACTTCATCTTTTCCTTTTCCACTTCTTTTGGAATCATCACTTTTTTTTTCTCTCCTCTCCAAGATGCTCTTAAAGAATTAATCTTTTTTATTACTCCGTTCTTGTCAATATTAGGTTCAACAGTTTTGCACAATAAAATTAAACGTTCATATGCTGCGTTTCTTTTACCCTTATCACTACATTCTTTTAACGTAGTTTCCCACAAGCACTCTTCCTCCTGATACATATTTATAAATATTTCCACAAAATCACGAGAAAATGAATGAAAGTCCGACATTTTAACAGCGCACTCGCACCCTCTTCACAAAAATATCAATCACGACTGACATGCTCGACGTCGCGGCTACATGTACAAACATGTTTGCATCGAACATCGAGCAAGAATTATGGACGTTTGAATCTTGTTCGAATCGAACATTTTGGTTGGCTTCGAGCATTTGTCTTGAGACTTGCATGGTACACACGTTCGTACTTGCTCGAGATCGAGCAAGTTTATCGAGCAAGTACGTACGTGTGTACCCACTATATCGCTGAGCACGTCTAGAGTATCGAGCTTTCAAAATCATTGCGTGCTATTGACTTGAGGTGCGTTTATTTATCAATGAGGGCATTGGTGTCGTTGCCATTGTTGGCTCTTTTGTTAAAGCGTTCGTAAAGCTCAAAAACGTTATTTTTGCCACTTTTTCCCACACCCTACTCGAACGCTAAACCGAGCATCAGACCTAAAGTTGCATGATTACTTATGCTGTTAAATAGATAGTGGTCAAACGGCATTTTCACCCACAGATTCCCAATTCGAACACCCTTTTGTGCGTTTTTAGCGTTATCTTCGCCAACTTGAGGCTATTCGAACGCACTTTAAGATATCATAAACTGACACATCTTTGACAGAACTCTATTGACAGAAAGTAAGTCATCATTACGATATTGGTGTAGGCGGAGATCTTGTTATTTTGTCTATGCTGTGCCCAGGAATATTAGGCTTTTTCACCCGCACGGTGATAGATGATTATCATGAAGATGATGAAGTAGCCTATGGGCTAGTCCAGATTATAATCTATCTCTGTGCCAAATTTCAACCAGATCCGTTCAGCCGTTCTGCCGTTATTGAGTAACAAACATCCATCCATCGATCCATCCATCCAAACTTTCACATTTATAATAGTAGTGGGATAATACATGTATAAAATTAAAATCAAATGTTGTCTGTGTAAGTGTTGTTATAATTTCGTCAGTTAGTCTGTTCTCGCTAGCCGAGGTTAACTCTAGGAAACGTTGACCGTCGAATTTGTGTCGGCACAACTATAAAATCTAAGCACATGTTGACTAAAATCTTTATTTAAAAGGATGTGTATTTATACTTTAATAAATAAATTGAATAATTTATACTTGTGTTTAAACATTGTTAAACAGAGATGAATAGTATTAAATGCGAAGTATAGTGATTAGTGAATTATTGAATAAAATGTAAAGTACCAAGTGATTGCTCTGTCTTATTTAAAATATCATATTAAGGAGTACATTCCTTATCAAGTATGCATATTACAGCGATAATGGTAATGAAATGTTACAAACTAAATGTACTGTGTGTGTGTGTGTGTGTGTGTGTGTGTGTGTGTGTGTGTGTGTGTGTGTGTGTGTAACATATTAACCACTAAACACAGTGTGCATTACGAGTATAATACGGCTTCCCAAAAACAGCAAAAGTGACATTTTGAACGAGGGGGATACATTGCGGGTTTCAGCCCGTCGGAAAATGATGAATGATATTGTGTCATTAACATAATATACATAACAATCATCATTTAATTGTTTGTAATGAACTAATATATATTTATATATGCATATATAAAAATGAACCCCTATTTCTGTCGGTCATGCAATAACTTGAAAACGGACGAAACAATCTCGCTAATTCTTTTTTGTTGTGTTAATTATAGTCAGGAGAAGGTTTTTATGAAAGAAATACTAAGAAAAGGTTAACGCGAACGCAGTCGCGGGCGGTCGCTAGTATTATTAAGATAATTAACAAAAACTACTCCTCAGATATTAATAAAATTTAATTGGGATCACATAAGAAGCAAATTTCAAATAAAAACACAACAAATAGGTTCATTTACAAAAAAAACGGTCAAGTGCAAGTTGGACTCATACACCGAGGGTTCCGTACTAATGTACCTACATTAGTACGGAACCCTCGATGTATGATTTTATATTAAAGTATTTATTTAATGGACTTAACTTTGCCGGTCGATCCCTAGAAAATATTATTGCACCAACCGCTAATAATAAGTTTAAAATAGGTAAATACACATTTTTGTTATTAAACTACATATTTACGGTTTTCAGATTTTCCCTTTATATGTGCTGAAAGAAATTGCTTCATGCGTGAAATTTCATGATTCTAGGTCAACGGGAAGTGCCCTATAGGTTTTCACTCAATTGTGAAATCGCAAAGTATGTGAACATATGCGACATAAACGTTCAATCTTTTGATAGCGTTGCCTTCAAATTTGATTTGTTCACAGCTGAAAAGCCCGGAGACTCGAGTATTTGATATAAATTCCAACTTGATACCTCTACGCGTTCCTCAGAAAAAAGAGTCTTGACAGACATACCTACAGACTGGCAAACAAATTGAAGGGGTAATTGATTATATAAGGTTTTTTTTCTTGAGGAAAATGAAAGAACCTAAATGAACAATTGCGAAACAGAAATACCCGACTGCAAGCAAAAAAAATGCAATGTTTTCATTTTTTATTAGTTTTATAAAATCCAGTATGGCATTTCATTTGAATATGGAGAAAATATATTCAGGTGCTTTTTTATTTCATTGGATTTCTTGAAAGATTATAAAACTATAACAAGTGTCGAGTAACCCCATACACATCATTTGGCAAAATCAAAGTGGTAAGAAAGAAAGAAAATATAGTTTATTGTGACTACAAAATTAACATAAAAAAAACATCTAACAACAAACAAAAATATAGCCACAAACCGGCCCCAACTCAGCATGATGCCGGCGGCTAACCAGCGCTGGTCTTTCATTGGAGCCGTTAGGTATTGTCGCGATACCGGCACATACACAGCACAACACTACAGGACAAAGTTAACTTAAAGCTATCGATTAATAGCTATATTATATTACTGTTACTGTAATCTATAATTGACGACGGTACGAGTACATACATCGAAAATCACTTAACCTTAATTCTGAGCAGTCCAGTAAAATACTGGTAAGATATTTAATTGCATATTTCTTATCGTTCTTATAGCAAAAACCGTTGATTAGTTGTTCAGAATGTAATAATAGGTGTAGGAATATAAAAAGCAGTTCAACTGGCCCCAAGATTCGCCCAAGAGCAGGTTTCAAGGTTTCATATGATTTGTCCTTAGTTTTGTTGGTGAAGTCGCAGATTAAACGCTCGCATCGGAAATCGTAAATATTCACTGGTTTAAGTAAAGGTTGTGCACTACTAGGAAAGGTAGGATCACTACTTGATTGATTGACCTCAAGCGGCATGTACAACTGAGCACATCCGCACGAGACGAGCCGTCGGTCTCGGTTGTGGTGTAACAGTCTTCAGGCCTTGCGATGGGAACATTGATACCAAAGTGCTGGCCACTGGCCTATATGGCTCACGTAGCGGATTACGGCCCATAGCTACTTTTTTCTGAGTAGGGCCACGTCTGAAATTTTAGAACGTTAAAAACGGCTGTAAGAGTACCTACTACTATTTATTCTATGCTATTTATACTAGCGACTGCCTGCGACTTCGTTCGCGAAGTAAGCTCGTCCTGCGGCCTCGCCATAACCTCCCCTCTTTTCTTGTATTTTTTTTTTTAAATATAAGAACCTTCTACGAAGTATTAGAAAACATTTTTAAATAGATGAATGAAATCGGTAAAGCCTATTAAAACTAATTTGAAATTCGTAATATTTTATCATAACGTAAATATTCAGTCGCCATATTAAACGCGAAGGTCAGTATTGAAGAGTAACACTGCAGTGCCAGACATTCTTGCACTCCAACCCCTCTGCCATAAGCCAACCTATGCAGCAGTGTGTATGCTACGGCTTTTCAATAATACTTGGGCGTTTAATCAAAATAAATTTCTAGCTGCGCTAATTATTGAGAGAAAATAACAAGATACTGACAGCTTGTTACTGACAATATCTCACGTAGCAAAATTGTACGTCGCCCACATAATACTTGATGCAGTGCACATTATTCCGTCTTCCTCATTTAAAAATCGCAATACAATAGATTTAAACTTTTAAATTAAATTCGTAATGCGATGCGCGAGACGTCACTTTGTCGCGTCAAGAGTCACAGAATCGCTAATGTTACTTTGTGTTAGTCATTCTGGTTTCGCAGTAACTATTATTATATCTGTGGCTGGCCGGTATGAAAACACGCGCACTGAAGTATGAAGACGCATCGCCATTAAAAACTCGAGACTGGACGCGCGCGTGTATACGTTTTATACGCAACATAAAAATAGGGCGCGATTTTAAAATATAGTTGATACATAGTAATAGTAAACAAATTATAGTCAAATTTTAAATTTAAGCTTTTACGTGATACGTTTTATAATATACAAAGTTTTATATGAAATATAAGTTGTGTTAGAAATGGAGTACGTGAAACTAAATATTATTTTGCTATTATGCTTTAATATTATATTATTACATAGCGACTCCCAGGCACTCAAAAAGGAAGCATATATGTCAGTGGTAAGTAATTCAAATTTACGTTAGTTTTGAGTGTTGAAAACAAATTCTTATATAACTACAACTTCTACACCAGCGGTGTATACCTTTTCAACCGACTTCTAAAAAAAGAGGAAGTACTCAATCGACTGTCTTTTTTAAATGTTTATTACCTTTGAACTTTCGACTGGGTGAACCGATTTTGATAGTATTTATTATTTTTAGCTGGTGCTTCCCATGTGGTCCCGTTTAAATTTCATCCAATTCGGTCAAGCGGTTTTTGAGTTACACTCTATTGACTGAAAAAGGTTTCGCCATCTTGATCATATCCTTATTGACGGTGAACGACAAATGTAGAAGACAAACATTGAAAGAATATATCATAATCAATAAATCTCTTGATTAACATTGCATCTAAAATTAAAGAAAGAATAAAGTAAATACACAGAGGCATAGTTTTTCAATAGTATAATTTTGTTGTAGATACCTTACAAAATGTGTTCACAATATAAATTAATTAACCCATAGCCACGCCATTGGCGAATTCGAATCGAAATTCTATAATAAACATTTTCAAGAAATGCAACTCAGTGGGTTAAAGCATCATTAACTTAAGTTGTTAAAAATGCAAACAGTTTGCCGCAACACAAAGATTGATTGTTTACATAAATTTACTGCGTGTCACTTTGGGTATGGCATTATGACGAATAAATAAAACATAATTGCCATAATAATTAAATAAATAAAATAATAATAGCAATAGAAGTAAAGGAACTCTACTAAAGTGTGCAACTTGTGGCTAAACTATACCAAAAAAACCTACAACGCACTCCGTATCCAGTACAATAATGCGTTCAGGGCGGTGCTGGGGCTGCCGCGCTTTTGCAGCGCTTCGGGCATGTTCGCGGATGCACGCACCAGTTGTTTTAATGCGAGCATGCGCAAGCGAGCAGCGTCCTTGGTGCGCAGAGTGCGGACCAGCTCTAACTCCGTCCTAGCGATGATTGCGGGGAGGTTGGACTGCCCCTTCATTCGACATTGCTGCGACAGACATGTCACGGCAATGTCGAATAGGTTTTAGATATTTTTTTGTGTTTTATTTAATTTTTTAGTTTATGTTTTGTGTATATGTAAATCTTAGTGTATATATGGGTCTTTGTTACCTGATAATAAATGAATTTTGAATATTTGAAAGTACATTATTATAATTGCCATGTAAATAATATGTACGGAGTAGCCACCTCAAACTGACCAACCTCGGCGGTATCCAACAAGATCTTATATAAATTAGTACTTTAAAATTAAAAATGAACAGCTCCAGTCCAAATGTTAGGTCAATATAGATATAAATAAATAGCAAATGAAGTAAAGCTAAAGAAAGACGTAACTAATAAAAAAAGTCAAACCAAAGACAACCGTGTATGTTAGTGATACAAATAAATAGAAAACAGCTAAGTATGAACCATACGTAACCAGAGTAGGGGTAACAAGATATGATAACACGCGACTGAATGTTTCGGAGTAGCAGCACAGATTAAATAAGTTATGGTAGCAGGCTGCCAAACGTCTGGATTGCCATGGCAATAGTCACTAAGTATTTTTTCTTTATTTTGAAATAAGTTGTTCTGTTCAATGTTGTTGTGTCAACCTTTTAAATTTTCATGAAAACACTTGAAGAATAAAGCATGGCATAAGCACAGACCTTAGAGGACACAAGTACACAATATGTAAGCGAACATTTCCGATATATGTAGTTATAATACGGCTGTCGTATTGCTCTGTGAAAAGTGGCCTTAGTTCTCGAAAGCATCATTCAGCTCGTAAAAGAGACGTCTCATCTTTAAACAATAAAGCGCTAATACAATAACTAGAGCAAGTAATGAATATTCATCCATCTTGTCGAGTGCCTGTCGGGCTATGATCGGTTTAGGGTTCCGTAGTATTAAGCTATCTCGAAGTACAATACGCTTAAAATAATAAATGACCTACTAGTTCATAAAGGTTGTGATAAATGTCTTATACATAAAATGTTCGCAATCTATTGTACTTTTTACGAACATTTTAATGACAAGGACTAGTTTTACGGTTATAAATTTCAAATGACTATGAATAAGGCGGTAAGTACATCAAATTGTGTTTTGTAACAAAATGCTTTTCTCAATTTTGACTTCTGTTATCGTCCTAAATTAAAATGAAATTATAATTTATTTGTCAAAAACATGGGTACACAATATACAAGTATATAAGTTGTTATAAGGAGGTTTAAAGTTTCCAGCGTGTTCTGCCTTGCGGCGTACATATTATGAAATATGTATAGGCATTGAAGATGTAGTATTGTTTTAAAAATACACAATATTTTGAAAGAATTAACAAAGTACATAATTTAAAGGCCAATCTTATTTTTTTAAAGTAAAGACAGTGTTTGAAAATAAAATAATAGATCGTTAAAATTTAATAAAATGTCCAAAATTCTTATATTACAATAAACAGTATTACTTAGATTAGATTATATTACATTAGTAGTTAAAAGTATGTCATTAGATGTCAGAACGTAAAATACAAATTACTTTAGTTTCACAGTTAAAAAAATCGTTAAGCGAATAGAAGGAATTCTGCAATTGCCAATTATGCAATTTAAATTTAAATTTCTTAAAGGGCAAGTCTCTTATGTCTATTGGAATTTTGTTATATATTTTTATCGCCATACAATATGAATTGTTTCTAAATAATCCTAAACTAGACATAGACATTACCAGGTTTTCCCGATAGCGAGTTGATCGGAGTACATCACCTATGACTTATAAAAAAATATGGGGTTTGTTTCACAAAAAGACTAATTAACATATAAATTTCGCTCAAGTTTCTATGTATTAAGATGTTAATAAATATTAATTAGGTACCAGATTTGTTTTCAGTTCTTTTAAAGTTGTTAGCTGACTTTGGTTAAAGAACCATAAGAGGCCGGGATAGAATCAATAAGCATTAAGGTGACATTAACGCACATTGCCACGAAAGACAATGGTACTAAGTTTTTTTATTGGGGCTTTAGTTTATTTGAACATTGATTATTGAATATTACCTTAAAAGTGCGCGACATCGCCCTGGTTTTCATCATCCTTAGAATAGCTTTTTGTTTTATTATATCACACTAGAGATATAAATGCGAAAGTTGGTGAGTGGGTGGGTACATTTGTTACTTCTTCACACTGAAATAGCTCAAAGTTTTCGCATGAAATATAATAATAATAATAATATTTATTGATAACTTACTTATTACCAAGGTTACCGTAACTTTGTCTTTTTTTGTAAAAACTGTCTTACTAAAGGCTCTTCCATGAGGTTAATTTATAGTTAACAGTAAAAACTACTTCTATATAATCAAACTCTCTGAAATAAAATATAGTAATGTGGTGATGCATATGGTATGAAGCTATAAACGTACAACTAAATAACTTTTTATCGCGATTTAAAGCACTATATTTATACACGATATAATTTTGAAACTTGTACTCGGTAGTTGCCTTATATTTATTGAACGACACGGGAGTAGTCTTTTAAAGTAAATTTTTAACAACGTTGCAAAAGCGTTTTAGAAATAAATTACGAATAAATACGAGTATATTATTTAAAGTTTTTAAACCGGTACTAACACGTTCATGGAAATGTTCGTATCCTTGTAAATACGAGTGAAATCCTAATATAAATAATATAATATAAGAACCAAATGCATTATGAATTAATTGTAATCACCATACATACTACCTTTGTAGCGAGAACAGTTGTAGAGACAACAGAGCAATAGGAACTTATCTAATTCAATCGTTATTTCACAATCATCCTCATGGGACTAATCGCATTGTTAACCGTTGACAGACAGTTATTATCCTGCATTTTAATAATGATCCATTAACGTGCACTAAACACTATTATCATTATTCAATTCTATTCATAGAATTATCTTTTTACAATATTTTTATAAAAGTTCATAAAACGTATTAACCAACGTAACCCTAGATTGCCGCCGGTAGCTAACATAACCCAAACTATCATACGTGCCGCGTCTAGGAGTACTGTTAATGTTTTATTTTATAATGGTAAAGATCCGGAAACGATAGCATACAAATATATATTTGTCTCTTTTTAAAAGACTGGGCGTAGTGCTGACATTATTAATTGCCCGATGCAAATATTGAAGATGTTTACTTCGAAATACATGGGCGCTCGCTCGAACTGGCTGTTACGTTACCCCCAGCGCTTTTATTAGAAAAAGCAATATTTTCTGTAGTAGCAAGGAGTTTTATAATATTTAGGGTCCTCGTGTGAGACAGCACTAGTTTGCAAGACACGTGTAACGTAATCGTATCGTTGGTGTAAAACAATTCAATTTCAGTACACACTATCATTTATCTAGTACAACTGTTGTATTTATATTAATAACTTTTTGGTATACAAGTTTTGTAGTTGACTTTATAATTGAAATAATTATTTACTAGTTTTATATAAATAATTTAAAAACAACCTTCAAAAATAAGAATATAATTTTTATGAGATCAACGTTCAAGGAAATAAACGTATTCATCCATAACGGGCTCGCGTGACATCAATTCCAATTTCAAATTCGCAAAGAACACCCTGCGCGCGCGCATCTTTATGACATAATCAGAATAAACGTGATACGAATTGATACACATCCATTGTTAACTTTTTTATATCCAAGTTATGCGGCCTTGGGCGCGAGCCAATTATATGTATTGTTACATTTAAATATAGCAGTTACAGGTATAATAAAGCCCTAGACGCCTTTCTCACCGTACCCACTTACTTATTGAAGAAAACAAAGAACACGTGATCATAGTAATCGATAACAGTTAAATTCGCTTTCACAAAAGCACTACATTTATTTTTAAAGTATATTGATCTATAGCATTAGCCTATGCGTTCCTACAACTGAAACACTTCTCAGGGATAGGAGGAGTATGGGTCATAATCTTAACCATGAGCCTAGTACGGGTTCATTATCACAGCCGTAAGACGTCCATTATTAAACACTAGCTGCGCTCCGCGGTTTCACCCGCATGGTGATGGACGATGATGAAGATGAATCAAATATAGCGTAGGTATAAACTCGGCATTCATACAATGTTTATCAGGGAAAATGTAAGATTCTAATGGTGAAAGAATGTTTCTAATCGGTCCAGTAGTTTCGGAGCCTATTCAATTCAAAGAAACAAACTAATAAACAAATTTAACCTCTTTATAATATTAGTGTAGATTGTAAAGACTATGTATAATAATGCGAAGTTTAGCGAGTGTGTTCGTGTGTACCTATTACTTCACGGTGAAATGGTTTAAGACGCGGTCCAACCCCAATTTTAAAATAATTTACGATGCTTTACGTAAGGTTGAAAATCGCTTGTTAGATTCGACGATGTAATGCGAAAATGCATTAATTTTGTACGTTTTCTTTATATTTTTCGATATATACTATTACAATTGAAAAAACTGCTGGTTACTACTTTAGTACTATATGTTGGCTATGTATTACCTAAAAAGTAATATAGTGTTATCGCTGAAAATTCAGAGAGTTTGGACGTGAAAGTTTATTTTTATGGACCTATTTAGGATTTTTTTCTGCAGAGAGCGAGTAATATTTATGAATTCTGTTAGGTTATTACTCTTTGCCTTTTTCTTTTCTAACCTTAGTATTTTTTTCATGGATTATTATCTATCTGTTTCGTTACACTAGATGTTTAAAGATTCGGCTTTTTACTATCATCAGGATACGACCGCGCCTTAATCACGATGAAACAGATTTTAGTGAATTTAGAATTGGAGCTTATGCCCGATCTACACATCAATAAGTACAGTAGCGAGTTAAGTAACCGGTCAGTTAAGTAGCAAGTAGTAAGTTGTAAGTAGCGTCCAAACGTACGTGAGTTTAGTAGTCATAAGTTACCGTTCCGAGAACAAGACCAGTCGCGTCGGGTTTTCTGTTCCTCAGAAACAGTTGTTTTAATTCAGAAAATGGATGTCGAATTACTGAATATAATTTACGTGATGTAATAAGATAAATAGTATCAACACTTTTACAACACATAGAAAATAAAATACATATTAATAGAAATGAACAGACCCAAACGCATATGCATAACACAAAAATAACACGTGTCTGCGTCCGCAGTGTACAAACTTATGTAGGTACTGTGCTAAACTCGCCCATCTACATGCTGGTCAGTTAAGTTGGCGGGGTGCGTAAGACGCGAGAGAGGGGCCCACTTCGCACTGGACTTGCCAAAAACTCGGATTGCAATCTATTCAACTCAACTTAATCAACAACTTACTACTTAACTCGCGTTTGCCGTTCAAACGACAATAACAACTAAACTCGCTGATGTCGCAAGTTAACTCGCTACTGTACTTATTGAAGTGTAAATCGCGCTTTAAATCCTCCAGGATATTTAACATCACACACACATCCTGAAAAAAGTTCCCGATGCCGAATAACAAATAATATTGGAAAATTTTTCGTAGTGTCATAAACAATTGAAAGTTTGTCAGTTTTGTTATTTATATTACGAGTGATCTGATCTATGCTTGTACTAGATAAAAGATAGTTTGTATTGAATTCAATTGTTTTTTGATATAATTACCTTTATACCGAAATTATTCATGCTAGGCCCAGTGTGGGATTGATAGCCAACGCGGTTGTCGCTGCGGGTGCAGCTAACTATTAATATGTATAAAATAATCATCTAATGTTGACCAGCTTGATCATAACATAAGTTAACATAACACCACATAGAAATTATGAAAGTCACAATGTTAAAATCCAAATTTAATACAATTAAAAACATATTATTATGATATCATAGATAGGTAGATATCCAAATTAAAATCGCATTAGAATTGAACACTAATATGTCATTAGGTCCTTACAATCAAATCGGTACAATGATTTTAGCGAAGTTAATAATATCAAATCAGTACAGGTAATTATTAGAATATCTATGAATTATTGAACCGATGAGAACCTCTGTTGGTGATACCAAACCTTTAAACAAGAAAAAGCCTTTAAAATAAAGTTCTAAAACGTGTTAAATAGTTATAAACGAAAGTTAAAACCTGACTCATGAAAATCACGCTTTAAAAGTAAACACGAAAATATTCTCATCTGAAATTGTCATGAACAAACTATTTGATATGTATCGTATAATCTTACGTGTAATAAATATTTTATTGTATTTTATTCATATGCATAGTGGTGTTCAGGGGCTAACCGTGGTATGGTATCTACAGTAATAAAACAATACATTCTGCAAAGTAGCAGAACACATACGGTCAAAACATAACGCTCCCTTTTGCTTTGCTGTAGACGCGTGATTAAAGCTAGAGTTTGGCAAGGTTCAACACTGAGATCCTTCCTGTTTAGGTTTGTTGTAGATATATATATAATAACCTTATATTAAATAAACCTTCAATCCATTCAAAAACCTTCATTCACTCTGACTGACCACAACATCGTTCGCGTAGTAGGCTCGCCACAACCTCCCATATTTTCTTATTCTGCTTATGTAAGAAAGAAGTATAAGAAAACCAAGAACGGTTCGAAAAACCGATGTGATTTTGCACAGACTATTCCCGTGCGGAAAATTATATGAAGCGGCAAGATTTTTTCCGGAATAAAATATCTAGCCTTTCAACTAGATAGTATCTAGTTGAAAGGAAATAAAATGAATGAAATTAGCAAAGCCGTTCTCAAGTTATAGCGTGACCAGGAGAAATAGGGGTTAATATATATATGGGTAGATCAACTTTTTTTTGTCCTATTCTGAAAAGTTTTCAAATAAAATTTTCTATTTCTTTTAAGGGTGTCAAGTATATTACCATGTTGATAGTTTATCTAACTTTATGATCCTGCTACGAGCAGCACACTTTTGTTATTTTTATCTAGAGTTTTAACCAAAAATATACAAAAGAAGCAAAAATCTTTCCCTTGGACAACTAAATATAATAATTGTTAGATTCTCAAACTATAGCCAAGAGTGCACACTAAGATATGTGTTGTGTTACGGATTAAATTATGTTTATTATTAATATTTATATATTGTGTCATCACTAATTAATCTCCATTTATTGAGCAATGTATAGTCTCTTGGACAACTCTTGGTCTGAAAGTAATCTGAAAGTAAATTAAAAAAACGAATAAACAGAACTAAACATACTTAATAACGAAGAGAAATTATATCCCTCCGTTAAAATAATGTAGTTAATTTAGATTTGGCTATTTCTTTTTCATGCAACAGATAAATTAAAATGTACTTTCCCAAAATCTGGGGACAACCTGGTTGTACAAGGGAAGGTCTCTTGGACAACCAAGTTGCCCCCAGATTTTGATTATTTCGTGCTCAAGAGCTATACCTCTTTTTAAAACGTATTATTGCTCATATCAATAGTAATATTAATAATAAAATATTATTGTAGTTAAATTAAAAATTCTTTACTATTACTTTTCTAAAACCGACTAAGAAATCGTTTTTTTATGAGTACTATACAATAATATAATCAAATTAAACAAAAACTCAACTTCTGAGAGAAAAAATAAAATTAGAACAGATGTCCCCTTCATTAAGGCACTGATATTAAACACAGTCTTTAAAATGCACGAGGTTGAACCAATAAAGATATTTAAAATAAAATACATGTGGCACAAAAATCTAGTGACAGTAGAAAAATAAAACTTATCTAGATGCAGTAAGTATGAGGAAATAATACTGTTTGTATTGTTTTCTCGGTAGAGAGAGTAGTAGTGTAGAGAGAGAAAAAATCTAAATAACAGTATTAAATACAAATTATTCTATTTTCATATTCTCATATAAAAATTAAAAACAGATATCTACTATCATAATTCTCTTTTTAAAACGAATCAGTCCAAATCCTCTTAATCGTATTTATACCACAACTTGCTATAAAGTCCAATAAAAGTAAAAATTAATACAAGATAATGTTCTATCATATGGTACTTATTCTAAACATAGTCTTGCATAGTTAAATTAAGCATTCAAAATCATCTTCATTTAAATTATTTCACAAATGGCACCAAAATCCAATAAAAAGTAAAACTTAAACAATTTATCTTCTATCAATAGGCACTTATTCGAAACATAGTCTTGCAAAGTAAAACTAAGCAGTTAAAATCCACTTCATCTAAATTATATCATTACTGGTTCAAAAGTTTGATAAAAAGTAGAAATTAAAACAAGACAATTATGTTCTATCATATAACACTTATTTTAAACAGTCTTGCAAAGTAAAACTATCACCCAAAAAACTCTTCATCTAAATTATATCACAACTGACTCCAAAGTCCAATAAAAAGGAAATTAATTCTGCCTTTCACAGATGCAGCATAATAATATAACCATTTATTTTGCAAAAACGTCTACATTGGATGAGAATTTGTAATATACTTCACCTCTTTTGTACTCAATACCTGGATTTGGGAGATTTTTTATGATGTCATCATTAGTAATGTACGAGTTGATGTTTTGGTCAAGGACAAACAGTTTTGCATGTTTGACTGTTTTGAGGAAAGTAACTTTAATCTCCCCATCATCTCCGATATCACTTTCAGCAACACAAACATACTTATAAAATTTGCCTTTGGCCCCATAAACTTTAACTAATAAGTAATCTCTAGGTCCTGGTAGATTATTATTTTTTTGCCCCGATGAAGACGGCTGCTAGCTATTATGTTCAGGTTCAGGTCCAGTAAAGAAAGTGTTTCGAACTGTATTATAGCAGTTATGTTCAAAGGAAGATTTATTACATTCGTCGATTTCGTTATCGGAAGTGTCCGAAGAATCATACACATAGGTAGTTGTAGAATTTTTCTAATCGTGGGGTTCGTAAATCATTAAAAGATATGTCTTTCTCATTTGATGCTGTAAGCATGTTACTCAATGGCAAATTTTCGTCGCTAGTATATTCATGGTATGCAACTTTTTGAGCGACTTTCTTTTTTTGGGCGGGATGGTGTTGAATATTATTAGATTTAAGCATTCACAGAATCCACGTTGGCAAAAACAGCTTAAATTTCTATATCGTATCTTGCCACGAGTCTTCGAAAACACATGATGTACATGAACTGTTCCCACAAGAGGGACAATATTTTTTGGTATTGCTTTCTGGATTATGTAAATTTCGTCTTTGTGTACAAAGAACAATTTTACTTTGCTTTTCCCTTCTAAAGCATTATAAAAATCTGTTGCGTTGGTTATGTCCATTCCAGTAGCGACCATATTATCTGCAGCTCGTTTCAAATAGCCTCCTATACCATTAGCTGGGCCCTTTGCATGTCCTGCTTCGAATAAAGACCAGGTACATTCTTTAAACCCATAATCAAACATCTTCGTGCAAGCAAAAAAAACAAACTTTTTGCCTGTATGTGGAAAACGGGCCATCAGAAAAGATATGTGACAATTTATGGCTGCATAATTCGTCAGTATATTTGTTAAAATTGGGTGCAAGTGCGCTCATATGGCAGCTGGTTGGTGTATATTACAGGGAGAAACGGTGCAAATGACATGGCTTTATGATTGTTTTCTCCATTACTCACATATACGACACCTGTATGGAGTGTCACCTGCTGCCGCGATCCTCCAAAATGATAGGTCTGAATTTCCTGTGTACATTTAGCACTATGATTTTCGCTAAAGTCTACCAAGACCACTGCTTCATTTGGTTGAATGTTGTCCACGCTTCGGCGAAAACTCTTGTATTGGTTCTTCAAGTAAAACACGTGTTTTTTTAGGATAATTAAATCTGTTTCATAATTCGTAATAAGATTTGTTATAGTATTTTCTTTATATTTTTTACAGCCCTTATCTTTTTACCATTTTTACGTTTTTTAAGGCTTTAGCCTTGTATGCTGCGTTCGTATGTATCTTGCAAAGACAAATTTGTCCCCATTTCGTTAGGTTAGCACTAAAACTAAAAAATCGCACACAAATATAAATTTCAAGCTTAATATCAGTTCATAAAAGTTGCTTTAAAGTGCGCGGAATAAGTAGGGTGCTAAATAGGTAACCTTGTTTTTAAATCATTTATATTCTGCTATTAAGACTGTTTTAGGGCTGGTGGTTGGTTATATACTTGATATTAAAATGAAACTGATATCAAAAGCGGAAAAATATAGTGTTTTTCCACTGGACAACTTATACAGTCTCTTGGGCAACCGTTTTAGTTGTCCAAGTGATAGTTGTCCACAGGACATTTTACATGTTTTATAAATTTTAGCACTAATATATTACAGTAATATACTTGTTTTTACCATTAAAATCAACTTAAGATGAGCCCAAAACTATGACAATAAAATAAATAATTAAAGGTTTAAAACTTACGATATTGGCGCGGTGTTTCAGCGGACACACAATAAACACACAACCGGACCGTGAGCTGACTTTGGCAGACAAACTCAAAATTTCTCCGAAAATAAAAATGGCGATTTATCTGTTGCGTTTGTTAAATTAAATTACTTAGTGCCTAGATAATTGTAATGCCATCTGTGTGAAAATGCTAGAAGTTATTAGCGGATGTCTGATAGACCTAATATACGCAAGAAGTTTGGGGGACAGTGAGATAATTCTAAATATCACCAATAGAGGACACAAAAAAAATTATTACTAACACTTTATAGAACCATGCAATAAAGCAGAAAAATTAAGATAATTTTGTTTTTATGTGGTCACACATTTTTTTTACAGTGTGTCTAGTTAAATACACGAGTATGGCTCGGGGACAGAGAGTTCTGCTATGAAATTATACTTTGCGTCCATCAGACAACCACCAAAATTTAAATAAAATTTGGGTTCTTGTTCCAAAACATTGTATTTATTGAATTATCACGACATTAGTACCTAAGCAAACATTCATTTTATGAAGAAACAACTTCACTTTTCAAGAAAATGATACATAAACAGTTAGGACAGGGGTCGGACAAAAAAAAGTTGATCAACCCATATATACTCTGATAGATTTTGATTATCAATCGGAATCTCAGAAACGGCTTCAGCAATTTTCATGAATAAGAAAATGAATTTGGTATGCAGGGGGTTTCGGAGGCGATAAATTACTCTAGATGGGTTCCATTTTTAGAAAATGTTGTTTTATTTTCTGCAGGGTTCGAAAATATCCGATATTTTGATATTTATAATAATTTATGATATATATCCGATATATTAAAAAAAATTATATACGAGTATATCCATTTTGCATGACAGCGGTATTATTAATTTTTTGTATTATTTATGTTTGCTTTTCTGATTTTATATATCCAAAATAAATAAAACATATTATGTGTTTTTTTTTTAAGGAGATACATAAAATCAGAAAAATTTACTCAATAACATAAAACCTTCTTATAAATCATAATGAAAAAACAAATCAAAAATATATAATCGTATAAATTCTAATTAATCAATGGCTTCATTAATTTCCTTAATTTTTCGTCATAATTTTCATTTCATTTATTCCTCTTAGAATTCTTCAAGCCTGAAAAAGGCCTATTGGATTTTGACAAATGAGGCATCATGGGATTCATCTCAGCCATGTGAGCGACCCAATGATCATACCTACAATAATATGGCAGCTGAAAGTCACTACAATTAAAGATATATTTAATATTGATTGTTCAAATACCATTCGAAAATAGTGTGACCTGTATGAACAAGTAATAAGAAAAAATTGTAAAAATAATTGCCGCTCTAAATTATCAACATAATTTATGTCACCGTCGTTCAGGACCCATACCTCCCCATAAAAGTTTGGATGTCACCCGGAGCGTCGACACTGCATTGGTCAATACGAGATATTCGGTCTTTAGTCTCTTTCGCCCATTTTTTCTTTATATTTTCGCAGTCAGTTCTTTGTGTTTAGGGTTCCATACACCAAAAGGAACCCTTTTAGGATCACTTTGTTGTCCGTCTGTCTGTTAAGGCCGTTTTTCTCAGGAACGCATAGAGGTGCAGGTTGAAATTTATATCTAATACTCGGCTCTACAGTCTCTTTCAGCAAAATCAAACTTGTTAGTCAACGCGATCAAAGAGCATTAGATTTCACAAGGGAATCATAACCTATGGGGTACTTCTCGTTGACCTAGAATCATGAAAAAATTTGGCAAGAAGCAATGTCTTACAGAACATTATAACAAAAAAGAGGAACGCCGTAAATACCTATAACAAAATAAGTGAATTAATTTATTAATTTATTTTAATAAATTACTACAACGAACTTTTTATTTGCGGTTGATGAAATAATCTTGTCTAGTTAGGACGGCAAAGTTAAGTTTGTTCTTTAACCTACTCGTAGTTTGTCTTTTAATTAGAGAAATAATGGTACACTTTCATAATGTACCTACGGGAACCCTCGGTACGTGAGTCCATCTCGCACTTGGCCGGTTTTTTTCTTATATTTTTCTATTGGTTTACAACATACAATAGTATTATACAATCAGCTGGTCCAGAACAAATAAAAACTTCTGTTTACTATACCAACAAATACAGTCGATGACTAAGAAGACATCATTCTAATTTTGTATCACGATTCCAATTTACCTTTTAAATCGGATCATAAACAAACATATTATGCAATTTTCAAGATTAACTTCTGTGGCATAAATACCTACCATATTAAGCAAATGCGTAAATTACAGTAAGCAACTGGCGAAGTGGCTATTAGTGTATAGCTGATTGTTCCAGCCTGCCTCGACCTAGCCTGGATTCTCTTAATGGATCCAATGCAGAAGTGCCTAGGTCATGGCTAAGAATGTATTGGATCTGCAAATGCATCTAAATGCAATGCAATGCAACCAGTTATGAACTCGCGACAGTTTTACGAAGTTGCTATGATAATTGATACTTGAGTTAAGACTAGTTTTGTCTGCGACTTGTCGTGTCGTTAATAATGAATACGTGATAATGTTCATCCAAAAAACTATCATGATTCCATACGTCTGCTCTATGTAGGTTATATGTTAATATGTATAAATATGTTAATTGAATTAAAACATATCGTACGTTGTCTGGAAAGATTTGAATACATAAAGCGCTACAGCGACCCGCCCCGGCACTAGCACGATTTAATTTACAAAAAATATGTGAAAATGTAATTGTAACGTCAAAATAACAGCTTTTTACTAAATGCATATGAAAGGATATAACTATATACGATACAAAACAACTGTTTTTAAATTTCAGCCTGTCTGTCTTTTCAAGCTAATTTTTAAACGGAACTGGGCCATTAGCTCACGTTATAACTAGTCAATTAGAATAACAAGTGCAATTTGAAAATTTTAATACCGACTTCCATTCTATTACTTTAGTAAAAATCAGTTATTCTAGTGTAACTCAAAAACTACTATCGAATTTGATGAAATTTAAACGGGACCACACGGGAAGCATCAGCTTTCAAACAAAAAAAGAATTTTGTGAATCGGTCCACCCAATCGAAAGTTATGAGGTAACAAAAATAAAAATTCAGTCGAATTAGGGTTCGTCGCAAAACATTGTTAAATAACTAAATTCCAGGCCTAGTAGCAGTAGTTCGGTTGTTAGTCCGGTTGACCGCACTATTGCAACTTTTCAGTGGCAATAGTCCGGTTGCTACAAAGCACCGAACTATTACTACTCTCTAGTAGCAGTAGTTCGGTTGTTAGTCCGGTTGACCGAACTTGTGCAACTTTTCAGTGGCAATAGTCCGGTTGATACAAAGCACCGAACTATTGATACTCTCTCTAGTAGCAGTAGTTGGGTTGTTAGTCCGGTTGTCTAGTGAAAAAGATAAAATAGAAAATAATAGATAGAATAGTAAACGATCTAAACTTGCCTTCTGAAAAAAAATCATGTTAAGTAAACTCCAATGTTGAAACAATGAGCAATTGAGGAATAATATACAATTCTAGTTGAGTGTCGCATTGTAGTTGAGCCTAGGGTAATGTCGGCACTTATAAAGATAAGTAATCTGGTATCGCCCGGTTTAGATAATACCTGAAGAAAAATTATTTCGAAGCATAAAGCAACGCAATCAATGCAAGAGGTAAACTAATAAACTCAGTTTATTATACGGACCCATATAACTTGTTGTGAATTTTGAGACTTCGCCAGGACATGTCTTTAGTTTATTACATCTTTATTTTATTTCTAAAGTCTTTTTATTTGCCGTATTCAGTGTAGGTACTATGCTTGATAGCAATGCAGTGTAGGTCTGAACGGCTGTAACACTACAACACGTACTGAAAGATGACAAAGCTCTTATACAAAGTTGTTCTCTTTACCTGTTCATTATAAAATACAAGAAAACTATGTACCTACAATCATTATATTCGTTTTCTTTACATGCAAAAATTGAGAAGGCAGAGCTTAGATCGTGCACTATTCTATTCTGTCTTCTATTTTTTTATTTATCTTTTACACTAGACAACCGGACTAATAACCGAACAACTGCTACTAGAAAGTATCAATAGTTCGGTGCTTTTTATCAACCGGACTATTGCTACTGAAAAGTTACACTAGTTCGGTCAACCGGACTAACAACCGAACTACTGCTACTAAAGAGTAGTAATAGTTCGGTGCTTTGCACCCACCGGACTATTGCCACTAAAAAGTTGCAATAGTTCGGTCAACCGGACTAACAACCGAACTACTGCTACTAGACCAAATTCCACACGGAATAAGTCGCAGAGGTAACAAGTAGACAGCTAGTCTCATGATAGAAAACATTTTCAATGTTCCTTACCTAGGTAAGTATATTGTAGATACAATTTTTTTCAGTTATCGTCTTGAAGGGAAGTGTTGTGATTGCTCGATCGATAAAATCGAACTAATCGTTATTAAAAGCCAGGTAGGTACTATGTACAGTGCCTAAAGACGAAAGTTTTTAATCAGTGTGTCCTACCCGTCATGACCTATATACCCTAGCATTAAGGTAGCTCAGCGAGCTACCTAATGCTATTAAAGCTATGGAGAGAGCTATGCTCGGGGTTTCTCTGAAGGATAAGATTCTTAATGAAGTTATCCGACAGAGAACCAAACTAGTCAACATTTGGGCTGGCCACGAAGAACCGATAACCGCTGGAGTAGACGAGTGAGTTCTTGAGTGGAGACCACGTTTAGGCAAACGTAGTATAGGACGCCCTGCGGCCAGGTGGAGAGACGATTTGCGGAAGGCGGCTGGCAGTAACTAGATGCAGAGAGCTGAATACCGACCCTGTAGCATATTTTAGGAGAGGCCTATGTCCAGCAGTGGGCGAATGTGGGCTGATGATGAGGTACTAGGAACTTCTTTTATCGCGGTTAAAAGCAGCCTATGTCTTTGTAACCACTTTCACCCCGCTCAACCGATACAGAGTTGAGAGGTACCTACCTACAAGACAACGCGAGCATAGCCGTGGGCTAAACAAGCCAGGATAGAAATGTCTAACCTTTATCATTCAGGGATAACGTATAGCTTCCTGTTAGTGAATGCACTGTCAGATTGGTACGAGTAGTTCCGTAGATTATCTCCTACACTTAAACTCAACGAACCAAACGAAAGACAACAGTGCTTTGGAATCCAAATTCCAATTTAGATTTGGACATTTTATAATTTATTTGGTGTACACGTAGATACAGATTTCGAATTTACACTAATTGTGGTTACTACTATTTTCAAAGTGTTTTACAACTATCTACAACTAAATAAAAGCTCTTAGATAATGTTCCTCCTAGCGGCCCCTCAAAGAAAATATTTTATTTACAGCCAAAACTCATATCCGATGCGGGCTACCCTTCAGAAAAACATCGAGTCACAACTTCCGATGGATACATCCTCCAGATGCACAGAATCCCTGCCGGTAGACGGACGGGTAAAAGGGCTTTAGGAGCAAAGGGGAAGAAGGCTGTGTTTGTGTTGCACGGATTACTGGGAAGTAGTGGTGACTTCGTGATTATGGGGCCGGAGAGGAGCCTTGGTAAGACTACTTTCATACACTTTCAGGGTATAATTTACTTCTCCGGAGGCATTTTTAGTATTAGCTTATGGCGTTCCAAATGTTGGGGTACGCACGAATCATCCTTTCAGAGAAAGGAGTATGAGCCAAAATCCAAAACGCAGCGATTATTGTCTTAAGAAAGCAACCGTGATCCACGACTTCACGTGCTCTCCGGCAAGGCAAGAAAGCGGTCTCCCATACATGTAGTGACAGTAGCAAGTTTTACTGTACAGTTATTTATTTATTTATTTATTTCGGTAATTCAACAGCGTTTACAATTAACATGTACACTTAATATAAAAACTTAAAATATGGCCAAAACAGAATTACTCAAATTAAAAACAATTTACAGAAAAGTAATAATAATACGACAAAATATGTATAAAGGACAAAGATAAGATACAGGCACAGATCCTATTACAATTACAGTGAGAATAGCAAGAATAGCAGGTATGTTTGTGAGTTATGTGTGTGTGTGTGTGCGTGAGAGAGGGTGTGTGTAAAAATATTAATCGCAATGAAGCAGTCTTATTTGTTTTTTTAATGATGATTTTGAGGAAAAAAATAAATCCAGGCTAGAAAAATGTTTATTGTAGGTTCTAGCGGCGCGACATAACACCGAATTCTGAGCATAATTAGTGCTGACTAGTGGGACGTCCAATAACTGCGTATGTCGAGTACGCCGAGGTGGTACCTGAAAGCTAGACTTGATAGAAGTTCGGAGCAGTCAATTTTGCTGGTTAATATATCGTGCAATAGTATAATGTCATACTGCTTACGTCTTTGTTCTAGAGATTCCATGTTAAAGTGCTTACATGCTTTAGAATAGGTCTCAAAAGATCTATAGTTCTTATAACTCAAAAATTTTATAAACTGTTTTTGTAGTGATTCAATTCTTTGAATGTGCACTATATAACTTGGGGACCAGATGCTACAACCATACTCCAATATACTTCGCACGTAAGTAAAGTACAATACTTTGATGCATTCAATGCTGTTAAAAGTGTTACATACTCGTTTTATGAATCCAAGTTGTTTATAAGCTTTGTTAATAATGGTGTCTATGTGCTCAACCAGTGTCAATTTTGAGTCTAATATTATGCCAAGATCTCTCACGGAGTTTACTTTATTTATAGGAGTTTCATTGATTTGATAGGTATATCTTATAGGGTTAATTTTTCGAGTAAAAGATATCTGCAAACATTTTTCAGTGTTAACAGTAATCCTATTCATCAAATAGAAACGACTCAGATTATTTAAGTCTTCTTGAATTTTTAGACAGTCATCGATGTTTTTGACTTTTAAGAAGACTTTTTTATCATCGGCGAACATAATGAACTTTGAGTTTTGAAAATAGTTTCCTACATCAAAAAGATATGCGTTGTATAAAAGAGGACCCATGGTTGAACCTTGCGGTACTCCAGAGCTAATGGTGATGTAATCACTACACGCACTCCCGATTATAACAGCTTGCCGCCTCATTGAAATGTATGAACTTAACCATCTATGAAGGTCACCACGTATTCCCAAGGCATACAACTTGTGGAGCAGGATGATGTGATCAACTTTATCGAATGCTTTTTCAAAATCAGTATAAACTGCATCAACCTGCTCCCCACGGCATCGATGGTGGGGACCCCACCATCGATGGTGGGGACCCCACCATCGATGCAACGGAACACGTAGTTAGTAAAAACTGTAAGGTTGGTTACAGTTGAACGCTTTTTCATGAAGCCATGCTGTTCTTCTGGGATAGATTTAAAAATTGTCGCACCTTTTGTTTGATAGACAGCTTTTTCAAAAATTTTGCTGAATACATTAAGAATTGAAATCGGGCGGTAGTGTTCAATGCGGCTACGTGAACCACTCTTATGAATCGGGATTATTCGTGCTTCCTTCCATTTCTCAGGGAATATACCAAATTTGTTTACTGATAATATAAAAACTATAATATAAAACAGTTCTAAATATATTTAGCTATACGTTACGAATGCTTCGTTCGTCATGTTTTCTTCATTACTGTCTAACTGCTCTCCACGACACTGCCACTTTTCCATGATAAAATGTAGCTTATGTGAGTATCTATGTATGTGTGTGCCCATTCCAACACCATCTACCTAATGTTACTATTTCAGCAAAATCAGTTCAATAGTGACAAACATAGATCTGTTCATCCTACACACACACACACACATATATTGAATACGAGCATAAAGTGTAGTGCCAGTTTGTGCAAATACGAGAAGAGAATCATTTATAAAATAATACCTACCGCCTAACCTAACGTACCATAGTTCGTAACAACAAATGCTATGGTAGGTATAGGTCTTAGATTAATGATTGGTGTCGCTCTCGAAGCGCGCGAAGACCTATCCTTAATCTAAGGTATACCTAGGTATACTATTATTTATATATTCACAGAAGTTTCATACAGAAGACAAAAAGTTTATTTGTCAACTGTTGTGGTTTGGTTTATGCGTCGGAGTTAATAAAACTACTGCCTCATTTTGCCAATAGATTTTCACACTTTTCCGTTTTTGTATCGAGAATCACAAACTAAGAAAAAACTCTTTGTCGTCGTACGTGAGCATATATACGCACCTAACTAAAATAAATATTGATTTTATGCTGTTAATGCGTTAATAACAAAGCTGGTTATGACTTAAGCCTACGACATACACCGAATATCCATAAAATGTGTTCAACTCCCTTTATGATTGTAATGTATGCATATATATATATGTATGGGTTTCAGGGTATCTCCTAGCAGACGCTGGTTACGATGTCTGGTTGGGAAATCTACGAGGAACCATATACTCAGCACACCAGAACTTAACTAGAAGGGATCCAGAGTTTTGGGAATACAGGTAGTTATGCATAATAATACTGTCCAACCGCCTATGAGGAAGGATAGCCGTTTCTATGATCAACTTTTGTTGAACACAGTCTAGTAATATTGTCAGATCTAGTATAAGTATGGTGACTGAGTAGGCAAATTGAAAAATAGATTTGGAAACTTTTATTTCGCTTTGCTGTAACGGGTGGGCGGTGCCAGTTTGCATATATTTCACGCGCCTACAACAAACCATGGTTATGTTTTTATACACGTAATTTGTATAATAACAAAAAAAAACAGCACTATATGCTGCTGTTACTTAATACATACATGGGAAGAATATTTAAAACTACTTTAAAAAAAAAAATCCCATATTATCATCAATATTTGGTCAAACGTCTAGATTGATTCACACCTACAAATTTTATTCTAGGCATTTCCACTATTCATTAAGATATACTACATGCGCGCGGTTTATGCATGAAACTTAACACCCCTACATAGAAATGTATCATTCATAATCATAACATTCGGCAAACTCGCGTCCTAGCCCGTTAGTACATATTATTATTCATTCTGTGCGCTCGGGCATTCTCGCAAGACCTGGCCACCGGACCAACCCCGCACCCTCCGCCCTGCCACCGTGCGGCCTTTGTATCTTCCGAAAACGAACGAACGAAAGCGGGTGTAAGAAAGAGTAAGAGATATTTTTTCACTGACGCGAATCATGTGTTTTCATTAATAAGTTGTACATAGGCATGTAGTATTTTTGTTAAGATGGTGTCCATACTTTTAGATGGAATTTTCGAAAACTTTAACAATTAATAATTATTTCACTGTGAAGTAATAAAAAAATTTGACTACATATCTACAATGTATTAACACTTTTGTACCGCCCATTTTAATTTTTTTGGTAATTATACAAAATTACGTGTATATACTATTAAATGACAAGATTCTATTAATTCACAATGCTAAAACACAGCTTCTATAGTGTGAAGGATTATAATTGGATAGAATACGTAACCATACATGACATTAAATTAAAATTCTTATATTGTATTAAATTATCAATTGAAAACTATAATTATTTGCATGCCTGCGCGCAGGCAGGATTATTTTCTACCGACTTCCAAAAAGGAGGAGGTACTCAATTCGACATTATATTTTTTTTATGTAAACTATTTTTTTGTTTGAAAGGTGGTGCTTCCCGTGTGGTCCTATTTAATGTCATCAAATTCGGTCCAGTACTTTTTGAGCTACACTCCAATAACTGAATAGAATGGAAGTCGGTATTACATTTTTAAAATTGTACATGTTTTATATTAACAGTAGTATTTATAAACAAGCAAAAGTAATTACTTAATGAAAAGTAATTACTTATGCAACGATTTTAATTGTATAGACTAGAATTTTGTCTGAAGTTAAAACTATCAAAGGCTAGAATTATTAGCCGAGTAATTTACTTACGTGTTTACTTACTTACGAGAGAGTTACTATTTCCTTGGCTTAAGCAATGAGAACACGTCAATTGTTTGTTCTCATTGCAAATGTGCCGTATAAAAATTACATTCGCACACAATTCTCAACTGTGAAGGATCAATTATGCTGTAAAAATTTTGAGTGGCATTGCAATGCGGTCGTGACCCTGACATATTGGTTTTCAGTTTCATTCGCCCCGTAAGTTCACTTGCTATAATGCCCTTCACACCCTACCCAAGTAATGCTTGAACACTAATCGCTGAATATCTGAAACCAATTAAGACAGTCTCATGCACAAGAGACCTACCACTCAGTATGTCAGGTTTCCTCGACTCTTACGTATCGCTCCCTAACGTGGCAGAGGAAATTGCCTCACTCCGCCCTTCACGGAGTGAGGCAATTAATCAGATGTTCATTTTATAGTATAGACGAGCACGGCAAGTACGACCTCCCCGCAATGATCGACAAGGTCCTGAACGTAACTGGCCTGCAGAAAGTGCTATTCGTCGGGTACTCTATGGGGACCACTACATTCTTCACAATGATAGCACATAGACCGGAATACAATGACAAGGTACATATCATATAACTAATCGCTTTCCTTTAGAACCCGTTGGAATCTAGGGACCGTAATATCGTCACACATACTGGAGGTATATGATGACGTAAAGGGGCGACATGCGTCAACGTTCACTAAAAGAAACTCTCTTTACGAAGAACTCGGGGTTAGCGAGAGGCGAGAGGAGAAAACGTGTGTCATGACTGAATTAAGCTATGGTAGGATTTTTCGTCGGTTTTTTTCTTAATATAATAGTGTTTGACTATACTTTCTCACTTGATGGTTATGATGCGGTCGAAGGTGGTATGGTATCACACTACACATAAAATGGCGATTGGCTCTTAAGGACAGCTGCTGCATATCCGTAAAAACGAAACAAACAAAACACCCACCCGTTGGCATGATCACATTTTTTGATTTTGTTAACTTTAATGACCAGTTATGGATATTAACTGGAACGCTGGGAACACACTGTTAGGTGCAGGCGAGTTACCAGACAGCCCTACCACTATGCTGAGAAATGATGTTACCTTCGAAGCTCGAGTCCGAGGTAGGGATAATCTAGCAGCCGTCGGATTGGCGGCCGACCTCTTCTGGGCACGATTCCACTAAATACATTGCAATAGAACCGTAACTGATCGGTGACTTTTATACGTTTTTCTTATTTTGCTATTGAAAAACAGTCCAGCTGTAGTTACGTTTCTGTTGACGCCATCGATCGATCAATACTTTATATGCTGCTAACTTGATAAATCATAAACGCGACACTAACTCACATTCGTAGTAACGTTTAAAGGTTGACTCACGCTAGACCATGTCGGGCCCGAGCAGTGTCGGCCGTAACACGTTCACCGAGCCGGCTCCGTGCCTGTAATTACAAAGACGGGCCTCAACCGAGCAATTACCGGTGGACCGTGTTGCAGTATACTCGTTCGAGCAAAAATTTTGACGAACTGGACTGGAATTAGTGGCAATAACGATCGCTCTGGATGATGAAGAATCTGAGAAATCTTCCACTATAAGGACATGGAGTGTGCATCCACGTTGGAGAGCGACAAAAGAATGGAGAATTTGCGAATCTTTGTAAAGATCTACTTAGTTATGTACTCCAACTCGGCTGGGCAGCGTTCCGGAAACTTCGCGAAGTCTTCTCGTCAAAAATACCCCAGTGCCTCAAGACAAGAGTCTTGAGCAATGTGTGTTACCAGTGATGACTTATGGTATGGCACTGAAACGTGGTCTCTTACTATGGTCCTCATAAGTAAGCCCAAAGTTTCTCTACGTGATCGAATCAGAAATGAGGAGATCCGTAGAAGAACGAAACTCACCGACATAGCCCAGAAGATTACCCAGTTAAAGTGGCAGTAGACAGGGCACATAGAACGCAGAACAGATGGCCGATGGGGCCAGAGGGTTCTGGAATGGAGACCACGGACCGGCAAGCGCAGCGTAGGTCGTACACTGTAACGGTGGACAGAAGACCTGATAAAGGTCGCAGGACGACGTTGGATTCAGGCCGCTTCCAACCGGTCCTTTTGGAAAATTATAGGGGCAAATATGTTCAGCAGTGAACGTCCTTAAGTTATGAATACAAATATACGACTTTAAAATTACTAAATAATCTTTTGACAATTTATACATGGAAATTAAACATGATTTGACCAAATGCAGTAGATACCTACAAAGTTTCAGATTCCTATTTCATCCAAATATCGATTAACTCTTACCCTCAGGTATGTCTCTTTAAACACTTTTTTTATTTGCGATAGTAAGTACAGTCGACGGCAAGTCCCCGGTAACACTTGAACCGACGATATCACTTCTGGCACACATTACTACGACTGCTCGGGTACAGCTCGGCGGCACTGTATTCATGCAACGGGCCTACGGCCGAGCCGAGCGGGGACCGAGTTGTTTCCGAGCGTTGTCCGTTGCTCGGCCATCATTCGGTTGCCGCTCGGTATAGCGTGAGTGTGACCATACAAAATAAATGTACCTAATACGAGTATAAGTTGACCGTGCTACGGCCGGAACCGACACGGTCTAGCGTGAGTCCTCCTTTACGTATAATAAAATACATATTCGTGTTTGAGATGACGTTACTTTCCTTTTTTTGTCCTGGTTTGTGGCTATATTCTTGTTTGTTGTTAGATATATTTATTTTTTGTGTTAATTTTGTAGTCACAAATAAACTTTATTTTCTTTCTTCTTTCTTTTCTTTCAATGTGTCTATAGAAATAGTAGAATGGATTTTTGGGCAATTATCGAGCGAAATCCGAAGTCGAATTGCAGTTGCAGCGGGATAGATTGTTGAACGTTGTGAAATGGTAGAATTAGCCTCCTGGGCTATGATCGCTTCAAAATCCATGAATCGCATAACTAAAAGTGAGCAAATAATAAAGAATATAATATGATGCCCAACAGAGGTCAAATAAACTTCTAATGTCATACCTTCCTAATTAAATAACTTTTTTTTATTGTAGGTCGTGGCCTACGTAGCCATGGCTCCGGCTGTCTATTTAGACAATATAAGGACCACGGCGACTTTTTTGTTGAAGACAATCAATGTGCCGGTAAGTCCATACTTTATTTCTACCAATCTACCTATACATTAGTTTATTTTTTCTAGAAATATACAAATATCAAACAAATATATTTAGATTCCCCATGTCTACATCACTATTGACCATCGAGCACAGATATAAAATAAACGCTCGTGTAGATGCATAACATGTGTCTAAGGCCGGTATTAAAAAAAAGACGCTGAATTGTTAATCTCGACTTGAGTGGAGATTTACAGTAAATGCCTTATAACATACAAAGTTTACTCATATCTGTACCCTTGATCCGCTACTGAGCGCACTTCTGGAAAGCGGGCCTAAGAGTATTTGGTTGAGTGTGTTGCTAACTCTGCATACTGCATGCATTTTATGCGAGGGCAGGGCGGTGCACATAGCATCACTGTGTCTAGCGGAAGTGTTACTAAACATTTTCTTTTAAATATAATATGAATAAAAAATAATATGAATCTCCGCAAAATAACGCCAGAATCAATGTATATAATATATAATGACTATGTAATGTACTTGATTTGCCTGTTCCAGAAAACTATGCGTGAAAGAGGCCTCCTTTCGTTTACCTTAAGGCCAGAGATTCTAGAGTTCATCTTCGGTAGCATGTGCACAACTCGGAATGCTAAGGAAAACTTGTGTTTGAACGTGATCTACTCGGTGATCGGCGAGGACTACGACCAGCATGATGAGGTAATGACTTGCAACAAACACAAGGTTCATATTCCAAGTGGTATACCTACCTCCTTAGTAGAAGTCCGTCTTAGTGGGTACCGCTGCAGCGCCCGATATAGTGCCTTCAACCTATTTGGTGCGAGCACAGTTGTGTCACAGAACAAGTAATAGTAGGCATATACAGAAACGTCACTCTGTAAAACTCAACTTTAGATACAAAAAAAATGCCTAATCTTACGACCGTTCATTGCACGCTAAATAGAAACTTGTCTTTAGGCACCGCTGGCTCCTAACTGTGCAATCTATAAACGAAAAACCACCCGCGGGCGGTACGCCGGCCTGCCGGTGCGTAATCCTTTTATACATGAGCGTACTTTAAGATATTGGGTATTCAAACGCTTCCATCTATCTGTACCCAACTTTCAGGTTCGCAAAACGCAGAGCAAGTCTGTACATTTTGCGAACCAGACACATTAAGTAATAGGTAATAAACAGCAAAGATTCAGCTTTCGTAAAAGAGGTTTTCTAGCCGCCATATACCGATCATATACCCCGACATAACAAGTTGCCGCACATTATTGGTTCAACTAGTACTTATACTATACTACTGCTAATACCTACTATAAATCTACGGTACTATTATATTATTATAGGCAACCTATACGGTAATTTATATGTATAATTATAGAAAATGAATTATGTATTTTTACACGATATTAATGGGTTAATTTAAATTATTAATATTAATGTTTATGAGGAAACAAAAACATAATATGCTATTTACTCACAATTATTACTTGATGATATCTGACATTACTTATTTAATTGAAGTCTATACTACCTACTCTACGAAATTACTCATCTTTACATTAATTTCTGTATAGAATTGAAACTATACCATGGATAAATATTAAAATTATTTTGAAATGGACGATTTCATTACATTGTTTATTCACGGAGACGGTAAAAGTACCATAACACAGTATTGCGAACATTACTGCTTCGTGGTAGAAATAGGTAGGTATGGTGGCTTGTACTTCCCCGTACGAAAGTTCTTATGCCCTAAAGTTGTATTGTATTCTACATACGAGTAGGTACGATATGAAAATGACGTATATTTTTCATATTAATATATGACTTTGACTATGACGCTTGCAACTTTTCAAAAAAGTTATTGTTATTGTTTATTGTTACTTTTCTTTGTCTCCCGGCCTTTATTTAAAGAAATTGTCAATATCCCAATTTGTCGTTTTTCAGGAGCTATCACAGACTGCAATGGCACGAATGCAGCCCGCGTCATGGAGGCAGCTAGAACATTTCGGAAAAATTGCTATCACAGGTATTACTATATGATCAAAGCCTAAAACTACGTAAACGAAGAAACTGGGGGGCATTCATATTAAATAGCTTCTTACAATGTATTTCAGTTTGTTACATACTTTATGTACTTATAACATGAACACATGTCATATAGAATAGGTGACATGAGCGCTTAGCTGAAGATAACTCAACGTTAATTTATGCACTAATAAAATAATGTTCATTTAAATGTATGTTTCTTAATAACAATGATGTTTAACCGTCGAAGGAGTTTTATACTCATAGTAAAATATAATGATGTCGAGAACATTGTTGACTCACTATAATTTAATTATATTTGAAAAAAACATCGATATCAGGTTCTTTTAATCATGCTTTAAAACCGGCTAGGACTCGCGTAATATTTACCGGAAATATTCTCCGACCAGTTTCGAACTTCTAATAAGTTCGAAACTGGCCTTACGCGAGTCCTAGCCGGTTTTAAAGCGTAATTATGAACATAACTCGCGATTTTTTTCTTTTAATCACTTATTTTAATAATTATTTTTCCATATCACTTATAAAGTATTGTTTTTACTACATTGCAGTTTTTAAAATACATTTAATTTTCTTATTTAATTAAGTTCTGTCTACATTTTGCCATTTCATTTTGTCTACACACGATGCTTCAATGCTTTAAATAGACCATGTTATAAAAACGCTCAAAGTTAATTAAGTTTTTAACACTTGACGACCAGTGCTGATGTGTTCGAAAGTGATGGCATAAAAGACCTAAGGCCGTAGCTATAATGATTTATAAATAAGTATTCGTAACGTAAGCAATTGAAAAAGTCGCTGCTGTTCGTCGTACGGATTGTAAGTTATCTGTGCCACATTTGTACTAGATACACGATAGTTTGCAGTAAATTCAATTGATTCACGTTAACGATTACTTTAACTATTATAAAGATTTTCGAGCTAATCCTAGTAGTACAGTGACTGCCTCAGAAAGGCCTAAGGAAACAGCATAAGGTGCTGGACAGCATCATAATAACAAGTTAATTGATTTTAGCTGTGCCTATGTTTAATTGAGCCTATACCCACCATCTCCCTTTAACTTGTTTTCCTTACACATTCATAAGCGTAACTAAAACATTTCACATGTACTCAATCGAACTCTGTTTATATTAATGTTTTCATTTTGTACACAATAATTCACTAATTTATATAATTGCAGGTGTTTTCACATCGTGGGAGGATGGCCTATGGGGTGCGGTGAAGCCATACAACTTGTCCAGTTTGAGAGTGCCGGTTACTATATTGTATGGTGAAAATGATAAACTCACAGCAAAACCTGTAAGCATTCTTAACCCGTCCCATGCTTGGTCATTTCGGTTATTTGTCTGAACTACGAATAAAAGTTCAACTAAAAATACTACTCTTGAATAGTTTGACCAACTAAAAGCAAGCTTATACCGGTGCAGTGTATTGGATTTGATAATTAGTTACAAACTCGAGATATAAAAATATGTATACACTTTGCGTATGCGCGACACGGCTTAGCAATTTTTAAACGTACGCGCGACACGCAACGTGTATACAGACACTGCCTCATTTATAAACGCTTTTGATCTTATTTAATGTTTGTAAGCATGGCCATCATTATTAATGTTTAATGTTAGCAACACATAAGCAATGAAGCCGAGGTAGTGCAGTCACCAGCACTGCAACATCAGCGTGAGCATCATGTCTAAACACCGATATCTGGGCATTTATCTGTCTTATCCTTGCACATTAGTAGGTACATTTATATTTATCCCATCAACTGGAATAAGAAAGGAAATATTGGAAAATTCCAGCACAAAGTTTTCAAGCTAGTAAACAAGTAATGAATTAAATTAAACAAAATCCAAACAGAGCAAATAAATAATTTACAAATGAGACCAAAGTCTCGTGAATTTTAAGATAAAGAAAGGGAGGCGTGGCTTTTATATTGAGGCTCAAATTCTTTGTACTAAACATTAGTTTTAGTACCTACTTAGTAAATGTGCATAATTAGGTTTTCAGTACCTACTATTTTCGTTACAACAAAAAAAAAATATTTTCATTTTGTTCTTATAGTTGACATTGGTTTGCAAACATTTTTGGAATGCTCTTATAAAGACTTTCATTTTGTTTATATTTGAGAGGATTTCATTATTTTTGCTTCATAGATAATACAATGCAGTTTTGATATAATATATATGTATGTTATGTCACTCGCGTGGCAACAATTAATCCATATCTCACTAATAAAAATCCATCAAGCCAGCATCATCTGCAGCTTGTCGTCCTACAGGAGGATCCTAATAATCTTATTTATCTTATTATAATATAAGTATATATAATTATAAAGCGGTGTATTATGTCACGGGCGGTTTATTGAACCCTGAATGTTTTATTTTAAATGAACTATCTAAATAAAAAATTTCGGTCTTAAGTTCAAAAACAAAGGACTTTCATACAAACGTTTTCTTTCTAATCTTCTTTATTTTCGATTTTTCAATTCATTCATTTTCTAATTTAGAAAATTCCTTTCTTAGTACACCTCTATGCACCAGGACAAAAAAACCCTCCAAATTTCGAGTCTCTACGACCAGAGGCTCACGCTGTGCGCTCTGTCAGTCAGTCGGGACTTTGATTCGTATATATATATATTGATATATAAGAATCAATATAATTGAGTTTTAATTATTCCTATTCTTGTCAACAGCAAATCATGAGGCTAGCAGAGGAGTTGAAAAAAAATGGTGTGTTGGAAGATATTCGGCCAGGGACCTCTTGGCCAAAGTTTAACCACATTGATTTCGTATTTGCAAAGGATTTAGGTCAGTTATTAAATAAACCACTTATTCAGCATATAAAGTATTTATATAATAAATATAGTACAGTATAATCTTCATTCTTTTTTATTTTTTACTTTGCACATAATTATAAGGTAAGTTATACAAGCCTATCATTTGGGTTGATTGTTTGAACTTTCAACATATTTATACATATTTGAATTTGGGATGAAATTGAATGACCACCAAAAAACATCGTTGCCCTAAACAGCCTCATTCAAAAAAAAATGTACAAATAAATGAAACCTGTACCAAAATCTTTCGGGCTATTTAAGTCATGCCTGCACTACAAAAACTTTTCATAACCCAAAAAGGCCACGCATGCACAAAATTTTAACTAGCAAAGTTTTGTGTCATTACTACCCAAATATATCACTACGTTTGCGATAAAATGCATGCATATAACCAAGTATATTATATTGATGGCAAATTAGTTGAGTCTCGCGGCTCCTTCCACCCGTCGCTACACCGCACGCGCCGCGCCGCGATTTAGTCACGCGCGAGCACCGGCGTTGACGTTGCGTATTAGGTTAGGTTAGTTTAGTTTAATAAAATAAAAAAGAAAGAATAAAATCGAAATGATTTTTTTCCAGGTGCGATATCTCGGCTTCCGGAAGTCGAAACATTAGGATAAAATTGTGTAACATATTCGGATGAAATTTTTAATTAAAATGCGAGTACATATTTGGCGCATGCGTGGCCTTTTTGGGTAGCTCACCGATTATTCTGAAGATTGCCTTTTTTAGGTAAGCAGACTTTACGTTTATTGGTGATAATTTCATATTAAAATGGGGACTAAATTTTGGTAAGTACTTACGATTTTTTGGGCGTTATATTTTATTATACTTATCTGGTGATTGCTTAAACCTAAGCCTTTGAATTTGATGGTTTAACATAACTGGTAAATACAGTTGAATTCGACTGTACCTACCATCTTAAGTTATATATGATGGTTAGTAGCCACAGTAGCAATAAAATGCTCACAAAGAGCTGATTGAACTAGTGATTGGGTTCAGAGATCATAGTACCTAGACCATTTAAATGTATTGTTGCCATACATCATCATCTCAGCCATAGGACGTCCACTGCTGAACATATATATGCCTCCCCCATATATTTCCAATAGAATCGATTGGAAGCGGCCTGCATCCAACGTCGTCCTGCTACCTTTGTCAGGTCGTCAGTCCACCTTGTCAGTGGACGACCTACGCTTGCCTGTCCGTGGTCTCCACTCCAGAACCTTCCGGCCCCATCGGCCATCTGTTCTGCGTGCTATGTGGCCTGCCCACAGCCACTTTAACTGGCTAATCTTCTGGGCTATGTCGGTGACATAAGTTCGTCTACGGATCTCCTCATTTCTGATTCGATCACGTACAGAAACCCCGAGCATAGCCCTCTCCATAGATCGTTGTGCGACTTTAAGCTTGCTTATGAGGCCTATAGTAAGAGACCGCTTGTCTGTGCCATATGTCATCATTGGTAACACACATTGATCAAAGACTCTTGTCTTGAGGCACTGAGGTATTTTTGATAAGAAGACTTCTTGAAGTTTCCGGAATGCTGCCCAGCCGAGTCGGACTCGACGATTGACCTCTTTCTCTAAGCTGGACCTGCCTAGTTTGACTGTCTGTCCTAGGTAGATGTATTCGTCAAAAACTTCGAGAACTGGGGAACTCAGTTCTCGAAGTTTTTGACGAATACTTTTTGACGAACTGATACTGGGATAGGTACAACATGGCATGGGCATTAGACATAATTTTCGTCTTGTCCATATTCATCTTAAAGCCTACCCGTTGGGAAACTCGATGGAGGCCTTCGAGTATTGTACTGAGGTCTTCCATGGATTCTGCCATGACAATACAAATCGTCATATACAATATCGTCGGCAAATCGAAGGTGAGTGGTACATTCGCCTTTGATGTTGATGCCGAGTCCTTGCCATTCCAGAAGCTTGAAGGCGTCTTCCAATGCAACGGTGAACAGTTTCGGAGATATTACATCTCCTTGTCTCACGCCTCTTTGCAATGGAATTGCCTTCGAACTCTGCTCCTATACGCGGATTGACATGTTGGCATTATTGTACAAACACTTCAACACTTCGATATACCGATAGTCAATATGGTACCGCTGGAGAGACTCGAGCACTGCCCAGGTCTCGATCGAATCAAAGGCCTCCTCATAGTCCACAAACGCTTAACAAAGAGGCAAGTAATACTCTTCGGTCTTCTGTATAACTTGGCGTAGCGTGTGGATGTGGTCTATGGTACTATAGCCTTTTCGGAAACCGGCTTGTTCCGGAGGCTGGAATTCATCAAACCTGCGACTGATACGATTCGTGATGACCTTCGGAAACAGCTTATAAACATGGCTCAAAAGCGAGATGGGTCTGTAATTCTTCAATAAGGTGTTGTCACCTTTTTTGAAGAATCACACCACCACACCCTTGTTCCATGCTTTTGACGTTGATCCTTCGAGTAAAACGGTGTTAAAGAGCTTCTGAAGGACTTTAATTAAGCACTGAGGTTCCACCCGCTTCAGCTCTGATGTGTTACCGTCATCACCCGGCGCCTTGTTGTTCTTAAGCTGTTTCAAGGCCATCCTAATCTCGTACAGGCTGATGTCCGGGATATCTTCGGTATAATGTCGGGTCAGCTTGGCTCTTGGATCTTTAGCCGAGATGCTAAGAGGTTTAGCGACCGAGGGGTATAACTGTCTATAGAACCTCTCGACCTCCATCAACACATCTGCTTTGGTCGACGCTACACTGCCGTCTTCTCGTTTCAGCTTCGTCAAGTTGTTATACAATTCATGTAAATCTTGTGTATTTAAGCATTTCAAATATCGGTACTTATTAGGAAATTTAGGAATTAGTGGATTTATGACATTAATTAGTTGAATATATAGCTTCTGCAGTTACCACAAGTTCACCATATTCAAACTTGTGTGGAGTTAAAAACTAACACTGAGATAGAATCTATAAGCATACGAGTGCTCTTATATATATTGTATACTAGCTGAACCGCCAGCGTCTTCGTACGCTTGGTCTTGGAGGTTTCATTATCAATCCCAAAAACAACCCTTAGGGGTCGAATTTCACAAAATCCCATCTTAGTGAGCACCTACGTCCTGAAAAGAACCCCCATGCAAAATTTTAAACTTTTAGCACTCGCAGTAACGAAGTTTCATACAAACTATTAACCCAAAAAAAAACCCTTAGGAGTTGTATTTCATAAAACCCCGTCTTAGTAAGCACCTACGTCCTAAAAAGAACCCGCATGCAATATTTGAAACTTTCGCTTATATATATATATATATATAGATAGAACCGCTTCTGACTCCCGTCATGCTCCTTTCCAGTTGGCATTCTGTAGAATTTGGTCACAGTGCAGTTCTTGCATCAGTTCAGGGGGCCTACTCCCACCTTTTATGAAACTATCAGGAGCTTTTTGTAATAAGCTTAGAATAATTAATCATACCTACTATCATACTCCCACCGACACAAAATGGTCAAACATTATTACTCCAATACTATTTACGGCGTATTCCGTTTTTAGCTGAAATCGTGCATTCCAGGATCAATACATCTAATGCCCAACCCAAACAATAGAACACTAACACAGTTGCAAAGTATGCAAATTGAGTGCACTATTTGATAATACATCATCAAAATGCCTATCATAATACATTATTATTTTACGCTTGCTATATTGACGTGGTGTTACCAAATTTAATGGTCATGTTTAAATATGACTACTTTAAGAGGTGGGAGTCCCAGAGAGTGGCCCCAGACAGCTGATACACAAATACATAAAATGTGTAGTAGGTGAATATGTTATTGTTATGAATATGTTATGTTGTATATGTACAGGGTACGATGGGACTGACATGTCAAAAGACAAAAGTCCCTAAATTAAAATCAGATAAAATAAAACAAAATACAAAAATACAAGAACAACAAACTTTACTCCTGTATGAACCTGTCCTAACTGATGGTATGGAGACTATGGTAAGTAGTTGGCTTTCTGTACAAGAGGTTGTACCACTACAGTGCCAAATATATACTATGAAGGTAATAGTGGGCAGGCATACCATGTTTCAGATGCACAAGACAATGTAGGAAGTAAAATGACTATAAAAATAAGACATAATAATATATCTCAAGTGACAAGTGCAGTGCAGTACCATGGAAAACTTCAATTCTACCTTGTGGGCAGGCCAGGTGCATTTTTTAATTCTGTAATAATTAAAGGAGCTTTTAGCCGCATTGGTCGCAGCCATGCCAGCTCCATCGGTACATTCATTGCTTATTTAGTACAATTTAAAATCTTATGGCATAACCTATAGTGTTCTAGCAGTGTCGGATGTAGACTCTGCTAAAACACTCTGAAATACACCAACATCCAAATAATTGAGTTTAATTCTAATTGGTTCAGTTCGGGCACATTCCATTAAAAAGTGTTGGATGTCTTCTTCAATGTCACACATATTACAGTTAGGTGAATCAGCTTTCTTCATGTGTTTGAACTTATTTAATGGAACATGCCCGGAGCGAAGCCTGCACGCCATTACGATCATAAGTCTGCTTAACTTAGTCTTATTGAACCATGGCATTCTAGGGGGCTCATTTTGTATTGAACTGTACCAGATACCTTTGTTTTGAGAGGAGTATTGAAATGCTTTTTCCAATTAATGTCGTCATGATCATATTTTTATGTTTAACCAGTGCTTCTGTGTATTCCTGAATTAAATATGTATCAGACCTTGATGTTGTTGAATCTCTGGCCAATTGATCAGCCTCCTCGTTGCCATGGATGCCCACATGAGATGGAATCCATTGTTATCTCAGAGACAGATTATGAAAATTTAATTTTTTTTTTTCTCTATTATGGCATATGCTATCGATGCACCTCTTATTCCGGAGGCACATCAAGCTATATGCTGTAATGCACTTAGTTGTTATATGCTGTAATGGTCAAAGTGCTTAAAATCAGGTGTAAAACTTGCCTGACAATTCAGACACAGAAGGCCCTGATTCTCCCTGGGGGTGGAGATGCAAGAGGAAGTAACAAAAAGCTCCAAGGGTGGAAGTGTTACACCTGTAGTAGTGCTCTAGTGAAACTGCAGCACACCTCTCGACACCCTTCAGCCATCCACATCAACATTGCCCCTCTTGTCACCATTGATGGTGGCTCTTATGGGGGGGCCCGTTTAGTGGGTGGCAAGTCACCATCTGCCTAAATATTTTAAGATAAGTTAGTTAGTCTCGTCCATAGCCCACTATCTCCCATATCACTAAGAAGTACATATCAATAGCCATGCCATTTTACCCATTTTTGTAATAGGTATACCATGTAACCATCCATCCAGAATGTTTCTGTTCTTATACTACATTGTATTTTTATACCAAACAGGCCTCTAAGTGTTGGCTACAGCCTATGTGGCTGTGTGTGATGGCCGGGTGAAACCGTGAAATTGTTTGAATAATAATAATAAAATTAATTTTTATTTTATGTTATATGTTAGTTAAAAAATCCAAGTTTACATAAGTTTCTTTAATTTGATAAATATTTTTGTACCAAATTTATAAAAATAAAATGAAATAAAACTAAGAGGAAGCCAATACCTGATGGTTTTGAGCAGCAAATGCAACAACATGACATGTGTAGAACAATTTTCTATGGAATAGTAGCCTTTTGACAATTGCCCTGTGTAAAACCTGAACAGGTTGATTTGTCAGAAGCCATATTTAAGTGTGTATACAGTACAACTATAAGTATAGATAGGTTCAAGTTGGGCCAAATAACTAACTACAGAATTGGCAGTGTAGCAATTTCATGCACCTTTTGCATCAATTCCATTTAGTGTATGGTATATATAGCTGCTTAGTTATACTTTTATTGGACAGTATTACATAAAATTTTAAATTCAACACCGTTAATTGTAGTATTGTCCTGAATCACAAGCTCAATTTATTTTACGCAGCGCACCTATGGGTGCACTCTGACTGACAAAAGACGACGACTCTGACAAAATTAATAGTGAAGTGGATCCTATCGACTTCACTATTGATTTTGACAATACCTACCACATTTGTAAACTTGCTATTGCAATAACAATATAATGGTATGTCATGGTCTAACCCTGAGACAATTTTAAAACATACTAGTTGCACCCTGCTGTTTTACACATGTGCAGATGTATGATGATGATGAAAATTATCATAGTCCTTACCCAGGATTTAATATCCACATTTTCAAAATCGTTTCAGTATTTCAAGATATTATCATCATCATCATCATCATCATTATCAGCCGGAAGACGTCCACTGCTGAACATTACCTCCCATAGAACACCACTTGGACCGGCTACTCGCTTCCTGCATCCAGCGATTCCCCGCAGTTTTCCCCAGTGAGTGGTCGCCACTCAAGAACCATTCTTCCCCATCGGTTATCAGTTCTGCGAGCGATGTGGCCTGCCCATTGCCACTTCAACTTGCTAATTTTGAGTGCTATGTCGGTGACCTTAGTTCTCCTATGGATCTCCTCATTTCGGATCTTATCACGCAGGGAAACCCCAAGCATAATCCTCTCCATTGCTCGTTGAGCGACTTCAAGCTTGTTAATGAGGCCCACAGTAAGGGACCACGTCTCAGTGCCATAAGTCATCACTGGTTGAAAACCTTGGTTTTCAGGCTCTGAGGTATTGGGGACGAAAAGATGGATCGAAGCTTCCCGAACGCTGCCCATCCGAGCTGGATTCTTCGTGCGACCTCCTTGTTGAAGTTGGACCTACCTAATTGGACAGTCTGTCCCAGGTAGATGTACTCGCCTGCAACTTCGAGTGTATCGTTTCCAACAATTACTGGTATAGGTGTCGTCGTCGGTTTCGTCTTATCCATGTTCATCTTAAGACCAACCTGTTGGGAAACTCTACTGAGGTTGTTGAGCATGGTACCGATATCCTCGAGGGACTCTGCCATTATAACTATCTCTTCGGCAAAACGAAGGTTAGTGATGTATTCGCCATTAATGTTGACGCCAGATCCTTTCCAGTCCAAAAGTTTGAAAACATCCTCCAATGCGTTAGTGAACAGTTTCGGAGAGATGACATCTCCCTATCTCACACCTCTCTGCATTGGAATTTGTTCCGTACTCTGGTCCTGTAATTGGACTAACATAGTGGCCTTGCTGTATAATCACTTCAACACTTCGATATACCGATAGTCAATATGGTACCGCTGGAGAGACTCGAGCACTGCCCAGGTCTCGATCGAATCAAAGGCCTTCTCATAGTCCACAAACGCTTAACAAAGAGGCAAGTAATACTCTTCGGTCTTCTGTATAACTTGCAGTAGCGTGTGGATGTGGTCTATGGTACTATAGCCTCTTCGGAAACCGGCTTGTTCAGGAGGCTGGAACTCATCAAACCTGCGTGCGAGACGGTTCGTGATGACTCTCGAAAACAGCTTGTACACATGGCTCAAGAGCGATATGGGCCTATAATTCTTCAATAAGGTTTTATCACCTTTTTTGAAGAACAGCACCACCACGCTCTTGTGCCACGTTTCCGGTGTTTTGCCTTCGAAGATGACAGAATTGAATAACTTCTGGAGGACTAAAAGTATCGGTCTACCACCCGCTCTCAGAAGTTCAGTCGTAATTCCGTCCTCTCCTGGCGCCTTGTTGTTCTTAAGCTGTTTGAGAGCCATTCTAATCTCGTACAGGCTGATGTCTGGGATGTCTTCGGTATAGTGTCGGACTAACTTTGCTCTGGTGTCCTGAGCTGCTTCAGTAACGGGTTCGCGCGTCGAGGTATATAACTGTCGATAGAAGCTCTCAATCTCTCTCAGAATCTCAGGCTTGGATGAAACGATACTGCCATTTTCGGTCTTCAGTTTTGTCATTTGGCTTTGCCCAATAGACAAATCCTTTGCAAACACTTTAGAGCCCTGGTTCCGCTCAATTGCTGCCGTATTACGCGCAGTATTATAAGCACGCAAGTCGTGTCGCATGGACTTCCAAATTCGTCTATTGAGTTTACCGTAGTCTGACATATGAACTGCAGACTGCAGTCTCATTTCGCTCCGTTCTGCCATTAGTTTCAGAGTTTCTTTTGAGAGTTTTTGAGCTTTCCTGCGGCGTTTGGTCTCACAGAATTCGGACCCAACCGCTTGGACAGTTTCCACCAACCTGTTGTTCAACTCATCCACTGTGTTGCATTCAGCTGGGCAAGATATTATAACTATTTATATTACAAATTTTACCTCTTAATTTAAAAGTATAGAAGTCAATATGATAAATTATGTACCTTGTTCATTGTAATTTTAATCGCCGGTCCTGAGGGTTTCACGCAAGGTGTTGTTGCCGCTGATGTCGATGGCACTTTCGCATCTACACTTTGACGACTCCAATCTGGATAAAATGATGACGGTGGGTACTGGCGAAATATGCTAAAATATCTGAACTGTTCAAACAAGAATCGTTACGATGAAAATTTACCTTTGCAGACTCCCGAGACTGCGGGCATCCTGGCAGACATCGCCGTAATCGCGGTAACGGTACCGCGATATCATTTGGACATCACATCACGAACATTACATGTACGAATATAATAAATGCCAATAAATAAAAATTATAAAAACCAATAAATTCAACTTAGATATTTTTATATATGTCAATATTTTTGTTGAAATAGGTACCTACGTAACGTACATAAGGACAGTACATATTTGTCATAGTTGTCTGTGCCACAGATTACGAAGTATATATAGATTAGATTACTTCTTCTTCTTCTTCTTCTTCTTATGTGGCTTTTTAACGTGGAAAGACGTTACTGCTTAGATTCTTTGTGTATGGCCCCTGCGACTTGTTTGAGTATCGCAACTTTGCCAGTACCTCTTACATGATAGTTTCATAAACTGTAGGAGAAATTAAAGTAAAGTGTTAGAATATGGTCGGTGATTAGAAGAGAGAATCAAACAAACTGTTCCACTCCAGTGATAGAAATTTATAACTCTAAAACACACAAACACAACATAAATAAGAACAAAATTCAAAACATAAATATCATATCATTTATAATAAAAATAATACTAATAAAAATTCATACATTTATAAAATAAATATTAAGGAATATATTATAATTTTATTTTATTTCTACTAATGTACAGTTACAACATAATATACAGTTAATAAAAAAAGAAAAAGTAAGGGACAGAAGAGATTTGGGGTTGGCTTTAGAATCGTGACCCCTGGATTTGGTGAAACAAAAACTGTGGGTGGGTTGAAGAGGTTTGTATAAAGCGTATTTACAACATTTTAGCTGCCGGAGACACGCCAAAATAGTCTAAATAGTTTTTTAAAGTTTCAATAAAACACCGTAATTTTGATAGTGATAGGTGACATAAATGACATTAATGCGTAAAACGAAACGTTTCTAGGTAACTTTTTGCCTTTTTTGACATGTACGTTGTATGTAAGTTCTTGAAACGGAACGCAAACATCGAAGATAGCGTAATGTCACTGTCGGAATACTCGCGTCATACCGTTACTTCCGAGTGTACGTGAATGTTTTCTCCTGTTTTTCTGCGCTTTCTTTTGATATCTCAACGACTTTGCTACGATTTTGGACTCCGATTTTGCTACTTTACTGTACGACATCTGCTTGCTCACTGAACACTGCGATTGCCTTTGGAAGATTTGATAACTGGTACCAGCTCGACGTGCTCATTACTAGTAGGAATGTGTGCACAATAGTATATTAGTACCTAATGAATTGGCAATGTCACTTGTCTCTGACAAACCTATAGGTTAGGTTAGGTTTGAACTGTGACCCACCAGGCGCGAGCCGAGCGAGCGTAGCGAGCGTGCCGCGACTGTGGCCGGCGAGCGCTTCATCAAACTACTTTTATTCCAAATTTGTGCACAATAGTATATCAGTAGCTATCTAATGAATTGGCAAAGTCACTTGTCTGTGACATACCTATAGGTTAGTTATAGTTAGTTAGAATAGGTCGAAGTCAGTGACAGAACCGACTCATAGCACCCCGATTTCAAGCAGTCTTGTCGGATTGCAGAGCCGACGCGGGGGTGGTAGTAGATCGAAATGCAGTACTTAACCTCAAAATACTTAAACAAACATAACTCGAAAACTAATGGTCTCCGGCGGGTGGGGTTTGCGGGGGGGCACTACCCGAACACCACCCCCCCTCCAACTAAGAATTCAGGCGCCACGATTCTAAATGTTTACCGAAAATATGATCATAGTCTCCTTCATCTAAGCCACATTCGCATAACGAACTATCCCGAATCCTCAGTTTGGCCAAGTGAACGGGGGTACAAGCATGACCCAGCCGGAGGCGGCAGACCGTCGATGTAGTGACTTTGCTGAGTTTGCGAAATTTAAAATCCAAGGAATTTTGGGAAGAAACGGTTGAATATCGCCATAATACTTTCCTTTTAGAACTTTTGATGATTCCCAGTATTTGGACCAAGAATCATGTAGATGAGTTTTAGGGAGAAGGGAGAGATCGTGAGAATATACAACCCGGTCAGAATATCTGTGCACCTCGCTGGAATGCGGCGCCTCTCCCGCTTCCCCTGTCACCTCTCCGCGCACTCCCCGGTGCGACAGTACGGTTAGCATCTTCGTTGCCGATATACGTCCCGATAATTTTGATATTTTCGCTTTGTTAATGTTTTATTTTTTAATATTTATTGTTAAGTTTAGACTGTTTACTGTTAAGTTTGGACTGGTTTGGTTGTTATTAAAATTGTTGTAGCTGTTAAACTGAAGTCATGGGAAAAACAATACACAGCGAATCAAGAAATTTAATCTTGAAAGTGCTCAAGTTTTTTGAATCGGAGAAAGCAAATAAACAGTACACCATACCTGTAGACCAAGTGGTGAAACGAACCTGTGCTGCAACTGAGAGTGAGGAAGATACAATGTCAGGCATAGAGTCAATAATTTATAGTGACTGAGTTTAATAATAAATGTTTTTGTAATCAAAATTATTGTTTTTTAATAACAAACCCTTCATCAATAATAAATTGATTTGAAAAGGTTAGTAATTTTTTTTTACCTCAACATTTCTCGAAAAAACTTTTTTTCACACCTTACCCAGAGCGCCGATATGACGTCACGAGATCAGGTGCACAGATATTGTGACCGGGTTGTAGCTTGAAATGTTCCAGAGAACCAAGAAGATTTAGAAGTATATGTATAAATCTTTAGATACAGTCTGATTAATCTATGTTATAAATAGTCTGTGCGTAGGACCATAGATACATACCGGGCTCTCCTAGAATATTTGGACTTGCTTAGACTTTTTGTATGGAAACTACTGCTATCTACATTTGGTGTGCTGAACTATTTGCTCGTCAGTATAGCCACAGGAAAAAACAAATATGAAAAATGTGTTTCCACATAGGGTAACACCGATGTACTTGAGGAATGGCAGGACTTTTGGCGGGAAGGTCAAATTAAAAGGGTGATCTAAATTTTTTGCGATACTAAAAAATAAGTTTTATTAATTAAAATCTGCTTTTCACGACTATATTTTTTACCAATAACTGAAAATTATTGGTGTGTATAAATAATGAGCGTAACTATATGCATGGAAAGAAAAGACGCTTAGATAATCTAAGTAACTCAAGCGTCTCAAACTACAAAGTGACCATCCATACCTGGCAAGACAGGTATGAGACCTAGAGCACAGGCGCAATAACACGAAGGCTTTTACCGGATGTCAAAGAGGCATTCCGAATAACGCGGACCGTGAAATTGTCGCCAGTACATGTGCAAGCGATAACAGGACATGGTGGAATATCCAAATACATCCACCGCTTCAAGCTCAATGACAGCCTGGGTTGCGAATGCGACCCAAGCATCCCCGAGACCGTATGGCACATAATTATGGATTGCCCTCCCAGCTGTTGTCATACGGAGAGCAAGGGGAGCACATGAGCCTGGAATTCGCATTCGAGGCGTTGCTCTCTTTATGGACAACAGAAGGGAGAGACTCGGAATAAGCTTTTGCCTGGCTGGCGATAAAAGCCAAATAAGATTATCACCTGGTGTACCATGCCTCCCCCCCGAAGGGTTCTCGCATTGACGTGGCGGGGGGGCTCAGTAGCCGTGGCTTGGATCACCACGGTGAAGCTAAGAGGAACCCAGGGGCCGCGCCGGCGTTGGGGTGCGCTGGCCGGCTCAGGCGGGGCCGCTCCTATGGGCTTTGGCCGCCAAGTCCACATAGGAGTGGCGGGGTCCGGGCGCTTTGGCGCAGACTCGAGGAGGTGGGGCCCGGGCGCTTTGGCGCAGGCTCGAGGAGGGGGGCCCGGGCGCTTTGGCGCAGGCTCGAGGAGGGGGGCCCGGGCACTTTGGTGCAGGCTCGAGGAGGTGGGGTCCGGGCGCTCGGCGCAGACTCGAGGAGGTGGGGTCGTGGGGGGCTATCCCCTGTGGCTGACGTAGCAAGCGGTGGGGCTACGTATCCGACCCACCGCAGGGAGACCACGGGGCTCCAGACACGGGGAAGTCTGGCGCCCATTGTTGGCGGGTTTGGTCTCCGAGGCAGTTGCGGCGCGCCATGTGTTCTGGCGCGCCACGAAGAGAAGGGTCTGGCAACGGACAGCCGCGGCGGGTTCGCGGTCGTGTGCAAAATCTGTCCCGTGTTCTCGCCAAAAGCGGCACTGACGGAACACCCCGGGGTTTTGGTGGGTATATGGACTCCCACATAACCACCTACCTCCCCGTGGTAGGTGGTTTCCATAAAGGATGTAATTTAGAAATAAGTAGATATAATTTTGTAAAACATAAAATCTGTGTAATCTTTGGGATATGTGTTTTTTAGTAAAATTTGTGTATATTAGTAAAATTAGTGCATGTAATCTAGAAATAAGTAGATATAATTTTGTGTGTAATAACGATAATGACAAAGAGTTGGTATGGGCATTCGAAGCAGTCATGCTCACGAAAAGGTTCTGGCTTGCGGCGGTGTCGTGTGTCGGGTCGCCATCTTCCCTCTAATGTGGTTGAGGAGGGCGATGGCTGGTACATGCGTCAACTCGTGAACGGGTGCTGCATGCGGGAACCGGTCTGCTTCGAATGCCCATAAAAACTTTGAGAAAAGTAATTAACATGTATTTTAGTAAAAAAGAAAATTGGGAAAAAAAAAACCTGTTTGTGTCACTACCAATATATAAAAAAAATTTGTTCTTTTATTTCCTAAGTGTGTATATATTTTATGTTGTCCTTATTCCATGTACTCTAACAATTAAAAATCAAATTGATAAAAGGCACGGACCCTGGAGTCTGTTGAGTGTAGTTTTACTTAAAAAAAACTAAAAAAAAACTACAAAGTGTTCACCAAACCTCTGTATAAACGACTATTTCCTGAGAGTCGCAGCGGTGATTGCGTGGTTTATGTGGAGTCAACGGAACAAGTAAATAATAATAAAAATACAATTTCCCTTACCAATTTGTTCACAGAAAATGTCAAAGGTATGACAGGCGTTCACAGGATAAACGCCTACAAAGTTGGTGTAACTTTTAAAAAACCGGCCCCAGCCAACAACTTCTTGAAAATGGACAGTATTTTTAATACGAATAAGCTAAAAGCATTTTTACCGGCACATATGACAGAGACCATTGGTGTCATCAGGCACGTCCCAACATCAATGACCAATGAAGAAATAAGTAAAAATATTGCTTGTAATGCAGAAGTCATTTCCATAAAAAGGTTCATGCGTAAAACTGAAGGTAAACTGACTCCACTTGGCACTGTTGCTGTTGCCTTTGCTACAACAATGTTATCCCATTACGCATACATGAAGCTGTTCAGATATCCAGTACATAGCTATATACCACCATTAGTTCAATGTTACAAATGTATGAAATTTAATCATTCAAAGTTTGCAGTGGAGAACAGATGTGGTCATCATGCTCAGGTCGGCATTCATACAAAGAATATATAGAGCCCAACGGGGAATTTAATGTAGATTCCGGTCAGCGCGCTCAAGCGGGACGGACGTGCGCTCAGGAGCTCTCCAAGTATTTTCCGATCGGCCTAAAAGTGCTTGCGCTTTTAGTGCCGGTTACCTGTATCGTTCCGGTCGAAGAGGATTCAGTGTTGGACTTCGCTAATAGTGGATTTTCTGTGTGCAGATTCGACGTCAAGCCACCGCTTCGTATACCGTTCGGCACACGGAGGCGTTCGGCTTGTGTCGCGAAAGAAGCGCGCTCTTATCAGAGCGCTTCGTCTCGTCGATTTCCGTTCTTATAGAACGATCTGTTTCTTGGTCAAACCAAAACCGCTCTTCTCAAAGCGATCTCTAGTTTCAAGGTACGACAAATCCACGCTTCTCGTGGTCAACTGGACAGATCCTTGCGAAGTTAACGCAACCCAGTTGGGCGTAGACCCGGTACGTCAAGCCTTTCCCTCCCGGGCGTGGGAAGGATCGGCAAAAACCAAACGGGCCTGCCTTCACCGGCCTTGGGGTCTCCCCTCGCCGACGGCAGGTATCTCCTTCCCACCTTACCCTATCCTACTTTTCAATTCTCTGGGTCAATGTTTGGTTGGAAGCCGGGTTTACTCGGTCTTCTCTGCTCGCCCCCGGAGCAGCTAGAGCCTCGCGTTTAGCACAATCACCCTCTGCACAATAAGACTGGCAGAGGGCACACAGTAGGGACACCTAGACACTCACTCTCCCGCCAATACCCGGCAGGAGTGTCATTCCTCCCTCGCCGCATCTCAAGTATTCCCCTCGAGATGTCTCTTCTTTCTCCCTCCCCCGCACTGAGCCTCCCGCAAGGCGTTCGCCTCGTGGGTCTCAAACTGTTACCCGGAGATGCTCTTCTAGTATCTCTAGTCCAATAGGGACATTGTTGAGAGATCCCGCTTCACGGACTCTCAAATTCCCTCCTCCGGCTCACTCCCTCCGAGGGTGCCCTTCGTTTCTACGGCGTTCAAGCCCTTAAAAAGTCATCTGTCTCCCGACCCTGCGCCTTATGCGCCCCGCGCACCTCTACCGCCCCGCGATTGCTCTCCGGTCCTTCGGACCGAGTACTAACGCGCCTAAGACTCGGCGTCCAACTCGGAGAACGAGATGGATGTAGAGCTCTCCCGCTCCCGCGCTTAATCTGTTGGCAACATCTCCAACGACGAGTTCACTACCGTCGGAAAGAGAAAGCGCGTCCCCAAAGCCGCTGCAGAGGCTCCCTCCGCCACCCAAAGCGGCCTGCACCTCCCTGGGAGCGAAAGCATCAGGCTCTCTCGCTCCCACCTCCCGCAAGCCTCTCGCTCACTCCAATACTCCCGCAAGCATCGCCGCGTCTCAACGTGACGCCTCCTCTCAAGGAGCGTCAGTTAGGCGCGAGAAACCGCTGCCGCCTCTGTTCCTTCAGGACAAAGGGAAATGGGACAGGGTCTCACACCTGTTGACGGATCGTAAGATCCAATACACAAGCGCCCGCTCGACCCAACTGGGTATCAAAGTCCAGGTGCCTACCCCAAGCGACCATAGGGCGCTCACTAAGATTCTCAAAAACGAAAGCATAAGTTTTCACACCTATGCTCTCGAAGAGGAGAAAGTTTTACGCGTTGTCATACGCGGCGTCCCCAAAGAGGTGCAGACCGACAGTGTCCTCGCTGACTTGAAGGCGCAAGGTTATCCCGTCCGCGAATGCCACCGCATGTACAGCGGCAAGGAAGGCAAACCCTACGACCTACTCTTGATCGTCCTAAATAACACGCCTAAGGGCAAGGCGATATTTAATGTCAAAACGGTCGTGAACCTCTCGGGGATCACCGTTCAACCCCCATACCGTAACAGTGCACCTGGCCAGTGTCATAACTGCCAACTGTACGGTCATGCCGCCCGATTCTGTTTTACCCAAAATAGAAGCAGCGATATTCGAAGTATAACCAACACAAGTTCTAAAAAGAAAAAAAGGATATAATATCTACAGAGACAAAAACTTTGATAAAAAGAAGAATTGAGCTACAACGCATAAAACCCAAGAGTAGAGAAGAGAGGCAGGAGTTATCTTATCTGTATAAAACTACAAACAAAACTTAAAAAAAGACTACAATAATTATAAAATGAAAGTAATAGAATCCAATTTGTTAAAGTCTGGAAGTCAAAAAAGAGCGTTTAAACAACTTAATAGCAGTAAAACATGGATACCAAAGTTACAATCAAAAGTCCCACACAAACAAACGATAACCAGAATTGATATAGTTAAAACTGCCTCAGATTTCTACAAAGATCTATATGCATACCAAAACTGTAGCAAAGAAATCGAAACAAGCTCAACTAAAGTTCACACCCCAACGAATCTACTACCAACTCGACTAATCAAACTGTTCGAAGTAACGGAAATAATAAAACAGATAGACAAACTAAAAAACGAAAGAAGTCCCGGATACGATAATATTCCCAAAGAAGCTCTCAAACTAGGAAAATTCATACTGGCTAGTCCTCTTACAAATCTTTTTAATACAATCTTGCTAGAACAAAAAGTACCTTTGAAATGGGCAGAGTCGAGAATCATACTTCTTTACAAGAATGGCGACCCATCGGATATGAACAACTATCGGCCTATTAGCCTACTTCCTTCGATATACAAACTATTTGCGGCTGCTTAAATAAGAGAATAGAGACAGAAATAGAGTCTCATCAACCCATAGAACAGGCAGGATTTAGAAAGAGCTTTTGCACCATCGATCATATCCATACATTGGAACAAGTAATTGAAAAACATCAGGAACATCAACAGCCCCTATATCTAGCCTTCATAGACTACGCAAAAGCCTTCGACTCTATCTCACACAGCAGCCTCTGGCGAGCGTTACAAGACCAAAATGTTCCAGAAACCTATATAAACATCCTAAAAGAAATCTACAGCAAAAGCGTAAGCCGTGTGAAGCTCGATAGAGTTGGGCCAATAATCGAAATATGTAGAGGCGTGAAACAAGGGGACCCGCTATCGCCTACTATTTTCATATCTGTATTACAGTATATTATGAAAGACCTACATTGGCAACATAAAGGTATCAACATATATGGAAAAAAATTAAGTAACCTTAGATTCGCTGATGATATAGTACTATTCTCAAGATCATCAAAACAATTAGAAGAAATGATATCAGAACTATGCAAAATAAGTAACAGAATAGGACTAGAACTAAACACAACAAAAACTAAGGTGATGACCAACGATAAGCAAACGCCTATACACGTTAACAATTTACAGAGCTTAGAATACGTAAAGAGCTACATATACCTAGGAAAATCCATCTCATTTCTTAGCTCTAGAAACAAAGATGAAATTGACAGGAGAATAAATATGACATGGGGAAAGTTCTGGAGCCTAAAAGAAATTTTGAAATCCAATTTACCTGTAAATCTGAAAAAGAAAGTCATGGATGGATGTTTACTACCCTGATTATCATACGGATCATAAACCTGGATCTACAATAAAAATGCGACAGACAGAATACAAAAAGCGCAGTGTGCTATGGAGAGGAGCATCTTGAATATTAGACTAATAAGAAAAACCTGGAAACTGTTGGAGGAGGCCTATACCCGCCAGGGGCCTTAACTATATAAACATTCATAATATATTACTATGGTACAATCTTAGTACGAGTAAATATTATCTCATAAATTTAATTTTGTTTAAAAGTCTGTAAGTTAAGGAAATAAAAAAGGCTTGATTATTATTATTCACATTATTTATTTCCTTTTCTTAAAATTACATTTTTTACAATATTTCTATATACAATAAAAAATAATAAATAAAAAACATTGTAAAAAACCTAATCCTAGATTGCCATCGGCAGCAATTATTATTATTCTTTTTTTTTTTTTTTTTATGTACAATAGGTTAGCGCTTGACCACAACTCGCCTGATGTTAAGCGTAGTTGTGATCTACGATGGAGCGCGCTTACCTAGAAGATACCGATTCACTCTCGACTTAAAGACTCGTAGATTATATTTATCAGGAAACAGAGACATCGGCAGTAAGTTCCACAGTTTATTATTCCTTTTATTCAAAATAAATCACGGATTTCATCCGGTCCTTTACAAAGGCATAAGTGGGGCTGTAGCCAACACTTAGAGGCCTGTTTGGTATAAGAAATACAAAGTAGTATAAAAAAAACAGAAACTTTTGGATGGATGGTGACATGGTATATCTATTATAAAAATGGGTAAAATGACAAGGCTATTGAAATGATTTTATTAGTGATAAAAAGATAGTGGGCTATGGAAGAGACTACGGCACCTGCCAAATTCAGTCTCATTTAAAAATTTTGAGCAGGTGGTGACTTGCCACCCACTAAACGGGCCCCCCCATAAAGGCCACCATGAATGGTGACAGAAGGGGCAACGTTGGTGTGGCTGGCTAAAGGGTGTCGAGAGGTGTGCTGCGGTTTCACTAAAGCGCTACTACTACCGGCGTTATGCCCTTTAACACTTCCACCCTTGGAGCTTTTTGTTACTTGCTCTTGCGTCTCCACCCCCAGACGGCCAATTAAGGCAAGCCGGGGGTCAGGGGTTATTATTATTATTATTAATAACACTGAACGAGCATGTCACCGAGTAAAATGCAAGCACGTAGATCGATAGATAGATAATTCTTTATTGTTACACCACTTAATATACAAAAATAACATAAAAGTGAAAGAAAGCTTAAAATAAAGTGTTACAATGGGCGGCCTTATCACTAATAGTGATCTCTTCCGGGCAACCTTAGGATGGAGAGGAAATACAGGAATAACAAGACGGGGCGTAATATAAAGATAAAGGTACAATCAAATCAAGACAATAATACATTACTAAATCAAATTAATAATAAATTATAAACAAGAAAATAAATATATCTACTAATACATAAAAATACACTAATACATATTGAAATATATATAAACATATAATTAATTCATTGATATACTTACATAATATATATATATATATATACACTACAATACAATATACTTCCATACATATATTTATACATTAATTCTTTGATGTATTATAATCAAAACCCAAGTTCACACGGGTTAAACTAATTGGCGAGATAGAAACTTTTTACTTGGCTTTTGAAGGTCGACAAGGATTGTGCACGCCTGATAGTAACTGGTAATAAGTTCCATAAGCGAACAGCTTTCACTGAAAAAGAGTGATCATAAAATACTGTGCCATGCTGAGGCATACTGAGGGCAAGATTTTCTGATGACCTAAGATTGAGAACGTTGGCATTGTGAAGGAAATTGAAACGTTCCTTAAGATAGCGCGGGGTCAAAGGATTGAACAAAATATTGTAAAGGAGAGAGAGTATGTGAGCATTCCGGCGAAGACGTATAGGGACCCACTTGGGCTTTGATCGATATTGAGATATGTGATCATACTTGCGCAAACCAAATATAAATCTTATGCAGAAGTTTTGAAGACGCTCAAGCTTATCTAGTTGATTCTCAGTGAGATCTGGATAGCAGACATCAGCGTAATCTAGAATTGGGAGTAGAAGAGATTGAACTAGAGCAATTTTAGTGGTGATAGGAAGAAAGTTGCGCAGCCTTTTTAAAGCGCCGGCGGTGGCGTACAATGTGCGACTAGTAACTTGTAGCTGAGGAGCCCAACTTAAGCAATGATCGATTGTCAACCCTAGATTTTTTAAGGATGTACTATAGGGAATAGGGACTCCATCCAAATGAATGGATGGAATCGTTGACAAGTCCACCTTTGAGATTAACTGCGAACTTCCCACAATCTTTACCTGCGTCTTGCTATGATTTATTTTCAGACCAAATTGTCTGCACCATGTTGTGATGCAATTTAAATCAGCATTTATTAGGTCTACGGCTCCAGAAAGCTGGTCAAGAGGGGCTTTAGAGTAGATTTGTAGATCGTCTGCGTATTGGTAGGAGGAAGAAAAAATATTTGAGATTGAATTAATAAATATTGCGAAAAGGAGAGGAGATAAAACGCCTGCGGAACACCTGCAATTGCATCACACCAGGAAGAGAACTTCTCTTCTAGACGGATCCGTTGCCGGCGCCCAAATAAATAACTGTGAAACCAATCGAGAACCGTTGGAGATATGTTAATTGAGCGTAGTATGGCTAGAAGTATGTCAAAGTCAACTGTGTTAAAAGCATTACTAAAATCTAGTAATGTGAGTATAGTTAAGTTTCTGTTGTCCATGGATAAGCGAATGTCATCAGTGATCTTCACGAGAGTGCTTACTGTGCTGTGGCCAGGACGAAAACCGGATTGGAAAGGATTTAGTAGGTCATGAGAGGATAAATATTTGCTTATTTGGCTGTGGACTAGGCGCTCAAGAACTTTTGATAGATATGGGAGAATGGATATAGGACGATATTCAGTAAAAGATTTGGGATTGGGTTTTTTGGGTAAGGGAATAAGTTGTGCATCTTTCCAGATAGTGGGATAAATGCCGTTTGTCATGGAGTTATTAAATATAAGGCAGAGAACAGGAAGGATGATGTCAAGGATGGGCACTATCATATTGCGACTAATTCTATCACCGCTTACAGCATTGGAAGTGATCGATAATAAGCTCTTCTTAACATCACAAGCGGACACTCGATTAAAAACAAAAGGAGAGTAGTCAGGAATCGGTAACGTTGAAAGATAATTAATAGTATTAGATTTTTCAGATACATCAATAGGAAGCACTGAAGAGAAATAGAGATTGAGAGAATCTATGTTTATGTTGTTAGGGATACTATCTTGAAGAGATTTACCAATTCCAAAAGACCTTAGAAACTGCCAGACTTTTGCTGGATCATCATTATCGACTGATTTATGAATATGGCGACGCAGGGCATCCCTACACACCATATTGCAACGATTTCTGGACTTCACATATTTTTCTTTGTTAGAGTCATTAGGGCGGCATTTATATTTATGTCTAGCACTACATTTTTTGCTCATTAATAATTTAATGTCATCTGTAAGCCAAGCAGCTGGACGATGCTTTAGCTTGATGGCACGTAATGGAGCGTGCTTATCGTACAATTGAGTAATCATTGAATTGAAAATTGCAACTTGGTCATCGACTGTTACAGCGTTGGTCACCGGGGACCAGTCTATGTTCCTAGCATCTTGTAACATTTTTTCTTTATTCATACCACTAAAATTGCGTTGAAGAATTATTTTGGGTTTTATTTTTGGAGGTCGAATTTTATACGAGTGAAATATTAGGTCATGATATGAGAAATTGTCAGCAGAACATTGACCATGCTTAGCAACATGCTGTGGAGAAGACACTATACACAAATCAAGAAGGGAGGGGCTATAATTGGGTGCATGATGAGTGGCACTAAATGGGAGGATATGCATGTTGCAAGATTTAATGATCGATTCAAAGGAATGAGTGCGGTGGTCTTGCCTGAGGAGACAGGTATTAAAGTCTTCTAAAATAATGTTATGGCTATATAATGGAATAAGATCTAAGATTTTCTCAAAAGATGAAAAGTAATTGACACTTGAGGAGTGGCTATAGTAGGCTCCAAGCAGTATTTTGTTATAAGATAAAATTACCTCCACAAACAGATGCTCGCCGGCGTTGGAGGGTGGTGGTTGAGGCGATGTGCTGATCACAGAAAAAGGAATATTTGACCTTAGGTAAATAGCCACACCACCACCTCTACTACTCGTGCGGTCGTTGCGTATGAGGTGAAAACCGGGTAGTGAGTACAAGGTAATAGGAAGGCAAGGTATGAGCCACGTCTCAGAGACTACTATAGCTTGAATATTTTTGTTAAGGAGGGATGCCTGCATATCAGGATAATGAGCCGGAATGCTTTGCGCGTTAATGTGGACTACGTTAAAGTTTTTAGGTACATCAGAAAACTGAGCCTCAAGCAAAACATTTAAAAAACATTTAAAAGTTTAAACGTTAAAGCAACAGAGGATTTATGGGGATTATCCGTAAAAATGCTAGAGTCAATAATAGAAGTTATTGCGCCACATTTGATGATCATATTTAATTTATGTATTGATAGAGGTACATTTCCTGATCTAATGAAAATGAGTAAAATCACCCCTATTTTTAAATCAGGTAGTAAGGCCGACCCCTCAAATTATAGACCGGTCTCTGTGCTTCCGGCTTTGAGCAAAATATTCGAAAAGATAATGCTTCAACAACTCTTGTCTCATTTTAATGAACATAGGATTTTACACGAAAATCAGTTCGGTTTCACGAAAAGCAGATCAACAACAGATGCAGGAGTCCAGTTAGTCAAGCATGTGCTGGAGGCTTGGGAGAGCTCACAGGATGCCATTGGCGTATTTTGTGATCTCTCCAAAGCTTTCGACTGTGTAGAGCACCGCACTCTAATTTATAAGCTACACCACTATGGAATTCGTGGAGCTGCTCTGAATCTTGTAGAATCATACTTATCTGATAGGCAGCAAAAAGTTGGCATTAATGGCGTGACATCTTCTGGATCTTTGGTCAGAATGGGGGTTCCACAGGGGTCGATCTTGGGTCCGTTCTTATTCTTAGCATATATCAATGACTTACCACATATGGTTGAGGGCCTTGCTGACATAGTTCTTTTTGCGGATGATACTTCTCTGATTTTTAAAGTAGATAGGAAAGATAGAGAACTAGTTCAAGTCAACAACGCGTTAACTATTGTTTCAAATTGGTTCGCCGCAAACAACCTGCTTCTCAATGCAAAGAAAACGAAATGTTTAAAATTTTCCATGCCTAATGTAAGACATATAGAGCCAAACGTATTACTCGACGGAAATAAATTGAAAATTGACAAGGCGATAGTCTTTCTAGGTATTAGCATAGACTCTAAATTACAATGGGGTCCTCATATTGATGCACTATCTGGAAGACTGAGCTCAGCTGCATATGCGGTTCATAAAATTAGGCAATTGACAGATATAGCTACTGCTCGACTGGTCTACTTTGCTTACTTCCACAGCATAATGTCATATGGTATCCTGCTGTGGGGGTCAGCGGCGGACATAGAGACAGTTTTTATATTGCAAAAGCGGGCAGTTCGAGCCATCTACGAAATGGGTCCCCGCGAATCCTTAAGACAAATGTTCAAAGAAATTAATATATTAACTCTTCCATCTTTGTATATCCTAGAAAATATAATGTACGTTCGTAAAAATATAAAGAAGTTTAGAATAAATAGTGATATGCATAATATTAATACTAGAAATAAGGATAGGATAGCTGTATCTAAATTTAGACTCACGAAAACTAAAAATAAGTCCTTCTTAGGCAATTGTGTACGTTTCTATAATAAAATCCCGAAAGACATTACTGAGCTCACTGAAGGGAAATTCAAGTTACGTGTCAAAAATATACTAATGAAAAAAGCCTATTATAAATTGAGTCACTACTTAGAAGACAAAGATGCCTGGAAGCTTTCCACTTCTGCCTAGTAGCCAACTATTGAATAAATTCGTTATTTTAATACTACTCATATGTAACCTCAATGTACAAAGACTTGAAAAAATAATGGCCCACGAGTTTCTTGCTGCTTCTTCTCGGCGGTGGTTCTTTTCCGAAGACAGCGGTAGAATCATTTAAAATTGTTGACGTTCATAAGAGTGTCTATGATGCCTAAACTGAATAAATAATTTTTGAGTTTTGAATTTTGAATTTCAAGAGAGTCGGCAAGGGATGGTAAGCTTACAAAACTGCCATCGTCTGTGCTACCATCGGAAAGTAAAGATAATAATGATTGGTCGCTTTCACTACTTGCATTATCATTGAATAAATTAAGCATAATATAAATATAAAATAATATTTATAAATATTGTAATAAATACTAACTATATAAAATATTTAAATATGTAAAAAATAGAATTACTTATAACCAAAACTATCAAAAACTCCACCTGCCGGGAATCGCAATAGTTAATTAAACAAAACAGAATATATACTAAGAAAAAAAAAAAAAAGGGACAACAGTATGTACATACATTAATTTAAACACAATCACATAAATACAAATGCTTCACCGCCGTGGTTTCCATCCATTGACACACTTGCCATACGTTTGAAACTCTGAATATTTAAAAAATACAAAGTGTGGTAAGCCAAAATATATAAAAAAAAAAAAAAATGTCAGTGTCATATGACATTGACGTGACAATGACAAGACAAGCATTAAATACGTATGAAAACTAACCTACCGTACCGCTAATTCTTTGTAAATAAAATTATCAAGTAACATTTGTGGGTGGATAAATGATATAGTTAAGCCTGCACCGAGGCAGCGATACGTAATTGTGAAATACTTGCGTTTGTTTGATCCCCTGCTGTATTTTTATTTCTTAACTTTGGGTTTTCCAATTAACATGTGTGATATTTAAGGATTCATTCTATAAATCATACACTTTAGAAACACGATTACTTATAGTTTCCTCGATAGAAAAAAAATCCAAAGTTATATCTAAAAAACTAAATAAACCCTTCGTACGGCGTAAATATTTCACGGAAAGTCACCAGTTTTTGAATAATAATAAAACAACGTGTTTTCTATAACGTATACACATTAAATTTTTCAAAAAGGTATTATTTTTATAATACGAAGGAAATACCTAAATTCACGCACGTTTCGTCCATTTTAGCCAGAGCCGCGACGCTTCCTCCCTGTCCGCTTTAGTACCGCTTCGGCCGTCGGACGGGAAACCCGCGTCGCTTGGGCTCACGCACGATTTTAAAAATTATATTTGAATTTAGGTCACGATTGATGTTGACTTACAATGGGGAACAAATCAAAGAAGTGAAGTGGTTGGCGAAAAATTAATGCTAAACACTTGCATGAAAAAGTAAAGTAAGTAAAACTCATATATTAGTCCTCTATATATTAATCCTATTTTTTCATAAATTTATTTTTAATACATTACTTACACATGCGTTTATTTTAAAATCAAACTGGATGGTTTCAAACACAATCAAATTTATTATTCTAGAACAAGACAACTCCAGGCCGAGAATTTTTAAAACAAAGAGAATACTCTTGCTTCGTAAGTATACTCAAGAGGTAAGTTACTTTAACAGTGTAGGTAGTTTAAAACGAGTATTTTCGTTATTTCAGCAATACTTACCTGCAAACTCGGACGGACAAAAAAGACCTGCAAAGTACATTTGAATCATGTGATGACGCGATGAAACGAATATCACTACAGGCAGAAACTTTTGAAGATAAAGAAAATTCTGTGCCTTCGTTTGTATTTATACAATTATATTATACATTCCAAGTGTGGGTAAAGTCTGATCAAAAATGAAAAATCTGATCTTTTCTGTAAAAAAAAATATTTATAGGGTGAATGTACCAAATGTTGGCATTCACTGCAAAATACATATTTTGATTCATGTGATGACACAATGAGAGAAATACCACTACATACAGAAAATTTTGAACGCAAAGATAATTCTGTACCTACGTAAGTATAATAAATATACAATAATAATATGCTTCATATGTCAAGTGTTGGCTCGAGCTGTATTATTACTATATTACTGTTGGTTCTAATGATTGTCGATTTTGTACGTAGCATACATAATTAAAAATAATATAATAAAAACTATTTGACAAAATATCAAACTGATTTCCTAAGTACGAGTATGACATAACATGTAGAGGTCGGTACCATAAGCGTATAGGTATTGATTCCAGATATTCTAAGCACCACGGTACTGACTTCAATAATTAAATTCACATTTTTTTGTATATGGAAGTTGGTTCTATTATTTACCCGACTGCCAAGTAAGGATAATGTTTTTCGCGCGTATCTTGGATAAGTATATGTTTGTAAATTTCTTTATTACCTCGTATTTTTGAAACGGCCTCCAGCCGGATGGATTTCGAAAATTAAGATATCGTAATATTTGTCTTAAAAATCCACAAGTGTACTAAGATAATTGTTTGAAAAAATAAAATGTCGGATTAATGGCACGAAATAGTAATACGTTATTAAAAAAATGTAATATCCATGGAGTAGGGTATCAAATAAAGGAAATTAAAAGGAGATTACAGTTTTGTTTCAATTTATAAATAGTTTAAAAAAGTTTTTGATTGCGTAAAGATGTTTGTTTAAATTAGTTGAAATTAAAAATAATTACAAATATTCGTAGCCCATATTTGTCTATTTTGTTTGGTAAGCAATCAATCATCTCTACATTTCGTCCTACTTATAGGTATATAAGTCAAATACACAGTTTTTGTTCATTACAGTGTGCCGGGACACTACAAAGTCATTACAATGAATTATTAAAAAAATATCTCTATTCTCAATCTTGCTTCCGTCTTTTTAATCGACTTCCAAAAAGGGGACGTTATATGTTCGTCTGTATGTTTTTTTTGTGTATGTTCATCGATTGATTCGCCAATTGTGAACCGGTTCGAAAATATTTTTTTTTTTTTCGAAAGAGTATTTTCCCGAGGTGATCCCATTTAAACTTCATTGATTCAGTCGAGCGGTTTTTAAGTTACACTCCAATAACTGAGATTTTTTTTTCTATCTTGATGATTTAGTAGCTGGCAGTGAATGAAAATAGATCCCGTAGGTAGCAAGGATCACTTAAAAAGGTGAAAATAAAAAAATTACCATTTCTTGGGAAATATTTTTTTCAATTAATTTTAAATTAACTTTTTTGTTTTTAAATTTGTTTTAAGGGTAATAATATAATAAATTTCTATCAATTGCTAGTTTACCAATCCATCTTAATATTTTCTAATTTCCAGGGTCTTGGATGACAGTGATTGTAAAATTTACCACACTCTAGAATTGTAAGTAACCAGTTTTTGTAATGGAGTTAATTTATCAAATAAAAATTAGAAATTTCCTTAAAAACTATTTCGTTGATATATATAAATTAAATTATCTGATTCATTACAGGGTACCAATTACACCAGCACAAAGTTTTTGTCTTTCAGTGGAAGATGAAATAGACAGTATCATGAATTACTCACGCAAAGAAAATAATGCCATGAAGTAAGTCCGATATTAATTATGATGGTTTTATGTGTCCTGATAAAATTGTTCAATGGTATATCAGTGTACATTATGTATAATACTTAAAAAAATTACGTCTAAACCTGTGATTGGTGGTAACTTTGATTGCTCTGAGATGCTTTTTCTCTGTGTTTTAATGTACATTTCAAAAATCATAATTATAAATATAATTTTAATTTCCAATACATAGCAAAATAAAAAAACATATATAATTAATATAAATCTTATAATTATTCATTTTAGACTTCCGTTTGATGAAATACAGAAACAGCAGAGACTTGCCGATATAACCAGGACGCAAGATAGCCCCATTGTAAGTTGTACAATTATGAATTTAAATAAAACAAGGTATCCTTAACCATGTTGTTAGATAAATAACAAAATAAAAAGTGTTTGATTTAATTGTACAATTGGTTTACCGTTTAGGTTTCTACGCATCAGTTGCCAGATGATAACGCATTGTCAGGTGCTGCGGTAGTTATTGGTTACAGAACAAACAAAAGTCCTTTATATGGCAGTTAAAAACAAATATTGTATGATTCGTGCACGGTCAGAGAACAAAAACAAAATACCCCCTGAGCACACGTGTTTTAAAAATTACGAAGGGTCCTCAAGTGGAATGGAATCCGTTGCAATAGTTGAAGGGTTTAAACATTCTTTACCAAATCAGGGCTTGATATACTCTAAGTTAATTGCTGATGGGGACTCCAGTACATATAAGAGCCTAATATGCTCTTATATGTACTGCTCTTATAAGTAAAACCTTATGGAAACTTATTGGTAAAAAAATTGAACGCACTAATTATCTGTTGAGAAACTTTTGGTCGAAACTAGACGAACTAACCAAAAACACTTGCTATCCTATTAGATATCGCAAAGTTCTTGGACAAAATATACTGCGCTTGCGTAGAGCAGTAAAAGGAGCTGTCAAACATATCAATTTAAAAGATTTAATTTTCACCCAAAAAGTAATTGAACTAAAACAAGATCTAATAAATGCACCAAATCACGTTTTCGGAAATCACAAACTATGCAAACCTTATTTTTGCCAAAATATTGATCAAATGAACCTACACAAGATTTTGTTGCTGAAATGAAGTCTAATAATATTTTTGCTGCTATCATGAAAATCATGTCTAGATTAGTAAATAATGCTAAAAGCCTAATACATGATGTAAATAGTAACATAGCAGAAGTATTCAACAGCATTATCGCGAAATTTGTGGGCGGTAAACGAATAAATTATTCAAGTCGACAGTCTTATACAGCTCGCTGTGCTGGCTCAGTTGTGTCATTTAACGCTAAAGAACCGCAATCGTACATTTGCAAAAAGATTTTAATGTGAAGTCCTAATCCTATTGTTAGACGCTTAGAGAATAAACGCAATAAAAAAAGAATTTCAGATTTAAAACGGAGATTATTAAAATCTTTTGTGAAAAAAAAGTGCACAAACAATACAAATGACAAATATTATGGCGATTCTTGTCAAAAGCCAGATTTAGAACAAGCTGACTTTGATTTCGCTAAATCAGAACATTTGAAAAAAAATAATCTTTCTGATGAGGATCGCCAGTCACTTGAAATAAGAACTGTTTTGCAGGCAGATTCGATTGAATGGCACCAAGAGAGAAAGTTACACTTACTACGTCTGCTTTTGGAAAGGTATACAAAAGAAGAAGAGGCCTTATAAAATCACACCTCTAGTAAAAAGTCTTGTGAATGTAACCGGTGATTTAAGTCACGTAAAATCCGTTCGTTATGGGAAGAAACACGAACATATTGCATTAGAACAATTAGCTGAAGTACTCAAACTCGACAAAAAAGCTAACTTCAATGGTATTAAAAAATGTGGCTTTTTTGTCGATTCTGAACTGCCATTTTTGGCAGCAAGTCCAGACGGATTCATAGATGATAAAATCATTGAAATCAAGTGTCCGTATTCGGCTAAGGACAAAACAGTCGAAGAAGGCATAGCACAAAAAAAATTCAATTCTGGAAACAGGAGAGAAACGGAAAGTTGACAATAAATAAACAACATGATTGGTTCTACCAGGTGCAAGGTCAGCTTCACATTACAAGGAAAGCAGTGTGTTTATTTGTAGTGTGGACAGAAAAAGATATAAAAATTGAGACAGTAAAAAGAGATGACGAATTCTGGGAAAAGAATATGGAAACAAAATTACAAACATTTTACTTTGATTGTCGGCTACCAGAAATTATTGATTCAAGTCTGGACAGAAAAATGGAAAATCGTGAGCCACAATATATTTTAGACGCAATAAACAAAAAAAACTTAGAAAAAGGTAGAAAAGCAATTCCTTCCGCGATTGTTATGCCAGAAGCAAAGCGGAAAAAAACTTAGTTAATTTTTTCTCTGACTTTCATGTTCCTTGCCATAACTAACCAAATACCTGATCAGTCAACTTCATTATCAGAAATTTCATCGAACCTCCCTGCAAACACTTACTAATATACTACATACTAGATTATTAATTGACTGATAAAGACAAGTCTTTTAACAGTTATGTCTTACTTATGAATATCAATGCTTTGAAGCTAACTAAACCAAATAATAATAATAATAATCTACGAAGAATATCAATCTCAACGCACACGTTCACCGTTTTTACTTTGACTATTTTGATACTTGTATACATTGGAACGAAAATGTGTCAACTGTAATAAAGCATTTAAATATTGAAACTCATATCATCTCACTAACAATTACTCAAAGAATTCGGTTTTAAGTTTATAAAGATCTCTACTGTTACTAAAAACACAGATGTATATACTATATATTGTATGCTGACTGCCACCATAATTGTGCAACTTATCCGTCGAACGTCAAATTGCTCTACTAATATATATATGTTCAATAAATAAATTGTGCCAGCTTACTAAATATTTGTCAATTTCTTATTTAGCAGAATTTTAAAGTAAGTGTCCACATCTACGCAAATGTCCCAAGATTTCTGCGGATGTAGTACGAGTACAGTTAGATGATTGATTTGGTGCAACTCAAAAACCTACTAGGTGATGGACTATCTAAACATCGGATATTCTAGGTGATTATACGTGGTTACACATAATATATGTAATATATATACACTTTATAGAAATCGGTTACGTCTAGTTTGAGAATTTGAGAAGGGCCGACCACTGGGATTTTACCCTATGTATTTAACATATGTATATACTAACGTGCCGATAAGTCGTGTAATAAAAAAAATAGAACGTGGAAAAGGTTTTTAATATATTCAATAACAGTATTTGAAATTTGTTGCTTTATTTTGTAAATAAATACAAGTAGCACCCTAGCTAGTCGATTCAAAATCGGTTACGTCTACTTTGAGAAGTGAATAATGTAAATTTGAAAAGGGCCGACCACTGGATTTTTTACTCTAGTGAACCTACTGAAGTGCCGATAAGTCATAAACAAAGGTTTTTTAACCGACTTCCAAAAAGAAGGAGGTTCTCAATTCGACGGGTTTTTTTTTATGTTTGTTACCTCAGATTTTTCGAGTAGGTGAACCGATTATGATGATTATTTTTTTATTTGTAAGCTGGTGCTTCCTGTGTGGTCCCATTTCAATTTCATTAAAATCGGTCAAGCCTACTAATAACTGAAAAGTGTTCAAACTTCAACAAGTTATTTCACACTTTTGTGTGTTTTAGCCGATTCCATTTATTGTAAGAAAAGTTACATGAATATACTAATTTAATAAAAGTATTTGAAAATTGTTGTTTTGCTTTGTAAATAGATATTAGTAGCACCATAGCTAGTCGATTGGCGAAGCGCGGCGGCTCAGCGCATAGTTATTTATTCGCTCGATCTTGGTGGCGGCAGTGAAGCGGCGGGCAGCGTGTATTACTCACGCACACATACGCGGAGCGCGTAGATACATAAAATCGCTTACCGCCAGAAGCTCGGTGCGCCCTTAAGAACAGAAAAAAGGGTACATACCGAGGAATCGATACCTCGGCGGGCTGCAAATACAAAATAGAACTAAAAGTGAAAAAACAACAAAACGGTGCTACTTCTTGCTGGCTGAAGGGGCTCGTCGACTTTTCGATGGCGGTGCCGTGTCCCTGGCTCTGGTGGTGACAGCAGCTGTACCTGCAGTCCTAGGCGCTCTCGAGGCGGCAATCTTATCGAGCTCTTTGAGATTGCTAATCCGATGCCGCACAACATCGGTGCCCAGCACAAAAACGAAGCCATCCCTTGTCCAATACTTTTGAATGCCATATTTCTGGCGGGCAGCCATGAAAGTGTCGTGACGCGGTTTTGTCAAGAACTCTGACAGCGTGATATTGGACCCTTTCAGACCGGTCTTACCGCTCCAAATCCTATTTTTGGCATCAAGATCACGTATTTGACGGGATTATACTGACGTCACGGACGGCATAACGTCAAGTTACCTGCGAGCAATTTCGCGACCGTAAAAATAGTAATTATATCTTAATCGCTTCCATTCTATTGTTAAAGTATTATCTAACGTTCAACGCAGCTGTGTGAGTGTTCGCGTTCGCTGTGGTGCTCTGGATAGTGCATATTCTTGTAAGTTCTAGATCGTGATATATAACAGTGTTTAATTGTTTGAATGTGGGTAGGTACTTTATGTTCTCTAAAATTGACATTGGATAACAAAACCCACTATCTATATTCATTTTGGCGCCATCTGGATGTTACTACCATTACTTTTAAGAACACGGAAATTTGTACTGTACGTTTTCAAGCGTTACTATGGCTAAATGTTCTGCGTGCGGCAAGTTCCTAAAACCATCATCGGGGGTCGCCACATGTACTACTTGCCCATGTATTTTTCATAGAGGGTGCGTAGCAGTTCCCGAGGGAGCAGCTATGTGTAAGGATTGGACATGCCCAGAGTGTAAAAGAACGCAACGCAAAGGTGATAACAGCTGTACACCTGTTAAAGGTATATGCGCGGTTCAAACCGACCCTCCGACCGAGGATAATATTTATCAGCTTGTGGGAGAAAAAAAACCATCCCTGGATACCGCTTCCGCGGGAGATTTAGCTATTCAAGCGATGAGGTGTGAGCTGGCGGCTTATATGGCTGAGGCACGCGAGTTTCGCAAGGAAATTCGCGATTCATTGGCGGGCATGGGCCAGCGAATGGACGGATTTGAGCGGCGAATCGAAGCAATGGAGCAAAAAGAACTAGCGCTAGGATCGACTGAGGTTACTGAGCTAAAGCAATCAGTGAGCCAGCTCAGGCAAGCGCTAAATGACCGAGATCAGGAGGCACTGCTGTGTGATCTCGACATAGGCCACCTCCCGGAGCAAAACGGTGAAAATATCTTGCACACTATCACTATCCTGTCAGCGAAACTAGGTGTACAAATCGAAGACAAAGATATAGTGTTTGCTGAGCGTGTCGGTGCGATCGAGTCGAGTGGCAGCGGAGCAGCGGGAGCGGTGAAGGGGCGAGCGCGTCGTGTTGTGGTGCGTTTAACGCGCCGCCACATGCGCGATGAGCTTTTACATGCCGCGCGCGTACGCCGTCACTTTAATACAGCCGATATCGGCCTGGCGGGGCCGCCTCAAAAGGAGTACGTGAATGAGCGTTTAACGAGGAACAACAGTCAGCTTTTCCATCGGGTTCGGGAGGAATGCCGTAGACTACAATGGCGCTACTCATGGACGAAGAGAGGTCGTATTTTTGCGCGGCAAAACGATGGGAAGCAGGTGTTTGTATTTCGGTCAGAAGCCGATATTGAGCGGGTTTTTAAAAACGCAACTGTTTGCAATTGACAACTACACACTTAACACATTAAGTCTGTTCTTTAGAAATCCTCTTTTTATTTTTATTATTATATACATAATCCCTGTTGATTATAACAGCATAATTAATGGTAACAAAGTAATAACTATATATTATTCTGTAAAAAAACGTATAACTGGTAATTATAAGCATCAGTCTTGTTCACACAGGATATACAATTATTTATATTGGCAAAAAAAATATCTTCTTCATAAAAAACCGGACCGAGTTGAACTCGACTATGTAGCATCGTATCTGATCCACTTTCACGTAATAACTTTTAAATATTATAATGGCTAACAAACTTTTTAAAATTGGTTTGTATAATGCTGGTTCTCTGGGAACATACCACGATAACTTTGTATCCTCTGTTGTTCGGAATGATGTTGACATACTCGCTATTAATGAAACCTGGCTTAGAGAGGGTGAGGAAGGGCGCGCCCCTGTGATTCCCGCGTATAGACTTCGTCATATACCAAGAAGAGAAGGTTCTCGCTCCAAAGGCGGTGGAGTCGGGTACTTCATCAAGAAGAGTATTAACGTTCGCATTTGTCCCCACCCAGTAGACCCTTTGCATAAGTCTGTTGAGCAAATGTGGCTCACAGTGACCCTTAATGGAAAGAAGCTTGTAATTGGCACAGCGTATCGACCTCGTTGGATCAGTGTCGATTTATTTTTTGACGCTCTTACTGACTCGATTACGTCTTTCACAAATTATGATAATCTGATTTTATTAGGAGATTTTAATATAAATTTGTTTTGCAATGATGATGGTAACACAAATAAACTAATAACATTCTTATCAACTTTTAATCTTACTCAAGTGGTAAATGAGCCAACACATTTTACGGATACAAGCCAAACATTGATCGATGTGGTCTGTACTGATATGCAAACAAAAAAAGTTGTTTTAGATCATGTAGGATGCCTTTTTGGGCATTGTCTCATTGTATGTGATTTTAACATTAAACGCGCTAAACCCAGACCTTTTCATATTACGTATCGATCCATAAAAAATATTAATTCTGCTAATTTTAACAATGACGTAAACGGTATAAAATGGAACCTAATACCACAATTATATGATGTAAACGAAATAGTTCATGTTTTTAATAAATACGTGGTATGTCTATTTGAGCTGCATGCGCCCCTCAAGCTGATTAGAGTTAAAAAACGCTCATATCCGTGGATTACCGACACAATCAAATTGATGATGAGATTACGGGAGGAAGCCTGTGCGGATTACCATCAAATTAAATCTGATACTAAAAAAAAATACTACAAGGATCTGAAGTCCATAGTAAATCAAGCACTATTTCAAGAAAAATCTAATTATTTTAAGTTTAACATAAATAATAAATTAAAATATCCAAAATTGTTATGGAAAAATCTAAAAAATTGTATATTACCTAAAAAAAATAACGAACTTCCCGCTAATTTTAATGACCCTACTATCATTAATAGTTATTTTTTAAATATACCTGGTTCAGCTGATGTCTCTATTTCTCAGTTAACTTTTTTTGAGCACCATAGATATAGCGATGCTGTATTCAATTTAGAACCGATAAGTTTTGAGAAGTTGACTAAAATAATTTTAAGTTTAAAATCGAATGCTATAGGATGTGACAATATTAGTTTAGATATGCTCATGATGACTTTTCCAAGTACAATAGACCTCGTTCTTGATTTAATAAATAAATCTATTCGTACCTCGGTATTCCCTGACGTTTGGAAAGTTGCAATCGTCCGTCCGATTCCTAAAACTTCTAATCCAGCTGAAATAAAAGATCTTAGGCCCATCAGCATCTTACCCTGTTTATCGAAGATTTTGGAAAAAGCAGTTAGTACGCAATTAAACAATTATCTTGAAGAAAACCGCATTTTACCGGAGGTACAGTCCGGTTTTAGACAAGGACGCAGTACTGTGACTGCTCTACTCGATGTGACCGACAACATCCTTTGTTCTCAGGATAAGGGTATGTGCACTCTATTAGTTCTTCTTGATTTTCCCGCGCTTTTGACTCTTTGAATATTAATTGAAGTGCCGATAAGTCATAAACAAAGGTTTTTTAACCGACTTCCAAAAAGAAGGAGGTTCTCAATTCGACGGGTTTTTTTTTATGTTTGTTACCTCAGATTTTTCGAGTAGGTGAACCGATTATGATGATTATTTTTTTATTTGTAAGCTGGTGCTTCCTGTGTGGTCCCATTTCAATTTCATTAAAATCGGTCAAGCCTACTAATAACTGAAAAGTGTTCAAACTTCAACAAGTTATTTCACACTTTTGTGTGTTTTAGCCGATTCCATTTATTGTAAGAAAAGTTACATGAATATACTAATTTAATAAAAGTATTTGAAAATTGTTGTTTTGCTTTGTAAATAGATATTAGTAGCACCATAGCTAGTCGATTGGCGAAGCGCGGCGGCTCAGCGCATAGTTATTTATTCGCTCGATCTTGGTGGCGGCAGTGAAGCGGCGGGCAGCGTGTATTACTCACGCACACATACGCGGAGCGCGTAGATACATAAAATCGCTTACCGCCAGAAGCTCGGTGCGCCCTTAAGAACAGAAAAAAGGGTACATACCGAGGAATCGATACCTCGGCGGGCTGCAAATACAAAATAGAACTAAAAGTGAAAAAACAACAAAACGGTGCTACTTCTTGCTGGCTGAAGGGGCTCGTCGACTTTTCGATGGCGGTGCCGTGTCCCTGGCTCTGGTGGTGACAGCAGCTGTACCTGCAGTCCTAGGCGCTCTCGAGGCGGCAATCTTATCGAGCTCTTTGAGATTGCTAATCCGATGCCGCACAACATCGGTGCCCAGCACAAAAACGAAGCCATCCCTTGTCCAATACTTTTGAATGCCATATTTCTGGCGGGCAGCCATGAAAGTGTCGTGACGCGGTTTTGTCAAGAACTCTGACAGCGTGATATTGGACCCTTTCAGACCGGTCTTACCGCTCCAAATCCTATTTTTGGCATCAAGATCACGTATTTGACGGGATTATACTGACGTCACGGACGGCATAACGTCAAGTTACCTGCGAGCAATTTCGCGACCGTAAAAATAGTAATTATATCTTAATCGCTTCCATTCTATTGTTAAAGTATTATCTAACGTTCAACGCAGCTGTGTGAGTGTTCGCGTTCGCTGTGGTGCTCTGGATAGTGCATATTCTTGTAAGTTCTAGATCGTGATATATAACAGTGTTTAATTGTTTGAATGTGGGTAGGTACTTTATGTTCTCTAAAATTGACATTGGATAACAAAACCCACTATCTATATTCATTTTGGCGCCATCTGGATGTTACTACCATTACTTTTAAGAACACGGAAATTTGTACTGTACGTTTTCAAGCGTTACTATGGCTAAATGTTCTGCGTGCGGCAAGTTCCTAAAACCATCATCGGGGGTCGCCACATGTACTACTTGCCCATGTATTTTTCATAGAGGGTGCGTAGCAGTTCCCGAGGGAGCAGCTATGTGTAAGGATTGGACATGCCCAGAGTGTAAAAGAACGCAACGCAAAGGTGATAACAGCTGTACACCTGTTAAAGGTATATGCGCGGTTCAAACCGACCCTCCGACCGAGGATAATATTTATCAGCTTGTGGGAGAAAAAAAACCATCCCTGGATACCGCTTCCGCGGGAGATTTAGCTATTCAAGCGATGAGGTGTGAGCTGGCGGCTTATATGGCTGAGGCACGCGAGTTTCGCAAGGAAATTCGCGATTCATTGGCGGGCATGGGCCAGCGAATGGACGGATTTGAGCGGCGAATCGAAGCAATGGAGCAAAAAGAACTAGCGCTAGGATCGACTGAGGTTACTGAGCTAAAGCAATCAGTGAGCCAGCTCAGGCAAGCGCTAAATGACCGAGATCAGGAGGCACTGCTGTGTGATCTCGACATAGGCCACCTCCCGGAGCAAAACGGTGAAAATATCTTGCACACTATCACTATCCTGTCAGCGAAACTAGGTGTACAAATCGAAGACAAAGATATAGTGTTTGCTGAGCGTGTCGGTGCGATCGAGTCGAGTGGCAGCGGAGCAGCGGGAGCGGTGAAGGGGCGACCGCGTCGTGTTGTGGTGCGTTTAACGCGCCGCCACATGCGCGATGAGCTTTTACATGCCGCGCGCGTACGCCGTCACTTTAATACAGCCGATATCGGCCTGGCGGGGCCGCCTCAAAAGGAGTACGTGAATGAGCGTTTAACGAGGAACAACAGTCAGCTTTTCCATCGGGTTCGGGAGGAATGCCGTAGACTACAATGGCGCTACTCATGGACGAAGAGAGGTCGTATTTTTGCGCGGCAAAACGATGGGAAGCAGGTGTTTGTATTTCGGTCAGAAGCCGATATTGAGCGGGTTTTTAAAAACGCAACTGTTTGCAATTGACAACTACACACTTAACACATTAAGTCTGTTCTTTAGAAATCCTCTTTTTATTTTTATTATTATATACATAATCCCTGTTGATTATAACAGCATAATTAATGGTAACAAAGTAATAACTATATATTATTCTGTAAAAAAACGTATAACTGGTAATTATAAGCATCAGTCTTGTTCACACAGGATATACAATTATTTATATTGGCAAAAAAAATATCTTCTTCATAAAAAACCGGACCGAGTTGAACTCGACTATGTAGCATCGTATCTGATCCACTTTCACGTAATAACTTTTAAATATTATAATGGCTAACAAACTTTTTAAAATTGGTTTGTATAATGCTGGTTCTCTGGGAACATACCACGATAACTTTGTATCCTCTGTTGTTCGGAATGATGTTGACATACTCGCTATTAATGAAACCTGGCTTAGAGAGGGTGAGGAAGGGCGCGCCCCTGTGATTCCCGCGTATAGACTTCGTCATATACCAAGAAGAGAAGGTTCTCGCTCCAAAGGCGGTGGAGTCGGGTACTTCATCAAGAAGAGTATTAACGTTCGCATTTGTCCCCACCCAGTAGACCCTTTGCATAAGTCTGTTGAGCAAATGTGGCTCACAGTGACCCTTAATGGAAAGAAGCTTGTAATTGGCACAGCGTATCGACCTCGTTGGATCAGTGTCGATTTATTTTTTGACGCTCTTACTGACTCGATTACGTCTTTCACAAATTATGATAATCTGATTTTATTAGGAGATTTTAATATAAATTTGTTTTGCAATGATGATGGTAACACAAATAAACTAATAACATTCTTATCAACTTTTAATCTTACTCAAGTGGTAAATGAGCCAACACATTTTACGGATACAAGCCAAACATTGATCGATGTGGTCTGTACTGATATGCAAACAAAAAAAGTTGTTTTAGATCATGTAGGATGCCTTTTTGGGCATTGTCTCATTGTATGTGATTTTAACATTAAACGCGCTAAACCCAGACCTTTTCATATTACGTATCGATCCATAAAAAATATTAATTCTGCTAATTTTAACAATGACGTAAACGGTATAAAATGGAACCTAATACCACAATTATATGATGTAAACGAAATAGTTCATGTTTTTAATAAATACGTGGTATGTCTATTTGAGCTGCATGCGCCCCTCAAGCTGATTAGAGTTAAAAAACGCTCATATCCGTGGATTACCGACACAATCAAATTGATGATGAGATTACGGGAGGAAGCCTGTGCGGATTACCATCAAATTAAATCTGATACTAAAAAAAAATACTACAAGGATCTGAAGTCCATAGTAAATCAAGCACTATTTCAAGAAAAATCTAATTATTTTAAGTTTAACATAAATAATAAATTAAAATATCCAAAATTGTTATGGAAAAATCTAAAAAATTGTATATTACCTAAAAAAAATAACGAACTTCCCGCTAATTTTAATGACCCTACTATCATTAATAGTTATTTTTTAAATATACCTGGTTCAGCTGATGTCTCTATTTCTCAGTTAACTTTTTTTGAGCACCATAGATATAGCGATGCTGTATTCAATTTAGAACCGATAAGTTTTGAGAAGTTGACTAAAATAATTTTAAGTTTAAAATCGAATGCTATAGGATGTGACAATATTAGTTTAGATATGCTCATGATGACTTTTCCAAGTACAATAGACCTCGTTCTTGATTTAATAAATAAATCTATTCGTACCTCGGTATTCCCTGACGTTTGGAAAGTTGCAATCGTCCGTCCGATTCCTAAAACTTCTAATCCAGCTGAAATAAAAGATCTTAGGCCCATCAGCATCTTACCCTGTTTATCGAAGATTTTGGAAAAAGCAGTTAGTACGCAATTAAACAATTATCTTGAAGAAAACCGCATTTTACCGGAGGTACAGTCCGGTTTTAGACAAGGACGCAGTACTGTGACTGCTCTACTCGATGTGACCGACAACATCCTTTGTTCTCAGGATAAGGGTATGTGCACTCTATTAGTTCTTCTTGATTTTCCCGCGCTTTTGACTCTTTGAATATTAATCTTTTAATGTCCAAGTTAAGTTTTTACGGTTTTAGCTGGAAAACTTTACAATGGTTTAACAGCTATCTCAGCAATCGCTATCAATACGTAAAGCTCAGTAGTAGTGATGGTTCATGTTTGGATTCTGAAAAAGTAGCGGTTAAACGTGGAGTTCCTCAGGGATCAATTCTCGGACCACTCCTTTTTATTTTATACACGGCCGATATAAAACTATATATTAAACACTGCCAATTTCACATTTACGCGGATGATTTGCAAGTATATATTGCTTGCCGACCAGATGAAATTGACAGAACGATTGGCAAGCTAAATCAAGACCTTTCGAGTATAACTGCTTGGGCAAATAATAATTGTTTACTTCTTAACCCTAATAAAACCAAATACCTTATATTCGGTAGTAAGCACCAACTGTCGAGTCTCAGCCCATCTGTAAATGTGATGCTCATGAACAATCCCATAGAGCGTGTGTATGAAGCGCATAATTTAGGCCTGCATATGGACTGTGACCTGCGTTTTGAAAAACATATAACAAAATCAGTTCGAAGTTGCTTCTACAAACTTAAAATACTGTATAGGGTAAGACCATTTATAAAAGTAAAATTGCGTATCCAGCTAGTAGAATCACTTGTCTTATCAAGTCTTAATTATATGGACGTAGTTTTTGGCCCTCGTCTGCTTGCAAAAACACAGAGGCTGATTCAGCGGGTTCAGAATGCGTGTGCCCGTTTTTGCTTTGATATCCCATTTAGGGGTCATGTGACCCCATACTTGAACAGACACTACATTCTCAAAATGAAACACCGTCGCAAGTTACATTTAGCATGCCTTCTTTTTGGAGTAATCAAACATAAAACGCCAGCGTATCTCTATGATAAGCTGTCCTCGATGACGAGTCACAGGTCAACTAGTTCCCGGCAATGCGCTATGCAACTTTCCATGCAACATCACAAGTCAATGGCATTCCGAGGTAGTTTCCACTACGCTGCAACCAAGTGTTGGAACAATGTTCCTCCACCAATGAGGAATCTGCACAGCGTTAATAGTTTTAGACGTAGATTGAAAGGATTTCTTTGTGAGCATCAAAAGCAGCAGGAAACTATGAAGCATGATACGAGTGCTCTTTAAGTCTACAACTTGCATTATCCAGTTCAACTGTTCATTCTTATGTATGTTATTACTAATATGATGCCAAATTATGTATTATCTAATAACACAAAATGTTATAGAAATTTTGCCTGCAATAATATTTAGAGACTTTTATTATGAACATGTATTAATTTAACACCTGATTAATTACTATTTAATTCATATAATTGTAATAGTATATCTCTTTTTTTCTTTTTTACTTTACATGGATTTTATGATTAATTATGTAGTAGCGTTTGTTGTTTGACGGTTGGTGAGTTGTCGTTGTGCTGTTATGACGTCACCCACTGGGTCCATCGGAAGACCAGCGTTGGTTAGTAACCAGCATATGCTGAGATGGGTCCATTTTGAGACAGGTACCATTTAGTTAGCGTGTACCTTATTATTTTACACACAGCAACACGTACTCGTAGGTACGCGTTTTTTTATTTACCTTTTTGTTTATTGTTTGTCTTTTCACTGGTTTTTATAATTCCGTGCTTGCCTTGTCTTGTACATGTTAATTTAGTGTCACTTAGTCTTAAATAAATATAATTTCATTTTCATTTTCATTTTTTTTTTTCATTTTTTATTTTGAATAGAATAGGTCTGGGTTTGTCAGGTGCTGAAGCACGGCCCATCCGATGTGAGCGACTGATGTCTTTGCTGGAAAAATCAGGAATTTTCATCTGACTAGTTACCAACTTCACCACTACAGAGGTAGTATCTTCATCTCTGGTTTCTGGGACACCGTGAAGGAGAAGAATCTTTCGTCGCCCTCGCATCTCCATAGCATCCTGTTGCTGCATAACCAGGCCTACTTGATCTTGCAGGCAGCGAAGTGCAGTCATTATAAATGTACGGAATGCAGTAAAGTCCGCTGACAAGACTGCTACAGTTGGTGAAGAAGATGCTGCTTGAAGCTCACCTTGATAGGAGTCCATTCTCTGAAGGAATAGACTTTGTAGTTCAGCCACACTTTGCTGTAGGGTGTCCATTTTGTTTGAGTTGTGAACTCAGTATTTTTCAATAGTGACAAAAGTGTTTTGTGATAGTGCCACAGTATGGATAACAGACCCCGGCAGGTATTGTAGATTATATTTTAATTATACATATGTTTTAGGCTATTCAAATGTTATTTACTATATTATTTCAATTAATTAAAATGAGAGATCTTTTTGTAAGTGTTTTACTATTGCCTACCCGCCAAAGAAAAAAAAAAAGTACAGTTGGAGCATTACGGGCGCGACGGGTACGCGCGGAAAGTCTCGTCAAAAGTCGCGGCATCCTTCTCGGCGCGACTTCTCTCGGAAACCACAGTGAAATCCGATATAGAGCAGCCTGATTGTCCACCGTATTGTGCAGAACTGAACAATAATGCACCACAATCAATAGATTCCGCCTCAGAACCAACGTGTCTAAACCAACCATACCTGACACAAACAACGACGGGTATAAAAACGGATAGTACCCATACGTTTGTTTGTACAACCATCGTGCAAACTTTCGTTGGATCTTCTCAATCATAAGCGAATATTTAGCTTCATAGGGATCCACCCCATTAACAGCTAGGAATAGTTTGAGGTCGTCCGCAAACATCAGACACTTCGCAGTGCTAATAACCTTCGGCAGGTCATTTATCATCATCAGAAATAAAGACGGCCCCAAAGTACTGCGTTGGCTCACCCCTGATCGCGTGTAATATTCACCAGATTCATGACCAGCCACTCGAACATACTGTCTCTGATTGCTCAGGTATGAAGAGAAAAACTTTAGGAGCCGCGGTGTGACCCTATTTCCGCTTAAAAAGCAAAATGTCATTATCGGCCAAATCGAATGCCTTCCAAAAATCAAAATATGTCGCATTAACTTGCTTACCAGTATCCATCTCTTTTTTTTGTTTTTTTTTACGCAGAGGAAAATTTTATATCCTGATCACCAGCCCAAGGGGTAGAGCTAGTGCGCGTGTGGGAGTCTCCGCCAGAAGGGCAGAATACCCACCAAACCTCTGCGGTGTTCCATCGTCATCGACTGGTGGCAGGAACCGTGGGACCATTCGTATTCACTACAGCCCCCACCGACGTCGCTGCCCGCCTACGCAAGCCCAGCCTCTGGGGAGGGTGTAAAAAGCCCTCCCCATTACCACCTCGTGGGATTATACCATTACCACCATGTGAGAACCTTACCCTAATTAGGGGCACCGGCCGTCCCCACAGCCGATACCACAGGTTCTCTGAGCGGAGACGGAGTGCGAGCCCGATCGGCTCACCTCCGTGTGAGCCTCCTTGTCAACCATCTTTGTTAAGATGGTTGACAAGGAGAGGTCCGCCCCCACGACTGCAACCAGGGACTTCCGCGCCTCAACAGCCCCTGGGCAAACTTCCAGCACGTGCTGCGCGGTTTCTTCCGCGCAGCCGCACTGGTGACACACAGGGGTCACCTCCCTCCGGACAACGTTGCACAAGTACCTCCCGAAGCATCCGTGCCCCGAGACACGCGTCGTAACTTCACACGTACCGAGAGCGGAGGGTGGTACACGTCCGATGGGACCAGCGCCTACTCGGCCGTGCTGTCACACACCGACACACGTTCACTCGACATTCCGCTCAGTACTAGAACTAGTAGACCGCCATGCTCATTCAGAACTTTACTATGCTGGGTCAATTTACAAAAATCAGTAAAAAAGTAAACTACGTTTTTACAGACCCACTACAAGAGTTTAAATTAAAATCTCCAAGTATTGTAACTTCCATGTCAGAATATTTACATATAGCATTTTCTATACAAGTCAAAACATCAAGATATTGTTCGTCATTATAATTATGCGGTAAGTAGACAACAGAAAACAAAATTTTAACATTCTTAAAGGTCACAATTGCAAATATAACTTCCTTATCAGGAGTTAGTTGGTCAATATAGGTGATCATCCGCAAGGTGTAACAGTCGCAGACTGCCAGCAGCACGCCGCCCCAGCCCGTGTCCCCGTGCCGGTCACGGCGCGCTACTGTCCACCCGCGCGGAAACAACTCGCCCGAACATACAGAGCTCGTTAGGAATGTCTCTGTCAACGCTATTACATCGTAATCACATGACGCTACATTAGTATTAAAAAGTACAGTTTTAGATCGCAGACTGCGTACATTTTGATACAGAACATGATAGGTCCTACAGCTATTCTGCTTCACGCATGGCACGAAAGTTGGCTTGGTACTTGGTACTTGGTACTTGGTGGGCTGGCTCTTTTCCGCAACCAGGCCGCTGTGGCGCGGCCCATTTTGCGTGATAGCCGGGTGTCGCTGATCAGTCCAGCCACCCGGTGTCGCCCAGGAAAGCCAGCAGCTCCTTCGGCTTGGCGCAGGCTTCCCACACTGTCCTCGGCGAGCCGAGGTTAGCTGCCCTTTGTGCCGCCACGCTCCTGCATTCGATGAGCAGATGCGCAGCTGTTTCTTCCGCCTCCATGCAGCCTCTGCATAGGGGGCTGTCTGTAACACCTGGATTAAACAGGTGTTTGTTTAAGGAGCAATGACCGGTCATAATTCCGACCATATGTCGTACATTATTTCTTTTAAGATTGAGGAGTTTTCTGGAGAATTTCAGATTTAGAATCGGAAAAGCCTCCTTCGACTGCCTACAACCCTCGATACTTGCCCAGTAGTTCTGATGCTGGTCCTTAGTTTTTTTGCGAATCCATGCACGAATTTGACTGGAAGGTAGGGGGATCATTGGTTCTGGTCCTGCACACGTCATACCGGAACCTCTCCCCCTTGCGCCCCCGACCTTGAAGCACGCATGCTGCCCCGCCCGCCCTTCACCACAGTCCAATCTCCAGATTCATCCGGTTTCCTACAGCCTCCCACCATTCCAATGGGTGTCGAACGGGGTGGTGCGAGTACGACCGCTTCATTAGATGTTACAGGAACAGTAGCCATAGCCTGCGCAGTAGCAGTTGGTAAGTTACACATCACAGCGTCGCGAGCCGTTGTCCGCTGTGTTTTGTTCTTTCCCTGCCCGTTACTTTCTTTCTTCTTTCGTGCAGCACTGTCCGCGTTCATATCCTTTGCAGATGCATTGTTGTTGTCATCGCTAGTATGTTGCCTCAACGTTTCTTCTGCAATTGTTACTGCAACTGATAACTTGGGCGAATTGCTTAGTCCATTTATGCAGGCGTTACTAACGTTCTGCACTAAACGATTGCACAGTGGGTAGAAGATAGGCCCAGTTAATATGGCTTGCAGTTCTTCTCTCACGATTGCTCGAATGCTGTCCAGATTGCCACACGGGCAGTTGCATGATATTGGGGCATCCTTCATCATCTCCCCCCCAAAACGGTTCCCGCATTGACGTGGCGGGGGGGCTCTGTAGCCGTGGCTTGGATCACCACGGTGAAGCTAAGAGGAACCCAGGTGCCGCGCCGGCGTTGGGGTGCGCTGGCCGGCTCAGGCGGGGCCGCTCCTATGGGCCGCCAAGTCCACATAGGAGTGGCGGGGTCCGGGCGCTTTGGCGCAGACTCGAGGAGGTGGGGCCCGGGCGCTTTGGCGCAGGCTCGAGGAGGGGGGCCCGGGCACTTTGGTGCAGGCTCGAGGAGGTGGGGCCCGCGCGCTTTGGCGCAGGCTCGAGGAGGGGGGCCCGGGCACTTTGGTGCAAGCTCGAGGAGGTGGTGTCCGGGCGCTCGGCGCAAACTCGAGGAGGTGGGGTCGCTGGGGATTATCCCCTGTGGCTGACGTAGCAGGTGGTGGGGCTACGTATCCGACCCACCGCAGGGAGACCACGGGCGTCCAGACACGGGGAAGTCTGACGCTCATTGTTGGCGTGTTTGGTCTCCGAGGTAGTTGCGGCGTGCCATGTGTTCTGGCGTGCCGCGAAGAGAAGGGTCCGGCAACGGACAGCCACGGCGGGTTAGCGGTCGTGTGGAAAATCTGTCCCGCGTTCCCGCCGAGGGCGGCAGTGTCGGAACACCCCGGGGTTTTGGTGGGAATACAGACTCCCACATAACCACCTACCTCCCCGTGGTAGGTGGTATCCATAAAGGATTTCCCGGAAAAAAAAATATCCTTCATCATCTGCTGCCTTCTCGTTACATAATTTCCACGGTGAATAGTTATATTGTTCGCATCATCATCATCGGATTCCGTCTTACTAGTATGCTGAGAAACATTACGTTTGGCGGGATCCGCTACAGTGGTGCAGGGAGTGGTGGCTTCGATAGTGGTGTTAACACTTCCCGCAGCCGAAGAGCAGGTGGTGGTGTCCTTGCTTACAGTGGTGGCAGAACTGACCTTAGCATTGATAGTGGAGCTGGTACCAACTGTTGCGGCGCTGGTACAGGGGTCATGATTACTCATCAAAAGACGGACCGGTGTATTTACATCCCTGGATTTGGGCTGCTTACTGTGATATGCAATACACGTCCAGTTTCGTATAAACTCTGATGACAGGGCATTATATTTCACCTTAGTGAGACCCGCGCAAACTAAATCACATAAGTTGTTGCATTTAGCGCACTTCACTACTTCTTCATGCTCAAAATTTTTTTGTTTGCATCCATGACACACATCAATGGTACGCGCCATCGTATTCCTCTACTTACACTGTATGCTCGTAATATTTAACTAAGTATTTCTTACTAACAGCAACCAAGTCCAAAGTGCAGTCAGAGGACAATGCCCCGAGCACACGCAATGTATATTGTATATAATATACATTGCATGTGTATGCATGCATGTATATAATATGCACTAGTGACCTTGGGCAAGGTCACCGACCTCTATCGCAAGGGGTATGAGGCAAAAAAATGTTGGTAGAAAAAATGTTGACCTTGAAATCATGGTTAATAATCTTGGGATAGGTCACTGACCTCTCCTGCAAGGTCATTAACCCAGGGATTTATTTTTTAAGAATAATAAGTATTTTTTTGTCCTTGAAATCAAGGTCAGTGACTTTGGGCAAGGTCAATGACCTCTCTTGCAAGGTCAGTAACTCATGTTTTTTTTGTAGAAAAATAAGTAATTTTTTTGAAGTTGAAATCAACCTTGCCCAAGGTCACTGACACCTGCGAGGTCATTGACCCCAAAAAAGTTTTTTTTCTCACCACCACCAAGGGTACATTCCAACCGAAAGAAAAGACAATAGTGTGGAGCCAAAGGACATACCCAGTATTGTTGAGTCTTAACGCTCACATGTTATTGCTAGGCCACAAAGTTGCAAAGGCACAAGATCAAATCAGTAAAAATAATTTACTACGTATATACATAATTATATTAATAATAGCATTTATTCGGAAATTACATTGATGTAGCTATTATTTTATTATGTGGAACTTGGCTACTTTCTGCAAATCCGTTCTTCGATTTGTCGAATCCCATCTATTCCATGCCTGTCGCTTCCTTGCCACTCTGTACCATGTCATTTCAGCAAATACATACTCGTAATAATAAGAATATTTTACTGTGTTTTGGTACGGCAGAACCGTTTATGTGAGTTTGCTTCATTTGGGTTAGTGTCAAAATCCACATTAGATGTCTCCGTTAATGGGGAATTTGAGACTTTTAGTCTCATAATCCCCATTGGAGCTGCAAATTCTCGTTAATGGAAATTATTTTAGTGTACACAAACACTAAACAAAACTAGTACAAAATTCTGTTGTTGATCTAATACACAACTAGTATTATCATATTAGCTTAGTGTTTCCTAATTACTGTTTTCTTAATATTTGTGGGAGCTAGCATAATTGAGCATGCATCATACCAGTTCAATTTCATGATATAATTGCATAACACAAAAACATTGGTTCCAAATGAATGTTTTAAATTTCAGATGTCACAAGCACCTCACACCATTTTGAACAACAACCACCACCCACATCGCTGCATCATACGTTACAAAATATATCAGGTATGTCACAAAATGTACTTTTTTAAGGAAAGTAAATTATGTGCAATGTTATTGTAATAATATATAGTTTTTTTTTTCGTATTGCTTTTGTTCACAGACTCAATGGGTCCGTGGCATTGTTTACATTTATATTTTAAACTATTTTTTTTTTTTATAATTAGTAACGAAATACAGGAGGATTTTTTTTTTCCTTAAATAAACTTACATAATACATTTTTTTTTGTATACAAATAGACTTTTAACTTATTTCTAAATATCGTACATACCGAGAGCATACCGGCTTCCGCAAGCAACGCCCGTTCACGAGCTTGACACGTGTGCCAGCCATCGCCCTCCTCAACCATATTTGAGGGAAGAGGACGACACGCCACACGACGCCGCCGCGAGAAGAAGTCTTTTAGTGAGCGTGAATGCTCAAGGTATACACGCATACATAATACAAAAGCCTAAGCTTGTCTAATTTTTTTTTTTTTATAACTAATTATAATATAAGTCGGCTTTCTCCACCCGGCCCAGGGCCTCCGTCACATCCACATTCCGATCTTTTATGGCTATCTGCAAGTTGTAGTCGCGGATAGCATTTGGTGACGCAGACACCGCACGTCGCACGAAACGGCTGATGGCGTCTTCTTCGTCGTCGGTGTAGTAGGTGAAGGTCCTGGTGTGCCGCGAGACTGCAACCACTGCGTGCGGGACGCTCTCGTGCAGACTCATGTTGCCCTTGGTTTTAATGGCGATGACCGACTCGTATGTCAGTCCCTGTGCTTCATGGATGGTAAGGATGCGCGACCCCGTGCCTTCACCATAACCCTGGTTGGTCAGGGTCTCCTTTTCTTCCTGAGTGTGTACTAGGAAGAGGGTGTTGGGTATATGCGCATCTCTGTACCTTCTCTGCTCCAGGGACCTAATACGTGGGGCTGACGAATATATACCTGAATATATTTCCCTCAACGCGTACGCAACGCGTACAATATATAGTTACTAGCTGTGCCCTGCATGTTTATTTTCCAAATCGCTTAGAATATCCTATGTAATAATCTACATGAGGATTACTTTCATCTAGATCGATAGAAGTGGGGACAAAAATTACTTTGTCAAGACTTTTAAGTGTTTGATTCTATAATTTTAGCGTTAGATGCAAATGTTTTGTTGCTCATAGTCTTTAGGAATTTGGGATAACTGTCGTTTAGAATACAAGAGTTGTCTGCGTTTGGAGGTGTTTGAAAATTTTGTTCAATTACAGGTTCATCGAAATTATCTGGAGGATCGCTGTTTGGATCAAGTCGTAATGTAGACGGTAAGTTAAGATTTGTTGCAGATTCATGTTGGGATGTAGTAGGTAGGTTTTAATATTCGTTTCAGGATCGAGTCGAGATGTCGAAGGTAAGTTAGTATTAATTTCAGGATCGAGTTGAGAAGTCGAAGGTAAGTTAATATTCGTTTCAGGGTCGAGTTGGGAGGTCAAAGGTAAGTTATTAATGTCTACGTCATTATTAATTTGAGAAATCATTGAGTTTGGATGTTGTTGTTCAGTCAATGGATCATGTAGTGGATTAGATACGTCAAAAAGGATAAAGTCAATTTCAGGATCACCGCTAAACGGGCTAATAGTCTCCTCAAGGTTCAGCGGGTCCCCATTTTGTATTGGGTTTACAGGATATCTAGAGAGGGCGTCAGCGGCTGCATTAAGCTTTCCTTCCTCGTAACCAATTTCGTATTGATATTCTTCCAGTTTGAGACGCCATCGTTGTAACCTTCGATCATATATAAGGTAGATGCACTGTCTTCATGGAAATCGAACTTCTGCCGTGTCCCCGTGTCGATGCAAATGGATACCTATATATACTTTCCAGCTTAAATAAAATATCCCACAAGTGGATCATGTTTCAGTTTAAAATAAACCTTAACGCCCTTATAATAGCGTTGTACAACATTTGACAGGTTTTTTAACTTATCTTTTGGTTTTGTGTATGGAACGAAGTAATAAATCACTTATCATCCCGAAATGAAACAAGGTATCTAAAAAAATACTTAATGTGAAATGAACCTTATCATATAAAAAATAAATTACAACTCGTGACACGTAATATGTGAGTTACATCATTTTGGAGCTGCGCCTACCTTGTCTCCACTTCTTAGAACAAAATAACTAGGAAACGTGGAGTAGCTTAGTTTGTTTTTCTAACTCGAAAATTATTGTGAATATATCAATGCGGACACGTTATTTAATTATTAAATAAAGCATCAAAGTAAAAAGTGATTGTTGTTACAATATTTAATCTATCTATGTAAATAAAAAATGAATCGCCGAAATGTATGTACGCGCATAACTTCCGAACGGCAGCACCAAATTGGATAATTCTTTTTTTGATGTGTTTGTTATTGTCAGGAGAAAGGTTCTTATGTATGGTAGGGTAGGGGTAGTATAGGGCTAGGGGGTAGTGTTTTTTAGTGGTAGGGTAGGGAAAAGGTAGGGTAGGGGTAGGTTTTTAAAAAATAATTATACTAATTCGAATTCAATATCCATAATGTTAACAATTTCAAATGGATTGTACAATGAAGAAATAGGGTTAAAAACTAATACATTATAAAGGGTAACTGGCTTAATTTTCTTGAAACAAATTTAATTTATTGTACAATTGCCGTTTAGACTTATTTTTCATTTCAGCAGTTTTCAGTTTTCCAGCGTAATGTAGACGGATGTTTATATATTTTTTTTAAATTGCCTTTAATAACTTAACTTTATGATCAAGGCTTGCAAGTTGTCCTTGACAGTGATCATGGATTTCTATGAATATATTAGAATAAGTAATTTTATTCATTACTGACATGCACATTTTGGCTCTTATACATCCTCCAGTACGAAGAAATCTCCTAATAACATCTTCCGATGTTTTACAAATTAGAAACACGTCATTAGAAGCGTAGCATAATCCACCAAAGTCTTTGATGTCAATTAACTTGTGGAATCTCAATTTTTCTTTGGCTAGCAAAAAGTCTTTACAGTATTCGCATTTTAAATGTTTTAATAGATACCGAATTACGAATCCAGCTATATATCCAACAATCTGCTCAATTAATTCCTGTTGTCCTGCTGATTGTCCATCCAAAGTAGCCGAAAAAATGTCACAATTACCTTGGTATTTTTGGATTTCTGCTTCATCTTTATCCAATATTCTTTGCTTTTCCGATTCATCATTCTCTAACTCTAAATCTAAACGATACCCGATGGACGAACTATTTATTTTTATGATTAATTATTTATATGAATTTTTTATATAATCTCTCTCTCTATATCCTCTCTTCCCCTGGACCTCGGTAGCGAGTAGACGCGTCCCATATTTACATCAGTTTTATTTAAAATTAGTTTAATTAATTAACATAGTTTTTATTCAGTTTAAAAAATAGGACCGCATAAGTTGAAAGGAGGTATAATATACGAGTGACGTTCACGCCCATCACCTGCGGCCATCTTTAAGCGAAGAGCGAAGCCCCGCCCCCTGGCTGCGTTTCGCAACGCCTACTGTGTGCATCAACGAATCACGCGTCGGACGACCTTCCATCCCTGTAATCTACCTACCGGTTAGTGTAACATTACGCCTCACAGCTTATGAGCGCCTGGTACTTCGCAAAACTTTCAAAGTAGCGATAGAGACTTAATTATTACTTAAATATATTATAATCTGTAGAGTGGTTCTCACGAAGCTATTTTTGTGTCGTTGAACATATTAGTCCTTGCGAGCTATTATCTCCTAGTACACAGAATAGCAAAAATATGCAACGAACTCCGCCACAACAAGTATCGGGTGAGGTCGCCACCGTCGCGTCGCCTTGTCCAGCTCCACGATCATCTAAGCGCCAGCGACCAAGTGACTCCCCAACCGCTTATGTCACTGATTTAGATAAGCAAGACGAAATTATGGCGATGTTGAGTCAAGTGCTTACAGAGGTAACTGAGTCAAACAAAACGAACTCTGAAATTAAGCAGTCCTTAGAATTCTACATTAAAAAGTGCGAAGAATTGACAGTTCGTGTTAACACGCTCGAGTCTGAGAAAACCGCATATGAAATGCGCATACAACACCTTGAGAGTAAGCAAGAAGAAACTGAAAGGCATGCCAGAAGTACATGTCTGGAAATTCGTGGCATCCCCTCACATTCTAAGGAAACCAAGCAGGAACTGTGCACTCTAGTAGAGAAACTACAAAACAAGATTAGAATTGGAGCGCAACCTTATAACATAAAGGATGTCTATCGCATTAAAGGCAAACTGAACGAAGAACGGCCTGTAGTGGTAGACTTCACCACCACCATTGCAAAATCGAACACACTTCAAGCTGTAAAAAGATTTAATGCTCTATTTTTTATCCCGTGACTTAGCGAAGACCCACAAATATGACTTTTGTTGGACAACGAATGGAAGAGTATTCCTGAGGCAGACCGAAGGTTCGGCTCCGATTGTAGTCATCAACGAACAGCAACTTGTAGAACTGAAACAAAAAAACTAATATGTTTAAAAAGTGCCCACTTTATGTTATGGTCCCGTAGTCACTGTATAACATTACTTATAATTATTACTATGTTTTTCTATAATTGTTACCTCAATTTAACCCTCACACATCCACATACATACATATCAGCACACACCACCTCTCACGTCTTCGCACACACCCTCACACATACATATATCATAAGGGATATTTCATCACCCAATCATGCCAGGCAAGGTACGAGTAGTTACACTCAGACAAATAGCTGCGTACTTAAAAATAGACAATACGTGAATTTATTATATACCCGATTATTTTTTATTAGTAATTATGGATAAAAGTCCGCAACACAACTTGTGTAATTTAATCGATGACTTCACCACTGTTGGTAATTATAAATGCCCGCCTGAATCTTGTAAAACACTCATTTCTACAGACCAAAAATCTATAAACATATTCATAATGAACATTAGGAGTGTGAATAAGAATTTCTTGGCTCTGGAAGTACTCTTGCAGAGACTTGGCTTCGAATGTGACTTGGTAATCCTGACTGAATGCTGGATTGAAAATGACAAACCGTTCCCAATATTGGACAAATATAACTCGGTGCATACCAAAAACTGCATAAATAAAAATGGTGGAATTATCGTCTACTCAAAACCCAACATTGGAGTGATTGTTGAAGAGCCATATTTTAATGAGGCCAACTGCCTAGTTATAAATATTAGCCGGCACACGGCGATAATAGCATTGTACAGATCGCCCTCTTTCTACAACACAGAGCCATTCCTGAACTCTCTGGACTGTGTGCTCAACACAAACAAAACATTTAAAACAATCTCCATTGTTGGAGATTTAAACATCGACATACACCCGGATAGCACAGATCGGAATGCTGGTGCTTACTTGGAGTTGATGGCAAGCCACGGACTTTTACCAGGTCATAATATGGCAACACGAGGTAACCGCTGCCTTGATCATGTTTTCTTTAAAAGTAATCTTAAGTGTAAAACTGTTGTTTTAAGCACTTGTGTGACTGACCACTACCCGGTTATTTTGAATATCAAAAATAAAGTATCTGCAACTATCCCAAAAAAAGTCATTACAAAAATTGACCTGGTTAGAGTTTGTAACAAAATAAAATCGTGCGACTTTATTGATATTATGCATTCATCAGACCCTAATTTTGCAGCTGAAATTCTTATGAATAAACTTATTGATATAATCAAAGTAAATACTTATATCTTTAAAGTACCGCTTAATCAACGAATAATTAAGCCCTGGATTACGCCAGGTGTTCTGTGCTGTATACGTACTCGTGATCATATGCATCTTCGTCTTAAAGGAACGCCAAAAAATAAAACGTTGAAATTGACATACTCACGTTACAGAAATTTCTGCAACAAATTATTAAAGAAATTAAAAAATGATTATAACAAAGCGGAGTTAGATAAAAATCAAACTAATATTAAAAAGACCTGGGACACAATCAGGAACATAACTGGTACTGCAAAAGTAAAAAGTAGTAATGAAATCCTACTTAAAACTAAAGATTCTCCAATAGCATCCATAAATTACGTCAACAACTACTTCGCTAATGTAGGAAAATTATTAGCCAGCAAAGTTGAGAGCTGCACTCAATGCCTACTAAAAAGTACTAATTCCCAATCACTGTCACAAGTTAACTCCATAGGCTGCTTGGAAGCCAACGAGTTTGAGATTGATTGCTTGATAAAAGGAATAAAAAATGACTATGTGGGTTTTGATGGCATATCAACTAAAATTATTAAACAGTCAGCTCCAACTCTAGTTCCAATCATAACTCAGATTTGCAACATTGCTTTAAGCTCTGGAATATTTCCTACTATTTACAAAACCTCCATTATAACCTCAATTCATAAGGGTGGTAATAGGGAAAGTGTCATTAACTATAGACCAATTTCTGTACTACCGTCAATTTCAAAAATTCTCGAAAAAATAATAAATAATAGATTAATTTCCTATCTGGTAAAATATAACATACTGTCACCTCGTCAATTTGGCTTCCAAGCTGGCATGTCGACAGAAAATGCTGTCACAGAGCTAACAAATTTTATTGTCAGTGAGTTAGATAGTAAAAAGAAAGTCATAGGAGTCTTTCTAGACCTAGCCAAAGCTTTCGACACTGTCTCTGTTCCCATCCTTGTGAAGAAGCTTAAGCACGCAGGAATTCGAGGTTGCACTCTGCAACTACTTGGGGACTATTTAACGGGAAGAACTCAAAGGACGAGAATAGGCGGAGTAACTAGTGGTGATGAGGCAGTCAACTATGGAGTCCCGCAGGGTAGTGTTTTGGGTCCGACACTATTCCTGGTTTACATGAATGACCTATGTAACATAAGTCTACCCAATGCAAAAATCTTCTCGTACGCTGATGATACTGCATTGATCTTTGCGGGTAAGACCTGGGAAGAGACCAGAGCCTCTGCGGAAGCTGGCCTTAAAATAGTTTCGGAATGGTTACGTGCTAACTTGTTGACCTTAAATGTGGACAAAACTAAAGCTCTCACCTTCACTAATGCACGCGGCAGAACTTGTGTCATCGACATAAAGCTTCATACAAATTGCTTAATGTCAAATTGCAATTGCCCAATGTTAGAATGTGTCAGCAAAAAAAATATTTAGGCGTCATATTGGACAGCAGAATGACTTGGAAACCGCACATTGACACCCTATGCGCTAGAGTTCGTAAGCTAATTTATATCTTCAAAAATTTAAGAGATGTTGCAGATCAAAATCTTGTATTAAACGTGTATAAAGCACTGTGCAGATCCTTACTCACATACTGTAACACCAGCTGGGGTGAGGCTTCAACTACACATATGTTACCTTTAGAACGAGCGCAGAGAGCGGTATTAAAGGTTGCAACCTTCAAGCCCTACCGTTTTCTAACCGCGGAACTTTATAAAGATTGTAGCGTTCTGACAGTGCGGCAACTTTTTATACAGAGTCTGATTCTGCAACAACATAAAGAAGTACCTAAATTAAACATGGACAAACATAATAAAAAAAAAGAAAAGATATTGTTTTTGAAAAACCACTATATAACTCTAAACTGGCACACCGACACGCAGGTTTTTTAGGACCTCATATCTACAATAAAGTCTGCAAAATTCAGCCAGATATACTAACAAGAAACAATAGAGAACTCAAGCAGACAATCAACAATTGGTTAAAAAATCTTAGCCCTGGTAATGCGGAAGACTTTATAAAGATAAAAACATAAATACTTCTACCTTCATCTCATACACACATTCACGCACCCTTCCTTCCACACACACGCATACACATACATACATACATACATACACACACCTCCATACACACACACACACGCATACATTACAAGCTAATAATGTGAAATTTAATGTACTTAAAATTGTACTTACCTTACCTATCTAATGTTATTCATTTTTCTGGCTATGTTTAATTTACCTGTTAAAACTGTGAATTCGAAGAGCAAGCAGAAACCTACAACACAAGTTTATTCTTAGTGTAGGTTCTGCGGTCTTATTAATGTATACCAAACTTGTATTTTACTTAAGACAACAAACAAAGCATTGTATAAGTCTTCATTATAGGTTATTGGTATGTTTTTGGAAAATAAAAATTATTATTATTATTATTCAAAAAAATTCACGGGTTTAACCCGGCCCTTTACATAGGCATAAGTGGGGCTGTAGCCAACACTTAGAGGCCCGTTTGGTATAAAAATACAATGTAGTATAAAAACAGAAACATTTTGGATGGATGGTTACATGGTATATCTATTATAAAAATGGGTAAAATGGCAAGGCTATTGGTATGATCTTATTAATGATAAGGGTAATAGTAGGCTATGGACGAGACTACGGCACCTGCCAATTTCAGTCTCATTTAAAATATTTAGGCAGGTGGTGACTTGCCACCCACTAAACGGGCCCCCCATAGGAGCCACCATCAATGGTGACAAAAGGGGCAACGTTGGTGTGGATGGCTAAAGGGTGTCGAGAGGTGTGCTGCAGTTTCACTAGAGCGCTACTACCGGCGTTATGCCCTTTAACACTTCCACCCTTGGAGCTTTTTGTTACTTGCTCTTACGTCTCCACCCCCAGACGGCCAATTAAGGCAAGCTGGGGGTCAGGGGTCTCATTTAGCCCCAGGGAGAATCAGGGTCCGCGGTGTCGCCACTCACCGACGGCTCGCCACAAAGCCGCCCCTGCGGTTTTATTATTATTATAATAATTATTATTATTATTATTAATAACTATTTATATGATATAATATATATAATTTATATAACTATTAATATATAAAATTTATATATTAACTATTTATATGAAACCGCGTTTCCACAATTTAAAATTGGCATTTCCTCGAGAGGTATGCAATTCCCAGAAAATTTGTCTCTAGTTTCAATAAATGTTAGAATTTTTTATACGCTGCCATAAATTGCTGTACATTCGGATTATTATTGTGCCCACTAACAATTATTATTGTGACTTCTGATATTCCCAAAAAAAAGTTCTATGTGGTCCTGGCTGGCTCACTTTGTAGGTGATCAAAAACGAAAGATACTCAGTCTCAACTGCATTTCTGTATAAATGTTGAACACTTTCAATGCACACTAACAATCCGATCACACCAGTGTTTGCTTGGCATTTCCACAGAGGAACAGTTTCAGTTGTAAAAATTACTCTGGTTTCATTTTTTTTCTTTATAGTTCTTTTTCTTTTGATAATAACTGTCAGAGATTTAAGATATTCCTTAGCATTTTGTAATAAATCAAAACAGTGACTTACATTTTTGGCTTGCAACGGTTTTTTAAACCCGGGGTTCTTTAAATTACGACTGTTTAGTAAATCAAAAAGGTCATTTATAAGCAGTAAAATTTTTATTGTAGCATCGGAATTTTCAAAAGCCGGTAATTTTAACTCTTGACAAAACTGTATTGCTTTTGCAACACTGCGACTCATCAATTGCGTTGCCAGTTTCACTTTCATGATCTCATTTTTAAATTCAATATGTCTATTTGTCAGTTTGTTAGGCAAGTTTAAGGCAAGATTATGTTGTAAATTTAAGTCGCAGAGTAACTTCCATTTGATAACCTTGTTCTCGTTATCAGTAATACAGCTTCGATTCAAGAGTATTGCGCATCAGTTTGACCATGTGACAAGCGTCCAGGAATACAGTGACAAAATGTTCAGACACCGGGTGCTTAAAATACGTTTTAAAGTGGTCGATGCTAACGATATTACACCCTAATATCTTCATAGTCAGAAGATTGCTTTTACAACCATCGAATGTAAGTGATACTACTTTCACTCCTACTGCATGGCAGTTCTCAAGAGCTATGTTTATAATATTAGCTTTCATTTCAGCTTTTAAGCCTGTAATGAAAATGCTAGAGGTATTTTCCAGCTTTCATTTAGCGACACCAGAAGTAATACGTAAGCTTGATGAGCAATTGGATCATTATCAGTTGCTTCCCCTAAACCCATGTCAACAACACCTATGTAACGACCTGCACACCATATCCTTTGTTGCCTAATAGCCATTTCGTCAGCTATCAAAGCACATACTATTTCCTTTTGGCCCGTTTGTGACTTTTGTTTAAGCCTGTCAAGGGCTTCAGATGTGTATCCGGGTTTTGCATCTACACTCTTGTGCCATTGAAATAGAGTGTTGGGATGGGGCAAACAATTGTGAAATATTTGTCTGATATATCTGTAGGCGGCTGGTGAGTAAAAATGTAAAGTTAGGGCAAATTTTCTGGCACCTGGAGGATATTTAGTAAAAGGTCTTTTATTTTTACTAACATTTTTAAGAAACAGACCGTTGAAAGTGTCCTTTACTTCTACGTGACAGGATAAATTCGCTAAAACAGATTCATCCAAGCTTTTTTTATTTTTTAGAGCAGTTATTGTAGTTTTTAAAGTAGCATTATTTTTATTTAGTCTTTTATTATTTTTTTGTAAATTTTTAACTTTTTTGTTTTTATGAAGTAGGCGCCTCTTATACAATCTCAAATCTTTTCTTAATGAAGCTTTACGAGGAGTATCTAATATTGACTCGCTCAATGATATACATGGAGATTCCACATTTCTTGTATCTAGAGCTTTCTCAACAATCCTTGATTCCTAAAAAAAAACATTATTCAAGTAACAATACATTTAATTTAATGATGATCAATGTTTTTTCATGTACCTGCAAATCTTTTGGAATATACATCTTTCTAGGTGTAGCATTTGATTGAGGTGATTTACCCGGAGATTCTAAATTTTCTATAGCAACATGTTCCGCCTTGTTGCCTTCAGTTTTTGATTTATCTAACTAAGAAAACAACAAAAAGATTAACAATTGAATACACTAGTAGCATAGTAAAACCAGAGAAGTACGTTAACTGGAGACCCGCAGGAGGTTTATATGTCTACTCTAGCCCGTATACACAAAGTTGTCCATATCTCTGAGTTTTATAGGTACCTATGTAGGTAATAACATGTAAGTAGCCATATTATAACAAATCAATACGTAGCTACCTATTGATACAATTTTTAGGATTGTTCATAATTACATTCTCTATAAATAAATCAATATTCGCAGCGGGTACTTGTGTACGACCCGGTAAAAAAACGTAATTGATTATCGTTCGGTGCGGTGAGCGCGTGACGTACACACGGGTACGGTGCGGTCCCGACTCGCGCCAACTTGCCAGTCTCGATATTTGTCATAGTGCGCGTTCTGTGGTGCATGTGTACCTACAGGCGCGCACACAAACAAGCCGCGATTGATACCGCTCTATGAAGATAACATACTTCTCTAGTTTTACTATTATTGTAGTTCGCCACGACCACGACGGCACACTGCGGCGGGTGGTATAAGTATTTATTTTTATTAACACTTGCTTAATATTTTTTACTCACTTTACCTGTATATTTGGTATGGCTGTCTTTTTGATCCTCTTGAATCCTTTTTTGGTTACATACATATCATCTTCACAAAAATGTTCCGAACAAATGACACTAGAGGTATTTGGTTTATAAAATTCTTCCTTTCTGTCCCGTGATATAATATACCTCCATTTTTCTCTTTGAATTTCATTTTGTGGGAAACTAAAACAATCGAAATATTTTAAAAACGTATTAGGGTGTAGCGCACTCAAAAAATAAAAAGTAATGATGACTCCGTATCTTATCCTGTCGACCTTGTTCTAAAGCAGTAATTTCGTTTCGTTCTTTTATTATCAAAGGCCAAGCGAGAGCGCAAGGGATAGTTGCGTACTCGGAGTGTGGTTATAAATTAAGAAAAATATTAGTAAATACTATAATTATGCCACTAAATACCAAAATAAATTGATAACAAAGCGATACTTACTGAAAGTATGACACTCCATCTTTTTTTGCAGTTTTATGGTATAATTCTTGCATTTTTTAACTGCACACTTCGGCATCGGGGCACGTTACACGAATGGCGCGGTCATAAGCAACTGAGAGTAAAACAAGGCATAATACGCGGTTTTGACGAGGAGCTCTTTTTTTGTTGTACTGTAGTTGGATTCGCTTTTGTTTAAAGTTCAATCAAAAATTAAGACCATCCGGACCTTGTGACAAAACTGCACCAATCGCGTGATCGGATGCATTGCATCTCAGGATGAATGGTTTAGAAAAATCTGGATAGATAAGAACGGGTGCCGAAGTAAGTTTATGTTTGATTTCGTCAAATGCCAACTGAAGCTTATTTTTTTCATAAAAATGATGGAGTCCTTTTTTAAGAGTAGAGTCAGTGGTTTAGCGATCTTAGAAAAATTGGGTATAAATCTTCTGTACTGAGAAACAAGCCCTAAAAAGGATTTGATGTCTTTCGGGGATTTAGGAGTTGGAAATTCAGTGACTGCTTTTGTCTTTTCTGGATTAGGTTTAACGCCGTTTTCAGTAATAACATGACCTAAGTATGCAACTTCACGTCGGAGTAACTCGCATTTGTCAGGTTGAGATTAAAATCACGCAGTCTTTGGAAGACTGACGATAGGTTTTCGATGTGGGATCTTCTAAGCCTTTATATAACTATATCATCTAGAAAGACAAAGCACCGCACCCCCTGGAGGCCTGATAGAGCAGTATTCATCAAACGCTGAAATGTGGCGGGTGCATTTTTCAAACCAAATGGCATGCGATTGAATTAGTAATGGCCTTGAGGCACACTGAAGGCTGTTTTGGGAGCATCGTCTTCGTTGATTAGTAATTGGTGAAACCCTGATGCAAAGTCAAGGGTAGAGAAATATTTACATTGCCCAACTTGATCTAGGATCTCAGATATTTGAGGAATCGGATAGCTATCACCAACAGTGATATCATTAAGCCTACGGTAGTCAATAACAATGCGCCATTTACGTTCCCCAGAAGCATCTAGTTTTTTTGGGACGACCCAAATCGGGGAAGAACATGGAAACATAGACAGTTCATTAATACCCTGATCTAGCATATTGTCTATTTGTTTTTTAACTTCCTGTTTGTGCACTTCGGGGAAGCGGTAAGATTTTACATGAATGAGATTTTGAGGTGTTGTCACAATTTCATGCTTAACTGCGTTAGTATGAGATAATTTATCTCCTGCCAGATAGAGAATGTCTGAATATTCAGAGCAAACATCATGAAGTGCATTTGCTTCTTCAGAGTTAAGATGTGATGCTCTTAGCAAATTTAGTACCTCTTGAGTACGTAGGTATGAGTCAGTGTCTGTGTTTGCACATAATACAGTGGCATTAATAGATTCAATTATTTGATCAGAATTAAGTGAGACAAGAGTTTTGTTCAGGTCAGATTTGAGGGTCACTGGAACTTCAGAGATATTAACGGCAGATATATTGATTCTCTTGTTGTGTTTCACAGTTACAATGCAATTAGCAACGAGAATGTCTTCACGATAGAAATGATCAAGAACAAGGCTTTCTCTTAGTTCTGGATTAGATACAGAGCACTCTATGATGGTTTCTGTACGAGGTTGGATTACATAAACTGGTTCGCAAAATAGCAGTGGCATTGATCTATTTTTATCAGCGATGAGCTTTGGTTGTAATCAATTGTACATTATAGTTTATTTATTAGGTCACAACCTATAATCCCATCGTAAGATAGATTAATTTTATTTGCGATATGGAATTCATGGCAACTCTCGAAATTCGGGAAAAGTTTCATTGAAAAATGACCTAAAGTCCGTGTTAGCTCGCTATTTACGTCAATACCTTTCAGAAGTATTTGTTTTGTTTTTACTATAGGCTTGTTTTTTGAAATAGAAGACGATTTAATCAAACTTACTGTTGAGCCAGAAACTACTAAGAAGCTTAAAGGTGAATCTGTGAGTTCAGTTTGTATAAGCGCATAAGGTAAGAGCCACTTAGACGTATTAGATGTTACTTCAAATATTGTCTCATCAATTTTGTCGTCAGATTCGTCTTCTTGATTAATGAGTTTGGAAGTTTGGGCATCGGCTTTGATGACTCCATTTCCCGTGCGACACCGTGTATCGGGAAATTCTACTCGTTTAAAGGATTAGCCGGATTATTTTCATTTTGATTATGTGTTGGGTAAGACGGGGCATTGTAAACAGTGTGATAATTTTCATCATAATGCGCTGATGAAGCGTCACGGTGGTGGACGTTGTGTACAGGACGGTTATTACTATTATTGAAATTGGGATTTCGAGAGTTGAAATTGAAGTTCTGGTTACGACGGTTCTTATTAAAATGTCGTTTGCGTTTTCGATGCTGTGACCTATGTTTTTGCAGTAGCGACATACCAAAACATTTGAATTATAGGGCCCGGGTTGATTCCAGGGTTGACCTTGAGGTCTAAAGTTCGAATTTGAATGTCCTGGTTAGTTCCAGGGCTGGTTTTGAGATCTAGAATTAAAGGAATTTTGGCGGTATTGTGTTTGCTCATTGGCATTGGATGAAGAGACCTAATGTTTCTATTGGAAATACCTAATATTTTCTCTTCGGCAGAGGCAAAATTTATTGCTCCGTTCAAAGTTTTAGGATCTTTGCATCTTACAACTGTAGATAATTGTGGATGTAAGCCTCTTGTAAACGTATTCAATGCTAAGTTCTGCATTGCAGCTACGCGGCCCGCAAGTTCATCGTTTTTTCTTGGTAGGTATAGAAATATTGATTTCGGTGAGTAGCTTTTCTAGACATGATCCGATTCGCAAAGAGTATTGGCTTACAGATTCGTTTCGACCCTGCTTGCATTCTTGAAGGTCTGACAGTAAGTATGAATAATGTTTGACGTCACCGAATTGTGTTTTTAAAAATTCTTCAAGTTGTTCCCACTTTGTAAACTCTTTGACAGCACATGCTGTTTCGGCTTTACCTTGAAGTCGGCTTAGTATATTTCAATAGAATATCGGTTTGTGAGCTTGATGCTAAGTTAATTGTATTACGACAGTTGTTTAAGAAAGGGCTCAGAGCATCTCTTGAACCATCAAAGGTTTCAATAAATTTAACTAAAATATTAAGGTCGATTTCCGACATTTTTACTTGAGACTCTTCGTCTTTAACGTCCTTAGATTTTGTCATTAGTACATATATTTAACACAAATAATTACTTAATCTGTAACTGGCTTAAAACGGTGCAGACACTCAGTGATCGCCCAGTCTTATCAGTTCATAGAAATGCGGCGAGCTGATGCGTGGGCGAGAGGCGATGGAGTCTTATTGTTTGCTATATCAATAAGCGATTATTTTATAAATAGAAAGTCATAGGATATAATCTTGCATTAATTAATTGAATGTTTCGTATTATAATGCATAAAAATACTCAGTCACGGAACCATAGTTTTGACTCACTGAATTAGCAGGAACATAGTAGAGTCGAATGTCACGGCGAGAGTAGAAAAGGACCCAGGGCTAGAAACTTCTTTCAGGTCATCCAGATGCAGCGTTACAGGATGCAGTGGGAGCAGCGAACTTCTTCAAGGTATAGTAGATACAGCGAGGTATTCCAGGATACGGCGATTTTATTTTAAGGATTCAGTGGTTTTCTTTAGGATGCAGCGATTTTATGCTTTTCAGGAAAGAGTGATTTTCAATTTCAGGATGCAGTGGATACAGCGATTCTCTTCTTTTTCTTTTCAGGATACTGTGGATACAGAGATTATCTTCTATTTTTTTTTTCAGGATACATCGGATACAGCGATTTTATTTTTATTTCTTTTTTATTTCCGAGGAATTTTATTATCCCTTTACGCTGCCACCAATGTTATGCGGGGACCGTGAATCGGTTTTTTAAAAAAGAAATTTATTTAACACTGTAATTAAAAATATATTGATAAATAGAATATTGTAAAATAGTACAAAAGTTATGACCGGCGCGGATGGAGGGTGAAGACGGACTGAGGTAAGTAGGTAGGGACTCTGGAAAAGTAATAAGTGCTGACTTTGATGAAAGGATAGAGTTTTAGGAAAGGTAAGCAATATAGGAAAGGAAGGCAGGGTATAACAGTTCGAATAGATCACTTCTGAGCGTTTTTAGCGAAAATAATGCTAAAAACGCTCACAAGGGGCGTTCGAATTGGGAATCTGTGGGTGAAAATGTCGTTCATGCCTCTTTTTGTTCAGTGTTCCAAATCTGTTCCAAGTTCCGGATCCAAACAATAAATACAATAAAAGGAGGCAAGACTCCAATATGTAAAATGTACAAAACTTTTGAGTACGGAGTAAAACAAAAAAGATTTTATTCTTTTTTGAAGTAAATAAATGATAGATATAATAAGTTTCATTTTGTAAAATAGATACACCCATAGAGTTTTCAATAATAATAAAAAGTGGGTATACAGAGGTCAGGTTACTGTAATGCATTTATCAACCTACTTACGATCAAAACGCGGTCACATTAACTCGACGCATCGCTGGAATGCGGGTCCCCACCCGCTTCCCCCCGCATTGCCTTTTCTCGCCCGGCAAGTGTCAGTACGGTCAGCATCTTTGTTATGCATACACGCGTCGATAATTTGGCTAATTTTCTTGCTAAATTTGACTTGTTTTCTGTTTTTGATATAGTTTTTGTTTTGATTATTGTTTTGTAAAGTTTTTTGTTGAATGTTGAATATTAACTATTGAACTGTGTTCAAACCAAAATAACATGGGGAAAGTTATAGACAGTGAAGGGAGAAATCTCGTGTTAAAAGTGCTACAGTTCTTCGAGAATGAGAATAAAAATAAACGTTTTTCCATACCGGTGGATAAGGTTTCATAAACGTACCTGTGCCGCAACTGGAATATCAAAAAGTACATTCCTGTCGAAAAATGCCAAATAAATAAATATTAATTGGGTAGCCATACAACAATAACGGTACCAGGTAGACACCTTAAATTTTCACAGAATATGTAGTTGTATATTACCTTTCAAAATAAATAAATATTTTTTATTCATTTAACAAACTTAATTTTTAATCAATTTTTACTCGATCTTAATAAAGGCCACTTGGCCGGTTTTTTTTTTGCACAACTTACTTGAGCGTCAAAATGACGTCACATGGTCAAGCGTCTAGTTAATGTGACCGCGTTGTAGGTACGTACGTAGAGTCAGCGCCACCCACTCAAGTCCGATAGACGCGGCGCTGTTAGCGCGTAACTAAATGTTACCAGTAACTTATGATAAAATTACTCATTTTCTACTTATGCTCCAAAACTAAAGTTAGGAATTGTAAAATGATAGTAAAATATTAGTTCTACCCATGAAGTTATATCAGACAATAGCCTAACGAACTATTTAAACGATAAAATAAAACAAATGTTCTGTATCTATTTATTTTTCATTTATTATATATTTTTACAATAATTGTGATCTACTTCACATAATGGTTTTATACCAGTCATATCGCAATCGCTGTCACTCGTATCAATTAAGCCACTATCATGATCTGATTCAGTGTCGCTATCATTTTGTGTACAAATTATAAACCTTTCCATTTCCACATCGATGAGTCCGTCATTTTCGAAGTACTCATCTTCAACATTCTTGACATGATTGCACTGAATGTGCCAGTCGTCTTCTGTGATGCTTGCAAAAGCAGCTTCAGTCAGTTCAACTATTTGTTTGGGATCTTGAGCAACATTTTTCTCGACAACGCGTCATTTGACAAGACTCCAAATTTTTTCTATTGGATTTAAGTCACAATGATACGGAGGTAACTTTACAACTTCATGGTTGTGTTGCCTCAGCAACTCATCAACTGCGTAAACTGGTGGCTCCTTGTTTTTTTTATAGTGTCATATAACACTGCTTTGGTCCAGCTGTCTTCAAAGAAAATATTTTTTTCTCGTAGCCATATTTGCATCTCTGATTTAAGGTTTGATATGGTTGGAGCTTTGTTGATCTGCGTGCAGTGGTAGGGTGCGTTGTCCATAACTACCAAAGAATTTTCAGGTAAATTAGGTACTACCTTTTCAGTCATCCACTTTAAAAAAATTGAGGCATTCATGTCATCGTGATAGTCAGCAGATTGCGATTGTGACCTAAAAATCAACAAAGCATTTGGCACGAATCCATTTTCTGATCCAGCATGAGCTATAATGAAGCGTTTCCCCGGTGAATCTGATATCAGCAAACCATCTTCATCTGCGCTTTGCCAACAACTCTTGGCATGATAGGTAGGGTGAATATATGTTTCATCTAAATATACTACAGGTCTTGTCTACCAATCTATTTTTTCTCAATCTTTCAATATATCTGGCCCGCCATGCTGTAATATCATAACGTTCCATCAACACTTTGCGTTTTGACTGACAGCGTTTGAAGCGAAATCCTAACCGTTTTAATATTCTTCGCATTGTTGTATTGCTTCCTTGAAAGTTTATATCTTCTTTAAGTTCCATAACTAGCTTGTTTACCGTTGGCAATTCTTTTTTAACCACATAGAATGCATGGATTTTTGGCGTATCGCACAGAGGTCGAAATCGTCCAAATTAATCTTTTTCGGTTGCGGTCGTCTTTTCCCGGGGGTAACTATTTTCTTCGATGTGCTTGCCGCTACTTGTCCTTCTTTAGTTATTCGAGACACTGTCTTTACGGAAACGCCTGAAATTAATAAAACATCAAGGTAAGTTTTGGTATATTTTCAATCACAATTAAGAATAAGAAAAAAACACTGAAGATTCGTCAATCAGACAAGGTTACATTAAATTATATCGTTTTCATCAATTAGGCAAAAACAAGCAGCTATGGCATCCCTAATATTTACCTGTCATGGCGGCGACTCTCATCTGCACATTATTTAGCGGGATTAAAATGTCTTTTTTCTTCTTTTCTAATTCACAAAATTCTTTCACTTTAAGAATTAGTTCACGAGCTGCACTTTTCACTACTTTTCGCTGCATTTGCACGGATATTTCAACAAAAAACAATAAAAAATCCACAACCTCTACTCTTTACAAGCACTCTTAACAAACGGCAATATGGCGGAGCTGTCAAACTTAGTTCCTGTTTTTTCCGTAAGACTTCAGTTGTGGCGCGGACTCTAAGTAGAACATCCATTGCAAAATAAAAAAATTAACTGTCGTCTGTCATACATCATTTTGCTGTAGCCAATCAGAGCGCAGAACTCTGTGTCTAGCAAAGAATGTATTACAGATGTCCGTCTGATCTGATACGTAGTATTTTCCTAGTATATATTTTAGTCTATGCGTAGTATCTTATAGTCTGTGTTATGGACTTTGGTTGCTTTTCCAGAAACAGTAATTTTGGAGCAATATTTCCAGTGGACGTTGGCTGTTATTGATCTTATTGTAATAAGCAGACTAAAGCACAACATTCAAAGTATCCATAGAGCAAATAAAAATAACTTCTAAAAAAATGTGACATTGGTTGTATTTCCAAAACACCCTTCAATTGGAATGGATTATTTTGATTTGTTGGCAAATTTGATGGTTTGGATTTCGTTGCTCCGACGTCCATGTGCGACGTCCTGAACTTCACGGCTCGCTCATCATGAAACAATTGCAGTCGCAGCGCAGCTTGGCCCGCCGGTTGACTATCAGTTCAACCGTTATTGACGAAGCTGTAATGCTTTGTAGCTTCGCGACGCTGCTGATGCGATACCGCTTACCGTCAGGTTACATCATAAGGATGTGAATGAAGCAGTGCCTGGTCCAGCATGTTTTTCCATTTGTTGCCATAAGTGCACAAACGCTGCCGCGCCGACATGTAAAGTTCGTGTCTAAGCTTCAACCGAAACCACTATGTTTCTTGGAGAACTTACTTAAAATTAATGAGGAACTGCTCGTACTTACAGAAACTGAAGTGTCCATTTCGTTTCTTTCACATTTCTTTGACGACTTTATATCTTCTTTGATATGGAACGAAGCCTTTGTGATATTTTGTGACTCAAATATATAACTAACTCTTTAAGACCCAGGAACCGTTTGTCCAAAAGAACTGGAGCGACTACTGGTTTAGCAACAGGAAATCAATATTTGCCAACATGTTGTGTTTTAAACCAAACAGCAGTGCAAGTACCTACAATTAATTACAATTATGTGTAATGTCGCACATTACAATTATCTGTTGCCAAAATTCTTCATGACACTGGATGTGAAGAAATGTGATTCCTTAAAAACAAATATTTATATAATAAATTTATATAATAACAAATAATTATATAATTGTGTTGTCCTGTGTATGTCTTATGTGTGTCTTTTCCTCAGGAAAATATGCCCAGGGATAAAAAAATTATGTAAGAGTCACGATCGCTGATCATTCTTCCCGCCACCGATCAATCTCCTGCGTTTGTTTTCGCTCTACCGACGCGACATTGGCGAAATTGCGACAATATCGCAAAAGCCAGGAAAACAAAGAATAAGAATAAAAACAAATAAGCATTTGCAGAATACAAATACAATGATAGTGCAAATGATTTAAGATCATCTGAATATCTATTGCCTTTGTTTCGTTTAATTTTGTATGTATATTTTGAAAATTCCATTTTTTTTTTTTTATTTTCTTTTTTTATTTAGGGACTTTGAGTCGTGTACCGACTATGTCAGTCCCATAGTTTACTCAAAAATTTTGTACACATTTTTACACTTTATCCTTGAGCATCTTATATGTGGACTGATAGAGCATCCTAGCTGCATTAGATGTTGGCGCAGCTAAAATGCTCTGAATCAGGCCCACATCAAGGCGGTTAACGTCAAGGACCTTAAATAGGTCATCTCTTATAGATGCACTCTGGACACACTCTATCAGAAGATGGTACACATCTTCGTACACACCACATGTGTTGCAATTAGGGCTCCTAGCTTTGTTCATTAGGTGCTTGAATCCATTTAATGGCATGTGTCCAGAACGCAACCTGTGACCAATTACTACTAGTTTTCTACTTAACTTCACGTGGGTGCACCATGGAATATGAGGAGGCTCACTTTGTAGAGTTCTATACCATATCCCTTTCTCTCGAGAGATAACATCAAAATACTCCTTCCACTGCAATTTAATTTTGTTTTTGTAATGGGTAAGTACTTCCGTATATTCGCGTTTTAGGTGAACCTCTGTACCACTTACTCTTGCATCCCTAGCTAGTTTGTCTGCCTCCTCATTTCCATGAATGCCGACATGTGAAGGAACCCATTGCAATCCCAGAGTCGCTCCCCCATCCATCAGACCAAGAATTTTACTTAATATATTATATGCTATCGATGCACCTCTGTGTCCAGAAGCGCATCGAGCTATATGCTGTAAGGCACTTTTGCTGTCAGACAAAATAACTACCTTTTTGAGTCCTGAACTAGTAATATAGGACAGCGCCTCCGAGATTGCAAAAAGTTCTACAAACATTATTGAATATTTAGAATCATTTAATCTAAAGCTTTCATTCACATTGTGACTGGGATGGTAGTAGGCCGCCCCGTGACCGTCTTCCATTTGAGATCCATCTGTATAAATTTTAACCCAACCATTGTACTTGTTGCCTAACATATGAAGTGTATTATACTTTAAAATACTGTTATCATATGTGTATTTCGGTTTTACTATATTATCAATATTTGTATGAATGAAAGATATATCTATATTAGAGACCCATGTTTTCAAATTAAAAATAGGTAATGCTGGTGTTGATTTTATCTCTTTTGGTTTCCTCATACACAGACATAAGTAAAGATTTCTTTTTCCTAAAATATGTTGATAAATTTATATCAGAGAGGCTTTTTAGCATATCTGTTCTTACATTATTTGACCAGGATAGCAACCTCAAGCAATATCTGGTAGCAAGGTATTTTCTTCGCATGTGCAGTGGTGGTATGCAGAGCTCATGCTCCATTACATGAACTGGAGTGGTTTTTATATATCCTCCTACTACACGCAATGCTGCATTTTGCACTCTATCTAGCTTTAATAAGTGAATTTTTGCTGCATTGTCATACATAAAACTTGAGTAATCTATCCTACTTCTAATTAAGGAGATATAAAGTCTTCGAAGGTGTTTTGGGTGGACTCCCCAGGACGACCCTGCCAAAATTTTTAAAATATTAAGTAACTTCAAACATTTCATGTGGACTTTGTTTATATGTATATTCCATTTTAGTGACCTGTCCAACCAAACGCCTAGATATCTAACACAATTTGTTACTGGAATCGTGTTGTCATCAATTGATATAGTCACTTGGTTTTTAATCTGGCCTCTACTAAATAGACACACATGCGTTTTTGAAAATGACACTTGTAACCCTATTTGACTTAGTAAACGCGATACTACATGTATACAGTCTTGTATATCTATTACACTATTATTAATATTTTGGTTCTGAGCATAAAAGACAAAATCATCAGCATATTGTAGAGTATGCAAGTTATTATATGATTGACTAATTTTTGATGTAATTATATTAAATAGCAAAGGCGAGATAGGATCTCCTTGCGCTAGTCCTTTACCTGTCCATCTACTTAGAGCATGATCTTCACTATCCTCTTTGATTTCCAGATATCTCAGTCTTAGAAACGCAAATAAGTATTTACATATTTTAGTTCCGACTCTCAATTTGTCCAACATTACAACCAGTCGATCTACCAGAATGTTATTATATGCGCTGTCTATATCTAGGAAGCATGCAAGTGTAGGTATATTTTTAACAAAACCAGCTTGTATTTGTAATACTAATCTTGTTATGCAGTCTACACTTGACTGACACCTACGAAAGCCAAAAGTGGTTTGAGGTAGTATTTTGTTTCGTTCAACAAACCATTCAAGTCTTTTATTTATCATTGAATGAAAAATTTTACATATGAGGGGTGTAAAATCAGACCCAGCTAAATCCAAAAAAAAATAAAAATTAAGAAATGGAATTTTTGTATTATCAACTGAATTGTAGGAAATTTGACAAATAAATAAAGTTGTAATATTGTTTTAGTCAATACAAACAGCAAATTATAACAAAAACCAATTATTCCGGGTACTATGACCATAATTTTGTAAAATAAGTAAAGCACTTAGCTGTATTTGATAATGACTTTTGGATTTAGCTGTCTTTGTTATTAACTGGTTTGGATATAGCTCTCTTTGATTCTAGCTAGATTATATGACGTCACAGATGATAGTGATGTTCTTATCTAATTATTATTTTGTTATGCCTCATGGAAATTTTTTATTGATATAAATATTCATAATACCTATTATGTGGACTTGTTGGCTTGTTGAGTTAGAAAGGAGCTTTGTAGAAAAAATAATAATGCAATAAAAAAATATTTTTAGGTTTTATTCTTTCTTATTATGAATACTATACTCTAAGGCCTATATCTAAATCTCTCATTTCACATAGCTCAGTGTCTTCCGTTTCTTCTTCTTCGCACTCTGGACTACTTATAACTTTTTCGTAAAATTCTAGTTCCGGTCTTACATTCCAGTCTTCACCGTAGTGCTTTTTTAACAAATCTTTTACATCCTTGAGCTTGAGTTTATTTACTGCCAAACCTTTAGAAATCAGAGTTGGTTTTATCATTTCAGCATTCTTCCCAGCTTTGCATATACTTTTTGGATTTCCTGTATCGGAATTGTAAAATAACTCTCCGCGCACCAATACGTTGTCCATTTTCTTAGATCTCCTTAAGATGAATCGCTTACACTGCGTTATTTTGAAGTGAAGCTGGGCAGGGGCTTTAACTGTGTTCTGTACGGATGTCTTCCAGTCGTATACCAATATATTTGAGAGCGAAGTTACTGTTGCGTGTTCTGAGATGAAATCTATATACTCTTCTGGTTTTACAATAACTTCCTTTTTTCGGATTTTTTTTTCTATGTTGCCAAATACTCTATCTGGTGGCATAAAAGAATGGCCAGTGATAGGAAAGACCAGCTCAATCTTTTTTATGTGTCTGTTATCTAAAAGCCAGCGGCAACACATAGCAAGCATTGTGCTGTTTTTATTTTGACCGCTACATCCATCAGCTACTAAACGAATGTGGCTGATGCCAGTGAAATTAGTTTTGTTCAGTCTATCATAAACAGCGGATGCTATTTGATTGGCAGCTTTTGCAAACTCGTTTTCAGTCCAAATATATGCAAAAGTTGTATTCACATTCAAAGGATCTTTTGATGAACCCTGCACGATGGTGAAATTGTACAAATACAATTGTCGGCTGTAGTAACAGCTCTGATCAGGTACTTTTGGAAGGGCCAAATTTTTTTTGGCAGTCGAAGGAAAACGTTGTCATTTGATCTTTTTTCTCTTTAAGCAGTTTGTAGAATGCGTGATATTTCAATGAATGCAATCTTTTGTCAATCATCAACTTTGCTTTTTTACCTCCATCTACTTCACTCTTAATTTTTTCATTCAGTGCTATGCAGGTAGAGCACACGTCTGTTCTTGGACTTCCGAAACCAAGGTTGAAATCTTCATTGAAAACTGCTCTAAAATACGACAGTTTAGCAGAAGTCTCCGGGTTTTTCTCTTTAAAAATCCGGTACAGCTTTTTAATGTTGAGTTCGCTGCTAAGGTATTTACGTTGCTGAACATCACTTCGGCAATAATGTGTTTCGAAATTAATGAGTGATTTAATAAAATTGTGAATCGATTGTCTTAGTGCCTGATATTTTTTTTTCTTATGGTCACCTCCTCTTTTTTCTTTAGGTAGCTGACCGGTTCTGAAGAAATTCTGCATTACGAACTGTACACGGTATTTTTTTATTCCAAGTGTGTTTAAAAATACTTTTTGGCACACAGGAACTAGTTTTTTGTCAGCATATATCGCGTACTTGATCGAAAATTCTCTACCTGTTCTCACTCCTTTCGTAGGTCGTCTTCGTATTATTTTCTTAGGAGTGCAACATTTTAAAATAATCGCATCTTGATGTTGTTTTGTCGACCTTGCATAGAAAGTGTTGTGGAACTTTAGAAGATTGCGAACTTTCAAATGTTTACATTGAAATTTTTTTGTATGGTGGTTACAGGTGATCTGTTCTGGCAAACCATGCGATGAGTACCTGCAACATTATATATTATTGAATATATACCTATTTTAAAATTACATTCATAAAACAACAATATTCAATAATGACATTAATATATTATTATAATATGCTATTCCATGCCACGAACTATGTTTAAGTACCTATTCTAAATTTCATCCGCATCGGATTAGCTTTTAATTTTTATCTGCATCAAAAAAATAACAAAATTATGCCAAACGACCCCCAGCACATCCCTAGCCACCGCTTACCTCTCTTTCTTAGCTAGATTTGCCTTCCATTTCTCCGGACATTTTTTGCGTTTTCTGCCCTTCCCTGGTTCAGCTTCTGTCACAGGCACCTCCATTATACTTTTTATTATGCAGATAATAAGTAGTTTTTGTTTGAAACAGTCGATAAACTTAATTTTAAGTATAAAAACTCCGCCATGAATCGATCGTCACAGTACTGAATACGCCACAATCCGCCATCTTGAATCTTGGGAAATGCAGCGCTGTGATTGGCCAACTAAAATGTTAGCTGTGTTTGATTCCAATTGCCTGGGAGACAGCTGTATTTGTTTCTGACCACGATTTTTAAAGCGAATTTGGCAAAGATTTAGATGCTTTTGTTACCAAGTGAGTACATCTACAGGTGACAAACTGAATGATGAACAACATGGCATTCTTACATCATTTTGTGATTGGTGTGGCTTTTAGCTGTTTTTGATTCTACACCCCTCATATGCAAGAAATTAATGAAATTGGTCTAAATTTGGGTGTAGAATCAACAGTATTGGGTTTGGGGATTGGTATCACCTTAATTTTACGCCATTGTTCTGGTATTACTGCATGGGTAAATATCAAGTTAAATATTTTGAGAAGTAGTACTTTGCCTTCTTTGGGAAGGAGATAGATCATGCTATACGTGATAGCATCCTCACCTGGGGCAGTGTCTTTTTCCTTTAAGGAATTATAGAGTTCCTGGACAGAAAAATCACTTTCTAACTGAGGGTTTCGAGAACTAAAAACCGGTGTGGGTGGTTCTACAAAATCCGGAGCTAAATCTCGCAGTAACTCTACTTTTTTATCGTCTGGAGCACGAATACTATTTTTCTTTACCCCCTTGATCCATCTCATTTTTCTCCACATTACAGAAGAACTTGTTGTTTCATCTATTTCTCCACAAAATTTCTTCCAACCACCGGACTCTGCTTGTCTTATAGACTTTTGTGCGTCTGCTATATTTTTGGTAAGATTATCAAAATTATTTGGTGTAGGATTTTTTCGGAAGTGTTTAAGTGCTAAGCGGCGTTTAGCTACGGCGTGTGACACATCGGGACACCAATAGGGTTTAGGTTTGAATGACATTGACGGATTTGAATTAACTTTAAAAAACGGTATACTGTGGTTGGCGGCGTGATTTAATTTTTCAATGAAGAAGTTCCATTGAATTACCTGTTCAACTTCAGCATTATTATCACAATTTTGTTTAATCATTGTAAGCAGTGATTATAATTATCAATAGTTCTTCACCTTTGCAACTGTTGCTTTAGAGCCTTGATGTCGCATCTCAACTTTTTTCTCAAGGTGTGGCCATTTTAAATTGGGAAGTAGTTTGTGTGCAAGCAGTATATTGTTTGTGATCAGTGGTTTCAGATTCTTGCGGTTAAATCTTCTTTGGTGCTGGTCCTAGTTCAGGGTCAATCAGTGTTACATCAATAAAAAATAAGATTTGCCACGTTGGAGTTGCATTAAAATCAATTTACAAGATACATTATATCTTTGTAATGTTATCGTTATAAATCGTTACTATATTTAAAAATAACTGGTCAATTGCAAGTCAGACTTGTGAATGAAGGGTTCCGAGATTGCATCCCTTTATTTTCTTACTTTTATGAAATAGAACTAAAGCTGCTCTTATAGCACATGTGGCGTATTAACCCTTTTTATAATTATAACTTGTGTAAACCCTTATTTTTAAGAAACTTACTTATAAAGTAAGTTTCTTAAAAATAAGGGCCTAAAAAAAGAAAACACTCTTTCGAACCAAATTTCATAATTCCTTTTCAACCTTCACTAATTTATTTGATATGTATGCTGTTTTTTAATTCTTTTTTATTACATCATCCAAGATGCAGATGCTTTATTTTCATCCAAATAAAGTTCATAAATATAGGCAGCAACTTTACCACTTCCTATACACATGTTATTTAAAAATATCACTCGTCTAATGTCAATGACCTTTCATTTAGCGCCTCTTTTACATCATTAAGTTTTTGCTTAAAAACTCCAAAAGTTATCATCACACTATGCCTGAAACAATTTTGAAAGTAAGTTTACATTAAGTTTGTATTACCTTGGAAAGTAACAAGTTTGTACATATTGTAGTTTAGTAAATGCCATCAAGAGACATCATACATGGTGGTCACCTGATCCCACCTGACCCTTCTGCGAGGGCAATAATAAGTCCCTTTTCTTTACGTGTCATCTTATAACACCCCACAATTTGATGGATTTTAGAGGCTGCGGTGCTGATTCTCCCAATAATGCAAGCTGTGTGGTGGACCCATTTAACCCAGAGAGGGCTCGAGGACGACCCATGTTCCTTCAGAGACGCTGTCGTGAAAATTGTTCTCGATACTCAAAATAGTGTAAGGAACTATCCCGCGACAATTGTGAGTTGCTCTCTCAAGGAGCTGTTTAGATGGGGGATTAATTGGAGTGATATGTTCATTGATTGATCCTTTTAGATCCCACCAAATAGATATTGCATCAGTCTCGCTGAAACTGATTTGTATGAGTAACCCTTTTGTGAGGTCATATAACACTCTATTAGTCCAATCTCCTGTCGACTCTCCACCACAATTTGGAATCCTAAGAATTCCCAATTTTGAATTTTGAAGAGATTCTTATCTTTGTTGATCAGACGGCCTAAGAAAGTTCTCCAGAAATATTCTTGTTTTGAAACCAGGTCTGATGAGAGTGTTGTTAAGGTGCATGCTCTGAAACACTTGTTTAGGTTGTCGGATAAGTACTTCTTCACAGATTCTGCCAATTCTCTTTGGACTGAGTAATAGTTAAGTGTTTATCAATGGGGACTTTAAGGCAAATCAATTTCTCATTCAGCCGTGACTTCATACAAGCTCAATAGCATTGAGGTCGCAATGATACGGTGGCAGCAACAAAATCGTGATTGTGGTTATGACTATGTTTTTTTAGAAGCACTTCTGCTTCGTAAACAATGGCAGGTTTATTATCTTTCACCAAACACATTAATTCAGCTTTGGTGTGATATTCTTCAAAATGAATATTATTTTCTTGAAGCCATATTCGGAGATTAGCTTTAGAATCAGACATAGTAGGGGGTTTGTTTACTTGTTTCACATGGTAACTTGCATTGTCCATCACGATTACACTAGGTTTAGTGAGATTAGGTATCAACATTTCCTCAAACCATTTCATAAAGTTGGTAGCATTCATATCATCATGGTAGTCAGCTGATTTGGATTTTGTGCTGAATACCAATAATGCACCTGGCACAAACCCTTCCTCCGATCCGGCATGCACAATAATATGTCTTTTTCCTGATGATATATTAGTAGTGACACCGCTTGTTGAAGGTCCTTGCCATGATTTTTTAACTTTATAGTTCTGATGTACATATGTCTCATCAAGGTAAATAATCTCTTTACCTTCTAGCCTCTTTTTATGTATTGTCCTCAAGAATCTATGTCTCCATGCCGCAATTTCATATTTTTCTGTAAGTAAAGCCCGTTCATTTTTATTGTTTTGAAACTCAAACCCGTTCTTGTGTAAAAAAATTCTAAGAGTTTCACGGCATCCCTTAAATTCAATTGCTTCCCTCAGCTCATTGTGCAGGCTTCTCAGTGTTGGGACTTGTTTTCTAACTCCATAAAATTCGTTTATTTTGTTTCTTATAGCTGAAATATCAAAATTATCCAAATTGGAAACTGTTGCTGAATGTGGACGATTTTTCCCCGGAGTATTCCACTGTCCTTGATTTTTAGACCCTTCAATTTTAATTCTTCTTAGAGTCTTCACACTGACATCTGAAGATAACAAATACAATAAATTATGTATGTAACAGTATATTATTAATTATCAGTCATTAAAGTCAAAAACCATAATAATATACAAAGACATTATTACAAAACTATAATATTATCGTCGATGAAGTACCAATACCTCCTAAGTGTTGAGAACCTGATTTTACACCAGAAGAAAAAAACTGTTAAAAAATAAGGTTTTATTTATTTTGATCAACTATCGATTGTAAAATAGTTTGTAATGCATTACTTTTTTATTAGTTACGAAGCGATGTGATTATGTTTAGGTTTTATAGGAATTTAGTCAGTTAGAAGATATTGATTCTAGATCTTGAAAATCCACTTTAATGTTAGGAGTTATTTCTTGTGAATAAAACACATACTTAACTAAATTATTTTTATTTAAAATCAGTCGGTACAATGTTTCATAATCATAAAAACAAAACAATAAACGAACTCAAATTAAAAATGAAAATTTCTTAAAAAATCTCTTATTAAAGTAAAACAATTAAAAATAAAACAAAAAAAGCTAAAAATCTTCTCGACTTTTTAATGTTTTTCTTTTCTTATGTAGGTAATTATTTGTTTTTTATTTAAATGAATTTAAGCTTAAATTTTGGGCAATGTATCGTAATATGTATGGCAATCTGATGGTAGTACGTTCTTCATGCTTTGCAAATGATTAAATTTTGTTGTCGTAATAGGAAGAGGTGCGTTATTCATTTGTAAATAAGTATTAAAACCTGCAAAAATTTTAGGCCTTGTCGGTAAACCGACCCAGTCAGCATCAAAATTTAATTTTATAGTGATGTTACCGTCATCAGTATACGTGATGGCCCGAATATTTGTTACAATCGGGTCCCCCGCTTTCCGACCTGGCCGAATACTTGAATACCGGAAAGTTGAAGCACTTGCATAGTTCTTAACAAAACTGTAGTCCACATCAACAGTTTCGTAAGGGAACGGATGTATTCGAGCTTCCTTCGTGACAGAAATATAATCGCTCGGTAGATGTATCTCTCGGTTTTTAAGCTTTCTTTCTATCGCGCTATGGACCGAGTCACACTCCATTTGAGTGTGACCCGGTTCAAGAAACTTTTGCTCTATTTGAACATGGTATCTCATGCTGAAATCAATTAGAGCATTACTTAACACGTTATTGCGATTCTGATAGGTACACCCATCAGAAAAAATTACGATAGGCGCGCCTATTGTCAAACAAAATCTTTCTAAGTAATCTATGATAAAACTAGTGAATGTACTAGCCGCCGCCGTTTCAACGAACCAGTAACAAACAGTGTGGTGACTTATTGCATTATAAATCGTGAAATTGTGACTAGTTAGCTTGGTCTTAAAATAAAGAGAGCTGGCAGTCAAGTAGGGACAAACTTTGACAGCCTCAAGATCCATAGTTAAAAGAATAATTTCGCCTCTTGCTGCTCTCGCTTTGTCTTCTTCTTTCTCTCGTCTAGCCCGATTTTTTTTATCAATATGACGTACGTACTCCTCTGTGCCTAGATTACCAACCGCATGACTGCTACATACGTCGCACATATCTTTTTTTAATGTATACATCGACAAATTTTTCTCGTTAAATGCTTTTTCAAATGTAAACCTACAGACGGTAGGCTCTTCGTTTTCTGAACAATACTTTTTGTATGCGTTATATAGATCAGCCATTGAGCGAAAAGATGGTTCTAAATACAATTTGGTTGTCTCCTTACGTCTGTAATGCGACGGTAGCTTGGGCATACCATCCAAAAAACAATTAAGTGTTAGCAACTTTCTTACCTCCCCACGCCTGACAGTATGAGCTCTTCTTGAATTTTGAACCTCTTGAGACGGTATCATCCCAAATGTTGAAATTTTTACCCAAGTCTGTATTGTAAAGGATCCCAAACAAAATGTATTTAAAAACATATTTCTGCATACTTGCACGTTAGTGTTTGAATTTGGATCAAGTGGAAGAAAGTAGTGCAATGTAACCCCGCGCCTAGAATCGTTGAAGTTTTTCGAGATACATCAGAGCGTTTGACCAAACTAGCAATGTAAACTTTTCTTTGGTCCCAATTGAGATTATCCCAAAAATGTTTAAAAATAAGCTGACGAGATTCATCGCTAACATCCTTACACTTCCTATTCTGGCTCCTTTCGCAGAATTTTGATTTGCATCTGTCTTTTATTTCTCTTGGGGGTCTTATTTTATTGTGTTCCATTTTGCTGTTTGCCGCTTTTGTGTAGCCCAAGTATGCTTTACCTTCCATTCTGAGTTTTTTATTCTTTAATTTCTTCCATTCATTACAATCTTTATTTCTTCGTCGTTTTCTACCTTCAGTTAAATCACCATGAAATACATTTTGCGAATTAGTAGACGATTCTTGAACAGTTACTATGTTTACATCATCATCATCACTCGAAGAAGACGACGGCTTATAAGAACTAGAGGAGGAATCGGCATAAACATCAACTTCGTCTTCACTATTATTCTCGTGAGAAATGTTAGAAGATAACAAATCAGCTGGAAGAATCGAAGGGCTTTCGACTATTTCTTGTCTTCTATTGTCAGATATGTCTTGAAAATATTGAAAATTAGGATCTGAAATTACTTCTGGAATCTCAAATTTGAATGAAGGTGGTACAGAAGATCCTCTTTCTTTAATTCTGCGTGTAGTATCAATGGTGAGATTTGAAACAGAAAGAGATTTTACCATGAATAATTTGGGATATTGCTCGAAAAACTTGAAGTTTCTTTTAATTTCATATTGACTTTCCATGTTACGCGTATCAGCACCTGAAAAATAATAATACAGTTATACAATCAACAGACACAAACTAGTTACAGACAGATTCAGAACAATAATTCATGAATCGCACAAATTGATGACCTATGTGGGGATCGAACCCACAAGCTCTTGTTAACACATAACGCACTCTATACGTTATTAAAATAAGGCGGTAGACACAAGACATTACTTACTTTTTGTTACTGTTTCATCTCGTGTAATGGTTTCTTGAATCATACCAAGGATCTTTCTTGACCTATGCCCAGAGCGATATTTTGACATTTTTCTAAAAAAAATAAACAATTACAAGAAATACCTATGACATAAAAATATTTCTACAGTTAACACACGAAGAGATAGTAAGTATCATTTATCTGCGCCTCCCTAAAGTTAGGCGTACAAGTGCCACAAACTTATCTGGACCGGTGAGAGAGTCGCTGTTATCGCATTCGGTGTTGCCAGAAAAATAAATTTTACAATAAAGTGGTAAACAAAATATTAACCAAGATTCCGTGATTGCAGTTCTAATAATAATACATAGGTTAATTCGAATTAAATTAATAGCCTCCTTTTTTTGAGTTAGAAATGTATGATAAGGTATTTTAGCATTTTTTTAGACTGTTTTAAATCAATCCTAAGGTAGGTCATAATGAACCAGCAGAATTTTTATTTCAGTGAAAAAAAAACTTAAAATTTGATTTTATGTTTTTCATTTTCCTTGTGAAAACGGCTCATGACGTCTCATGGCGTTACGTTCTCAGAACACTTTTTACGAAATCTGCCTTAAACATTCATTTTATATTTTTCTTGCATGGTGTAAAATACCCTATTATGCACACACTACCCATGTATCAGCTGGCAACTTAAAGGAACGTTGGTAAAATGTTAATTAGGTATCTACTTAAAAACAAAACAAATATATTCTTCGAAAATATTCATATTTTAAAGCAATAATTATGATCAATTACATATGTATGGCGAGTGTTCTCCAACGGGAATACTCCAGGTATTCCTGAGCCACCAGGGTTATTTGATTCATCAGCACTCACTTCATCATCACAGTCACTACTTTCACTTTCACTGTCCAAATTAATGATGAAAGGCTCGTCTAAGTATGCATCCCCTTTGCTATAGTCGTTTTCTAGTTTTTTCACGTGATTGCAATGCTTTTGCCATTCATCTACTGTTATCTTATTGAATGCTTCTGCAATCAAGGTAGGAATTTCAGAATCGGATTTACCAATGTTCTGAATAGCTACGTTTCGTTTCATCGAGCTCCAAATCATTTCGATTGCATTTAAGTCGCAATGGTAAGGCGGTAATCTTAACACGCTATGTCCATGTGTTTTCAACAGTTCGTCTATTTCATATACAGGTTTTGGTTTATGTCTTTTAATGAGTTCGTAGAGCTGCGGTTTTGTAAACTGTTCGTTAAATTCTATATTATTTTCCGTCAGCCACTTTTGCATCTCAGCCTTTTTATGATTTCCATTAGGAGTTCTATTTATGCAAATGCTATGATAAGGGGCATTATCCATTATAATCAATGTTGACTGATGTAAATTGGGCAGAAGTTTATCAGTCACCCATTTTTTGAAATTCTTTCTATTCATTTCATCATGATAATCGCCACTTTTCGTATTCGATTGGAACACCAACAAAGCATTGTCCACAAACCCTGCTTGTCCTCCCGCATGAACAATTATCCTGTCTTAAAATTATCTGTTTCCTTTAGAAACTGGGTTAAGCACACCATCAACATCATCACTTTGCCAACAGCGTCCAGCTGTATGAAATGCGTGAATATAGGTCTCGTCCAAAAATATGACTTGTTTTTGTTCACCTCGTTCATTCTCTTTAATTTTTTGAAGATAATTTGCTCTCCATGCTGAAATATCATTTCGTTCTATCAAAACTTTTCTGTTCGATTTTGATTTCTTGTAACGAAATCCAATTTTATGGAGTATTTTCCGAAGAGTTTCTCGACTCCCTTTGAAATCAATGTCTTCTTGGAGCACATCTAACAACTTTGGTATTGTGGGAATTTCTTTCCGCATAGTGTAAAATTCATGAATTTTTCTTCTTATGACACCGAGATCGAAATCATCCACTTCAATTTTACCTTTCGTCCTATTCCTTTTTTTACCCGGCGTGGAAACTTTTGTGCCAGCTTCATTTGCCTGTTCTTTTTCCGTTACAAGTTTCCTAACGAATCGCTCCGTAACACCTAAAACAAAAGTAACAAAAAATTAAAAATCTATTCTATTAAAATAACCGAAATAATGTTTTCGTGGAATTTATTTTCAAAAGCTGACAACACTAACCTGTGGCGGCAGCTACGCGCTCATACAGTTTTTCGAAAGGTATTACCGGTGTCTTAAGGCGCTTTTCTTCCTTCATAAAAGCTAAGACTTGTAATATGACGTTCCTGGCATCACTTTTTAAAGCTTTCGGCATTTTTCACAAGGTTTTAAACACTAAACGAATAATAAACACACCGGGCAAACAAGCAATGGCGGATATGTCAACGAATGGCAGACAGATTGACACTTCAATATGGCGTCGTTAGTTCCTCTTCTGGCCACCGGTCCAGATAAGTTTGTGGCACTGTACTAAGAAGAGCTGCACAGGTAATTTCCCGCCACATCACTAGCCATTCATGCACGATACTCGTAGGTACTTGTTTGCGTAAATTTTGACATAACTACTGCTCAGCCACTTGTGCTTAGCTCGGAGAACCATGCCATGCTATTACCAATATCAGTTTACAGAATAAATGGTTCAATTTGTTCTATAATCTTCATTGATAACTAACACTTTTTACGTCATAAAACAAAACTTTGAAGAAATACCTACTATCTGCAATTTTCGTAGGCAATAACCAGTAAAATTGAAATAAAATCTTTAAATTTTAAAATGAAACTGAATTAACTTACCTTTGTTTTGATAATCTCTCCAAATTATACTAATTAGTGCTAAATAACAATAAATTGACCAGGAGAAAAACAAAAAGCGACCGTTTTAATTACGACTACGATCACCAAAGTGTTTTTTTCTGGAACTAAATCAAATCAAAATGCATGCAGTATCTTTGTCTCGCTCTATCAAATGGCGACGAACGCGACGCAATGCCGCTTGCAGCGATCGTGCGAAGTTAATCAGACGAATGCCGAGCGCGCCCGAGTATAGTCGGTTGTCAACGCACTTAGGAGATATTTCCATAAAATACATACGAAAGAAAAAATTCCGTCACTTAGTAGGTATTTTCACGTTGCTCTAGAAGCATTTTGGTAAAGAAATGTTGGTTAGAAGTTAATTCAATCCATGCGAATATGAGTTTTATGTCTATTGAATTAAGAAAGTAATTTTGGACCAAAATGTTTATGTTATATTATTTAATTTAGCCATCCATACATTGTCATAAATTTGTATAACTCTTCGAAGTAACTGTTAAAATCTATAATTTCTAAAGTAATATCTGTCATTGAAGATATCTTTTCTAAATAATGTGTTTCAGAAGTCGCCATTTCATTTTTTTCGAGAGTTTTCAATTTCTTTACTGCTTCCACAATTTTAAGTTTTGTCTCCTCGTTGTTAATACTTCCTGAAAAGTAGATACACCATGAAAAATATTGCGATTTGTCTTAAATAGTCTAAAAGTATCAAAATGTTTCATTAGAAATTCAATAATTTAACCTGAAAGTGAAAGGATTGAATCCAGTCGTGGTATTTTCTCTGCAGATTTCTGATTTAAATCACTTTTTATGTCTTTATATTTGTCAATCATAGTAAAGCTTCCTCGTCGAACTTTTAATTGTTCTCGGCATTATTTTAAACAAAATCAATGAAAATATGATGCACATAAACCAACGTAAACAGAAGATGACTCAAGTACGAAAAGTCAAAGTGTAAATTTTGACAGTCTTAATTAATTTTAATTACTGCCATATCAAAACTTCTGAAAATAATACGTGGACAGCTTTCGTTGGCCAGACTTCTACCTAATTAATTAAGCTATTTATTACACCAACTTAAGGCTTAGTGTTGCTCTTGAAATGATCCAACACGTACATACGATACTTATTTTCGATGAATACAATTTTAGCACACGTACGAATTTTTTAAACTCATTTTATAAAATGTTTAAAATAAGTTTGTTTTAAAAATGCCTTTTTGGAATTAATTGTTCCTAAGTACTTTCTGCTTAAAATACCCCAATTTGTAAATTCAAATTCAAAATTATTTATTTGCATGAACATGGGTATAAATATAAGATGTTACATAAAAATAGCGCTCCACATTCCATCATAATGACATGCAAAAATTTGGTTGACTTTTAATATGCGTCTACATATGGATTACTATTAGATTATATACGATTATGCACAATTATTATACCTAGATTAAGAATTACTGGATTAGGAGAACAAAATAATTCAATTCATTATTAATCAATTTACAATCACTGTTTGTCATACATGTCAATAACTCACATAATTTTATGTCATATTGATATTACATTATTCATGTTCATACATTTGATATAATTACATTTAGACATTAGTTACCCATAATAGTATATTTTAATTTAACTTATACAAAAGTGTCATTTAAATATTCTTTAATAGTATAATAACATTTCGATACCAACAATTTAAACAATTCTCTCTTAAACATCATAACACACTAATTCCATTATTAATTTAGGTAGGTGATTATATAACCTAGGCGCCATACCAAACATGCTGTTGCCAAGAATGGCCCCGAGTTTCTTGCCGCTTCTTCTCGGTTGGCTCTATGTATTTTGGAACGCGGCGGTAGGCTTTAAAGTACATTATAATGAAAAATTGACGTTCATAAGTGCGTCTTTGATGCCTAAATTGAATAAATGATTTTGACTTTGACTTTGACTTTGACATAAAAAGTAGTTGTGTGGGTAAGTGTCAAGATTTTTTTCTTGTGTCTCTCGCTTTTGAGGTTGTTAAAAAGATTCAAATTATTTCTCGTTAACAATACCACTTCATAAATATATAAACAGGGAAATGTCAATATATTTAGCTGTCTAAAATACGGCTTACATGAATCAGTGGATTGCAAATGGCAGACAGATCTAATGCTGCGGCTCCATTGAGGCGGAGACGAGCGGAGCTGAGAGGAGCAGAGCTGTGAAAAGAGGTACGTGATTCCACTGAGGCGGAGACGAGCGGAGCTGAGTGGAGCAGAGCTGTGAAAAGAGGTAAGTGATTCCACTGAGGCGGAGACGAGCGGAGCGGTGTATAGCGAGCCGGGACGAGCAGTCGAGACCCAATACATTACAGTTAGTTAACTGATATCTGGAGAGTGCACACGTCATGTCGGTGCTAAGTAAAAAAAAAGCCGTTTTATATCTAACATTGCTAGAAGACGAAGAAATCGAAGCAATGAACATTGCTTTGATTGCCGCAAAATACTTGAGCTCCACTAAGAGAAACCATAGATTCTGGGTGAGAGAACACATAAAATATCATTCAACACAAGGGGAATTCGAAACTTTTTTTCAAACATGTGACGACGAAACATTTGAAAGTTCTTATAGAGTAACCAGGAAGACTTTTTATGAATTGCATAGCCTGATTGGACCTCATTTAAGGAAGAATGACACTAACTGCAGATTATCGATTAGAAGTGAAGAAAGGTTGGCGTTGTGTCTGAAGTAAGTGAATACTATTTAATTGTAAAAAAAAAAAACATTTCAGAACTTCACTGTCCCCATGATATGCTTTTTTGAAATACTCCACGCTCTTACATACATTGTTTCGGCCATTGTTGTTTTTTTATGGGATTACATTTTCATTTTCAAATCTACATACTCATACCAAATTTCAAGTTACTCTGACATCTCGAAGTAGGTGAAAATCGACTTATAAACAGCGTGACAGGTGAAACTGAATAAAATTGAATTATTTTGTTCTCCTAACAAAATAATTCAATTCATTATTAATCAATTTACAATCACTGTTTGTCATACATGTCAATAACTCACATAATTTTATGTCATATTGATATTACATTATTCATGTTCATACATTTGATATAATTACATTTAGACATTAGTTACCCATAATAGTATATTTTAATTTAACTTATACAAAAGTGTCATTTAAATATTCTTTAATAGTATAATAACATTTCGATACCAACAATTTAAACAATTCTCTCTTAAACATCATAACACACTAATTCCATTATTAATTTAGGTAGGTGATTATATAACCTAGGCGCCATACCAAACATGCTGTTGCCATAAAAAGTAGTTGTGTGGGTAAGTGTCAAGATTTTTTTCTTGTGTCTCTCGCTTTTGAGGTTGTTAAAAAGATTCAAATTATTTCTCGTTAACAATACCACTTCATAAATATATAAACAGGGAAATGTCAATATATTTAGCTGTCTAAAATACGGCTTACATGAATCAGTGGATTGCAAATGGCAGACAGATCTAATGCTGCGGCTCCATTGAGGCGGAGACGAGCGGAGCTGAGAGGAGCAGAGCTGTGAAAAGAGGTACGTGATTCCACTGAGGCGGAGACGAGCGGAGCTGAGTGGAGCAGAGCTGTGAAAAGAGGTAAGTGATTCCACTGAGGCGGAGACGAGCGGAGCGGTGTATAGCGAGCCGGGACGAGCAGTCGAGACCCAATACATTACAGTTAGTTAACTGATATCTGGAGAGTGCACACGTCATGTCGGTGCTAAGTAAAAAAAAAGCCGTTTTATATCTAACATTGCTAGAAGACGAAGAAATCGAAGCAATGAACATTGCTTTGATTGCCGCAAAATACTTGAGCTCCACTAAGAGAAACCATAGATTCTGGGTGAGAGAACACATAAAATATCATTCAACACAAGGGGAATTCGAAACTTTTTTTCAAACATGTGACGACGAAACATTTGAAAGTTCTTATAGAGTAACCAGGAAGACTTTTTATGAATTGCATAGCCTGATTGGACCTCATTTAAGGAAGAATGACACTAACTGCAGATTATCGATTAGAAGTGAAGAAAGGTTGGCGTTGTGTCTGAAGTAAGTGAATACTATTTAATTGTAAAAAAAAAAAACATTTCAGAACTTCACTGTCCCCATGATATGCTTTTTTGAAATACTCCACGCTCTTACATACATTGTTTCGGCCATTGTTGTTTTTTTATGGGATTACATTTTCATTTTCAAATCTACATACTCATACCAAATTTCGAGTTACTCTGACATCTCGAAGTAGGTGAAAATCGACTTATAAACAGCGTGACAGGTGAAACTGAATAAAATGCTTGTAATAATATTTATTAGTAATTATTTATTGTTACAGAATCATGACACAGACACACTTGATTTTGTTTATATTTAACGCAGTATAAAACCGAGCGGGAAAGTGTAAGTCAGGCTGGGGCATCTAGGTTTCTGTTTATGTTAGTATCGGGTGTAGCTGGTTCTTTATTTCGCAAAGTTTCCGTGTTTGAATAATTGACCGAAGTATTTGAATCTGTACTTGTGCAGTATCCATAATTCGGAGCAGTCCACAAATGTTGTTCATTTACTTCCTCGGCTTCCATAAGAGCGTTCATTGCGTTCCGTTTAACTTGGCGTTGCAAATAAGCCGGAAGTTTTTTCACACTCTTTGCCATTCCAAGAAAAAAATGATCTATTTCGTCAACGCTATCGGGTGCTGTCAAAATTTCTTTTATTTCAGCTCGTTCTTTCATCAATTGCTGGTGATTTTCTTGATGTTTTTTTAGTAGCTCAGTAATATCATCAGCTTTTCTTTTATTGGTAGTTGTTGAAGAAGCGTGGGATGAATGAGATGGCGAAGGAGCAGCATTTTGTGTTGTCGAATTTTGAGAGTTATCAGTTGTAGGTTCTGACAGAATACTTTCTATATCTGATAGCAGCTCTTCTTGTGATCTCGAGTTATTTTCTGTACCTGCGGACATTCGTGTATCGTCAGTACCTGGGCTCCTGATTTCTTGTTGCTCGTAGTTCGTCGTTCGGTCTCTGTTACACATATACGGCAGTAAAAACTCCATTTGTTTTTGATACTTCCATAATTTTTTTTGTTTTGTTGCCTGACCACTTCTAGTACAATTTTGTCTTTTTATGGCGTCGCGGTGGTTGTCGCGTAATTTTTTCCACTTTGCTTTAGCTGTGGTAACTGAAAGAAAAGAAAATCAAGCTTTATTTTGTGAAAGTAATATAGTAAAATATATTTACAGATATTTAGCGACTGGCAGCAAGTTTTCAACCATTGCAGAAAATTTTAGAATTGGAAAAAGTACTGTATCAAAGATTATTCCAGAAGTTTGTGATTGCATTTGGAAGGTGCTGCAGCCGTTATACATGCCAGTACCAAATAAAGATGATTGGTATAGAATAGCAAAAGATTTTGCAGACTTGTGGCAATTCAAGAATTGTGCTGGTGCGCTGGACGGCAAACATGTGTACATTAATGCACCAAAAAATTCAGGGTCTTCATTTTTTAATTATAAACACAGATTTTCAATCGTTTTAATGTGTGTAGCCGACGCTAGAAGGAAAATAATAATGGCAGATATTGGGTCTATGGGGAGGTTCAGTGATGGAGGAATATTCTCTGATAGCGAATTTGGAAGGCGACTACAAAACAATGCTTTAGATTTACCACCACCTGAACCACTAACTCAAGATGGAGAACCAGTACCATTCGTATTTATTGGGGACGAAGCTTTTCCCTTGTCTTATAATTTAATGCGTCCATATCCTAGAGATCAATTGAATGCAAGCAAAAGAATATTTAATTACAGGCTATCAAGAGCTCGTCGTATTGTAGAGGCGACATTCGGTGTGTTGAAAAGGAAATGGTATGTGTATCATAGAGAATTTGAATGCCAAGTCGATACTGTCGATAAAATTGTTAAAGCAACATGCATTTTACATAATTATTTGATTGAAAACCAGCCAAACTTTTTAAATGAAATAAATGCAGATGCGGTATCAAGAGACGAGAGGGATAGCAATACATTGACGATAACAAATAATGCAAGTACAAGGGAAATTTACCGGATCCGAGATATATTTTGTGATTACTTCAACAACGAGGGTAAAGTCCCGTGGCAGGAGACCCGTATTTTGCGACGCCTGAGCATTTTATAATTTAAATAAATACGTATTGTACTTACCATTCTGAATACTTGTTTCATTCGCCACTATCTGCCATGCCGCATCCTTCGTCTCATTACACTTGTAAGTAGTAAGTTGAGTGTTCCACAAACATGGGTACTTTTTGACATTTTCAATGAACAATTCGTCACCCATTGTTAAGCGTACGCAGTTGTGTAGTATCGGTGACGCTAGCGGTCCAACTGACTATGCGGACTGCGGCTCGAAACCGATTCGAATCCCGCCCCTCCACTCTGCTTCGCCCCTCTCTTGATTGTCGATTTCTACCACGTCACTTCGCCGCTCATCTCCGCTTGACTATTTCCATTGAATCGGAGCGGAGACGAGATGTGGATTTCATGTAATATGATTGGTCGATCCCCACACGTCTCTTCTCCGCTCCGCTCGTCTCCGCTTGACTGTTTCCATTGAAGCAGAGCGGAGACGAGATGTGGATTTCATGTAATATGATTGGTCGATCCCCACACGTCTCCTCTCCACTCCGCTCGTCTCCGCTTGACTGTTTCCATTGAAGCGGAGCGGAGACGAGATGTGGATTTCATGTAATATTATTGGTCGATCCCCACACGTCCCCTCTCAGCTCCGCTCGTCTCCGCTTCAATGGAGCCGCACCCTAATACACTTCTTTTGGGCTTTGAATATCACTTCCCTCTCTGAACAGTTTCCCCAAAATATTATTCCATACCGAATAGTAGACGTTACGTTGGCGTGATACGACGCAAGTACTGCTGGTCGACCTACAACCTTTGACAACATGTATAGTGCATATCAATAACTACTAAGTTTGGTGCATACTGACTGCGCATGCATTTTCCATTTGAGGTTAGAGTCGATATTAAGTCCTAAAAATTTTGTCAATGATACATTCTCAATGTCTTTATTCATAAAATTAATGTTTAATGTCAAATTTGTATTCCTACTTATGGTAAATGTCATTATATTGGTATTATCTAAATTTAATATTAGGTTATTCAATTTTAACCAGACAGCAATATTATTCAAAGCTGACGTAATGACTTCTTCGAATCTTGTCTGTGTCTTACCGACGAACATAATAGTGCTATCATCAGCGAAAAGAACCATTGGGTGGTCCACAACACTAGGCAGGTCAATAATATACAAGATAAAGAGAAGTGGGCCAAGAACACTTCCTTGTGGACCACCAAATTTTACAATATTAGGATCTGATGAGTGAATCTCTTCTGTTTTAGTTTTTGTATTCAGCCTAGTAACTTGGGTAATCTGGTACCTATTTTCTAGATACGATTTTATTAGGTTTAAAATATTTCCTCGAACTCCATACCTCTCCAACTTATCAAGCAGCAATTTGTGATCAACATAATCAAATGCTTTTTTAAGGTCTATGTACATAGCACATACCGGAACTTTTTTATCACAGTTCGTCATTATAATTTTAAGGAAATTGTATATAGCTAAATTTATTGACTTGTTTTTACGAAAACCTATTTGTTCATTTACTAATATTTCATATTTTTCACAGTATGAGTAAAGACTGGCATGAATATACCTTTCAAAATCTTTGAGAATACTGAAACTAAAGCTACTGGTCTATAGTTGTTCATGTTATCTCTGTCCTGCTTTTTAAATAACGGTTTTATTATAGTTAACTTTAGCTTCTCAGGAAATACCCCACAGTCTATTGCCATATTAATAATATTACGAATTACTGGTGATATAATAACAGCTACATATTTTATAACTTTTGTGTTTATATTGTCATATCCGGTGCTGTTAGTATTTTTGAGACCTCTTATAATATTAAGTATGTCGGATGGAGTTGACGGGCTCATAAATAATGATCTAGGCAAGTTCCATTTAATTTTGTTGGTTGTACCACATTCAGTTGTATTTGATTGATTACCAAAAAATTCGGGTAGTGCCCCCCCGCAAACCCCACCCGCCGGAGACCATTAGTTTTCGAGTTATGTTTGTTTAAGTATTTTGAGGTTAAGTACAGCATTTCGATCTACTACCACCCCCGCGTCGGCTCTGCAATCCGACAAGACTGCTTGAAATCGGGGTGCTATGAGTCGGTTCAGTCACTGACTTCGACCTATTCTAACTAACTATAACTAACCTATAGGTATGTCACAGACAAGTGACTTTGCCAATTCATTAGATAGCTACTGATATACTATTATGCACAAATTTGAACCAAAAGTAGTTTGATGAAGCCTGGTGGGTCACAGTTCAAACCTAACCGAACCTATAGGTTTGTCACGGACAAGTGACATTGCCAATTCATTAGGTACTAATATACTATTGTGCACACATTCCTACTAGTATGGGTCTGATAATTAAAATTGAAAAACAATTTGTTATTTTTAGAACTTATATTTTATAGACATAATTTATAGCATTTATAATTTCGATTAATGGGTCTTTTTTATTTTTAGTCACATTTCTTCTCCATAAATAATCTATGATGGAGTTAGTGAAATTTTCAGTATTATTATAATTGTCTTTTTAAAATAACGCTTCACTGCTCACCTTTGGGACTCGATGCGTTGAGTATGAGTCCCATCACTACTTACAAAAGGATTGTCCGGGTCAGAGTGATTCACCTTTTTATGGACGTAACCATTTTCTGCCAGACAATCATATGCTCTCCAGCAGTCAGTGTGGATGGTGGTGCCTTCTTCCACATGTTTTTTAATTAAAGGCACCAGCACTTCAGCAGAGCGTACATTGTCTGGGCACACTTCTAATCGAAGATCCTCTGACCCGTCTTCAATCATTCCGAGGACCCAATGTCCCTCTATGTGGCGACCTCGGTTAAACTTCCTCTTTCCAAATTTTGATTCATCTATTTGTACAGTTCTTCCAGGTCCTCCAATCTTGCCCACATATTCATTTCTTTCAAGTTGGTAAATAACTACACACTCTCGACAGTAGTTGTACCAATCACTTAATGTTGAAGTACTCAGGCACTGTTGTTTCTCTTCTTTTAGAGGGTCTTCGTTTCTTGCCGAGTCAAAAGTCCATTTGTGGGCAAATGCATATATGAGATAAAATACATGTCTTATGTCGATCTTGCCATTTTCAAAAAATGTCCCAGTGTTTCGGCATATTTTCCCTTTTTGTTTGCACTGGCCTTTGGTGCACACCCAAGCCCCAAACGATTTGTTTGTTTTCGATAAACGCATAGGGGTGCGATGCGTGCGGTACATTTTTTGGCGTTGCACCATGTTGTTTTCTTCAGCGAATTTTAGACACTGGTCAATGGTTCCCATTCGCGCACAACTTTGGGTAGGCTCCACATTTGTACAACTTCCTCCGTGTACAAATGCCGGTCCGAAACGGGTCCGTCATCTACAAAGTCCGCCCTTGATGAAGGTCCAGGCACAGGAGACGCCATCGCGATGACTAATGAGCACGTCGAGCTGGTACCAGTTATCAAATCTTCCAAAGGCAATCGCAGTGTCCAGTGAGCAAGCAGGTGTCGTACAGTAAAGCAGCAAAATCGGAGTCCAAAATCGTAGCAAAGTCGTTGAGATATCAAAAGAAAGCGCAGAAAAACAGGAGAAAACATTCACGTACACTCGGAAGTAACGGAATGACGCGAGTATTCCGACAGTGACATTACGCTATCTTCGATGTTTGCGTTCCGTTTCAAGAACTTACATACAACGTACATGTCAAAAAAGGCAAAAAGTTACCTAGAAACGTTTCGTTTTACGCATTAATGTCATTTATGTCACCTATCACTATCAAAATTACGGTGTTTTATTGAAACTTTAAAAAACTATTTAGACTATTTTGGCGTGTCTCCGGCAGCTAAAATGTTGTAAATACGCTTTATACAAACCCCTTCAACCCACCCACAGTTTTTGTTTCACCAAATTCAGGGGTCACGATTCTAAAGCCAACCCAAGTATTGACCTGTATGGTCAGATAAAGCTAGTTCAATTATTTCACAAGAACAAGCACGAGTATTGTAAAAAAAGTTGTCAATATGTACCTCTAGCTAGCCGCGTTGGTTCATGAAGAGCTATTTTCAAATTATAATCTTTAATAATAGTTTTAAATTCCTTTGAATATTTATTAGATTTCAAAATGTCAATATTAAAATCTCCACATATAATAACTTTTTTTTATTTAAACAGTAGGAATGCAAGATTTTTTGAAAATTCGTAAAAAATATATCATAATACCTTTTACGCTCTACATTTTTCGGAGGCTGATATATGCAAATAATATTAATGTTATGCTCTATTAATTCGACTGCACTGCATTCTATTATATTCTCACTACTACTGTCTTTGACATCCTTAAGTACTTTAAATGTATGTGTATAACGTGCCAATATACAAGATCCACCAGCTCTTTTATTTCTGTTGTAACAATCTGCAAGTGTCAGATTGGGAACATTTAAGAAGGGGTTGTCGGTTTTAGTCATATTGTGCTCTGTTAAACATACTACATCTACATTTTTATTATTTTGATGAAGTTCCTCAAGATGTACTGTTAATAAATCTGATTTACCTATCAACCCGTCAATATTTTGATGAATAACACCTATAAAGTTAGCAACGAAAAAACTGTTGCCCTTCTGATCTACTACACACCTCGGGGTCATTTACTTCTAGACTATTTACAAAGCTGGAATCAGTTTGAGTACTGTTATTAACGGTTAATAACTTGTTTTTCCTCATGCTAATATGTACTCTTAGCTTTTGTTGGTAGTCCATTTGTAAAATATGTTTCAATATAGCCCTGCAAATATATTTTTTTATAATGTATCTGTTTGGGACATACTGTAATTCATATCAATGTAAGTTACATGATTATGTTTTGAGCATATGAATCTCATCTCATAGTTAAGCTTATTTTCGTTAAGATGCTTATTGTATGGGACTTCAGAAATTATTATATTTGTAAAATTAAAATAACTCATAAAACTACTTAAAATAAACTTAAAATTGTTAGGATTTCTGTCATTCATCCCTGCTAAAACAATGATATAGCCTCTTTTAGTTAGATTCATTAGTTCATGCTTGTACGACTCTAAGATATTTTCTACAGATGCATCTGCTTTCCAGAATGATGAGACTTGATAACCAGACCCCACTAAATGTTGTAAAGCGTGCCTCAATCCAACGCCTCACTGATCGGCCATAATAACAATTTTTCTCGCTTTTCCGTGATCGCAAGTAGTTCTCTCTGTATCATCTGTGCATGGGATCGAAGCAGACTTTGAATGCTGAGAACCTTCCTTGTCCTTGTAAGTTTTTTTTGTAGTAGCATAGATTTTATCGGCAACAGTAGATCCTGTAGTAGCTTCAGAAATGCTTTTCTTATGTGTATTAACGCCAGAATCCATATTTATGGGATTAATAATTGGTTGAACATTTTTATCAGCTAGTGTTTTGCTTTTTAGTGGGTGTAGCAGAAGACAGCACTTCACTATCTCCAGTTAATTTGCCAGAGTTCAAATCTTCCTTGCGTGACTCGGAAATCATTTGAACTATATTTGTTTGGTTGATTTGTGAAGGTGAAAAAAGGTTGGTGATTTTATTTTTCCTGCTTTTACGGCCTGAGTGAGGTGTTTTAGATAATTCATCCGAGATGGCAACTTTTTTGTAGTTTTCGATTGTCATTAAGCTTTTATTTAGATCCATTTTCAGACGAAAATTCTCGTTATTAAGGTTTTCAATTTCCTGGTGAGCACTTAAAAGTTGTTTTGTGAGTGAATTCAATTTTTCAGATAGCTCAGCGTGAGTTGGGCTTTCATAATGAGAGCTGTTTGGTAAGCTCATCATTGTAGTATCAAACATAGACTCTTTAGATATATCAGACAGTGAACTCGATTTCCAGATCTTCTGTCGATTGCGCTGCGTTATATTTTGTTCATCCATTATTTATATTTTCGAATTTAAGTCTTGTTTGATTTTAAATTATAGGTGTATGATTTATGATAAGATCCCTCGTAGTTGATTTTGCAAGAAATATACGCAAAAAGTATTTCCCCGATACCAGGGTTTGAACTAGGCACCCGATCATTTAGTTGTTAGAGCTCAACGTTTTACAACTGCGCTGTCAAGTTGTTAAGTCAAGTGGCAAAAATTGTTATGACTACGCCATTTGTTGTGATCAGTGAGATATTGTATTACACTAACTGGTTTGGTGAGTTGCTACGAGTCCAAAGGTCGTTTTAGGTTGCCACGAATCGTGCAGTATTTAACGGTTAACTTTCTTCGTAATATTGTGTTATTTCACTTACACGCGTCACGAAACAACCAGTATTCACGACTGCGAGCTTCACACAACTGAACACATAAACACAAGCAGGCCAGGTAGGAAGCGCGGGGCGCGGGGGCGGGCAGCGGGTGACAAATGGGGAGCAGTCGGCGCTTGGCGCGGCTGATCAAGCAGCTCGATCGACGATCGATCGATTGGTCTGGTAGAAACTATCGATCGACGTCGACTATTCCACTCTACCATCGATCGATTCCGTCGATCGACGATCGATCGATTGGTCTGGTAACACCCTAATAATCACTGTCCGATGTATAAATGAATACTGTTGAACTGTTTTATTGAATTGAGAATTCTGTAATGTTAATTTCACATCATAATTATGCGCTATTGCGTTCAAACAATGTCTGGTTAGTTTTTTGGCTGTTTTCCGTCGGTTACGCTAAATTGCGCGATTGGTCCACTATACTATTACTGAGGAAAATAGCTGTTTTATCATTTCATCACAAATTTAACATGAAAACTGAGAATTTAAATTTTTAAACATTTTCGAATACGGAGACGTTGTTTACACTTCAGGCGCTGCGCGCGGAACTGTAGGGTAAATATCCGATGGTAGGAACACTTTAGTGTTGTCATATAAAAAGTTTGCAAAAAAATCCAGTATCTACTTTCGTTAGCCAGACTCTAGCACATTGATTGCATGTTGGTACATGGCCAGCATGAATTTATTTTTTTGCTGGCCACAGCAATTGTCACTGTAAAACACTACGTCTAATTCGTGTGTTGCTTTTTCATTTAATCTTTCCAGGTACATAAACACGCAAGATCCTATCTCATTCACACCTCGAGATCCCTCTCCTTCGTGCCAAACAAAACAAGTAGTGTTTTTAGTGACAAGCTCAGTAATAGTAAAATTCAAGAGATCGAGCTTCGATATGTAATAGAAGCTTGACACTTCGCTTTTTTGACATGGCATCACTGCTTGTAGATCATAGACAGCAACGACATAATTTTCACTGACATTCTCTTTGTCTCGCTCTTTTTCGGCTCTAGCCAGTGATTTTTCTTTCAAGTGACGATCGTACCGCTCTTGTAAAAATGACTTATCTTCGGTATTAGTATAGGAAGTACAATCTTCGCATTGATCTTTTTTTGGCTGCCAAAATGAGATATTAAAATCATTCATGAAGATGTTGTAGTATATTTGGTAGGAAACGTGCTGTAATCTCTTAGATTTGCAATTTTCAATATAATCCCGATGTAAAGTGGCAACATTGGTACCACCTTAAATGTACTCTCGCTGCGTTTGGGCACGACAGTAATGACTTTCAATTCGTGGGATGGAGTTTATATGGTTTATATATATATCAACGGACCAGGGGGAGGTTGAGAATGTCATTATGTCGAAATCATATTAAGAGAGTTCTGGTGTTCTCAGATGCGATTGGCAGACATTTTGGATCACTATTAGGTAACTTGCAGCACTGTTCAGTAATAAATCACTGCATGCCTGGAGCCTCATATGTTAAAATTGAAAAGAAAATCATGGCTTCTGAAATAGATAATACCACAATAGTGGTTGTCTATCTAGGGCAAAGTTTAGGTATTGACAGAAAAGATATTATTACTAGAACTACCTCGCTTCTCAAACTTAATGCTTTTAAAATAATGCTAATATTTTTTCCATACTCGAATGTGCTAACAAAAAGACAGAATGAGCACATTCATTCATAAAATACATTAATGTATAATATGACATGTCGTCACAGTGACAAATTTTTATTTTTTGATTGTAATAATTTTATTACTAATTTTAAGCTGACCCGGGATAGGATGTACCTACCTAAGAGATATAGGAATTTAATTGCTACTTTAGTAGCATATAATATTAACGCAGTTATAGGAAATATAACGAAGTGTTCAAATGACATAACAGTACTAAGTACAAGTACTAATAATATAAATTGTTTAATCTTTTAAGTAAGAGAAAAGAGAAACAATCTGATATGACATTGTATTATCAAAACATTAATCGTTTCTCTGGCAAAATACTTGACATTGAACTTCATTTAAATAAACATCCTTTTGATGTGTTGTGCTTTAACGAAACATGGCTTAAAAAAGATATGATGTTATTTAATATAAGTAATTTCCAGGTGGCTAGCTCGTTCAACCGCACATCCGCTGAAGGAGGAGCTGTATTATATTAATTCGAAACAATATCAAGTTCAAAGAGCGGCATGACTTAGTGGGATATGCGATAGAACGTGTCTGTGAGGTAGCTTGTGTAGAGTTGGAAAAGCATCTAGTGTTGTGTGTATATCGACCACCATATGGTAAAGAGAATAAATCAATTTTTTAAAATTTTATGGATACAATGGAATCAATTTTAAAGAAAATCTCTAAATGTAACAAACAAATCTATATCTGTGGTGACTTCAACATCGATCTATTAACAGATTCATCAGATAAAACAAACCTAATTGCACTGTTTAAATCATTCCATTTGAATTATTTATTTTTTGAGCCCACTAGAGTACGGTAATCACGGTTAGTTGCCCATTACTATTGCCATATCTGATGTCATCAGTGATTTTTACTAAAGCGGAGACAGTGCTATGACCTGGACGGAAACCAGATTGGAATGGGTTGAGGAGAGCGTTCCTGTTGAGGAAAGAGGAGAGTTGCTGATAAACAGGTCGCTCTAGTACTGTATATAAGAAAGAAAGAATGGAAATAGGCCGAAAATCAGTATAAGAGGATGGGTTGGCTATTTTAGAAAGTGGGATTATTAGTGCTTCCTTCCAGGCTGATGGAAATATGCCTCTGGTAATCGAAAAGTTAAGTATGAAACTGATTACTGGAATTATTTCATCAAGGATGGGTAGGATTATCTTACGTCCGATGCTGTCACTACCTACTGCGTTGGATGAAATAGAAAGTACGCTTCTTTTAACGTCTTCTTGTAACGTAAAATACAAAATGTTTGAAGTTTTCTTTGCCTACTGTTCCATATTTGGAGTCCAACGTTATGCTTGATGGAGTTAAACTCGTAATGGACAAGGAAACAGTCATCCTAGGCATTAAAATTGACGCAAAATTACAATGGGGTCCTCATATAAATGCCCTGTCTGGGAGACTCAGTTCTGCTGCATATGCAGTACGTAAAATAAGAGAGCTAACAGATGCTTCTACGGCGCGGTTAGTGTATTTTGCATATTTCCAGCTGCATATGCAGTACGTAAAATAAGAGAGCTAACAGATGCTTCTACGGCGCGGTTAGTGTATTTTGCATATTTCCACAGCGTAATGTCATATGAGATATTGCTATGGGGTTCAGCGGCTGATATATATGGTCTATATTTATCCTTCAGAAACGTGCTATTATGCCCGCCTTCCACTGCAAAAGGAAAATGAGCGGGAAATAGGTAGGCGGAACGGAAGTAAGCAGAGTCAAAATAGTTTTTGCCTTCCACTTAAGAAATAGTTTTTCCAGAAAGGGGTGTATGCCTTCCATTGGCAGCGAGGAATTGCGAGCGGAAACTAGTCGGGAAATGAGCGGAGGCAGATGAGCGAGGCGTCGCGGACGATGTCGGGCGCAGTGTTCGTCAGACCTTTTTGTGGATGTGTAGTGTGTTCGGAATGTCGGACGATTCTAGCGACGATGATTATTTTAATACAATAATTAAATGTTTGCTACTATATCACAAGAAAAAGAAGCATTCCAGGCGAAAACCAAGGTTTTGGCTGAGCAACCACATTAGAGAAAGAGCCTTGAAAGGTGATTTACTGCGAATGTACCACGACTTATGAATATTTCAAAAAATATTTTAGAGTCAACAGAGAACAGTTTCAAGAATTACTTTCATTCATAGAAGAAGATATAAAGAAACAAGATACGAATTTTAGAAAAGCTATCACACCACTGGAAAAGCTTGCGGTAACTTTAAGGTAAGAAATGAAATCCTTGATTTTAATTGTTATATTTTTAATGTGAACAGAAATTAGATTGGGTACCTTATTAAAGTATAAATTATGATGTCTTATTGCTACAGTTGTTCAAATATTGTTGAGGATTGGTATGCATGTTGTTGATCGGCTGCTGAAGATGTTGAATATCCGTATGTAGGAGTCCTATTATCAGATTCAAGTTCTTCTTCGGCCTCACAAACTATTTCTAGGACCTTTCTTTTAATTCTGTTTTGCATAAAAGTTGGCATTGGTTTCGCTGTTTCGGCCATACTTTGAAAAATATTTCGATTGGATGCTTTTTCTCTTGATTTCTTCTTATGTCTCGTTCTTCTTGACGTTGTTTATGATTGTTTTCCAAATCCCTAATAATGCCAATAATATCATCATCGTTCTTTCTTTTTCTTGTTCTTTGTGCTGACAGTGAGCTTTCTGATTCTTCTAATATAACCATAGAAGATGATTCACCATTAACATGAACATTTTGTGGAGAGTGTTGGCTGGATTCTGGTATGGTTTGATGAGAGTTAGTAATTTGTGTGGATTCTTGAGTGTCAGTAACTTGTGTGGATTGTTGAGCGTTGGTGTCTTGTGTAGGCTCTGAATTTATTAAATTAGAAGTTCTGTCTCGATTTTTCATGTAGGGAATTAAAAATTCCATAACTTGTGCATATTTCCAATTGTTTTCAAAAACAGTGGCCTAGCCTGATTTCCCACCCTTTCGTCTCTTCAGACTGTCTCGATGATTATCTCGCAATTTTTTCCACTCTGTTTTTGCCGCCTTAGCTGAAACAAAAGAAGATGCAATTGTTTTTTTTTTTATTTCAGGCTATATTTAAAAGTAATTAACTCTAGAGCATGTCATGATATATTTTTTTGATTTGATTTTTATTTTTAATTTATTGTTTTTATTTGATTCGTTTTAGTTATTTTATTTTTAAGAATTTTAATGTACTTTACTTTATGGATATGCTTCTGAAATAAATAATTTGATTTGATTTGAAAGTATGTGCGTGCATGTGCTGTGTGTGAGAGAGGGTGTGTGAGGGAGGGTGTGTGTGTGTGTGTGTGTGTGTGTGTGGGGGGGGGGGGGGAATATAATAATAGTTACTTATATTTTATATATTACTTATATTTTTTTCAGGTTCCTCGCAACTGGTTATTCATTTAGAACGCTAGCTTACAATTATCGTATGAGTGAAGTCACAGTTTCAAGAGCCGTGAACGTTACGTGCACTGCTCTATGGGAAAGAATGCAATCTATATATATGAAAACGCCAAAAAAACAGGATTGGGAAAAAATTGCAGAAGATTTTGATTTGATTTGGCAATTCAAAAACTGCGTTGGCGCCATCGATGGCAAACACGTTTCGATCAAATGTCCTCCACATTCAGGAAGTTCTTATTTTAACTACAAAAAATTTTATTCAATTGTTTTATTGGCAGTCGTAGATGCTCAAAAAAGGTTTATAGTTATTGATGTTGGATCTATGGGTCGTTTTAGTGACGGTGGCATACTTAATGACAGTGTGTTTAGTAGGAAATTGGAAAACAATGAGTTGGATTTACCTATGGATAGACCTTTGGAGGATAATGGCCCAAACGTACCATATGTATTTATAGGAGATCAAGCTTTTGCACTACGTAAGAACTTGCTTTGACAGTATACCACATCCACTACTATCGAAAACCAAGAGAAGAGATATTTCAACTATCGTCTTTGCAGAGCGCGCAATGTTGTTGAGAACGCGTTTGGTATATTGTCCAGTAGGTGGCGCGTTTACCGTCGACCATTTGAATGTAAACTTCAATTAGTCGACAAAGTAATAAAAGCGACATGTATTTTGCACAACTATTTAATGTCATTGCCATCTTCAACAATTTATCAACAAGACGATAATAATGAAAACAACTTTCGGCTATTAGGAATGGACAGATTGCAAGGCACAAGAGAAGCTTTCAATGTTCGTAATATATTTTGTAATTATTTCAATAATACAAGTGCGATCTAAAGACTCCTACCCAGTGTAGTAAATAAATAGTAGTGATGAATATTAGTCTATATATATACATTAAATAGTGATCACCATACTTTTAATACCAGAAATACAAATAGGATAGCTGTACCTAGTTTTAGACTTGCGAAGACTAATAAGTCATTCTTAGGAAATTGTGTGCGTTTTTACAATAAAATCCCAAAGCACATAACTGAGCTCACAGAGGGCAAATTCAAGTTGACTGTAAAAAACGTTATAATAAAAAAAATACTATAAAGTTCGACATTATATAGAAGATAAAGATGCTTGGAATACTCCACTTCTGGCAAGCTGTCTCTCTGCCACCCATAAAATGTAATACTCGTATTTGTAGTACCTAAGTAGAAACATTGTAAATATCCATATAAAAAGAATGGCCCCGAGTTTCTTGCCGCTTCTTCTCGGTGGGATCTATATATTTTGGAACGCGGCGGTAGAGTCCTTAAAGTACATTATAATGAAAAGTTGACGTTCATAAGTGCGTCTTTGATGCCTAAATTGAATAAATGATTTTTGACTTTTGACTTTATGATTTTTTACAGCATCCGTTAGTTGAGTATCCAATCTATTCCGGCTATCATGCTTGCCTCTATTGTCCTTAAGCTGAATAAATCCCGGTTTGCTATTTTTTATTTTATTTACAATAGTTCTAATCGTTTTGTCGGAAATCGCAAGAGTATTCATAAAGAAAACTTTGCATACTCGTATTTTTCTACCATTTCGATGCAAATAGTATGCGTGGTTTAGATTTTGCGTGTACTGCCAACACGAGTGTATCTATACTTTGGTTCGATGGCAATCATATTCTCACTAATAAATTTTCTTTGTACTTCCAGATCTCCTGTCTCCCAGTATTCGTCAAAAATAATTTGTCTTTGACCCAATGTAAATTCTGAGCTACATTTTAACTTGCACTTTTCAGAGCAAGCAGAGCCCATTTTTTTTAGCTTCAACTACTTTTCGTGATTTTGTCATAGATGTATAGGGCTTACCCTAATTGTTTAAAGACTTGTTTAGGTTTTTTTTGCCATAGTTCTGGTTTAGCTTTTGTTTTTCTAGACTTTTTTTGCATTCCCACTATATTTTCTGTGGGTTCCACGCTAGGCGGTTCCATTTCAACACTAGGGGGTGCCGTTTCAACACTAGAAGGAGCTGTTTCAACACTAGGTGGCTGTGTTTTATCGCTATGTTGCTGCTTGCCAACGTTATGCGGCTGCGTATCAACACCAGATCTTCCCTGCAGGTTTTTTATAATAATTGCAGCAGTTTTAATACAAGACGGTCCAGGTATTGGTGATATAAAAAGTCGTTCTTGTAGTACGTTTGAATGTATTGGGAGGTCTTCATCACTATCTGTATCAACTTCTGCTGGTCTTGAGGAAATCTGAATAAATAATAATAAATAATAAATTGTTTATTGAGATAAAAACGTCACAAAATACAATTACATTTATCTCACAAAATTAATTAAATCGATAGTACCTACTTAATAAGTTTAATTTCAAACAAATTCAATAGTCTATTTTAAGATGGTAATTTATTACATGTTTTAATTACTTATAGATTTAACAAAACATACATGGTAATCAATCAATCATTCATTAGTATCAAAAATATTATATAAATTATTACAAATTAGGTCAAACAAAATTCCATTTAACATTCAAATATGTCGTCATCATTTAATCATTGTAATCTTAAACTTAAGAATACTCGCAGTCAAAATCACAAAGATCTGTCGAGCTGTCAGGCTTGGCACATCTGTCCCATTGGTCAACGAGGCTCTCACAATAGGCAAGTATGACCGGCATGACATTGTTTAAGTCATCAGTCATTAAATCGCAATCAGTGTTGGCGACAAGGAGGGCATTGAGATGGTGGGGAGCACGAACGAGCGGAGTCTGACTTCGCGCTGAGGTGCGTGCACTGTTTACACTGAAGAGATTCTGTGGTCGACCGCGCCTGTTTGCTGGGACCCCAGGCTCATCAGGAATATAAAACGTACACGCAAGGTTGTGCAGGTGAAGACAGTCGATTGACCCTCTGAGCACCTTACAATAGGTCAGGAGTTGATCGACCATTCTAACTTCTAACGAGTTGTATCCCAACTGACCAAGTAAGAACTTTGTTGGGTACATATAGGGGTAGTACCCGTAAAGCTTTTTGTAGAGAGACCTTAAAACGCCTTCTGAACCTTTTCTATCATTCGGGTGTAAGTAACGTGATAGGGATTCCACACACAAGCGCTCGTTTCTAGTTTACTTCTAACGAGCGAGTTATACAAAGTTATAATGACTTGTGGATTTTGGAAGTCTTTTGAGTTGCGCAGCACAAAACCTAGACGCCGGTATGTATCATTCGTCAGGTCAGAATGTGGTCGTGGAACGTCAGACCACGATCGAAAGTGATACCTAAACCTTTAACACAATGAGGCCTATTAATGTTTAGATGGTCAAGCTGGTAGTTAAAATGTATAGGACTTTTTTTCGGTTGAAACTCATCACATTACATTTGCCTGAATTGAATAACATTTTATTCACCACACTCCATTCAAAAATGTGGTTAATATCGCATTGCAAGTTAAGGCAATCATTAAGAGATTTTATTTCCAGATAGAGCTTGAGGTCATCTGCATACAAGAGGCACTTGGCCGAATTCAACACTCTAGGAAGGTCACGAACCATAATCAAAAAATAAGAGGTCCGAGGACCGAGCCTTGACTTATGCCCGACCTAGTGTGATATGGTTCGGACTCATGTGTCCCATGCCTAACAAACTGACTTCGGTCTCTCAGGTAATCGGAGAAAAAATCAAGAAGTCCCGGTGTGAAACCGATAGACGATAACTTTCTCAGCAAAATATCATTGTCGATTTTGTCGAAGGCTTTTTGAAAATCAAAGTAAATGACATCAACTTGCAGGCCGCGGTCCAAAGCATCAGATACATAATCTACTATGCATAGCAGGTTCGTATTCACAGAGCGTCCCGCTCTAAAGCCGTGCTGCTCGTCACCTATCAATTGTTTTACTTGTCTATATATGTCTTTATGTACAATGTATTCAAAAACCTTTGCTGGGGCGCATAAGATTGCTATAGGACGGTAATCACTTACTATCGCTTTTTTGACACTCTTGGGAATAGGGGTCACTCGGGACACTTTTCACTGAGATGGGTACCTGCCTGTTGCAAGTGCAAGATTGAAAATGTGATGAAATGGACGAATAAAAGTTTTTTTACACATTTTTAGAACAAAACTAGGCACACAGTCGGGTCCTAACGAACTACCTATTTTTAACTTGTTTATGGCACAGTCAATATTTTCAGGTGAGATAGTAGATATGCTAACACAACCCCCCTGTAACCCACATTCACTATGCGCTCTGACGTCCAATGATGGTAATTCATTAAGAAATGCAGTTGAAAAATAACTAGCAAATGCTTTGGCTGCTCCTACTCCGGTGCAGGACAAACCTTCGTAAGTAACGCAAGGCTCGAATCCGCCTTTTGACCTAAGGTTATTTATATAACCCCAAAAACGTTGAGGCTGAAGTTGTAGGTTTTCCTCGATACTGGACATGTGTTCCTTGTACGCCATGAAGATACGCTTTTTCAGTCCAGCACGTAGGACAGAAAATAAGTTATAGTCAACTACACATCCAGACTTTAACCAAGCTTTGTGTAAAATAGATTTCTTTCGAATGTCCCTAATGATATCAGCGTTATACCAAACGGGGTACCTGTTACTTTTTGTGACCCGCCTTTTCTTTTTGGGAACACACAAATCAAATAATTGATAAATAATGTTATAAAAGGCCTCAGCGGCAATAGATGTATTATCAGACTCAAGAACCGGCGCCCAGGAAAATTCCTCGATTAATGAACGAAAAAGAATCAAGTCCATTTTCTTAAAATTCCAATCGCGCGATTCGTTTATGTTGCTAGGTTCCATGCGCTCGCACTTAACGTTACGTAACAGAAGATTCACAGTTACCTCAAGCGCTGGGTGGTACAGCTTGTCGATGGGGACGAAACCATCACCCTCACTCACACATACATCCGGGGTCAAAGACTCAACGCACTCCTGCGCCAACACCACGTCAAGAGTACTGCCGTGAGAATTAATTACATCATTATGATCACATAGATTTAAAAAAGTCAAAAAGTAGCAATAATAATTTTTAATATGGATTGACGCACTGTTTATGTTTAAATCTCCGAGTAGCAAGAATTTGTAACTAGTTAAATTACCTAAAAAAGATTCAATATTGCAGAATAGATTCATATAAACGACGTCGCTAGCCTTAGGTTTAATGTATACTACACAAACAAAAAAAGAGGTACCGCCATGGGTGACACACGCCCACAAGTCTTCTGCAAGCTCCGACTCGAGGTCACACCGGCGCCGAATGGCGAGCCCAGGTCTCGCGGCCAGCAGGACACCACCCAGGATTGTGGCGCGGTCACGGCGTAGCAGGCTCCAACCATCAGGCACCACTTCAGCGTCGTTGATCGACCCATCGAGGAAAGTCTCCGACGCGGCAACAAGTAGATGCTCGGATACTGACATGCTGGGATACCAGTGCTCACGCAGCTTTGTTTTCAGGCCTCGGACGTTCTGATAAAATATGTTTATTGTTTTGCGCGGCTCATTGTTTGCCGACCTCACGTCGAAAGGTTTGACTATTAGAAGCGGGCGTGCGTTTTTTATAGTTAAACCACTGCTTAACGCGCGCATTCTCAGGCCAAACATTAACTGAAAAACATTTATTGTAGCAATCTTCCGGCACTCCTATTTTGAAAGAGTTGTAGTTGTTTGCGGTCCTCAGTTGTTCGACAGTGACAGCTCTCTGTGGGCACAGCTCATCTAGGTAGGCCTTTATCTCATCTACACTCGATATCATGTTCCATAAGTGGAAATGTTTTCGCATTTCAGCCGCCTTTAGGGTCGTCACGGATGGCCCAGCAACACAACGCAACGATAACAAAGCAGTGCGTCGTTTTTTGTGGCGTACCTCTGTCCCTTCTTCTCTCCTCTCTTCTTCCTCTGTTTTTCTTCTGCAGGCGGAACGCTAAAATTCTGCTGGTCCAAATCCTTATTATTTGGTAACTTGACTAAAGTTGGTTTTGTTACTGGAGGCGAGATTGGTTTTGGAATGCCGCCGGGCGAGTAGATAAGGACGTTGTTTCTTCGAGTCGACCGCGGTGGCGGCGTTGCCGGTTGTCCGGGCGATGATGCGTTATCACTAACGGTCGCTTGTGTTGTTTGCCGTTTTGAAACATTTTGCTTCTTACGGCTAACATTTTCCGTATCGAGCACTGCAATCCTGCTGGTTTTGCACGGTGATGATGACTTACAAATATTATTCGTAACGGTCACTTTTAAATCACGAATCAACTCGGTTTGATATTGAATAAGTTCCGTTTGTTTATTCGACATTTGCTTCAAAAACTGTATTTCGAGCTCTAAGCCAGTCATTTTCGTCACCATGCTAGCTAGTATTTCAGACGAAACTTCAACGCTTGCAGACATCATGCAAGAGACACTAAAAACTAAAAGTTGTTCACAACAATAACCGTGTGCAGAGTAGCGATTATGCGCAAAAACGGAGCAATGACGACGTGCGTGCGCTGGGAGCGTCGACAGCGAACTGTGCTGAAAATCAGGATCTTTGACGCTATCATCAGACGAATAGTCAGTCGCGCTGGCATTTTGAGATTGACTATCTGTATCAATATCGCTACTATCAGAGTCACTCTCTTTAATAGTTACATCATATTGTGGTCTTTTTGTGACATGTTCAACTTGAGAGTGAAAACTTTCATTGCTGTCATCGAGTATCGAGAAACTGAGGTTATGCTGACTGTCAGCTATAGAATTTGTGTCGAAAGAATTTATCGACTTGTTGTCTTCTTCATGTGTCTTCTGGTAAATATATTCTTGATCTTGTTGTCGACTATGATTTGAAACCATGTTCAAGATTCTTTGTACTCTGCTATCCATTCTGTAAATAATAAAAAGTTATACCTACAAACCTCGTTTCGCTCTGGCAACGACGACGCCTTAAGATGTCTTTAGACTGTTTCATCAATATTGATGCTAGAGATGGGTCAACTCGAGTTAGAGCTTGTTATAACTCGAGTTAACTCGAACAAACATCTTTTTAGTTCAAATGGATTCTCAAACCGGGTAGACTAGTAGATTTCATCGTCCAGTCAACTCGAGTTGGCTTATTCGAGTTAACTAGAATAAACATCTTTTCAATTCAAATGGGTTCTCAAGCCGAGCAGACTAGTTTTCTTCGTAAAGTCAACTCGAGTTACTTAAATTTCTACTCGAGTTAACTTGGTTTCGCTTAAACTGCAGTTTGCCCATATCTAATTGATGGATCGTAATAGTATTTTTGTTTTTTTTTGCATTTGAAAACTATCACTATTCGTACACTATCAAAATAGCATCATAATAATTAGCTTTTATTTTAAGAAATACCAGTCTGTTCGTGTAAACCGTATATGCGAAACAGACGTATTTCGTAAAGTGCACTTAAAATATACTAATTAAAATAACATAGGTGTTCATTTTATATACAAAGTGGACACATTGAAAATAAAACCTTTTTGCACAAAGTTCTAAATTACTTAAGAGTTCATTTTATGTTCAACGTGGATGCATTTCAAAAAATGGCAGCTTTGCATTATAAATGGTAGTGTACTCACGTTTTCCTTATAAGCAATACGATCGCATTCCAAAATATGGCACTTTGTCGTATAATTTTTTAGCCTAAAAGTGATTTTTGTTTCGTAATGTGGCCCTATAGAATATAATAAACGTGCGCTCGCGCCTACGACCGAGACGCAACTGACAAAATGGCGGCTTTGCTCGGAAGCTTTGTTATGGGTCCCCGACACGATCAAGTGCACTTGACAAGTCTCACGTGATTGACAATTTCACTTGACGCGACTTGAAGGTTCCATCAAGTTGAACGACGCAGTCGTTCGCCCTTTGCCCAGGAAATGAATATGCGACAAGCTATTCCTGCCAGCCAAAGGCTCTCTATAACTCTAAGGTACTTAGTCACTGGTATGGACTTGGAAGATTTAAAGTTTATGTGTGCTGTCGCTCCTCGTACTTTGGATTTAATAATACAGGAAACGTGTGAGGCTATAATTCAAAAGTTAAAAGAAAATATTCGGGTATGTATGATATTTATTTATTTTCATTTATATTCATCTTAACCTAAATAATCATAACAAAAATTAAATGTGATTGTGATTGTGAAATATGAGACAGACAAAAAAGAAAACTTTTTAATGGTTTGTTGTATTTTATCTTGTATATCGGTTGTGCAACCGATTCATACCCAAAAAGTTCTGTTTGGTCTATATACGTAGTCTCTCGATTCGTTTAAGAAGTTACTAAAAAGAATAGAAGTGTGTTAAGAACTTAGCCGCAGTATCTGATTCTTCTTCTTCAGTAGTTGGTTCTGATATATGAATTACAGGCTGTTCATGAGACTGACTTGGCGCCTGCATAGGTTGAGATGGCACAATTATGAGTGGTTTGGCAGTACCATGCACCGGTGTCTTGCTTATGACTTGTGCGTGTGACTGTTGTGGTGCGGGTGATTGGTATATCAAAGTTGAGTGGTGCCCACTTGGTGATAGTGACTGGTATGTCAAGGTTGAGTGGAGTGCATTTGGTGATGGCACAGGTGATGGTGACTGTTGTGGTGCGGGTGATTGGTATGTCAAATTTGAGTGGTGCTCACTTGGTGATGGTGGCTGGTATGTCAAGGTTGAGTGGAGTGCATTTGGTGATGGCACAGGTGATGGTGACTGTTGTGGTGCGGGTGATTGGTATGTCAAATTTGAGTGGTGCTCACTTGGTGATGGTGGCTGGTATGTCAAGGTTGAGTGGAGTGCATTTGGTGATGGCACAGGTGATGGTGACTGATGTGGTGAGGGGGATTGGTATGAGTATGTGTACATGGGTGAGCTAGCAGGCAAGATCTGAACTCCGTTTCTTGACAGTGATCCCATTTCGCCTTCGAATAAAACATCATTTATTATTTTCTCCGCATAGCGTCTTTGATCGGCTGATAAACGTTTGAGTTTAAGAGCCCAGCTCTTCGCAATTATATCCGATTCAGAGTCATCAGGTTTTTTGAAATAATGCGATGCTATATCTATCAGTTCCTGCTGTGATGTGTTTTTGCTTTTCTTTGGTTGTGGCATCTCTTTTTGATAATTGGATGACCCGGAAGCCTGTAAGAAAATTAACCAATGTTTGTACTATTTACAGGTACCGTGAAACACCGAGGACTGGAAAAAAGTAGCCAAAGAGTTCGAGAGACGATGGAATTTTCCCAACTGTATAGGTGCTGTTGATGGCAAGCACATCGAAATAGAAAAACCTTCAAATTCTGGATCTTACTATTTTAACTATAAGAAGACATTTAGTATTGTTCTCATGGCTATTGTAAACGCCAATTATCAATTTATGATGGTTGATATTGGTGCAAATGGGCGGATGTCAGACGGTGGAACTTTGAAAAATACAAAGTTTTGGCAATTGTTTTCTGAAAGTGAAAACAAACTTAATATTCCGGAGTCATGTGAGTTACTAGAAAGCGATAAAAAGTTTCCGTTTGTACTGGTAGGTGACGAAGCTTTCCAACTGACTCCAAACTTCATGAAGCCATACAACAAAGCCGTCTTGACAGATGAAAGACGGATTTTCAACTACAGATTATCAAGAGCCAGAAGGGTAGTTGAAAATGCATTTGGCATCCTGTCTTGGCGATTCAAAATATTTAAAAAAGACATTGGACTGCATCCTGATAAAACGCGAAAACTTGTTTTGGCTGCCTGTCATTTACACAATTATTTGTGTGAAAAAAATAAAAACAAATATATTCAACCAGGAGATGTTGACATAGAAGAACCAAATACCACAATCACAAGAGGAGAGTACGAGGAAACTCGGCAAATGAGGCAAAAAGAGTGAGAGATGACTTTTGCAAGTACTTTAATGGTAATGGTTCCGTTCCTTGGCAAAATAATTGCCTAATTTAGATATTTAAAAACAAACTTTAAAGTAAAATGTATCTTTGAATAGAAAATAAAAAATGTTTTACCTCACTGCTTAAACTGCTTTCAGTATCACTTATACACATTTGGTCTGACAGAAATAACAGTTCATTGTAATAGTAGAGTGACGGTTTTGGTACATCATCGGAAGAGGCGCCAGACCGTTTTGCTTGTTCAATCTTTTTTCTTTCTTTGTTAAAGTTGGTTCTTAATGCATTATTTTTTTCTTCAATAAATCTTCGGTGTAGGTAGGTTTATATACTCGAAGTGCTTTGACTATGCTTGTTGTTGCAACCGACCTTTTGTTTTTATCCGCATAATCCTTACTTTTAATTTTCCACAGTGCAGGATAATCTCTGTAGAGAGATATTAATAATATCACAAAATCACGCTCGGTAATTAGTTCGGCACTTGCCGCCAAGGCCACGTCTCGGTCCGGTTCGTCGTCCGCCATCTTCGATGCTCCGGCCGCAAATGAATAAAAACTTGTCAAGTCGCATCAAGCGCAAGGTACTTCAAGTGCCGTCAATCAAAATGTCTGTCAAGTAGGTCAAGCCCGTAGATTACTTGACGGGACTTGTCAAGTCAAAGCTGTAAACGATCAATATTCACTTCAAGCACGTAGACTTGTCAAGTGCACTTGATCGTGTCGGGGACCCATTAGTTTCCCCGTATGATGGATTCGACGTAGAGTTTTCCATTCTCAAGAAATATTCTGGTTTGTATATTTCAAAACCATGTCAACAATTTCATCAGTGAAAAAGGTCTCGAAGCATTCTAAGTGGGTTTTTTATGTCGGGCTGCATCTTTACACCCAGGCAAATGCGTAATTAGATTTTCGGCCCTTGTCCGAACATTGGTTCGCGGTGGCGATTTATACCACTTTGTTCTTCCATCTTTTCCGAGATAAAATGGTTGAGGTGTTGATGCCGTATCATCTGAATATGGTTCAATGTTGATTTCGGCTTCTTCCACGTCCGTATCACTTGGAACTTCAGAAGCCACGCTAATGTGATCTGATTCGTCGTCACTATATGGCAGAAAGTTTTCGTCGTCCGACGAAGTGTCATTTTCTTCCAATAAGGCCGCCGCAATACGATCATCCTGCAGATTATTATTCATATTGACTATCTGTACCTACAATAAAAATAAAAAAGTATAAATAAAACACTAATTGTAGCAGTAAATAACAAAAAAACACAGAAGTAGGTACAAACTTTTTGACGACGTCCCTTACAACGTGGGGTAAAAAACGCCCGGGAACCACTTTGCGCACGTGCTCACACGACGCTGGCGTGTACGCAGTACGCGCAGTACTGATTCAACGCTGTGATTCGACGCGGTAATATTTAAACTTCAGCTACTGTGAAAATTAAGTTATTTGGTTGCATTTTAATATAAAATCAACGCAATTTAAAAGTGTTGGGGTTAAAATAACCCCACCTTGTATGCCGAAGGTTAATTCGCTCTGAATGTCCATCCTCTCCAGGTACGTAAGGATGTAATACAATTTCATCACTGACTTAACTATGGGGTTAGGATTGACAACCGTCTGTTTGGGTTTCATCATCTTCTCGGGGGTAGAAGACCCAAGATACGGCTCGAATGGACCTCGGGATTCAAATGTCTTAGTCCCTCGGTTTTCAGTTTGTATGAGGTCTTAACGATGATATAATCAGACTTCTCTTCCGCTTGCGCAAGATCAAAATCTGCGATTTTAACTTGCTCGCAAGGCATGAGGCTGGTGATTCCAGTAATAGGAAATCCCCATGTTTCTTCCCGCATCATCTGGGCCGATTTAAAGAGGCATTCTGTTCTGCAAAAAGTTTTTTCAATTATCTAATTGAAAAAAACTTTTTGTAAAACAGAATGAACAGAAACTTTCGACATTCACCAGCCTTCTTCGGAGGACTTGAATAGCCTCGGCATCCTTGAGTATACCTAGAGAGAAAATGGTCTCCTCCCTACTCCCATCCTCATTGATCATCCTGTTTATAGTTTGCAGGTTTGAGAAACTCCCAATTAGCTGCAACTGTACCCCCTCATTAAAGTCCCGCAAGATTTCATGAGCGAAGTTGGCGACGTAAGGCCGCATGGTTGTCAAAATAGTGCAAAGATTAACAAGATCTTCGCGACTCGCCCCCAACATACGAATGACTTTTAGTATTGGTGACATAAGTGGGCAGGAATTTCTCGATAATTTTTTTTTCCTTCTTTCGCCTTTCTTTCAAAATTGGGAAGACTAGAAATATTCAAACTGTACATATCCTCGACGAGGCGGATGGAATCTGGGTAGTCTTTAATATGACACGGTATGAGATGAAGAATGGCCCTATAAATCTCCTTGCTAGAATCACGGATCTCTCGGAATATCTTTAGCCAAATTTTTAGAGGATCGGGACACTCCCGCTGACAGTGTTGGTATAAATTCGAGAGAGGTAAACCCCCTAAGATGGAGAGGATGTTCATAAGAGCACATGACTTTTTGGTCACGCGCTTCCCTAAGTCAACTATTGACCTTCTTTTCATTATGTTGCCTAATTCAAGAGAGTAATAATAATAATAATAATAATAATATTCATTTATTTCAGACAATGTCCATATGTTAAAATTAAAAATTAAAATTTAAAATTACAAAATTATATATCATTATTCAATTAAAATTTTCAAATTATAATACAATAAATAAAAAAAAAAAAAAATTTAATTATCTTAACCTAAACTTCGGTTTGGACCCGGAGTGCTCGATGTGCACACCTGTCCAGTGCTGCATTATCGGGCAGTCCAAATCCATCCGCCAGGCGAACAGCTGCAGGTAGCTGTTGGAGCTGCCCCGCACCCGGCGCATCAGGGACGCGATTCGCTTGCGCATGATCGCTACAAATCCATCTATGTGCGCGTCCGCGAACATCCCCGATGCGCTGCAGTGGCGCGGCAGCCACATCAGCGCCCTGAAGGCGTTGTTATATTGGACTCGCAGGGCGTTGTAGGACTTTTTCGTGTACTTGACCCATAGGCTGCACGTGTAGAAAGACTGACAGTAAGCTCTAAAAAGAGTAGCTTTCACTTGTGCAGTGCATCGTGCAAACCTACGGGCCAGCATATTGCCCCTGACTGACAACGCCCTGCGCTCCCTTTCCATATCAATATCGTCTGCTAGCGTCTCGGTCACCCAGTGGCCCAGATACTTAAACTGCTGGACTCGTTTCAGGACCCTTCCGCTTAGTGTGACTGGCGGGACAAAGTCGTACGTTTTCGATCCCGCTTTGAACACTACGAGTTCGCTTTTAATGGCGTTGTATCTGAGCCCGTGAGCCTCCGCGTAACGCTCGCAGATCGCAATGAGCTTTCTGAGGGCCCTGATCGATGGGCTCAACAACACCATGTCATCTGCATAACTGATGTTGTTAACAATTACACCATCAATCGAGCAGCCGACACGGGCATTGCAGAGCTCACGGATCAGGCTGTCAGTGTACAGGTTGAATAGGCTCGGTGACGATAAACCGCCCTGTCTCACACCACACTCCAACCTGTACACCTCCGATAGCGACCCCGACCATCTCACAAAGTTGCTCTGATTGCCATACCAGTACTTAAGGAGAGATACAAACTCAGGGGGGAGGTCCGTGTCGCTCGACAACTTGTGCCACAACCTGTCATACGCCACAAGATCAAAAGCCTTAGATAAATCTAAGAAGCAGGCGTAGACAGGTGTGCTTCTGTTGGTGTAGTATTGGACGGTGTGCTTGAGATTCAGTATAGCCGTTTCAGTCGATAGCCCAGGTCTAAAACCGAACTGAGCATCATGTAGCTTTAGATATTGTCGCAACTGATTATCAATCACGCCGTCCAGCGCCTTGGCAATTACTGTTGCGAGCGATATCGGCCTGTAGTTCCCTAGGCTAGATGCATCCCCTGTTTTATTTTTAATGATCGGAACAACTACAGTCTTCATCATGGCCTCAGGCAGATATGAATGACCCACACAGAAGGTAAACAACATGGCGAGCACCCTTGGCAGATGAACACCTGCATGTTGCAGGTGCTCAATACTCAGTGAGTCATGGCCAGGGGATTTCCCTCGCTTCATGTCCCTCACCAACCGTGCAACCTGTTTCACCGTGATTCGCGTAATCGGTTCTCCTATCCTTGCATCACTTGCCTCAGTGTCTGTAGGTTCCAATGAAGAATGTACCTGAAAATGCTCCTTAAATAGGTTTGCAATCTGATTAGAGTCACTAATGCCCTCAACACTCACAGGGACGCTCGGTTTCGGATTCAGTTTATTGGTCTCCTTCCAAAATTTTGCAAAGTTTTTAGCAGAATGCTGTGTTGCAAGGATGTCCATTTTGATTTGGGTTTCGTTGTTTCTACACCATTTCAGTTTACATTTAAACGTTCGCCGTGAAGTGCACATTTGATCAAAAACGTGTCCAGATTTAGGTTTCCCATGTATGACCCAATCCTGAAACCGAAGCCGAGCCTCCTCATGGGCCTTCTTACAATGTTTGTTCCAGCCTGTTACATATCTATTTTTCTTACCAGTACTTTTACACATTTTAGAGCATTCGGAAGCAGCAGTACGAAGAGTTTCTACTATCGTATTGTACATATTATCAATGATTAGTCTATGCTCTAAATTATTACACGAAACATCCCCACATATTTGCAACTCGGCAGGGAAATCTATATTACGCAACTTAGCCGAACATATTTGCCAATACTGATCAACCTGTGCCTTATCCCTCTCTCCCCAGACAACATTATCATGTACGGAGCTTCGTTGTTCAACTTTAGGTACTAAAACATTAAGGTCACACATTAACTCCACCGCGAAATGATCAGACCATGAGATATCGTATCTTATGTTTACGCTATTAATAGTTTTTTTAGCAATCTCAGTCGTGATCACGTGGTCCAACCATGACGTAGTCCCCCATGCATCACTTAAATATGTGTACGAGTTCGATGCCAATCCTAGATATTCTATATCTGCGCACGTCCATCTTTGCTCACCACAAAAGGTTATTAGCTCCGTACCAAACAATGAACCTGGGTGTGCATTGAAATCTCCCAGTATATACGCTGAATCTACGCTACAGGTTTCTATAATAGCGTTAATCTCACCAAGACAGTCTATAAAAGTATCTAGATTGTTCACGTTATCAGTAGGCATATACACAGACATAACTAGGAACACGCGATCTGCGAGAATCACTTTGACTGCCGCGATACGAGAACTTGCACAATCAATCACCGATACCGACTGAAACACACTCCTGCGCCACAAAATACCGAGTCCACCATGACCCCGTCCCTTCAACGGTCCAGAAGAAATGTCCACTGATGACTTTCCGGTATATTCAAAGTCTTCATGGATGCTTCCAAGAAATGGAACATCATCCGGAAGTAGCCATGTCTCCTGTAGTGCTAAAAAGTCCGCCGTTTGACACAATGTCCTTACATAGTCAACAGAGCTCTTAACTGAATAGCAGTTAAAGCTTACAAATTTTATTTTATTTATTGTCTTGTCTGATGTGCAATCCATGATCTTTGTGTTTAAATTCAATAAACTTTCTAACCGTCACACCCTCCGGCCATAAGGCGTCCTCTAAAAACAGTGATATTTTAGCACTAGGTACAAGCATCTTATATGCATTGTATTGCCTTTGTACCTTCGCTTTTATCTTGTGTAAAGTGACACGGACTTGCGTTTTTCCCAAAATATATTCAATAATGTCACTTTCTGATGTACTTCTGGCAACGTTATTTATAAACAAAGGTACTCTAATGTCCGCAGCTCTAAACTTCTCGTTTGAATTATTTCGCGCCTTGCCCTCCAAAGTACTAAATCGATTTCTCAGTCGCTTTCGTTGCGCTAAAACAACAATATTACGTAATTCCGGGACAAATTTGCTGTTGTTGTTGCCGAACTTGTGATCAAAGATTGGAGAGAGGGAAACCCTTCGTTTATATCCGGTATGAGGCAGTTTAACCTTTTTAAACTATCGTCTATCCTGATGGCCTTATAGTACCGGACTTTTGAATACTCGAAGAGATTTTGGGAGTACCAGGTCTCTTGGAGTTTAAGAGATAATCCTGCGGACTTAAACATATAATCAAGCATATTCAACAATAATTTAATATTGTGCTGGGGCTGATATTGCTGCTCGTCGTTTAATTGAACGTGTATAACCTGGTTTTCTCCCTGCCCCATAATCTCACCCTTGATGTTGCATTCCTCTAAAGCTGGGTCCAGATATGTTCTTTTGTCCGTACCGTACCTCCGTATCGTATCAGCGTCGCGATCCAGTAATTCTGGACGCATATAAAAATAGCCAGTATCTTCGTAACAAAAAAATTATTTCACTGCATTTTTCAAAATCACACAAGAACACGATACCTGCGCATGCCGCGATCGCGTCCAGACTGGCGCACGCCGTACCGTATCGCCTTCGAACGGAACGAAAAACCGACTCGCGATGGATCGGAGCGTACCTGTCTCCGTATCGAAACGCCGTACCACCGTACCGTACAGAACATGCGTCCAAACTAGTGTTCTTTGATCGCGACGCTGATACGATACGGAGGTACGGTACGGACAAAAGAACATATCTGGACCCAGCTTAATGCTAGTTTGATAATCATAATAGTTGTCAGAATCCAGGCTTTCTTAGGCATTCCCTCGAAACCACCGAGCTGATTGTAGTGGCAAAAATCCCCTGCCAATGGCTTCCGCTTGGTCCTATCTCTGGAAAGGTTAGTCTGGAACTTAGGAGAACCATGCATCGATTAAACCAAAGATACGAGTAGCTGTACCTGCGCAGAGTACCACCATTTTTGTTCAACTTACGTGCCGCGATCTATACCTATACTATTAATTGTTTGTGTGGGATTATTTAAATGATTGCTGCTCAATTTGTCTTTGTTTACACTTGACTTACATATATCGTTCTTGGCACCTCACCCAAGATAATGTGTCTAACGGACTGGAAGTATATGCAATAGGGTGGAGTGTTTTTTTTTTTATTATTTGGATACGGCGGAGTGTGGAAACGGTGCTCTGTAGTGATACATTCAGAATATATTAGGACAGCAAACATAAATTTTGACTGGAAGTACTGCCGCATGGCCCTTGAAAATTTCAAAAATCCTGAAAATAAGGGAGTTTGGTAAATGTAAAACAGGTACTAAAAATTGAGGAAATCGTGTGTTTTATTAAATAATTCAACACTTTACATTATAGAGAGCGTAAAGAAAACAAAAAATTATACACCTTTATATTATTTTTTTTTTTTAAAAACATCTAAAATTATTAATTTTTCACCGTTTGGTGAGCTATGACTGTGGCTACAAACTCTTTTTTTGTGTTGAAGACCGGCATGATATTGCACGATTTTAACTTGTTTCGGATCCATCCTTCACGTTTATCTGGTCCACACACAGCAACACATGACTCAGTAACCAGCTTAATGCATCTTTCCGTAGCTTGTGAGTGGCATGGCATTTTGCGAAATACAGGCAGAATCTCCGTTTCGACTATTTCAATATTTCGAATAGCTCTATAAATGACGTCGGTTTGTATCTGTTTGATCAGCGGAGGCTCCGATACATAGCTCCAATCAATCAAATCTGTATATTCGGTGGCAGAGAAATTAAATGATGGTAATTTAAACACTCGTATCGGTGCCAAGCCCGAAGTCTGCTCTCGTATTTTAACAATGCGCCGGAGTGCTAATTCTTTGATGTGGTTGCGATTGTCTGCAAGCATACTAAGCAAAATGTTTTCGCTGTGGCCGAAGTACCCATTGCGTTGAAGCACAGGGTCAACTATTTTCTTAAGGTTTGCAGGAAGGTACCTCGATAAGGTAATCATTTGTGTAGGTGTTTCGATCCGTAAACGCAAAATGGTTTGGTTTTAATTTTAAACCACATCGGAGCATACACTCGGATGACGAAGTCTGCTAAGATACGCAAATTATGTGAAGGTTCGCTAGTGGAAACATATAGACGAAGTATCCTGTTAGCTGTTGTCAGCCACCGTGAATGAACAATCTTTCCGGGGTTTCGCTTGGCTAAACTTACGTCACATTGTCCTCTGCTAACTGCGTCACATATTTTGTACAGGTAAAGCTGATCTGTACTGAGATCACTACGTGATTTTGAAATCTCTGGTAGTTCACATGCGATGGATGTAAATTGAACCACTGGAAGATTCTCACAACCCTTCAACGCTTTACCAATGACGCCTGTGAAACTTCTTGGCCCTGTAGTTTTCCCATCAAGATGCTCAAACAGATGTCGTAAAGGAAGTTCGTTGGCATGCAATAGACACACGAGCCATTGCAGAGGGCGATGAAGTTTCTTTTCTAGAAGACATATGATTCCAGCCTTGTTTCCAGTGTTGACTGCCGTACCGTCGCACCCAATTGCTATTATTCGCTTCAAATCACACTTTAACGCTAAATAAAAGTAAAGTTTCTTTGAAATAGTGAGCGCATCTGCTGTGGCCAATGTAATATGCCCAATGTATTGCGAGTCCGGCTCTTTTACCAAGGTAATGTGCTCCTCAACAACGGTTTTTCTGCGATTATCTTCATACGAGTATAACATTGTTTTATCTTTGCGGCCATCAAACGATATACAAATCAATGAATCATCGCCTTCTAGTACGTTAACTGCAGGCCCTGAACTTCTCGTTTGTGCGCGAGCGCGCCGAATCTTGCTACGATCGATGACACTTGACGTGTCACTCTCAGTAACCAGACCGATATCTTGCAACGTAGCCGACACGATGGCAGCACCAGCACAGTCTGAAATACCGTATCTATCTAATGTCATAGCTACCACGGGGAATTTACTAGGTCCGGGAACATTAATTGCGGGCTCAATCGAGGTGACATTAAAAATAGGCAAAGTAGATTTGGTTCTCCTTCTTTGCTGCTCAGGTTCATCATTGTTTAATGTCATAGACTTCTCTTCAAATTGTTTTCTTTTTAACTTCCGATTAGACAAAGCCATATTCTTAAGTGTAGCTCTTTTATCTAGAGATCCAATCATCATTCTTCTTTCGCCACGTTGATCGAGCAAAAACTCGTGTTCTTGTTTAGGAATTTTGCGAGTTTTCTCACAAGAACATGTCGACAACAACTTGCACTTACAAGATGCAATATCAAACAAAACGTCACAGTCTTCATTAAACTTCTGTAGTTTATTTTTATAATTTTTGTTGTCATTACTCTTTTGGTAGGATTTCAGAAGGGCACGATGTTTGTCATGATAGAATCTTATTTTTGACACTATTGTTTTATGTTGTACTATTGGTAAAGAGGCTCGTTTCCAGATGTTTTCTATTTCGGTAGCAACAATATCACAAGTGGCCTGTACTAAACCTTGTCGTCCCTTTTCCGCACATCGTGCCACTGATACAAAGACATAATATTTCATCACATCACTGTAGGTTGGCAGCACATTTTTTGGTAATTCACAACCAGCACCGAAGATAGGCGACGAATAATTACTTCTTAAACTCATTATACTAATTTTCACGTTGTCTTATGTCAAATCTAGCTAGATGACTAATTACGCGGACAACGATGCGACACAAACGACCCGCGTCCCGCACTCCCCTCTGGCCCTGAGGACTCCCGGCGAAACGCTCGGCCAACGTTACCTTATATGGTAAAAGAATGCGCGATTGTTAGATAAAAATATGACGCTACAGGCAATACTGTGTAACTTTTTTGCAATTTACAGCATATTAGCACTTGTTCATAAGTGAATAAAGGCATTTTTTAAGAGTAACAATTTATTTAAAACCATTTTACATGTCAAGTAAGTATACCTTTTTTTCGCACATTTCGAAAACTTTACGAGCTATGCGGCAGTACTTCTAATTATATTTTGTATAAATAATAATATACGAGAGGGTTATGTTAGTATCAGAGCACATTTTGCGACATCCGCCACTTCAATAATCCACAAAAAAAAATATCCCATACATGAGCGCTCCACCCTAATATGCAATAGTAATATGTGATGGTGTTTACAACTTAACACGTAGTCGTTGGAAGGAATGATAATCTTGAATTTAAAGTTAAGGTAACGCAGGACTTTTTTCTGTTTTTTTTTCTATCTGGTCAATATAGATGTTGTACATTGGGTTCCATATTTGTGTTGCGTATTCAAGTTGGCTTCTGACAAGAGAGCAGTACAAGATTTTGAATGACTTTGCTGTTTTAAAACACTTAGTTATACGAATGATGAAACCTAACACTTTAGAACAGATTGAATGTATATTTTTGTCGTATAGATATTTTTACTCGAGATGCCCAAATCTATGACTGAGTCAATTCTGTGGAGCGTTTGATTGTTAATGCAATAGTTAAATATCAGTGGGCTAGCGCTTCTATTGAAAGTAGTACAATGAAAATTTGAAATGTTGAGATCTAGTTTGTTTGCTTTACAGTATGTTTCAAGTCTATATAGGTCTTGTTGCAATAGAGATGCATCGGTGGACGAAGTTATAACTCTGTATATTTTCATGTCATCAGCAGACAGCAACACCTTGGAATTTTGAAAACAGAGGTCAATATCAGTTATAAATAGCGTACAAATTAAAAGTCCTATAATATTGACCCTTGTGGGATTCCTGAAGTGATGGATAACGTTTTGGATGCGTATCCATTTAGCAAAACAGTCTGTGTACGACTCCACATATGATGCAAACCATCTGTAAAGATCTCCGCGTATGCCTAATGCCAATAACTTGTTAAGTAACAGAACATGGGCAATACTATCGAACGCTTTGCTATAATCAGTATATATAGCATCTACCTGCACCTTACTAAAGTAGTGAACTTAATATTTATTTTGTATACATTGTTACTTTCATAGAATCATAAATAAAGTACAGCTAATCTGTAACATGACACCCATTGACTGTTATGCGGTACGAAATTCGCCGGGTCAGACACACTAGTCTATAAATGTATATCACGTGTTTCAAGTTTCATTAGCACGGATTATTCTTATTTAAATTTTTTACCCGTCTTATAAATATATATAATAATATAATAATAAGGAGATGCCCGAGGTTAAGGCCCGCGCGAAGGAAATTCCCAAGATTAAGGGCCGCGCGAAGGAAATGCCCAAGGTTAAGGGCCGCGCGAAGGAAATGCCCGAGGTTAAGGGCCATGCAAAGGAAATGCCCGAGGTTAAGGGCCGCGAGAAGTAAATGCCCGAGGTTAAGGGCCGCGCGAAGGAAATGCCCGAGGTTAAGGGCCACGCTAAGGAAATGCCCGAGGGTAAGGGCCGCGCGAAGGAAATGACCGAGGTGAGAAGCCACGCAAAGGAGATGCCTGAGGTTAAGGGCCAAGCAAAGAAGATGCGCCAGGTTAAGGGCCAAGCAAAGGAGATGCCCGACGTTAAGGGCCACGCGAAGAAGATGCCCGATGTTAAGAGCCACGCAAATGAGATGCCCGAGGTTAAGGACCACATAAAGGAAGTGCCTGAGGTTTTAAAGGCCTGAAAGTGATATATCCAAGGTAAAGGATTTCTAACTGGTGATGCCTAATGTGAAGGGTATGGAATAGGTGCTAGCCTAGATCGAAGGGATAGAAGTGTGACTTGCTTCTGAGTGAATTTATTTTCGGAAAAACGCGTACCGGCAACATGACGACACTTGATCTACAGACAGAAGAATCTGAGGATGACAAACCAACGACACAACCGTTATTGAAGGGAAGACTGACCGTTGAGTAGGGTAGAGAGCTTTGATCGAGACTTTTGTAACAGTTGTAATGAATTTATTATTTTTATAGAATAGCATACTCCGAAGTGTTCCACATTTGACAATTTTTTTTATATTCACATAAACTGCACGTGTAACGTTTTTTTTTATCCTGGAGGAGACCTAGATATTGTAAACACAGGGTATCTTACCGCAATATCTAGTGCTGCAAATATAATTTTTTTTATTAAGTACTTATGTACTTATGTACATAAATTTGCCCATCATTATTATTTTTAGTTCGGATACAGATGATGATAATGATTGTAATATTAGAAAATTTTACTAGAGTGTAAGTTAGTATAACATCTAAAAATATGATTTTAAGTTTCATGTACCTGTACGCTAAAGCCAATTGTAATATAAAAAATAGTATTACAAGTGAATTGAGAAATATGGATGTGGGCGCTCCTGTAAAGTGATAATCTCACTAAGTTATCTAGAAAATTAATAAAAAAATCAAGTTCGGGCGCCTGGAGCTACCTCACACGAAGTTTATATATATATTAAAATTAACAAAAATTACCTGGAATAGCAGCTGTAGAGGTTCGGTACTTCTAATCTTCAAGCGGGGGAAAGTTGAAATAAGTGGCCAAGCATTTAGTTTAGTTCAACTTTTATTTCCGGGAAGGAACACAGTGTAACAATTAATTTAGAAGAATTTTATAACTAGTTTGATAACGTCTTAGCAATTATGCAAGGTCTGAAGGTCTCCTGCGGTTATACTGATGTAGGTAGACAGCCTGAGGGGCTTTATAAGTTTTCCCATCGTAAGCAAAAGTGTAATTGTTTTTATCGCACGCTATCGTTATTGCACCCTTATTTAAAGGAAATTAATTATTTTAAGTTTTTATAATTACACGTGCCGAGAGTGGGCTCGTACAAGGAAAATAATAGACGATACCTTACTCCGCGACGTCCTGTGGTAAAAGAATATTACGTGGGCATGATTCATTTCATCTGGTACACGAGGCGGCACTCAGCGAGGGCCGAGGAAAGGCCGAGATGGTCGGTCTTCAACTTCCCACGGTGAACTCCATTCGACACGTATGTTAAGTGTCTAATGGAAGATTTTAAAGGAAAAAATCTCCATCAAAAAAACTATGAAGCAAAAATCATGGTTTTAAACTATTCAGGAAAAAACCCTGAAGAGAAAAAAAAACGTGCAGGAAAACGCCAGTGGCTGAAACAATACAAAGCTAGTGTTAAAATAATGTCCGTACTTCGAGTATCACGCCATTTTGACTAAACAGAACACAATTTACCGTTTTTCTTTAGGTTATGTTGCAGACACTCCAAAAGTCCATTATTTTGGTAAAATCACATCGAATATGTAAAGCCCTTGACTTGCGGCTTCTGAATTTCGCCTCAACATCTTGAGAAGTCTGCTCGAAACTCAGATTCGAATGGATAAAAATAAAATTATAATGACTTCACATGTCGACTATTGGTAAGAAAGTGAATCGACTTTTTTTTCATCGACCAAATGTCAGTCCCGACACAGATCACCACAGCCAATTATACAGATAAAAAAACTGATGTCCAGAGACAATACCTTACAGGGGCTACAAAAGTGTTACTCTTGTAGTAAAATAAGTTAACATAGAATAAATTTCACCATAGATTAGCAATTTGAAACCGAAATACGTGTCTAGAATCGACAACGTGTAACGAAGCGAAAAACGAACGTTACATGATGATGACAATAAAGATGGTCTATGTATAGTCAATGCCAATCAAGCAAATTACATAAATGACACCTTTGAATATAATTTATCGTCATCATCATGACCATCTCTGACCTAGAATGTCCACTGCTGGGCATATACCGCTCCTAAGATCTATAAATAATTTAATAGGGTGTGTATAGCTCAAAATATGTAATTGTAACTAACTATTTTATGGTATATAAATGTGTTGAAAATAAGATATTTATGTTACTAAATTTCTAACTGTGGTTACATTGTTTTTAAATAATTATCTCTACACATATTTACATATTTGCTAACGTATACGTAACGCATACGTGCAAAGGCGCAGGAGGACTTGCGCAGAGCAGGAAGGCCGAACTGTAAGGTTCGCTAACGGTTATTTATTTCGTAACGTTATCACTATAGTTATAATACAGCATGCTCTCAATCTTGTAAAAGCTTATTGAATAACATTTGATTCATTTCATTTAATATTATTTTTAAGAGATGCTGATTTGATTTACTTTGTTTAAAAGAATAAATATGGTTTAGTATTTAATAACCGTGATGTTTAACTAATTCTTTAAATATTATTTTAAAATTTTTCCAATATAAATGTATTTGAGATATTTTCATGTTAATTTAGTTATTTAATTTCCGGTTCCGTCGCCTTCGCACTTCCGCCGTTTGCCGTGCTTGTGCAAAGACTCTGAGAACACGGGGCATTATTGTTACGACTGCCAGAGGCAACACGGTTATTCTAAATAAATAAGTAGAATAAGGTGCTGTGGAATAACTTAGTGTATATTGGATATTATATTGGAAGGATGTGTTAAATAAATCTGTATAATCTTGACCTACGCCAAAAGTGTATACCACGAAGAATAAGATTCATCGAGGCGAACCCGCTGCCGACGACCGTATAAGTAAGATTGAAACCAAGCAATAACCATTGGAGATACATTATAAGAGCGAAGGGTTCCTAAGAGAATGTCGAAATACACAACGTTAAAAGCATTACTAAAGTCTAAAAGTGCCAGTACGGTTAGCTGACCTTTTTCCATACCTAGACGTATATCGTCAGTTATTTTAACAAGTGCAGTAGCCGTACTGTGCCCCTGACGAAAACCAGATTGAAAGGGGTTTATCAAGTCATTTCGTGCAAGGATAGTGTTGAAAACTGATTGTGGACTAGACGTTCAAGGACTTTGGATAGGAATGGAAGAATAGATATAGGAGAGAGGGATAATTTGAGCGTCCTTCCACAAAGCAGGAAACGCACCAATGGAAATAGATAATATAAAAGTAGTGCAAAGTACAGGGAGAACAATATCAAGAATAGGTATCAGCATGTTACGACTTTACCTATCCACTCCAACGGCATTAGAAGTAATGGAAAGCATACTCTTTCTAACATCAGAAACGGTAAATTGAGTAAAGACAAAAGGAGAACAATAAGGAGTAGTAGAGTTGGAAAGAAAATTTAAAGTATTTATTTATTTATTTAAGTACTACAATCAAATTACTACTATTATTACAGGACTCTCCTAATGCAATAGCGTAAGTAAGCATGTCAATCTTAATATTATTTATATTTATATATCTAAAAAACTATCTACTTTATGTCGTCTTATTCATATAACACAATTGAAATAACATTGATTGTTTAAATTCTGCCACCGAGCACACAAATTAATCATTTTTTTCGGCAACTCGATTGAATTCATGCAACGCGCGCATTAAAGGCGTCTTATCTAGTAGATTGGTTCTCGCGCGGGGCACCGCAAACAGACGTGGCCGTCGTCGCCGCGCCACATACCCATTCCGCACACAGAGCCCCATCATCCCCAGTATGGCAGGACTCGACATGCTGCCTCGAAATACTCTCATCAAATAATATGTGAGTGCTAAATCCCTCCTAGTTTCCAGTTTGTTGTATCCAACCATGCCCAATACGAACAGGGTTGGATACATCAGTGGATAAAAGGGATAAACTCCATACAACCTCAAGTACAAGTATCGAGTGAATTTACTTTGTATGCGTTCCAGCATGAGATTGTATTTAGTCTCATGTGGAGCCCACACAGTGGCAGTACATTTGAGCTGTCTTCTTACGAGCGCATTATACAGGGCAGTTAAAGCCCCCACTTCTGTAAAGCCTTCCGTTTGACGCAACATGAAACCTAAATTCCTGTAAGCCTTTTTACAGACTTGTTTAATGTGGTCTCGAAACGTCAATTCGGTATCGATATTAACTCCGAGATCCTTGACGTAAGCAGCGTGGTCCAAAATGTCTCTACCGATCCCATAGTCAAAGCGTATTGAAACTTTAGACTTACCAAAAGTTATGACCAAACATTTTTTGACATTAAACTGCAGCTTATTCTTACGACTCCATTCGACCAGCCGGTAAGTCAACAGTACAGTAAGGTCAACCGGGGCAATTGCGTTATATTTTCCAACCAGTTATCACCATAATTAGAGCGGGTTTATGGCAATATCCCATTTTTTGAAATTCAAGCTAAATCTACGACAATTTCTGAACAAACTTCTAGCAGTGATTTTTTCGCAGGAATCTTGTAAAGTTTTAATATTAGCGTTTTTAAAAAAAAAACAGAATTTTAGACGCATTTGCCCCATAAGAGGCAAATGCGTCTTTATTAAGTAAATATTGATTAAGCAAGCTTATAGTGAAGAAATCAAAATAGTTTTTCCCTTCAAATTTGTGTGTAATAGTATGACTATAATTAGCCAAATAAAATAATTGACGCATTTAGAGACAATTTAGAAAATATGGGGGAAATGCGTCTAGTTTTTTTTATACGCATCTACCCCATGCTAAAGCCAGATGTTGTCAACATGTTACGTCAAAAATAAATCCACGCGCAAGCTATATTCTTAAGTGCTTCTGTAAAGTAAGTAGGTAAGTATGTAAATTTAATAGTGGTGACAATTGTAAATTAAACAATCTGGAAAACAATACAAAACATTATTAAATTTAAATCAGTCAGTTCCATTAAGAAATATACGAGATCAAATCTAATTTAGAAAAGTATAAGGTACTCACATTTATTTTACATAAAAATATGGTCCATCCTTACTCACACTTAATATTATGTACTCTTCAATTATTCATAATCTATGTCTACACATGTTTACAGATGTATAACGGAAAGAGGCTATCAACTCAAAACATAGCAACCTACTCATGTGGATGAACATCTAATTTTTATTTTTTAGTTCTGACTAGACTATGTTTCGAGATGATATCCCCTTTCTGATACACCCTGTAAGTATATTAATAAAAAAGTAGCAACATAAAAAATAAGTGTACTTATTTAATAAAAATCTCAAGGTACTTAATGAAATTATGCTACATAATATTAATAAAAATATAACGTGTATTATCCTACCCACACTAAAAAATCTAACTTTTGATAAACTCAAATATCAACAATTTAAGGTTTTAATGACAACAAATCTTTATTTACAGCTTAATCATATTAATCAACAAGTAATAGACATGTACTCAAAGACTTAATATTTTAACTAGCAGTTACTTACAACGTACAATAATTCAGTCTTACAAAATCCTGTTACTAATACAAAAATCAGATCTGTAATAATTTGGTAAAAGTCTAATTCCTACAGGTACTAGAATCTAGAAAAAATATGGGGAACCTAAACCCACACTTAGAAATATGTAACTGTTATACTTAGCTCAATCATATTAAACATCAAGTAATCGACATAAAGCTCGATTATCAGGAATATAAATTCAGTCTTAGTGATCTGACCTACTGATGATATGTTGGATATTGAAATATCCAATAATATCATAAGTATAAATTATTGTGATCCTTCAAAACTTTCTTTAAATACCAGGTGTCCTCTTCGGCTTATTAGGGGATTCTCAAGAAACTTAACCATGTCTCCATCATGTCTGAGTTCCGATACGTCGTTAACATCAGGGTAATGAAAAGATAACATTTTACTATTCTTCATTTTTCTCAAATACTTAACTTGTGGAATGTTATATTCCAATGATATTACATTTCCAATAAAATGTTTTACGGATTTTTTTGTTGCAAATTTGACAATGATCCAATCACTAATTTGTGGACGTCTTTGGCCGGAATCTGGTTCATAAAGACCGTCAATGATTTAGTCCTTCTCTTGCTCTATGTTATACCTTGAGTGTGTTACGCGACGTCCTTCGTAGGCGATTCAAAGCGAACGCGATTGCGAAGCGATTCGATGCGGTGAAACGCGATGCGGTGCGATGCGGCAGCTTTGTCCTACATGCGCGCGAATCGTCCCGCACCGCCGCAGCCATTCAGTCGGCACTGTAAATTTGTCATGGACGGACGCAAGCGAATATTATTGGAAAATTAATATCTTAAATATCAAATATTCAAGAAGTATGTACGGCAGAGAAATGAAACTAATATTGTGTACTTATAAAGGCATATTTATGGAGAATTTCATAATTTGTATGTAGAATTACGGACTCAACCCCTGTTATTCAAGGAATATATTGTGCAAGCCATAAAACCTGTTTTGCTATTCACTAGAACTAATTTCCAGTAACCTATTTCCGTAGAAGAACGATTGATGGTGACTTTAAGGTAAGAAAACTATGAAATAATAAATCAACTCTAATATTTATTAAAGTTATAGTAGTATTAGTTTTTCAATAATTTCACAAAGAAGTGTAATATCCATGTTGAGAACCAGATTATGGTGGATTTAACTTTGCCAGCTCCGTTAGTAGAAGATCCTGCATCTGCGTTCTAAAATGTAATTTGTTCAGTGCTAGCTACTTTTTCATATAAGGTAATAAGGATCTGAATCAAAGAAGGTCGTCATCAGCATTATCTTGTTGATCCTGGCGAAGAAATTGTATCTTCTCTCTCTCTATATCGAGGAATGCTTCTAAGCCAGTATCTTTTCTTTTGCGTGTTTGTCTTGTGATGGCTGGCAACGAGGGTGAAGTTGAAGGTGAAGGCGCTTGACGTGGGTTGATATCTATTGATGTATTCTGCGGTATTTCTTGTAAAATTGACGCAGATTTATTAAGTTGGGTGTTGTCATTGTCAGCCACGTCCACGCCCAAAACTTCTTCAAGGCAAGCAACGTCTGTAGATTCTGACAAATCTGTTGAATTTCCTTCTGTTGAGTAATATTCTGGTATAATATTTCCTTCTGTTTTTCTGGGTTTCAAAATTACCGTTAGGAATGACATGTTCTCAAAATACGGCCAAGTGCCTGTATACTTCGGCTCATTAACAGCGTCAGCTCCATAACAAGACTTTCGGATTTTTTTTCAATTCTTTCATAAATGTGTCTCGCAATTTTTTCCATTTTTTCTTAGCTATTTCACCTAAAAAACAAAGAAATTAATTCTTAATACTTTTTAATTATTTCCGGTATTTGGCCACGGGCATACAGTTCCGGCAACTCGCTTTCTCATTCAGAATTTTAAAATCAGCTATTTTCACAATTGTACCACAGGTTTGTAAAGCTATATGGACACAATTAGTTACGAAGCACATGCAGCTTTTAGAAAATAACTTTAAGAACATAGCGCAATGTTTCTGGGACAGATGGCAGTTTCCTAACTGCATCGGGTGTATTGACGGAAAGCACATTCGCTTAAAAAAACAAAAAAAAAAACTGGTTCAATGTACTATAACTATAAATCCTTCTTTTCGATTGGGTTGTTAGCGGTCACTGATGCTAATTATAAGTTTGTTATGATTAATGTGGGTTCTTATTGAAAAGAAAACGATGCTGGTGTTTTTGATGAATGCCCCTTTCGAAGTGCAATAGAACAAGGAAGACTAAAAATACCTAAAGAACAAGTATTGCCGGGCTCAAATATCAAAGCTCCATATGTTCTCCTAGGAGACGCGGCGTTTCCTCTCAAGGAGTACCTAGTGAGACCTTTTCCAGAGAGATCAATGACTAAAGGGGATGCAAAAGATAATTATAATTATTGCTTATCTCGAGCAATAACGGTGGTGGAATGTTCTTTTGGTTCAATAACCTCTAAATTCAGAATTCTGCAGAAATCTATCGAAACCATTGTAGAAAATGCAGTCCATATCTCAAAAGCCATATGTTTAATGCACAATGTTATACGTGATCTTGAATCAATAACTGAGACTGAATTTACGTCTTTTCGGGAAACATATCAAAATATGCCACAAACACCACAACATAATTCACAAAGGAGATTTAATGCTACATCACGAGCAGCCGCACAAGCAAGAGAAAACTTTAATCTGTATTTTGAACAACATCCTATACAAAGTGTAATTAACAATAATAAATAAAATGTGTTGTACTTACTTCTAGTCCCAGTTATTTTGGCCAAATTCTCCCATTCACGGTACGATAATAACCGGTTGTGATAATTTTTATTCCTTTTATCCCATAATATGGGACGTTCTTGGATATAATTAATTAAAAATTCTACATCTGACATAAATAAATAAATTATGGCACCGCAACCAGTCCGCGCGAAAATTATCAAACCGACTGATCGCGTTCGCTTCCTTTCACGCCGCGCCGCACCGCACTCTATGTGCGTTTGGTCACGTAGGCCACTTACATAGGTATTGACTGTTTGTTGTTTTCGCATCGCGCTGCGCCGCTTCGCGTTCGCGTCAAGGTCGCTCACGCAAGACGTCGCGTTAGTCCTTTAGTGGATATGTCGTCATTGTGGCTGCCTTCTTCTTCAACCTGTATTATATTTTCACAAAATGTGTCACTATTTTCGTTTGTATCAGAGTCACTAAGCATTAAATTATCACTTTCACTGCTTTCATCCGATGAATATTTCTGTACTTTCTTCAGCGTTTTCTTTTGTCGTTTTTAATATTTAAGGATAATTTCTGTTTAGAGTTAACATATTTTTTCTTCACTTCTGATTTAGTTTTCCTTTAATTTTTGGGTTTTCAGCCTCTTTTTGTCGTAATTGATTCAAAAACTCTTCGTGTGTAATCACTTCACTTCCTTTAACTACTTTTCTTTTCTTAATTTTATGTGTAGGACAGCATTTCTTATCGTGCTAAGTAACAAACTTTCAAACGATACAATTTCTTCATTTTCATTGAGACGCCGGTCTTCCAAAATATTAATTTTTGAAGTTCCTTGGCTTATATCAGGTATATGGATCTGTCTGGGATGGAGAGTAATTCTATTGGACGTTTCGTTTGTTGAGGCAGATTTCTCATTAACGGTCGTTATTATTTGACGTGAACATAAATTCCTTAATGTTGGCTTGTTTCATTTTGTCTTCATTGAATCTTATCAAAGCCTGCGCATCGTACTTTTCTTTGGGTATTACGTCTTTATTAAGAGGGAATATTCCACCCTTTTTAAATCCATTTCGTATTATTTTGGGATCTAATTCTTTCCAAACCTCCCCGAGAATTTCTCTGAAATGGTGTTTTTGCATCTTGGCTCCTTCGTTTAAACGTTCTCATGACAATATTTTAGCATCCCACCTGTCTTTCATCGATTTAAAAACCGCCAAATCCAATGGTTGTAGCAGATGGCTAGCGTGTGATGGTAGTTTTATTATTTCACGGCCAACTCCTTTGCTTTTTCCAATACATGTAACTGAATGGCCATCATATATAATCAAACAAGGTGACTCTTTACTTACGTGAGGCAAGACTGTCCCCAACATGTATTTCTCAAAAACTTTGGCGTCTATCCACCCATTCTTTGTAGCTGCATAACAGGTACCTTCATAGGCGTTTTCTGACATCCACCGGTCCCATACATTCTTGCCACGGTATATGATTAGCGGTGCTAATTTTTCACCTGCTGCGTTTACCATAAACAAGAAAGTAACATTGTTTTTTCCTGAAGAAGCTACTGTTCGAGTACTTGCAAAGCCCCTTGCACCTACTATTTTTGTTTTCTTCGGGTCTTTGCTAAAGCTGGATTCATCAAGATTCCAGATTCTATCTGGACTGTATTGTATGTCCATTTTTTTCAAATATTCTTCAAGCGTGTCGAAATATTGTTTTAATTATGAAAGGGTCACATGCTGCTTTTCTTGACATTTCAACAGCTTGTATTTTTTTTTAAAGATAAGTTGTTTCTTTTTCGAAAAGCTGCAAACCAGTCATATAACGGACCTTCCTCTTTAAAGGGCGTTTTTAGTTACTTGATTTTAACATATTGCGTTACTAATTTCTTCGTCTCTTCAGAAGAAAGACCGAAACTGTTCTTTTCCATAATATGGAGGCTAGAAGCTATTCGTTTCTCATACTTGATATTGATCGCTGTTGGCCTTCCTCTGGTTTCCTTAAAGACACCTCTTCTAAGCTTAACTATGTCTACTATAGTTGTACGCGGAATACTATACTTTTTTGACGATTGATATGAATTTAAAACACCTTCTGTTACTTCCTTGACAGCTTTCTTTAAAGTATCTAAAGTGTAAGTAGGTTTGGTTTTTTTTGTGTAGTGACGTACCATTTTTAATATTTGTTTGCATCTGAAATGAATTAAATTACCTATGTTAATATGAAGTTTTATGTAGTAAATACGTAGTTACGCTATAAAATTGCTTACCTTAGTGTCAATCAAAATATTTGCATGACAATAACCACACTCCTTTTCAATATAATGTTCATACATAGTAAAAATAGAGCAAAATGGACACCAGAAAAATGAGCTTTCCAACAAAAATTGTGCATTTTGGATTATTATGCTATCCATGATAAAATGATAAGGAACTTCGGGTATTAAGTATGTAGACTCTCTACATCCGAAACATATAGATGATAATTTAAAATGAGTATTTTGCCATGGCCATACAAGTCTTTGTTGTATGAAGTTTTGAAAATCATATTTAGTCATGTATTTGTCAATGTTCATGTAATTTAATACCACCATGGCAAGTAAATATGTACTCTTATATTTTTTATCTGAAACAAAATTTCATGTTTGTATCAGTATGTGAGGATATAAAAAGGTTGACGAATTCTGTTTTGGGGAAAATGAGTCATACGAAAAAAAAAACTGTCGCTCTTGCTCCGTAAATGCAGACGCATTTACCCCAGGATATTCATCCTAACCTAAAACATGGCAATATCATTATCTCTTCAAATAAATCTATTTCATTAAAAATAACCGTCTCTATAAGCAACCCCTTGACTATACTTTACAATAATTACTGAATAAAATCAGTTAATTGGAGAAAACTTAAGATGAACATGGATTTTTCACTTACCTCTCGCAGTAACAAACTGTTCACACCATGTGCCAATTACGAAATGGCTGAATTCTTGGAAAATTTTGCTACAACGCCGTCTGTACGCACTACATGTAAAGTATTTAGTTTAATCCATCAAAGGTCGCACGGCCAGACACAATAAAAAATTCATTGTTATAATGACATCGACCCTTGAAGGGTTAAGCAAATGGAAAGAAGTTTATGTAGGTCAAGCAGGTTTTAAATAAATTCATAAAGACGCCCCGTTAATTAGCCCCGTAGACGCAATTAGCCTAGCTGTGGGTTTTTGCAGAAATATTATTAGGTGGTGAAGAAAAGTGCTGATTTAGGGAATTAATATCTAAATTAGTAGGAATTGATTCTTGACGAGATTTACCAACTCCCAATGTTCTAAGGAACTTCAAAACTTTCGCCGGGTCCTCGTCTTGAACAGATTCATAGATGTGGCGCCGTTGGGCATCCCTACACACCACATTGCAACGATTACGAAGCTTAATATATTTGGTCTTGTTCGCGTCCTTTGGACGAATTTTGTACTTGGTTTTGGCATTAGCTTTTTATTTTTAAGGGTTTTGATGTCATCAGTTAACCAAGGCGCAGGGACATGTTTAACTTTTATAGACCTAAAAGGGGCACATCATAAAGTTGTGTATTGAAAATAGCTAATTGGTCATCTACACACTTAGCACCTATAACAACAGGTGACCAATCAATATTTTTTGCATCATTAATAAATGCATCTCAGTTCCTACCACTAAAATTACGCTGCAGGATAACTGTAGGTTTAGCTTTAGGAGAACGGATCTTGTATGATAAGAAAACTAAATCATGATAGGAAAAGGCATCAGCCGAACACTGGCCATGCTTAGCAACATGCTCCAACGATGACACCATAATAAGGTCAAGTAGAGATGGAGTTGACTTTGGGAAGTTGTGAGTAGCACAAAGGGGAAGAATATGCATGTTGCAAGATTTAACAAAGGTTTCTAAAGAAAAGGACCGATAATCACGTTTTATGAGACAAGTATTGAAATCACCCATAATTACGGTGTGACTATAGGAAGGAGTGAGATTTACTAAGATATTTTCAAATGAAGAGAAGTAGTTATTGTGTGAAGAATTGCTATAGTAGACTCCGAGAAGAACTTTAGAGTGTGAGAGAATACAATACAATACAATACAAAAACTCTTTATTTGCACCAAAGTAAATACAACATCAGGAAACAACTTAAATAGTAGGCACAAATGGGCGGTCTTATCGCTAAAAGCGATCTCTTCCAGACAACCTTTGGATGGATAGCGATTACATGATTGACATGGACGGTGGTGCAACATCACGAAGAAATATATTATTACCTAGTATTACATGAAGCAGATGTAACACTAGATAATACTAGATAAAAGGGTAAAATTCAAATTAATAAAAATACACTTAAATATAACAATACTTACACTTACCTACACGTAATAATAATATAATACATATATTATACTATAAACATACATGAACATATATACTTACACATACATAAATATCAATAATATAAAATAATAGCAATCAATGAACGATGTCAGGGATTAACATTTAACGTAGAGAGATAGTAGTCTTTTACTTGAGCTTTGATGCTATTCAGCGATTGCGCGCGTTTGATACTAGTAGGGAGGGCATTCCAAAGGTGAACTGCCTGGACTGTGAATGAAGAGTTGTAGAATATAGTACAATGTTCAGGAGTCGTTAGAAGTGAGTTTTCTGATGACCTAAGAGAATAAGAAGAGCATTGGAGAAATCTAAATCGTTCTTTTAGGTAAAAGGGAGTAGAAGGATTAAACAATATGTTATACAGAATAGAGAGGATGTGAGAATTCCGGCGAAGGCGTATAGGGAGCCACTTAAGTTTACAGCGAAATTCGGAAACGTGGTCGTACTTTCGCAGACCAAAAATAAACCGAATACAGAGATTCTGTAGACGCTCTAGCTTGTTAAGCTGGTCCTCTGTGAGATCTATGTAACTGGCATCAGCATAGTCAAGAATGGGAAAAAGGAGAGATTGTGCAAGTGCAGCTTTGGTAGCAGTGGGTAAAAAGTTACGCAGTCTGTTAAGGGAGGCTGCTGATGCAAACATTTTTCGTGCTACAGATTGGATTTGTGGTTGCCAAGACATACAGTTATCCATGATTATTCCCAGGTTCTTAACTTGAGTGCTATAAGGCACACATATACCACCAAATACGATTTCGGGGAGAGTTGTGAAATCAATCTTCGATACTAATCTGGAGCTTACAACAATGATAACTTGAGTTTTTATTGGGTTTATTGTAAGTCCGTGAGATCTACTCCAGTTAGCTATACGAAGTAAATCGCCGTTGACCTCATCAACAGCATCTGCTAAGTGATCTAGTGGAGACTGAGAGTATATCTGAAGATCGTCTGCATAGAGATGGTAGGAAGAAGTAAGAAAGAAAGATATAGAGTTTATAAATACGGCAAAAAGAAGAGGTGACAGTACGCCGCCTTGAGGAACGCCAGCATTCGTTTCACACCAAGAAGAGAAAGTATCCTGAATGCGAATACGTTGGCGTCGCCCAAATAGATAGCTGCGAAACCAGTCAATTACCGATGGAGATATGTTTATAGAGCGAAGCAATGCTAGGAGGATGTCAAAATCTACGGAATTAAAAGCATTGCTAAAGTCAAGTAAGGTAAGTATTGTAAGCTGTCTGTTATCCATACCTAGTCTGATGTCATCAGTTACTTTGACAAGTGCAGAGACAGTGCTATGGCCGGTTCGAAACCCAGACTGGAGTGGATTAAGAAGCATATTTTGGTTGAAGAAGGAACTGAGTTGGTTATGTACTAGGCGCTCCAAGATTTTTGATAGGAAAGGAAAAATAGAAATAGGTCGATATTCGGAGAAGGACTTGGGATTAGATTTCTTGGGAAGCGGGATGATTTGAGCTTCTTTCCAGCAAGATGGTACGGTGCCCTCCAAAATAGAATTGTTCAATATATGGCATAGGATAGGGAGGATTTCATCCAATATAAGAACAATCATATTTCGGCTGATGCCGTCACCGCCTGCTGCATTAGAGGATATTGATAGTATGCTCTTTTTAACATCACATGCAGTGAATTGACTCAGAACAAAAGGTGAGTGATCAAGAGTAGGGCGAGAAGAGAGATAAGTCAAAGTAGCTATTTTGTCATTTGAATTTACATTGGATGACGAAGAGAAATGTTGGTTGAGTGAGTTGATATCTAAATCTTGCGGAATTAAATCATGACGTGATTTCCCTACTCCCAATGATCGCAAGAACTTCCAGACTTTAGCTGGATCTTCATTATCTACTGAGTCATGGATGTGGCGACGTAGAGCATCCCTACACATTCTATTGCAGCGATTTCGAGATTTAATATATTTTTGCTTATTCACGTCATTAGAACAATGCTTTAACTTAGACTTTGCTGCTACTTTTTTGTGCATTAGTTTTTTTATGTCTTCAGTCAACCAGGGTGCAGGAAGGTGTTTTATTTTTATGGCCCGCAAAGGAGCATGGGTGTCATAAAGCTGTGTAAGAGTAAGAGTAGGATGTAAGAGAAGGACTTCAATAAAGAGGTGTTCACCAGCGTTTGGGGGTGTTGGTTGGGTGGATGTGCTAATGACGGAAAAGGGAATATGTGAACCTATAAGATATAGAGGGAAGAGACGGACTAAGCCAAGATTCGGAGACTTAAATAGCATGTATGTTTGGGCTGTTGAGAGACGTCAGCATGTCAAAAAAATGAGCCGGAATACTTTGCGCATTAATATGAACAATATTTAAATTCTTAGGTACATCAGAGAATTTAGATAACAATGTTTCTGAGAGTGAGAGGATGCTCAAAAAATTATCCTCACTACAACTACTACTACTACTTTTACTACTGTTACAAAAAGAAGAAACAGATAAGAATTCATCACTGTCATTGCTCTCGTTCAATAGGTTTGACATTATCTAAATAAATACTATAATTACTATTTATATATATATGTTTAGATATAAATATATACTAATGATAAATTTATTACTAGGTGCTAGATTACACTATGCTCTACCTGCCGGATTTCTGTGCGAAGAATATAGGTAAAGTAACAAAGGTATAAATGGTTTTTGCTACATACCTGAAATTAATATTCTTATTTTGTACCTACTCCAAACTAAATGACTGCAAGACAATATATCACTTCAAATATTACACAATTTGAAAATTACCACCAATTAGACATTTTTTTATGTAAAATATGTTTCGTTTTATTTAAGGAGTGAATATTTTGTGTTACAAATATTGCAAGTCAAGTTTGTCTATGGTGTCGCTTTACAAATGACAGCTGTACCTTATGCCCATTCCCAATAATCAACCTCCAGTTACCGATAGATAGCTGTCCCTAACCGTTGGTAAGTTTCTATCTATCATTAAAAACTGTACCAATTTCGACGATAGCTAAGCTGTGGTTATTAGTAGACATGCAAGCCCTCTTTTACGTTCCGGTTATACATATATTGCCAGAGGGCCTGTCAAATAAGTTTTAACATCATGGCATTTTTTATAATTTTGAAATGAATTTTACACAACAAATATAGTTTAAAATATATTTCTTTAGATTTTTGCAGTTTCAGCACGGAAAATGCTAAAGAACTTGAATATAACATCAACAACAACATTTTTGTTCACAAGATAGGAACAGAACGTTACTGTCAAAATGAAAAAGTGACTTGAATGTCATTGCACTACTCTAGGATGTGGTAGTATCTTATAGTCTGTGGATGTGTTTTCTTTGATTTATGTTCAATGGTACTCGCATAATTTTCGATATTTCATCTAAATTTTAAATAAAACGTTTATATGTTTTGTAATAAGTATGCAATACTTTTCAACTCATGTAATAATTTTCACAATAAGTATATTTCCATGTAAGTAACATTTATGGATAGAGATTTCTTTACTATTTAACAGGGAACAGACGAGTTTGGCTTTTATTATTTTCTGGAACCCCCTTTTTAAAATACGTGTTCGATTACATACTAAGCTTATTTATTATATACTTTATTTATTATATACTAATTAATAAGCTAAATACACCTCATTTGGTGAAAAAGTGATTTTTAACAGTGATAATTATAGTTTTGATACGCATGGGATCGACTGCGAGTCAATAACATAGACGTTTTTCAAAACTAAACTTAAAAATATCAACATTATAAATGTTTAGCATCGGAGTTGACTGCGAGTTTTCAACGATGACTATAAGCATTAAATACGTACAGCCTGAAATAGGTCTAACGTTCCTATGCACTTCATACAATCATAAGACGATAAGAGAATTTTATTTATTTATATAATACCGTCAAAAAAAAATACTTCATGACCTAAGTTGCAAATTTGTAATTATAGGTAACGAAGATAACGGACTACCTGCGGGACTAGACATTACGACCCCGGAACCAACTCCGCCTGATACCATACAAGAGGCTGGTTCGGAGTCATTCGACCTGTTGCCTCAAGTTGAAGACAGGCCAGGGCCCGCCCTTCAAATCGAAAATCCAGTAACTTCTGATCTGGTTTTGGATCCAGAGATTTGTCTGCTCTCGGAGAATCTATGTCCGAAACCCCTGACTATGGCGACAAGATACATGACAATTTAGCCAAATTGTGGCTACCTTTACTAAAGAAAGGTATAACTAAAGGAAAGGACATGATCCTCAAAGATTATCCGATTCCCGAAAATTGTAGGCTCTTACAAGCGCCAACATTGAACGCGGAAATCTCTGCAGCGGTGCCGGACATGGTACGTAATCGAGATAAGATTATCGCAACATCACAACAACAGCTCAGTGCGGGAATCACAGCCATAAATAGAGGTATAGACACGCTCTTGAAAACCGACGACAAGGTCCAAGCCATGAAGCATCTCAGCAACGGTTGCAGAATACTTTGTGACTCCCATCACTTATTTACGCAAAACCGCGTGAAGCTCGTCACACCTAGTCTGGATAAATCTGTCTTAAGCCGCAATTATATTTAGCCCACGCCGCGTGTCGCCACGCTGCCTGACGCAACGGCGGGTTATTACATTTGCGTGTCGTGTCGCCGCGCGGCCTGACGAAAATTCGTCTCAGTCAGTACAGTGGTGGCCTTTGGAGTAAACGTCTACAATGTTTTCTTCAGACTCGGATACGGATTTTGAAGAAAATCTAGCACACCTGCTCATGGTAAGCCTACTCAAAAAGGAAAGAAAGAAAAGGAGATATTGGGTACATCCAATAAATACTTCAAGAGGAAGCCGAAGTGAATATCGTTTGTTGGTGCAAGAACTAAAAAGCGATGAAATTAAATTTCAACAATACTTCAGGATGACAAAACAACAATTCAATTACATACATTCTTTAATTGAACAAGATATTAAAAAGGTTTCGCCGACCCATTGGAACAAAAGAAAGGCTAGCAGTATGTTTGAGGTAAGTAATTTTTATTTTGTTTTAAAATTCAACAAATTAAACAATTTTAATTGTAACAAGTACGAAACTATTATACTACTACTATATTAATCATTCAAAGACAGTACTCAATTAAAAGTTACACCGTTGTAATAAGTGGACAAGTTTTCTTCTCCAGTTGAATTTGAATTTTGAGCCTGAGGATTGAGTATGGACTGGGATTCAGGTGAAAAATCATTTATTTCTGTAGGTGAATTATGATAGTAGTAGGTTCTGGATGGCTCTGGAAGAGGCTGGTTACTTGGCGGAACTACCGTTTGAGAAACTATCTTAAGCGGTGTCTTTACTACATGTTCCATTTCAATGTTACGAATTTCAGCCTGAGAAATAGCCATATGCAAATCTAATTTAATTTTTGTTTGGTCTAGTTTCGGTAGTGCTTTGACTGATTTGCTCATACTTAAGAAAAACATGTCTGTTTCATCCAAGTCCAGTTTTGACTGTTGTTTTTGTTGCCTCAGACTATTCTGAATCTTCATCATATCGTAAATGTCTGCTAAATCAGGTTTTCTCTTCAAAGATGAGCTCCTTTGAGAATATGAACTTGAGCTGCTTTGTTGTGACTCACTCCTGAAATCAGGCGGACTTTGAGGAACTTCAGGACTTTCTGCAGGCAAGGTTGCTAGTTTTAGTGTTTCTCATTTCCATGTATGGACGTAAAAAACCCATTTGATCTTCGTATTTCCATGGAGTCCCTTGCGTTGCCGCTTGCCCAGATTTCGTTTTTCGTCGTTTTAGTGCACTACAGTATGCGTTGCGTAATTTAGCCCAATTATCTTTGCAATTTTCAACTGAAACAAAAATGTCGTTACTTTAAGAACTGATAGTGTTAGTATATTAAACAAGTATTTCCCACGGAACATAGTTCGAAATATTGGTAGACAATTTGTTAACATGTATTATTATATTAACTTTAATATTAGTTATTTGACTAAGTATTTTTTTCTTTTTTACTATATTTGGTTTTTTATTATGTATTTTTTTGTTCACAGGTTTTTGGCCACTGGTAACTCCTTTCGTTCAGTGGCATTCAGTTATCGTATGGGTTTTACCACAGTGAGAAATATAGTCAAGGTAGTATGCGAAGCTATTTGGAAAAATCTAGCACCCATTGTAATGCCACAACCTTCAGAAGAGAGATGGAAAGAGATTGCAAAAGATTTCCAAACATGTTGGCACTTTCCTAATTGTCTTGGCGCATTGGATGGCAAGCACGTAAACATAATATGCCCAATAAATGCTGGATCAACCTATTACAACTATAAAAAAGATCATTCAATCGTATTACTTGCTTTAGTTGATGCTCAATACAAATTTGTTATGATAGATGTAGGTGCGTATGGCCGTAACAGTGATGGTGGTGTATACGAAAATTCCGTGATGGGGAAAATGTTCCAACGGAACCAACTGAATGTTCCACAGAATACTCCAATACATCAAAATTCCGAACCTATGCCGTATACTATTGTGGCTGATGCAGCATTTCCTTTAAAAACGTATCATTTAAAGCCCTACAGTAAAGCAAAGCTTGTAAACAATGATTCTAATAAAGTATTTAATTACCGTTTATCACGTGCTCAAAGAACTGTAGAAAATGCTTTCGGAATTTTAAGAGCAAGGTTTCGCGTTTTTCAAGGACTTATGCAAGTACAACCGGATATGGCAGACAAAATCGTACAAGCTGCATGTGCCCTTCATAACTATTTGCGTACCGAAAATTCACAAGATATTGGAGAAAATTATCTAAATTCTAATGAAAGTCAAAGTTCTCAAGACGGTCTGTCTAATATTGAAATTGTTGGAAGAAATCACTGTCAAGACGCTATTGCTGTTAGAGAAAAATTTAAAGAGTACTTTGTTTCTCCAGAAGGACAAGTAGCGTGGCAAATGGATATGATCAGACAAGGCAGAATAGACTAGTCTGTCTCATATAATTACACAGTACCTATGTACTTTTAAATTACCGAAAAAAAAACTTAAGTATCAACAATTATCATATCGTCGTTACCCGCGAATAATCGTCATTAAAACATATAGTCATTTCACACAATCAACAATATAGGTACTATAAATAAAAAATACTACATACATACATAGTAATACATAGCATCACTTTTGCACGATATTCGCGGGGAACATCGATATCCATTATTGATAGATAAAAATAAAAGCAATACAATTACATACCTGGTTGTTTTAGTTTTTGAGATATTTCCTCCCACGCCGAATTCCTTTTTAATTGGTCTTTATAATCTTTGTGTTTTTGATTGTACAATATTTCATAGTTTCTCACGATTTCAATTAATTCGTCTGACATTTTTAAATACACGTCCACTATTCTACGTCGCCACTCGGCTGTCTGCGCGTGCCCACGCGTTATTACACTAGACCCGACTGAGCTGACGCGTCACAACCCCCACCACCGACCCCACGCCGATCGAAATCGCCCGGTCTGCGTGGCGTCAGTAGGCTCTGCGACACGCGGGACGGGACTAATGTAATCAATCCAGTACTAAATGTATGTAACCGATAGCTTACCCACGCGTTGCGACACGCGGCGTGGGCTAAATATAATTGCGGCTATAACAATGGTATCGTCAAGCCGTCGACTATATTTGTTATATCTTTTACATCTACGACGCCAAAGACGCAGACGCAGAGGAGTCATTCCGTGAAAACTTGCACCGTGACTATGTGGACAAAACGGACAATTTTTAAAATTATTTTTTGGATTATATTATAATACGGCGCAATGTTTCTTAAAGTTCTAGAAAAATGTGTATTTTACTTTGGAAAATGTTTTCTTTACTAGATATTGCAATTTTTATTAGGGTCCATGATTAAACTTTGTCCATTTAGTAACAATATCATTTAATTTTTTTTACTCTAAATACAAGCTTTATTAATTTAATTTAAAGCTTCACGTGTGATTTATATGTTATTCTACCTATACAAAAATAATATACTTACCTTTTCAACGTTAATTTTGTTAAATTCATATGTTAAAACCATTTAGTAACGTTTTGAATCAAAATGACCACTTATTTCATTTTTAGTTACTTCAAAAACTTTTTAATGAAACCAAACTTGCATTGGATGTAAACATGCTTAGCAATATAATTATTTTATGAAATTTTACTACAGTATAACAATATATTCTGTCATAATCGATGACGATAGTAGGACAAAAAATTGTGACCGTGACTAAATAGGAAATACTATCGTGACTATATAGACATTAAGGCAGTGTTCATAACAATGCACGGTAATGATATAAATCTTGAATATCGCTGGGTATGAATACCGCAGTTAAAATATGTTTCCAAATAAACAGATTGTGCACTTTTATTGTTGTAGTTAGTTCTATATAAACTTATATAAGTCATATACTTAGTCTAAAACTTTTTTATTTTTTATTTAGAAATTGGCAAAGTATAGTAGTTTATGAACATTATAGGGAATATTTCAGGGTTGTCTCCATAGAGATATAAAACAATGTATATTATGAAAATTTAATCAACAGTCTTTATTCGTTTTATTAAGTACGTAGTTAGGTAATAATTTGTACTTAAGCAAAAATAAAATTACGCTTACAAAATAATAACACCTAATAGGAAATAAATGTAGATATGAGGGGTATAGATTCAAAAGCATAATTAACGTTATTTTTTATTATTTTTATTTTTAATTTGGATAGAGTTGGTTTTGCGTCTAAACGTTGGATAGAGGCGGTTTTGCATTGTATTACTACGGATAGAGGCGGTTTTGGTTTTACATAACCTGGCCTTGTGGACGGTTTTATGCGAGACTGTCAAGCAGTACTAGTATGGTTAAAGTAATCAAACGGGTGTGAAATCAGGAAACATTTTATAAATGTTTTTATTAGTTTACAATTTTAATAAAAGTATTATTTAAGTCATATAAAATATTCAAATGCTCTACAATTATCCTTCTAAAATAATCATTGTCTTCCTTAAAAATTAAACACAAATTCCAATTTCTTCTATATATTCACAGGGTTCTTCATTTTCGCCTTCACCAGGAGTAGTTTCGTCCAAAACATTCTTGTAAAATTTTAGCTGGCTAGAAACAAGTTCTGTTTTCCAATTGTCACCGAAGTGTTTGCATAACAATTTGTTCACGTCGATAAGTTTTAAGGCAGACACATTCACTTGTAACGGTGGTACGTCTCTAACTTCAAACTCAGACATCGAGGTTACACCTCGTTTCATTACACTTTTGGAAACACCCATATCATTTCTATAATATACTTCGCCTCTTAATAAAAACCGCCCCGGCTTATTCTTTACTCTTGTCACATAGTATCTCTGGCATTCGTTAAATTTAAAATGATATTGTGCTGGAGGCTTCATTACTTCACTACCATAAGTCTTCCAATCTTTCACTTTACAGTCTTCACCCAATTTTGTAACAACCCCATATCTCTCATAAATATTTTGATATTCGGATGGATCGAGTATGACTTCCTTATTTTTTACTTCCTTTTCAATGAACCCGAACACCCGGTCTGCCGGCATGAACGAATGCCCGGGAACAGGAAAAATGAGTTCAATAGTTTTAATATGTCTTAGAGCATACATTAATAACCAATGAGCAACCATTGTTATCATTGTGCTATTTTTATTTTGTGACCCACATCCATCAGCCATCATTCGGATCTTTTTTTTCCCTGTCAAATCTGCCTTTAAGAGTAGATCAAAAACTGCCGATGCAATTTCATTTGAAGATTTAAGCTGGGAACAAATTATCGGACGCGGCTGACGGACGCGGCTCACAGCCGCGACTGATAAGTATGCACAGTCGACCGGGACGTGACTTGCGGACGCGCAACAACGCATTCCACAAAGAACTGTAGACGAAGGAACATGTCGAGTAGTGAAAGTGAGGACGATTTTCTCGAATTAGCGGCGGCTGCTTTATGTTGTCCACCCAGAAAGAAAATAAAAAGAAGTGTTTGGGCCCATGACATAAATAAAGACAGAGCAGAGTGTGGTGAATTCCACACTTTGTATCCACATTTATTGAGAGATGAACGTCGATATAAACTTTATTTGAGAATGAATGAGGATCAATTTAATTTTTTGCTAAATCTTATCGAAAATGACATTGAAAAAGAATTTACACAGTTTCGTACTCCTATATCAGCAAAAGAACGCTTGGTGGTTGCTTTGAGGTAAGTAAATAATAATACGGTAAAATTATACGGTAATCTATATTAAATAAGTTTACAATTATTTGGTTAGAATCATTCTTTTCAATATTTATTTCTTTTTTTTTCACAATTAAAAATTCTTTAAGAACAGTATGTGCTGGCCCTATGTGAAGGCCCTGCCCGCGCGCGGGTGTCTTCTTACTTGATTGCTGTGAATTAAATTCCGGGATCGAAGTTTCCACGACACCATTTTGCGTGTTAGATGTTAAAAGTGACTGAGAAATTTGTGAAGTGGAAGGTTGAATGTTCTGAGGAGCTGTGTAGTATGCCATCTGTGGTGAAAGTGAAGAATGAGGTATGAATCGAGGAAAGGAAACTTGCCGACTGACAGAAGGAGCAGGTGAGTATGCAATTTGGGGCGAAGGTGAAGACTGAGGTATGAATTGTGCGGGAGAATCTTGCTGAGTGACAGGAGGAGCAGGTGAGTATGCAATCTGGGGCGAAGGTGAAGACTGAGGTATGAATTGTGCGGGAGAATCTTGCTGAGTGACAGGAGGAGCAGGTGAGTATGCAATCTGGGGCGAAGGTGAAGACTGAGGTATGAATTGTGCGGGAGAATCTTGCTGAGTGACAGGCGGAGAAAGGAAATGAGTATAATGAACGAGGAGAAAATGTATGATGATTGGAAGGTGAAGATGTTGAATTAGAAGCTCCGTCGTTTTCCAAACACATCTTCATCTCTATCTCGTGGACCATTTTCATAATATTAAACTTTAATCTAACCTGCTCTAATTTGGGAAACTTCTTGACAGTCTCAGCGATACTGTCAAAAAACAGGTCGATATCATTTTTTTCAGAACTCCTCTGAGATCTTGCTTTCATCAGATTAAGCATATCTTCGTGATAGTTATCTAAGTGCCGTTTTTTTTGTTGGGTGTTATTTGTATTAAGGGGTTCTTCGACTATATCTGCGCCAGATGATTCAGTAGATTCAAGCGAGAACTCTCCAACTGGTGTTGCAATGGTGTTCCTATTGGCCATAAATGGTAACAAAAAGGCCATTTCACTCCTTGGCCGGTTACTGTCTTTCTCCTAGACATGGCATGGATGAACGCATTGCGAAGAAGGTTCCACTTTGTTTTGCACTCCGTAGCTGGAATTTTTTTTTAATAAGATTGATAGCTAAAAGTCTGCCGTGAAGCACGAAGAATTTCTTAGATTGACCTGTTCTGTCGGGTACGACAGAGGCAAATGTTAACAGGGCAATGTACGACATTCTCAGTGCTCCGAGACCGGCTTATAATATCTATTAATTTGTATCGTTAAAAAAATTTCAGGATTTTTGCAACCGGAGAATCATTTCGATCACTAGGATTTAGATACAGAATGGGATTCAGCACGGTGAGAAGTATTGTTCAGGATGTCAGTATGGCTATTTGGAAAAATTTAAAAGATATATTTTTGCCAAAACCTACTAAAGAAAAGTGGAAGCAAATTGCTAAGGCATACAATGATAAATGGCAGTTCCCTAATTGTATAGGAAGTGTAGATGGCAAGCACGTTATGTTATTTTGCCCAAAAAATGCAGGATCATCATTCTACAATTATAAACAAGGCATTCCGTGGTTCTTTTAGCACTGGTCGACGCCAATTACAAATTCATTTATGTTGATGTTGGCGCATTTGGACGTAACAGTGACGGAGGTCTATTCGCTCAATCAACACTAGGAATTTCTTTAGCCACAAACACTGCAGATGTGCCAGAAGAAATTCCACTGGAAAATTGTGGACGACCCATGCCACATGTTATTGTAGGAGACCAAGCCTTTCCGTTAAAAAGATATTTAATGAGACCATATAGTAAAGAATCTGCCTCCGCCGACGTAAAGAAAACAACTTTTAATTATAGATTATCTCGTGCTAGAAGGACCATGGAAAACGCATTTGGCATTTTGGCAGCAAGATGGCGGATTTTTCATACTGATATTGAAGTTCAACCCGAATTGGTCGATAACATTATTTTAGCTTGCTGTTGTTTACACAACATGCTACGTAGCGACGAAGAGGATAGTTTTTTTATGCAAGAGGAACAACCTAATGGTATACCAGAAAACTTTATGCCATTGGAAGGTATTCGTCAAAATTCAACACAAGAAGCATTTGCTGTGCGTGATAAATTTAGTGACTACTTTATTTCTGAAAATGGGCTTCTGCCTTGGCCTTATGCACACAGGAATTAAATTTTATTAAATAAGTAATAAACTTGTGTCATTTTATTTGAAAAATATCTATACTTCTAACTTGAAAAACTAAACGGTCACTACATGACGGCATCGCTATCCAAGGAAACCCAAGCATTACATTCTGTAACAAGTGAACATTTAAAAAGATCCCGACTGTGGTGTAAAAATGCGTTTTTCCAAGAACTTCATGTATCACACTCGCGTCATCAAGACGAATGTAGATGACGTATCATTTATCGAAATCGGTTGAGCCGTAGAACAGAACTTCGCCGCAGTAAAAAAATATCAGTATCTACGAGCGTTCGGAAATTGAATAGATATTCTTACCCGTTATATTTAATTCGGTGGCTATTTGCTCCCAGGCTTCTTGTTTTTTTGAAGCTATTTTGTAATCCTTTAATTTAATATTATAAAGCAATTCCTTGTTGCGAACACACTCGATAATTCGTTCCTCCATTTTTACGGTACGCACGTGCTAGCTCTCGCATAGTCCGCGTCTTTCTGGCGCGCTGACGCGTCCCGCACCCCGTGCATACTGTCCGCGGACGTTTTCGGCTGACAAAAACATCCAGCGCGCCAGATTTCTGTCGGATGTCCGAACGCTCAAGGTTACGTCCACGGCTTACCTCCGATAGTTTGCACAGTGTATATTCATTATCTAGATACCTATAAGTCGCGGCTGTGAGCCGCGTCCGATAATTTGTTCCCAGCTTTAGCGTGGACATTTTCTGTCCACGTATATATGCGGACGTTTTCTTTTTGAAATTTATTTGTACTTGTACCTATCACAATAGTGAAGTTATAAATGTACAATTGCCGTGAGTAGTAAGCAATCTGGTCTGCAACTTTAGGCAAAACCTGTTTTTTTTGGCAATCAAACGAAATTTTAAGCATTTCGTCATCAAGCTCCCGCAAAAACATATAAAAGCTTTTGGCTTTCAATTTATGAATTCGTAATGCCGTCATGAGAGCCACTTTTTCAGTTTCCACCTTCTCATTTTTTATTTTCTCCTACAATTCACTACATTTTGAACAAATATCAACTCTAGGAGTTTTAAAACCAATATTATAGTGTACTACAAAAATTCTTCTAAAAAAGCAATGTCGCACTTTAAGATTTTCATCTGTCTGATTTTCTTGATAGAGTCTCCACATTTTTTTAATGTTCAGGTCTGAAGATACACATTTTCTTGTTGACGTGGCTGATCTGCAGTAATGAGATTCAATACATTGAAATGTCTCGATGAATTTCATCACATTTTCTTTATTAGCTAAATTTTTCCCATTTACTCTATCTCCACCTCGACGCTCTTGGGGAATTTGGCCTGATACCAAAAATTTCTTAGCTATGTTTCGGAGTCTATGGGTACCGACGCCTAATATTTTTTTAAAAGCGTTTTGACAAACTCTCACTAATTTGTACGGTTTTGTATATGTACGAATATAATATTTCGTAAAAAAATCAGCTTCAGCACGGTTCTTTACTTTACGTCTTCGTCTCTGTGGTGTACTGACTTTTATGACTTTTAATATATAATTGTCTTGATACACTTTATCCGCCTTGGCAAAAAATGCTTGGTGAAAGTTTCTTATGTCTTGAGGATTTAAATCGTTGCATTTAAGTTTACCCAATTTTTTATGTACACAATTTTTTATATCAGTTATATCCGGTGGTCTTTTAGCAGAATACCTGTAATATAAAAAAAAACGGTCAAGTGCGAATCAAACTCACGACACTTAGGTTAAATCTACATTAAATTAATGTAAAAACATTAATTTAATGTTAATATTTTAAATAAAAGTAACTCATTACAATAAAATAATTTTTAGTTCTTTTGGCAGTGAAATTTTTTTAAATCTATAAAATAATAAAATAATTTAAAAAGAGTAAAATTTACCGTAAAGTTAAACAATCATCATAATAAATCTTATTGCAAGAGGTGAGTTCGCCGCGATATTGCTGCTTGGTCATCACGATATTGACCCGTCCATTAATCATCTTCTCATACAAAACATGGTCAGGGAAATTTACCTTGCACGCTTTTGCACGTTGCTTTTCCATTGTTTTTCATTGCGGATCCGTTTTCTTTCTTTATTATGCTGCACTGAGGTAATATTAACTTCCATTTTGCATTCTTTTACTATTAAAAATCAATAAAATAACGGGACGAAATGTTGAAGAAACAAGACGCGGACGCCATTGCGCTAACTAACACAGCCCGGCTCTGTGATTGATCGAGGCGGGATACAAGCGCAACATTAAATAATAGAGGCGTTTTTGCATCTCACCGAGAATTTCAAATTGAATCTAGTATGGGGTAGAGACGGTTTTGCACGTATGTAATTATGTGAGGTCACAGACAAACATGCAATGTGTTGCCATTAATCTAAAAACTTGTTGGGTAAAAAACTGGACAGAGGCGCTTTTGAATCTTTACCCCTCATATGTACCTAATCTTCTATTACAAATATTTATAAATGTTAATGTTAATTAGTTGCCACTTACTGCCGATGTCTCTGTTTCCTGATAAATATAATCTACGAGTCTTTAAGTCGAGAGTGAATCGGTATCTTCTAGGTAAGCGCGCTCCATCGTAGATCACAACTACGCTTAACATCAGGCGAGTTGTGGTCAAGCGCTAACCTATTGTTTATTTATATTTGAGCATCTCAAGTATGCGGGGAAGCATCTTCCTCGAGTTTTAGCGATGTTCTTTAACCTTTGTGTGGCTCATTCTTACTTACCTACTGAAATGATGCGGACTGTTGTTATACCAATTATTAAGTGTAAAACCGGTGACATAAGTGACAAGAACAATTATAGACCAATATCGTTGGCTACAATTTTAGCTAAGGTACTTGACAGTTTGCTTAACATTCAGCTTGACAAGTACATAAAAACCCACGATAACCAGTTTGGTTTCAAGGCAGGACTATCCACAGAAACCGCAATTTTATGTCTAAAGCAAACTGTCAAGTACTATACTAATAGACAGACACCCATTTACGCCTGTTTTCTTGATTTGTCGAGGGCCTTTGACCTGGTTTCTTATGATATCCTGTGGCAGAAACTAAACAGTATCTCAGTGCCATGTGAACTAGTTGAGATCTTCAAATATTGGTATAAAAACCAGGTCAACGTCGTTCGATGGTCGAGCGCGTATTCGGATCCGTACAGGTTGGAGTGTGGAGTGAGACAAGGTGGGTTGACCTCGCCAAAGCTCTTCAACCTGTACGTGAACGCACTGATTGAGGAGCTCAGTAGCACTCATGTGGGATGTCACATCGACGGAGTGTGTCTCAATAACATTAGTTACGCAGACGATATGGTGCTGCTGAGTGCCTCGGTCTGTGGGCTGTCGAAGTTATTAGGCATCTGTGAAAGATATGTACTGAGTCACGGTTTGGTCTATAATATAAGAAAATCCGAATGCATGGTCTTTCAGGTGGGAGGGAAGTATCTAGATAGAATACCACCTATCAAATTATACGGCACACCGCTTGAAAAAGTTGAACAAGTAAAATATCTTGGTCACTTGATAACCTCTGACCTGAAAGACAATGCGGATATAGAGAGAGAACATAGGGCGCTGTCTGTAAGAGCTAACATGATTGCCCGCAGGTTTGCTCGTTGTTCGAGTGAGGTTAAAATCACTCTTTTCAGAGCTTTTTGTACCTCTTTCTACACGAGCAGCCTGTGGCTAAACTATTCTCAGAAGCAGTACAGCGCCCTACGCGTTCAATATAATAATGCTTTCAGGGTTTTGTTACGGCTGCCACGGTTCTGTAGCGCATCAGGGATGTTTGCCGAATCGCGTGTGGATTGTTTCTATGCAACCATGCGGAAACGGTGCACATCACTGGTGCGCAGGATCCGGGCCAGCCCTAATAGTATCCTGAAGGTATTTGGTGAAAGGTTTGATTGCCAGTACTTGAACCAGTGCTCTAGGATTCACTTATTGACTATAAATAATACATAATTGACTATATGTTATTGATATATTAATTATTATTTTTATTGACATTTTATTAATGTACCTACATATTTTGAATTTAATTTAATGTATTCGGACTTACAATTTGACATATTATTATTTCAACAATTAGTATCAATGCAATGTCTAATGCTGGTTTATTTATTGACAATCTTATGTGCCTTCTATTATATCTTCTTATATAAATTATTAAAAATATTGTTGATCTGAATTGTGAATATTGTATGATCTGAGTTGGTCGAAATAAAGAATTATTATTATTATTAAATAAAAAAAAATAAAAAAAAATAGTTACTACAGCTTTGGCATGTTACAGACTTTTTATAAATCAACATGATATGGCAGGCAGGTAGGTCAGACACATCATTATATAGGTAGGTATACCAAACAATATATTTTATGAATTCAAAAAGCCACAGATGCCTACCTAACAATTTGTACTTATGAATATAACACGCTTACAAAATAATACTATTAGAAAAACTTATTGTAACAAACACTATGATTTCCGTAGTTTACTAGACTTTTATTAGCATGACAAAAACTAAATTAACAATGTACCTAGGTAGGTAACAATTTAAAATGAGGTAATTAAAAACAACGCTTATAAACACATTGTAACAACAATTATTGATTTAATCTATTTTATATTTAATTTCACTAGACGTGTGTAAGTGCAGTGTTTAAATTTGCTTATATACGGAATAAATGCTTGGAGTTGAACTAAATATAATCAAGAAAAGTAAATATTATCTTCGTGGTGCATTAAAACATATTCTTCCGGGCATTCATTTATTTGCAAAAGTTGCACCACTTTTACAATGCAATTTTCAGGGACATTATCTTTATCAACAGTGCGCTTTGGTTTTACAAATTTTTTGCTATTCTCTTTGCCAATGGTTTTATAATAAGCAATTAAGTAGCGTCGCGTGTTAAAATTTTTATCTTTAATCACTCCTATGTAGTATCTCCACGTTTTTCTTACATAGTACCTTGTTAAAACCACGTCTCCTACATTCAACTGTGAAATTACTTTTTCAGCACTTGTTTCTTGTAGCAGCTCTTCTGCTTTATCCATATGTATGTCTCCTTCATTAAACTGTTCTGATATTTCCTTTTTAACACTGGCTTCTTGTAGCTGCTCTTCTATTTTATCCGTATGTATATCTCCTTCATTTAACTGTTGTGATATTTCCTTTTCAGTACTAGCTTCTTGTAGCTGCTCTTCTAATTTATCCGTATGTATGTTTCCTTCATTAAACTGTTGCGATATTTCCTTTTCAGCAATAGCTTCACGTAGCTGCTCTTCTATTTTATCCGCATGTTGCAGAGTTTGAGCTTCACAATAATAATTGTAGTTAGTTATAGGATCAACAATTATAGGATCGCTGGGCTTCTTTTTCTTAATAGACTGCTTCAAACACAGGCGAGGTCTTTTGCGTTTATTAGTTTTATTAGAAAATGTCTCTTCTATTACTTCCTCGCTGCTACTTAAAGTGCCATACACATTTATATTAGTATTGACTTGTTTTGGTAGCTCGCTACGATTTCTCGCAGATATGTCACAATTTTTGTCTATTTCAAGTAGATTCAATGTACCCATATTTTTTAAACCATAAAATGGTGCATTCTGTTTAGTAAATTTTACATCTGATAGAACAGTTACCTTTGTACTTTTGTTAGAGTTTTGTGTTTTTGACTTTGGTGATACATCTATTATACTTTTGGTAATACTATTTTCTTTGTTGCATTTTAAGTAAGTGTCACGTTTGTCAGTTTGACGGAACGCTTAACTTGGGTCTCTTTTTTTCCTCACTGTTTTTTTGGGTGCTAATAATTCTTCGTCTGAAACTGATTTGCCTGCAGTTACTTGCAATTTATAATTTCTTCCACTTAACAATGGTTCAGCTTCTCGGGACGCTTTAACGTTGTTCAGGAGGGTCTGATCAAATTTTCTAGGAGCTACGGTGGTGTCTATTGTCTCTTCAGTTAGGTAGGTATTATTATGATTAGTATTTTCAGTGCTGTCAGCGAATATTATATTAGGAAGCTTGGGGTCATGGCAAAGAGAGTCAGTGTAATATTAGGTTGCATTTCAGGTTTATTCAGCGTATCAGAAGCTACGGTGGTGTTCATTGTTTCTTCAGTAAGGCAGGTAGTATTATTTTGATTGGTATTTTCAGTGATGTCAGTGAATATTATACTAGGAAGGTCGGGGTTATGGCAATGAGAGTCAGTATAAGATTTAAGTGTATCAGGAACCATGTCGCAGTTGTCGCAGTTTGCCTCTAGATTCAGGTAAGTAGTATTTGGTGTCGTATCTTTGGTGAACTTTACTTTTTCAGTTTGGCTTGAATCACAAACTTCTACTTCGGAATCAGAACCAAGATCTTTGAAAAAATAATGCCTGGTTGGGCTTAAGCAAATACACTGTCCTCTCTCACAAAAACAACTTAACTGCCTATGGAGAATTTCATTTTTTGTTGTAGATATTATTTGATGTATTTGCATTGTGCCTGCAACGGCTTTTAGATTGTTTGGTATTAGTTTTTTAATATTTTCAATATCAGAATTAGGTATAAGAAAGGGCTTTGTGGCAGTCATGCACATTTTAAATTATTAAATGCATCAGTAGCATTTGAAATATCATGTCCATAACAAACACGCCGATCTAATGCTCTCTTTGTGGCACCCCCAATACCATCTGCTACACCTTTCCCGTGGCCACTTTCTGAAAATGACCACGTTATCATGGAGAGTTTGAGTTTTTCTGTAAACAAGTTTAGTAGGAAAAAAAATTTTTTTTGCCTATATTGGCTACTTGGGCCATTCGAGAAAAAGTGAATCACGGATAAATTTGGGCACATTTGCTTCGCTAACTTGATAATTGGAATAAGGTGTGCCCAAATGGCATGAGCTTCATGGCAGTTGCTATCTGATAAACTTACAAATGATTGACACTGTGTTTCTAAGAAAATCATGCCAGTATGCAGCGTGATCGAATTTTTAGACCCGCCGAAATGAAGTGATTGAATTTCTTGTGCTAACTTGCAGTCGAAGTTCTCCGAAAAGTCTACCAATATTGCACATTCATTGGGCTTTAAATTTTCAATGCACATTCTGTATTGACATTGTTGCTCCTGGATGTTGTAGAAGTACTTTTTATATAAAGGCAATTGTTTTTCAAACTCGTCTATTAGTTCTTGAATTGTTCCAACTTTTATTTCTTTTTTTGTTATATTGGCTGTCATATCTTTGTCATTTTTCTTGTTTGATTGTTTTTTTGAGCGTTCCCACTGGCACCATTCAACAACAGTATTTTTGTCAGCTATAAAATTAATAGTTTTATTCCGGCATATATCGCAATCGTTGTACATACAACTTTGTGAATTTATGTCACATGACACTAGTTTTAAAAGATCTTTTCCAGATTTGTTTTGTAGTTCGGAAATAGTGTGCTTTTTTTAATAGCTGATACTACAAAATTAATATTACTATGTTTCACACAGAGGCATGTATCACGACAGGCATTAGTCGGCGACAGGACATAAAACGGTCTATATTTGCAAAAAGTAGAAAAACTGTATATTCCTCCTTCTTCTTTATATATTTGGTAAAGGTTGTGTAAAGTATCAGTAAGATACCTTATTTGCATCTTTTTCTTCTGTTTTGTTCTAGTCTCACGCTTGCCGGCCGTCGCTCTGCTTATTTCATCTCGGCTGTAAAATGCCTCTAACATTTATTTTATGTTTTTGCTTAGGAATCTCTTTGTTTGGCTAAATCTTATGGAAATTTTTAGACCTAAACCTTCTGATATTATTTTTTCACCCCTTTTTTTGATAATGCAATATTATTAGATTTGCCAATAGAACGCAATACTTTTTATTGTTCATTTGTTTCACAGTCTTTATATTTTTGAGTTAAAGCTATTTCCAGAACTTCGTGCCGGGCTTTTTAACTTGTTCATTCTTGTTCATTTTCTATGTTTTTTTTCTTGTGTTTTTTTTGTTCGACTTAAAGTTTTACGTAGACGCTGATTTGTTTTGCCTGCTTTGTTTAATTGTTTTTATTTATTTATTGCAATCAACAGCGTAATATATTAACTAATTACAATTCTTAACTATATAAATAAAAATAAGGCCAAAAGTGATTACAAATTAATTACGTGGGCAGCAATCGGAGGTTGCAAAAAAAATGATTTTATTTAATAATATTTAATTATAAAAATTACAATATAAAAGTAATTAAAATTTCAATAAAATAATAATAATAATAACTATCTAATCTATAAGCCCCATGGTGGGGGGAAAAGTGGCCAAAACGCTGGGGGCATTGCCACGCTGGATGGCAATGCTAAGTTTTTGCCCAAAATAGGCGCCAGCATTTCGGTCACCCGACGCCTCAAACAAACGTTTCGCCAGATCCCTAAACAAGTTGAGAGCGGACGGCCCCCATGGGCCTAAAGTTTCGACCCCAAACGGCATAAACATGTACATTCTGTCTAAATACACATATTTATGACGTTTGAGGTCTTCCGCTTTAGACGCGGCAGCGCCAGCCCGCTCAATCGTCCCAGGGAGATGAGACGGCGCCAGTGTGTCCACACATGTAGCATCCCAAACCAGGGGCTGTCCCATCTTCCAAGGGACGATAGTCATCCCATCTGGTCTCTTGCCGTCATCCCGCATCAATGCGTTCGGTTCCAAAACTGACGGGACTCCAGCACTGACAAATGCCCGACGGATGATATCATTCAAGCTGGCGCGCCGCGGTATGCGCCCCGCGCTCTTTACGCATGAGAGTGCGTGGTGGCCGAACCGATCCACCATTTCACCGCAGACACAACGGTGAGGGACCTGGCAAGGGGCACCTACTCTATATCTGTATCTGGTTTTTTGTATGCAATTCTACGAACTACCTTAGCGATAAGCATACCGTAGAGTATTAGAGTAAAGAGATTGAAATAAAAATAAGAACGATTTATAATTTCAGTTTCAAATTAAATATACTGTAGATTAACATTTTGATAAAAGTATTTAAATTAAATAATTATTAAGTAGATACATTTGCTTTTAAACGTTATTTATAATTGTTAGTTTCGAGACTACAATTTTCTTTTTACTGAGTTATATTTACTGATTTTTACTGTGTTTTATTGAATTTACTGTGTTTTACTGATATTACTGTGTGTACTTGATTTTACTGTGTATTTTACTGTGTGTTTTATTGTGTAAGTGGTTATTTATACTTTTTATATTGTGAATTGGTCTCTAAAGTTTGCTCTATTCTATAAAAATGGAACCGGCCCAAGAAGTTACCGCGATTCCAAATGAAATGTTAAAGCTTGTGCCTACATTCAATGGCGATAAAAGGCAACTTAACTTGTTCATTAGGAAAAGCGAATACGTAATAGCTAGGTATAGAGGTAGCGAGGAACAAAATCTATACGTATATCAAGCGATCACAAGTAAACTCACGGATAAAGCGGCCGCGTTATTATCAGAACGCGAAGATATTATAACTTGGACCGCACTTAAGGAATTGCTGCAACAACACTTTGGCGACCCTCGTAGCGAACAGTGCATTAACCTTGAACTTGAATCGGTTAAGATAAAGCCCGGTGAGAGTTATTTAGAATTATGTAACCGCATACAAAGTATTCGATCTTTATTAATTTCGAAGGTTAATATGTCAAACGACACGGAATTAAAACGTGCAAAAACCACCATCTATAACAATACGTCCTTAAACGTATTTTTATACAACTTGCCCGAAAATATGGTACGCATAGTAAGATTAAAATACCCCGCGACTTTAGAAGATGCGCTAAGTATTGTTCTTGAGGAGGTTAACTTCCATGAGCAATATAATATGCGGAACCGCGTTTATGGTAGCGCGAATAATAGTGCAAATGCCCCGAAACCATTTTTGACTCAAAATCCTAACTTTGGTTTTAAGTTTAATGGACCATCACAACCGAGTGGTTTTAGAATTCCGACCTACTCGCCAAATAGCGTGCCGCCAAAATTCAATTTCGGTAGTCAGCCCGCACCATACCGAATGCCTCAAGGGCAATCACACAATTTCGGATACCGTCCGCAGTTGGGCTACCGCCCGCCTGCCCAGTTCGGTTACCGCCCACCTCAGTTCGGTTACCGACCACAGTTAGGGTACCGTCCAACTTTTAATAATAATACTAATCAACCCCTACAAACAGGCTCTAGGCCTTACGTGGGTATGACACCCCAACAATTCGGATACAAACCACCCCAAGTTAACGCTCCGCATTTTCAAGCCTCAGATGCTACGATGAGGACTGCACCACCAAGGCCGCGCGACGGATTTAAAATCAATGAATTGACCGATAATGACGAAGCGCAATACTATGACTTTTACTGTGACCACGAACCTGACTATAATGCATATGGCTATATTGATGACGCCAACTGTGACGAGTACAGTGACGAAATGACGTACGAGACCACACAGACAGACTCACTTCAGGACCAGCCGATAGAAATTTTTCCAACAACAGCCTCCATAGAGGACAAGAAATGATAGAACTAAACTGTGACCCTACACTTAAGTTGCCTCATATATATATCCCGGAAATAGACGCGAAACTAATGATCGACACTGGCAGCACTCGATCATTCTTGAGTCCACGAAAGGCGTATGAATACTTTTATAACAATATTAGGTATGAACCATTTAAAGTCGTAAGTACTCACGCCTCCAGTGACCACAATGAAGCAATAGAAATTCCGCTTTTACCAACCTTTCAAAGCAATGAGTGTCACAAATTTTATCTCTATGACGTCGATCCACGTTATGACGGTCTTATCGGGAATGACTTATTGAAACAATTGAATGCGATTATAGACCTTAAAGACTTATACTTGAAGACTAAAACTGCGTGCATTCCGATTATTAATAATAACTTAGACTACGTAATTGACTTACACCCGCGATCTGAACAACGCGTGAAATTACCCACTGACCAACACGCAGGTGACGCAATTATAGACTACAAAGAGTTCGGTCCTGGTGTTCGAATGCCGAGTGCTGTAGTAAACTGTACCAATGGTTACGCTACAACTGTCGTTCAGAACACCTTAGACAAATCAGTACGACTGACTGTTAACAAACCTCTCAAAGTAACGCCTCACCAAGAAACCGAGTGCAATCTAAATTTTACAACGAATGAGATGACAGATAGACAAATTGAGACAATACTTGTAGATAACCTAGAAAAACTCAGGCTGGACCATACTAATGACGAAGAACGTGAACTGATATACAAGTTATGTATGGAATACAAAGACATTTTCTACTCTGACCAATTGCCTTTGACTTTTACCAACCAGGTAAAACATAGAATCCGTACAAAGAATGAGGACCCGATATATGTAAAACCCTATAGGTTAGCCCCGGCACAGACAGACGAAATTAACCGACAAGTGAAAAAGCTGTTAGATGACAATGTAGTTCAGGAATCGCATTCCCCGTGGAATGCTCCGGTGCACTTAGTGCCTAAGAAAGCAGACGCGTCTGGTGAACAGAAATTTCGTATGGTGATAGACTATCGACGACTAAATGACATAACCATCGATGACAAGTACCCTCTACCAAACATTAACGATTTGTTTGACAAATTAGGTAAAAGCGTGTACTTTAGTACGATCGATTTGGCAAGCGGTTACCATCAGCTTGAGATCCAGCACGAGGATAGGGAGAAGACTGCCTTCAGCACACAAAACGGTCATTTTGAGTTTCTTCGAATGCCTTTTGGGCTCAAGACAGCGCCTGCCACTTTCCAACGTACTATGGATAGTGTACTGAGGGGACTACAAGGCCTACACTGCATGGTGTATCTTGATGACGTCATCGTTTTTTCGTCAAGCCTCCAGGAACACCTACATAAACTACGACTTGTGTTCGACAGACTCCGACAGACAAATTTAAAAGTACAGCTAGATAAGTCTGAATTCTTACGAAAGGAAGTACTATATCTCGGTCATACCATTACAAAAGATGGCCTCAAACCTAACGACGACAAAATAAAAGCTGTAATGAATTTTCCTCTGCCGAAAACAGTAACGGAAATTAAAAGTTTCTTAGGACTTGTTGGGTATTACCGACGTTTTATACCTGATTTTGCCAAAATTACTCAGCCATTAACATCTTGTTTAAAAAAGCGAAACAAAATTATTATCGATGAAGGTTACATAAACGCGTTTAACAGATGCAAAGAACTTCTAACTCACGCACCATTGTTACAATATCCAGACTATAACAAACCCTTTATACTGACAACAGACGCTTCAAATGTAGCGATAGGCGCGGTGTTGTCCCAAGGACAAGTAGGTTCGGATAAACCTGTAAGCATATGCCAGCCGCACCTTAAGCGATACTGAATCTCGGTATAGCACCATCGAACGCGAACTACTCGCGATAATCTGGGCTACCAAACATTTCCGGCCTTACCTGTATGGTCGGAAATTCTACATATATACCGATCATAGGCCTCTAGCATGGCTCAATTCACTGAAAGACCCTAACAGCAAGCTTACACGTTGGAGGTTGCGTCTTCAAGATTTCGACTTTGAAATCATTTACAAAAAGGGTAAGCAGAACACAAACGCAGATGCTCTCAGTAGAATTAAGGTCAATGCCCTAGATTCAGATGAGGATGGAAATTCAATGGACGTGAACATAGATAGAAAGGAACGTAAAATACAGAAACAAATGGACGAGGTAGTTCAAAACATCATTGACATATCAGCTGGAAAGCCAAAGCGACATGACTCGTCTACAATATCTGTATCAGACTGTAGTGGAACAATGACAGCTAGCCCTATGAGTATATCGTCTTCGGAAGCTACTGAACCTATTTCTGTACTCACACTTGAACAGCCGGTATACATATCACCTTCAGAACATAGTAGTAAATCACAAACAATCCATTCTGCAGCTGATTTAGAATCGATAGGCATACCCATTCTACACGAAGCGATTGATAATAAGCCGAACCAAATTCTAGTGTTCTCTTGGTATAAAAACGAAATGCAAGTAAAAGATATTTCCCGTGGAAAAACGAAAATAATGGAAGTTTTTCTACCCAAAAACAATCCAGATCTAATAAAGAACTTTTTAAAAGAATACATTCGACCAAAAATAAAGTACTTTGTATATTTCGAAGAAGAAGAACACCGCAGACAATTTAGCAATATTATAATCACCCTGTTCAAACGAGATATGGTAAAATTATATGAATGCACTGAACGTGTAGTATACGTGGAAAATGAGAGTGAACAAAAAGAGATAATTTTGAAATATCATCTAGGAAAAACGTGTCACCGCGGAATTAAAGAAACGTTGGTCAAGCTCCGTAGAAGTTATTGTTGGTCCAAAATGGAAGAAACTGTAACAGCTATTATCAATGCTTGTGAGGGTTGCAATAAAATGAAATATGATAGAAAACCTCTCAAACCCGTAATGCAGTTAACACAGACACAAGATGCCCCCTTCCAGGAAATTTTTATTGATCTCTTCTCCATTGAGGGCAAACATTACCTGACCCTTATCGACGCGTTCAGTAAGTTAGGTCAAGCGATCGAGATCCCTAACAAATCGACACCAGAAGTTGTAAGAGCCCTAATGAAATACTTTTCATTTTACGGCATCCCTAGGAAGATCAGTTCGGATCCTGGAATGGAGTTCAATAATGTGTTAATGAAAGAGTTTCTAGGCTTACATAAAATAGAACGACATGTAGGTACAATCAACAACCCTAACTTCATGGGACTGATCGCACGTTTCCATTCGACTATAATAGAGCGAAATATGAGGAAAAATGCACCGATGCAGCATCAATTATGACGTATTCAGTAATGGGGTACAACCACACGATTCATTTGACTACAGGTCTCACTCCGTTCGAGGTCGTTTTCGGACATACAGACACAGACAATCCTTTCAATATAGAATTTGAAAAGTCCTACACGCAACAGCTAGTAAAAGACCACGAAAAACGCACAAAATGTTTGTATAAGCAAATAGCAGAAAAATTAGCAGCAAATAAAGAAAAGATTAGGGACAAACGAGGTGGTGAAATCAATATAGAACTCCCGCAAGGCAAAACCGTATTTGTGAAAGATATAAATAAAAGAAAAAGTAAGGATAAGGCAAGGTACAAGAAAGCGGAAGTAGTGGATGAGATTGAAAGGAATGTAGTCCCTATTAAGGTAGAAACAGAACGTAAAAATACTAAGCACCGATTAAAAATATAAAACGCCCTCCGCAGGTGGTGCATTCTGACATTAGTGACGTCAGCAGACGCCCTTCATCTGCAATCACTTAAAGGGAATCCAGGACTCCTGCCGGTAAAAGAAGGTCAAGCGTATCTGCAAATCGATAAATGGACTATTATTAAAACTCTTAGCTTAAATTCGAATATCTACGCGACATAACTATAGATAAATATCGCCAACTAATGCCGCAACGTTTTAGAAGAGGAATACTTAATCCATTGGGTTCTATTATAAAAATTGTAACAGGAAATCTAGATCACGATGACGCGTTAAAATATGACCAATTAATATCCGAAATAAACCAAAATCAAGTTATTATTTCAAAGAAGGCTACCATTATCTCCCAAGCGTTGAACAGTCTCATTAACACTTCACAGTTGCTTAATGAAAATACAATTATTATTGATGCCCGCCTTAAAAAGGTTGAAGCATCAATAAAAGACATAGCAAATAAGGAAACTAATTTTGTTCTGACTTCTTATATATTAGGATTATATAGTTTATTTATAAGTAACTTCCAAACTATCTTTATAAAATTGAGCGAATTAGAGACGGCACTAGCATTAAGTAAAAGCTCTATATTACATCAGTCTATTGTGAACTCTACCGAACTTTTAGATCACCTAAAAATTATTTCTAAGACAGAAAACTTGGTTTATGAACCAATTGAATCAAATTTAGTTAATATAGAAGAAACAATTTGTGCAAAATCATTCATAAAGAAAAACCAGATTACGATTATCTTACAAATTCCACTTACTGATAATTACAATTATAACTATTTTAAAATGTATACCTTACCTGTTTTCCATGAACCTGAAAATACAACCTTAGTTATAATACCCAATTACCCTTACCTTTTGGCGAAAGGAAAGACATACTTACCGATCACTCAGCCATGCCGTCCTCTAGCTGCTGGAGACCACTTCCTGTGCACAGACGATAACAGAGCCCTATACGCTGGATCCACCTGTGAAGAGCAACTCATGAAGTATGAGGACAACCTTACCTGCTGCAGACAGTACCCAATTCAGTTGGAAGATGTGAAGGTCCAAAGAATTGATACTGAACACTGGATCCTCTATACGAACCTGAAAACCACACTCAACAAGCAATGTGTTGAAGAGACTACTAAATATCCTGTATACGGCACGTACTTGGTAACCATCGACGAGCCTTGTGATTTGGAGATTAACGGAATCCAAATTCGTCACCACCGTGCCTTCATAGACGTTGAAGCTGCGACGCCACTCCCAATCATAAATTTACCTCAACTAAGACCAAACGCCAGTGTATTAAGTGCGCGTGCACTCAACATGCATAAAGTGAACTTGGACGAGGTTAAATATATGTCCTATGCGTTGAAAAATAGTGAAGTGCTCGAAAGTGTACAAAAAAGAGAAACGGACTCTAAAATTAGTGTGTTAGTTTATATCATGTTAGGTCTAGTTATATTTAGTTTTGTATTTTTTGTTTTTTATGTGTTTCGTAATAAGTTTATAAAAATATGTGTTTTTGCGAAATTATCGGAAAACTCTATAATCGAACCTTCCGATAATTTCCCTCTTAGGGAGGGAGGAGTTATACATCCCCCTCGCCCTTCCGTGCTCGACTAGAGGGCTTGCTCAGCAGTAGCTGCAGTATCATGTAGCAGTTACATGTAATGCTGACCAAGACTTCTCGTTGTCCTGCGGTAGGTTAAGTTAGCTGTTAAGATTTCTTTTGTTCATTTTATTTTTCATTATTAAATCAGCCTCCGAATCGGCAACACTTAGTTTTTAATTTTAGTTTTTAAAAAAGGGTTTTCCTTAGCCCAAGTTTTGACTACTTATTTCCTTTAATAACAAAAAATAAAAGATTGTTCTAAAAATATTTTTTTCTTTCGTTTTTATATTTTTTATTTATTAGTAATGCAAATTCTAAGAAGGTTTAAGAATTTTGTTGTAAAAACATTAATTGTTGCAACTTTCTGACACCTAATCTTGTGCGTCTGTCATTAATTATTAAGCCTGCAGCAGAGAAAATACGCTCACAGGGAACACTCGTGGCCATAACATTTAATTTAGTAAGAGCCACACGGCACAAATGTGGGTACACCTTCTCGTGCTCATGCCACCACTTAATAACGTTGATTTTGTCCTCAATGACGACGACGTCGTCTTCTAGATATCTCTGCACTTCAACAATTGCGCGCGAGTACGCTGTACCCTTGGCTGCACACTTTGCATAGTCTCGCGATAGTGTTTCCACACCGAAGACAAAGAACTGAAAAACTGAACTCGTGCTAGGGGCTGCTGGACCACTCACTGCTTGTTTGTCCGCATGGTTCTCATTTTCATTAATTAATGCAGTAACCAAATTTATTGCGGTTCTCTTGGCCTCTTCTGCTGAACTCACATCTTCAAAATAGAGCTTGAATCTTGGATCAAGAAACATGCACAACGAAAAGGTACGGCTTTTATCAATATTTATGAACCTCTTGTTCAACTCGTTCAACAAATCCTGGCGCAATTTTTCTACGACCGGTAAACTCAAGAACTGCGTATTTTGTAAAGCCATCTTGAGTCCTCTGGTAATCGGAATAACTACGCTTCCACTGACGTAATTTTGTGCACACATTTCTCTGGTCACTTCTTCGCACGGCTTTAATACCTGACACATACTTTCACATACGTCCCAGTCGTATGATGTCAACGCCACGACATTGTTTTGCAGATTACAAAGAGCACTATTTATTTCTTCTTTTAACTCGAGTAATCTAGCCAACATAAAATATGTCGAGTTCCATCTTGTGCTGACATCTTGAAGTGGCCTCTTCACTGTTTTTTTGGCTTGCTCTTGATATTTTTTAAGCTTTTCCCATGCCTGCGTAGACTTTTTAAAATATGTGACGATGTTTCTTGCTTTTATAAGCACGTCTTGAATTTCTGCGGGCTCTAGGGCTGACGTTACAGCTAAATTTAAGGTATGGGCATAGCATCCAAAATGTTTCCATCCCAGGTCTAATAAGGCTTGATGTTAGCGCCATTATCGGAAACCGCTAAAGTTAGTTTTTCCGTTACCTTCCACTCTTCTGTAACGCGCCTGATCTCCGTAGCTAAGTTTTGCGCTGTGTGCGAACCCTCTAATGGGACACATTCTAAAAGCAAGGATTTCAAGCTGTATGTAACGACATCAATATAGTGGCCTGTTATGGCCATGTAGGGGTCGTTTGTACGTGACGTCCAAACATCGCATGTAATGCATATAGAAAGCACCTTCTCAGCTACTTCCTGCATTTTTTAATTTCTTAGGCTTTCATACCTGCTTGGTAATAAACTGTTCGAGAAATATTTTCTGGATGGGATGGTATAAAAGGGGAAAGCAAATTTTATCAGGTCCCTAAATCCTCTGTCCTCGACAATTCTAAAAGGTTGGAAATCTAAAGTGAACATATTCATAATATGGTCATCAATGTCCGTTTTGCATTTGCTAGCATTTTATTTAATAATGTATGGTAACATAGTCTTACTACTTACTCGTCAAGCTGAACGCTCTGGGTTTTGCTCCCGGGCTCCTGAGATTTATTGCTGACTACCTCATGATCAACGATCTTCCCGCTGTAGTTAGACGTTCTAAATGCCTGCTTTATGCGGACGACTTAAAACTGATAATGGAAATAAAGTGTGTTCAAGACTGCATAGATCTCCAAAGTGATGTGGACGCAATGTGCGAGTGGGCGGTGGCAAATAAAATGGAGTTTAATCCATCAAAATGCCGTGCCATGACGTTTACTCGAAGGTGGCGCCCCATAGATTTTAACTACCAGCTGGGCTCATATGAGATTACCAAATCCACTACTATAAAAGATCTGGGTGTTACCTTCGATCAAAAATTTACCTTCAACAACCACATCCTCACAATTGCCAAGGAATCATATAGGAGATTGGGGTTTGTGCTGAGGAATTCCAAAGACTTTCAGGGTACTTTCGTTATTCAGTTGATTTTTGAGGCTCTCGTACGTAGCAAACTAGAAGCTAGCTCTGCAGTATGGCATCCTCATGAAAATATATATGCTCTGTCTCTTGAAAAGGTGCAAAAGGCCTTTCTTCGGTTCCTATATAAACGGATCTACGGCTATTACCCGTACATGTACCCGACTAATTTTCTTTTAGGATGCTTAGGTTACAACTCATTGGAAGTTCGACGAGCGCTTAACCAAATGAAGGTAATGTGTAAAATCCTTCATGGAAAGATTGACGCTCCCGAACTACTCAAGGAGATGTTTCGGCTCCGAGTCCCTGACGACAACAGCCGCCGCGGCGGGCGATGCCATCAGGTGTTTGCGGTTCCGACAGCCCGCACGGTTGCGCACGGGTACTCCCCAATCTCACATTCTTTGTCGGCGTTGAACGGTCTCCTGTCCTGGGCACCTGATTGCGATTTGTTTGCGGATGAATGGAAGAGCATAGAGTCAAAGTGTCTGGAATACTGTGAGAGGACAGCGGGCAGGAATAAGGAAATGGATGATGATGAATAGGAATATTTATGTCAGTGTGACTTTGACTATTGGTAAAATTTTATATTGACATTTTTTAATTATCTGTATTACTGACATTGTAAATCGTATGACTTTTATTTTATTTCTGTTTTTGTGTGACTGTAGTTTTGAATTTTGTTACTTACCTAATTAATTTCTTAATATTATATAATTTAATTTGGACTTGCATGACTAATGTAATTGGTTCTACCGTATTAGTTATATAAATAAATAAATAAATAGTGTTGCAGGCCATTCCTTCACCTGTACCACCCACTATAGAAGATGACGTGCCAACTGTTGAAGTAGTCGCGGTTGTAGTTGAAATTGTACTTACAGATTCAGTGGTCATTGTTGTAGTAGGTGCCGTACTATCTGTAGTCAACGTTTCTGGCAAATTTATTCCTCCGCGTGCTGCGGAAAACACCACTAACGGATGCTTCCTTTTTAGGTGTTTGGTCAAATTTGATACAGTGCTTTTATATGACAATTGTGTCTTACAAATTTTGCACTGCGCTGTGCTGTTCCCAATGTCCAGAAAGTGGTCCCAGGCAGCGCTATTTTTAGGAGCCATTATCACTAATTAAATTATTCTACACACGTTATTTTAATTTACAAAGTCCAATATTCACACTTATACACAGTCATTACACTAAGATGTCTATTATCCAAACATTTTTTTTAAGATTATCAATAAAAAAATATTTACACTTATTAATACACTATTAATAAAAGTTTATAATTTATAAAGTTCAAAACAGTTTTGTTGCATTATGCAATATGCATGCAGTAAGTAAAACACACAAAATTTTGTTTACTTGTTACGTAATCGCACGCGACGAAAGCGCAACGCAAACTAATTAATAATTAGTAATTATGTCACCGAGTCAAGGTCGTAACAATGTATAACGAAACACAGGCACAGGTCATTTACCTTTGAAAGTCAAATCGCATCATTCGAAAACTCCACAAAATGGCGCCAACTTCGGTAAATCAAATAATGTCCTGTTCCCTCAGCCGATTACGGTCGTTATATCTAAATATCTAAGGATTATTTTGGCGTGTAATTTATTTTGACAGCAAGGATATTAGATTCACCGTTCATTCGAGCCATAAACAAAAGATGTAAGTATTCCCGCAATAGCTAATCTAATCCAGCTAATACCCTTTGCTAATACTTTTTTCGCAATAGATTTTCGATCTCATTTTAAGAAGTGTAAAGGTCTTTGTTGTTTATAGATGTAAATATTAGAAGCGTACCTAATCCAGCCACTTAATACATTGACAAATATTTTTTTTGCTACAAATATTCTATCTTATTTCTAATAACTTTAAGGGTTAGTGTTCTTTGATGGATGAAAGTATTAATGGATACCACCCACCACGGGGAGGGAGGTGGTTATGTGGGAGTCCGTATACCCACCAAAACCCCGGGGTGTTCCGTCACTGCCGCCCTCGGCGGGAACGCGGGACAGATTTTCCACACGACCGCGAACCCGCCGTGGCTGTCCGTTGCCGGACCCTTCTCTTCGCGGCACGCCAGAACACATGGCGCGCCGCAACTGCCTCGGAGACCAAACTCGCCAACAATGGGTGCCAGACTTCCCCGTGTCTGGTCGCCCGTGGTCTCCCTGCGGTGGGTCGGATACGTAGCCCCATCGCCTGCTACGTCAGCCACAAGGGATAGCCCCCCCGCGACCCCACCTCCTCGAGTCTGCGCCGAGCGCCCGGACCCCGCCTCCTCGAGCCTGCGCCAAAGCGTCCGGGCCCCACCTCCTCGAGCCTGCGCCAAAGCGCCTGGGCCCCACCTCCTCGAGCCTGCGCCAAAGCGCCCGGGCCCCACCTCCTCGAGTCTGCGCCAAAGCGCCCGGACTCCGCCACTCCTATGTGGACTTGGCGGCCAAAGCCCATAGGAGCGGCCCGCCTGAGCCGGCCAGCGCACCCCAACGCCGGCGCGGCCTCTGGGTTCCTCTTGGCTTCACCGTGGTGTACCTAGCCACGGTTACTGAGCCCCCCCCCCCCCCCCCGCCACGTCAATGCGAGAACCCTTCGGGGGGAGGTGGGAGCATACCTAATACAAGAGCCGACGAGAATATTCAACTTATTACAATTATCGTCGCAGTGGATTTTGAACTTTCCATCGTATGACGTAAGGATGAATATTGCTTGCAATATAAAAATATTCGTGAAATACCTAATCTCGGGCGCCAAATATTAGGTACGATAGCTATCGTACCTAATACCCCCGATAAGAAATGCTATCTAAAGAAGACATGTGGACAACACATACAATCTATGAGGCGCAATACCCATTGAGCAACGCTTCGTGGCGGTTTGTGGAGGCCCCCAATTTGCTGCAGGAGACAGTCATGTCACTGTCAATCCGTTTCCATCAACAGTCAGTACAGTAGTTGATAATATATGTTATATACAAAACTTTGCTTATTAATTTCAAAATAATCTTGTTTATTTATTGCAGTCTCAAATACAGGAACCCATCCAGTATGAAATTGTGGAAACTGAGGAAGCCGAAACCTTAGTTGAACTTGTGGAGCCCTTGCCTTCTATACAGGTTGCAGAGACAGCTGTTAGAGGTAAGTTAAGTTGAATTGGTTTTATTTACCTATTCGTACCTATAATACTTTTTTTATAATATAGTTCTCCTTTTGTACTCATTATTTTCCTTCCAGTAGACTCTCCAGTACCGAGACGGGAAAGAAGTCCACTGCGGTGGCCCCAAAGAGATACAACGCGGACTGGGAGGACTATTTTGGACCAAAGCAGGGAACGGTTTGCAGCAATTGAGACACAGAGGGTTGAAGCAGAGGTCAATACAGCAAAGGCCTTGTCGCAAGCTGTAGATCAAATTGCTCATTTTACTGCAGCCATTGATAGAGGTGCACAAAAAAATTCAGATGACCTAAATAATATTGCTGCTGCTTTACAGCGCAACAATAATAGCTAATAAATATATTATAAGTTTAAGTGTTACATAATTGTTTAATTTGATTTTATTGTTCTTTTACAATAAGGTATTATTTTGGTTGTAACTATGGTGTATTAGACTGATTTATTTGTATATTTCTAATTTAAGTTGGTATATTTTTACAATTGTTACTAAATATATTTAGATTTAACTTTAAATTTTACTCTTATTTGATAAATTGGTTTTAACATATTTAAATATATTTTATATTATAGTTTACTACCTATGTTATATTATATACACTGATAATTTGTATAAAAGAAAATACCAGACAACATTCCATTTCATTTATCTACAACATATCCCTTCATGTGGCTAGGCAGGTAGAAAGAACAGTGAAGGATTTTCAAGTGGTTTAGTTTTTTCGGGCCAGCTTGTGAGTGATTTTTTTGTGCACTTTATGGTTTTTGCTTTGGCTGGTTGATAACCTACAGCTATGCTATTTTAGGTTTATAAACATGAAGTGTATTTGCACTATTAATACTTTTTGTTATTTTAGATTTTTTACATAGGTAAATAACTCATGATTACTTATTTAAAACCAGTCACCAAATATTAGTTAATTTTAAAGTTTATTCTTTAAAGCTGATGTTCATTTTTGGTCACAATCTCAACGTATCATAAGATCAGTAATAATGTGATTGAAAGTGCTAAATAGGCGTCGACTAGAATGAACTGGTTCTCAGCTTTTGGATCACACAATGTATTAAGAAAACACCCTGCCACCATGAGGTTCACCGCAGCTTCGCCTCTAGCCTGCAGATGGACTCGCACCGTGTCCACCTCCAGATTGGCAGGCTATAGTCATTGCCACTCAGATAAAACTGTTTAACTATAAAAAGTTAGTTTTTCATTGTTCCCAAGCTATTGTTAGTAATTTAATGCTTTATGGAATAAAATGAAGCCAATCTAAACTGAAAAGTGTGAAATAACTTTACAGTCAGTACCATATCGGTTCGAAAGTATGATCTGCACATTGTGCTGTGTAAAACACCCCTTAAGCAATGGTGATGAAAATAAAATCATATCATCAAGGTCGGATGATCCAGTAAAAAGTTATGTGTGAAGAATACATAGTATCGAACATTTAACCTCTTCCTTTTTGGATGTTGGATAAAAATGTTATCTATTTTATTTGGATAAATTAGTGAGTATTTTATTAGCAGGAATTAGTAAGTTGTACAGTTATACAAGTAGTTTGATGGTAGGTTTCATCTTGAATCTAAAATGGTTGGTAAAACTAGGATAGACTGATATAGACAAACAAAACCATGAAGTGTATATTATTATACTATACATTATTTTTTATTATTATTAACATTTACTTACTAAATATAATAAATATGAAGACGCCGTGCTTCCCACAGTTCTTGTACAAGATGTGCACGAGTTATATATCCCCTTTGCAGCTCAGCTGAAGTAGTTGCCTCTAGCTGGTATGTTTCCCTGGTATCTTGTGGACCTTGATCTTGTATGGTAGGTGTAGCCGTGTCTTCAATATCATCATAACCCAGCCGGGCTATGTCGCACATGTTGTGCAACACGCAGTAAGCATTTATTATTTTTGCAGCCTTGTCAGGGTGATAGTGTAGGACTCTGTGACCCAAGAGGCACCGCCACCTGTTCTTTAGTACCCCAATGGTACGCTCAACAGTATTGTAGGCAGTGCAATGCAATTTTGTGTAATACTCTTCAGGTGAGCCTGGCAGAGCATCCACTATAAGAGTCATAAGAAAATCCCTTTGAGGATAGCCTGAATCACCTAAAACAACAATATAAAATAAGTATTAAATGGCTTACCTTTATCATAATACTGAGCATACTGTTATGCCAATAAATTATGTATTAGTAATAATAATAATGATTTACCTAATAAGAAAACACTTTCGCCTGCATTCCTTATGTTATCCAGATGTTCCTTGATGGGATTTTGGTTCCACACAAAACTGTCACGTGTGGCTCCTCCAAATGATGCGTCAACACTTAATATATTGAGGTCTGCATCACAAATCTGAAACAAACACAAATATAAAATTGTTTATTACATAACAACAATTTAGAAATGGTATGTTAATATAGTCTCTTTACAAAACAAAGGTTTAATTTAAACTCACAATAAGAACATTTCTGGAATGAAACCCTTTTCTATTGTAGAAACGCTCCTCATTTTGATTGGGTCTTACAATGGCTGTGTGTGTCCCATCAATACATCCCAATGTTGATGGTACTTTATACTTCTCATAAAACCTGTGGATTGTAAAATATGTGGCATTTTAATATCACTAAAGATATATGTACATCATTTCAATTGAATAAAGGGTTGTTTTTACTTCGTTAGATTAACAATGATTATAGTGAAAAGGTAAGGAATAAAAAAAGCACATTACGTCCCTTAGCTTACAACACCGCCTAAGGGTGGTTTTAGAGTCACGCTGACCGTCGGCGCTGAGGACTACGCGCGTAGCTCTCAGCGCGTAGCTGTCTGCGGCAACTTGTTTTAGTATCGTGCTGAACGTCGTGGAATACAGACATGCCCAATCAAATGAGTGTTCGAGTTGCTGCCGTGTATTTTTTATGGAAAAAGAAAAGACTTCAACAACAACGAAGAAAAAGACTTCAAGTTCATCCACTTATTTCTCAAAGATTGCTAGTGGGGGCATTTGTTACATTGTTCAATCAGTTAAGAGATGACGAAATCAAATTCTTTAACTACTTTCGCATGTCATCACGAACTTTCGACGAGTTACTGGCAAAGCTACATGATAAGTTACTACGTTGCAGTTACAGGCGTTTACCTGTATCACCAGCTGAACGTTTGATGGTTACTTTAAGGTTAGAAAAAAACCAAGTTGTTTACGTTTTATTTTAATTAAATTGACACTTTTATTTAGTACCTTGACATTTATTATTATTATTCAGACACATATTATTTGTCTTCTTATTGTTTGCCATTATCTTAGTGTTGCGTGTTTGTGTTTCGTATCTTGATACAGACTGTGGCACATATTCTTCATATGTTGGCTGAGTGCGATAAGTCTCATTATCCATTCTTTCATTCGTCGATGAATTATTTTGTCTGAGGTACATCCGTGGCACATATTCTTCATATGTTGGCTGAGTGCTTGACTGAGTGCGATAGCTACTCTGAGCCTCATTGTTTGGTCTGTGGTACATTCGTGGCACATATTCTTCATCATATGTTGGCTAAGTGCCATGGTTACCTTGACCCTCATTATCCGTTGTGTCATTTGTCGATGAACTGTTAGGTCTTGGGTACATATTATGAATATCCATTGCCACTGCTAACACTCTAGAACGAAACTGTATTTTTTGTACCAGATCAAAGCTTTTTAACATTGGGCCCAAAGAAGAAAAAAAGGCCAGGTCATCGCTGTTAATATCTGGCGTTTGATTGTTTAGCAAAGTTAACAGTTCTTTTTCAAAATTGTTATTTTCTTGGAAGGATTGGCGTTTCTTTCTTTTTGGTATGCGAGGCATTTGCGTCGATCCCTGCTCTTGTTCTTGTTCCGATTGCGTGTTTTCAGCATTCTCCAATGTAGACATATTGGAGGTGTCTTCCGTATTATTAATGGTAGATGAATTGTCGGAGTGATTTAGCATTGATTCCGTAACTATATTAACATCGGTTGGATTCAAAAAGGATAATTCATCATAATACACATATGTTTTTATCTTCTTTGCAGCGCTCCCTGAAGGAGTTTTTTTCATAGAAGCTTTACACCTAAAGAATGCATCCCTAGCAGTCTTCCACCTTTGCTGGATTAGTTTTTCTGTAACAATATAAAAGCAAATACTTAGTAATTTTCTATTTTTTCAGATTTTTGGCTACGGGAAATACATTTACAGATCTGCAATATCCATACAGGCTTGGAGTAACTACTATTAGTTGTATTGTAAATGAAGTATGCTCACTAATCTGGGATACACTTCACGACGAATGTCTACCAACCAGAAGCTCAGAGATGTGGCAAGAAATAGCCAATGGATTTCTTCATAATGCCAACTTTCCTAATTGTGTTGGAGCAATTGACGGGAAGCATATAAGAATTATAAATCCAAAGGGAGGTGGATCGATGTACTACAACTATAAGAATTTTTATTCCATAGTTTCCTGGCCATGTGAGATTCAGATTATTGCTTTACATATTATTATGTTAACATTGGTGCACATGGGAAAAATTCGGATTCATCTATTTTTAAAAACAGCGCTTTATTTCGAAATCTAGAAAATAACACTTTGCATTTGCCAGGTCCCAAGCCTTTACCAAGTACAAATGATCCAGTAAAACATTTCATTATTGGCGATGGGGCGTTTGGTATATCGAAGCACGTAATGAAACCATATGTACGAAGCAACATGACGCATAAGAAAAAGTTTTCAACTACCGATTAAGTCGCGCAAGAAGATACATTGAATCCACGTTTGGCATAATGTCTAACAAATTCAGAGTGTTCCATACTCCTATGGCCGTTAGTGTTACAGTTTCCACAAATATTGTAAAACGCATGCTACATATTGCATAACTTTATACGAGTTCGAGATGGCTACAGGGTGGAAGATTCTTTGACAATAGAGGGTATGATTGATATAGAAAATAATGAGCTCATAAATAGGTCGGGAAATGTATCACGAGAATTGTTTGCTCAATATTTTTTGACACCCATCGGGAGAGTTCCCTGGCAAGATGCATGCATATTTTAACATAACCTTGACATAACCTCACTTTTTAATTGTTTAAAATTTCTTGTATTTTTATGAAACTAAAAGTTATAAAAATATTGTTATTCATAACTACGAATGCAAAAATACACTCGAGAGCAATGAATCCGGGTCACTTAAAGAATCCTAAAAATCTCGGAAACTAAAAATGCTAGGTTAATGCAATAAATTGTATTAAATAGACAATGTAATACTCCTTAAATGAAGGTATTAAAACTTCTTAGTTATTGTAAAGTTATATCATAAAAAAAAACTAATTTGAAAAAGGGCCACTTTCGAAGATGGAACTACGAAATTACAGCATTTGGTTTTGCTTTTGTTTGTAATCTGTCATTTATGTGGGTACATAAACCATGTTGATAATGCTCTATATTCATTATTCAAGCTGAAATTATGTCGCTTACGCCTGAAGAATGCACCAGAATACTTACAATGCTGGAAACCGGCCGGAGTCAGCGCGATACAGCCAGGACTGTCGGTGTGTCGCTGTCAACAGTACAAAGAGTTCTCCGACGTTACGAAGAAACTGGTTCTAACCTACGCAGACCAGGAACGGGCAGAACCAGGTGTACCACAGCACGAGAAGACCGATACTTGGTGAACACCATGCTTCGAAATCGCTTTCTCACAGGAACTGAACTCACAAATCAGTTTCGACGCCTCGGAGGAAGTAACCCAAGTGCATGGACAGTAAGACGTCGGCTTGCTGAATCTAACTTAAAACCCCTTAGACCTGCAAACGGCCCTAAACTGGAGCGTGGGCATCGTATTTCAAGACTAAGATATGCCCAGAGCCACGTAAATTGGAGTATTGAAGATTGGTCAAAAGTTATGTTCTCCGACGAATCAAAATTTATGCTCTACAAGCACGATGGAAGACACAGAGTGTATCGAAGACCAGGGGAAAGATTCAAGCAAGCATGCATCGAAGAAAAAGTAGCCTACGGTGGTGGGTCTGTACTTGTGTGGGCCGGAATTTCTTCTGAAAGTCGCACAGAGCTGGTGATCATAGAAAACGGCTCTTTAACTAGCGAAAGATATGTGGAAGAAATCCTCAATGATCACGTTGGTCCATTTATGGTCAATTTAGGTGAGGATGCTATATTTATGCATGACAATGCCCGACCTCATACAAGTAGGATTGTGAATGACTACCTTCAAGAGATGAACATTACTCGTATGGAGTGGCCAACGCGCAGCCCGGATATCAACCCGATCGAGCATGCTTGGGACGAGCTAGGCAGATGCGTAAAACAACGAAACCCTCCCCCAATCACGCTTCGTGAGCTCAAAATTGCTCTCACAGAGGAATGGGAGAATATTCCCCAAAATCGTATAAGGAACTTGGTGTACAGCATGCCAAACCGCGTAAACGCAGTAATGGAAGCACGAGGAGGCAATACGAAGTATTAAAATTCAAGAAAATCGTAATAAAGTTCAAAAATTTCATGTTTCCTATTTTTGTTTTAAGGAGAGATCAGCAGTTTTTTTCTTTATGTAATTTTGTGTTAATAAAATGTATGGTGACTCATATTTTTTTTACTTTCATTTTAGGAGTATTACATTGTCTATTAAATACAATTTATTGCATTAACCTATCATTTTTAGTTTCCGAGATTTTTAACATTATTTAAGTGACCCGGATTCATTGATCTCGAGTGTATATTAAACGCACTTACTTACCCAAATCGTTTTTTTCATTTTCCTGCACATCCTCAAACAGTGCGATTACGATGTCGTTCCAGGCCTTCAATCGTGCGTCTTTATTTTATAGAATATGTCACTGGCGTCCCATAAACATTTTCGCAGCCGAACTTCTTCAATCACACGCCCAGTATCAATATCGCGATTCATTGTTGCGCTCGTCTGTCCCCGTCGGCGCGTGCGTTTTATGTGACACTGTAACGATAACTGAGTTCGGAAGCGCGTCGGCGCCGCGTGCTCAGCGGCGCCGACGCGTGGCACGTACACGCGCGAGTCGTCGGTGTTATTCTAAAACGCTTCATAAGTAATCATACATATTTGCCTGTCAGCGCCGACGGTCAGCGTGACTCTAAAACCACCCTAAGTCATTTTTACCAACTTTACAGGAGACGTAAAAAACTGTCTATTTTAAAAAATCTGGGGATTATTCCTGTCATAACTTAATACATACTCTAGTTAGCGGTTAAGAAATAATTATTTTTACTTATTTTGACAATTTACTTTATTTTAACTTGGTTTTTATGACTTGAGCTGTGTTGACTAATATTTTATTAGATTTAGGCGGTGTTGTTTGCGGAAATGTTAGGGATTAAGATATTAAATAAAAGATGATTTCCAAAGAAAAGCTTTTATTAGGAAATATTTCAAGAAAATTAACAAATCTTTATAACATTAGGTATCTATAACTTAAATCTTAAGAATCACATTGTTGATATCAATTACTTAAAGTTGTTTGGTAACATAGAAACTTCTAGTTAGTGTGAAAATGCAATAATTATTTTTATTTTTATAGGTAAATATTTTGAATTATTAGTTTTAGTCTACTTAGTCTTTAATAAACTCCAATGAAACAAGATAATATAAATAGTATTAATAAAATTATAAAAATAATAAAGAATAACTCGAAATCTCTAGTCTAATCTAAGTTGCAGTCTTTAGCGATTGCTGTGCGGAAGGTTATCATAAAAAGAATGGCAACTAGTGGTAATACACTTTTTAGGTCTTGCTAATCTTGATACTTCCGCTTTGTAATTGGTATTCTAGCTGCGTACAATTTCTGCAGGCGATTTATTTGTTTAATGTTGTTAATTGGCGTGGGACGATGTGGTAACGGCTGTAGCTCGTTATCAAAATCAACTTTGTACCAAATTGTGCCATTTGGTCTGTATTCTAGCATACGTATATCTGTGACGACTGGGTCACCTGCTTTTTTACCAGGACGTATAGATTTATAAATCAATTCTTTCGAAAAGTCTGTGAAAAAGTTATAGTCCAAATAACGAGCTTCGTAAGGCATAACTGCGGCCGAAACTGTTCACCGCTACATTGGAAGACGCCTTCTAGCTTCTGGAATGGCAAGGACTTGGCATTAATATTAACGGCGAATACATCACTCACCTTCGATTTGCCGACGATATTGTAGTCATGGCAGAATCCATGGAAGACCTCAGTACAATGCTCGAAGGCCTCCATCGAGTCTCCATCGAGTAGGTAGGTCTTAAGATGAACATGGATAAGACGAAAATTATGTCTAATGCTCATGTTGTACCTACCCCAATATCAGTTGGGAACTCAGTTCTCGAAGTTGTTGACGAGTACATCTACCTGGGACAGACAGTCAAACTAGGCAGGTCCAACTTCGAGAAAGAGGTCAATCGTCGAATCCAACTCGGCTGGGCAGCGTTCCGGAAACTTCGCGAAGTCTTCTCGTCAAAAATACCTCAGTGCCTCAAGACAAGAGTCTTCGACCAATGTGTGTTACCAGTGATGACTTATGCGACTTGAGCGCTGTCACTATTTTTTGAATTACGGCTTCTGATTGGCTGAAATCTCTATCACGTGACCAATGGTTCGACGCGCATTACGCAGCTACATCCAATGGCATTCAAATGTAAAAACTTTCGACTTGAGCGGTGTTGTAAGCTAAGGGACGATTAGTGACACATTGTATACCTTCTTTTTATAGAATCTCTCTGTAATCTTGTTTGTGGGAATTTCAGCCACTTAGTTAGCATTTCGTCAGAGTTGAGTGCTGCTGTTACCTCCATTATTGCCTTTGACACAGATTGTAGGGACATCATTGTCCCTTGTGTTCCACCTACTAATCTTTGGTAACTGCCTGTGGCATAAAATGATAGCGCAACCAATATCTGGGAAAAGTAAACCGGCATATAGGTTAAAAATATATAGGTAGATACCATACACTTGTCATGTTTTTACTCAGAAATGCAGTTTACTAACCTTATATTTTGATGATATGTCGCTACGACGAGTAGGTCTTGGCATCAACGACTCTAAATCGGCACATATTACCTCAAAAAGGTCTCTATTCACTCTATAATTCCTTTTAAATTGGTCATCAGTCATAGCAAATGCTTTGTCTATATAACGCGCTATTCTTCTTAAATTTCGCCTTTGCCTAACATCCATTCTGTGAGACTCTTCTAAAATATCAAATATTAGAGCTAAACGAGCCATTATTCCACTTGTATTGTTTTTTATCACCACACACACATAAACTCGATCACAATAAAGTTATGTTTTTGAAACTGTAAAATTCTATCGGAAACACGACTACAATCTCGATCTGTCAATGTCAAAATAACGTCAAGAGTACTTTAAAAGTGCAATGTCGAGTAGCGGACGATTTCATTTAGTTCCGTAAAATTCCATTAAAAGTAATCCAATCGTGAGCTAGTATCACATTCAAGAGTCCAAATCTCACGAATTCGATCCCAATTTCAAATCTCGATTGAAATCGAGTGTCAAGAGTAAGGCAGCTGATTAGATTACCTAGAAAAATGCCTAGCTATTTAACTAGTAAATAAAAAGGTACTTTAGAAATAAATAAAGTTATAATAATAAAGAATACATGACCTGGCCGAATCACATTTCACTATAAGTCTTGAAAGGTCAGTTCGTTCAGCACGATACACACATTCTAGTTCTAGTAAACTTCTGGCTATGAAGGATGGTTGAGTTCTGGATTAAGAGCGCGTGGGATAACATAAATGTCTCGTTCTGAATTCGGAGTCCACTGAATGCCTGAGTATACGCCAAATCAATACCCTCGGTTTGCTTCGCTCAACACCCAAAATAGGAATCCAAGTGAATATAAAAACTTTATTTTAATATGTTCTAACTTGCCTTCATTTTCCTTCCAACTTCAATCCAAATACCTTAAAATTAAAACACGCGCCACCTAACCGAAGAAAAGTGAAGCATCCGTGCCACCCACAAAATGTTAGTTCGTTCGCTGCAACCGTTAGTAGCGGATTCAATAAAAGTAAATCGAAGGAAGTTTGTCTTGCAGCTTAAGAACTGCGGTTCCGGAGTGTGTTGGGTCGACCCAGGGAAGTGTTGACTATTTGTGGAGTGTGTCCTGGAACGGAGACGTGCTCTGGTCTCCGAAAGGCCCAGGATTTTCCAATGGACCGGCGTAACACGCCCGACTGCCTTCAACCGTGAGTGCATTTTACACTTCTTTACATTTACTATCCTTTCCCGGTGAGCCAGGTACTTTCACCTATATAAGTCTTAAGAGCGAGAGTCCGGCTTCCACCTTCAAATTCTTTCTGATACATCATTACTTCGTACGGGAGTTCGGGAACATCTCCCTGCATGAATTCCCTCCATTTTAAAAGTGGTCCGTTGAGCCTATAATTTTGGGTTCAATTTCATTAGAAAACTCCAAAATTACAGTTCGTTCCATACCTTTTCTTTCGTTTTCAAAGAAAATAACAAATTATTACGTTTCTATCTAAACTAAAATAAATAACATACAAAATAAAGTAGGTAAGTACTTAACTTGTTCAAAGTATACATTTAAAAGCTTTGTCATTTAGTCGGGTTACCTTTAGTACCGCTAGATATATAAATTTATATTGGTACATTAAAATAATTGATGATTAGACGGCATACGATCGTTATAATTAAACAATTATATTTTTTCAAAATTAGTGTGTAACCTACCTACAGCTAACCACATTATATCATACCGACAGGTATTCGATATTATAACTCATATCAAATCTTGATAGTGTAATAAGAACAAAGAGAAAATACGGTATATTGGTACCTATATAATGTTGTGTTTCCCATAAACATACATTTCCCATATATATAATACCTACTTAGTTACCTACCATCACTCTAACTGCATCATAACATTTTGTTTACGCGAAATGACAGACGGAGCAAAGTCCAACATGAATGCAATTGAAAGACGGCTCAAATTGCTTAATTCCGATTTTATATGAGTTGTCTAAACAAATTGAAACTGATAAGAGTTCGGAATCTCAATTCGACGCTAAGTTTAAGCGGATTGATTCAGTGCAAATAGAATTCTTAGATTATACGTCCCAAATAAACGATTTAAAATTACAACTGAAGCCAGATGATGTTGTTGACATGAAAGCTGCGATAGCGTTCGACGACATGTTCTATGCCATCAGCGCCGCGAAGACAGCGGCGGACGCGAGTCGTGCGCCTGCACACGGTTCCGGCCGACTCGATTGCGATACGCAACGGAGCGTGTCGTCCGGCTTGTCTTATCACAGCGCGAAACCGGTCGCGCAGGCGCGTTTACCGAAACATGAATTACCGAAGTTTGGCGGAAATATTGAATATTGGCAGACGTTCTTTGATACATTTTCGTCACTTGTACATGATAATACAAGACAAGAGTCTTCGACCAATGTGTGTTAGTGATGACTTATGGCACTGAAACGTGGTCTCTTACTATGGGTCTCATAGATAAGCTCAAAGTCGCACAACGAGCTATGGAGAGGGCTATGCTCGGGGATTCTCTACGTGATCGAATAAGAAATGAGGAGATCCGTAGAAGAACGATGGGGCCGAAAGATTCTGGAGTGGAGACCACGGACCGGCAAGCGCAGCGTAGGTCGTCCACCGACACGGTAGACAGACGACCTGAGGAAGGTCGCAGGACGACGTTGGATGCAGGCCGCTTCCAACCGGTTCTTTTGGAAAATCATGGAGGAGGCATATGTTCAGCAGTAGACGTCCTACGGCTGAGATGATGATGACATGATAATAACAATTTAAGTTCGATCGAAAAGTTTCACTATTTGCTATCGTGTCTTTCTGGTTATCTATCGCAAAGGGAGTGCCCGTTACGTCTGAGAATTACCAAATCATGTTTGATGCTCTCGTCGACCGGTTCCAAAATAAACAAATTTTGGCTGTTACGTATTTAAATAAGATTTATAATTATCGCCTCTAAAATCAAGTAATTTTCACGACTTGCGTAACTTGACTAATGTGTTGGACGAAACGGTAAATGCCCTTAAGTAAGGCGATGAAAATTGATAAATTGGACGAGTTCGTATTATTTTATTTAGCCTTGCGTGTTTTAGATAGTGACACACGTAAGCGTTTTGAATTACAGAATAGGGAACAAATACCTACCTTTTCGGATTTATTATACTTCTTACAAGGATATGTCAAAATGCTTGAGGTCAGTCAATCTGGTACCCGTTCCGGTTCTGGTTCTCAACAGAAACAATTCAATAAACCTACTGTACGTGTCAATGTAACACGTAACAGAAATCCCACTATAAATCCATATCATTACCGTCCAACATGGCGGTGACACCGAACGCTGCAAATAAATCAGCTGACTGAGTGTTGCAGTCATTCGCAACACTCAGTTCACACAGTTCTTGTTTTATTGTTTTTTAGTAGTTTGTTTTCGCAAAATAATAACAATATTTAAAGATAACAGATGTTCCTGGGTTTAATCTATAAATGGAAGTATTTCACCAGCGTTTGATACGCTCAAAGGTTTTTTTGAGACCATAGTTTAGTAGGTTCCGAGTGTTCAAAATGTCAAAAATGTTGTTGATGGTCATGATGTCTGTCTGAATGTAGTTATAGTCAAGTTATTTTTACAAACTGTATAGATTTAGCTACACTGCGGCTTAGAAGCTGTGTGGCTAATTTAACCTACATGATCTCGTTCTTAAAGGCTATATGCGTGTGCTTCAATTTGATTGCTAAGTGCAACTGTTTTGCCTTCTGTAATTTGTGAAGCTCCGTGATGTTCTTCCATTGGATGGCTTCGTGTTCCCTATTTTAATTTTGTCTTTAGAAAAACACGTTCCTCATCAGTTTGACCATTCCTTGATGATGACATGCATCAAGGAACACCGTTACATTGTGATCGGTGGTAATATGTCTGAAAATCATAATCATAATAGGCAAGACTATTGTAATTTAACACAAGAACAAATTTTTGACGTGTGCGCTTTGCACGTACTAGATGACAATATTCTTGTAGTTGGAATTTACCACTCTAATCAGACGAGCCATTTGGACTATCTCGAGCTCTTTGAGAATCTCCTGTGTAAAGTAACGGATGACGGTTTAGAATGCGTGATCATGGGGGACGCGAATATTAATCTTTTGGAAAAATCGAATGCCCAATGCAGCTGGTCGATATACTTTCCAGTTATAACTTTCGCCAATTAGTTAACTACCCTACACGAGTAGATATAGGGGGTAGCAGTGCGCTTTTAGACCATGTTTATACGAATATTCCCGCAGAGCGCGTTGCAAACATCGCTGAGGTGGACACACGGCCGCTAAGTGACCACAGCGCTCAGCGCCTAACCATATCGAGGAGCGCCACTGTGCCCACACAGACCCACCGTCTAGTCCGCAGGTTTACTGCAGCCAATCAAACCAATTTTGTCACCGCGCTTGATTCTGTAGACTGGGACAATATTATTGACAAATCCAATGGAAGCTGTCACTCTTTGGCTAATAGTCTCCTAGCGATATTGACCGAGAAATTTATTATATGTTTTCCCTTACGTCCCTTACGTTGTTTTTTACAATCAGTCTTAAAAAGAAAACACTGGGTAGATGACGAAATCCACAGTTTTAGACATTTGGTTCAAGAGGTCATACATTTAAAAAAGCTATTTCCGACTAATGAATCTCTACGTAGCAAATGTGAAGAACTGTCTTTAAAATATCATGCGTTATTAAAAGAAAAAAGGGTTAGATACTATTCAAATATCATTCAAGCCAATCCTCGCTGCATGTGGAGTGTGATAAACTCAGAGTTGGGCCGTAGTAACTGCGGTAGAGTTGACTTCACGGACCTCGTGCAAGATAAGAATGGTCAACCCTTTGATTCGAAACAAGACTTAGTTGACGCGCTTAATTTAGAATTTGTAACGGCGGCGAGTAAATGCGGTGCCCCCGCGACTGATAGTGCACTCGCGCTAGCTGCGCTTGGTGATGAGTCCTCAGCCAGTGATGTGTCCATCAGACTACTGTCGTTTTCGCCGTTCGAGGTATTTACTATAGTTACCAAGCGCATTGCTCCCAAAAAGAGCACGGACTATTACGGCCTCTCTGCCATCCAAATCAAACTCGCTATAAGACCTATTGCGTGCGTCATGAGTTACCTATATTATAGTCTGTGCATTCGCAAGGGCATATATCCAGCAGCACTAAAGAAAGTAAAAATAAGCCCCCTATACAAAGGGAAAGGGAAAAAGGTCGACTCTAAGTCCTACCGCCCTATTTCACTCGTCCCAGCTGTTAGCACGGTGTTCGAGGTTGGACTTAATACGAGATTACTCAATTTTATTGCCAGTCGCGACGTTCTATCAGAGAGACAGTACGCGTACAGAGCCGGACGCTCGACAATAGATCTAGTCCGCGAGGTGGTGTGGCGTGTGCTGGACGCGCGGGAGGCGGGGCAGCAAGTTGCTCTGATCTGCTGCGACCTCTCGCGCGCCTTCGACACAGCTGACCACGCGTTAATAGCTAACAAATTGCAATTCTACGGAATTCGCGGCCCGGCTTTGTCCCTATTAACATCTTTAATGTCAAAGATAACACAAGTCGTTGTGGGGGACAGTGGCCGTGTCGTATCTTCTGAAATGGAAAACGTAATGGGCGTCCCGCAGGGCTCATGCCTTTCGAATACACTTTTCAGCATCCTTCTCAACGACCTCCCCGGTGCTATCGAAAACGCACAAGTTTATATGTACGCTGACGACGTCGCCGCAGTAATAACTGCGCCAACAAGTAGTCAGCTGGAAACTGAGCTAAATTCGGTGGTCCAAAAACTTGACGGTTGGTTTAGGTCGAATGGGCTGGCGCTGAACAGTGGAAAAACCTGCTTCATACTATTTAACCTCAACGGTAGATCGGCAAAAAAGTATTCAGTTATAGTTGTATCCTGTATTTTGGGATATTATTGAATAAAACAATGGAGTACAATAAACGTTCTGTAATGGCTGACAACCAACTGGCTTGAGGGTGTATTCACATCAATTAGTTAACTGCATAACTACCCACATATATCACATCCCTCCACAACTGAATACAAAATAAACGCCAAAATTAAAACTTATAATTAACTTTCCTATTCCTAGTTTTTCGTTGCAACCGGCTTACAAATTCAGGCTGAGGTGAAACTCTATCACCATCTGATTCGTGACGAACATCAATGTTATTTGAGTTTCCGGTAGAAGCCGAAGCATCTAAAAACTCCTCTTCCCCGTTTGCCGGTATGGTCTCTTCCCCCGGCGGCTGCGGCGGAGCGCGCGGGGGGCTCGGTACAGGCGACTCGCCGGCGCCTGCCACCGCACCATTAGTTATGGGCTGCGGCTCCGAGGCCGACTCTGAATCTCCAGAATCTCCGAGGCAACTGATATCATCGTCGTCGGTTTCGTCCAAACAGCGTCCTTTGTACGCCAGTAAATGATCTACATGCTTCTTAACAATAGTATTCAACTCCGGTATAAAAACAGTAAACATTCGAGATCCTATACGACTTTTCACAATACCGTACTTTCAAGTATGTTTCAAACCATTATTATACAAATGTTTAACCAACACTTTGTCTCCCTCAGTAAAATGTACATATCTTATTCCACCAAAATGTGGAATTTTAACTTAATAACTTAGTTCATAAACAAATTGCACAGAGTGTAACAGAATTTACACTCTGTGCAATTTGTTTATGAACGACATTACTATTGGCCGCGGTTGACGACGACGGAGTCGGTACTTCCATTGATCGCAACAAGTCGAGCCGACACCGCAGAGGTCGCCCTAACATTAGTTGGGCAGGTGAAAATCCAGTAGTTGAATGAACGGAATTTCTGTAGTCAAACATAAATTTATTCAACATTGTTGCGATAGTTTTTGAATTATTATTAGACGATAAGATGGCCTTAAGACCCCTTTTGACCGTTAGAACGCTATTTTCAGCCTGACCATTCGAAGCCGGGTGATAAGGTGCAATAGTTAAGTGCTGAATTCCGTTTAACCGACAAAAATATTCGAATTCATTAGAACAAAATATTGTTGCATTGTCAGTAACCAGAGTACGCACGAGTCCGAATCTACTAAATATCTCGCATAACCTACTGATAACAGCTTCACTATCCGTTTTAGGCATCGCGAAACATTCAACCCAGTTTGAATGTGCGTCGACTACGATTAAATAATGTTTACCCGACAACATAAACATATCTTAATGCACGTGCTCCCAAACGCGCTCGGGGTATGGCCACGGAGCAAGCGGCGCATGCGGCGGGTTACTACGCATTGTGTTACAGACGCTACACGAGCCTATTTTTTCTTCAATGTGCCTGTCAATATTTGGCCACCACATACGTGACAGAAGCGTTTCTCTAAACTGCGAAGGAATAACGACTTTATGTCCGCGCAAAATACAACCGTTTTTGACTGATAGCTCATGGCGACATAAAAAGAAAGGTTTCATATGTGGGTCATTTACTTTAGATGGCCAGCCTTTAATAATGAATTCGCTCACCTGCAATAGTTCGTCACGGCTGGTTTCTCTCCTAATATCATCGACTGTGATAGAAGGCAAAATAGTTCCACCAATGAAATCAATATACAAAGTTTTATCCCTAATGTCCTCTGTCTCGTTTTCCATCTGGCGGTCTACTGAGCGTGACAAAAAATCAGCAACATTATTTTCGCTTTTTACGTATTCTATATTAAAGTTATACGCTGTTAAAAACAACGCGTATCGCTGCAGTCGATTGGCTGCTAACACGGGTACACCCTTTTTATTACCAAAGATATCTGAAAGAGGCTTGTGATCGGTGCGTAAAATGAACGGTACGGTCCGACCGTACAGATAATGATGAAATTTCTTAATCGCGAACACTATAGATGCCGCTTCTTTTTGAATTTGTGCATAATTAGTCTCTGCCTTTGAGAGGGAGCGCGACGCGTACGCAACGACGCGCTCGCGGCCGTCCGGCTGCCGCTGCGCCAGCACCGCGCCCAGTCCGGCCGGCCCCGCGTCGCAGGTTACGATGGTGGGGTAATCGGAACAGTAGTGAGCCAGTACGCGATCTGAGGCTAACTCTTTTTTTATCATTTCAAAAGCCTTATTTTGTTCCTTATCCCAAACCCAAGCCACACCTTTTTTTAATAAGCTGTGTAAAGGGTTTAACACCGATGACGTCTGTGACACAAAACACCTGTAATAATTTACCATTCCCAGAAACGATTTAAGTTCCGTAACATTTCTTGGGGGCGAACATTTCAATATTGCATCAACCTTTTTTCTTGATTTATGAAGGCCGTCCCGATCTATGACAAATCCTAAATATTCGACTGAGGACTTGAATAATTCACATTTATTTCGCTTCAACCGTAAACTTTTCTCTTTTTTTTTTGTCCCGGGGAAATCCTTTATGGATACCACCTACCACGGGGAGGTAGGTGGTTATGTGGGAGTCCGTATACCCACCAAAACCCGGGGTGTTCCGTCACTGCCGCCCTCGGCGGGAACGTGGGACAGATTTTCCACACGACCGCGAACCCGCCGTGGCTGTCCGTTGCCGGACCCTTCTCTTCGCGGCACGCCAGAACACATGGCACGGCGCAACTACCTCGAAGACCAAACCCGCCAACAATGAGCGCCAGACTTCCCCGTGTCTGGACGCCCGTGGTCTCCCTGCGTTGGGTCGGATACGTAGCCCCACCGCCTGCTACGTCAGCCACAGGGGATAATCCCCAGCGACCCCACCTCCTCGAGTCTGCGCCAAAGCGCCCGGACCCCGCCACTCCTATGTGGACTTGGCGGCCAAAGCCCATAGGAGCGGCCCCGCCTGAGCCGGCCAGCGCACCCCAACGCTGGCGCGGCCCCTGGGTTCCTCTTGGCTTCACCGTGGTGATCCAAGCTACTGAGCCCCCCCGCCACGTCAATGCGGGAACCCTTCGGGGGGGAACCGTAAACCAGCCTCTTCCAACCTACTCAAGACTAGATCTAGTCGCTTTAAATGACACACGCTATTTGAGGCCGTGATAAGGATATCATCTAAATAAAAAAACCAACGTCTCGATCAAATTCCTTTGCTGATACAAGAAGTGCAGGATCTCAAAGACAAGTTCAAATACTTTGAGACCTCGATGACCGAAAAATCAGAGAATATGGATAAACGCATTACAATCCTGGAAAGCAAAGCTGAGGATAAAATGAACACCGACCCTCATTTGCAAGAAAAAATGTTACGTTTAGAGGTCGACCGCGAGGTTAAGGAGCAGCGGGAGCGCATTAACAACGCCGAGATAAAGGGAGTACCTGAGAAGAAAGCTGAAAACCTCATAAATATCGTATGTGAACTGTCTGAAGCGGTGGGCCACCCCGTGCGTCCCACCGACATTAACTTCGTCACGCGAGCCCGCTCGGTCTCCAAAGAAAAGCCTATCATAGTGGGTTTCGTGTCCAGGTATGTCAAAGAAAACTTCATAGCATCAGCTCGGGCCCGCAGATCTACAACTGCAGCATCCATTGGTTTTAGCGGCGACACAGGCAAGATATACATTAACGATCATCTCACCGCTCGCAACAAACAACTATTAAATAAAACTAAGAAGTTGGCCGCTGACCGCAGCTTTTGCTACACCTGGGTTCAAAACTGCAAAATACTCGTCAGAAAAAGTGATACTTCACCTATAATCCAAATTCGTAGTGATGATGATCTGAAATAATTAGTATGACTAGGTTAAGTTGTTATTGTTTACCTCATTCCATATCTTAATAATATTTTCTCAATTGTAACAAAGCCATATGATTCTATAGCTTATAACGCATCAGTTAGCTTGCAAATGTTGTTTGAATAGAATAGAATAGAATAGAAAATATTTTATTTGCGACATTACAATGTAAATGTATAAGAATATAGAAATAGCACAAAACATGCAATTGTCACAAATTGGCACCAACTCAGCATAATACCGGCTGTTCGCCAGCGCTGATCTTCCGTTGGAGCCATTTGGTGAAATCACGGACCGGCATGCACAGAACAGAATATAATATTATTTAAAAATCAATTATAAAATCAAAAAAGAAAAAAATGAAACTATAATAACCTAAAATAAAACAGAAAACAAAATGAATATAAATAATTAAGCTATACAGTACTTCCCCTTTATCGTATCTTGCTTTTTAATACAATAACATATAACAATACAACTACAATAACGCAAATACAATAACATTTAATACAATACACAACTTTAAATACTAAGTATTTCATGTTGATTTAACTCAAATTGCACTCGTATCGTGTTTGAGTGTTACCTCCTTGCTCTGGTGTGTAGTAATATACTTCTTTAAATGAAGTCTAAAACTAAGTACAGTTTGCAGGTTCCTCACCGGAGGTGGGATATTATTCCAGCATTTAGTAGCTGCGTAACGGAAACTACCTCTGAAGGCGGCTGACCCTATGACATTGCGTGGAGAGTCGTGACGCACACTGGCGGGGATCTTGGGGTCTATGACTTGACATCCAGGGTAGTTTTTCATATAGATATGAAGGCTGCTTATATTTTATTATACCAAAAAGTAAACATGCCAAGTGCAACTTGCGTCGATGCTTCATTTTTAAAATCGAATGTTTGTTGAAGTAAGGGCTGACACGAGCTCTTGGCGGAATGTCGAAGCAGAATCTAGCGCAGGCGTTTTGTACTCTTTGTATAATTGTTTGTGTACGTGCTAGTAGCCTGGGGCCAAATACCGTGTCCATGTAATTCAATCTAGACAATACTAGGGACTCCACAAGTTGGATACGTAAGTCTTCTTTCAGATAAGGTCTAATACGGTAGAGCACTTTTAATTTATAAAAACAGTTTTGTATTGAATTGGCTACATGTTTTTCGAATCGTAAATTGGAGTCCATTTGGTCAATCAAAACATGTACAAAGTTGTAATCGTAGCAAGTGGCGCCATTTAGTTCCGTAAAATTATACTAGATGGCGACTCAGGTAAAGTTAGCTCGCGGAAGCATTACATTCACTGGATGTAATTTGTAATTTCGAGAAATAAACATTTTTGAACACTTCCCATACACAATAAAGAGTTTAATTATAACAACCTTTTACGCGCGATTATCGGAACTACTATTGGAACATTTTCCATGGTCCTTATCGAGTCGGACAGACAGCGTTCTGTCACGTGTGTGTAAGTTGTGCAAGTGTGCGTGAGCGTACGTACACTCGCCGGCTTTTAGCTGCAAAGCGTTGGAAACCAGTGGTGGATCGCCATTGAAAACGCTCGTCGTAAACAACTCTGGAAAAGAGTTGTTACGCCTGGTTGGAAGAAAGTGTGAGCGTGCACTTAACCACCAAAGAAGCTAGAAGAAGCCGGAAGGAACGGAAGCAGAGGACGACCAGCAACGAGTCGTCACTCATCACCAGCCAGCAGTCGTCCATCACCAACGACAACTCCGAGTCATCATCAGTGACGTCACAGCGGCGACGGAGGAAGTGATCAGCTGATCAAATTGGTTTGCCAGTGAAACATTGTAAGTACTTTTGTGGTTTACTATTACATTGCATCGAGAATTGGAACTTTGAACATTTGTGAGTTCAATAAGTGATTATAATTAATTAATTAGTTCATTCATCAAGAATTACTGCAACTTGTGAACAGTTCGTGCTATTTCATCGACTTAGAAAATTTAAGAACTTTGAATACTGAGTAATTTATAGATTGTTTGACTTGTATTTTCGTGTGCATGGTAAAATAACTTAGAATAATTTTGCAAAAAGTGTTCTGACGGGGAATCCACGCCCATTTTACTATCCATCTCGTTTAGTTCTAAAACACTTAGAAATTTTTGCGATTAAATTGTTTGAAGTTTGGTGTTTTAAAATAGTTCAAAGATGGATCATATTATAAAAACTATTCTGGGTCACAAAAAGATTATAGAAAAGGCTTACGAAAACTATAAAAAGTCTTCAAAGGAGCGTCTAGCTAAAGAGTCGTACTTATTAACGAGATTAGATACGTTAGAACAACAGTGGAAAGTAGTTACGGAATGTCATATAAAATTAACAGCTGAAGTTTCAGAGGATATTGAACTAAAGATGGATTATTTTACTAAAGATGTGTATCAAGACATTGAAGAGATGTATATAAATTATAAGTCTGAAATCAAGGAAGCTATATCAAAAATACTATGTAGCTCTTCAAGCGCAAACGTTCGATCAGAACCCACTTCTCAAACAGAATGCAATGTACGTCTCCCGAAAATTTCGATACCTACTTTTTCGGGTAATTATACGGATTGGCCTACTTTTAGAGACTTGTATGTATCATTGATCCATAAAAATGCCTCCATAGATAATGTGCAAAAGATGCATTATTTGAAGGGACATCTCTCTGGTGAAGCTGAGCAACTCCTGAGACATGTTCCTATTACAGCAGCAAATTATCTAGAGTCATGGACAATTCTCAACAGCAGATATAATAATAAAAAGTATCTAGCTAATTGTCTGTTGAGGCGTTTTATGAATCAACCTAGCATTGGATCAGAATCATGTGGTGCAATAAAAGATTTGTTAGACACTACAAATGACACACTTAATGGTTTGAAGAACTTGGGCATCAACACAGATTCATGGGACGTTATCATAGTGTATATCGTTTGCATGAAAATTGATTCCGAGTCGCGAAAGCAATGGGAAGCAAAGATAAGCATCTCTGACGAGCTGCCTACCTTGCAACAAATGCGTGAATTTTTAGAGTCTAGATTTCGGTCACTTGAATTTTTAGATCCAAAAACAAAGCCAAAACCAAGTTTTTCCAACCAAAAGCCTAAAGTGATGCATGCAATTGCAACTGGTTCTAATCCAAACGCTGTTAACAATCCATGTCCATTTTGTAAAAAAAAAACGGAGATCATAAAATATGGCATTGTAAAGAATTTGCAAAGGTTGACTACGACGCTCGACATAATTTCGTACAAACTAGTGGACTATGTTTCAACTGTTTAGGCAAGAATCATTCAGCCAATGCTTGCCGTTCTTCGATTAAATGTCGCATCTGCAAGCATAATCACCACTCGCTACTCCATCCAAAACAAACCTCGGACGGGCTTATTTCTAGCTCTCCCAAAACAGAAGTAGCGTTAGAAGTGAAAACTGTCCCCAACGTCAAAACAACCTACGAAAATCCTACGTTAGTTTCAAATCTGACAGCGCACTTTTCGAAGGAGACCACACCTAGCCAGATTCTGTTGGCAACGGCCATTGTCAAAACACAGATGAGGAATGGCAACACGCAGTTGCTAAGAGCTCTGCTCGATCAGGGTTCGCAAGCATCATTTGTCACAGAAGGAATCGTACAACTACTCGGCCTGAAGAAAATACCGAGTCGAAGTGTCGTCTCTGGCGTAGGCGGCGGCAAGGGAGGTTTATCTTCAAAATACATCGTAGCGATCATGATTCGATCTTGCTACATCCCAGTTTTCAAATGGAAGTGCAAGCCCATGTTCTTGGTGCAATAACCAGCTTGCTTCCATCTAAAAAGGTTGAAAGCGTGGATTGACCTGAGTTAGCGGAAATTAGCCTGGCTGATCCACAATTCAAAACTCCAAACAAAATAGATATTTTGCTTGGCGCAGACGTATATGGACAAATTTTGAGACATGGTTTGATCAAAGGTCCTAATGGCGTACTAACTGCCCAGCACACAGTCTTAGGATGGATCTTGTCAGGTCCTACATATCGATTTGATAATGATCAATCCATCTCATCACGGTGCAACCATAACGTCATTATGAGTATGCATACTTATAAAGAAGACAACGAGTTGTTAAGGCGATTTTGGCAACTGGAGTCCGATTCCTTTGAACCAAAGATACTAACTCAAGAAGAGCAACTATGTGAAGAGTTTTACAGTAAAACGACCAAAAGAGATTCCACAGGACGATATGTTGTGCGTTTGCCTTTTCAAGATGGTGATCCTCAATGCAAGTACGGAAACTCGAGGGATATTGCGCTGAAGCGATTTCATCTTCTTGAGCATCGTTTCAAGAAGAACCCAGAGATCAAAGCAAGGTACTCCGAAGTAATGCACGAATACATGGACCTTGGTCACATGGAGCGTATAATAAGCGATAAGGAAAAACACGCTGAGAGTGTTTACCTGCCACATCACGCTGTTGTCCGCGATGACAAAGCTACTTCCAAGGTCAGAATTGTGTTCGATGCATCGTGTAAAGGAACAAACGGAGTATCTCTCAACGACACCTTGATGGTAGGCCCTACCTTGCAAGAAGATCTACGCCACATCATAATGAGATGGCGCACACATCCCATCTGTCTGAGCGCCGACATCGTCAAAATGTACCGCCAAATCATCGTAGCCTCTGAAGATGCAGACTTTCAGCGACTGGTGTGGAGAGACGACCCAGAATCTGAAATTGAAGAATTAAAATTAGTAAGAGTGACATTCGGCACGGCGTCAGCTCCTTACCTGGCCGTGAAGACACTGCAGCAGCTAGCAGATGATGTAGGTTACGTGTTTCCTGGAATAGCTGAAAAAATAAAAATTGACTTTTATGTTGATGATCTATTAACAGGATGTCAAACAAAGGAAGAAGGAATAAGGATTCATAAGGAAATGGAAGAAGTATTAAGAAAAGGAGGATTCGACTTGCAGAAGTGGGTAACAAATAACAAGGATTTAGCAGAAGTAGTAATGGATAGACAAGAAAACCAAGAAGGAAGGGTAGATATAAAGATGGACGAGGTGGTGAAAATATTGAGATTATCCTGGGACAAGGAATCAGATTCCTTCCATTACTCTGTGCAACTTCCTATTCTGCAGGCTCCCACAACAAAAAGAAAGGTCATATCTGACATCTCACGTCTATTCGATCCCTTGGGATGGGTTGCACCCTGTGTGATCGTTGCCAAGGTAATGATCCAGAAGTTATGGTTAGCTGGAATAGACTGGGATGAAGAGTTGCCTGATGATCTGCTCAGAGAATGGCTGTCTTACCGTTCTGAGCTCTGTAGTGCCTGCGATCTGTTCGTACCGAGATGGGTCCAAACGAAGAAGGACCATATTTGCAGGGAGTTACACGGATTTTGTGATGCATCAAGTATCGCGTACGCTGCCGTCGTTTACTTAAGAACAATAGACGTAGCTGGTAAAGTACACGTTACTCTAGTCGCAGCAAAAACCAAGGTGGCCCCGACCATGCAGGTGTCAATACCACGCCTTGAATTGATGGGAGCTGTCTTAGTGGCCAAGTTAAGCACCGAAGTGGCTAGGATTCTAAAAATTGACAGCGCCAATATTCATGGATGGACCGACTCCACTGTCGTGCTGGCTTGGCTGAGCAGTCATCCAAGTCGGTGGACGACATTTATTGCAAACAGGACATCTGACATCTTAACGAAACTGGACAATACGCAGTGGGCGCACGTACAATCTCTTCAAAATCCTGCGGACATTGCATCACGAGGTTGTACGCCTATGGAGTTATCCCAGAGTAACACGTGGCTGCAGGGACCATCATGGTTAAGGAACTTAACTGTAGAGTATAAAAGACCTAAAGCTATATCCACTGAATTGGAACAAAGAAAGATCAAAGCTCACTTATCAGTAGATGTTAAAGCTGACGAGCCCCTCCGGAATAGATTTTCATCATTGCAAAGGCTGATACGAGTTGTTGCCTTTTGCCGAAGATTCCTTAAGATCAAGGATGTTAAATTAAACCTGCACAAATTTCATCCTTATCTTACGAGTTTCGAGATCAATGAAGCTCTTGAGGTTTGCATAAGGCAATGTCAAGCCGAAGAATTGAAGGAAGACAAAGGCAAATTGAAGCCCTTGAACCCTTTCAAAGATGATAAGGGAATTTTAAGAGTTCTTGGCAGGATACAAAATGCTAACATTCCGGAGAATGCCAAACACCCTATAATCCTTCCCCACAAAAGCCATTTTACTGATCTGGTTATAGATGACGCCCATAAGAGAACACTGCATGGTGGTCCTTCGCTCATGCTGAACTATTTACGTTCGACATACTGGATAGTGTCAGCAAAAAGCTTAGTGAAAAGACACGTACATAAGTGTGTGACTTGTGTTCGACATGCATCAACAACAAAAAATCAATTCATGGGCCAGTTACCATCTGCAAGGGTCACTCCAGCACGGCCATTTCTTCACAGCGGTGTCGATTTTGCTGGCCCGATTGATATAAGAATGTCCAAGGGTCGCGGCAATCGCAGCTACAAAGGCTACATCAGTCTTTTTGTTTGCATGGTGACCAAGGCTATTCATTTAGAAGCCGTAAGTGACATGACTACGGAAGGATTTATAGCAGCCTTTAAGCGATTTGTGGCGAGGAGAGGTCATGTGAGCGACATCTGGAGCGACAACGGTTCCAATTTTGTCGGAGCTTCCAAGGAACTTCAGAGACAATTCAGAAGTATCATCCGTCGCCACGGAAATTCGAGACTGGTTGAGCAACAATAGCGTCACGTGGCACTACATACCGCCGCACGCACCTAATTTTGGAGCGGATAACTTTGGGAGACTGGAGTGAAGTCAACGAAACATCATCTCAAACGTGTGATTGGAAACTCCACTCTCACTTTCGAAGAGATGGCTACGGTTCTTTCGCAAATTGAGGCGTGTCTCAATTCAAGACCGTTGTCAACACTGCCCAACGATCACACTGAACCATCTCCACTCACGCCAGGACATTTTCTCGTTGGAGAGCCATTAATTGTCGTTCCTGAGTGCAACTATGAGCAGAGTAACGTAGGTACTTTAAGAAGATGGCAATTGACTCAAAAGATGTTACAAGATTTTTGGCGCCGGTGGTCTAACGAGTATCTGGTGCATTGCTTGCAGAGGTACAAGTGGTCGAAGCTTACTCCCGAACCAGGAGTAGGAGACGTAGTTCTGGTGAAGGAAGATAATCTCCCTCCAACTCGGTGGCTTTTAGGCAGAGTTGTCACTAAACATCCAGGTTTGGACAGAATTACCAGAGACGTTACATTTAAATGTAAAGGATCTCTCATCAAGAGGCCTATATCAAAACTTTGCAAATTGCCAGTAACTGATTAAAGTGAAGAACGTTCATAACGTTCTTGGTGGGCGGTATGGTCAATCAAAACATGTACAAAGTTGTAATCGTAGCAAGTGGCGCCATTTAGTTACGTAAAATTATACTAGATGGCGACTCAGGTAAAGTTAGCTCGCGGAAGCATTACATTCACTGGATGTAATTTGTAATTTCGAGAAATAAATATTTTTGAACACTTCCCATACACAATAAAGAGTTTAATTATAACAACCTTTTACGCGCGATTATCGGAACTACTATTGGAACATTTTCCACCATTAGCAAGCCCAGATTGCTAGTTTCATATACCCGTTCAATGGGTCTATCCATAAGCATTACCCTCACCGACAAGTTAATTAGCTAATATTAGCTAGCTGATGTTCATTACCAAAAATTATATATTTAGTTTTTGAGGGATTGAGTAGCAGACAATTTTTATCAGACCAACATGCTATAGTGGCAAGATCCTCATTTAGTTTTCCTATAGCGCTATCAATGTCAGTCGGCTTGCAAGAAATATACAGCTGAGTGTCGTCAGCATAAATGTGACACTTGCAGTATTTTATATGACTTATTATATCCGCCGAGTACAAAATAAAAAGAATTGGTCCCAATATAGAGCCTTGAGGCACCCCTCGTTTTACAGGAACTCTATCTGATGCCAAGGTAGAGCCATCATTTCGCTTGAGGTTCACATACTGAAATCGATTATCAAGATAACTACTGAACCACAGTAAAGCATCTCTATCAAAACCATAATAATGCAGCTTTGACATCAGGAGATCTATATTAATGGATTCGAAAGCTCTAGAAAAATCTAGCAATACTAGGATTGTACACATTCCTGCGTCTTGAGAACAGAGTATATTATCGGTCACGTCGAGTAATGCTGTGACAGTGCTGCGTCCCTTTCTAAACCCTGATTGTTCTTTTGGCAAAATGTTATTTTTTTCTAGGAACTCTGTAAGTTGCGCACATACAGCTTTTTCTAGAATCTTCGACATACATGGCAAAATGCTAATTGGTCTTAGATCTTTCAGTTCAGTCGGATTTGAAATTTTCGGAAGGGGACGAACAATAGCAAGTTTCCACAAGTCAGGGAAAACACAAGTGCTAATAGACTTATTTATCAGCTCTTTCAATAGGTCTAAAGTTTAAGGAAAGGTCATAAGTATCCAAGCTAATAGCGTCACAGCCTTCCGCGTTGGATTTTAAACTTTTAATTATTCTGACGATTTTGTCAGAACTAACCGGTTCAATACGAAAGACTGCATCGCCACAGCTGTGATATTCAAAATAAGTAAGATACGAAATAGATGTATTTGTGCTGCCTGGTATATTTAAAAAATGATTGTTTATACTGTTCGCGTCATCAAAATTACTAAGTAATTCAGCGTTAGTTTGCGGTAAAACAGTATTTTTGATATTTTTCCATAATTGATTTGGGTCATGCAGTTTACTATTTATATTATATTTAAAATATGCAGATTTTTCAAAGTATAGCGCTTGGTTAATTGTTGATTTTAAAGACTTATAATATATTTTTTTAGTGTCGGTTTTAGTTTCATGATATGCTGAACAAGCCTCATCGCGCAACTTCATCATAACTTTTATAGTGTCCGTAATCCATGGGTAAAATCTTTCTCTAATAATGACTGTCTTTAAAGGCGCATGAAAATCAAACAGAGATACAATACTATGGCTCAAACCGGCAACCATCTCGTTAACGTCACTCAAACCCGATATGAGGTCCCACCTTACATTTAATACATCCATATTCAAACTATCCATACATATATATTTCTTTGGACGGTAAGTAATAGTGTAAGGGGCAGGTTTTTCACGTTTAATATTAAATTCGCAAATTAAAAGGCAATGTCCAAAGAGGGTACCAACGTGATCCAATGTGATTTTTTTAGGCCTCAAATTTGTACATACGATATCAATAAGGGTCTGACTTGTGTCAGTAAAATGAGTCGGTTTGTCGACTAGTTGAGACAAACTGAAGCACGATAAAAATGTATTTAATTTTGTTGTTTTGCTATCATTCACAAGTAAATTAATATTGAAATCACCTAATAGAATTAAATTATCGTAATTAGGGATTGAACTTATAGAATCTGACAGAGCATCAAAAAACAAATCGACACTCACCCAACGAGGACGGTATGCCGTACCTATGGCGAGCTTTTTCCCGTTAAGAGTCATGATGAGCCACATTTGCTCAACAACCTTGTGCAGCGGGTCCACCGGGTGGAGCCAGGTGCGCACGGTAACATACCGCTTTATGTAAAAAGCGACTCCACCTCCGCGCAAACGGTCGCCTCGTGGCCGCGGAATGTGACGTAATCGGTATCCCGGTAGTGCGGGGGCACGGTCCTCTTCGCCTGCCTTCAGCCAAGTTTCATTTATTGCCAATAAATCGAGTTCGTTACGAGTGACTGAGGCTATGAAATTGTCATGATTTGTTCCGAGGGAACCTGCATTGTACAAACCTATTTTAAGGCATTTATTAATCATTGCAAATTGATATGCTATTAAGCAATAAAAATAAACAATTAGAAATACAATTAAAAGAAACACGATGATTATTATATACTCCAAAACAAATTAAAATAATGAAGAGTTTTACTAGACAATATTCTATATAAAGTAAATAGTGGTTGACATATATATTCCTAACATTTTGAGAAGATAAAAGGTTAAAAGTACTTTGTATATACAGTTTTAATTTTAGTGTGCAAGAGCATATATTATTTTTAAGATTTTCAAACAGACTCAGAGCCAAAAACACGACCAAAGTCAGCCTCAGATCGGATAGGGTACACTGGCTTCCCATCAGCCTGACGAGCGTATAGACGGCCTCCTTTTGTCCAGGTGTACCGCCACTGTCGCTTCCGACATTCTTCGCCAATCTTGTGAAACAGTTGACGGTTGGACCTCGTCAGCCGTTCATTGACGTCGATCCTCCGGGGGGGACCCGGTAGTCCGACATCCGTCGTGGTAAAGTTGCGGCGCACTCGTGCGGCTCGCAGTAGCTCGTCGCGAAGGCTACGGCGTGCCAGGCGCACGACAACGCGACGCGCGCGCACGCCCGCCCCGCCCTTCCCGCCTCCGGCACCACTCGCGTCCACCGCTCCGACGCGCTCCGCAAACACCACATCGCGTTCGTCAAGAGTGACCCCCAGTTTCACAGCCAAGAGGGTGACAGAGTGTAAGATGTTCTCCCCTTTCTCTTCCGGCAGATGCCCGATGTCAAGGTCCGAGAGTAGTCCATATTGGTCCCGGTCATTTAGCTCCGATCTAAGTTGTTCCACGGTTTGTTGCAGCTCATCCAAACCTGGTGCAGTCGAAGCCGCCAGCTCTTTGGACTCTAGTGCCTCGAGCCTTTTTTCAAGTCCATTCATACGTTCAGCCATACAAGCTATGGCAGCTCGAAACTCCCGCTCCTCCGCAATATACTCGGTGAGCTCTAATCGCATCGCTTTCAAGTCAGAATCTCCCGCAGGCGACGCTGCGAGCGGCGACAATGGTGGGCCTCGTGTATGGGCCTCGGATGTGGATGTAGTCAGCGACTGCGGAAGAACTAGAGAGTCGCTGATGACTTTTAGCGGAGTGCAACTATTGTCGCCTTTGCGTTGCTTTTTCGTACATTCTGGACAGGCCCAGTCTTTTTTTATAGCAGAGTTTTCGGGATCCGCTGCGCACGCTTTATGGAACATATATTGACAAGTGGCGCAGGTGGCGGCCCCTGAAGGCGACAAAAACTTTCCGCAAGCTGAACACTTAGCCATCTTAAAACAGATTAATTTAGATATCGGCTATTGACCAAAGTATCGTAACAGTATGATGACTACGCGCTAGATGGCGCTATTAGCAAACGTCAGGTGGCTGGCAAGAGTGGGTTCACTTCTCTACCCACAATAAATGAAAAAATTGAAAACAAACAATGATAAAACCCATAAAAATAGTCCTCTAACACACTGATCCGAGCGAGTTACTTCACGCGAACACTCACTCTAACCACTTAGACACTTTAGCACAAACTGTAGATCTTTGACGTCTTACTATGACTTTTTAAATTTTATTAGACAAGAAAATTACGAACGTGCGGACTGCATGTATGCCGTCCGTGACGCCACCCTCCCTACTCTTTGGTTACTACCTCTTGTTTTTTTTGTTTTGCCTACGACATAAACTTGTTACAATTATACGTATCATTTCTCATTTTCATGCAATGTCAACAATATAATGACTTAATTTTATTCCAGCAGTCTCGTATCAACATTACTATTGTATGTGTTCACTGCCGTTATTTTACAATATACTGCCATTCACGGAATACTATTTTATATTCGTGTAGTCGATTAGTAACGCATAAAAACATCAATATCCGAAACCTCAAAACATTGATTCCTATTTTAACAGATCTATTCATAATCTATAAACATAACTGGTTACATTATCGGCGGACACTCACACATTCCATTGCATTATCTATACGTATATACTTGTTTTGTATTTCTGCTACGTTCGTATCTTCTTGTTGTTTTGTTCGCGAACTCCTAGCGTGGATAATTATGATTTTTTACTACTTATATGTCATATTATTGCACTACCTGGCCGGGCTGAAGCCCGGCTAGGTCGTGTATTATTATGGTTTTTGACATTTCATATCAAAACGTTAAGGATTTGCGAACAAAGGTTCATGCTTTGAAACGTAGCATGCAGTTATGCAATTATGATGTAATCGTGTTGACTGAGACATGGCTGTGGGACGGGATTAAAACTGAAGAGATGTTCAGTGACGCGTGGGCGGTGTGGCGGCAGGATCGCGACTACGGTGCGCTCGGGCAGGCGCGCGGCGGTGGGGTGCTCGTGGCCGTGCGCCGCGAGCTGGCTGCGCGCGCTCGGCCCGAGTGGCATTCTTCGGCGGAGGACCTATGGGTCTCCATTCATTTTAAAGCGACGACGGACTCCACACTTCCGCTCGATGTACATATAGGTTGCCTGTATCTTATTGAGCAAAATGGTGGACTTTCAATGTCAGCTCAGTTGTCGAATTTCTGTGACAAGGTTCTATCGATTGCGTCGGTCAATTTGAATGATCGGTTTGTTATTATGGGAGACTTCAATCAGAGTGAATTAAAATGGTCTACTACTGCAGATCACTTGCATTTATTGCCAATAGCTAAACTTACTAACGAAAATCATATTGAAATTTTAGACTTAATGAATATAATTAATTTAAATCAATTTAATCATGTGCCTAATATGTACGACGGTAGCATTCTGGACTTGGTATTGTGTAATGATGAGGTGTCGCTTTTTCATAGCCAGAAGATATTACTGAAAAAAGACATATACCACCCCGCGGTTGTTTGTCGTTCGCACTTTATTAATCATAAACCTCTCGCCCCCACACCCCGACTTAAGTTTTTCTATGAAAAAGGTGATTACATGGCTATTTGTAATGAGCTTGACAAGCAGGATTGGGTTTCTTTATTAGGCTGTACCAATTGTGATGAATCTGTTAATTTATTCAACAACATATTATCTAATTTGAGGGATAAGTATGCGCCATGCAAAATAGTACGGCCATCTCGTTACCCTGTCTGGTTTTCACCAGCTCTAATAAAGATATTGAAGGAGAAGGATACATTTCATCGTAAATTTAAAATCTATAGCAATCTTTCAGATCAAAACTCTTTTAGGATCTTGAGGATGCGGGCTAAAGTCGTGGAGCGTGAGTGTTATAGTAGATACATTGAGAAAATTGAAATTTCTGTTAGGGAGAATCCAAAGTCTTTTTGTACATTTATTAAATCCAATAAGCAGCATAATGCATACCCTACGTCAATGACTTACAATGGCGCCACTGTTGATTCAGGGACTGACATATGTAACGCGTTTGCGGATTTCTTCAATTCCAACTACTTACCACCGTCCCTTCAACCACCTTCGTGTTCCTCGCATCTCACAGGCTCGTTGGATACCGTGGCTGACGTGAGTACGGTTGCTGTAGTTCCCTCAGTTGTACTGAAGCTTTTACAATCACTTGATTGCAATAAATCTGCTGGGCCAGATGGACTGCACCCAACTCTCATTCAAAATTGTGCTAAAAGCCTGTCTCTTCCTATTACAATACTTTTTAATACATCTATTTCTGAAGGTACAGTGCCTATTATATGGAAAACAGCTTCAGTTACTCCAATACATAAAAAGGGACCGAAACAGGATATTTCTAATTACAGGCCCATCTCAAAGCTCTGTATCGTGGCCAAAGTCTTTGAGAAAATAATTCATGAGCAATTATACGCCGCTCTTAAGCACTATTTTTCACTGCAGCAACATGGGTTTATGAAGGGCAGATCGACTTGTACCAACTTAGTCTCTTTTATCGATGTGGTGACTGCTGGTATGGAGGGCGGGGGACAAGTTGATGCTATATACACCGACTACTGCAAGGCATTTGACCGGATCGACCATACTATACTGCTCGATAAGTTATACTTAGCAGGTATAAGAGGTGACCTGCTCAGGTGGTTCACGTCTTATGTTACGAACCGGTGCCAGGCTGTGGTGCTGAATGGATATTCGTCTGCTTTGTATCCTATCCATTCAGGCGCTCCGCAGGGGTCAACTTTAGGTCCTCTCCTATTTAACATATTTATCAACGATATCGGTCAATGCTTTCAGCACTCCACTGCCAATCTTTTCGCTGACGACATGAAAATCTTCAAAATCATAAATAATGAAGATGATCTCATGCTTCTACAATCTGATCTTGACAACCTCCACAGTTATTGTGTTCGTAACAAGCTTGACCTTAACATTAGCAAATGCTGCTGCATCACTTTCAGTAGATCCACCAGGACCCTGAAAAATAACTACTCGATAAACGGGCTAGTACTTAACAGAGTTCATTTGGTCGTTGATCTTGGTGTCACCTTGGATTCGAAACTACTATTCGATAAACACATAGAGATCATAGTAGCTAAATCTTTGAGAACACTCGGGTGCTTGATAAGAGTATCAAAAGAATTTAAGATAATTAAAACCCTAAAGATTCTCATCTGTTCGTTGGTCCGTAGCCAACTGGAGTACTGCTCTCAAGTCTGGAACCCGAGATATAATGAATACATCACACTGTGATGTATTTGCGTTGCGGTTTTTCGAGTAGTGTGATGATCACACTACTCGAAAAACCGCAACGCAAATTCCTTCGGTTTATTAACTACAAAGCGAGAATCTCAAACGCAAACTTTGATTACAAAGCTACCTGCAAACATCACCACTTATTACCCCTACATATGAGAAGAGAGGCTGCTGACCTAACATTCATGCACAATATCCTCTCTAGTAAGGTAGATTGTTCCTCTTTACTGTCTGAATTTAAACTTGTCACTCCGTTTTGCTCGTGTCCCAGGAGAAACCACTTAGGGCGCGTTTATATGACACGGGATGTTACAGCGTGTCGGCCGCGCGGCATAAGTACGGTGAACCGTAACCCGATTCAATTCCAGTTGATCTTGGTCTTTCTTAAAATTCACACGTGTTCGTTATGAGCTATTTGACTAAGAAGAATAAAATTATGATTGCATATTACTTGTACCGACAAAGCAAAAAGAAAGAAAAAAAGAAATGTAGAAAATTTTGGATTCATCCTATTTTAGCACGGCGAGAAGAGTTTGGTGAATTTCATACGCTATACAACCAATTGCGAGAAGATGAAAAAGAATTCGCAGATTATTTCCGAATGGATGTTAAAACATTTGATAAACTACTCAACTTCATACATGATAAATTGAAGCACCAAAACACTAACATGCGGGACAGTATTACCCCCACAGAAAGATAAGCAGTGACATTGCGGTAAGTAAATAAATAGTAACAATTATTTGGTCAAGTGGTATTTATTAATCATTATATATATATATATATATATATATATATATATATAAATTTGTAAGGCAGACTATATATTTGTAAAATCTAAATCGTCGATACTTGAATTGGATGGATTGCTCTCGACCTATGGTAGATTCGGACTCTTCAGAATAAGATGATTGTTGTGTTGCCGGAGGTCCAGATCCAGCAGCAGTAGTGTAACCATACTGATAGGTGCTTTCGTATGATACATTTTCGCCTTCTCGACGATACATAGTCTCGGGTGGTGGAGTAAAGTAAGGCCTTTTCGAACCAGCATTCTGTAGCTGTTGGTTTTTAGCTTTTATATTTCTCACAATAGACATCACCTGGTACTGAAACTCAACAGTATCTTCGTCATTGAATCGTTCAACAGTTGGTAAAATTCCTTTAAAAAACGACATCATACGACTCTCTTCTTCTTTTTCAACAGAGTCCATAAACTTCATGAATTTTGAATCCACGTCACTCAATTCTTTATTTTTCGTATTTGGTTTACTTTTTTCTAGCTCAGAATTCTTACCATTTGAATCAGTTTCACGGGGTTTATATATTTTATTTAAAAACAACATATTATCATAGTATGGGTACTTAAGAACTTTTTTTGTTGCAGATCCAGATTTGTTTTCCCTCATCTTCTTTTCGCATTTCATCCACCCATCTCGCATATTTTTCCATTTCTGAATGACTTTTTTACCTGGAATTTAAAAATAATATTCACATAAAAAATATAGTAATTTTTAATTCGCCTGATTCCTCTTAATGTTTAATTATCAGGACACATGTTACTTAATAATAATACTATTTGTACAATTAATTGCTTGTAATAAGTTCCTTAATATCATTTTATATATTTACAGGTACTTGGCAACAAGTCATACGTTTGCCGATTTAAGATACGCATTTAGAATTGGAAAAACAACATTATCGTTTATCATTAAAGAAGTGTGTAACTGTATATGGTCAGAACTAGTAAACATATATATGAAAATACCATCAGAATTTGAGTGGCTGAATATTGCTGAAGACTTTGCTGATATTGCAAATTTTCCCCACTGCCTAGGTGCTGTGGATGGGAAGCATATCAGAATAATTAAACCTACAAAATCTGGATCAATGTTCTTAAATTACAAACACTTTGTTTCTATTGTATTAATGGCAGTCGTTGACACCAATTATAATTTTATATTTGTAGATATTGGTGCATATGGCAAGGACTGCGATTCAAATGTTTTTAAAGAAACTGTATTTTGGAAGAGACTGCTGAACAATACACTTAACTTACCACAGCCTGCTCTGATTCCAGAGACTAATTTTCAATTACCGTACGTATTTGTCGCGGATGAAGCATTCGCTTTGCACAAAAATGTACTGAGACCATTTAGTGGTCGAGAACTCAATGAAACAATGTCAATATTTAATTATCGTCTTACTAGAGCAAGACGTTATGTGGAATGCGCTTTCGGCATAATGGCCAATAAATGGAGGATCCTCCATCGGCCATCAAATGTATCTTTGGAGCTCACAGTCGACATGGTAAAAACCTGTTGTCTATTACAAAACTTCATACATAAAGAACAGGGCATAGGTAATTTAATTGTCGATTCAGGCTTTGAACTACAGACACTGTCACGATCAGATCCTTTAATAGCAGACAATGTTCGTCAAAACTTTGCTGAATATTTTGTTTCCCCTCAGGGCAGTGTACCATGGCAAAACAAATATATATAGATACTCAAAATTATCAAATCGCTCGTTTATTGCAAGAGTATCACAGTTAAAAAACAATTTTAAACTTAACTCAAATAATATTTTTTTGCGATTTATGATAATGAAGAATGTTCACAATTTTTTTAGCTCTCCTTAAACTCGGTCGAAAATAAAAAAATATGGGTGAAAAAACTGAGGATACGTCGCGTATTTGCCGAGATATTTAATTTCAAAATAAATGCGCTATTATTTTTATTTTTGTTTTTGTATAGATACAGGCCCTACTGGGACAATAGTTTTAAGCGAATTTGTACACCTAGTAACATTCTTCATTGCGATAAATATTGTTAAATTAATAAATTTGTGTTCAATAGTTTAATTACCAAATAAAAGATGGAAAACTTACCGTATGTGTTTTTTTCCCCAATTGGAAGGTCATTGAAATCTTCTTTTATAATTGAACATAGGTCATGCCAGGCTTTTAGTGTTTGACGTTTATCCTTATAGGATTCGCTCGTTTTATCCCAAAGGATATTTCTTTCTTCCACTAAAGAAATCAATGTCTCAGGATTGATACTCAGTTCATCCATCTTCGAAATCACGATGTCCGCGTGTCACGACCTCTCGCGCAAGTGACTGACGGACCAATGAAAGGAGAATGCGGGGACGCCGGCGCGGGGCGTACATCGAGAACATTCGAGTGATTCGAGCGAGACGGCCGCGCGGCCGTCGTATGATCGAGGAGCGAACGCCGCGCGGCCGCCGCGCTGTTAGTTACTCAAAATTAATTTCAACTTTACGTCCTAGTTAATAAAACATAAATTTGCTATAACTGAACAGTTAGTACGCGGTCACCGCGCGGTCGCCGCGCGGCGGCCGCAAGAATTTTTTCGCGTCGTCTAACTGCAGCCTTATACTTCTCTGTTCCCTGCTGTCGCACCAATTACAGACAGAATTCGTACATTCCACGCACAACTCATTATTTCAATAAGAATTATATAAAACTTGTCGACATATTCAACATGAGGCAAAATTATTTTTATTCAATCATTAATAAAAAAAAATCCAAAAAAGTAACTCATATGGCTTTGATTGATTGTTTTAGATATTTTTTATAATTTTAATTAAGTATAAAGTGTATTGTTTTAACTTGGTATGTAGGTATTCTAAATTTGTTTATGTACAAATAACTGTGTTTTTAGAAGTGATGAACAGTAAGGCCAGGTGTTGAGGGTCTCCTCTACATAGTTCTATATAATTTGGCTGTTTGTTCGTCCAATTAAATAAAAATAAATATATACAAACTCCGTCAATATCTCCTAGCGACTGTTCCATAGTGCGCTGAAAAATGAAAGGAGCGTTACATAATCCAAAAACGAGCCTATTATAACGAAATAACCCTTTGTGGGGTGTTTATATATGTCCATTTCTTAGATTCGTCTAGCTCAAGTTGTGCATAGGCCAGTGATAAATCTAATTTTGAAAATTCTACCCCACCATGAAGCTTTGCAAATAACTCTTCAATACGAGGCAACGTATAATTGTCTAAGGCTGGGTTGCACCATCTTACTTTAACATTAACAAACATCGAAACTTCAGTTAAAGTAACGGTTAGGCCAAAAATGAGTTGCACCATTTGACAAATAGTTAAATGACGTCATAACTTTAACCATAACGGTAACCGCTCACTTTTCGCTGGTTAGTGCTATAGTTTGTGTTAAATGATCCGTCAGTTGTCAAACGCGTTGAATATAACCTCTAAACATCATGTCCCTACTCCAAGAAATACTCGCGGAAACCAGTTCTGAAGACGAAATCGATGATCTTGTCATTGTAAATAGAAAAAGAAAAGTGTACTTACCTAGACCCGATCGTTTTTCTACATGGGACAACGAATGTTTCTTGGCGAGATTTCGAGTCTCTAAAAACGTAGCTAGGTGGCTGAGTTTACGATTACACCGCTGGTTAGAGCATCCTACGATGAAGTAAGTTTCCTTTTCTAGCATAGTATTTAATTTTTACTTAATTATGTAGTGACTGTCTATTTTAGTTCCTTGTAGGTACTACCTATGGGTGTTTGTTATCATATTTTTGAAATGCTCTCAATTACCTACGTTTATTAATTACTTTATGGTACCTTTATTTTTCAGAAATAAAGCAGTAACTCCAGTACAACAAGTACTCATCGCTTTAGAATACTATGCCTGTGGTTCATTCCAAAGATGCGTTGGCGATACAGCTGGTGTTCATAAGTCTACAGTATCACGCATAATATATAGGGTGAGCCGGGCAATTGCAAGCATGCGAGCAGAGTGGATATCCATGCCACAGACCGCGGAGGAGATGGAGAGGACAGCGACAGAATTCTATGATTTAAGTGCTTTCCCGAAAGTAATTGGAGCAATTGATTGCACTCATATACCGATAAAGTCTCCAGGTATATTATTAACACATTAACAACCTAGTCCATGAGGCATATATGTTAAGGAATCAATTAGAAGAGATGACACATAAGTAATTACTTTATTTGCAGGTGGCCCAGATGCAGAAAATTACAGAAATAGAAAATTGACTTTTTCTATGAATGTTCAAGTTATTTGCGATGCAAAAATGTACATTACTAATATTGTTGCACGTTGGCCTGGCAGCAGCCATGACAGCCATATATTTAACTCCAGTGCCATCAAGGTAAAAACATTTATTTATTAATACATACTTACCATACATTACCTACCAGAGTCAAAATTTTAAAATGCTTTGTCTTCAATTTTAGGGCAGACTGGAAGATGGCGAATTTAATGGATACTGGTTGGTTGGTGACAAAGGCTATGCAGTTAAGCCATATTTGCTAACACCTTTGCGTGATCCAGTTACTGACGGAGAGAAGCTTTACAACGAGAGCCAAATCCGAACAAGAAATGTAGTAGAAAGGGTGTTTGGATGTTGGAAAAGAAGATTTCCTGCCCTGTCTATGAAAATAAGAACCTATCTAGAAAGAGTTCAGCCCATCATAGTGGCTACTGCTGTACTGCACAATATTTGCAAAAAATATCAGGATCCTATGCCACCATTATTGGCGCCAAATATGGATCAGGACAATGAACCAACTAATGAGGAAGATAATATCGTTTATACAGTGGCAAGGAATGACGATCGTAACAGGTCTCAATTAATCAACACTTATTTCAATAGGCTTCGTCATTAAGTAAACAATAAAAAATTTGAATATAAAGTAATTATTTTTATTTAATTTTAAAAATCACATTTATTCATCAGATTTTTGTAACATTCTTATCTCTAGTTGTAATTTTTCTATTTCTAATTTGTGCCGCTCCTCATTGTGGCGCAGCGTTTGCTCATGGAGCTCCTGGGTGTGCCTGATGGACTCTCTAATTCTTTGGAGCTCCAGCTCCTGTAGGTTATCCATCACGGATAACTTTTTTTCCCGCAGCAATTGCCGGACAACGTTTGTGTTTAAATCATCTGCAGTTCTTCGTTTTTTAGCTCGACCTGTCAATAAGAAGAGCACTTATATAAATACATTCCTCTACATATTTTAGCCTATTTGTGATTATCATACACTAGCTGCGCCCCGCGGTTTCACCCGCGTGGTGATGGATGATGATGATGATGATGAAAAGTATCCTATGTGTTAATCCAGCGCCTCATCTACCCCCATACCAAATTTCATCAACATTAGCCCCCCCGTTTGTGCGTGAAAGAGTAACAAACATCCATACATCCATACATACAAACTTTCACGTTTATAATATTAATAGGATAGGACTAGCTGCGCCCCGCGGTTTCACCCGCGTGGTGATGGATGATGATGATGATGATGATGAAAAGTATCCTATGTGTTAATCCAGCGCCTCATCTACCCCCATACCAAATTTCATCAACATTAGCCCCCCCGTTTGTGCGTGAAAGAGTAACAAACATCCATACATCCATACATACAAACTTTCACGTTTATAATATTAATAGGATAGGACTAGCTGCGCCCCGCGGTTTCACCCGCGTGGTGATGGATGATGATGATGATGATGATGAAAAGTATCCTATGTGTTAATCCAGCGCCTCATCTACCCCCATACCAAATTTCATCAACATTAGCCCCCCCGTTTGTGCGTGAAAGAGTAACAAACATCCATACATCCATACATACAAACTTTCACGTTTATAATATTAATAGGATAGGACTAGCTGCGCCCCGCGGTTTCACCCGCGTGGTGATGGATGATGATGATGATGATGATGAAAAGTATCCTATGTGTTAATCCAGCGCCTCATCTACCCCCATACCAAATTTCATCAACATTAGCCCCCCCGTTTGTGCGTGAAAGAGTAACAAACATCCATACATCCATACATACAAACTTTCACGTTTATAATATTAATAGGATAATAATAGGAAGGATTACTTTTTAGTGGTGATGACATTGGTCTCTTGAGAGAGCTGTAGGGTGTGCTCGGATCGAAGTCCCACTTCTCATTAGTGGTAGCCTCGTTTGTTTTTTCATTATCAGGAATCTGTAAAATAAGTACACCCCATGGGTATAATTTACAATGATTTATGTAGGTACCTAATTAAAGATCTATGTATATTTACATGTAAATTATGGCTAATAAATGAAATGAAAAGTAACAATATTGATTACTGGCTTCAAAACAATAATATGTCAACATGCCTGCCCTATTATGGTGATAGGTAGGTTGATTGACATGTCAGGTGCTTTTATTTTAAAATGTAAATAATACCTTGTTTAGAAGATGAGCATCCTCAGTCATATAGTCCTCGACTACTTCCATAGTAATGATCTCCGGACGAGGCTGTAAATAGAATATTGAATAGATCTTATTATTTTCCTAGAACTACAATACATAAAGTCACGCATGTATTCCCTGGTGGGACAGGCAGAGCGTTAACGGAGTATTAACAATGCATAACAAAATAATAGTGAATAATACCTTCTTTGGCAGAAGAGACTCTTGAGTTGTGTTGTCCTCAACCACTTCATTGATTTTTTCCATCTTTTTTGCAGGCTGTTAATAGAATTTTATCATAAGTGCAATTTATTTTAGAATGACACAAAAGTAAATAGGTAAATGTGGAATATACTAGCACTTACAAAGACAGTAGGCTTTTGATATATGACATCATCATCATAAATTGCCATATTTCCATCAATTGATGATGGTATAATTTCCCTCAGCCAGTCTGTAGCATCACTACTGGAACCAGATGGCGGTGCAGGTGGTGGCCCTCCTCCAGTGCGACGCATTTCTTGGCGCTCTTTACTAGCTCCCTGTAAACATAAAAAAAATGGTTTGTGTATTTACTTAAAGGAAATACATAAAGCTTTAGGTAAAATATTATTTACCTTCTTTGCTGTTCTCTTCAAATTTTCAAATTTATATTTTAGTTGTTTTACTGTACGTGGAGTGTCTGTAAGAGCATTAAACTCGCATTCGATTTTACTCCACGCACTTTCCTTTTGTTTTGAACTAACGCCGTCTGTCTTTTTGCAAAATAAAATACTTTTATATTTTGTTAAAAGTGTTTGCAATCTGTCCAATTCTATTTTGGTAAAGTTTACACTTCTTTCCCTGAAACAATAAAAAATTAATTTATACAAAGGCGTAACAAGGATATGTAAATTGTTCAACCAAAAAATAACACGCTTTACAGATAAAGCAATAAAAAGGTATGTACTTACTTTGTTTGAATGTTTGCAAGCAAATTGTTATCCATCTTTTTATTATCTCCCACAGCGCACCAGAACCCGAACGATTAATAAATTAGAAATATTTCTAAGCTTCCTTGAAAAAAATATTTATAATTAACAGACACCGAGCTGACATCAATGAAATGAAGTGACACTGATGACAGCGCTAGAAACGAGTTTTGACGTTCATGTTTAGTATTGCCTTATTTAAAAATGTTACCCGCTTCGAACTTGGGCTAAATCACGCCTCATTTGACTTGCAACACTTTTAACTTTAACAAAGCTAATGAATTCGCTGGTGCAACTCATTTTGCTACAACTGTTAAAGTCAGCGTTACTGTTAGTGTTAAATTTGACACAAACCTTTACTATAACTGCTAATATGGTGCAACCCAGCCAGGCTGGGTTGCACCATCTTACTTTAACATTAACAAACATCGAAACTTCAGTTAAAGTAACGGTTAGGCCAAAAATGAGTTGCACCATTTGACAAATAGTTAAATGACGTCATAACTTTAACCATAACGGTAACCGCTCACTTTTCGCTGGTTAGTGCTATAGTTTGTGTTAAATGATCCGTCAGTTGTCAAACGCGTTGAATATAACCTCTAAACATCATGTCCCTACTCCAAGAAATACTCGCGGAAACCAGTTCTGAAGACGAAATCGATGATCTTGTCATTGTAAATAGAAAAAGAAAAGTGTACTTACCTAGACCCGATCGTTTTTCTACATGGGACAACGAATGTTTCTTGGCGAGATTTCGAGTCTCTAAAAACGTAGCTAGGTGGCTGAGTTTACGATTACACCGCTGGTTAGAGCATCCTACGATGAAGTAAGTTTCCTTTTCTAGCATAGTATTTAATTTTTACTTAATTATGTAGTGACTGTCTATTTTAGTTCCTTGTAGGTACTACCTATGGGTGTTTGTTATCATATTTTTGAAATGCTCTCAATTACCTACGTTTATTAATTACTTTATGGTACCTTTATTTTTCAGAAATAAAGCAGTAACTCCAGTACAACAAGTACTCATCGCTTTAGAATACTATGCCTGTGGTTCATTCCAAAGATGCGTTGGCGATACAGCTGGTGTTCATAAGTCTACAGTATCACGCATAATATATAGGGTGAGCCGGGCAATTGCAAGCATGCGAGCAGAGTGGATATCCATGCCACAGACCGCGGAGGAGATGGAGAGGACAGCGACAGAATTCTATGATTTAAGTGCTTTCCCGAAAGTAATTGGAGCAATTGATTGCACTCATATACCGATAAAGTCTCCAGGTATATTATTAACACATTAACAACCTAGTCCATGAGGCATATATGTTAAGGAATCAATTAGAAGAGATGACACATAAGTAATTACTTTATTTGCAGGTGGCCCAGATGCAGAAAATTACAGAAATAGAAAATTGACTTTTTCTATGAATGTTCAAGTTATTTGCGATGCAAAAATGTACATTACTAATATTGTTGCACGTTGGCCTGGCAGCAGCCATGACAGCCATATATTTAACTCCAGTGCCATCAAGGTAAAAACATTTATTTATTAATACATACTTACCATACATTACCTACCAGAGTCAAAATTTTAAAATGCTTTGTCTTCAATTTTAGGGCAGACTGGAAGATGGCGAATTTAATGGATACTGGTTGGTTGGTGACAAAGGCTATGCAGTTAAGCCATATTTGCTAACACCTTTGCGTGATCCAGTTACTGACGGAGAGAAGCTTTACAACGAGAGCCAAATCCGAACAAGAAATGTAGTAGAAAGGGTGTTTGGATGTTGGAAAAGAAGATTTCCTGCCCTGTCTATGAAAATAAGAACCTATCTAGAAAGAGTTCAGCCCATCATAGTGGCTACTGCTGTACTGCACAATATTTGCAAAAAATATCAGGATCCTATGCCACCATTATTGGCGCCAAATATGGATCAGGACAATGAACCAACTAATGAGGAAGATAATATCGTTTATACAGTGGCAAGGAATGACGATCGTAACAGGTCTCAATTAATCAACACTTATTTCAATAGGCTTCGTCATTAAGTAAACAATAAAAAATTTGAATATAAAGTAATTATTTTTATTTAATTTTAAAAATCACATTTATTCATCAGATTTTTGTAACATTCTTATCTCTAGTTGTAATTTTTCTATTTCTAATTTGTGCCGCTCCTCATTGTGGCGCAGCGTTTGCTCATGGAGCTCCTGGGTGTGCCTGATGGACTCTCTAATTCTTTGGAGCTCCAGCTCCTGTAGGTTATCCATCACGGATAACTTTTTTTCCCGCAGCAATTGCCGGACAACGTTTGTGTTTAAATCATCTGCAGTTCTTCGTTTTTTAGCTCGACCTGTCAATAAGAAGAGCACTTATATAAATACATTCCTCTACATATTTTAGCCTATTTGTGATTATCATACACTAGCTGCGCCCCGCGGTTTCACCCGCGTGGTGATGGATGATGATGATGATGATGAAAAGTATCCTATGTGTTAATCCAGCGCCTCATCTACCCCCATACCAAATTTCATCAACATTAGCCCCCCCGTTTGTGCGTGAAAGAGTAACAAACATCCATACATCCATACATACAAACTTTCACGTTTATAATATTAATAGGATAGGACTAGCTGCGCCCCGCGGTTTCACCCGCGTGGTGATGGATGATGATGATGATGATGATGAAAAGTATCCTATGTGTTAATCCAGCGCCTCATCTACCCCCATACCAAATTTCATCAACATTAGCCCCCCCGTTTGTGCGTGAAAGAGTAACAAACATCCATACATCCATACATACAAACTTTCACGTTTATAATATTAATAGGATAGGATAATAATAGGAAGGATTACTTTTTAGTGGTGATGACATTGGTCTCTTGAGAGAGCTGTAGGGTGTGCTCGGATCGAAGTCCCACTTCTCATTAGTGGTAGCCTCGTTTGTTTTTTCATTATCAGGAATCTGTAAAATAAGTACACCCCATGGGTATAATTTACAATGATTTATGTAGGTACCTAATTAAAGATCTATGTATATTTACATGTAAATTATGGCTAATAAATGAAATGAAAAGTAACAATATTGATTACTGGCTTCAAAACAATAATATGTCAACATGCCTGCCCTATTATGGTGATAGGTAGGTTGATTGACATGTCAGGTGCTTTTATTTTAAAATGTAAATAATACCTTGTTTAGAAGATGAGCATCCTCAGTCATATAGTCCTCGACTACTTCCATAGTAATGATCTCCGGACGAGGCTGTAAATAGAATATTGAATAGATCTTATTATTTTCCTAGAACTACAATACATAAAGTCACGCATGTATTCCCTGGTGGGACAGGCAGAGCGTTAACGGAGTATTAACAATGCATAACAAAATAATAGTGAATAATACCTTCTTTGGCAGAAGAGACTCTTGAGTTGTGTTGTCCTCAACCACTTCATTGATTTTTTCCATCTTTTTTGCAGGCTGTTAATAGAATTTTATCATAAGTGCAATTTATTTTAGAATGACACAAAAGTAAATAGGTAAATGTGGAATATACTAGCACTTACAAAGACAGTAGGCTTTTGATATATGACATCATCATCATAAATTGCCATATTTCCATCAATTGATGATGGTATAATTTCCCTCAGCCAGTCTGTAGCATCACTACTGGAACCAGATGGCGGTGCAGGTGGTGGCCCTCCTCCAGTGCGACGCATTTCTTGGCGCTCTTTACTAGCTCCCTGTAAACATAAAAAAAATGGTTTGTGTATTTACTTAAAGGAAATACATAAAGCTTTAGGTAAAATATTATTTACCTTCTTTGCTGTTCTCTTCAAATTTTCAAATTTATATTTTAGTTGTTTTACTGTACGTGGAGTGTCTGTAAGAGCATTAAACTCGCATTCGATTTTACTCCACGCACTTTCCTTTTGTTTTGAACTAACGCCGTCTGTCTTTTTGCAAAATAAAATACTTTTATATTTTGTTAAAAGTGTTTGCAATCTGTCCAATTCTATTTTGGTAAAGTTTACACTTCTTTCCCTGAAACAATAAAAAATTAATTTATACAAAGGCGTAACAAGGATATGTAAATTGTTCAACCAAAAAATAACACGCTTTACAGATAAAGCAATAAAAAGGTATGTACTTACTTTGTTTGAATGTTTGCAAGCAAATTGTTATCCATCTTTTTATTATCTCCCACAGCGCACCAGAACCCGAACGATTAATAAATTAGAAATATTTCTAAGCTTCCTTGAAAAAAATATTTATAATTAACAGACACCGAGCTGACATCAATGAAATGAAGTGACACTGATGACAGCGCTAGAAACGAGTTTTGACGTTCATGTTTAGTATTGCCTTATTTAAAAATGTTACCCGCTTCGAACTTGGGCTAAATCACGCCTCATTTGACTTGCAACACTTTTAACTTTAACAAAGCTAATGAATTCGCTGGTGCAACTCATTTTGCTACAACTGTTAAAGTCAGCGTTACTGTTAGTGTTAAATTTGACACAAACCTTTACTATAACTGCTAATATGGTGCAACCCAGCCTAAGTATAAAACTCGGTTAAGTGTGACAGAAAAGTCGCCACAAATTCGAACGTTTCCATCTGGTCGTAATATTGGAACTATGGGTGTAGCCACGTCGGAATGATCAACCTTCTCTAAAATACCTAAATCTACCATTCTGGTTAACTCCTGTTCAACTAAAGGTTTCAAAGCCAATGGAACGGGCCGTGGCTTAAAAAAAATAATTTGCGCGCCGGGCTTTATTTTAAGGCTTACTTTATGTTTATTGAAGGTACCTAGTTCGTCACTAAATAGTTTAGAATATTTTTTCATCAACCTCTCGCCTTCGTCGTTTGCAGCGCTCATATGGTTGCAGTTTACGCGACACACATGTAAATCAAACAGTTTCATAAAATCGCGCCCTAATAAAGGCGAGCGCCTGACGTTGGTTGAAATAACATAAAATTTAAGCGTAGTAGTGCATCCCTCGTAAGTACTGGTACTGGCAATGACAAACAACCTTCAGGCGATATTTGGACCCCTGTATAAAAGTTAAACACTTCGTTACACGGTTGCAACACGTACCCATTAACCTCAAAATACTGCTTAAAACTGTTGTAGGCAAAACCGAAACAGCACTACCACAATCTACTTCGCACACCATTTGTTTGTTTCCTAACAAAACACGCCACAGTATCGGCCCCACCTTACTGGCTCCCTCGATATTAAATAAATTATAAATACCTTCTAAGTCGTCGTCATCCGCACCCAAATAATTGCTAGAATGTAATTTAGCTTTACACATTCTTTTCAAATGGCCTTTTTTGTTACACTTTTGACACGTATAATTAACAAACCGACACTTTTCCTTTGTATGATTTTTGTAACCACACACTTCACAACATTTAAACCCGCGCGCCGCATTGGTCCCAGCGGCTCGGATCGCGAACACAGCCTACGCCGGCATCGTCTCCGGTGCGCCAGCGCCAACCGTGGCAGCCGCGGCGTTGCCAGCTCGTGCAGATTGCATCGCCGTCCTAGCACAGTGTATGCTTTGAGCCAACTTATCGTATCGATATTTTCAGCAAATAATTTCTCCATTTCTTTGGCGTTTTCTAGCCCTAACACAAAACGATCTCTTAGAGCCGTCTCCAACTCTGTTTTGAACCCACAATATTGGGCTGAATTTCGCACCCGTGCTGCCCATTCGGCTAATTCCTCTCCCGGCCGCTGCTCCGCTTTATAAAAATTGAACCTCTCTGCAAATGTACTTTTCTTTGGGAGGAAATGATTCGATAATTTTCCGACTAACGTTTCAAATTGCACTGTGTCCAACTTATCTGGGAACACCAGGTCCATCGCTATGCGGTAGGTATCTTCCGCCAAACTCGTCAGCAATAGAGCTCTTCGCTTCAGTCCAGCCTTATCGGTGTTGTTATTGATATCGTTCGCCGTACAGTACTGGATAAAACGACTACAAAAAATCCCCCAATCTTGCGAGCGGTGGTCGAATGCGAGGTTACCGCCAAACATCATTGAACTGGTCATTTCTTTTGGTATTCTATATTGTTGCGACAAATGTCAACAACACAACACTAAAACGCCGTTCCACACGCGTGAATTTATTACTCGTCGCCAAAATATCCTGTATTTTGGAAATTTATTGAATAAAACAATGGAGTACAATAAACGTTCTGTAATGGCTGACAACCAACTGGCTTGAGGGTGTATTCACATCAATTAGTTAACTGCATAACTACCCACATATATCACAAGTTGGTAATACTATGCTCCAGCAAGTCCATAGTACTAAACTACTAGGCCTTCACATTGACGGAGCGCTGACGTGGGAGACACACATTGACGAGCTGTGCGGTAAGCTGAGCCGGTCGTGTTTTGCGCTCCGACGGCTCGCGTCCACCGCCACCCGCAGCGTAGTGCGCTCTTGCTACTTCGCAACCGTCCACAGTACCATCACATACGGCCTAGAACTGTGGGGCCGTGCCGCGGACATAAACATAACGACACGAACCTCAGTGACGACGGAGGTGTTTCTGGGTTATCGTTAATGTAAAAATATTTTTAATGAACATTATCAAGTAAAAGTTGTACAGTGTATAAACAACATCTGTGATGACCTGTGTGTTGTGTTAGTTGTTGAAAATAAGAAGAATTATAACTGTTTCTTTACATTTATTAATTTGGCTACATACATTGATATTTAAATACCTACCCTCGAGTGTTTTTAAATAGTGAGACAATATAAAACACTTACATTTATAAAATCAGCTGATCAGCTGGTGCATCATTTGTGTACACAATATATGTCATCTGACATTCAGTACCTGCATATATTTGGATCTTTGAAAGTCTGAGAAACATAGGTATACTTTTTGTAATGGCTAAATGCGGAGCGTGCGGTCGCTTTGCTGCGACAGATGTTCCTAAATGCAATAAATGTAGCTGCTTTTATCACAGAGGATGTGCAAAAATCCCTAAGGACGTAACTGTGAATCCGTCTTGGTTGTGTCCTGGTTGCAAAGCCGGAGGTCCACGCAAGGACAACACCGACCAATCTGCGAGCGGGGTGACAGACCGCACGTCCTCTTTCGAGAGCCTGCCTACTTCATCGCCTTCTAGAGATAAATCAGATGAGATTTTTCAGCTGGTGCAAGACATGGCTAGAGAAATGAAGTCTTTCAGGAAGGATTTCAACGCGTTGAGAGACGAAATGTCCACGTTTAAATCAACCATGGTAGTTTTTGGAGGACGCATGGATTCCATGGAGGAGCAGTTCGCCGGTCTTGTGGACCAGGTGTCTGAACTCCGTGACAGGCCGGACCCTGACATGATGTTGGCAACTATCGAGCAGCTCAAGGCAGAGCTGAACGATCGGGATCAAGAAGCTCTGTTGAATGATCTGGAGATCACAGGTATACCCGAGAGCGAAGGGGAAAACGTGGGGCACCTGGTGAGCCTGATTGCGGGTAAACTCGGCGTGGAGTGCTCGGAGCGTGACGTCGTGTCCGTGGAGCGGGCGGGACTGCGGCGCGCTCACTCGAGCAGCGGCGAGCCTGTGGCGCCGCGCCCGCGTCCCATTGTCGTGAGGCTGGCGCGCCGTGCTATCAGGGACAGCTTCCTGCAGAGCGCGCGCGTGCGCCGCCGCCTTACTACGGAGGGCTTGGGGCTGCCCGACCCGCCGGCGCGCGCCTATATCAATGAGCGTCTCACTAAACTAAATAAGGTCCTTTTCTACAAGGTGCGAGAGGAAAGCCGGCGTCTGAACTTCCGATACGCCTGGACCAGAGGTGGGCGAATCTTTGTTCGTCGGGAGTCCGGGAAGGCGTCGTTCAGGGTTCGCTCCGATGCTGATATAAAAAAAATTTTTGGGTCGGATACTGTTGGGTCGAAATAGGCATAGAACTGTGGTTAAGTGGGTTGTGTTTTTTTATATTTTCAACTAGGACATGTTTTTGTACTTTATTCAATATTCTTCAGATGACAATGATATACATATATACATATTATTTAACTAATTACTATAGCAGTTGGCAAAGGCTTCAGTTAGGTACTAAAAATATAATATTTTATAATGCTTTTTGAACCGCTTAAAGTTGGTCTTTTCAACGCTGGGTCTCTGGGAACTCGTCACGAGGAGTTTATTGTGGCTGTGGAAAAGATGGGCGTACATTTGCTAGCCATTAATGAAACTTGGATCCGTCCTGGCCAGGATGATTTAGCCCCAACCGTACCCGGTTATTGCCTGAGGCACACACCGCGACCTACCTCCATGCGAGATGGGAGGGGGGGTGGAATTGGCTTTTATATAAAACGAGGTATTAATGCACGAACGTGCCCACATCCTCCTACAATGCCTGTGGAGCAGATGTGGCTAAGACTAAAAATAAACTCACTAAAAGTCATAATTGGGACAGCATACAGACCTCAGTGGGTTGACCCTAACATTTTCTTTGACGGGCTGACAGAATCTGTGTCTAGTTTTAAAAATTACGATTTTATTGTGTTGCTGGGTGACTTGAACATTAACTTTCTCTGCCCATCAGATAACAAAAGTAAACTATTGCAAACTTTTTTACAATGCTTTAGTCTCAATCAAGTAGTGACTGAACCTACCCATTTCACCGGCCATAGTGAAACTCTCATAGACTTAGTATGCACAGATGCAAAGGTTAGGTCAGTAAATGTAGATTACATACCTGATCTAGGACATCATGCTTTAATTTCTGTCGAGTTAAACATAAAAGCTCATAAACCAACACCATATTTTGTAACTTACAGACCTTTAAAAAATATATTACTAGAACTATTTAACTTAGATTTAAACTTAATTAATTTGAAATACATAGAAAATTTTAATGATATAAATAATATGGTCTCTTGTTTTACCAATAGCATTGTTAATATTTTTGACATTCATGCTCCTAAACAGACCATTTACATAAAATATAAATCATATCCATGGATAACTGATACAGTTCGGGAAATGATGCGTATCCGTGACACCTATCACAGACAATATTTGTATACTAAATCAGACTCACAAAAAATATGCTATAAAGATATGAAACATGTAGTAATCAATGCTGTATATCAAGAGAAGCAAGCCTATTTTAATGGTAATATAAATAAAAATATATTTAACCCTAAAAAACTATGGAAAAACCTTAAAAGTACAATAATTCCTAACAGCAAAAACACCTGTGAAATACCAACTTTTTGCAATAATCCAAATGTGATTAATGCACATTTTTTAGATGTTCCAGGTAATCAGATTGTTCCCATATCCTTGCTCACATATTTTGAATACCATCGGTTCAAAGCATCTGTTTTTCATCTACAACCAGTGGGAGAGGAAGTGATTGCAAACATTGTCAAAGGAATAACCTCTAATGCAGAAGGCGTTGATAGTATTAATTTACAAATGCTTATATTAACTTTGCCTGATACACTATCAGTAATTACAAAAATGGTCAATTTATCTATAAGTTCTAGTACATTTCCCGATTTATGGAAAATTTCCTTAATCAGACCTATCCCTAAGAAAGAAAATGTGGCATCTCTCAAGGACTTAAGACCGATAAGTATATTGCCATGTATATCTAAGATACTTGAAAGGATTGTGTGCAATCAGTTGATCAAATACCTCGAAGCAGAGAATATCCTGCCACAAGTCCAATCAGGGTTTCGTAAGAAACATAGTACTGCAACAGCACTTTTGGATGTTGTAGACAATGTACTAGCAGCTCAGGACAAAGGCATGGGCACTATTCTGGTGTTGCTTGACTCTACGCGTGCTTTTGATTCTATCAATATTCCTCCCCTGTTGGCAAAAATGACGTATTATGGTTTTGATATAGATACGGTGAAATGGTTTCACAGTTATTTGCATTTAAGATCCCAAATAGTTGAGATCACTGGTAATGATGGAAAGACCTCATCTTCTTCTTGCCAGAACAATATTCGGGGAATCCCACAAGGCTAGTGCAGACATAATAAATAAAATCACACACTGCCAATACCACATCTATGCGGATGACCTTCAGGTATATTTTCACTTCCTACCAGCCGATACAGATCAGGCTGTAATTAAAATAAACGAAGACCTTGATAATTTGGCAGAATGGGCTAATATAAATTGTATGTTATTAAATCCAACTAAGTCAAAATATATGGCTATGGGCACCAAGAAGCAGGTAAATGTCATCATGCAACAGAATCCTCAGATTGCTATACAGTGCAATCCCATTGAGAGTGTTACAGAGGCACGCAATCTGGGCTTACTTATGGATAACCATCTGCATTTTGAGCACCATCTACAAGAGGCTGTCAGGAACTGTATGTACAGACTGAGGGTCCTTTATAGGATTAGACCGTACCTTAGTGTCGAAGTTAGGACTATTGTCTGCGAGTCTCTGGTACTCTCTAAACTCAACTACGCAGATGTTGTATATGGGCCATGTCTGCTGAAGAGAAGTGAGCGTCTTATTCAACGAGTACAAAATGCTTGTGCACGTTTCTGTTATGATATCCCTCACCGGGCACATGTTACACCATTCCTAAATCATGCAAACCTTATGAAAATGACTGCTCGTCGTAAACTTCATTATGCCACATTACTTTTTGGTGTAATAAAGAGCCAACGACCTCAATATCTATGGGATAAATTCACTTGGCCAGATCTTAGTCGTAGGTATTGCACGAGATCATCAGAGTACAGGCTTGTAGTACCACATCATAGAACTATGACTTTTCGTGGAAGTTTCAGGTTTGCTGCCAGCAAATGCTGGAATGTATTGTTGCCGCCACTAAGAGCCCTGAAAACAGTAGAAACATTTAGAAGGCACTTGAAGACGCATCTATTGAGATGCCAAAAAACTGTTTAACTAAACACTTTGTAGTCTACATATCTCTGCGCTCAATTGGTGCACCCTTCGAATGCTACTTTTACTTACCATTAAATTACTAATTCTCTAGTTGTTGAAGGTTAACTTCAAAAAAGTGTAAAAATGATGTTGGTACTCACGTATTGTTTAATTCCAAATGGCAGTTCACAGAGACCCAGTCTAGGTACATAATTACTCGGTGTAGGTACACTAAATGTATAATATCTCTTGTCATAGCGATTTCTGTGTTTTATGTTGTAAGCTAATAATTTTTAGTCATGTTCAATTGTACAATTCCTGTCATAGACGTAGTAGATCAACGTGGCCAAAGCACAGTATACATAACAGTAGGTTATCTAAGGCCGCCCGCCGAGTTTTTAGCCTACTCTTGCGTTCATCCCCAGGGTTGTCACTTTTACTTTTAGTTAATATTTTCGAACAAGCAGCACTTGATCTAAATTTATGCAACAAAAAGCATATTATGATTGAATATTTTACCAATTTATACATTTAGTAAAAATAAAAAGCCTTTATTCACGTAACATTTATTAGAGAGACGAACTTCTTAGCATTCCATGGATTCACCGTGCGGGTGCCGGGTCAGAATCAGAATCAGATACAAAACTCACCTATGGTTAACCTATGGTCACTCACTTTGCATTTCTAAATTCATGGCGTGCACTTTGTAACTATCATTTTCGTCTTGTTGTAGAAAGGTTTTTACCATGTCTCGGTCTTCCCTTTTCTTTCTCGCACCCAACCCAGCTGTATTTACTTGCGCACCTGCCATAAATTGTTCGTGGAATTGAAGTCTAGATTCAAGGTCCGAAACGCTTTTGTTTTTTGGGAGAGATGCGATTAATTCGTCTTTCGACTTTCCCAAAACATTCGTTTTTGTAACTCTTAGGTGTTTGTAGAGTTCGGATGTTTTTTTTAGTTTCAGGCCAAAACTATTGTGATCCCTAAAGAGAGTAGAGGGATCAGCCGGATGTGCCAATCCAAACCATGACTTCAATATCTTTATGACATTAGCATCTTGTTTTGCGAGGAGGGTTTTACCGATGAAATTACAAATTTGATACCGAGAAAATTTTTCTCCGGTTTCTGCACGTCCGGAACGCTTTATTATTATTTGTTAATGTAAAGTAAATTCTCATTCTTATGTAAAATTTTTGTAAAAAGATTTTAGGAAAGCATGGACAGGGCATCTTAAATTCTATGTCATTCAGTTGATCGTAAGTTGACCGGCCAATTCTAATGTTGATGTGGTCCTTTTCGAACGCTTTGCGAAACACCTGCTCCATCTTTTCTACATTATCGACAAAATCATCAGGTGGGACCATGAGTAAATTTCGATCTTTGCCGTAATTCCTGTAATGGGTGTATCTGGATTCTACACTTAAATTACAAGCTCGTTGATTAACGTCGACGTAATTATTTAATAATTCGCAGTTCTTATGGTAATCAACACATTTTTTTAACAAAGCACCACAAACATAAAAAAATGCATTTTTTTCCGGTAGCTCATGTTGTATTGATATATAGTCAGAACGTAAGATTTCCGACAAAATATTTTCATTTTCTTGTGTTTGATTGCTACTGGTCATATGTTTGTCGATTACAGAGGCACTAATCAAAAATTCTGTGATATCTTCAGAACAATTACCATCTATTGGAGGCTTTGTAATATTTGTAAAATAAATCTTTCTATATGCAGATATGAATTGCCTACTGGTTGGCTCTGTAGCCATCCCGTTTTTTGACCGAATTTTTCCAAAAAAATTTTCAATAACGTCTTGATTAAGGCGTCTTGTCAATAAATATTCAAACCCTTCTTGCTTAAGATCATCAAACAACTGTAATATGGATTTGATAGTAATTTGAAAACCATCAATAAACTTGACTGTTTTCGTAACGTCCCTACCGTTTTTTGGATTACATAACTTTAATGTTTGAAAAAGTATTAACATTTTATTAAAGAATTCTATTTGATTGTCGTTTCCGGAAAACGCATTTTTGTAAGCATAGCTATGATAACGCGACGAAGAGTTAAGTGCGTCAAATAAATCATTCATATTTTTAATGAATTCAACTGTTGGTCTTGCAGATTCATCAATAATTTTAAAATCTATGTACGTTAATAAGCTAACTGCAACAGTCCTACTCAAAAGTTGAGTCGCATATCTGACTTTCATTTTTTCAAAATTGGTAGGGTTAATATGGCTGTTTGTTAACTTATAGGCCTGTTTAAATGTTTTGTTTTTATCTTGCTCATAAAATTTAAGAATATGCTCATACTTTGCAACTCCGCTATTTTGTACATGAAAATGATATGTCATCAAATTATTACGAACTAATTTAATTAAGTGAGGTGCGTCAAAAATGTAATATATTTTATGATCATTAATAGTGAAATAGGTTTTTTCCACGCATATTCCCCTTTTTTTAGCCAAATTTAATAAATCTGATCCAAGATCAGATACACACACTCTAACTTTCAACCCGACTTCAAAGAGTTTAAGTATAATTTTGTCGATCCATTTGGATATATTATCATCACTTTTACATTCTGATAACAAAGCAAATCCTATCGGTTGGGACCATTTTACGAAAATACCCCTCACTAACACAACTAAAGCGTGTTTTGCCGGTAGTGGGGATTGTACGCCGTCTACTTCATGAAAACCAATGATTTTGTCGTCCTTAATATTATAAAAGAGATTTGTTTTAAGACTCATTGCATCCACTACTAAAGTACATTGCTTCTCTTTGTCAGACATGCTGTTTACTTTTAATTTAAGAACTGCCAATAAATCCTCATTGACCTGTGTAGTTATAGGAATGTACAGCTTATTTAACGTAGTTTTACATGGCATGTAAAGAGTTTCTTGTAATAAACGGTAGGCTTGTGGGCTTACGTAATACAAACTCAAGCAAAACATTTTATAACCCAGAGTGTATCTGTTGCCTTTATAACTTGACTTTTGATCTACTTGCGCTTTTACAATATCGGCAAATTTTTCTGATAAAAAGCGGTCACATAGCTTAAAAAACATGTTTTTTTGCGAATCACCCGAAGTCGGTCCTGTTTCATTTACTTTTAACCTTTTTTTTACACTAGCCAAATCAGATTTTAATTTTCTTTTACGCGGAGTATTAGCAGAAAGCGAAGCAGCAGTTTGGACTTCTGTGTTGCTTGATGTACTGATCTTCTCTGTTTGGCACGAAACACTGCATGATGGTAGATCTATTTGGGTTGAAGTGGTGACTGACGTTTCTTCAATTTGAGTTCCTTTATCTTCTTCATTTTTAGGCAAACGTAAACACGGTAAACAATTCTTCTTTAATCGTTTTCGTTGAGAGTTCATAGAAATGTCTTCTGCTTTAAAATGTACTTCACATATTCGTTCATTATGTTTTGACTTGTTAGAAGATAAGTCTTCGCGATTAATTAACCGTAGCCACTGTAAGCGTCTGAAACAAACAAATTGGTCAAGTGAAATAAATAAAGAGTTCCATACGTATTTTCGCGAATAAGTATATAAAAAAATATTTATCACCTATTATTTGCAATACATGATACCTTCCTTTAATAAAACCGCAAAAGTTACCAATAAAGTTACCTACCTATTTCAGTTTTTTATTTTGTTTCTCTTGTGTTTTGTTATTATTTATAGAAACTATGAGCTATACCTAAGTATTAGTTACAAGTTACAATATCTTTATACCTATTAGCACAATAATTAAAAACCGCATAGGTGCTAGTTTGTATGAAATCATGTAAGCGGGTAGGTTCAATATCCACCTATAGTCCTATATCAAATCTAGATACTTAGTCCCAACATTCCCTTGAACTTGAACATTGCATCGATTTGGCCACATTCGCCTCGGGTCATTTCGAAGTAGATATTAGAATATCAAAATTTAGCACAAACTTACTTATTTACTTACCATATGCTTAATGTACAAACAAACCTGACTAGGTATGTAAAGCACTCACAATTGCAACAGATGAGAAAATAGTTTCTACTATTGGTCGCGTGACTCGCTTGAAAATTCAAAAAAGATTCGGAATCCTTTGTAAAATCATCGCCAAATGAACTAAACAAAAAGTAAAATAGACCTTATTGCACAGTATCTAAAGTATGTTTGTGAATGATATTGGCGATGCCGAAAGGCGAAACTAATGTTCGGCTTTTTCTTTGTTCAAAGCCGCCTTTGCATTTGCAATTTTTAGGAAAAGCAACCTAATTGTTCAAAGCATAAAGTACATTGCTAATGCTGCCATACATGTGACGATCCATCTTTTGGTCAGAGCCGCTTTGCGTTTGTTTAATATTTCCATCTATAGGTACTCTATTCAAATAAATAAGTAACTTAATCATTTTTGTAGTGGCAGGACTCTTGGCAGAGTCTACCTGGGGAAGTACCACACCTTTGCCAGTTATTCTACCGCCAAGCAGTAATGTACAGACATTACTGTGTTCCGGATTGAAGGGCAATGATTCCAGAGAAATTACGGGGCTTAGAGATACAAAATCTTAGATTTTCGTCCATGTGTACAGATATTACTGTGTTCCGGTTTGAAGGGGAATGTTTCCAGAAAAATCACAGGGCTTAGAGATTTAACATCTTAGATCTCTGGGTGACGACCGCAGTGCAGTGCTAGGTAATGATTTGGACTCTTCATGTTCCAATAGCTGCGTGTCACTGTGCTGCTATGTGGCAGGCATGTTGCTTAACATCAGGCACATGCCCTGCTCGTTGACTCGGCTACGCTATTAATAAAGCAAATAAACTGTGAAATAAACAATAATACAATACCTACCACATTTTCTAATAAGATTTAAGTATAAGTAGGTACTTACATTTCTGTTTCAGTAGGAACCATGAAGAATGATAAATCCGGGTTTGCGAAATCGTTATTGAGGCACCCGAAAACACCACAATATCTTTTTCCCCTTTTTGAAGTCATGATACTTGTTATAATTATTAATATTATGGTAAGTGGCCGGCGAGAGTTGACGAACGCGAGCGGTCATGTAACTTACGGACGTGCTCACAGTCGCGCTGCACGGCCCCTACTGTCGCCGCCATAGCGCGCCATATATTATGCTAGCGTGTGCGTGAAATCGCGTGCCGACACGGCGCGCGGCGCGCACGCACACATTCAAGCCGAGAGCGGCACGTTTGTATGAAGATGTTTTACTGTTCTTTGTTTACTGTGGCCAAAGAGAATATAAGACGTGGCAAAACGTGCCACGGCACCACAGACTAAACAGATGCTTACGAATCGCGGCACTTACATAGATAAGTCAGATCAGATACATGCTTAGAGGAAGAAAGCTATAGAGGATCGGGTAGCGTGGCCACACATGAGACAAAAAACTAAACTCAGTGATACCATAAACCTTACCCTCTACCCAGACACAGGGAGATTTAAGTACCACGCAGTTCCAACGCGGAGCGGAGCACAGATTAGGAATATAACGTGGCGTGGAGCGATATAATAATAATATATAAATTATAGCATATTCTATCGTATATCGTGATATATAAAAATATATATTCTTCTACGTAGTTATCAAGCTGGGTAGTTAAAAGCCTCGTTATACGATCGGATTACGAGATCGATGGTTCACTTTTATCAATGGTTCATTATATCACCAGTTTAAATTTTAGTTCCTCGAGAATAAAACAAGGGTCCAAAAATAAAGGCATTACCTGAATCACAATCAACATTTTTATTAATGTAAACATACTATATAAGACCACAGAACAGAGAGAATCATTTATTGCCCTTTGAATAGCACTAGTTTATTATGTATATTACGAATCCTATCTCTGGGTGCAAAAAACTGTTTGGTACTGTGGTGAATCCTTACTTCAAAGTAATTCATGGCGACTGCTTTCAAAAGCATTATTCTATGATTTCCAATCAGTATTTGGTCATCATTATTGTGAAGATTTTCAAACATATAAATGTCACATATACAGTCCTTAAAACATGAAAGTATTAATTTCTGCATTAAGTTTTTCTCATTGTAAAATTTGATACCTTCATGTGAACGCAATCTAAATATTTTTTCAGCACGTTCGCATATTTTAGTAACGCTCCTCGATGGATAGATCAACCCTCCTTTATCTTTTTTGGCAATAAATCCATCATATTTATTGGAGATTAAAGATAGGAGGCATTCCTCACATTTAATTACTTTTCTAAACTTTTTAACAACGAATCCGGCTATGTACACAATGACTTCTTGTGTGTACAAAGAAAGCCTAGAGGGGTCTGCCAAGTAGTCATGGTCACCATCGACAGCTGGTAGGCTTTCTACTGACTCGTAATTATCAATAGATTCAGTTGTATGCGTAAATAAATTAATTTTATTTTCGTACCGCATCTCACTGAACGTTAAAATTTTTATGTCTTCTAGGGGGATGCAATTTCCTGACGTAATATGTTTTATTTCCCCATGTATAACTAGTCTTTTATATGCGCCTTTAAATTGTATAGCAGTGGGGTTATTGTTAAATCCACCTTTGGCACGAATAGAGCTAAAAAAACATTCCAGGTGATCCTGGCTCATTTTGTACAAGGGCACAAAATTCAAAATCTTGGAAGCGATTAAATTTCGGTAAACCTTTTTAAGACTCTGAATACAAATATAGAATCCAAAAAAACCTACTTTTCTATTAGTCTGTAATATTGGTTGATCTTTTAATTTTAATCCAACTATATAATTTTCCATTTCATTCAAGAAATTTTCAATGTCACTATAGTTCTTATCATTCATAGATTTTTTGAAACCAAATGTATGGAAGTTTCTGCTATTTAAAATATCAAATATGCTATTATGTTTTTTTATAAATTCTACTGTAGCTTCTGAATCAACAAAATCTGCTATTTCTAAATCTTTTCGACACAGTTCTATAGATTCAGCTACAGAATAACTGAACGTTTGGGCTGCCAATTTCACTTTCATAATTTGTTTAGCAAAATTGATATGTTGGCTTCGGAGTCGATTAGCCAAATGAAGGCCTTAATTGTTTTGTAAATTATGAAGATTAACAATAAATTGCCAAGATATTTTTTGACCATTTAAGTTGGTAAGCTCTTTTTTTTCTCCAAGGGTGTTTCTCACTAATTTCAGCATATGTGCTGGATCGGGAAAAATAGAGATTTCTTGATTCTGAATGGTAAAAGAAGTTTTAAGATTACTCAAATCTAAAGGATCCAAAAGACAGTCAAGGCATTTGGCCATAGAAAAATTGGCAGGGCAACCGTCAAACGTCAGTGATATTATATTAACTCCACATGAAATTAAAAGTTCCACACATTGTTTTACCAAATTTGCCTTTTGTGCCCCTGTACAACCATCCACCAAGAAATAGCCCACTGGAATTTTCCAACTGTCGTTTACAGCGGTGACCATAAATACTAGAGCTTCCCTAGCAACAGCAACATTATCTCCATCTAACACTTCTCCAAAATTTACTAATCCCACGCATTGCTTACCATCCCACTGAACATGTTTCCGAATCGCCATTTCATCCAGAGATAGAGCGCAATAAATTGTTTTACCTTTAGCACGTTTAACTAATAACTTTATACATTCAAGTGATTCATCAGTAAATCCTGGGCTACCGTCAAAACTCTTATACCATGAACGTAAAGTAGACGGATGTGGTAAACAAGAATTGAATGAATTTCTTACAAAATTGTATGCCTTTGGGCTTATATAATGCAAGCAAAGCGCAAATTTTCGGAGAGCTGGAGAATACTTAGAATTAGCAGGACCAGGGCTAATAACTTTTTTCAAGAAGTCTTTGTTGCCGCATTCAAGTGATCCAATTAGGTCGCAATCTTCTTCACTAAAAAGTGATCTTGACTTCAATTCTGTTAGAATATTTTCTAAATTTGCCACTTTCTTATTCAACCGTCGCGATTTTTCTCGAAGCGCTCTTAATTTTTTCATTCTTTCTTTAGATCGTTTTTCTTCATTTTTCCATTTTCGTTTCAGAGTTCTTGGTGTTAGTTCAGGTGATTTTTCCTAAAAGAATTGTTACATTAAGTGAAGTACTTATTTCTATGACAAAATCATCCTAAAAACTACATAACAAAAATTAATATAAGTGTTGAATATATTTATGAATGTCAGTAGGCTCGCCTCCTATTACATGGGGCTTATTAACTGCGAAACTTGGGTGTAGAAACACCTGTAATAGGAGAACACATCTGCCTACCCCGTCGGGGTTTATAGGCGTAGTGATATGTATGCATCTTATTGTAAAGATAAACTTACAGGCAAACATTTTGTTGGTTTGCCTCTGGCAGAAGGAAGGATTGACGGATTAATAAAAGGAGAAGTAGACACTTACAGGCACAGATTGTGTATCGCATTGCAACACGTCAGTAGACACAGGGTGACTATCTGTGATGGTAGTCAACGCTATTGCTGCAGATGCTGATAGATGTTCAGATAGCTTTTTAGAATTTTCGTCATCTCCAAGCTGAAAAACAAAAAAATATCTATTTATTTTAAAAAACATGCATTGTCATCACAGGCTTACCTAATACAATAGTGTACTTATCTATCTAGTTAGTTAATTTCATAACACTACTGTATAATTTAAGTTGAGAGATTAAATAATTGTCAAACATTAACGTATAATAAAACACCGGCTAAGTGCGAGTCAGACTTGGGCACTAAGGGTTCCGTACCAACAGTATCACCATTATTTCCGAAACTACTGAACCCTTAATTTTATTATAAAGGGAAATCATACGATAAGAATCAAATTTATATAAATATTTCTCTCACGATCATAACTGGAACAGCTTCAGGATGAATGTAAGTATATCTTCCTTTTTTTAATATATGGTCCGCATCAAAATGTCTGCTGCACATTTTAGAACTCTTTTTTGGAACCCATTCATTTCGACCACAGGCAGCAATCCATTTTTTTCGAATATCAGGGTTATACGGGAAACTGTAATATAAGATAAAATAAAATTATTTATTGAAAATGATGCAATCAAATAATTCAATAGGTATCTGCTTCTATTTTTGATTATATATCTTACATTAGGTATTTATCTAATTACTAATGTATAAATCGTTGTTACAATGGGAAATTGCACGACCCGACACTAGCAACACTGAATTTTAGGTTATGATAAAAACATTATTTTAAATCGCGATTTTAAGTGCTTTGACCACTCTTATTATGACAAAAACCAATACTATGCCACTTAAATAAAACAGTTAACACACGGTACATTGTTATAATAACCAAATGTTTAAGAAAACTTGAAACTTACATATGAAAGGATAATCCAGGAATTTTCCGCTCACTATCACTTTTACAGTTAAGTACACTACACCGCATTGTTTTATAGGTTTATCTCTGCTTTAAAACCATATATGCAAGCAAATATATTTAAAGTGATACAGAAAAATGCCAAAATAAACTTCACAATTTTACAAAGACGAAATAACTGTCAAAGTTTGTTTAGCTACTTATGTCGCTGGCCTTGAAAAAGCTGGCACGCTCTTAGAGACGGATATAGTATAGCTTTGTCCTTTTCTGTTACTTATAATAACTCAATACTATATCTCTTTCTTGTTGAAATGAAACGGAGCTACCCGCCGTCTATTCTTTTCTTTGTCTAAGGATACATGGATCGTAAAGCACAAATGAAATAGGATATTATGATTTATATATATCAGTGGAGCGGAGAAGCGACACGCACTAGATTACATTATATTATTATTTTATTATATCTTTTTCGAATGGCCACATATTATCATTATTCCGTTAGCTTCGTAATGTCTTTCTGCGACCATAGACTCTCTAGAGGTGTCACGTCAGACTAGTGGATATACTACTTGTCAAATGAGCTGACGCTAAACACAATCTTGTAGTAGCAATACGGCATTGCGACTGAGAGTAAGGTGGCGCCAAATATGGCATGGTCATAAGAAGAACTGTATTTTGTACTGAGGTTCGTGTCATGAGACAATGGGTAACGGCTGAAAATCAGTGATTAAGGATTCTGTCCTTAGTCGTATGCTGAGTCGGGACCCATGTTCATGACACACACAGCACCGCGTCGTTTTCTACATGTGTAATGTGTTTATTTAGTGTATTGTGTTCCTTTAATGTGTAGAATATGTAATGTGATGTGTGTGTCTTGAATAAATATGTTTTCTTTCTTTCTTTCTTAAACAGGGTTTTTGTTATGCAAAAACGAGTCATGCGTGCCATATTCGGAGTTCAAGACGACGTCTCATGTGTTGAGCTGTTTAAGGAACTCCAAGTGCTGCCACTGCCGTGTGAGCTCATATACCAACTTGCTTTGTATACGAACACCCACATGGATAGGTTCAGACTCAAACACAAACTCGCCAAGTCGAAAAGGTCGGTATACATCCTAGGACCGCAGGTTTATAACCGGGTACCGGTCCCCGCGCGTGACGCACCTTCCACCGCCTCATTTAAAATTAGGCTTAGGGCATGGCTACAAGAATGCCAATTTTATAAGTTTGACGACCTCTTAAAACTACCAGAGTGTATGTAGATAGTGGTTTTTAATATCGACAGAGAAACGAAATTAAACATTTACAATTATTTTAACTGTATATAATACTGTGTATAATAATTTATAAGATTGCCTGTATAATTAAAATTATAATAATGAATTGAATAGACTATAATAATAATTAATAATAATACACATTCATGTACTACTGTACTCATGTATACTGATGTATACAAAAATTAGTAGTTGTCATTGCAATTGCTATTAAGACTTGTAACAATGGTGTTATCAATAAATTATTTGTATTTGTATTTGAAAAGGGTTTTCATGGATTGCTTATTATCTAAGTTGCACCTAAAATTGTCAGTGTTGCAATATTTGTCTTACAACCGTCAAAAGTCAATAAAACTACTTTCATTTTGACTTGATGACATTTTCGCAATGCAATATTTATTATGTTGTCCTTTATTTATGCTGTAAGGCTTGTTATCAAATATAGCCCAATGGAATTTTGAATTATTCGTTGATAGCTACCAACATTATGACGTATACTTGACTTGCACATACCCATATCTACTAGTCCTTCGTATCGTTTCCCTGTACATATTTTCTGTTGCCTTTTTGACATCTCATCTGCTACTAGGGAGCAAATATACTCTTTGTCTTTATTGTTATATTTTCTCTTATATCTCTTAAATAACTCCACTGTAAGACCGGCATTCGCGTTAACACTCTTATACCAGTTGCATAGCGTGTTTGGATGAGGCAAACATGTGTTATAGAGACGCATTACTTATAGGCTGCCGGTGAGTAAAAGTGGAACGTTAGTGCAAATTTCCCATCAGAAGGTGTTTATGTTTAAAGCGTTGAACATTTCGGTAACTTCTAAATTTTGAGATAATTCAGAAAACATCGACTGATCAATGCTTTTCCTACTCTTTGATACATACAAGACATTTGTTAAAGTTGTGTTCTTTTAAATAAGCTTTTTGTTGTGTTTTGTAGTCTATTGATGTGTTGGTTTTCGTTTTAGTTAATTACACTGTCTCCTTTAGAGATACATTTTGTAGCTTCGCATTCAGAAAATGTATGTCTTGGTGTGCGACCACATTTTGTACAGCTGTCTGATTGGCTACCGTCGTTACCTACTTGTTTAATGGGCTTTTTATTTGCTTTCATTCTTAATGAGATGAGATGGACTTCGGGTGATCCTTGACTGGGCTTTACTGCTGATATATTTGCATCTACAATTTCGGCATGTCTGACGCGGTTGATAACTGTCTCGAGTTTTGGTTCTTCCACTTAATTTTGAATTGCTTTTGAAAGTTCCACGTGTTTTATGCTAGCAAAAATTCTGTCCCGAATCAACTTGTCTTCGAGCGCGCCAAATTCGCATTTTTTGTCTAGATTGTAAAGGTCAGTGATGAAATCGTCGACTCTCTCGTCTTCGTTTTACATGCGTTGGTTGAATCGTGCTCTCGCGTACATTTTTTTCTTTCTCGTAGTGTAGTAGGCGTCGAACTTGTTTTTGACATTTTCATAAGATCGCATATCTTCTGTGCTGAGTTTCATGGACCCTATAATATTGTTAGCTTGGTTACCCATGATGCACAATAAAGAGTTTACTTGTGTCTCACTTGGAAGTAGTTTATGCCACTATTTATGCTAAAGTTTCTGATTGCGGCTCCTACCGGAGAATTTCTCTTCTCTATGCAGCAGCATAGAGAAGAGAAATTCTGCTAAATTCTGGAAAAGAGCTGTCGCACATCCTCAATTTTCGCCTTGGCAGGTTGGCTGAGACAATATTACCAGAATCACAATGCTGGTTTCGACCGAACAGAGGGATAATAGATGACATCTTTCTTGTGAAGCAAATGCAGAAGAGCCTTAAGCAGAATAACCCTCTTTACATGTGCTTCGTAGATCTTCAGAAAGCATTCGACCGTGTGCTACGTGAGGCCTTATGGGTTATCCTAGGTAAATAAGGATGTCCTGAAAAATTCACGAACCTAGTGAGGCAGTTCCATGACAATAAGATGGGCAAGGTCATGCATGAATATGTTTTTTCAGCCTGTTTCTGGTTACTAGTGGAGTAAAGCAGGAGTGTGTGATTGCGCCTACTCTTTTCGCGCTATATTTTGCAGCAGTGATGGGCGATGCTTTTGGGAGATGTCATAATCGAATCCAGCTTAATGTACGGATGCATAAAAGTGTATTTGATCTGTCTCGGTTTAGAGCGAAATTTCTATGTACTAGCCTTCTTATAATGTATATCTTGTATGCTGATGACGTGTGCTTAATGGCAGATAGCGTGGAATCCCTGCAGAGTTATTTGATTGCTTTACAGAAATCGTGTCGCAAGTTTGGACTAGTGATAAGTGTCACCAAAACCCAGATACTTAAACAGCTACTAAGAGGCTGCGACGTTAACCCTGTTGCTATTAATATTGAAGGAAGAATCTTGGAAGAAGTTGCTAGTTTCCGATACCTGTGTTGCCAGATAAAGAATGACAACCGCCTTTCGTCAGACATTCCTGTACGTATAGCGAGAGCTGCTGCTACATTTAGAAAGTTGAATAAGCGTGTTTGGAAGTCTCACGATATTATTCTACAGACAAAGCTTGCAGTATATCGGGCAATAGTTCTGCCGATCCTTTTATACGCTTCTTGAGACCTGGTGCTTGTATAAAGTCGATATAAAGAAGCTAGATGCCTTTGCCTTTCACTTAAAATGACTACGCTCCCTAAGAGCGTATTCTATTCGGAGAACTCAAGTAGAAAGCGCAGCTCCGGCGGGAAGAACCTTCGCTATAAAGACGTATTTAAACGAAATTTAGCTGCGTGTGCGCTGTCCTCAGAAACATGGAAGTTGGATGCGCAGACTAGACCGGCTTGGCGTTCGAAGGTTAAAAAGGGAGTAGCACAGCTCGAAAATACTCACCTTTCCAAGTTGGACTCAAAGCGCCAAGCTCGCAAGAACAGACCTAAACCCTTTTTTTACCGATTCAATGCCTTATGATCGCGCCATAGACGCAACGCAAAATCTACACCTCATAGGCGCATCACGGAAAGGCGGCTCGGCGGGCGAATCACGGCCCCGCTGACATTATGAACCGGGCGCGTGACCCGACGCGACCCCAGCCACCGATAGAAGTTCAAGGCTCGCGGCCGTAACGGGCGCGAGCTCACCGCCATTTGTTGTGCGCGCTCGCGCTGTGTGGCCGTTACTAGCTGGATTATACGTAGGAGATAAGACGTGGCGTTGTCGCTCACTATGGTGTGAGGCACCCTGACATGTGACATCAGGTCATTCAATTTTTCGATAACCGCTTTCGAATCAAAATTCATATTCATGCAATAACATTCTACCCATTTAGAAAAGCGTCCAAAACGATTAAATACATTTATCTTATTATAAATAGGACGGCTAGCAGGCGAGGGCTTTAAAAAAGCAGTTATTTTGTTAAAAGTAAAATTAATTAATAGTTAATATTCCAATTGGACACATCTGTCCCGTTAGGTAGGTAAAGAGGGACAGAGTAATATTTTTAGAAGGAACATCTAATGGAAAACACTGTTTTAGGCTTTCGCGGTTGTACTCACAAGATGTTGACCACATTTTTTTTGCTTTTGGAGCACCCGATATTTCGGCACAGTTACATGCATCACGTTGAAGTTAATAATATTTTATGAAATTTGACCACCAAATACCAGATCGCAGCACGTAACTTCAATTATGACGCCGCGTCGCTATGGGTACTACTATACTACTATAGTAAAAAATTGCACTTTGTGGTGGCAAAAATGACTCTTTTTTAGCTTTTCGAACGTTGAACAAATAGAGCCATAAAAGATATTTTCACCCATAGATTCCCGATTCGATCGCCATTGCGAGCGTTTTTTTCGCCAAAATAGGGCTATTTGATTTGAACGCTCTACTTATAGTACAATCAATTCGCGTCTTTTTTCTTTTTTCTGTATGCTGTCTCCGTAGTAAAAGTTTTCCTATAACTAACGTTCCAAATTCTAATCACTTTACACCCAAGGAAGTTTCATACAAAATAACATCCCCGGGGATGTAATGCCTTGGTTTAGGTTGATATTGGGCTTCCCTGGGACCTTCAGGCCGAAGTCCTGGCCTCGGTCTACCGCCGCAGAGTGCGAGCGCGGGAGCGGGACGAGCGACCGGCGCCGCGAGAGTTAGCGCATTGGCGCAACAACGCTAGGGTGTTGGCTCTCGCAAGGTGGGAGGGAAGACTTCTCGATGGGTCCGTTCAAAGGGGGAATAGTAGTCGACGGCTCCTCGAGGCTATTCAGCCCGTTCTCCGCGAGTGGATCAATCGGAGACATGGGAGGCTCTCGTTTAGGCTGACGCGGGTGCTCTCGGGACATGTTTGTTTTGGGAGTTACCTGCATCGCATCGCCCGACGAGAAGCCTCCCCGGCATGCTATCAGTGCGGCTGTGCAGCAGACACTGCCCAACACGCGCTGGAGGAGTGCCCTGGAGAGGACGAACCGCTACAAGCTCTGGTCGCGGTCATTGGGACGGATCTCTGGGAGAGATGTTGGGAGGCAGTAGCCTCCTTCTGCGAGATTATTGTCTTGCGGAGGGAGGCGGCGGAGCGTGAGAGGGAGAGAGACCCTCTCTTCCGCTCCGGAGAGCGCGGACACGGGTGCGGGCTAACCGAGCCCGTACTCCGTCTCCGCTGAGAGGGCCTGGGCCGTCGGATGCGGAGGCATCCGGCACCCTTCAGAGATAGGTCCTCTCGCGATGTTGATGCCCTCTCCGTGTTCGGGGGGCATCACACGAGGTGGAGGGGTGTTCCCATTGACACCCCTCACCGAGGAGGGCCCGCCACTTTACAGCGGGCAGCGGCGTCGACGGGGGCTGTGGTAGAATAATGTGGTCCCACGCCCCCCGTCATCAGTCGAAGACGCTGGAACACCGTGGGGTATTTAGACGGTATGGGCGCCTTTAGCCGAGTCCGAGGTTGATATTGGGTGATATGTTACTTTAAAAACTGGGTTGTATGAAAAATATCATAAACAACCAGTTTTTAGAGTGACATGAACCAAATTCATGATCATATTGAAAACTACAATTCCCCTATTTTAATTCCTTATCCTAACTATGGATAAGAAAGCCAATCCATGGGTAAGCTATCCATGGATTCGTTACCAATATTAAAATAATATTTTGAGCGTGATGTAGTGAGATGTGTTAATATAGTTATGAATCATACAAAACCATCCATTAGAAAAGGTATTCAAAAGGTAATCTAAGTTAGCTATCAGGTTAGCCTATCAGATATAAAAATATCTATGTATTGTATCTAATACTCGGCAACAGAATGAGAATAACTTACTTTTTTTTCTATTTTTATTAGGCATTTGATGATCCTGCAGTACTTAGAGCATGCTTTTCTGATGTTTGACACTGAACACAAGAAGTAATCTTTCTTAAAAATATTAGATTACATTATTTTATACCAAAATAGTTTGAAATGTACCATATTAAGTTGACTATTGAAATCAACTAGGTTGCTGTCTAAGTTCAGCTGCAGGAGTAACTGCTATTATGGCAATGTCTTCGGTAAATGAGGTCTGGTGACTAGACTCTGCGTTGGCTATTAATTCTACGTGTCTTACCTTTTCTGTTTTCTGCAACAATAAAGAGATAAAAAAATACTAAGTAGGATCACAAACATCATTTTGGTGCAAAATAGTATATGATGTACCTATTTGTTTAAATATAGTACCAGATAAATTACGTATAGAAAGAAAATAAGACTGAATACGAACCGTGTAGGCGTTGTCAAACATATTGACATCCATACCAAACTCATGTGGAATGGCTGCCATTACAGCGACATCTTCTGCGGGAGAGCTTGGTGGTGGAGGTCAACAATAAGTACCATATATCACAAATCATGTCAAAATTTTCTCCCACGAAGCCTTTGCTGCGTTGGTATACGAGTATGTTGATGTATTTTTATTTTCTATTATGTCAATCCTTTCTAGCACCAGTTGTCTTAACAAAAATAATGACGTTACTTCGCTGCTCTAATGAACAGTAATACGAATTAATATTTATTTTGTTTATGAACAGTTTTCTATTGTAGTTTTTTATTACCAGTTTATTATTATAGTATATTGTTACGGTTTTTTTTGGTCAATCTATACTGTAACCTCGGAGCATTTGCCTCGTACATCGCTTCATTGATGCATAAAAGTGGCAACACTGGTAGCTGCGCGACGCTTATTTGTAAAAATATAGTTAAATATTCAGAAAAGTGAAGAAATAGATCAAATTTTTAGTGTTATGTGTTCAGTGATTCATAAGGACTGTACTTATTGCTGAAGTTTTACTAAAAATGCACTAATTACGATATTAAAGAACTTTTTCTGTGATAAGAATGTCCATCTTGGCATGGTTGAGAGGTTACGATAAAAACGCGTAAGTTGTATGAAAACATCATCGATCGCATCATCACTTAGCATCAGGTGAGATAGTGGTCAAGTGCTACCCAGTTCGGTATAATAACAAAACGTACGGCGCTTACGACGTTTTTGCCAAAAGCCTTTTCTCAAGTTACCTTAGACTATATACCTATAGACAGTACCATTGCGTGGCTGCACAAGAAACAGCAATACATTTTATAATGTTGCTATGTTAAAAATATTTCCCCATGTTGGTGAAGAACGCAGACATTTTCACCCGCGTTTATGAAGAAGTACTTGTTTACAAGTATTTTTTTCTTGTGTCGGAACAAGCTCGACACCCACCGGATGTTAAGCGTATTGAAGTAAACCTACTTCGGTAAAAATACAAACTCATTTAATAGTGTTGTCATTCAAAAAGAAAAAAGTATGTTTTGATATATTATTATGTCAGAGTGCGAAATAAATATGCCGTCGTAAAAGTTAAAGAGTAATCTTTTATTTATCTACAGCAGTAGCAAAAGGCTTAACCGTTCACTTATTCTAAGTAAGATCTATTCGCCCTCAACTCTGCTACAGTGGTGAATTCTACCAGTTCTAATAAAGCGGACTAACGGTCTACGGCACACGAGAACTAACGGTCTCATGTGCCTGTAATTTCACTGGCTCTCAAGGACTACTGCCGGAACACACTGTTAGGTGCTTGGCGACAGATTTTCAATTTCTTATGAAAGCCATTACTTGAGGTTAGAATTCTTCAATATGAAATTTTATTTTGTAGTCGAGTAATGTACTTAAGTACTTGAGTAAGTATCGACCCTAGATGAGTGTTTCCCTCCAGCAATATTCAAAAGCTGCACTTTGTTTAAGTAAGGAAAACTTGCAATTCTAGTTAATTTTACATAATTATTATAATAGTAATTTTATCTCTTAATATCACTTAATAATACATTTGTCTGACTCTTCAATTCTGATAGAAATGTGTTTCAAATAAACAAATTTTAATAAATAATATACTTTTTAGGGTTCCTTACCCAAAGCGTAATATGAAGCCCTATTTGCGAGAATTCCTGTATGTCTGTCCGTCCGGGTCTCTAGCTAGTCCTTGAGAGCCTATAATAAGAGTAGAAGAGTCAAACAAAATTATTAATAAGTAATACTAAGAAATAAAATTACTATTAAAATAATGAAGTTAAATTTATCAGAATTACAATGAAACAAAGCACAGCTATTGAATATTGCTGAAGGGAAACAACCATCTGGGGTCGATTCTTACTCAAGCATTTATTAAGTAAATAAATAACGTACATTACTCGACTACAAAACAAGATTTCATATTGGAAAATTCTAACCTCAAGTAATGACATATCTAAGAAATTACTTACTTACAACAAATAATTACTTCTTTAGACAGCACCATCTGTTATAATATATTAGTAATAAGGAGTATGGAAGGATCATTAAAAAAATTAAGCCAATTTATTAAAACCGTATATTTCCAATATAATAATATGTTTACAGTAAATTTAATATTGACCGTAGCACAGAATGGGGATACATACAAGCGCAAACAGAGCAGTCCTTTGCCTAAATATCATATGGGTCAATTTAGGTTGGTAAAAATAAGGAACAGTCTACTGCCCCTTGAATAACACTAGTTTTGTATGCATATTTCTAATTCTGTCTTGTCCTTGAGACAGTGACTTCATAATAAAATGAATTCGTACTTCAAGGTATCTAAAAGCGATTGCTTTAATTAGCAAAGCCGTGTGATTGTCCACTGGACTTTGTTCATTAACATGATCACTTAGGTCTGCAAAAATGTGTGTGTTAATAAATCTTTTTAAAATGCTACAAACCATTTTAGGTACACAATCTTTTTTTGCGAAATATGCATTACCATGTACAGCAATAATATGTTTCAGTATTTTCTCTGAAAATAAACAAATTAGTACTACATCATTTGATGGATAATATAATCCACCAACATCTCTTCGTTGAATGAAGCCCGGATACTTTTCATGTGAAACAATTGCTCCTAAACAGTCTGCACATTTAATTATCTTTCTCATTTTTACAATGATATATCCTGCTATGTAAATTGTAGCTTCTTTAGAGAATTCTGTAATCTCACAATTCCTTATATAGTCATGATCTTGAGGTAAATCAATGATATTATCTTCTGAGTCTAGAGATTCATTCATTGTCAGCAATCTCGATCTTCTACTATTTATATTCCTACAAATTGATTTCATATTGCATGTCAAAATATTAATAGATTCTAACGGTATGCAATTACCTGAAGAAATATTTTTCAACTCACCATGAATCAGCAGACGCCTGTACGCCGACATGAATTGCAATGCAGTGGGGTTATTATTAAAGCCCCCTTTTGAGCGTATGGCGCTAAAAAATAGCTCCAAGTGATCCTGACTCATTTTATAAGTACATAAATATCGAAGAGGAGCATTTTCGACATTAATGTACTCATTAAAAATTTCTCTTATTGCGTGGACACAAATTAAAAATCCTAAGAAACCAGTTTTCCTGCCCGATGAAAGAACTGTTTGTCCTTCAGTTAATTTAAGCTTTTTTACATATGTTTCAAATTGTTTTAGTTTCGCGTCTATAATAACGAAATTTTCTTGAGATATTGGTTTTTTAAAATCATATGTGCTAAGTCTTCGGCTATTTAATATGTCAAAGATATCATTAAAATACTTGATAAATTCTATTGTAGCCCCGGAGTGCGCAAATTCATCAAGATTTAAATAATCCCTGCAAAATGTAAGCGCTAAAGCTACCGACCTACTGAAAGTTTGTGCAGCCAAACGGACCTTCATAATCTGTTTTTTTAAATTTACGTGAGCATTTCTGATTTTATTGCTCAGATGTAATCCTTCATTTTGTTGAAGAACATGCAATTTCTCAATATATTCCCAGGAAATTATTTCCTGGTCAGCGTTAACCATTTCTTTTTTATCAGCAAGAGCGTTTCTTACAAGTTTTAGCATGTGACATGCATCTGGACATATAACAATATTTTGACCTGCAACTTTAATTACTGGTATGATGCGGTTGGCATCATCAAATTGAGCGCCTAAAATTTTTGCCATGGCGAAGTTAGCAGGACATCCGTCAAACGTGACGGATGTTATTTTTAAACCACTTTCACTCAATAAATTTATACATGTCTGTAATAGAGCGCTACGTTGCTCTCCATTGACACCATTTGTTAGGAAATATCCAACAGGTAGTTTCCAGCTGCTGTTTAGTGCGGTAACCATGAACACCAAAGCGTCTTTAGCTATAGGTAAATTGTCGGTGTCCAAATTATCACCGACATTCACATACCCAATAGTTTGTTTGCCGTTCCACTGTAATTGTTGCCGAATTGACATCTCATCGAGACTGACCGAGCACAGTATTTTTTCTGGTGTTTTACTTACAAGTAATTTGATTGCCTCGAAAGCTTCCTTAGTGAACCCTGGTTGACAATCTAATACATGTATACCACCTATATAAAGTTTTAGGGTGGGGTAAGCACGTGTCAAATTGTTTTCTCACAAATGCATACGCCTTCGGGCTTATAAAATGCAAACATAATGCAAATTTCCTTAACGAGGGCGAATATTTTCTTGGGCAGTTTTTTTTATCTAGATATCGCCTAAGAAAATCAGCATTTTTGGTTTCTATACTAGATAATAGATCCAACTCTTCGGAATTCATTTGCATTTTACATTTTAGCTCTGCTATAACGTTTTCTAAATTACCTATCTTTTTAGATAACCTTCGTTTGGATTCACGCGCTGCTCGCAATTTTTTAAGTCGATTCGCGGATTTCATCTTTTCTCTGTACAGCATTTTCTTTAGTTGCCTTTCCTTCTTGGGGGTTGAAGACAAATCAAGCCGAGGCACAGGATGCTTTGACAGTGTGAGATCATCCAAACCGCTGGAAGGCACCTGAAATTTAATTTTTGTTATGTATTTTTTGTAATATTTATGATTTGCCAGGGAAATATAAGGCATTGTAAGTAAAATATGTATTCCCATAAAAAAACGCTATTTGTTTAAATTTTAAAACTTTCGTCTCTTAAGTTTTGTGCGATAGATGCTTCCGTGTTTTAAGCACTAGCCATATTGTTTGATTTGATATAGCTAACTTTCATAAACATGTTCAACAACTGGAGCTATGTACTTCATCACCGATGACTGGGATATACTCATAAAGTGTCCTCTATGCATCATTTTAGAACCTAATCTACATGAGTTTGGTATCTCATATGTTATATTAATCAAAACAAACATATTACCCTCCAAACTTTTACATAAAACTTTCACATTTATAATATTAGTAGCATTAGTGCAATGGCTAGTGGTAGAACCAGTAGATGGTTTGCTCAGAAGTTGTGTCGCAAATATATACACGTATCTGTAGTAGCTACTAGGTAGGTGTAGCAGTTAATCTATTGAGTACAAGCTAAAGCTACCTTATGAATATTAAATAAATATCTACCAAACATTTTTTTTTCGGATGAATATTTTGCACTTCTTTTAAAACATGGCTGCTTCTTTTTGTCGAAGATGTTCTATAAATATTTTCCTGGCTCGTTGATGGCAGTGATGACACAAGATTTTCTTGTTGCAATACATGCAGATTTGTTGTACACTGGTGGTCTGGGATCTTTATCTGTAATATTTGATTATGCATTTGAAAATATGATAATACCTATTATTTATAGTATTATTGAATTGCATCGGCTTCTAAAGAATCAATACTTACATGTATATGTTTTACTGGTACTGAATTTGGTTTCAAAAGTACTAATTTTTTTTTATATATAAACAACTCATCATCAAAATGTACTGAACATATTTTGGAGTATATAGTTGGTTGCCAATTTAATTTTCCAGTAGCATCCACCCATTTCAATCTTGTGTTAGGATCAGACGGAAACCTAAAAAAAAGCAATAAATTTAAAAAATGTCGTGTATTAATATATAAAAATGAAATAAATGTAAGGTAAGTGAATTAGTATAAAACACGTTTATATGATTACAACGGGTCTATTCACGCACAGAATAATATCGAATTTTGAAGCAGTGATGGCTTAGTAGTATTGGCTATGGACTGCCGTGCAGCAGGTCCATCGTTCGAATCCCACCGCGGGCATGAGCTTCACCGCATGGTGGAAGGGCTTTTTGTGAATGCCCGCCTAGCTAGCGACCACCCTCAAGTAGAAAATCTGTCGCCAATCACATATCAGTGTGTTCCGGCAGCAGTCCTTGAGAGCCAGAAAAATTACAGATACATCAGACCTAACAACTGTACGTCTCAGTATGACGGGCACAGTGCAAGACGAAATGCGTCTGTTATAGGCAGAGGTTAGTCCGCTTAACATCAGGTGGGCCTCGGGCTTGTTCCGTCACAATATTAAAAAAAATAAAAAAAAATAAACATGGTATTATTTTGACTATCATTGACGTATCTCGAGACCACGGTCAATGCAACTTCTTCAAAAGTACTTCACCTACAACTTTGTTTTCTTTTATTTAGATGTAATCTATACACCAAAAATCAACAGCTTCGTACATTAATTAGTGTCATGTAAGCTCAATTGGTTAGAGCATACCCCGGCTAAAAGGGTGGATGGACGCGGGTTCGAATCCCACACATGACTTAAATTCATATAATATTTCTATCCTATATTTGTAAATTTGAAATGTAATCTGCATAACAGGCGTTATTGCAAACATAACAATATTAAACTGTCTAAACAACTTGGACTACATCCTTAATATTATGTAAACAGAACCTAGAAAGTCATTTTCCATCGCTCGCACTATAGAATTCAAATGTTCATCAGTATTTATCTATGCTATCATTTCCAATATTTTTTGCATTGAAACAAGACAATTCAATTTGCTAGATTCAGTACATAACATGAAACTAGGCTAAAATCAACAACCTTTGAGTATTCTTTTTCATATTTCCCTATGTTCACTTTGTAATAAAAGTGTATATATTAGAAAGCAACCATCTCCAAAACGATAGATTAAAAGTCACCTTTTCAAAATAACAAATAATTTAGAAGATGTAACAATATTGCCTGCAGAAAAAAATTTCATCGTTCTCACTCGGAAATTATTATTTTTTTCAAAATCAATATTTACCAATTTTTTTCAGTCCAATGTAAACAAGCCATTATTTACTGATAAAAAAGTATTACTTTGAATAATAAAACAAAAAATTACTTCCGTTTTGCAAAAAATAATTTAAATCATTTGTTTGCTAATACAACATTTCAAAATAAAAACTGACCATACAACTTGCTATTATCTTAAATATATGTAGGTATAATACCACTGATTTTGGAGCACCTACTTACATATGCATTGCATTATTTAATCGAAAAACATTTTTTATTCCGTATAATATGATAAGCAAGTATTCAGCGAACAGATAATTATTTCTTAACAAAGGTTCTATGTCTGAATCTTAAAGTTGCCATCAAACTACAAATGTATACAATTATACATATACAACTTGGGTATATATTAAATTCATAACATACATACCTAGTAATGTACTCTAATTCTAAATAATTATAATCTGCAAAAAAATTATATATGCACAAATGCATAGGATAATTTAATTATAGCACTTCTATCAGAAAACAGGGTTAAAGCAAAAAAAAATTACATAACCAAGAAATTGGGACGCACCAGATTTGTGGTAGCAGAACTGAATAGGTGCAGTAAATGATGCAGGATTTGCACCTAGAGCTACTAAATTCTAAGTGGTTAGTTTCAGTCTGTCTTACCACATTGTCAATGTGTCTTTCGTGCTACCAACACCCAACTTAATCATAAGGTCATTAGCAAACATCAAACTCTTCCCCCAACCTTCGGCAAGTCATTAATCACAATGTGAAACTGGGTTCATTCCAGAATACTACCTTGACTGACACCGGAACGGATCAAATAAATATAATGGGTCCGTTTCAGTCATACACACGAGAGTTCAATTCGCCAAAGTTTGAAAGTAGTATGATATCATCTTACCGAAACGGAAACTTGGGTAAAATTCAGAACATAGCAACACCTAACCTATTTCTAATTTTGAAAATATTAACAATAAATCTTCTTTTCTTACGCAAAAAGCAGTAATCAAGTTTTATCTCAGTATAAAACGCTATAGCATGTCATGACCTTGCATAAATATATCAAAATTAATAACAAGTCTGTTTACTTACGAGTGAAAGGTTACTCCGGTTATTTTTCGCTCACTGCGGCTTTTGCAGCCTAATACACTACACCCTACCATCGTACATACACTAAGTTTAAGGAGTCTCTATCTCAAAACACACTGGTACTCTATTAATATCTACAAATCCCACAAAAACACGTAACTTCTATCCGAACGTTGAACCAACTTTGCCAAACATCGTATTTTGACAGCTTGACAAACAACAAAAACCGGCCACGGTGACAAAGACAAAAAAATATGCTCCGTCCTTTTTTGTCACTAGAAACTTTACATCTTGCGATCTCGCTTTATGCTTTGTAAGTACAAACATGACACCGTCTATAGGTATATAGTCTAAGCAAGTTACCGACAAAGTCGACAAACGTCAAACTCAAACTCAACACTTAAAAGTTTTACACGTGATATCTACTTATAGTTAAAATGAATTGAATAAATAATTTAGTTTTAGCTCTGCCTATACCTACTAATCCTGGATTACAAGACGACCGAAACTAAAATGGTACTTTGGGGATGCTGCAACATAGAAAGGGAAGAAAGTGATTTCGTTTTGTGCAACGATTGTAAAAATGGATACCATACTGAGTGCATAGCCTCATCAGGCGTGTTGACATCTGAGGAACAAACACTATTATCGGCTGAATGGCTTTGTCCCTTATGTCTGTTAAAAAATAAAGGCGGCAACAAGGACAATATTCCGTTAAGATACAATTTAAGTGTGCTTCCTCGACCGCATAAAAGGGCCGCGCTGAATTCTCCTCCACAAATATGCACCAACTCAAGGGTTTTGACACGTGAGGACGTCAGAGACGTGGTACAAGTGTTGTTCAAAACTGAACTGGAAAACCTCTATATGAAGTTTGTTGAACAATTGAAAGTGACATTAAACTCTGAGCTGACACCAATAAAAAATGACATACAAGAACTGAGGTCCTCAGTTTTGCAGACTGATAAAAAATATGAAAAAGCTCTCCTTCAACAAACCACAACATCTGAAGCTTTAAAGAACTTGCAAGAAGAAAATTCATCCCTGCGTTCTTATAATTTGGATTTGACTCATAAAATAAATCTAGATGAACAACATGCTCGTGGCTGCAACATTGAGATACAATGTGTCCCAGAGAGAAAAAGTGAGAATGTTATATCAATTATAACACAAATTGCTAAAACTACTAACTTTGATTTGAAGGATGAGAATATACTAAGTTGTAGTCGCATAGCTAAAATGAACCAGAATAGCTCCAGGGCTCGCTCCATTGTGGTGCAGTTTAACTCGCCTCGAGTTAGAGATGCTTTCCTGGCGTCATGCATTGCATTTAACAAATCGCATGTGAACAACAAACTAAATAGTTCCCATATTGGCCTTGGAGGCGAGAAGACCCCCATCTTCATCATGGAACACCTGTCATCTGCAAATAAGGCACTCCACACAGCGGCTAGAGCGAAGGCTAAGGAGATGGGGTATAAGTATGTATGGGTCCAAAATGGACGTATTTACCTGCGGAAGTCGGATACCTCAGATCACAAACTCATAAAAGACTTTGAAAGCTTAGAAAGAATAGATAGGTAGGTTTTCTTAAAACATGTTAGTTAGCAAATGTGTTTCGTGTTGTTTATCCAAGTGCCTGATAAATGGTGCGTGGGTATGTGTATTATGTACCTTTACTTGTTGTCTTTCTTTCCATTTTGTTGTAAAAGGATGTATGGGTCCGAAATGGGCGTATTTACCTGAGGAAGCCGGATACCTAAGACAACAAATTTATTTAAGACTTTGAAAGCTTAGAAAGAATAGATGGATAAGTTGTCTTAAAACATGTTGAAAATGTGTTTCATGTTGTTTACCCCACTGCCAGATAAACAGGGTGTGGGGATGTGTATTATGTACCATTACTTTGGTATTTCTATTCATTTTGTGTATCCATACAAATGAAAGTGTGTGTTTAGTTACTGATAACTAAAAATATCTATCTGATCTAAGAACTTAAAATGATGTAGAATTTCGGTACTAACATAGATATGTTAACTACATTTCATTTTGTTGATATTAAAAAATCTACTTAATAATAACTATCTATATAATATGTAAATATCCTAAATATATCTTATATCTCTATAAAAATTATATATGTTTCATGTATGATTACTTGAATAGTACCTAGTTAAATGAACAGGTGATCTATAGCCACCTTGTCAACTGTTATATAAAACATAATAATTATAGTTTGCAAGTAGGATATCTTCGAGGGTTTATATATATTTGTTTTTACAGGTAGTCATATTCTTGGAAACAAAAATTGATACTTTGAGGCTATGATGGCTGACTTCTTAATTATTTAGTATATTTTAAAAATACATTTGTATTATAGCTGCATCACATTCCTCAACACTAGAAAGGAAGTTACTGTTGGCAATTGGTATGTGTACGGAGCACACAAACTAATTTATAAGTGACTAATATTTATTAGATACTTGATTGTTAAACAAGACTAAGAAATCTTGGAATGTGAATCGGATCTAATCTTATTAACTAGCTTAGGTACAACAAATTAAGTCTGTGGGTGTGTGTATAACTAAGTGCTATTAGAAACTCAACTATTGATTGTTAAAACAAAGAAATATAAGCTTATAATAATCTTTTTAATTAGTTTAGATAGTTGATGCTATGACTGACCTGTGACCACTTAATTATTTAGTAAAACTTAAATAAAAGTAATATTATATTGTATGTCTAAGTGTTAACTACTTACACATTCTCATTACGAAACTGTTCTACTATTAGTTTAAAAATATTTTTTATAAGTTTCACATTCCTCAACACTAGAAAGAAAGTTACTGTTGGCAATTGTTATTAGTACGGAACGCAAAATTAAACTAATTTACAAGTGATTAATATTTATTAGATACTTGATTGTTAAAACAAGACTAAGACTTGGAATATGAATAGGACCTAATCTTATAAACTAGTTTAGGTACAACAAGTAAGTCGAATATTAAGAAGATCTTATGCTAATATTTTAATAAATATTGTAATATATCGGTATAGGTAGAGTTAAGATAAAAATAATATTTTGTTGTTGTTTTTGTTTTGTATAATTTCTGACTTTAGTGTAATTTTTAGTATAAAAATTGTTTTTAGCAATTGAATTGAATATCTACTACCAGAATACACGTGGCCTAAGAACAAAAACTTCGAACTTTAAGCGTAGTTTAAGCTGTTCTCATTATGACGTAATTGTGCTAAGCGAAACCTGGTTAAATACTAATATTTTTGATCAAGAACAACAGATATACTATTTATAGGCGAGATAGAGGAACTACTGGTTTTCATAAAGACAAGGATGGTGCAGGTGTTCTAATAGCTGTCTTAAAAACACTTAAATCTATTAGAATGAAAAGTTGGGATAGCAGTTGTGAGGATCTATGGGTTACGTTAGAGTTACAATCAAAAAAAGGCTACCAAAATATTGCGTTGTGTGGAGTGTACCTACCACCACCTGTACGAAAGCAAATGCTAGAACACTTTATTAGAAACTGTAATAGAATAACTGATATAAGCAGTTTTCCATTGTGCATAGTTCGAGTTTTCAACTTAGGTGGTTTAAATTGGAATGTTATGAATTCCCCATTGTCTAATATAAAACTTACGCAAGTGGAGCACACTCTTATTGATTTTATAAACCTTCATGACTTAAAACAGTTTAACACGTTGAACGCTTTATGAAATATCGAGCATTTCCATTTAGGCCACGGGGCTCACCGGTGAGCCTAATCGTACTGAACCGTTTGAGCCATGAGGGTCACCAGTGAGCCGCGTAAGAGGTTTGACGTAAACGCTTCCTACAAGCCACAGATTGCAGCTATGAAACAAAACGCGTATGGAAGTGAGCCGCGTGGCCCTGTAGTCGATACGGACGGCGTGGTTTTCAAATCTAATAGAAACTTTTAGTTTTATCAAGGTAATAGTAATGATGCTAGGGTTGTGCAACCAATACGGTAGAAAATATTATTCACCTTTATTAGACATAATAAAACTACAAAACAATAATCAAATATTTATTATAATACAAATTTAGAGACTTACTTACGTCAACAAAAAAAAATTATTTGTGAATCTTATTGAAACAAGGCAAACAAAGAAAAGGTTTAGTAGGGCAGCTTTGGCAATAAGTTACCACTTTAATCGTCTTTGTTTTTGCCTGTTTGCTACCCATGACTGTTACGTTGTCTGCATAACATTGGCGGCATGTCCTTCTGACTTTTCTAGCCAAACCATCTTTTTTTTCCAAGCAGTGTTTTATTCTCTTGGGCCTCTGGTCAGGTACAGCATCTTCGTGGACTCCGCAAAGATTCATCATAATGAATCTTCGGAAGTCCACCATTTGCGTGTTTTTTTTAGTCACTGACTTGAACAGTGTCAAAGCATTTACCATCGCAGTATTTAGTATTAAATCCACTGCCAGCTTCTTATACCACTTTACAGATTTTCGCAACGGCGAAGAGTATGCTGCCATCTGATCCGATAAGTCGACTGCTCCCTTAGCTTTGTTGTAGTCGAGTATAATTTGCGGTTTCATGACTACAGTACTACGCTTTTTTATCATTCCAAATTGATCTGAGTGTTTGGTTGACAACACCAACACATCCCTCTTGTCTCGACTCTCTCTGGCAATATATTCTCCTTTCTTGAGTTTAGTACTCATGACTTTCTTGGGTAGGTCCCTCCTATTTTTTCGGATTGTTCCCACCAAATGGGTTTCGTTTGCTAACAAAGCCCTAGCCAATGCAATACTGGTATACCAGTTATCGGTAAAAAGAGTATAGCCTTTATTTAGAAGACCGCTAAGCAGATCCATGACCACATTATACGGAGTGGTGTTTGTGATTTCGTTATTTTTTCCTGCGTAAATACTTATTTTATAAGTATATCCCGGCACACAGCACAACTTAAACTCTTTAATGCCATATTTATGGCGTTTTTGTTTATTGTACTGTCGAAATACAATCCTGCCACGAAACGGGACAACACTTTCGTCTATACACAGGTCTTGGCCGGGTGTATAATGCATCTGAAATCGTTCATTCAATATCTGTAAAAGGTATCGAATACGATGGAGGCGGTCATCTTTATTGTTGGGATTTTGTCGGGACTTAGGATCGAGTTCGAGTTCCAGTGATAACCGTAGCAAAAGACTAAGAAAGAGGGTAGATCGTTATGTCTGCACCTAACTTTTAAACTTTTTGACCAACCACCCGCATTCTTCAGTCTTCCCGTGAACATGGTGCATGTAACTGCGCCGAAATATCGGGAGCTCATTCCACAACCTTACCACGGTAAATATCCCGTTAATAATCATATAACTTTAGAGAACAACCGTGATAGTTTAAAACAGTGTTTTATCTTTATTGTTCTCATCGTTTTGTGAAAAATGAAGCATTTGTAATATCACTTCAAAACGGTTCCGGGACATTATTGTGCGTGGAAACGGATGACCTACGATGACATTCGTTGACCAGTATTCCGCCAATCTAGGAAGCTTTGTGATGCCCATAAACAGGATAAGGCCAAAAAACTTCTTTATTTCCTCAAGATCTGTTGGAACCCATTTGCGAAGTCTTGCAAAACGTGAACACTCTTCTAAACTAACAATTTTGTTAATTGCAAATTGGTTTGTTAGGCCAGCTATCTCTTGAAAAAGACTATCAGGAACCATTAGTTTGAAGAAATCAGCTGGAGATTTGTTACGCATGCTTGAGCATAGGTTAGCGGGAAGGCCAGGATGTTCAGTGAAGGGTATTACCTTACGTTGGTTACCTTTAGGCTTGGACCAGGTGTCCGATGGCTCCATCTACTGGATGGATCTATCTACTCCCCCCCGAAGGGTTCTCGCATTGACGTGGCGGGGGGGCTCAGTAACCGTGGCTAGGTACACCACGGTGAATCCAAGAGGAACCCAGGGGCCGCGCCGGCGTTGGGGTGCGCTGGCCGGCTCAGGCGGGCCGCTCCTATGGGCTTTGGCCGCCAAGCCCACATAGGAGTGGCGGGGTCCGGGCGCTTTGGCGCAGACTCGAGGAGGTGGGGTCCGGGCGCTTTGGCGCAGGCTCGAGGAGGTGGGGCCCGGGCGCTTTGGCGCAGGCTCGAGGAGGTGGGGCCCGGGCGCTATGGCGCAGGCTCGAGGAGGGGGGCCCGGGCACTTTGGTGCAGGCTCGAGGAGGTGGGGTCCGGGCGCTCGGCGCAGACTCGAGGAGGTGGGGTCGCAGGGGGGCTATCCCTTGTGGCTGACATAGCAGGCGGTGGGGCTACGTATCCGACCCACCGCAGGGAGACCACGGGCGACCAGACACGGGGAAGTCTGGCGCCCATTGTTGGCGAGTTTGGTCTCCGAGGCAGTTGCGGCGCGCCATGTGTTCTGGCGTGCCGCGAAGAGAAGGGTCCGGCAACGGACAGCCATGGCGGGTTCGCGGTCGTGTGGAAAATCTGTCCCGCGTTCCCGCCGAAGGCGGCAGTGACGGAACACCCCGGGGTTTTGGTGGGTATACGGACTCCCACATAACCACCTCCCTCCCCGTGGTGGGTGGTATCCATAAAGGATGGCGATGTATTACCTGAATCAAAAAATACAACTGTTTAGGTACCTACATTGTACTATACTAATATTTTTGATAACGCGTACTAGATAAAGATAGATTTAGGGATATAGTAGAAACCATCAAGATGCTCGGTGAATTTATATAAGAGTTTATACGGACCTTAAAGTTCTACATAAGTTTAGTACTTATTCGTTTGTTAAAATGCCTTCTGTGTTACTTGGGAGGCTACCTCAAAAGCTCGTGCAAAGACGCATAAATAAAATTAAACTGTTAGTCATGTTAAAACAGCTTTTTACTAATTGTATGTGAAAGTATGTAGATATGTGTCTCGATTCCCATGAGAGCTGAAGAAACGCGATTAATGTGAAACGAATATAAAGCAAGTAAAGCCGTAGGCAATAGGTAGTTTAAGTTAAAAGGCGACTTACCAATATTATCGGCAATAATCCTTATGATTTCACTGTCGCTATCTTCACTCTCTGACAATACAATACGGCGGCATCTTCTTTTCGTTGGTTGAAGTACGTCTTCATCTGTGTCTATTTGGAAACTTTGGTTCAGAAGATTTATCTCGATATTGTCCAACTGCGTTAAATCCTCTTGCGTAAGCTCAAAATCAAAATCATCAATTTTTGACGGGAAAAGCGTAACAGGTTCTCACATGTCGACTAAGCGCGCGATACTAATACTAACTAATGGCGTGGCGCGCGCGTGGGGGTGGGCCGCATCGTGACCCCGCGGCCCCCGCCAACGGAAAACAGAAAATCCTTCGCACTAATCGGCCATGGGACCCACCGGTGAGCCTTTGACGATATCTTAAAAACTACACGGCAAAAATCGGTAATTTTTATTTTCCATCCAAAATACTTCATTTTATTAACTTTGGAATTAAAATTTCAAGTTGATGAAAATGACCGATTACCTGATTTTGGCTTGGCCCGAACGGAAAAGTAAGCTAGGCTCACCGGTGGGTGATATGGCGTACAACGTGTTAATAATGTAGTCAACAATCGGAGTAAAATTTTAGACCTAGTTATCTCCAAAACTTCAATGTGTAGCGTTGCAGCCTCAACTGATGCCTTAATTAATATCGATCCATTGCACCCTCCTATTCTTATTACTTTGAAACCAAAATCAAACATCGACAACTTACAAAATAAGGTCAATAACTTAATCCCAAATTTCAGAAAAGCAGATTATGACTCAATAAATGAGTACCTTGAACATCAGTCTTGGAACGAACTTTTCTCTGATTGCAAAGACGTAAATGAAATGTTAGGTATATTTAATGACATTATTAACTCGGCCATTACTTTGTATGTGCCTCTTAGAAAACAAATTAATAGTAGCCGATATCCGATCTGGTTTAGTAAAGAACTTATCAAATCGCTAAAAACCAAAGAAATAACAAGAAATCGTTTAAAAAAATATAATAACCCTTTAGATAGAATTAGACTAAAAACTGTAAGTAATCTTTGTGAGAAGTTATTAGCTAATTGCCATAAATCATACATTGAACATGTGGAAGATATGATTGGGAAAAATATTAAAGGATTTTGGTCATATATTAAATGAAAAAGAAAAGGTATAAGCTCATATCCAGCTTCTATATCTAACGGTGAAAGTAGTACTTCCAACGGCATGGAAATATGTAATATGTATGCAAAGTATTTTTCTTCAGTCTCTTGCATGTCGAGTAATGCTTATCAAAGGAACACTAATAATATTAGAGCTGAAGCAGAATCCTTTTGCCAAATACAAATCGACTCAAAACAGATACTGAAGAAACTAAAATGTTTAGATAGTAACAAAGGTGCAGGGCCTGACAGTATCCCGCCATTCTTTATAATAAAATGTGCTTCAAAATTAGTATGTCCATTATGTAACATTTCATTTAACATTATCGCTGTAATAAGCATACTTGATAAGGAATGTATTCCTCAATAAGGTATTGTAAATAAGACAGAGCATTCACTCATTATTTTACACTTTATTTAACAATTTACTAATCACTATACCTCGCATCTAATACCATTTCTCTCTGTTCAACAATGTTAAACCACAAGTATAAACTATTCTAATTATTTATTTAAAGTATAACAACATATCCCTTTAAATAAAGATTTTAGTCAACTTGTGCTCAGATTTTATAGTTGTTCCGACATAAATTCGACGCTCAACGCTTCCTAGTGTTCACCTCGGCTAACGACAACAGACTGCCCGCTTTCCGCCACGCTTACTACTTTTATAACAATATTTTAGCGGTAGAACAACTCACCTACCGTGATCGTCAACAATGCCACCTTGCGGTGAATTTAGAAAACATCTGCGAGTCAAATACATTCCATTTATCTAATAATACAACAATTTTGCTAATTTCAACCTACTGAAATTAATTTGTCTATAATGTATGTTTTTTTTTATAGTGAAATAATTATATATTGTTAACAATTACAACATATTTTCAATAAGTCACTTACTAGCGGGATCTTTCCTGATGAATGGAAGCGGGCTAAAGTTGTCCCTATACCAAAAAGTGAAGACGACAAATTAGTTTCTAATTATAGACCAATTTCTATTCTTTCTGCTTTTGCAAAAATATTTGAATCATTAGTTTGTCCCATTTTACAAGCTCATTTCAATCAATTACTTACACCCTACCAACATGGCTTCATTAAAGGACGGTCGACATGCACAAACCTTACCTGCTTTACAGAAAATTAGTTTGAGGCAGTGGATGCTCGTAAACAGGTGGATGTCATTAAACCGACTTCAGTAAAGATTTCAATCGGGTCTCCCATACTATTTTAATTGATAAACTTTCAACTTACGGTTTAGGAGACCCTATGCTAAGATGGTCACGGTCATACCTAAATAATCGAAAATTTCAAGTAGTCTTAGGTGGTTTTTCATCTGAATTTTACAATATTTTATCTGGAGTTCCTCAAGGGTCGCACCTTGGACCGGTCTTATTTAACATATTTATAAATGACATTACCTCCTGTTTTAAAAATTCCACCCCATTTCTATACGCTGACGACCTTAAATTTTCAACAATCATTGAATCTACAGCAGATGTTAGTTTACTTCAAAAGGATCTTGATTGCCTTGTCCAGTGGTGTAAAACTAACAACATGACTCTTAATAACAAAAAATGCTACCATATAAAATTTTCTAGAAAACATAAACTCGTGTCCTCCCAATATAACATCGAAAATGAAAGAGTACAAGAAGTTAGCAGTATCCGAGACCCCGGGTGTAATCTTCGATCAAAAACTAACATTTATTCCACATATAGATTCAGTTATCAAAAAAGCTTCTCGTATGCTTGGCTTTATCATCAGAAATGGAAAGTCGTTTAAAAAACCTTTCACTAAAGTCCTGCTTTTCAATTAACTAGTAAGAAGCGTTCTTGAATTTAATTCTGTGATCTGGCGTCCTCACTTCTCTACCCATAGCTTAAGAATCGAGAGAGTGCAAAAAAGATTCATGTGGCACCTTTCAAGGAGCACCCACCTTGCACGTAGATCAGTATCCTACCAGAATAGATTGAAACACTTTAAGGTCACTAGCCTCGATAAGAGAAGAGACCTCCTAGATATACAATTTTGGCATAAGCTACTTATAAATCGCATTGACTGTCCCCCACTGGTTGAAAAAGTTAAATACAAAATCCCAGCTTGATATCCTCGTCAGAAAATCAAAGTATTTTCAGGGCCTTTTCGGAAGTCTATCCTCGGTAGTAATTCACCTATAGCTCGGTTAGTCAAATTAGCAAATTCATTTGACATAGACTTTTATTTTGATAGCTTAGCACATATACGTTCCACTGTGTTAAATAACTCACAATACCCGTAAAACCATAATTAACATAGTACTATTGATTTGATATTGTTTCTTGTCATTTTTCACTTTTGCCATTCTTATTATTTTTTTATTATAACTCCATTTCCACCTTGCTATTTATCGCGTTAGTTTTAATATATTAGGTGCTAAGCTGTGTTTGCCTGTAAGAGGTGTTACATGTAACTTAAGTTTTCCTACCATAAGATTCTAGAACATGTAATTACTGTTGGCAGACCAAATAAATAAAAAAAAATAAAAAATTCATATAGTCCCTTGACAACCTTTAATTGTACGCCACATATTCCAGTCCCCAGTTGCTCAGTCACCCTTTTCCAGGTCATTCTACCAATGCAGGGACCTACTTCGGTTTTTTTTAAATGCTGGATTCTCCGCGTGAATGCGAGATTTGAATTCGAATAACTAAGTTGCTCCGACTCCCATCTGAGGTAATGAGAATTGCATAAGGCCACACTGAAGAAATCTTCAGCAATGTTCGGGATGTTGTCAATGTTTGTCGTAAATTAGGAGCTAATAGGATTATATAAGAGTTATTGAACAGCGGCGGCGATTATGTTCCCTGCCGGGCCGGCGCGACCAAGATCTCAAGAAAGGGTTTCTCCGATAACGGTGTGTACAATGCGATTAAAATAAGAATAGGACGGGCTCTCGGCTAACTTCACTCATATAAGTACGGTCAGCAGAACAAACTTAAAAATAGATTAATTTTAAATGAATGACTAAAAATCGTTCATTTTATAAAATTTATATATTTATAAGGTTGGCAGCACAGACGCAGTGTTGCAAAAGTTTCCGATTTATTTATTGGGAGATCTACTGATTTTGGTCATTGTCTCCCGATATCCCGATTTAGCAATTCAGTATCCCGATTTTTGAATTATCATCTAATGTAAAATAATATTCATAAATAAACATGGAAAATAATATTCTTCATACGGCAAAACTAAAAGATCTTGAATAAATGAATATATTATTAACATAAAATACTCTTGTTTTATTCCGAATAAAAATCTCCCGATTTTTAGATGGCAAATTTAACGAAATTAATTTTTCAATTTTGCAACACTGGTGAGAAGCCATCTTGATTTGATGACACATGTCTTATTTATCCGTCAGTGTACTACGCGACACGTTTCCAAGTGCATTTTTATGTTCTTACGCCCTTTTTGTTGATAATTTGTTTTTGTTGATTGTTTAATTTGTTCTACAATGAGCAAAAGAGGTAGTGTTTTACATCGGCGAGCTCGAGAGATTATCAGCAATGTTGATAAGTACTTCGAGGAAGAGAAAAAACGTGCCATTATGTTGTTGGACCAGTTAAAACAAGCAAGAATTGTACCAGGGCCAGATGGCAATATTCATATATCGCGTGATGTATTTGAAAGTTTCATTAAGCATTTGGAAACTGCTTCGAAGGTAACCGAGCGAGTGACTTTAGCCACTGGTATTAATAAAAATACAGTGAGTCGCATTCGCCGTGAACAGAGAATAGCAACAGAAGCAACACAAGCAAAATAACGACACCTAAGAAGAAACCACGTCAAAAGAAAATTGTGTGTGACAGTTTTGAAATATGTGCGCTGGGCAACATAATAAATTCTATATATACGATGAGAAAAGAAATTCCTACACTAAAGAAAATTTATGCAGCTGCAAAACAAGATCTTAATTTTCCTGGCAGCTTGTCTACTTTGAGAAAAATTATGATTGAGTCGCTAGGCTACAAATTTAAAAATTGCCAGCGTAAGAACTCGGTATTGATTCAAAGGCCAAACATTAAAGCCTGGCGCGCGAAGTACCTGCGGCGTATTCGAGCAAATGATGCATTGGAATCAAACAAAAAACCAGTAGTGTTTCTCGATGAAACTTGGATCCACGCACATTATACTGTGAAAAAGTGCTGGCAATCTGCAAGCGCGGAAGGTGTAAAGAAAAATGACAGTGTTGGACGTCGTTGGATAATAACACATGCCGGTACCGAAGATGGCTTTATCGACGGGGCATTGCTAATGTTTAAAGCGAAACAGAAAAGTGGCGACTACCACGATGAAATGAATGGTGAAAATTTTATAAAATGGGTGAATGAAAAACTAATCCCGAACCTTCCCGAGACCTCACTTGTGGTAATGAATAACGCTCCTTATCATAGTATGGAGGAAACAAAAGCCCCGAACATGAGTGCTAGAAAAGTGCAGATGCAGGAATGGCTTACACAAAACGATATTCAATATGAGCAAACATTCACAAAGGCTGAACTTTATGAATTAATAAAAAAAAACAGGCCACCGAAAGATTACACAATAGATAACATATTTAGATCGCATGGCCATGAAGTGTTAAGACTGCCACCCTATAATTGCGATTTAAATCCGATAGAATACATCTGGCATTTGGTAAAACGTAGAGTGGCAGACAAAAATGTTGAGCAATTAGAAAGCGCAATCGAACGTCTGACACTTGAGTCGATCGCATCAATCACGAAAGATGACTGGAAGAAAGAAATAAACCATGTAAAAAGGATTGAGAAAGACTACTTCGAAAGGGAATTACTTGAAGACGATGACAATGGCCCATTCAGTTTCATTATAAACATAGGTGACAGTAGTAGCAGCAGCAGTGATGATGACGACGATTACGAGGAGTCTGATTCAGTTGGGCATCAGGACATGAGTGGAATTGAAGAGCCGAGCGATTAAAATTAAAATACGTACATTCACTAAATAAAGACAGTTCAATGTGTTTCTGTGTTTACTTTAGTTTACCTACCTATGATTCGTTTTTAGACTATTTTTTTCTCTACCTATCAGATAAAAAAGTACGTGCTATTACAATATAAAACAAGCCAATATTTTTTAACATTGCTTTTTTGCACACTATACCAAGTTCCCGTAGTGACGTCACAACATGGCGCTAGGCCGGTCCTATTCTTATTTTAATCGCATTGTAGTAAGATTCTTTCTTGCCGTTGTAGTCTCATTTTGCTGCAAACACGGAATAGCATTTTGGTTTTGGTTTGCAGGCTGGGGAAAAGTTTTAGCCACGCGTCCTTTCAACGTCCAAGACCAGCCACCCTCACATACCAGTAAGTACCTGCCAGTATGTGAGGCCGAGACGTTTCTATGCATTTTTTTTTCTTTGTTCTAAATTACGTGTTATTTTCAGGCCTTTTCGTTCGACCCCCAGCCTTTTTGGAAACCCGCTTGACAAACGAGGTACACGTCGTCCTCGTGGGGTGGACTCGTCGTCCAGAGGTGTGCCATGTGCTACGTGCCCCGTGCAACACAAACGCGGTGCTGAGCTGCGACAGCTCTCAGATTCGGGCCTAGCGCCAGTCCAGTGTTCCCGGCCAAGCGCCACGTGGGATATGTCGGCTGGCCACCGCCGGAGCTGAGAGGTTATCGCCATAACCTCTCCGCATCCAGTGTTCCGGTATTTATAGTGTTGTTATTCTACTTTTTCCGGCGAATTGACCGCCGATGGCGCCCTTCATCATTGTTATCATATTATCATCATACCCCTTCATCATCAGTTTGACGTAACTTGTCTTCTACCTTGAGCGACGATTTTTCTTTGACCCTGATATTCTGAGCTACCTGGCAGGAATAGTTAGTATTATTTCTCGGTACCTACCTAAATTGCAGGCGGAATAGGACAAACTTAGTATATTCTAATTAGAAAGTATTCGTTCAATTTTCTCATAACTATCATACATTGCTGGCACACAGAAATTAAATAATTGTTATTATTTTTATATGAAACTAGTAGGGTTTTTTTCGCTGACACCTGTGACCTCAATCAACCTTGGGTTCAGTCCATATGGGATCACTGACCGTTTAGAGTCAGGTGCAAGCGAGCAACCTTTTTTAGTACAATACTGCCATGTAGAGAGGTGTGTTCTTGAAGTAGTACTTACCTACATATTGTAACTGATTTGAATGCCTGCAGAATTTATAATAAAACCATCATTGTATTGAACACTTCATGTATTTGTTTAATTTGAATAATAGTCTTCTATTAGGCAGGATACTTATTTGTGTAGAGCTTCACTCCACCACCTCGGGTCAGCTGTAGGGGAAAGTTATAACAGTTGTATATCCCCGAAACATCAAATATTTTCGTAACCATGGCTCCAATGTGGGGGCTGAAAAAATTAAACTGTAACAATATAATTATAAAAATACCTTTTGCTCTTCATCCCAATTGCCGTTTCAGACTCGTTTAGTTTCGGACTATGCATTTTTAAAAGGTGCTCACAACAATGTCTCCAATGTATATTGATTCAAATAAAACCTACATTTCAAGCACACGACTGTCCTTGTAAATAAACTTCAAATGAAAAATATAGAAGTATCAATTATTGTATTTTTTGAAAAATATAAAAAAAATAACACTAGCATTAATGGATGGAAGAACATCCGCGCGCGGGAATAGTTTAGTTGTGATGAGAATGTTTGAGTTTGACAAATTAAACTTCATCATACTCGTAGATCTGACGGATAATAAATATAATTAATCAAACATGCAGTGCCGCCAGAATAAAATATTTAAAGGTTAATTAGTGACTAACTATGACAGGATATCTACCTCAAAAAATCTTCTTTTTCTTCATCTTCTTTTCGAGTCGGGTAAAAGAGTATTAACTAATTATATCGTTTTTATCGTGAAGAAATAGTTACATTACAAATAAACAATTATTTGCTGGAAAACATTAAAATCAATTTTGTTATGTCCTACAAGTAACGTTAAAGTAATATTTTGAGTCGTGTAATATGGAGGTTACACGACTTAGGCTGGAGTTTATCAACACATGTTTAATTCGTGAACGGACGTTTAATTCTTAAACGACTGTTTAACAATATTCTGCTGTTTGCAGTAACCATTGATTAAGTTCTGTAACCGGCTGTTTAAGTTAAACGAAGCCCTCGACCTTGTTTTACCATTGTTTATGTTTACTTCTGTGAAAATGCAAGACGTTCTGAATTTTATCTTTGAAGAAAATAACGTGTTAGATGATTTTGAAGACATTGAGCGAATTTTACGCGCATCCCGTGTTTTCCAAAGTCGACACAATTATTTTGAGGAATATGACGATAAAGCATTCGTTACAAAATTTCGTTTACACGAACATAGTGCCTTGGAGTTACTTGATTTAATTGAAAGGAAGTTTTTAATATTAGCTGACTCATTTTATATTCATATACCTATGTGTTATTATGTTATAAAACTATTTTCGGTTTTTTTTTTTTTTTTATTTTAGTAGGGAGGAGGAAATCTTTTATAGATACCGCAGATCGCCACTGGCTTCATGCGGTTTTGTCAGAGTCCGTCGGCGGAGATGGACTGGGTTGCCGACGTATACGGACCAAAACCTCCTCCCTCTCTTAAGCAACTGGCACTATTGCTTATGTGGCGCCATTATAACCAATTTAAATCTTATTTCTGGGGTGCGTCCGGACCACCATTACATTTGTTAAGGGTGGCGGCCCGGACGCTCCCGGTCACTGGATCAGTAAATTGCACGGCGACATCGGAGCAAGACAGTCCCGAGGTCACCGGTTCCGGTGCACAGTCGGGCCCGGTGACTTCCATAGTAGTTACTACGAATGTCACGGGTTCCGACGACAAGTACCTATATCTGCCGTGGGCCCCGGATCGGCCTCTCATCGCTGACAACCATCTCCTTCTAGAGATGGGCAGCCGGTCCGAGGTCCGCGGCGGGAATCTTAATCTACTTACTTCTACCTAAAATAACATGCCTTGGCAACCCACCATCGTTAGACCTGGGTCTGAGATCTCAGGCTAGGATGGCGCACGCCGAACCATGCGGAGGGATGGCTTGATGCACCATGATGGTGAATCTAGCAACACTCATCTATACTAAATATGTACATTTAATACTAAGTATACAATTAAGCTATTATACGCAACTAATGCTAAATCTATACAATTAATACCCAATATATACAATATCATTATAATTATCATATAATCAAATTACAAAATTAAAAATTTTACATTTGCTTTTTCTATGCCCAGGCATAGGACTTGGTTTTCTAATTAATAAGTTTAACATATATTGCTAATTTTTAAAGTTTATTTTTTAATACAATATATACACAGTCGATTCTTAATACGCACAATTAATACTGAACACATAAATATTAAAGATGTATATACAATACCCAAGCAGCAAAGTAGTCCTATAATCTAAGCATATACCTCTAAAGCGACATATAATTGAGTTATAAGGTTTTAGCGGTGACAGTGTGTTTTATAGAAGCATTCGACAACACAATAAGCACTATAAGCAACACTATAAGCTTATAGGGCAAAAATGACCTATAAAAAAAGGATGTAAACGTTTACTACGCCATCTTATACAACCGTTATAGTAAGGTGCTATAGCAAGCGCTAATATGACTAGTACAGAATAAAACTGCTCTAAAAAATTGTTAACAAATGCCTTTATTCATCTGATTTGCGTTATAAAAGTTACATACGAACTGCTATAATCGTTTCGTTTTAGCAGTGATGAACACTCGGCTATAAGACGACCTTGTCGTATTGTGGGTATTCAAATCGTTGCTATAGTACTTAGTCCGTTAGTAGTTATAAAAACCTCTACAATAGTGTGATTTTGTGATGTAGCTTAGTTCCAGATTATTACTATGTAATGTAACTGTACTTTATTGGTTAAGAGATGACTATTATAGTTTTACTAATAAGCATATCACACAAACACTTTTTTAGAGCAGAATTGTTGAATAATGACTTTTAAGTGCCTATAATATATACTCTGTAATGATACTAACAGGTATCTGTTAGTATCATTACAGAGTATATGCTTCTTTAATAATACAAAAACGACACGTAAAAGTAGATAAATGTTGCTATTAAATGACAATTATGTACTGAAAATGATTTTTTATCTCACTTTTAAAACAATATTCAGACATTTTTATTCAGCTTGAATTGGGCTTGCTTTAATAAGCGTCAAATAAAAAAAATGGATTTAAAGAGTTGGAAAAGATATAAACGCAGTGGAACGTATAGGAGAGAAGTAAACAGGCGTTTTGAAAATGCAACAGTATCTTCACCAATCATAAATGGTAATAGGGACCAAAATCAAGTCGAAAACACAATTGTGCGAAGTGGTTCCGTACAAAATAAAACATGCAATGATGATGGTAATGAGTTTTTAATTGAAGATAACAACTCCAGGGATTTATGGGACAATATTTCAGAATCTTCAAGCAATGATTTGACATTGGAAAAAAATCAACAATTACGTGATGGCGTGCAGAATTGGGCCATTAATTATAATATTTCGCATGCAGCAACAAAAAGCTTAATTCAATTAATTAATTTAATAGTAGAATACCGAACATATTGCCTAACAATCCAAGAACGCTTCTTAAAACAGAGAAGACTGTTACCACTTATCCCGTGGGAACTGGACAGTACTGGCACAACGGCTTGACAAATACTTTGAAAATATACCTACAAATGATTAATTTCAATCTACCGGTCATTTCACTGAACATAAATATAGACGGCCTTCCTGCTTTTAAAAGTTCTAAACTTCAATTATGGCCAATCTTATGCAACATTTATGAAATACCAAAACTGCCACCCATTGTAATTGGAGTTTATTCAGGTCATGATAAACCATCTGATTTAGACGGTTATCTAAGATTGTTTGTGGATGAAATGAAAACACTATTGAAAGATGGCATCTTTATCGTGAATAATGGAAATGAAAAAATAGTAGGCCTTTATATGTGATTCTCCTGCTCGGGCTATGATCAAAGGTTCGCATGATTTTTATTTGGTTTTTGTTTTTATTTTAACTGCTATTTGGTAATCCACCCTCTCTCCCGCGCAGGCGAGTATTAATTTAAGCGGTTTACCATATATTATACAATACACAATTGTGTACATATAGTTCAACCTGTTTATAATAGTTCATATATACAGGGTGACTTTTAATTAGTTCTGGATACCAAAGAGATGCTTGTACTTATGATAACAAACAACTTTATCTATGGAACCCATATGAAAAGCTCAATATTTTTCTTGAATCCCCAGTCTGACTGAAGCTAATCGACATTGTACAGTAAGCCAAATATTTTTTTTGAGTCTTTGACATAGCTAAAAGGTTTTTGTTATCATGAATACATGCATACCCTTTAATATCAAGAACTAATTTAAAGTCACCCATTTTGTTTTTCTATCATTGTTCGGTCATTTGACCAACATTGCTTGACCACCAGTTTTTAATAAAATATAAACATTCAAATTAAACGATTTTGCAGGTGTGTGCAATTACAACGGGAAAGACGGGTGCTTAAGATGCACAGTAGAAGGAGAGTATTCTTACGTATCCAACACCGTTGTATTTCCAAGAATTGGATGCCCAAAAAGAAACAATGATGATTTTCGAGCGAAAAAGTATGGCCAACATCATAAAGTTGATTCGCCTCTCTTAGAACTGCCAATTGATATGATAGAAGATTTTGTAGTGGGAGATGCGCTACATTTATTGGATTTAGGAATAATGAAACGTCTTCTTACTGGGTGGAAAGACGGCAAATTTAAAAAATATACTAAGTGGAGTAGTCAAGACATTGCTATTGTCACAAATTTTTTATTGAACTGTAAGATGCCACGCGAAATCCACCGCTCTGTCAGAGGTCTCGACCAGTTAGGCTTTTGGAAAGGCTCAGAATATCGCACATTTCTGTACTATCTTGGATTCATTATCTTGAAATATACATTACGTTCAGATGCTTATCTACATTTCTTATCCTTTTTTTGTGCAATTACGATTTGCTCCAATGAAAAATATTTCCATTTTATAGACCTAGCGGATTCGTTATTGAACAGCTTCCTGGAATATTTTAGAGATATATATGGAGAGAGTTATATGACCAGCAACGTGCACAATCTATCTCACATTATTGATGAAGTAAAAAAGTTTGGAAAACTGCAAGATTTTAGTGCATATCCATTTGAAAATCAGTTATATTGCATAAAAAAATGATAAGACATGGTAATAGACCCCTTGAACAAGCTGCTAAACGTATTAGTGAAAAAGTCAATATAGAACTGCAGAACTTTAAGATGGAAAACTTTGAAGGTCCGTTTTTAACATATAATAGAAATAATATGAGAATGCCGGTTCTTCATCTACAAAGTTTTATTTTGCGTCCACAAAAGGCAGACAAATGGTTTTTAGATAGAGAAAACCATAATGTTGAAATTGAGTCTATAATAAATGAAGACAATGGTATAATTATTTATGGAAATCGTGTTGAACCTATTAAGGATGTATTTAAAACTCCAATAAAATCTTCAAGTTTAAACATATACAAATGTAAAACCAAAAACATGAACAAAACTAGAAAATTATTCAGAGTTAATGCAATAAAATGTAAACTTATCTCAATGTCTTATAAGTTCAACAACTTGTTTTGTGTCATTATTGCATACAGTTTAGTCATATAATTAATTCATGAGGTTGTTAACTCAAATGGTACGTTAATAAAACTCTTAATTAATTAAATAGTTCTTTATTAAGGAAAACACTTTCATTACACACAGTAAAAAGTCAAAAAGAAAATTAAAAATATAACTAAAAAGTCTTAAAAATCCTCTTAGGAATTCCAATACTTAAAATAAAACAGGTAACAATCCTTATCATTCAATAAAACCTAGAAAAATGCAAGATAAAATGAAAATATAAATTCTAAAGTAATATGTACCTACTGAGTTATATCACAATTAAGGAAAACACTTTCACTAGTTGTCTTCTTAACAGTCTTAGAATCACATAAAAATCAACTAATCACACATTTAGCAATTACCACATAATTAAATCAGTATGTTTTTGAACTTTTTATTTTCTAAGCTGTGATAAAAGCTTAGACAGTAAAATGTCAAAAACAATTAAAAATATAACTAAAAAGTCTTAAAAATCCTCTTAGGAATTCCAATACTAAAAATAAAACAGGTAACAATCCTTATCATTCAATAAAACCTAGAAAAATGCAAAATGAATGTTTATAAAATAATTAGAAATACCTAGTAACTTCCGTTTTTTTGTTCAATAAATGAGTTATAAACGTAAATACAGTTGTAAATATCAAGTGCAAGTGTTATTTTGAGTCAAACTTAAGTGCAATAGTAATTAAATCGATAATTAAACGAAGTAAACAAATCGCAATTTTCGAGCATTATGACTGATGCTCTAACTAAATTGTGATACCGAATAAACAAAATGATTAAAATTGTGACTAATCTAAACAAACACTTAATAACTGAGTGAATAGTGCCCAAGACTTTAAAATACTAAAATTCAATAACTTAATTATTTTTTTCGGATCACCCTCATTTCTATATAATTAGTGACTGGAAGTGATTGTGAACTGTGCAGTGCGTTAGTGGTGTGAGTCTCAGCTAACGGCTCCTAGTATTGGCTATAAACATCGGCTAGCACGATACGACGCACTTTTTCGCAGTCATTCTCATCGGTCGCATAGTGAAGTGAATAGCACGCCTACTTCACACTGCGAAGGTTGAGTGTTCAAATCTCGAAACAGGCGAAACTTTTTGCATACTATTCTTATAATTGGCTTTAACTGGTCGTTGTTTGAGCTGTATTAATAAAACTACCTCGGAATTAAACTCAAATATGAATACTTTTATTGAACATATTACCTTTAGACGTCCACGATCAGCATCAGATCCTAATACTAACAATGAAAGTGCGCAGACCTTAAACGCAACCATAAATAGTCTACCAGACATATCCGACGACGAAGAAAGCGAGCTTGTAAAGGGGCTAAGAGAGAAAATTGATAATCTGACAATAGAATTAAACAGTGCACACTTAGAAATCGAAACATTTATGGAAGAAAATAGAGAACTCAAACGATTAAATGAAGAATTATCTAAGAAAAATCGACTACTTCAAATAATTACACATAGCCCTGTACAACAGAAACATTTGACACCAAAAAAGCAAAACACACCAAACAAAAAATGTAATAAGCAGACCCAGACAGAAATAATTTGCAATTCTAAGAAATCCGATACTAAACTAGTACAGACGGACCAAATACCAACAGAAAAATTGCAGAAACCGAAAGCAAAAAAAGTCAATCAAAGTAAAGCTAAACCTCAAACTCAAACGATACAAAATAGTGATGAAAATACTACATATACATGTAAAATACCAGTGCATGTTACACAGACAGTGAAGCCCATACAGAAAACAAGCAATATTATATTGATTAGCTCAAATAAACAGCATAACGTTCTACAAGTAACGGAAAACACACTGGGCACGTCAAGTGGAAATACGTTACTACGGCATTATCTTACACCAAACGGAGGCATATCGCAACTACTGCAAGGAATAGACACCAAAGTCGCAAAGTTAACGAACAACGACTATTGCGTTATATTCATAGGAGAAGAGGATTTTAAAACGTCCGGTGATTCGGTTAAACTTATCTGTCAGATTCGAGAGACTTTGCGTGATATCAAACATACAAACTTTATAATATGTGTACCTACTTATAAGTACTCTCAAAATAATGGGTCTAACAGCTATCTTGATATATTTAATTATAGAATTGATAGTTTTAATAAGCTATTATATCTAGACAATATGTCACATAACTTCGCGCATATATTTGACTGTAATGCTTGTATCTCATACGACAATACGATGTTCTATAGGCATTCCGGAATGTTAAATAAAATCGGCCTGCGTGCCATAATTTACAATGTTTTTTAGAGTATCGACGAAATGAAACGTGCTTCAAACACTACTTCCAATAACGAAAAATCGAATGTAAACGAGCAGCAAAATGTAGTTTTTTTTCGTAGATAAATATATTTGTATCATGCATCAAAATATAGCAGGACTATTAAGTAAAACTAATAATTTAATTGTATGTTTGAACGAATTAAAATTTGAACGAAATTTAAATATTGATGTTGTCTGTGTAACCGAACATAATATGAAGTCGGGCTTTGAAAACAATCTTGTAGATAATTACCAACTAGCCGCCAGTTTTTGTAGACAAAACATTTCAAAAGGTGGAGCATGTATCCTAGTAAAAAATGGACTTCAGTACAGAGAGCTTCCAGAAATAAAGGATCTGTCGAGTACCGCTATTTTCGAATGTTGTGCCGTAGAGTTGATTCCTTATAAAATCATAGTTGTGTGTATTTACAGAGTACCTAAATCTAAGCAAAAACTATGTCATATGAAAATATTTCTAACTAAGCTAGATAATTTACTACAAATACTTTGCAAAAAATCATATAAACAGTTAGTTGTCGCTGGAGATTACAATATAAATCTTTTGAAACCTGACATAAATACGCGAAAACTGGAGCATCTATTATTAAACTATAATCTTAAACTAGCCGTAAAACAACCAACTAGACTTAGTAGCCAAACGTGCATAGATAACATTGCACATGATTTTAAAAGTAATTGTAAAGTTGACGTAATTGAGTACGCGCTTTCTGACCATACCGCTCAACTGTTAATGTGTCCTGTTGATAAAAAGTGTATAATTGATAGTTGGTGTGTCAATCGGCGTGACTATAGTCGTGAAAATATATCAAAATTCATATCATGTATAAAAAACCTTTCATTTTTTGAGCTGTATAATATTAACGAACCTAATGATGCATATAATTATTTTATCGACATATTTAAGTTGTTTTATGAGTTATGCTTTCCCTACACTAAACAAAATGTAAAATCGACAAAAAAACCTAGGTGGATATCTCGGAGAATTAAACAATGTAGCAAAAATAAACGGGTTCTCTTATGGCAATATCGACGAAACCCAACCAATTTCAACAAAACAAAATTAATGAATTACAATAAACGGTTCAGTAAAATCATCAGGCTCACTCAACGTGCGCAGAATGATTACGCTATAAAAACAGCACCAAATAAATCAAAATGTACATGGAAAATAATTAATAATTCTAAATCAAGTATACCTAAAGAGTCCATAGGTGAAATTAGATTCAATAATGAGAATTTATCTGATCCGACAAAAATATGTAATGTATTCAATGACCACTTTATTGATAAAGTTAGGCCTGTCTATGAAAATCGGCAAAAAAAGAAATCGTTGGTAGTAGGTAGGCCAAATTCGATGTTTTTTTCGCCAAGCAATGCTGATGATGTAAATAAAATAATTAGCTCGCTGAAAAACACTAACAGTGTAGGATATGATGGCATATCGACGCAAATTATTAAACAAGTCTCTAAATATATATGCGGTCATTTAAGTTACATCATAAATTTATGTATCTGCGAAGGCATTTATCCGGAAGCACTAAAAATTTCAATTATTAAACCTGTATACAAAAAAAAGATAAAAAATGCATTGATAACTATAGGCCAATCTCACTCATTCCGATATTTTCAAAAGTTTTTGAAAAAATATATTTATTCTCAACTTTATAACTTCTTAGAAAATAAACATATACTATGTACGGAACAGAAAGGTTTTAGGGAAAAAAAGACAATTAATATGGCTATTTATGACTTCATACATAACGTAATGCTTAGTGTAGATAAGACCCGGCCCGTCTGCGCGATTTTCTGCGATATGACGCAAGCTTTCGACTACGTCCAACACAATATACTTTTGGCAAAAATGGAAGCATACGGTATTAGAGGAAATACATTAGAACTTATTAATTCTTACTTGACCAATAGAAAACAGTTCACTGAAATCACAAAGATAAATGCAATTAAGAAACAAGAGGAATGTTATAGATCTAAAGAGCGATCGCCTACTTACGGTGTCCCGCAAGGAAGTGTACTAGGCCCTCTATTATTTATATTGTACATTAATGATTTACCGAAAGCAATAGACCATCCAATGACTCTATTCGCAGACGATAGTGCGGTGACAATTAATTGTGAAAATAAAATAACATATGAATCTGAAATAAATAACAGTTTAAAATCAATAATCGAATGGCTAGATGATAATAATTTAAAAATAAATATATTCAAAACGAACATAATGCATTTTCGACAGCGTGCGATTCAACCAAGTATAATGGTACAATAAAACGGCAGCATTGTGCAGGAAGTAGAATCAACGAGATTTCTTGGCCTAACCATTGATAGAAAACTCAACTGGAAAGCACAAATAGAGGTTGTGGCTAAAAGAATTAACTCTTCGGCATATGCCTTATATAAATTGTCATTTATAATTAACAGAGACGCACTATTAACAGCATACTACGGGATGGTAGTATCAGTTTTACGGTATGGTATTATTTTCTGGGGGAACTCTACTGATAAAAATATTGTTTTCAAAGCCCAGAAAAGATGTATTAGAGCAATGCATCACCTAAAAAAGACAGATAGTTGTAGACCTTACTTTTTAGATCATAAACTTTTGACGTTACCATCACTGTATATTTTAGAAATAGCTACTTTTATAAAAACTAATCCAGACCTTTTTTGTCGCATCTCTGAATTAAGCACTCGTAGCAGACGTGATGATACTAGACACTGCTCGAGAGCTTGTAAAACTACTTTAATGCAAAATAGTGTTTCCTGTATGGCTCCCATTGTTTTCAATAAGATACCAAAAACTATTAGAGGATTAAACAATGGTATGTTTAAATGTAAATTAAAGAATTTGCTTGCAGAAAAATGTTATTATAGTATTACCGATTTCTTAAAAGACAAATCCATTGATAAATATTCAGTATAATTGTAATTAATTGTAATAAATAAATACTAAATTATGCATGTGTAAATATTATAAAATATGACTAAAACTTAATAATAACCAATATATGATATACAATTACCTATTATGAAATTGAATTTGCACGCTTAAAAGGTAAGGACATGTGATCTATTCATTAAGCCTTTATAAGATCTTGTATGCCTCTCTGTATGTTGTATACCTACCATGTTCCTAGCAAATAAATAATTTTGACTTTGACTTTGACTTTGATGAAATGAAAATATAAATTCTAAAATAATATGTACCTACTGAGTTATATCACAATTAAGAAAAACACTTTCAATAGTTGTCTTCTTAACAGTCTTAGAATCACATAAAAATCAACTAATCACACATTTAGCAATTACCACATAATTAAATCAGTATGTTTTTGAACTTTTTATTTTCTTAGCTGTGATAAAAGCTTAGACAGTAAAAAACAATTAAAACTATAACTAAAAAGTCTTAAAAATTCTCTTAGGAATTCCAATACTAAAAATAACACATGTATAAACCGCGGCATATAACTCTAGCTCTGAGCGAAATGTGGAAGGGATAGCTGCGCAGATAGAGAGAGACAACAGTCCCTCGTCTTCGATGTGACAGAGAGAGACAAGAGTTCTTCGTCCCAATTTTTGACTTCTGCGCAAGCAGAATTGTTGAATAATGACTTTTTAGTGCCTATAATATACCTGTTAGTATCATTACAGAGTATATACTTCTTTAATAATACAAAAACGACACGTAAAAGTAGATAAATGTTGCTATTAAATGACAATTATGTACTGAAAATGATTTTTTATCTCACTTTTAAAACAATATTCAGACATTTTTATTCAGCTTGAATTGGGCTTGCTTTAATAAGCGTCAAATAATAAAAAAAATGGATTTAAAGAGTTGGAAAAGATATAAACGCAGTGGAACGTATAGGAGAGAAGTAAATAGGCGTTTTGAAAATGCAACAGTATCTTCACCAATCATAAATGGTAATAGGGACCAAAATCAAGTCGAAAACACAATTGTGCGAAGTGGTTCCGTACAAAATAAAACATGCAATGATGATGGTAATGAGCTTTTAATTGAAGATAACAACTCTAGGGATTTATGGGACAATATTTCAGAATCTTCAAGCAATGATTTGACATTGGAAAAAAATCAACAATTACGTGATGGCGTGCAGAATTGGGCCATTAATTATAATATTTCGCATGCAGCAACAAAAAGCTTAATTCAATTAATTAATTTAATAGTAGAATACCGAACATATTGCCTAACAATCCAAGAACGCTTCTTAAAACAGAGAAGACTGTTACCACTTATCCCGTGGGAACTGGACAGTACTGGCACAACGGCTTGACAAATACTTTGAAAATATACCTACAAATGATTAATTTCAATCTACCGGTCATTTCACTGAACATAAATATAGACGGCCTTCCTGCTTTTAAAAGTTCTAAACTTCAATTATGGCCAATCTTATGCAACATTTATGAAATACCAAAACTGCCACCCATTGTAATTCGCCACGATTTTGTATGTGTTGTATACTTTTTGTGGCAGACAGTGGCTATATGAATAGAAGCTACTTGATGATGCCTCTTGATAGCATTCAGACAGCAGAGGTGTCATTATACAATGAATTTCAGATAAGAACTCGTAATCCAATAGAGAGATTATTTGGTATATGGAGGAGACGTTTCCCAGTACTTTTACTGGGAAATTAACTGCATCTAAAAAACTTCCTACCAATTATTGTTGCCACTGCTGTACTTCACAATACTTTTCAAGCTAAGAGAGAAGAATGCCCTCCTGACGACCCTGATTTGGAACTACCTGATCCGTGGGCATCTATTATAGAACAAGGCAGGATAAGGCAGCAGAGATCTCTAGATGATGCCTCAGAAGCAAGAGACATTAAAGCAGTGAGGAGAAGGCTTATAAATAACTACTTTAAAACACTACAATATTCATAGTAACCTGACTAGGTGTAAAGTGAAACAGTAAAGTTAATTAAATGTATCGATTCCTTTAATAATAATTACAAAATATATTTCTGGTTATAGTACCTTTGGTGTTTTGATTTTCTTTTGCTTTAGTTGTTCTTCTAAAATCATCATTCTTAATTTTGACTCCTTACGTGCATTTTCTGCCAATACTTTAACCAATTATTTTTTTCTTAGATCAGTGCTCATTTAAATTTCGCTGGTCAGGTCTCCTTCTCTTCAACCAACTATTTTGAGTTATATTTTCCTTTGAACCATTTGAAGGTTTTAATATGTCTGAAATTGGCTTTTTCAGGGACTTTTGTGTCCAGCTCTCCCATTCCCAATTATAGTTTTGTAAAAAATACAATAAATACTGTAAACTATATAATATATTATAATAATTCGTAGTGTAGGTCGTCCACTGACAAGGTGGGCTGACAACCTGATAAAGGTAGCATGACGACGTTGGATGAAGGCCGCTTCCAACCGGTCCTTTTGGAAATTTGTGGGGGAGGCCTACGAGTATGTTAAGCAGTAGACGTCCTACGGCTGAGATGATGATGATGAAGAATAATTCTTATAATTTTGCCTTTGCAAAGTGCATTTTTTATTATGCACATTGCCTGTGCAATCTCAAAAATAATATAAATAACCTACGAGTATATAGACTCATAACCCCGCACTAGGGTTCTCTGTGTCATGGGAGGCGGACACACTTATAAACACACCACAAACATCACCAAGACCTGACAACAAAAACTTATGTTCATCACAGAAATATTTGAAGTGGCCTGGATTTGAACCTGATTACCCATCCGCCCAAGACTTCACAGGCAAGCTCACTACCAACGTGGTCACAGTGTCTTCAGTGTTTATGATTTTGATAGCCTATCCATAAAAGTGCTTGTATAAGCCACATACAAGCACTTTGACTTTTATGCATAAGCATAATAATGCGAGCGTATTTGGAATATTTATCATTGACCTATCTGATGGCTCTCTGCCAGTAGTGTTGAATTAGTGATAGGCGATATAGCTACCAAAGACTAACCTATCAATATTATAAAAAAATAAAATGTAGAGTTTTCTAATGACATACATTCCAGCCAGATTAATATACAAGGACTAAAACACACGTCAAGCCACTATAAAAGTACCTACATTTGTTGCTATGGGTAGTCCTGTGGCATCAGTAATGGCTAACATCTGGATGGAGCATATTGAAGAGCTCACTGATCTACATTCAGTGCCGGTTAAGGTGTGGAAACGATACGAGGACGATGTGTTTTGCGTCATGAGAGGTAATGAACTAAGCGTAGAACAATTTTTGGACCATTTGAACTCCATCCATCCAAACATAAAGTTCACTTACGAACTCGAGGTGAAGAGAAGCTTGCCTTTCCTGGACGTGAAAGTGATGGCAAAACCAGATGGCTCGTTAGGACATTCTGTTTTCAGGAAGCCCACACACACTGACAGATATTTGAACGCCACATCTCATCACCACCCTCGTCACTTACAGTCAGTAGCCAGGTCCCTATTAAACAGAGCTCAGGATCTCTGTGACCCTGAACATCTAGCTTCTGATATAACGCATGTTCAGGAAGTTTTAAAACGAAACGGCTATAAAGTAAGTAGAGAAGTGCGTTCATCTCGCAGATTTAAAAGGAACAAAGTAGAAGTCGAGAGACAGCCGGCATTCTTACCGTATGTGAAAGGGATAACAGATAAGGTTGGAGCAATACTACGGCAATTCTCCATAAAGACTGTTTTTAAACCTTTATATAAGTTGGCAGGATGTGTCAGGTCACCCAAGGACAAGATACCATTCCAAACACCGGGTGTGTACAGAATTGATTGCAGCTGCGGTAGTTCGTATATTGGACAAACTAAGCGAACCATTGCTGAACGAGTCAAAGAGCATATTGCAGCTGTAAAGAACCGCCACATAAATAAATCTGCGATCGCTGAACATCTGCTCGAGTCAGGACCTAATCACTGGATTGAACTTCACGACCCCAAAATCCTCTCTACGGAGCGTCACTATTACTCGAGAATGGTACGTGAAGCGGTTGAGATTAAAAAACACCGTAACTTCAACCGGGAGGATGGTTTCAAACTGGCGGCAACATGGAATCCAGTGATTAAAAAGTGTTCCCGTCGCGATTTATCCTCAGAAAAATCTGTCGATATCGTTAGTGTTGTGTGTCGGGACAATGACTTTTTATAACAACTGTTGGGGGTATATTAAAAAGTATCTCCATACTTCAAGACAGTGACACCCGCCTCTTCAGTCCGCTCGTGACCACGATCAATGCAACTTGATCGAAACGTCGAGGTAAATAAATACTATTACTAACGCGATTAAGCCCCGTTAATATAATATAAATACATATACCTACATTATCATCATCAGTTTGAAGCTGGGGTTGGGAAGTAGTCACCGATGCACCTTGCCCAATCTTGTGTTTATATAAAATAAAAAAATAATTTGAATCTATTGTACATACGGTTGGCTCTGTAGAATAATAAAATAATTTGAAAATTACTATCTATATATATAAAATAAGATGTCCTGACTGACAGACAGACAACGCACAGCCTAAACCACTGATCTTAGAAACTTGAAATTTGGTGGGTAGTTTGTCCTTGATGCGTAGAGGTGTACTAAGGCTCCTTTCATTCTGCAGCGTGTCGCCGGTCGCGTGCAGCGCTGCCGGGCGAGTTGAGCATTTCACAGTTTTGCGTGTGCATTGGACCGGGCTGGTCGTGTACAGTCATGGATACAATTAACAAAAAAAAACTTATTTTTATTTCTGTGCTATATCATCACAACAAAAAACGCCGTGCTAACCGTAAAGGAAAATTGCTCATGCACCCTATAACTTCGGAGCGTTTGTTAAGTGGTGCATTCGTATCGCTGTATTCACAACTGCGAGAAGATGAAAATAAATTTTTCAATTATTTTAGGATGTCAATACGCACATTTGACGAACTGATTTTTATAATTAAAAACAAAATAGCACATACTGGTTTACTCCGAATAGCTATAACGCCTGAGGAACACTTGGCAGTCACAATAAGGTATGTTAAGAAAACTTTTGTTACTTCAATTTAAATAATGAATTAGTAATATTTTACATCATCATTTAATCACAAAAAAGTAATAAAAAACAAAAGTCAGTCAGTTAAAGTGTTGTGAAATCAAAATCAAACGAGTCTTCTGTATCATAGTTGCCGGTGGAGCACGATGATGCGCTCACAGGAGATACTTTCGAAGTACTGGGCATGGCTGGACCAGCACTTGTAGATGGACCCATGCTTGTAGTTTGACCCATGCTTGTAGGTAGCCCCATATTTGTAGATTGGCACGGGACTAAACTGGTACATGTATCTTGGTTTATTCCAACGAGTAATTGTAGAACCTGACTCCGAAAAAAATATTTTTTTTCAAACTCTAGTCTTCTAACAGCAGGGAGGATTGAATTGAAGAATGCCACGTCTTCATCAAAAGCAAGATTGTTAGTAGAACTCCACATCTCAACTAACTGTTTCTCAAACGAAGTCATTTCCTGTATATTTTTCTTACTTCTTTTATTAGGGACGACGTTCGACAAATCGTTTTCTGGGCCCCGAGAATCATTTTGTGTCAATGGATTGTCAGAAGTTTGTGCATTTTCAACAGACTCGGATTCGTGAACATCGCTTAAATCGGTCACAGGGTCTAAAACAGGTATGTTAGATGCCAACACAGGAATTATGACATCGGCTCTTCAAAATTATGGTACTTTAGATAAAATTATGGTACGGTTTTCTGAGGGTCTATATTGGTCTAGGACAACAACCACTGTATGTGGTATACCAGAACTTTATTTCACATCATTTAACTTAATTCTGTGTTATCAACGATAGCCCAGTCCGATTAGGATTTGACCTGGGAAAAATTATAAATATTAATTTTCCTTCGGAATTATATGGGAAAGGTCACTGGCAGTCTAAATTTTATTGTGCGTGGTAATCGATCCGCCATCTTTATATAAAAAAGTTATTTCAAATTTTGTTTATTGATTTTATTGCTGTCCTGTTCGAAGGGAGAACTCCAGAGGCGTGCTGGAGTTCTCCCTTCGAACAGGACAGCGTTAAAAAGCTTCTGGAGGACGACTGGAAGTACTCTGGAAGATTTAAAGTTTCACAGTGCTATTGCTCCACAAAGTATTTCCTTAATAATTATGGAAACATGCGATGCGATAATACATGTTTTGAAGGAATTTATAAAGGTAAATAAAGATTATAATCTTTTTATTTATTTATTAAACTGTATATATTGAGAAAATTTATCTTCGTTCGCGTCATCAGCATCATCTTCCTGTTGAAAATTGTTCATGTTCTGTTGATTATAATTTCTTGAGAGTACTGCTGGTTATTTGGCAGCTGCTCAGATGGAAGTTCAGAATTTTGCTGTTGAGAATAGTTTATAAAATATCGAGGCGATGGCGTGCCGCTGTAACTTGTTGGAGTTGGCGTGGATCTGATATATGTCGGAGATGGAGTTATCGTAACTGTTAGAGTATTTATTTTTATTGAATTGCGGTGTAAAAGCCCTAATTGTCCTTCCATGATAATGGCAGCAATAGCATTTTTAGTAAAGATTTGTTGCATTGGTTCCATTTTCTTTAAATCTGCAGCACAAGACAAAGCCCAATTTTGATATTCGTCTGGTTTCTCTCTAAGACGGTTAGCTGCCAATTCCATAAGGTCATCATCAAGTTTTCTCTTTAAATTTTTAGCTTTATTCTTCGGAACTGCATAGGATGTAGATGATGCTTGATTCGCTCCAACAGTTGTAGTATCCTCCTAAAAAGATAAATAATTTGTCTTTTTATTTTATTTTCACTTACCGCAAACAACCGAGGAATGGCAACAAGTTGCCAAGGATTTTGAGAGCCAGTGGAATGCCCTTCATGTAATCGGTGCTATAGATGGCAAACACGTGGAAATAAAGAAACCTCCTGGTTCTGGATCATACTACTACAACTACAAAAACATTCAGTATTGTGTTGATGGCGGTTGTAAATGCAAACTACGAGTTCATTATGGTTGATGTTGGGACTAATGGTCGTGTATCAGATGGAGGTGTGCTGCAGAATACAGCATTTGGACAGCAATTAAAAAATAATGCTTTAAATATCCCACCACCTGCATTGTTGCCAGGAAGTTTCCGAAAACTCCCATACTTTTTTGTTGGAGACGATGCTTTTCCAATGTTTCAAAATTTAATAAAACCATATAGCCAAAATGGATTTACAAAAGAGAAAATAATATGCAACTATCGAATATCGCGATCTAGAAGAATGGTTGAAAGTGTTTTTGGTATACTAGCTACTCGTTTTGGAGTATTTCAAAGGGCATTTCCTTTTGATCCAAAAAAAGTAAGGAAAATTGTTTTGACTTGTTGTTATCTACACAATTTTTTGAGAAAATCGCGTTCGTATTTATCTCCATCATTCATGTTTCGTGAAGATAACGAATCAGGAATAATACACCCGCCATCTCAGGAAGTATTCCAGTTGACAACATTGGAAAATATCAATAAGAAAAATTCGCTGAATATCGCGAAGCAAGCACGGGACGAATACACTGGATTTTGTAACAACGAAGGTGCCTGGCAAGATAAAATGGTCTCGTAAAACACAATTTTGTATTCATTTAAATTAAATAAATTAAAATGCACCTGTGTGTTAGTATTGTCCAAAGCAGAACGTTTACTCTTTCCTCCCGGACTACCTATAGTAGACTGTGAATCCGATGCGGATTCCAGATCTTTTAAAATACCATTTCTTTAAAATACCTTAAAGTAGGTTCGTAAATGTCGTCTGTACTAGATCCGGATTTCATCGACTGGAGGTGTTTCTTGAGCTCCTTCTGGTAGTTAGTTTTTAAAGAATTGAATTTTTTCTACACATCTTTGCTTGCCTGTGAAAACATCTCTTTGTATTTAGACAAATGTTTCGTGAGCATTGTTTTTTTATCACAGCCATGATATTCTTTGCACTTGACATTCCACAGAGACGGCTGTACAATTGGATACATTCGCAGATAAACTCTCTTTCCTTAACTTTTGGATTCTCATTTTGCATGCGCGCGTGTACTCCTCGTGACGACGAACCACAGACTGAAAAATATTGCGCAATACTGACCCTACACGATGCAATGGAAAAACATGGTGCAATAAAAATTAAACTCGCTCAAACTTTCGGCCAATCATTGCGCAATCTTCAATATTAACCCTAAACGGTCAATTATATTGCAAAATTCGCAATATTGCGCAATATAATTGACCGTTTCGAGGCCGCATTACGCGGCCCATACAGATAGCAGTGCTGAATTTCAAATCTTCAAAAGTATTTCCAGTGGCCAGGTATCGTAATGTAATGGCCAAACGTTGAAATAGTGAAATGGCTTGTCTCATTACAGTATTTGTTTTCTCTATTAAAGGTTTTACCAACTGAATCAATTGCCTAAATTTGATAGGATCCATTCTCATATAATTCTTGAAATCTTTCAATTCAGTTAATCCTAGACCCTTTAACAAGCGTTCGTTATTGTAGATTGGCCTTTTCATCAACCAGCCCTTAGTCCAGATTCGGCGTTTTCGTTTTTGCCGTTTCGCTACAATTAGACACACGATAGCTGCAGCCAAATCTTTATCAGACATGGTGCACTGATGAAAGAATGCTTGAAGAAAAGAATGCTTGTCCAATTTTATTGTCTCAATAATTGTACCGGTGTGGGTTTCGGAGCTCATCATCTCAATCAATCATATTGTGCAATCATCAACATGGCGCAATATTATTGTAGGTGTATGGGTCGCCTTAGAGAATCGCGTGGCTGTGCTGTAATGCTGTAATGTAATGACATTGAAATAATTACTTTTCAATTCACATTACAGCTAGTTAAACTTATAAGCAATGTTTATTAATGTAAACCGATATCCCATTAGTATTATGTTAGCTTTGATATGAATATGGTATAAATAATAATTGATGGTATAAATGCTACTACCTAATAATGCAAATGTCTATTTAATAATGAAATTTGTATAATGTAAATCCTTTATTAGACGCAAGTCATATTTCCTTTTTTAATATTGTGTTTTTAAGGGTTATAGATTTTGTAAAGAAATTTCTTTTTTTTTTAATAATAACGGTTTAATAGTATACTTACATTTAAATCTAGAAAAGCATCACAATCATATTCATTGTTTAATCCTGCCAAAGCAGGCTCCAATATGCCTTCAATCATGCGGTCCGCTCCAGTGCTCGGAGGAGGTGGATCTTCCGGCACCTAAAAATAACGCAGTATAATTAACTATAAGAACCTAAAATATTTACGGAAAACAGGATAAATTAACACGTTCTGCTTACTAATCATTAACAGCTCGCGTTTCCGAGTTGCTGATTGTTTCTTGGTTTGCCGTTTGACATTCTCTCAGCAAGTATTTAAGCTTTCAGGATTACGTCTGCAGTAAGTGCTAAGAGCATTAAACTCTTCAGCCAAACGCTTCCAACCCATTGCTTTTTCAGCATTGGTTGTAGCATCTGATTTTTTTTCTCCACTATGTCTTTGTACTTTACAACAAGTTCTTAAGTACAGACTTCTCGTCAGTAGTGAAATTTACAGTACGCTTACGTTTATTTTCCATAATCACTACAATAAAAGTTCCCTTGAATCTTGAATTAAAATTATCACGAAACGACTAAGACGCAAACAATACAAACACATGACCCATAACAAACGCTTGGAACTTCGAATCAAATCAAACTGACTTTGACATTACTAAAAATAAGGTTGCTAAATTAGAAATACACATACAACTTGTGAACATACCATTGACTTAACACGCATTACATTTTGTTGTATATTAATATTACCTTACCATATTTGAACGCAGCTCGTGTACATGTAAATGATACAAGATACGCTACCATATTTTCAAAGTCGTATTATACCATTCATTTACGACTCATTCGTTCCAAAACGCTCGATTAGTTAAACGTACGCTTTATTTAAATGATGGTGAACACCAAAAAAACGCAACACGTTTAAACAACTGTTTAAATTTAAATAAGCGATTAGGTAATCAATTGTTAAGTTGTAGTTGGTGAACTCCAGCCTTAAAGAGAATCAAAGTAACGTTAAATGTTACAAAACATTCTGGCAACGCTGCTTCAGACGTCCCTTATCTTTCATTCTAAAGATTTCTCGACCGGGAAGCATGTCGAGCAGTGCAGAGGAGGAATTTAATCTAATGTAAGTAGTAATAATCTAATGTATATAATTTATCAGCAATAACGCAGTGAATTTAGACATTCAAATGGTCCAACATCAGCATAGACTAGTGACTTGATACATCCCCAAAGAAATGTATCTTAAGGTGCAGCTGTGGAGGTTAGTTCACTGGTCCATTACGCGATATAATGCATTCACCGAATGTTTTCCACATAAAACTAATGGTGCCGCCCGCTGTGTAGCGGTAAGGGTGAACATTGATATATGTTGCGCGGTGAAGAACATGGCTGTGTAGCAGAAAGAGAACATGAGTCATGCGAGTATGCGGTGATAGTGATGATTGATATACGTACTGTGGTGAGGAAAATGCCTGTGTGACAGGAGAAGAAAGTGAGTCGTGAAGGGTATGCGGTGAAGATAAATATTTATATATGTAGTACAGTGAGGCAAATGGCTGTGTGGCAGAAAGATAACGTGAGTCATCAGTGGTATGCGGTCAGGGTTTAGATACGTAGTGCGGTGAGCTATGTGGCAGGGGAAGAATGAAAGAGAGAAGGTTGTAGAACACTCTTTATTTCTAAAGCTCCTGATTTCAACCTCATTTACCAGTTTCGTTACTTCAAGCTTCAATTTTGATTGCTTGATTCTAGGTAACTGTTTCAAGGTTTCAGCAATACTATAAAAAAGTATTAAATCTCATTTCTTTCTGTTTTTTTTATTTTGCTTGGCTTTTTGCTATAATGCTCGGTTTACATTATTCCAGTCCAGTGATCTAGCGAGATTCCAGTCCAGTGCTGGACTGGATCTGTAACGTCTACATTATTCCAGTTATTTAGAAGCCGTTGAAGTGTGGACACTACAGTGACAATGATTTCAAGAAGAGATCAGTTTCGAAAATGTTTCAAACGTGCTCAATCACTCTTGCTACAAGAAGTTATTCATGAGGTTGATAAGGAACTTAAAAAAAGGAACGGATTTGGGTGAGAAATTGGATCAGCGAAAGAGATCAAAAAGGAGGGTCAGTAATGCTTTTGCAACAACTGAAGGTAGAAGATCCCAATGAATATAGACTGGCACTGAGAATGACAGCAGAAAACTTTGAAGAACTGTTATCATTAGTTTCGATTAATATCCAGCGTAAGAATACGTTGTTCAGAGATGCTATACCCGCAAAAATAAAATTAGAAGTCACTCTTTCTTTTTTAACTACTGGAGATAGTTACAGAAGCCTCAGTCGTATGTTTCGATTGCCAAAACCAACTATTTCAAAAATTATACCAGAAGTCTGTTAAGAAATTAAAAGGGCATTAAAAGACCACATCAAGGTAATATTTTTTATTAAGTATCATATCTATGACAATTAAGCATTATTGAAAGCATTCATGATCATATTAATGTATTCTGGGTCATCGCTTACTACATTTAACGAGTCCTCAGTGGTTTGTGTATCTACAGACGCTGGACTATTCAATGGCATATAAGTACTACTACTTGGTCTTGACGAATTGTCATTAGCATGTTTGTTTGCAGAATATAGAATTGTCATATTTCCGTATTTCAAATCGTGTAGTTGACATTTTGTTATCACACTCTGAATTTCTTGTTGGCCTAGGATAGCCTGTTCTGTAGAAAGGGTTCTTAATTGCTTCGCAATGTGTTTCCCGAAGATGTCGTATTCATCTTTAATATAATTGTTGTGGAATATTTATTTATTTATTATTTATTTATTTATTTATCTTATACTGTTTCTGATTTGGATAAACCGCATTGCATATCTTTCATGCTACTGACTATTGTAGACAGCTGTGAAATTTTACTTCTTTTCTTTCGTGGTTCTGATAGACTTGGTTCTGGGTTTGTATGGGTAGGGTTCCCACATTGGTCACTAGGTTGAGTATTGTCAGTATTTTCTTTATTTTGAGCATCATCAGTATTTTCCTGAAACTAAAATATTTTTACTTTATTTTTGCAGATACCCACTGCGGAACAATGGAAACAAGTCGAGAAAGGCTTTCGGAATAACTGGAACTTTCCTTTGTGCTACGGAGCGTTAGACGGAAAACATATAAAAATTACTGGCTCCTATGAATATGGAAGTACGAACTTTAATTATAAAAAAGAAAACAGCATAGTATTGATGGCTCTTGTTGACCATGATTACTGTTTTACGTATATCAATGTGGGCGCAAATGGAAGCGCTTCGGATGGTGGCATTTTCAAAAACTGTTCCATTTTTACTGAATTAGAAAATGGCAGTTTTATTCCAGAAGATGGAGTGATTGTGGCTTATGCAGCATTTCCACTAAAAACATACTTAATGAAACCATATCCTTGGGCTAATTAACTTTTGAACAAAAAAATATATAATTACAAGCTGTCCCGTGCTAGACGCATTGTAGAAAACGTTTTTGGAATATTAGTAAGTCGATTCAGAATTTTCGAAAAAGCTATTTCAACTAAGTTAGATACTGTGGATCACATTGTGTATGCAGCTTGCTCTCTACACAATTGGTTGAGAAAAAAGTCAAGCTATTATATGACTACTACCTGTGTAGACCATGAAGATCACAACGACCATCATTTGATTAATGGAACGTGGAGTTCCGAAATAACCTCTTTAGATAGTATCATACAGCAGGGCAGTAACAACTCAGCAACACATGCCAGGGAAAAAAGAACTCAATTTACTAATTATTTTGTGAACGAAGGAAAAGTACCATGGCAAAATCATATGGTACATTGATAAATTTGTGTGTTTTAACAAATAATATGCTACTAATATAAAAATAAATAAAAATCTTAAAATACATACGTGTGTTTTACGCTTCACCATCACATTTTTAATAAATGAATTGAATTCGGCGAACCATTTCACTTTGGGTTGGTAAACATTGCCACTAGCACCAGATGTGGATGACTTCTTAATCTTGTCTAGTTCAAGGTAGTATGTCGAACGAATACTTTTTTTTTTTTTTTACCTCTTCCAATCTGAATCCTTCAATTTCCATACCAATGCACAGATTTTGCAAAGCAGTTTGGCGCATAGCTTTGTTTTTATAATGTTCTGATGTTATATCCCATAAACACGGATTTCTCTGTATATAGTGACAAACTTTACAGTTTCGTCTTCAGATAACTTCTTCACCATTGTTAAATCTTTTTTCTTCGCAAAAAAAGTCCGCAAAAACAACCAACACGTGTGTACTTCGTCAGCACTGGAATGGCACTTACTGGATTCAGTTCATTCCAGTGCCGGTTTACATTTTTCCAGTAAGCAATCCACTACTGGACTGGAATAATGTAAACCGGCCTTCATTATATTTAATATTTCTTCGTGATAATCAGTCAACTTAGTTTTTTTTTCTTTGTGTACTCGTGCCATTTTCGTTAGCACGGCTCGAACCTGCTTCATTAATTGCCTCTAACTCAGTAGCCTTACACTTTTATTTGGCTAATCCCCAATCGGTCCTGAAATTGTATTCTTATTTGCTATGAATGGCAATAAAATAGACATTTCGTCTTCATATTCCAATTTCTTCACATCCTTTACCTGTTGACCCGTTACTGGCTTTCTTCTCGATAGGGCATGGAGAAATGCATTTCGTAATAGATCCCATTTGGCCTTGCAGCCTGTAGCTAGAAAAAGTAATATTAATTAAAGGGGGTTAAATAAACTTTTGTCATGCGGGTTTAAAAAGGGAGCATTAGTTAATTATATAGAAAATCATTTCATTATTGGATTTAGATACAGAATGGGGTTTAGCACAATAAAAAGTATCGTAAAGGAACGTAACTATGGCTATTCGGAAAAAAATTTAAGAATTTTGTATGCTTAAACCTACTGAAGAAAAGTGACAGCAAATTGCAAAAACATTCAATGATAAATGGCAGTTTCCTAGTATCCTGCATAAGCAGTTTAGATGGAAACTACGTTATGTTGGTCTGCCCAAACAATGCAGGATCATAATTTTTTAATTACAAACCCAGACATTATGTAGTTCTTTTAGCGCTGGTTGACGCTGATTACAAATTTATATATGTTGATGTTGGGGCCTATGGGCGTAACAACGACGGTGGTGTGTTTTCATTAACATTAGGAACGTGTTTGGCGATGAATACTGCCAATCTGCCAGAAGATATTCCTTTGGAAAATCATGAGGAGTCATCAAATGATCAAGCTTTTCCATTAAACCGATATATAACGGGTGTATGTTATATCAGGCACTTTATTATCAACAGATTACAAATTTAACAGGTAACATTACACAAGAGTTAGACAGGAATAAAATTAACATCATAGTTATCTAGCCCTTAGCTTCGCCTTCTATCTTTCGCGTGTTGGTTTCGTGGGCTGACTGATTCTAGAGCGGCAAGGCACGCGGGCTCTCGGAAACGGGTTGGGAGCAACATGTGTGCAGCAGATGTAGTTTTGGCAGACGCAATGAATAAAGGTTTGGGTGGTTAAGGGACGCAGTAACGGAAGCGCTCTAAGTTTTAAATACTGGTCGCGCGTTACATCCTCCCCCTCTAGTTCGAATATAGCGACCTCGCATTCGAGCTAGAAACCCTAAACTACTGGTGCGTCATTCGTACGTTCCTGCTCCTATGTATTTTCCTTTCCTAAGCGATTTCAATACTATAACAATAATAGTGATGTGAGATAGTTTGGGGCTAAAGATACGCCACACGCTACGCTACGCTAAGCTGATTGATACTGTAACTCCAGTTCTCCCCCTAAAGTCGATGTCGCTTCGATCTTCCTTGGTTGGTACGTTGTACTCGTATTAGTTCTTGGTTAATATTTGACTCCTAAATTTGTCATTTTTGTTAAAATAAACATATATATTGCACCCATCAACTTTTCATTACAAGTCTAGCCCACTAAATTAATTAAAAATCTTAGTACCATCTTATAACACGTTTTAAAGAACTAGAAGTTCTTTTACCTCACCCCACAAGACAGTATTTAGCTATCAGACAGTTCTTGACCCCATCTAATGCTATTGACTTGATTTCGATACCAATATCTAAGCAAGCCAACATCATTAGGAGCAGTGAAGTGACGTAGTTTTTGCGATAATAGGTCATGATTAATACTATCGAAAGCGCGGCTTAGGTCTAAAAAGCATGCATATACGCTTGTCTGTCCACTATTATAATAATCAACAACTTGTTTTAGAGAAAAAATCGCCATGTCAGTTGAAACATTCGGACGGAACCCAAACTGGCCGCTGTCAATACATAGATAAGGTGTTAAGTTTTTGTGTATAACTCGTTCGAGCACCTTGGCCACTATTGTTGCTATCCAAATGGGCCTATAGGTTTTTTTATAATGGGTACAACAATTGTACGTATCATACCAGCAGGTAAGTAACTGTGCCTAAAACTGGGTCCAGATATGTTCTTTTGGCCTCCGCATCGTATCAGCAGCGTCGCGATCCAGTAACTCTGGACGCATATAAAAATAGCCACTTCTAGATTCTCACAGATATTCGAAGATAATTAACAGCAGTCTGCGAGAGTTAACGAGTCAACAAGGCTGGTGCAGAGCGCGCACCGCCTGTCAGTATGGCCGTATCGGCGCGGATACGAGTACAATAATTAGCCAATGATAATCAGTCTATAACAATTAGATTTGTTAAATTGATTATTCGGATTGATTTGTAAAACATAGATTCATACTTTTGAAATTGTTTATAGTAAATTATTCCAATTAAAATTAATAATTTAATTGTTCTCAAAATGATTTAAGTTTATTACGAGTACGATGTACAATTAATTATAAATCGCATGCCATCACTTTGTATTGCAATCTTAATGTTTAAAACGACCACGTGCAAGTACGCCGTAACCTATAAAAGCGGTTGCACTGGCGACGGGATGGCCAGTCCTGTGTCGCTTTTCAGTCCTGTGACGCTCTCAGTCCTGTGTCGCTTTTAATGCCCGTAGTGGCAAAAAGCTCTATGTCCTTCCTAAAAAAATTAAGACGGGATGGCATTCTTGTTCGAGCCGCCGCACAGTACGGACCTGTCTGGGACGTCGTTACGCTACCGGTCGAATATACGAAACCTATCAGTGATTTGTGGAGTTTTATTTGGAACAGAATATAAGTGACATTTTTAACAAAAACATCATGGAGGTCTCATCTCCGTCATATATAACTTAACAAATTTTTTTTACATCAGTTTTTTCTCGTAATCTGACGTGGGGTTTTTTCGAGCAAAAATCTTACGTCCTTTTACCCAAATATAAGTAAATCCTCGCTCCTTAGCAATCAGCTTAGCTTTGTTCAATAACATCTTGTTTTCTATGGTAAGATGATCATTAACGTAGATTCTACCATCACCCCGCAATCCCAGATCAGCCGGTACAATATTTCGTTTCTTCGTTGCAGCCACAAAATCCTCCTTTAGGTATCTGCTGTGCACTGCTACGATGATAGTTTTGTTCTGTTTGTCATTTCGCATTGGAACTCTCAACACATAATTTATTTCATCCTTCGGGATAGCGCAGTTAACGAGGTTTCCAACCTTGCCTCGGATTTCAAAAAGGTTCTCTGTTTGTGAGACTGGAACTCCCTTAATCTCTATGTTGTTTAGTCTAGCTCTTTGTTCTGACTCTCGCATGGATATTTCAAAACAGTCCAAACGCTGTTTTAGAAGACTTACGTAATTTTTTGACTTCAGTAGATTCTGAACCTCACCGTCAATTTCTGAGACTTTGCTGGTAAGGTCCTGTACCGAGTCCTGGACAAATTCGACAGATATCTTCACCTCCGACACATCAGACTTAAAAAGTTTAAGGCTAGCAATGTCTGATTTCATGGTTTTTAAGTCGGCAATGTCAGCTTGTATGGCTATCAAACTTGCCATTACATCCGGTAACGAAGACACCTGAATGGTTAGCCGTTTCAGCTCCAATGCAATAGTCTCCATATCGACCGGTGTGGGAGACTTGGCAGATGCCTTTCCAGAAATCAGATTGAGCGGACTTGCAGTTCCTGAGTTCCTGAGTTCTTGCATGAAGGACACTTCCAGTTGTTTCTTCTATCACCAAGTTTACGGTACCCTCCTTCAGTTATTCCAGCACAGGGGAAGTCAAAGTAACCTTGACAACCTGTGCACTGAGCACCGTCTCTAAACTCGGCATTACAGACCTGAACATTTTTATGAGTCGCTCCTGGATTTATACCCGTTGGTAGGTTGTGAAAAGTTTGAGAAATCGTGGTGTAAATATATCGCGCAAAAACCGGTTGGCGCTGTAGTTAGCGTGTGCACTGCTTACCGCTCACGACGAGACTAAAGGGCCTGAATCAGGCCCTTTAGTCGCTCGATCAGGCCGCCTGATCGACGGGCGAGTAAGACCGTGGTTTTAAATACCGACGAACCTGGCTCGCGGCTCGTTGATGCTGATAGATTAGCAAGCAAAACAGTCGCAAACATGTCTTGTATTCCGAGTCTGAAGCCTTGTGTTATCTCGCCATAGGATATTACGCTGTTATGAAAAAAAAAAGAAAACGCCCTAAAGTTTGGGTTAAAAGTTGGATTGAAAAAAGGCAAGCTTTGTCACATACCCATTTAATTCAAGAATTGGCAGCAGAGCCACTTGATTACCAAAACTATCTGAGAATGTCTGAAGAATCGTACAACGAGTTGTTATCTTTAGTGACACCTTTAATACAAAAACAAGACACTGTAATGCGAGAAGCTATTTCTCCACATGAACGTCTGACTGCTACAATCAGATACCTGGCAGAAGGGAAAAATCAAACCAGTTTGCAGTATCCTACTTTAAATTCTAGGCAAACTTTGGGAAGAATTATTCCAGAGACATGCAGAGCTATGTACGGTGCATTGAAAAACGAATACATGAAGAACTACTTAAAACTTATGGTAAAAAATTTGAAACAAAATATGACAGCTCGTTTGAGTTTCGTGAGTCAAGTTGTTGATTATCTGTAGCTGTCTGAACTTGAAACTGTGGTAGAGTTGAGATTTGTAGACGTAAAATTAGATGATGAGGTATTTACTGAAGCTGGAGCACGTAATAGTAGTTGATCATCTGTGGGTGTCAGAACTGGAGCAGTTGCAGTCAAATAATTTACAATTCCATGTCCCACGTTAACTTCTGAATTTACAGAGAGCCGTTGCATTTGCCCATAAAAAATTACATCGTTGAATAGTTTCTCTGATAACATTTTCTTTTCTTTCGTCATTGTCCTTAATTTTATAGCAACGTTTTTCCCAAAAATATCAAACTCATCATCTTTCTGACTGAGCCGTTGACTAATCAAACTAAACATATGATTTACATTGTCGTCTTTTCGTTTCCTTGTAAATGATGGAGGTTCAGGCGTTGTAGCTGGAGATGGAGTTTGAGATGACTGTCCAGGCAATGAATTAAGCGATGGCGGTGGACTGATTATCTGCAATAAAACAAATAATTAAAGTACCTCTTGTCTTTTTTCAGTTTCCTAGTAATATAGAAGAAATGAAAATGATAGCTAAACAATTTCAAAACAAGTGGCAGTTCCCCAATTGCCTTGGATCAGTAGATGGTAAACACGTCAAAATAGTTCCACCTCCTGGCGCTGGATCCCATTAGTATTGTTCTCATGGCCATTGTCGACGCAGATTACCAATTTATATATGTTGATGTCGGCATTAACGGCCGCGTTTCTGATGGAGGAGTTTTAAAAAAGACAGAATTTTATAAGCGTTTGAATGAAGGTGCTTTAAATATACCACCACAGGAAAAACCAACACAGGACTCAGATCCTTTACCATTTATGTACATTGGTGATTGGAGCTTTCGCCTTAAGACCAGATTTCTTGAAGCCATATCCACAACGAGAATTGAGTGATCATGACAAGAGAATCTATAACTATCGAGTGTGCAGAGCTCGGAGGATAGTAGAAAATTCGTTCGGTATTTTAGCCGCAAGATTTCAAATATTTCACAGTGCTATCAACTTCCAATCAGTCGAAGATATTAGATTCAGATGCAGATTCAGATATTTTATTGCTTCTATATACAATGTAAAGGTGTTAAAAAATGTACATAAAGTCTTATATGACCCTGTCGGGCACCGCAAAGTTAGAAGAGAGAAAGACGCAATTATGGTTATATAAATATAAATTATTTATCTTTCAAAAATTCGTGTATTGAGTAATATGATTTGTTTTGTAGAAATAGTTTTAGTTTAGCCATAAATATTTTGTCATTTTGTTCACAATCAAGTTGGTTTTGTATTTTTTTTGTTGTATATAATTACTGACATCGGTAACGTACTAGACGAGTGCGTCTGCAGCCGGGATTTGGGTAACAATAACCGGTTCCAATGTCGAAGTGTAATGTGAGTTTTTTAAGCCTTGCCGAACTTTATATAAATGAGGGTTATTGCGTACAAACTTACAAATTTCGAAAATATATACCGATGCCATGGTTAAAATTTTGAATTTTATAAAATATGGTTTGCAACTATCGAGCTGTTCTATGTTTGCTAAAATCCGGATGAATTTTTTCTGCATTATAAATATATCGCTCGCAGCGTTGCTGTTACCCCATAGCACGATACCATAACTTATTCTTGAATGGGCACTCGCATAATATGTTGCAATTGCAGTTTTCAAATCAGTTGTCTTTTTGATTTCGCGAAAGGCGTAGTAATAGTGAGAGATGAAAGTTTAGATTTAAGTTTCATAATATGTGATTGCCAGTTTATGTGGGTATCAATTTTTATTCCTAACAGAGTGAATTCTTTGACTGTTTCTAATTTTGTGCCGTGAAATGAAAAATTCAAATCAAGTGATGGATTTTGGTACGGGTGAAAAGTCATGATTTTTGTTTTGGCGAGATTGAGTTCAAGGTTATGTGTATGCATCCAGTCGGTAGTTTGTTGGAGCATTGTGGTGAGTTTGGTATGTACATTCATGCTATTCTTTGTCGAAGTTAGGAGGGAGACATCGTCAGCGAAACAAACACAATGCTCTTTAATACATTTAGGCAGGTCGTTTATGTATATCAAAAAAATCAGACATCCAAGAACGCTTCCTTGGGGAATAGAATAACCTTAATTGTATCGGAGCGGACATTTTCAATGGTATTATTTTTATGATTATTATGTACAATTTCTACTAATTGTTCTCGATTTTTCAAATATGATTTGAACCACTCAAATGCTATGCCGCGAATCCCTACGCCATATAGTTTATTTAATAGTATTTCGAACAGGACCTTATCATATGCCTTCGTCATATCTAGTAGTATACCTACCGCGTACTCCTTTCTATCTAAAACATTGAACACTTCCTGCATGTACTTGTAGACGGCCAGAGTTGTCGACCTTTTTTTACGAAACCCGTTTTGGCAATGATTAAAGATTTTATATTTTTCACAGAATGAGTAGACGCGATTACTCATCGCCTTTTCGAATACTTTAGACACAGCCGGTAACAGGGCTATAGAACGATAATTGTTTGGGTCGGTTTTCAAGTCCTTTTTGTGAATAGGTTTTATTACAGCCCTTTTTAATTGATCTGGAAAAATACCTTGTTCGAATGATTGATTTAATAAAAGATAAAAAGGTAATGTCAATTCATCAACACATGCTTTAAGCAAACTAGACGGGAGCTCATCTATATCGTGGCTATATTTATTTTTAAGATTTTTTATGAGTTTGTATGTTTCGTGCGATGTTATTGTATGATAAGAACATTGTATTTTGTGAAGGATTTGTCGCTGGTAGGCCGAGCGGTATATTCTGCGGGGCAGAGGGGGGACTCCAGTTTGTGAACGATTAATACCTACTGATGAAAAGAAGCTATTGAAAGTGTTTGCAATTTGTTTCGGTTCAGTAATAACGGTGTTGTTTATCTGTAGACTCAAATTTTGTTTACTTTTCCCGGGGTTTTTATTAGATCGGTCGTTAATTACCTTCCACATTGTTTTTTATTTATTTGTAGATTTTTATATACTATAATTATATATAGTAATATGTTACTGCATTTTTTAGCCATATTTACCGTATTTTTTAATAATTTTTCATATTTTTGGTAATGCCATGTTAATAATGGGATGTTAGATCGTAATGTAAATATTTTTAATAATCTTTTATTTTTGCAAGATTTCTTTATACCTACTGTTAGCCAATGCTTTTGAAAACTGGTTTTTATTTTTACTCGCCGCTTTGGTATGCACTCGTTTAAAATTTTATCCATTATGTCTAAGAATATGGCATAGTTTTCATTGACACTTTTAGTAGTGACAATTAAACTACTCCAGTTTATTTCAAATAGTTTTGTTTTAAAGTTCGCTATGTTAGTAGTATTAAACAGTCGTTTTTCGGTATACAAAGTAGTTTTCTTTGCTTGACTAGGTAGCGTGATACTTATGCTTGTTCCTAAGTGGTCTGAAAAACCTAAATCCACTTGTTGATAATTCCGGCGCAGGGCGAATAAAAGAAGAAGATCACAGTTGCACAGTTGTATTTGGTTCCAGTTATCGTATCCGATCGCACTTCACAAAACTTCGATTTTCACATAAATTAGCCTGCTTAAGAGCCGCATTAGGTCGCGCAACTAGCGCCTTACTTTGACCGTGACTACGGCTATATGAGGGAGATAGCGATATGCTCGGTCCCTGTCTACGTCATATTCAAGGTCATCCGAGAAGGAGGATATTGCTATCTCTTACAATTTTGCTTACTTTACGTTACTTACAATGATTTTCTATCTAGCTTAGTCTAAAATATAAATAGGTAAATGTTGCTGTGCTTCTTAACATTTCCCACCCCCTGTGTGAGAGTTCAATCGAGCACATTATCTGTTGGAAGCACAACAACCTTTACTACAGGTCGTCGCAGGACCCCATTTGACGTGGTTATATCTACAACCCGCACTACAGAGTCTTTACCGTGATGTAAAGCTTTCACAATGCCTTTTGGCCACTGATTTCGCGGTCTATTGTCATCCGCGATCACTACCACGTCTCCTACTTTCATGTTAGGTCCACATTGAGTCCACTTTTGACGCCGCTGCAGGGTTGGTAAATATTCTCGCAACCAACGCTTCCAAAATGATTCCGCCAGCGCATTAGCCTTTATCCATTGCCGGCGAGCATCAACGTCGGTGGCATCCAAGCGAGCAATTGGGGCGCTTCCCGAGGCGGTACCCAGCAGTAAATGGTTCGGTGTTAAGACGACCGGCTGGTCGCTGTCATTCGCTACGTATGTCAACGGCCGGCTGTTTATGACCAGCTCGGCTTCAGTCAGGAGGGTGTATAGTACCTCCTCGCGCGGCGCTCGTTCCTTTAGTGTGTATTTCAAGGCGTTCTTCACGGAGCGCACCAGTCTCTCCCAACTTCCTCCCATGTGAGGTGCTGCTGGTGGATTAAAAATCCAGGTGATGCCCTTAGCAGTGGCCTCATCCTTCACTTGATCGTGTTTCAGCTCTCTCAACGCCGCCCGAAGTTCGGTATTGGCTCCGACGAAATTAGTGCCTCTGTCGGAGTATAAATGCGTTGGCTGTCCTCTTCGCGCTATGAGACGCCGCAGAGCCAGGATTGCAGAGTCAGCGCTTAGTGAGGCCGCCAACTCCAAATGTACGGCACGTGTTGCGAGGCAGGTGAATAATACGCCCCATCTCTTCTCTCGGCGCCGTCCGATGGTGACCTCCATGGGGCCGAAGTAGTCCACGCCCGTGTGGATGAAGGCGCGTCTGCCTGTCTCCAATCTTGCCGATGGCAAGTCTCCCATCTTTGGTGCGATCGGTTTAGCTTTCCGTATGCGGCAGATTTGACACTTCGCTACCACCGCTTTCACCGTCGCTCTCAGGTTGGTCACCCAGAACCTTTCCCGTATATTATTCACCACGGTCTCTTGGTTGGCGTGTAGCGCAGCCTGATGGTATTGATACACCAGTTTCCTCGCCAGTGGGTGATGACCATCCAATATTATCGGATGCTTCTCGTCGAACGTCAGGGTAGTGCTGGCGTTGAGTCGTCCTCGTACTCGAAGCAGGCCATCATTGTACAGCATTGGGTCAAGGGATCGCAACTTACTCGTCGCAGGTAAGTGTTGTCCTTTTGTCAATGTTCTCATCTCCTCGGGGAAGCTCTCCACTTGGATGCATCTCAGCAGGCGGGACTCGGCCTCCTGCATGTCAGCCATGTTCAGTTCCGTAGTCAAGCGGCGCTTCCGGCACCGGTCAACGAAGGCGAGTATGCGCGCCATGACGCGCTGAGCACGCACCCAGGTAGAGTGGCGCGTGCTGTCCAGCAGCGACGGGGTGGGCATCGACACAACATGCACCCGTTGCGCTCGTTCCAAGTCCTCTTCACGTGCCTCGTTGTCGTCACACGTCGGCCATAAGTCCTGCGGATTGACAAGAAAAGAGGGACCAGAAAGCCATTTACTGCAATTACCGGGCCAGTTCCATCGGGTTGCCTCGTCAGCCGGGTTTTCCGCCGATGGAACCCAGCGCCAGTTACCTCTCACTGACTTCCTATCTATTTCCGCTAACCTATGGGACACGAATTTCTGAAATTCGTGCGCGTCTGAATTTATCCATTTCATGACGGTTCTACTATCCGTCCATAGATATTTTGCCTTTATAGGCAACCCCAACTCTTTCTCAACTGTACAGGCTAATCGGCTAGCCAATACAGCTGCTTGCAATTCTAACCGTGGGATCGATACGACCTTTTGTGGAGCTACCCTGGCTTTACCCATTATGATGGCGGTTTTTCTGCTCCCATCTGCACCTTTACCTACCAGATAGGCTACCGCGGCGTAAGCCAGCTCGCTGGCATCTCCGAAGACATGCAATTCAAGGTCATCAGTTTCGAGCCCGTACCATCGTGGGATCTCGATATCACGCAGAGTTCGCAGACTGTCAAGCCATTTGAACCAGAGTTCAGCTTCTGGTTCCTTCAGTTTGTCGTCCCAATTTATACCTGATTTCCAGATCTTCTGCATTAGCATACGAGACTGTATAATGCACGGGTATACCAGTCCAAGTGGGTCGAACACGGACATTATGAAACTCAAAAACTCTCTCTTCGACGGTACTACCTTTCCCTCGGTGATTTCGTTAGGCAGCCGTTTGAAGGAGAGATCGTACGTCAATTGGTCTGTGCCTGGCGTCCACATCATACCCAATGTCCGCTCCTTATCGCACTCACCTTTATGAAGCGCAACTCGCTCCGGCATCTGCACGTTCAACTTGTGTCGCAACTCTGCTGAGTTGGTGACCCACCCTCGTATTTCGAAACCACCTGCTGCGTGGATCTTGGTCACCTCCTCGATCAGTTGGCCAGCTTTCTCCACGGACCACGTGCTGTCCAGGTAGTCGTCCATGTAGTGTTTAGCTTTTATGGCTTTGACCGCATCACTGTGTGACTTTTCGTACTCACCTGCATTTTTGTTGAGCACGTAGATCGCCGTTATGGGTGAAGATGCGGCGCCGAAGATCATGGAGCTCATAGCGAATACCTCAGGGTCTTTCTGTCGATCTGACCCTCGCCACAAAAAGAGTTGAGCCCCTTGGTCTTCCGGCCTGACCTTTATCCGCAGGAACATATCGGCTATGTCCCCTGAGTACGCTATAGGCCCCACCCTAAACTTAAACAATACGCTCAGCAGTGAGTTAAGCAGGTCCGGGCCCGTGAGCAAATTGTCGTTAAGACAAGTGCCTTGAAATGTAGCTGCAGCGTCAAATACCAACCTTAGTTTTCCGGGCTTGTTAACATTTACCACACCGAAATGTGGTAAATACCAAACCCGGTTAGCATTGATGCCGCCGTCCACTTTCCTCGCGTAGCCTTGGCTTACGAGCCGCTCCACTTGCTTTGTATAGGCCTCTGCGAACTCAGCGTTCCGGTCCATTTTCCGCTCGATCCCTTGCAAGCGTTGACGAGCAAGACGGTAGTTGTCCGGCATCTCAACATCATCGCTCTTCCACAATAAACCTACCTCCCATTGCGTGCCATCAGCTGTACGTCGGCTCGTGCGATCTAAAATGGCTATGGCTCGATCGAGATCACGATGTCGTCGTGGTTCCTCGGAGATACCTATCGCCTCCAACTCGAACTGGGCCTTAACTACATCGTGTAGATCGGGTAGAGAAACCGCCAAGCAATTTACCGTGTGATCACCACCCTGCGCGTTACCGACTGGACCGTGGATAACCCACCCTAAATCAGTGAGAGAGGCAACTGGCTTACCGGATTTTCCACGGCGGACGTCCTGGCCGACGAGAAGCTCCCAATTGTCCTGACCCAGCAGCAGCATCGGCTTGGCTCCCTGCATTTCTTCGCAACCCAGACCGCAGAGATGAGCGTTATCCTCAATAGTGGTCGCCGACAACGACTGTGACGGCAGGTTCATGTTGGCGAGCGTTCTGCACTTCACTTTGTGATCTCGCCCGTTTGGTCCATGTAACGTCACTGTCACTATGCGTGATGATTTGTCCGACACTTCGTGTCCACGCGCACTTTTAATTATTAGTGGCACTAATGGTCCTTTAGCGTCCCCAGCTAATGAACTGTCCAACAACGACACTGTAGCTCCGTCATCCAGGAGCGCGTAACACTGTGTGTCCTGTTTCACACCACTAACGTCCGTGATTGTTACCGGTATCACTTTTAACAAGGCTTTCGCTTCCCGCTCCCCCACATTCGTTACACTTTCAGTTTGTCTTGACTTGTCAGTGTGTAGCATCACATGGTGGGAGAAATTACACTTCTCGCATCGTTTGGCGCGGCACATATTCCTTGAGTGTTTCTTTATCAGACACTTGAAGCACCGTCTTTGTTTCTTCACCGCCTCCCATCGATCGTTGACACTCAGTTCAATAAACTTGGTGCACTTTGTGATGTTGTGATCACCTTCACACATTGAGCACTTGGTTTTTGTTTCTGCTTGCTGTGAATCCTCTTTAGTTGTCTCACTTTGAACATGAACGCGCTGAGCTTGTCGCGGCGGTATGCCTCTTTGATTTTTCATAAATGACGCAGCTTGTCCGGTTGTTCCTGACGACAAGTCTATTTGCACGTAGTATGACGCAGCGTGCGAGAGGTGCTCCAAAAATTCCGCAAATATTTCGAGGTTCGGGGACACTCTTAGGTCCACGCCCTGTCTATGGTCCAACCCCATCGCGAAGTCGCCATACTTTTCTCGCTGACTCTGCGTCAGCTTGTTGAGTAACTCGCTGACTAATTGCGGATTGTTCAAATATCCATCAGCTCGGATGTTCTTCAATAGGGATACGCAATTGCGCACTGCTGTGGCACACTGACGCAACTCCCGTCCACTTTGAGAGACTTTTGGCAAATTCTTAATTTTGTTTAGCGCACACTCGAGGACCATGTTAGGGTGCCCATAGTTCCTTTCTAGCGCCCTCATAATCTCATTAGGGTTTACTGATGAGCACAGCAAATCTTCCACCGCGGTTTTGGCTTCGCCTTGTAGTGAGGTCTTGAGCCGGGCCATATTTTCATGTGACTTGAAGTCGTATATCCTCGTCGTCTCTTCGTACATGTTTTTGTAGGAGATCCATTCAGCTGGGTTCCCATTAAAGTAAGGTAGTTCGTACGCCTGGCGCGGGACCGGCCTTGGTCGAGCCAAATGTGTTATGGCTTCCGCGAGTTTGTCAATTTGCCGGTCTCTTCTGTCACTAGAGAAATCCCTTCGTTGTTCGAACCAATCACTCCGCCGGCCGTTATGCACTTCCTGGTTCTGACGCACTTCTGTGTCGTAGTACACACGGCGCGATGCCGACACGGGTGGCATGCGGGGTTCGCGCGCCTCGCGGGGCGCGGGGGCCGCCGGCGGCGGCGGGGCGCGACGCGCGGGTCGCACGGGCGACAGTGTGCGGTGCGCGACGGGCGCTGCGCGGGGCGCGGGGGGCGTAGGCGACGCCGGAGAATCTTGAACCGCAGCAAGAGTGTTCAGCGCGGGCGCACGTAACGTTGACGTAGCCAGTGGTGCGGCAGTGTCACGGAGCGTCGTGTCTTCTCGTGTGTTTTGCGGTGTGGTATTAATCCACTCTTCTACACGTCTCGCCGTGCCTTCCCCGTCACTGCTAATGTCGTCGTCCGCTGCGGCTTCAATTTCGGCGAGTTCCACTTCCAATTTCTTCTTTACCAAACTTTCCCTTATTTTCCCTATTTCCCGCTCAGCTTCGTACTCGGCGCGCTTCTTTAGGTAGTCCGCGCTTCTGCGGCTGCCTTTGGACGACGCGCGGCTAGAGCGAGATGTCCTATGTCGTGCTGTCTTTGTCTTGTCTTGTGCCGCTTCCAGTCCCGGCAAAGGATCGATCATGCCGTGATCGAATGTTCCTCCTTTCACTGTCGGGATGAGCGGGGTAGACACTGAAGTAGTGTTCGCGACTGAAGGCGAACCCGGCGCCCGTTCGGAAGGCAAACCGGAGTCCGTCCCCGTTTCCATTTCGCGGCGATCGGCCAGCCTTCTTAACTGACCACGAGTCGTCACAGAACTCCGAATACTCATTTTCTTCTTCTTCTTCAGATCCGGCTCGAAGGACCAATGTTGATAATTCCGGCGCAGGGCGAATAAAAGAAGAAGATCACAGTTGCACAGTTGTATTTGGTTCCAGTTATCGTATCCGATCGCACTTCACAAAACTTCGATTTTCACATAAATTAGCCTGCTTAAGAGCCGCATTAGGTCGCGCAACTAGCGCCTTACTTTGACCGTGACTACGGCTATATGAGGGAGATAGCGATATGCTCGGTCCCTGTCTACGTCATATTCAAGGTCATCCGAGAAGGAGGATATTGCTATCTCTTACAATTTTGCTTACTTTACGTTACTTACAATGATTTTCTATCTAGCTTAGTCTAAAATATAAATAGGTAAATGTTGCTGTGCTTCTTAACACCACTACTGTTGCGCATGAGCTTTTGTTATAAAAGTTAGTGAATATTAAATGTATACATGTTGATGAACTGTCTGTTACCCGTGTAAAACCTTTTATTTGTTGCATGAATTTATATTTTGACATACACTCTATTAAGTATCAGTTTTTGAGCAATTTTTGGCAATATTAACATTAAAATCACCCCCTAGGATAATTTTGTAACGTTTATAATTTTTGTTTAAGTATTCTAAAAATAATTTTAGTTGTATATAGAATGCGTCCTCATCTCTCCTATTCCAATAAATAATAATTATTAAAGTATTTAAATTCGTTAGCTCGATTGCGCATTAGTTTTGTGGTATTGGCTTGTTGCACTCTGCATAATTATTTATGCAAATCCAGAAGGGATTATATCACTCCAGGTGACAGTGACACAGAAAATCATATTACTGGTACAATTCAAGAAGGTCTAAGCCCGGGTGGTATTTTAGAGCCCATACAGGTGACCCGTACTGGAAATTCAAGCAATAATGCAAAAAAAGTTAGGGAAGATTTTGTGAAATACTTCAATACTTCTGGGGTTGTACCATGGCAAGAAAGAATGATAAATTCGTAATTATAATAGGTACTCACATCGTTCAGAGAATCTTGAGTTGATACTTGAGTACGAGTCTCATCGTCGTCACTTCGAAGAGTTGACATTGATGCTGTAGCTGTAAAATAATTGTCTGTATTACATATTTGTTTCATTAGTTGATGTTATTTGTTTATATATCCAGGGTGTAACGGTTAGATGTAGTCATATTTTAAGGGCTTGTTCTACCCATCAATACGAATATAGTAAAAGTTGTTCGTATTTATGAGTAGAACAAGCCCTTAAAATATGACTACACTTAACCGTTACACCCTGTATATTTATAAAATAAATAAAATTAAAAAATAAAAATAAATTTATGTGTTAATAAAGAACTACATACTTACATACCACAATTGTTACCTACTTGTCAATAACCAATTTTTTATTTTTTTTATTTCTAGTAAAATTGATAGGTACGCACCTATATTACCTATATACTTACTTTCGATCGGATCGTTGAGAAATTCTAGCTCCTTATAATACCACAACTTTGGCTGATACAAATCTTCAACTCCGGAGCCGGTTCTCATGCTTGCTTTAACCTTGTTTCGTTATTTCCTGTGGGAAGCTCGTAGTGACTGAATTTTTTTCTTAATATCGGTTATATCCGAGTTTGATTCATATTTTTTTGCAATATCCACGAGTTTATTATATGCTGCAAGCCTATTTGCTTTGTTTTTATACTCGCTTGATTTAGTTTCCCATAAACAGGGACAGTCTCGAAAGGCATTTATAAATTGTATTATAAAATCGTGGCTGCAAGTACGTAGATCCATTATTGTGACACGGACTTAGCACGCACGTTACGAAGTTTGTAGTAGGTAGGTACACAGCTCTTCTGGCACACATCCGTCCTCTAGCGCTATCGCCGAAAAGTGACGGCTCGGCTCGCCGGCCGTGATCGACACGCGGTTTTGCATGGCGAGCCGAGTAAATAATATAGCACGACGACGAGCCGCGAGCCAGGCTCGGTAGTATTTAAAACCGTGGTTTTGCAATGATACACCGACGAGCCATAAAACCGCGGTCTTACTCGTCCGTCGATCAGGCCCATAAGATTTGATAGTTTTATGCGTCAGTATCGCTATGCCTCCGTATCCATCGCTTTTATCCCTCCTGAATATGGACTCTAACCATGTTCCGATACTAAAGCTATGGGAATCCTATCCTGTGGTAGATACAGCTTAAACTTTAATAACTTTGATCGAAAGCTGTGCATCCCACTGCACTACGGTCAAAGCCTACGAACAGTACATGCTTACTTACTTACAGCGATCTATCTTTTTATTTTTTTGTTAAACTGTTATTTTTAAGGTTGCGTACTCTCGATGTAACTGTATTTGTTATACTTGATAGTAAATTTTCTACCGACTTCCAAAAAAAGGTGTTGATGTGTACTCAATTTGACTGTTTTTTTTTCAGATTGTTAACTAACGATAGGGTGAACCTAAACTCAAAATTATTTTTTTGTTTGAAAGCTGGTGCTTCCCGTGTGGTCAATAATATTTCATTTTATTTCAATTTCAATTTTATGAAATTCGGTCCAGTAATTTTAGTTACACTCCATTAACTGATTTTTACCAAAGTCATAGAATGGAAGTCGGTATTACATTTTTCAAATTGCACTTGTTATGTTTTTGTGTACAGTAGGTATCTGTTCAAATAAATGCCTTTTCTTTCTTTCTTTTTTCTTTCAAGAATTATACTGCCTAGACATTTTAACTTTTCTGCAAAACTTTTATCTGACTTCAGAATAGCCTCTATTTTTGTAGTAATTTCCACAAGATATTAACGTTAAAACTATGTTCAGTTTGCTCTGCCTGTTTTCTTACTCCATATCGATTAGGAGCTTCCTTTTTGATGGTTCTAGTATCTTCATTTCTGTTTCAGACACTTCAAATAAACTTTTTAGCAAGTTTACGATTTTTAGATTTAAGCCTCTTTTTTGTCACTTTCTTCTCTTTTTGAACTATGCACGTAAGTGATGCACTCTTAAGGTCAGTACTCACATACGGTATTACTCGATCGAGCTAAACTGTCGAGTAAAACCCATGGCATGGGCTTTCGTCCATACATTGAGCATTGATCTATCGAGTGAAGCGCACCGTTCAGTATTCACCGAACCGTTCGAGCCAAAGGATGTATGTGCAACAAAGGAGACGGTGGCTGTATTTAGCAAGTCTCACAGTGCTTTATAAGAAAATCAAAGAAAATGAAAAGAAAAAACGTAAAAGGAGGTACTGGGTTAAACATTGGTTAGATCGCCGTTCTGATTACAGCCACGTGAACTTGATTGAAGAGCTACGAGTATGTCCTGAAGATTATAACAATTATTTAAGAATGCCTCCAGAGCTATATGAAGAATTACTTTCTTTGATTACCACATTAATATAAAAAAGACACTCATATGAGACAATCTATTTCTCCTCATGAAAGATTGACTGTAACATTGCGATATATAGCGACTGGAAGAAGTTACACTGATTTACAATATTCTTCAATAATATCAAAACAAGCCCTTAGTGTAATAATACCCGAAACTTGTGAGGCAATATTCTCATACGGTGAGCCAAAACGAGTATGACAGTGAAATTATTGCTACAGGTGAAATAATTAGCGGTGCCAGACCCAATGAAAACATGATAAATTTACCACATTCACAGCAAAGAAATTCATCAAAAATTGCTAAAAGAATAAGAGATGATTTTAAAGACTATTTCAATAATGAAGGCGCTCTTTAGTGACAAGAGAGAATGGTTTGATTATATGATTTATAAACGTAAAGTGTCATAACTGTGTGAGAGCTTGGAATGTTTTTTTTTTTGGATTACTTAATACTAGCTTAATTATAATTACAATTATAAAAATAATAAATAAAAAGTATAGCAAAATACTTGTGTTTCATTTAGATTGTCCCTTGTAGGTAAAATCGGACTTGAATCATCTAAAAAATCTAGAAGCTTGAAATACCACAACTTTGTATTATATACTTCTGCTGCGCCACTTCCACTTCGTGATTCACGTGTCTTTTTCCTTTCTTTACGATAAGAAGCACGTAGGCTGTTTATCTTCTTGACCACGGTTTCTTTATTTGCATCCTGATCAGTAGTTTTAAGCACAGCTAGTAATTTATCATAACATTCATTTCTCTTATTTTTGTGGGAGTAATCATTGGACTTGACATTCCATAAACACTCACACTGTCTATATAGGTTAATAAGGTCTTCTATAGCGCTTTTGGAATAAACTCACAAATCTCGACTCAAACGAGAAATATCTCTTAAAATCACGTGTTTCAATCACGATAAACAATACCAGACTGACGCTCGCCTCGCGCCAGTCGCAGTCACGTACACACGTTCGAGTCAAGATTGACGGCTCGCTTCGAGTAGGTTCGAAGGAAATTACCTTCATTTAATTCCATCGAGCCGGCTCGGTGCGCCTTCGAGCCTTCGAGCTGTGAGTTTTGCGGTCCACACGTTGATTTTTACTCGACTTCGAGTAAAACTATCGAGCTTTACTCTCATTTTCCACTTTATCTTCCAATTCTTCCGAAGAGTCATTTCTATTTCTATTCACGATCGCGTTCGAAACTAGGATATTTCTGTATGACTGGCGGGTCTGTGTAATCTCATAACTATCACATAATAATATACTTCCTTCTTCTTTGTCGACCGTTTCCATATCTTTAGCCTTTTTTTCTCTAAAAAAATTCTCTGCGCTTCCGATACGTACAATTCTCCGTGCTCATTATCATCATCATCATCATCATCATCATCATCATCATCTCAGCCGTAGGACGTCCACTGCTGAACATATGCCTCCCCGATGATTTCCCAAAAGGAACGGTTGGAAGCGGCCTGCATCCTACGTCGTCCTGCGACCTTCATCAGGTCGTCTGTCCACCGTGTCGGTGGACGACCTACGCTGCGCTTGCCGGTCCGTGGTCTCCACTCCAGAACCTTTCGGCCCCATCGGCCATCTGTTCTGCGTGCTATGTGCCCTGCCCACTGCCACTTCAACTGGCTAATCTTGTGAGCTATGTCGGTGACTTTCGTTCTTCTACGGATCTCCTCATTTTTGATTCGATCACGTAGAGAAACCCCGAGCATAGCCCTCTCCATAGCTCGTTGTGCGACTTTGAGCTTATCTATGAAGCCCATAGTAAGAGACCACGTTTCAGTGCCATAAGTCATCACTGGTAACACACATTGGTCGAAGACTCTTGCCTTGAGGCACTGAGGTATTTTTGACGAGAAGACTTCTCGAAGTTTCCGGAAAGCTGCCCAGCCGAGTTGGATTCGACGATTGACCTCTTTCTCGAAGTTGGACCTGCCTAGTTTGACTGTCTGTCCCAGATGTACTCGTCAACAACTTCGAGAACTGAGTTCCCAACTGATATTGGGGTAGGTACAACATGGGCATTAGACATAATTTTCGTCTTATCCATGTTCATCTTAAGACCTACCCGTTGGGAAACTCGATGGAGGCCTTCGAGCATTGTACTGAGGTCTTCCATGGATTCTGCTATGACTACAATATCGTCGGCAAATCGAAGGTGAGTGATGTATTCGCCGTTAATATTGATGCCAAGACCTTGCCATTCCAGAAGCTTGAAGGCGTCTTCCAATGTAGCGGTGAACAGTTTCGGAGATATAACGTCTCACGCCTCTTTGCAATGGAATTGCCTTCGAACTCTGCTCCTGTACTCGGAATGACATGTAGGCGTTTTTGTAAAAACACTTCATCACTTCAATATACCGATAGTCAATACGGCACCGCTGGAGAGACTCAAGCACTGCCCACGTCTCGATCGAATCAAAGGCTTTCTCATAGTCCACAAACGCTAAACAAAGAGGCAAGTTATACTCTTCGGTCTTCTGTCTTGCCGTAGCGTGTGGATGTGGTCTATGGTACTATAGCCTTTTCGTAAACCGGCTTGTTCCGGAGGCTGGAATTCATCAAACCTGCGACTGAGACGGTTCGTTATGACCTTCGAAAACAGCTTATAAACATGGCTCAATGGCTCATGGCTTCTGGCGTTGAACCTTCGAGTAAGACGGTATTAAAGAGCTTCTGAAGGACTTTATGTACCGGTGTTCCACCCGCTTTCAGAAGCTCAGATGTGATACCGTCGTCACCAGGCGCTTTGTTGTTCTTAAGCTGTTTCAAGGCCATTCTAATCTCGTACAGGCTGATGTCCGGTATATCTTCGGTATAATGTCGGGTCAGCTTGGCTCTTGGGTCTTTGACCGAGCTGCTAACAGGTTTAGCGACCGAGGTGTATAACTGTCCGTAGAAACTCTCTACCTCTCCTAATACTTCTGCTTTGGTCGACGCTACTCTGCCGTCTTCTCTCTTCAGCTTCGTCAACTGGCTTTTCCCAATAGACCTGTCTCTTGCAAACACTTTGGAGCCCTTGTTCCGCTCTATCGTCTCTTTAATACGGTTTGTATTAAAGATCCGGATGTCGTGTCGCAAGGACTTCCATATTCGTCTATTGAGCAGCCTATATGCTTCAGCATCATCCGAAGACTGCAGTTTCAGTGAGCGTCGTTCAGCCATGAGGTTGAGGGTGTCGTTAGTAGGGGAGAATTGGGGCTTCTGCCTCACACTCTCGCTTCGCTCGAGTGTGATGCAGAAGCCACAATTCTCCAGCACGACATCGGCCGCCCTGCTTCATCGTAGAAGCAAGTGAAGCAGATAGTCCTAATTATCCAGCGTGACATCGGTCAACCATATCTGATCGGGTCACAACCATTTAAAACTGAGTCTGTTATTTCATGAACAGCTTGTACTTTATCTATCTGATCTGAACTGGTTCTGTTCAATCAATGATCTGATTCAATCAGTTGAAAGATACTTCTCTTAAAAAAATTATTTATTCTCTACAACCAACCTGCTGCATCTTAGAAGCGAGAGCGAGTTATTCTAGTAGGGTAGGGTATATGAGGAATTAATAATTAAAAATAAAATTGGTTTCTTCAAAAACATTTATTTTCTAAGCACCATTTTTGCATACAAGTAACATTTTGTAAAGCACAATGCGAGGAGTGATTTATACATCGATATACATCTAAGCATGACTTGTAGTCTTTATATAAACTAAGCAGGTTAGGGCAACCTTTATCTTCTAGATTAAAAATACATGAATTTTGATCCATATTATATCCTAAAATTTTCTTCAACCATGTCACTTTCTCTAAGCCCTTAACGTAAATAGTTTTATTTTTTATGAGTCCTCTAATATAAATTGTATGATATGAATATGGTATAAATCCTTCATCCCAAAATATCTGTCTGTTTCGTTCTATCCAACAAACATTCTTTTTTTCTGTATTTGTTAATTCGTTGTAGGAAAATGGTGGCTTAAACTGGAGTGTAATAAACTGTTGACCAGATTTTATCGCTATTTCTTTTATTATGAATTCATTGTAGTCCGTTTTGAATCCTTGCACGTCCACAAACACACTCATGATATTTTACGCACAATATTACTCAAAGGCTTGTACTCAACAACTCGGTCGTTGATGATAAGACAATAAGCAGCTGTGTTATCGGGAATATCTTGGGAACTTTCTATTTCCAAACGAACATCTACAGGGCCAGATTTCAGATTTTCATTTTGCCTTGAGCAGTCTATTATAAACAGAGGTGCTTTTTCTTTAAATTCTCTTATGTCTAACAACGGATCGGTTGGGAGATTATAGTACGACTGACGGAATTTGGTATACAGTTCATATAATATACTGTATCTATTTTCACCAAAGTTTATATTTAACGAATCATAAGGGTAATATTGTGAATTTAAAAACAATGTCACGTTTGTTAGGTGACAATGGTCGAATAAAGAACTATCTTTGGCTATATTATTTTTTCTATCAGTTTGTAAGCCAAAAATAATATATCTTGGTTTTTCTAATTGAGTAGCTGTTTTTACAGACCATGAGTGCTTTGTAGTTTTGGGTAATAGAGGATACTCATACAAGTCCCAATTCCTAAAAGCTATATGTATGGGTTTGTCTTTTTCTAAATATTTTAATAAAGAAAGCCTCTCACGATCAGATACTTTAATATGTGGCACTTTCCACTGAACCCTTAGTATATCAATTTGAATAGTATCATTTTGATCAGAGATAACACTGTTTCTGTTAGTATTATTTCTACTCATAATGAGTTCATGTTTGCAATTTAAAATGATTTTATTATAATCTTCCGCAAACCCACTGATACCACTTAGTAAACTGATAAGTTTACTAAGTGGTATCAGAACACTAAAGGAGTCATCTTTAACTTTAAACCCATTCATATCCCATCCCCATACGGCTGCTACTTTACTGTCTCCATTGTTCAAAGAGACGTATGATTTCATTGTAGAAGTAATTCCTACATTTCTAATACGATCGATCTCTATACCATTAATCTCATAACGAATATCTTGAAACAGGAATGCTATTGGATTATTTGTGAATTTCAAACTCTTTTTTGCAACTTTGCCTGAGGCATCCTTCATAGAAACGTTGACGCGTCCTTCAATATATATAAAACTTGAAGATGGTAATACGTATATATCCTGCTGATGAATCGATATACGGATTTCATCATTTTCTTTGAAGCTATTACTATATGGGTTGTAGGTATGAATTTCGTAACCCTCGATAGAGTTATCGAAATGGGGTGAATCGTCAATATTTAAGATACTCATATTTTGAAACCAAGAGCTCGTAAGAAATCTTTGTTTTCTTTTGTAATCTTCGATATCTTGGTACGTCTTTGTTTCTTGAGTGTTTCTGTTAGAATAGCTCTTTTTAACTTTGTTTTTGATGTTATATTAGAGTTTTGATCATTAAATACAATCATATTGATTTTCGTAAATGAAGACACATTTGAATATTCTCTCCACCAAAATTAATGTTATTTCCGTTTTGATCAATAATTTTTACCGTAACGGATGCAATGTTCTTATTTTTAATTGGAAAATATATGGCATTTATTGCTTTTTCAATAAATCGATAGCCTGGTGAAACGTTTGGTATAAATTCATAAATTATATGAGATGATATGCCATCATTGTAAGATCCTTGCACCAAATCACATTCGATTCTTATCACGGTCACTGGAAGAATGTTGACTGGGTTTACAGAGACATGCCATTTATTTGCTTCTAGTATTTCTTTTCGAAATCCTAAGATTCTCCCAATACTCTTCGGTGCTCGGAAATCGATACTCTTTGCGCAGAATATAGATATTGTTGAAGTATTGCAATTCGATTCAATCTTGAGTTCACAGTCAATATTATTATTTATATATTCATAAATATCTTGTAAATCGTACGAACCATTTGGTATTTGAATTTGACTATTATTTTCACCATAAATAAACACATTGTTATTGCTAGTTACGTTAGGTATACCATTAAATCCCCCCCGAGTGTTCCCGCCTTGCCGTGGCGGGGGGGCTCAGTAGCCGTGGTTTGGGTCACCACGGTGAAGCTAAGAGGAACCAATGGGCCTGCCAGTGATAGCCGATAGCTGGCGGGCCCGAGGTGGAACCGCTCCTATGGGCTTTGCCCTCCAAGTCCACACGGGAGCGGTCACTGTAGGTAGCGGTGGTGTATGGGCGCCACTGCAACTGAGGCGGGCTGCGGTGTCGTATGGGCGGCACCGCGGCTGAGAGTTAGAGGCCACGGCGGGAGAGGAGTGACGGTGTTACGGTCAGCCGCTCTCTCTGCCTTCCGCGGCCTTGACGGGGCCGCCACCGTTGGATGGCGGACGCGGTGGGGTCGCAGGGGAAGAGGACTGTCGGTATTGAGAGGCGCCGCTGTCCCTATCCTCTGCGGCCGAAGTAGCAGGCGGTGGGGCTACTCACCTGACCCATCGTAGGGGGACTTAGGGCGCCCAGACTCGGGGGAGTCTGGGGTCCATTTGCGGGCTTGGTCCCCCGTGGCGGTTGCGCCACGCCAAGTGTTCTGGCATTCTGCAAGAGAGACGGGTCCGGCAACGGACAGCCGCGGCGGGTTCGCGGTCGTGTGCGAAATCTGTCCCGCGTTCCCGCCAAAAGCGGCAGTGACGGAACACCGCAGAGGTTTGATGGGTATGCTGCCCTTCTGGCAGAGACTCCCACATAACCACCGTGCTCCCCCCGGGGCCGGTGGTATCCATAAAGGATTACTCTGCGTCAAAAAAAAAAAAAAAAAAGGTATACCATTAAATACAGAAAAATATAATAAACCACACTCATAACTTTCTTCTAAAACTAAGGGGGGATGAAACGTTGTTTCTAACACAGATTGACTTCCGGAAAATGATAAAGTGAATGACATTGTCCTGAGCTGAACAGAGATATTACAAAGACTGAAAAAAGATAGTTATAACATGCTATTTATTCGTTATTTCAAAATGCTGAGTTTGCGCCAGAATTTGTTTAAAAACCCTAGACATAGATGACCGCAGTTATACGAATTATTTTTTTGAAAATTATCGTAATTATAGATAACTTTACACTTTTTCATATACCTAATAAATTCCTTTGGCGGCCTCAAGTTTCCATAACTATCAAAATATTCAACGCAATCATTAATTTTAGTGTACGCCACCCAATGTGTACCAGAATTTTGTGAGCTGTCCAAATTAATTATACCGCATTCAATAGGAAATGGAATTTGAGGTAATCCATCTCTCATAAAAACACCTCTAAAGTATGGAATATTTTTAGAATATTTCATTAGGTCTATATTAGTAAGAGCTCGCTTAGGTAATATATGGACTATTTTTTTTTTTTTGCTATGTATATTCCTAACCCTTCTTTGTAAGGTTTTATACACAAACCTTTACCTATGGTTAACCCCTCCATTTTATCATGATGTCTCTTTAATTCTAAAAGACGTTTCTTCGCAGCTTTGTATTCATTGTAAGTTTTTACAATTCCCGAAACACCACCAGCGAGGCTTCCAGCAGCAGATAATCCTGCAAAAATTGGTATTAAAGGAAGAAAGCCTCCTGTTTTGGGCACAGGTATAACACGCGGTAGTTGAATAGGCAAATCTTTGGACAATTCTTTGGCAGCAGCAAAAGCCAATTCGATTGCCATTTTTTGACACTTAGGTTTCATTTTACGAATATGTTTTTTTGTGTGCGATACAATAGCTTTAAATTTCTTTTTTAGTCCTGCTCCAGCACTAACTTTTGCTAGCATAGCTGTATTAACTAAATTAGCAGCAATTTTTTCTCCAGAGCTAGTATTCGAAGATGTTGCTCTCTTTTTAGCCATTTTAAGTAAAATTATATCCGCTTTATGTCGGTCAACCAAATTAGATGATTTGTTATAAGCTATATCGTGCTGTTTGCAATATTCGTCCAACTGATTTATTCCTTTATCTCCTCGAGCAAGTCTTTCTGCCAATCGAGTTCCTGGTCCGCAATAATTATACCCAGGCAGGTGAAGTTCGAAGGGCAGTTTGTTAATCAAACTATTAAGATGACTATTCTCTTTCATAACCAAATAGAAACTGACTAATTTTTCATGATGCGCTTACTTTATAATTTGTTTGTTTTATCAATCCAACTATTTTCACTAGATGGAAAGCCTAGCCATTTAACATATAATTTATTTCCTTTTCTTTTCAATATTTTTTCCACAAGATATACATCAGGGTGTTCAGTTTTTTGAAGTTCTTGCTTATAAAATGCGCCTAATATGGGGCGATGTCTCATATCTTCAATTAAATAAGAATAGGGATTAGATTTTTGAACTTTGATAATCTTGAAAATTTCAGTGGACCAATTTGGGGTGTAACCTTTTTCAAATGTTCCTTTGTACTTACTAATACGCACAAAATCACCATTTTTCAATATGTTGCTTTCTTTTCTGTTGTAACATTTACACACTTCATTATACCTTTTCAATATAAGATCTTTATTGTTATCTCCAACTTGCGCTGGCGACATACCGATCGTTCTATGAACGCTGTTATTGTAAATTTTGATTACTTTGTCCAATAGTTCATCCTTCCATTTGTAAGATCCTTGTAAACTGAATTCTTTGTAAATCTTATTTTTTATAGTTCTAATAAACCTTTCAACAATAGACGCCTTTTTTGTAGAGTATGTTGAGTAATGATTTATATTATGCAAATTAAGTATTATTTTAAATTTATTATTGTAAAATTCTGTGCCCTGATCAGTTTGCAAATTTTTAGGGATACGACCTTTTTGTAATAAAGACTGAAATGCTTCGGAAACTGAATCTTTATTTTTATTTTTCAGTGGAATCGTCCAGGCGTATTTTGAAAATGTATCAATAACTGCTAAAATATAATTGTAGCCACCATTTATTTTTGAAACAGATTGCATATCTATCAAATCAGCTTGCCAAAGATCATCAATATCTCTCATCACAACATGCCTTCTGGGAAAATTTATCCTTGCATATTTATGAATTTAATTTACTACGCTTCTTTTGCTCATTTTTATTACTGTTTTGAAAATGGTCTTCTAATTTAGTTAATGTGTTACTTATTTCTGTAATTAATTTAATGTTCGTCGAAACTTTGTTCCAGAGGTCAGTTATGCATTTGTCAACATAATCTTTGGTTACAGCATCACATGAATCCTGAGGGTGTCCAAGATTTTTAAGTCTTTTACTTTGAGCATCTAAGTTTTTTGCATCAATTTGCTTTATCACACATTCTGGAGCTATATTAAAACCGTAGTTATTTTTACGTTTTTTGTATATGTGGAGACCGAATTTATCGACATTCATGTTTGAGCAGAATGTTGAAACTAAGCAAGTTCCATTGAATGTTGTCATTTTATTCTTTAATTATACCTGCTTCTTTCAATTCTTCTATTAATGATATAATTTCATTGTCATGATTAGTATTACCAGCATCACTGGATGCTACTAATAGTTTAAGTCTTTCGATCAGTTCATTAGGATCATCCCAATAAATAAAATCAGTATTCTTTTTATACGATTTTTTCAAACAAGGTAAACTACCACCACGTTTAATAACTTTATTTTCTAAGAGTTGATCATATTCGTAAAATAATGGTTTAATTATTTGATTGTATTTCATTCCTTTATCACCTTTTATTTGACTAGTACTTTTAAAATCTCGTTTATGAGCATGAGTGTTTTCTAATATGTCTTTGTAAGTAATCCGGTCTTGTTCTGAAACTAAATTTAAGTCTGGTTTCTTTTTAAACAATAGCTCTTTAATGCCGTTTGTTATTTCATAACTTTTATCGCCTATCGAAATCAAAGATATTTGCATTCCACTAGAGTGAGTGCCAATCAATTTAAAAGAAATTGGTACGCTACCCATCCACAATTTATTATTTTCACTTCGTATACCAAACGGCACATTTAAACTATTATTTTCCTCAAGTAAGTTATCTTTGTTTAACATAGACATTAAAGGGGTATTTAGCATGGTCACAATTTTTTCATCTTTAACCGGCGTCAAATATTCTCTCTTGTTGCCATCATACGATAAGTTTGTATTGACACTTTTATACGAACTAGCATCATCGTTAAAGTTATCTTCACTTATATCGCTAGAATCATTAGAGAGCATTGAGGAATTTTTTGCCACATCTGTGTAAAGAGTAGATTTATCACTGATTGGTGACTTAATTTCCTTACAATCAGCAATTTTATTCAAAGGGTCAATAAGAGGTTTAAATACTTTATCTAAATTATAGTTGATAGTATCTTCATTATTTTTCATAGCTTTTATTTTTTGTTTAATTGTTTTGACTGACGTAAGTATTCGCTTTTTCATATTTTTTTCCATGTTAGAAGTTTAGTATATTCACAACCAGTAATTTGGACTGAAGCTGTTGTACTGAATATATAAAACGCATGTATTTTCTATATAAAGTCACTGAAATTTAATAAACGTATCGAACCCATGTCTATATCTACCGTTATTTAACTCGCTATCTTTATTTATTATTAAGAACGAGTGTCGTCCTTTCCATGTTTCAGAGCACATTTTTTTAAATTGTAACCAGTCTATATCAGTATTGACATGCTCATTGTAAATATGTTTCAAGTTAATATCATCCTGCTTGAAAACAATTAACAAATTTACGTTATCTCGTATTAACTGCTTCGGAACTTTAGAATAAGTCTGGGATAAATAGAAACAATCAATTTTTTTATGTCGCCCCATAGAAAAATAATTGCGAATATTTACTTGATTCTCACATGCGACATCATCAAAAATAAAAACAGAATTTGGTAGAGCACTTTCAGGATCAGCGACATCTTTGCTGTCTTTAAACATAAAATAATTTAAATTAGGAATCAAGTTGAACACTTCACTGAAAAAACAGTACTTTGGTTGATACGTTGTTTTTGAGTACAGATAAACATTCTGAAATTTAAGTCCATTTTTATGCAATAACATGTTAATCATAACGTTGGTTTTTCCACAATTCGATGGCCCACAAATTATACAGCGAATGGTGTTAGGGAGTAAAACGCTGTGTCTGACAGTATTGGGTTGTGATCTCACTTCTATATCATTAATTTCTAAGGTAGTGGGCTGTTTGACCAACTTCATAATGATGTCTGATACTGGTGTACAGCGTATTCTTATTAAATAGCATCGTATTTGTTACTCGAATGCAATGTAATGCTATTATGTACATATGTTCCAATTACACCATCATTTTGTTTCTACATTTCCAGGTAATGATTCATTTGATCCATTTTATCGGGGTTATTTGATCACATCACAGTAATAAATAATATTTAATATGCGCATGCCATTTATGTAGTTCCGCGAAAGTTCAAGTATTATCCTGTTAAAAACATTTCATTATTTCACTGCTCACATTTGCAGCTGACACTCGTCTTCACATTTGTTCAGCAAACACATTAAAATTAAGTAAGTTTTAAAAAATATATTTGAATTGATTAAAAAATAATAATTAAGCTTGTAATAATAACTACTTTAACATGAATTAATATTAATTACTTTAATCAATTTTCTCTCTTTTTAGGTGAATATGTCTCAAGAGTGCGAAGATCTTATCATCAACCCATTTTACTATGCACAAGATACGGATGATACTTCAAGATACTTCACAAAAATTGCAACTCATGAAACTAAAAATTCTCAAAATACTGATAAGGAAGAATCGCTCGTAAAACCAAGAAAGCCTTTTCGAAAGAGAAAATCTTTTGCATCTCCTCCATTTTCAATAACAACAAATATTGTGCGTCGCACTCATTTGAAGACGGGTCAAAAGTTAATCAAGATCTGTATATATGATGTCAAGAATCCAGAAGATGATAGCAGTTACTATAGTGATAGTGAGAATTCGAGTGTAAGCGCTCAGTATGTTGTTGAAGAAAACCATAACTATGATGTAATAATGGATGCTGCAAATTCACTTATAAGACAAATAGGAAAAAAACTTTACGACTGTGACTTATGAAAAATATTTCTCCTTATCCATTAAAATTAATTTAATTGTGCATAAATTATTGTAATTGAAAAATAAACTGGCATCATGTATTTTGGTTGTTTTATCTCAATAATTTCTTATAATATTAAGTATTTAGGTTGGTCAGCGGAAATAGATAATAAATGCAAACACAATGTTAGATAATTAAGTACAATTTTATTTATTAAAGATTACAAAATAAGATAAACACTTCAATTTAAATTCTATTACAGTAACTGATAACATTTGAAATAATAAGTAAAATACTTTTTAACCTAAAAGTAATAATCACACGTTAGTTTATTACAAATGAAAAAGTATTTTATAAATTTACAATATATTGGCGTAATGGCCCCAAGGTAAGGTATTCACAGTATTCTTGAAAATCTGTCTCTTGTCATCAGATTTATTTAACACCAGTTTGTTTAACCTCTGGGTAAAGACTCTATGATTCTTAGATTTTATTACATACATATCATCTCTAATATCTACGTTTTTAAATAGGCATCGTTTAAATTTTTCCATAGTAAGGTTTTTGGTTACAGACTTTTTTGCCCCTTTAGCTTTCTTGATCGATGAGGTTTCAGTATCAATACAATAAAGCTTAGCACGTAATCCTGTAAATTCCGAAATAACTTTACCGCCTAATTCATCTTTGAAATAGCCTGGCAATTTAGCATTAGCGCGAGGTATGGTGTACAAGTTATTATCACTGAAATTACTGGTATCAAAATATTGTAGGCTGCCCTTCATATCTTTGTAAAAATCTTCAGTTTTTATCAAATATAAAAGACTATCAGTGTCTGTGTAACAAAGTTGAATGTTTTCTTCATACATTTTTTTCATGACTGAGTAATGAAACTTGTATAAATGGGTTTTGGCAAGCTCAAGAACTGTAAAACCAATATAAATTGGGCGGTCTAAGATTATTTTACTTTGTTGCAATTGAATAGCTACCAAGTTTTCGGAAAAAATTGACAAATTTTTGAAGTTCGGAGCACTTATGTATTTTTCAGCGCCACATATTTTATTGGTTCTATTTGAAACATCTTTCCAAACATTAACAAGTTTAACATCAATATTGATTTCTTTTATTTTCTATCGTTTTACCGAAAATACAGTTGTTTTGCTTCTTAAAAAAATCTCTTTCAAAGTCTGATGACGAATTTTGCCTGAGTGCTGTGTTTAGTTCTATGTAAGGTTTCAAAAACTCTTTCTGATCAAAAACTAAAACTCTGTGTATTTTCAAGAGCTTTAGACCATGTTTTAAACACTCTCTTAAATGTGTGTAATGTATAACATACTGACATTTATTATGCAAATTTGCAATTAGTTTTTCGCATTTTCCATTAGGCGGAATATATTTTTCAGGTGCAAATGGTAATTCTGAATGTAAATCATGAATTTCTGTCGGGTATTCGAGATCTACTTCAAGTATGTACCCTTGATTATTATTATCTGATATAAATTTAATATTCTCTTTTAATCTTATACATTCGTCATCTGTCAAAAATTTGAAATTCTTGATTGGTAGACATTTCATCATTGCATAGCTATATAAATTTACACAATCAAGGTATACAAGGTAGGAATCTAGCTCATTTTTGTTATAATCAGACAAGTATTTATTATTTGCCTTCGAATGCCGTAGACTACATTGTGCAAGACCTCCCCTTATACCTTTTTCAATCATTTGGTAGATTTCAACATCGGAAATCATATCAAGCTCAATTTTGGTGTACAGTAACATTGCGTCCCAACTTAAGGATGGGGAGGATACATAATGACAAGGATCTAAATTATAATGAGTCAGGCTCATTGATCTAAATTTTTCAAATACATCGCATAACAGTAAAACATCGCATTTATGTATAAGTCAGTGTACTGTCCTAAATCTTGTATTTGAAACTCTTTCCAAATAGTTTTAGCATGTTCGTAATCTTTTTCCGAAATCTCTTCAGATGTCATTTTATTAAAGAAACAATTTCTTTCCGGTAAACACATATCATTGTATCGCTCGAAAGAATTAACATAATCATAGCAATATATACCTTTTCTACGCAATAAATCAAATGATTTTTTATCAGGATAAAAGTGCTTCAAGTTAATAAAATCATCAGGATGTAATGTTTTTGCTAAATTATCCAATCCACAACTTAAAAAGTTAAAAGAATCAATAAATTTTAGCTGTGCAGCATTTTTGGCATTAACAGGTATGAACTTAGTGAATGATATGTATTTTTCCTTTGTTTTTGGGATTAAATTGATTCGACCAACAATAGCTGACAATTCATTAATAAATAAATGACAGTCGTATCCGGTAAGATTGTGAAATATAATTGGAATAAATTTACATATTGTCGCGTTTAAGTTGCACGTATTGTGGCTAGCGCCTAGATAATATCCGGTAAAATGGTCATGGTCTGTACAAATTATATCACCTTTTATAAAAGCTTTCTTGCAAAGATGACAAGCAGTCGCGCTTTCGTGAGTTTTTTTCTGATTTTCGTTTAATGACACCATATCTACATTTGTTGATAATATTTGGTGTAATTCCATTACATCATTACAAAGAGTTTCAACAAATGCTTTTGCACAGTCAGGACCTCGATAACTAACAAACTTGTTCAGAGACGGTCTAGATTTACAGCATATGTAATAAGCAAAACAGGCGGCTTCATGTATTTGTATTCCTTCAACATGCTGTGATTTGTTTTTATCAGAATATTCTTTAAGTAAACTTTCGAAATCACCGTATATTACAATTGGGATATTTCGAGTTCTTTCAAAGTGTGAAAACGATAACTTACTTCCTGAAGGAGGCAATACTGTTTTAACTCGCGCACAAATGTGGCCATAAAGTTTTTCTTGCGATTCGAAATAAACAAAACACTCATCACATAAAAATATTTTGCTTCTGTGTTTTGTAAGCTGCTTATGTATAAGTTTTTCAAAATTTTTTATCAAGCAGTAGCGGTTTTGACTATGATTTTGCACTAAAAGTAAGTTCACATGTGTTAATTTTCGATGAGCTGTTTTATAAAGAGGTCCGGACACATCACAGTTTTTCTCTAAGCCATACACATTTACAGAAATATTTGGATTGTTCTCCTCTAATAGTTTAATATCACTTAAACTCACAGGAAACTTCATACCTGAAATATTCAGAATGTTTTCATAGTGCGGATATGATGTTACTCTGTTTGGATTTCTCTTTGCAGGATACATGTGCGCAATAATGCTCCATAAAAAGCATTTTTTATCATTCACATTATTAATGTTTATACATGACTTAGTATTTTGTATTTTATTCGGTAATTTAATATAAGTACCCGCTCTTAATGGGTTGTATTTGTTAATATTCAATTCTAAATAATTGACAGATTCTATCGCCCATCCGGATTCTGACTGTTCAAATTCTGAGCATTTAGATATCAACTTTTCACAAAATTCTTTGTAAAATGAAGGTAAATCCGTATTGTGAAATACTGTAGTAAATTGAACGTTAAAAGACTTTATAGACTTTTCATTGTTTTTTGGTAAATAATATGACACAAATAGTTCCATATTGACTTTTAAAGCATTGTGTTTAGACAAGGACTTTCTTATTAGTTCATTGACCGTTGCGCAAATATTATTCAAGAAAATTTCAGGCGCTGTGATGATATCTTCCGTATCAGGATTTCTTTTTTCTGTAACTCACTATTCTGTTTTTGAAGGCGCTAGCGATTATATGCACATTTTGAAACTCTGAGTTAAGGAGACACTTTGATTTATGATAAAGTGACTTTTTATGTGAAGATATGTGAGAAACATAAACCCCGCACTCATTACAAAATACCATTTTGATCCTACTCAGAATGCGACCCGCGTATCAATATTCAAAATAGTAAATCTCAGTCTCTATATAGTTATAACGCTTAGATTTTATTCAAATAGTGAATTAATTTCATAGTCATATTAATTATAGAAGAGCAAGATAAAGTAGGCTATGTTCATAGATTTCTGTTTTTCTGATATGTAAATAAGTGCTAAATTAACTTCAACTATGTTAAACTAATTATAATATTTTTACAACCAAACCACAAAAATCAACTAGCTACTGAAATGTCAATGTTGTTACATTCAATTATGAATTAAAAAATGAATTCAGTTTTAAATCAGTTTTGTCATTTCTAGTTTTGAGTTTATAATTTCAGTATTCGAATTTCAATATTTGTATTTCAGTATTTGCATTTGACATTTCAGTATTTGATATTTGTGAGCTGTAAATAAACCAAGGTAAGTACGTAACAACTATGATTAACTAATTATTTTTTTACAGCCAAGCCATGAAATCAACTAGGAACTGAAACATTCAATTACAAAATCTGCTTAATAATGTTTAATTGATAAAAAATAATAATATATGAATTAAGTTTTAAATCAGTTTTGTCATTTCAAATTTTGAGTTTATAATTTCAGTATTTGAATTTCAATATTTGTATTTCAGTATTTGCATTTGACATTTCAGTATTTCATATATGTATGCTGTAAAGGAAACAAAAGTAAGTAAATTAGGCTTATAAAATCGAAAGATATATGGTATTTATTTATAAAAATGTAAAAATATCATCAGCGCGGTTTCGGATACATAATAGGCTGAATAGATTTAAATTCTTGTTTACCAGCCTGCACAAGGCTGGACACAGCGCGCCAGACAGCTGTGTCTGCATCAGTGCACAGCTTGAGGGTGACGAGCGCTCTCTTCCAACGCTCGTCGGCTGGCTCGGTCTCCGCTTCACGACAGTTGTAAACCCTCAATTCGATGTAGTATTCACCAGCTCTTACGAGATCTCGCTGAGTTGTGTAGCCGCTCGCCCCGCGCTGAGACAAGAAGCTTTGCAGTGATGCCGCTCGAACCGGCTTCAACTGCTTCAAGCTGCTTTCAACCGCCTCCTAAAATATACGAAATAAAGTTATTGTAAGGATTTCAATTAAATATCGCACACACTCGTAGTACAGAAGTATCAAAATATTTTAATTTTAGACCACTCTATGCACAAGCGTTTAATGACACCATATTCAATTCAGTTTATATGTGATAAGTGCAATTGAGTACAAAAATAATATATTATAATATTACTCACTATGAAATAATGTAAATAGATAACAAAATGTATCTTACCTCAAGAAATAAATTTTGTCCTAGGGACAAATCTTCAGTTTCAGAGTTTTTTTCAACCGTCTTGTTCTTTTTCTTCGGCGCTGACGAAGTGCTGTTGGCTCGTTTCTTGTTCGCAGTGCTCGCACCGCCTTCTTTTTTCTTTTCCGATGGAGGTGGAGCTGCTTGTGTTAGCGGTAGACTACCACCCGCTTCTACATCGGACTCAGCGTCCGTTTCATCAGCCCAGAAAGGGTTTTGCGACCAACCCGGCCTGCGAAATCGAAATTATCAATCGTTAAGAAAGCTCAATGTATAAAAAAACAACAAATAAAAATACCATCAAAAATGATGTCAAAATAAGTACCTAAATTAATTACTAAGTTAAGAATTTAGGCTGATTTTTAAGTGATAAAAAAAATCAAAAATTAATAATTTATAGCCAAATATTTTAAAACAATATTGTCTAAGGAATAGTTCATGATGATTACTATTACTTTGAAGTTAAACTAAAATTATTCAGGATAGAAATGTTAACATATTTGAGGGGCAATTAAAAAAAAACACTTACATACTTTCCGATCCAAATGTCACTTCACAGATCGCAGAACAATAAAATATATGAGCAAATTATTCGATGCACATCTATTTATAACATCACTTTATTAAACCGCGTACACACACACACCATTTCATAATTTTTATATTGAAGTGCTGACATGTTATTTATATGATACTGATCGTAATGAACTGTATGCCGCATGCGAATACAGATTAAATTTATTTAAGCATTGAACGCTCACCGTGGTCGAGGCTTTATTCACAATTCCATTTATGTTAGCGGCGCCTCGCCGTCGCGGATACCTGAGACGAAATTTTTATAAGGAAGTCGCATGTACTTATCTGGTCTAAAACCACCCATATCTTGAAATAAATCCTAATAATTACTAATTATTTGGTATTTTGATGCATAGCCCTTCCTTATTTTCAGTCACAAACATAATGAAATCACAATTTTGTGCTAAATATTCTTAAACTAATTTTTAATTATCCTTAAACCTCGGTCTATGCTTTACTTATTGTTCACAGATAAGATACATAAAGTGATAATTTAAAATGTTCCAAAAACAAGCCCCTATATACTGTTTGGCTCTGTAGGGAATTTAAAACTATATTTTGATTAATTACATCTATGCGACACATAATAAATTATACCCCTTAAAAAGCAACTTCTACACTTCAAGAACTAGTAATATTCTATTCACTTTTTGTTTTGTTTTTTTTTACAGTTCACAGTCTAGGTATTTGGCTACCAGGTCACTTGATGTTATGTGACGCTGTAGCCGAAGATGGTGGCAAATGCTACCAGCTGTAATGGCACACTGGCTCTCGAGTGAGGCTGCCGGAACACACCATCAGGTGTTTGTCAACAGATTTTCTACAAGAGGGTGGTAGCTAGCCAGGCGATCACGAGCTAGAAAATGCCCTACCACCATGCTATGGTTTCCTCACGATGTTGTCTCCAAAGCTCATGCTCATTGTTGGGGTTCGAACCCGCGCCTTTCGGGACGTTAGCCGACCACGCCAACCATTGAGTTATCATCGCTTCAAGGTTATTATTGTAGTTATTACGTTGTTTAATTGAAAATAACCTTATCAATCTTGGCTGCTAACATCGCACAAACGTCTAAGTATTACAGTTATAACTGTTAGTTCACATACTATAAAGATCTAAAGTTTAGTTTTACCTACCTACTATAAAAGTTCTTAGCATTTACTAGGTGATTTTTTCGTATGCTAAAACTCGTCTGAGTAGACACCACCGCTTTGCGAGTTATTCCGCCACCAAGCAGCTATGTGCCAGCATCGCTGTGTTTGGTTTGAAGTGCATGGTAGACAGTGAAATTATTGGGCATTGTGAGGCATAACATCTTTTGCCTACGAGGGTGTGGAGCACAGCGCAGGGCGGTACAAAATCTTGTCGATCAAAGTTTTATGTGGATCTGTTACTGTTATGAGCAGATGTGTTTAATGGCCATCAGGTGAACGTCAATAATATAAAATCTTACTATCTCATAATCTAACGATGTCACTCTGACCTAAAAAATAAAAACATTGGAAGTCAAGTGAAATGACGAAGGCTGGATTTATATTTTACGTGGATACGATGGATAAATATTTAATGTTATTTTCCGAGACTAGAGTTCCGTAAAGCAACCCCTGGAGAGATTTTTTATATGAATCAATCTTTCTAGTATTTAATACATGGACGATTACAAAACAAGCTAACTGTGACCTAGATAGACATGTAAGGCTACTACATAAGTCAAATGTTTTACAACTAAATGTTATGCAGTCTCTATACAAACCGCAGCAGTATCAAAACGCATTGCAAACCGAATAGAGGCGAGCATATTATTGATTAGTCTCCTTTACACAGGAAAGATCTCTTAGTTACATCAACCAGTCGTGTAACAAAATAGCTTTCACGCAAATGAAAACATTGTATCGCGTATCGCCTCGGCACGCGCGGTGTCTTACTCGAGACACTCGATGCGCTATCGCGCGCCGATAATAATTAAGCACGTTAGCATCGCGCATCGGCTTGCCATGACATGATACGATGCGGTAGGTTGGCCGATGTCGTGCTGGAGAATTGAGGCGCACTCGAGCGAAGCGAGAGTGTGAGGCAGAAGCCCCAATTCTCCCCTACTGTCGTTGGAGAGTTTCTGTGGCCTATCTGTACGGTGGGGTTTAAAGTATTTAGAACCCACTGTATGGACAGTTTTTACTAACCTGTTATTGATCTCGTCCACTGAAGCGATGTTCTCAAGGCAATTTGAAGCGATTGGATAGCTCAAGTTGAAAGCTCTCGGGGTCATCGGGGGCTAATCGGGGAATACGGGCACGAGTGGGTCGTAGACTTCATCAGACGAGACCTTCCAGTTTGACATTAATATTCACCGTGCCTCTTACCATTCGGTGATCACGACCGGTTTTAACCCTGTTGATCACGGAGACATCAGTGAATATTTGCCTTTTGGTGGTCATAATAAAGTCAATCTCATTTCTCGTGGAACCATCGGGACTCAGCCAGGTCCATTTCCTGTGAGGTGGCTTCTGAAAGAAAGAGTTCATCATAAAGAGTCCCTCTTTCTCCAGGAAGTCGGCCAACCTCTGTCCCCTACGGTTCCGTTGTCCATAGCCAAATTGCCCCACCTTCAACTTATCCTCGCTCTTCTTACCCAACTTCGCGTTGAAGTCCCCCATAACAACTAGAAAGTGCGTTTCAGAGGTATGTATGGCCCGACTAATGTCCTCATACATATCCTCCACCTCATCATCTGGGTGCGACTTCGTCGGTGCGTATACCTGAATGGCCTTCAGCGAATATCGTTTGGGTACTCTGAGTATTAGGTATACGACCCTATTGGAAACGCTATCGATCGTAACTATGTTGTTAGTAAGGGACTTGTGGACGAGAAAACCGACACCACCTTGGGACTGTTGGTCGTCCTCCCGGTAGTAGAGTAGGTTACCTGATTTTAGGGTTATCGTGTCCTCACCCGCTCTACGGACTTCAGATAACCCAACAATGTCCCAGTGTAACTTACTCATTTCTTCTTCCAGCTCATAAATCTTCTCGTCTGTCCTCATCGTGCGTATGATGTGTCCAGGGCCAGTCGTCATTTTTGGGGGTGGTAGCCGGGCGTCTGCCGGGGATTCTTAGCACCCCCTGCCCCACCGTTACCGTGGCCGCTACCGTAGCTAGGAATAGAGGGGCTGCCGGGGACTGGGGGCCTGGTTCCTATTGTGTCCGTCATTTGGGGGGGATTTTGCCAATACTCGCCACGCTTGGCAGGCGGGTTGGCGAGCGCAGTTTTAGGGTTTTAATACTGGGAAGGTGCTACTGCCCACCTTCCGATTGTTATCCCTTAGCAGATTTCTACGCACCCACGAGTAAGTTGGGGAGGTACTATTCTAAGCCGGTACCACACGGCGTCACGGAGCTCATTATGCTTCTCATTTTTTTTCTTTTACTTATATTGGACACCCCTTAAAAAGTGCCATATGTGGCCCATTACAGCTGCAATGCACTTGTCACAATCTTGTCCACTTTTCTGACAAAGGACTTTATTGACAGGACAAACTCGTAGTAGGTGACCAAACTTCCAGCAGCTAGAGCACTGGCTGACTGGAAATGTGTACGGTTCCACTTTAAACTGACACCCGTATCCTAAGACATACGAGGGCAAAGAGGGACCTTTTATAACCAGGCGAATTGACTCACTATCCACCTGCCTTAGTCAGAAAATTGTTTCAATCTCTGCTCACTTCCTCATAAAACTTCATCAACTTAAATGTCACATCCACTCGAATCAGAATCACGAATGTCATACTCAGGTTCCTCCATGTTAACAATTAAAATAAGGCACCAATTTGGTGCCTTATTTTACATTGTTTCATAACGCATGTCTCTTAAGATTTTGAGGAATGATTCATCAACTGCATTTTTATTTGCATCCATTTCTTGATTTAGCTAAGCTAATTTCGATAATACGTCGTTTTCATTAATTGGATTGATTCCTGCTTTGCGAAATCCAGTTTTGACATTATCTTTTTGTTTTTATTTGTAGCATTTGTTATTATTTGGTCTATTAAAAGATTTAATAGACGCGGAAAACAATTTTTAGCACAGATGTCACAATATTCCTTTGCCAGTTTTTTATAGTTGATGCCAGGCTATTTTCATTGATCTAAAAAAGGGTTTGTTATATGCGTCGAATTTGCAGGTAAAATATAAAATGTATGTTCTTTTCTTTGCACAGTATTATCAGATCTACCGATAAGTGCAAAGAGAAATTTTCTCCTATTAGGCTATTTTTTATGCTTATTTTTTATCAAAAAAAGGGACCCCCGTCGTTTAGATCTGGTCTCTAAACATATCGCCATCGCACTACGCAGATTTAACCACACACATTGCAATTTCCGGAATCGGAGTATGATTTCTGAGAATGCAATTGTATTATTGGCCAAATAAGACGATTAGTGAGTCTACGGGTAGGGTTGCCAACTTTTTGTAGAAGAAATAGAGTATATCTGATTTCAAAGGAGGTAAATAAAGAGTATGGACATAAAAAAAAGAGTATCTTTTATTTGAAATTTTTAAAAAGGTATTTTTTTGTACTTTTTGCAGCACATAACAATTTTTCATTGTTTTTAAAAGAATTGTATGAGTCCGAACATTCTAACTCTAAATTTATATAGATCAAGAGCTCATTTTTAATCAATTTCAATGAAGCTCTGTTTCTCTCTTCTCGCCACTTCACATTCATGATCGAAAAGACTCTATCAGTAAATGCTGAAGTGGCGGGAACAGAGAGTATATAGCCAATAAATATTTTTAAACAATCAAATTCTTCAGGACACTTTAAAAATAAATTGCCATTTTTCTGCAGTGGATTTTTGCATAAAATCTGTGTTATTTAACAATTCAGCTTCGAGTTCTTTTAAAATTATAACTTCTGAATATAAACTGTCCATGTGTATTTTTAGTCTTTGTAAATTAAGTTTTCCTTCTATAATTTTTTCAAAATGATTAAATTCAATATTAGTTCTTAGAGATATTGTATTTAGTGAACATAGCCAGTTATCACTACTAAAATCAAACCATTTTTGTAAATAAATTAAACATTTGTCAATACACAATGCAAAATTCCTGTTAATTTTATTAAACAAGTCAGGTGATGATTGTTCAATAAGTTTTAATTTCTGTTTTGTTGTATAGCCAAAATAGTTGTCTTTCTGTCTTTGCAGTAATTCTGATTTTAAATTTTCCATTAAACCAAAAACATCTACAATTGTGACAGAGTTACCTTCCAGAGATTTAATAGTTTTGTGAAATATATTTAAAATATGGCTGGCAAAATGTAAATAAATTTCAATGAAATCATGCTTACAATCTAACATCAATAGATTTTGAATTATCATAGGGCAATCCTCATCAAGACTTTTAAAATAATCGCATATTGGATGCCAATTCAATAATATAGTATCAATACAAGGTAGTAATGATAACCACCTAGTGCCAATATGTCTCTTAAGCTCATGAAAGTCTCCTTCAACTATAGCAACAAACTTTTTTAATTCCTCTCTCCTACAAGCTGACACGGAAAAATGGCTATATATTTTTAATATAACATTTTCAACATCATAAGTTAGAAAACCCATTCCGTGTTTCACACAGTTGTGCACAATATGTGCATGACAATTACCCTTTACAATATCCGGTACTACATCTACCATATTAGTGTATAATGAGTGATGCACACCAAAATTTGAATTTGTGTTATCGGCACTAAGGCCAGATACTCGATTAAAAGGGATATTATACATATCCATAGATTTTTTTATAGCAGCAAACATGCCATCAGCAGTCTCATTAGAATTTTCGTAAAAATCTAAAAGTTTGTTTTGTATTCCCTTTTCCACAGTAAAATATTGAACTACTAAAGGGAATAATTTGATGTTTTTTTTTATTGGATGCATCAGTTTGCAGACAGAAATACATGTTTTCATCTTTTAAATTATTAACTACACTTTCAAGAGCATGAGGTCCAAGAACCTCCATTACCAGAGCTTCCATTTTAGTCCTAGCTAATTTGATGTTAGTAGCAGTTTTGGAGTAAACATATATTATTTTATCAAGTTTAACGGAGCAATCCATACTATTATATGATAAATTATGTTTAACTGTATGGAATGATAAAGCTAATTCAGCAGCTGTAACATTGTCACTTTCAGATACGGGTCTTGAAGTCGAAGCTGGAGTCAAAAACTTTTGTAGGACTCCTGACGTTCTTTTTAATTCAGTTTTGGCTTTGTGCTGTTTTGTATCTTGATGTTGTTTTATGTGAAAAGATTTAAAATAGATGATGCATGCACCTTCACCAACAAAAGCACACACACACACACAAAACATTTTCGTCAACAATAACAAGTCCAATTAAACGACTACCAGTGCCAGTGCCAGCCACCATAATAAGCCCAATTCTATCCACATGTTCACACAACCAGCTGACCCACCACAACAGATAGCATACAGAAAAAAAAATCAAACACTACATTCAACGAACTAATATGAAAATCGTAATAAAAAGTCTTACGTACGTGTCCAAATCCAGCTGATGAAATAGAGAAAACTACACCACAGATTATGCATTTTGCATTTGTATCACTTTCTGGGTCTTTTCTCAGCCATGAAAACTCATTTTCCCAAAGTTGTGTGTACTTCTGTGACCTTTTTTTCCTCGTAACAACTTTTCGCTTTTTAGGTGGGGTGCTTGCGTTATCATTATGAGCACAGGATTCTTGATCTGCGTTATCATGTTCGTCAATCACGTCATCCATTACGAATTGGATAAAAGTATTCCAAACAAACAAAAAACAAAGTCACAATCTCAACACAGTGGAAAAAAAACTAACCTCTAAGCTCAGAACAAAGCCTCAACTCAGTATTATATGACTGGCACTACTTTAGTAAAAATTGTGTAAAAAAGAGTATTTTAGCGTACTCTATTAGTGTTATAGATTATAGAGTACGCTTACATGATATAGAGTACAATACTCTATTTTAGAGTACGGTTGGCAAACCTATCTACGGGTTAAACGGGTTGTTAGCATGCACCGTCTGGGCCGTTCTCGACTCAACTCATGTGCTTGCTGTAAAGGTGTGAAGCATTGTATACTAGATACGGTGGTAATGATTCTTCTTTTGATGATTACTTTAATTTATGTATTATCATCATCAAATTGTAGTTGGTATATCTTGCACGACTCTCAGAGTAATTTTTATTAAAATTAAGATGATCAGATTTGCATTTAACATACAAACAATAAAAATATGTACCTCCCTCTATCCTTTTTAAATATATCTCAATATTATAATGGGTTAGTGAGTGCGTATGTTTGTTTCTTCTTTACGCTTCAATGCATCAACGACATTAAGTAAAATTTTAAATTATCAAAGGAATAGTAAAGGATTAACACACATCCTATTCTTAACCCCATATTGTACTGGATTTGTTAATAGCATACGTGGAGGTAATAGATATCGGAGTCGGAGATAATGTAAGTAATAAAGCAGTCTTGAACTATACATTTCGGTGTTTACTTCATGGTGACAACGTTGGGATCGAGTTTTATTCAAATTTACAGTAATAAATGTTTATTAAAACTTCGGGAGTATACAACATTCATATTACGTATTATATTAGATACGATAATTATTGGACATTGAAGTTTACGAAACCAACAGATGGGATGACGTTCAAAAAATTTATCAAGCCGTTCCATGCATACTACGGAACGAAAACGATATACTCGTTTTCGTTATATACAAGTCGTTTTCGTATAATGGTGCGGTTCTAGTTTTTTAACCGGGCTCAAGAAACCGGCAAGAATATAGACGAGTACGTTACGGCTTTGAAGCTACTTAGTCGGCAGTGTGGGGTGCAGTGGTGTGCGGGGCCGATTGCTAAGGGCGGATGATGACGCAAAAGACGACTATAAGAATTTGTCAAGCTAACGTCATAATTTGTTTGTGTTATTGTGTAATTCAGATTTATTGATTGCGATCTTGCAACAATTGAGCAAAAGGATCTGCTGGGCATGCTGCCAAAGTCCCTGGTCCCCTTGCTGTCACAGATAGCATTGACGGTTGAGTGCTAAGCTCAAGTGATGGAGGATTAAAGGACCTGTTTGATGATCGAGGGTTGGCTTTTGTACGTGGTCGGCTTGTTTGCTTCCGGGGTTGAGTAAGGGATTGGTGTTTTATCCTCCCAGCTAAAGTCCCATCAGGTAAAACCTTTACTTGAAGAGCTCCTTCCTGGTGCTTTTGAGGCCCATCCCGTTTGACAGCACCTTCGATGCATGGTTGAGGATCCCTCCCTTTGGTCAATTTGAACCCGCTCATCCTTGCCCTATCCAGAAGGGAGGTTTTTAAAGGAGTTGGTGGGAGAACCCCACTGGATGAGACAGGAATAGCTTGTTGTTTACAACTTGAGCATACACATCCTGTCTTATTACACTTCTTTACTTTCCTCTTATCCTCTTTTTTGGTATATTGATTATCTGAGTTCGGGGGGTCCAACGAATGAGGTTTCGAGGATGATCTGCTTGACTGAGGTATCAGGGAATTCAGAGCTGCTAAATCTCTCAGTTTCTGGGGCTCATTGGTGAATGGGACAGCCCCTCCCGACATAAGAAAAGACACTGCTTGCTTCAGGTTCCCGATAATCTCTGCTGCCTTGGGTTCCCGATAATCTCTGCTGCCTTGATGTTCTGTTCCTCTAGAGAACACAGGTGAGTATGAACTTGGAGAAGCACTGCAGATTGGGTAAGACCTTGATAAATAGGTGGTCCTACACACTTATCTATTCCAAGTGATTGATTCTGTGAGGTACCTGTATGAGATCCCATGGTCTGCTCAATATAGTGAAATAAGGGGTTGACAATGGAAATGTATTTATATATTAACATTAGTCAATTCCTTAGTCACCATGACTTCTACGAACCCGAAATGAAATCTCTATTGATGAGGGCCGTCAGATCTAATCAAAATCCGCATCGGTGGATATGTTATGGACGTCCAAAGCGTTCCAAGGTTCGACGAGGTCGTTCCCGAGCGAGCGCGCGGTTGTGATTTCGGCACAAACAGTGTTGCCGATTTGGCATATTTTATGCTAAATTTAACATATTTTCTTCATGTTTAGCATATATTTTTAGCTTTTAGCATATAGCATAATTGCTTAGAATATTATTTTATATCATGTTTCTGAACGTAACTCAACGGCAACATTACTAAAATTTTGAACAGGCAACACTTTCCAAAGAGTAGTTTCTGCCGTGGTATTTCCCTAGTGTTGTACCATAGACAATAAAGTCTGTTTATTTTGTTTGCGTATTGCGTGTACACAAGTTGTAAACTCGTTCGTTTCGTCATCTATTTCCTAGTTTCGTTACCCATTAACGTGCGATATTCCATGTGAACGACATTCTTTTTGCTTAATTATCCCAATATAATTATGCCGCCCAAATATAATCCACATTATCGGTCAGATTGGGAGCAAATGACAGATTTTAAAGAGTGGTTGCAGCCCGTTGAAAACGATTCGAAGAAAGCTTACTGTAAGTATTGTAAGTGCGAAATTATTGCAAAATTGTCTGTTTTGAAGCTGCACATTTCATCATCAAAGCACAAAAAGTCAATAGAGCCAATAAGAAGTCAAAAAAAGATAACTTTCCCGAAGTTAAAAAAAAATCTGGACACACAAAAAGCAGAAGTTTCACTTGCTTTGTTTGTATGTGAGCATTGCGCAATTATGGCTGTTGATCATTTATCCCAATTATGCACACACCGATTTGGTGACAGCAAAAACAGTGACATAAGATTGCACCGCTCTAAATGCACCAATATAATAAAAAATGTTTTGGCACCCCATTTCATTCAGGAAATTGTGACCGATTTAGGAGACCAGGAGTACAGTCTGTTACTCGATGAATCGACAGATATATCGGTTGTCAAAATGCTTGGAGTTTCGATCAGATATTTCAGTCAATCATTAAAAATAATAATTTCCACCTTCTTGGGATTGGTTGAGATTGAAGATGGCACTGCAATTTGTATAGTGAACGGCATCAAAGGATTGTTGTCAGCTTTGAACATAAACTTAAAGATATTGATAGGTATTGGCACGGATAATGCTTCAGTAATGACAGGAACTAACAATGGAGTGCACGCATTATTGAAAAATGCAACTGGGAATGATAATTTGGTCTTGGTTCGCTGCGTATGCCATTCCTTACAGTTGGCTTTGTCCCATGCTGCAGCGGAAACTCTACCACGAAATGTAGAATTCCTTATAAGGGAAACCTACAACTGGTTCAGCCATTCGTCTAATCGAAGACTATTTTATAAAACAATATTTCAAACGATCAACGGCGGAACAGTTCCATTAACGATTCCACAAATGTGCAACACTAGATGGATATCTATTGAACCAGCGGTTACTCGTATTTTAGAACAATGGATTGAGTTAAAAAGCCTGTTCGAAATTGCCAGACGCGATGAACATTGTTATACTGCAGAAATGCTATACAATATGTATAATGATCCACAGAATCACTTGTACTTATTATATTTGAAGCCCATTTTACAGGAAGTTCAAGTTGTGAATAAGTTATTTGAAAGCAATCAAGTCGACCCAACAAAACTTTACAAGGACTTGATTGGCCTGGTGGAATCGATAAGTTGGCGTATATTAAACCCAACGGCGAGGGTAGACGTTTTATCAGAAAATATAGAGAGTTACTTAGACCCAAAACCATACATGGGATACGAGTTTGAGACCAAATTACAAGATTATAATCTTCAACCTGATGCAATAAAGCTTTTACGGCAGCGGTGTAATAATTTCACACTGAAGCTCGTGACAGAACTACGTTCCAGATTACCGGTGAATTTTAAAGTGCTTATGAAAGTATCGATGTTTTCAGTACAAGAGACTTTAAAAGTGGTAAAACCATCTATTGTAGAAATAGCACAAGAGTTCCGATTGAATGCGCTAACGATTGAAAAACTGGTATCTCAATGGAGGAACATAGTCCACATTAAATGGGAATCTGTAGTATCTACAACCGATTTTTGGAATGAAGTTATGAATTACAAAGATTCAGCGAATAACAACCCATTTGAAGATTTGTGTCGGTTTGCAATATAAATTTTGACATTGCCACATTCTAACGCGGATATTGAACGTGTGTTTAGCCAAATGAGTTTGGTTAAAACCAAACTTAGAAATCGATTGGCGGTGAAGACGCTCAATGCAATTATGGTACGCATACAATCTACTTCTGATCAAGCTTGAGCATTTTGGGATTCTCGGTGCACTGCTCCGATGGATTGAGAATTATCTATCTAAGAGAATATTTCAGGTACGAGTTGGTAATTCCCTTTCGCAATGCAACCAAGTACTCATTGGCGTCCCTCAACGCTCAATGCTCTCGGCTCACATGTTTGGATTTTCGTCACAGATATGGTTGAGGTCACAAAGTCCAAATCTGCTTTTTTGCAGACAATGTGAAGTTTTTCACAAATCCCCTTACATTCGGGCCAACTGGAGAGAGACCTTACAGAATTGGACGAAGAATTGGGTGATCCAACTGAATATATCAAAATGTATGTTCTTATGTACATTTGGGTAGTACTAACCCAGAGTCTCTAACAAAATTAAAGGAAAAACAATAGATTAGACAAATCTCCAAAAGGACCTGTGCATATTATCCACTTCAAACCTGAAATTTTTGATATTTACTATGATATGATAGTTGTTGCATTGTTATGATAGTTTTTTAGATTTAATATTACACAAATGTTTTTCAACTTTGTTAGTTATTAAGTAGTCTGTGTTGGTTTAGATTTTAAGATTAGTCACATCACTAATTTAGTTCATTACGTTGTTAAAAAGCCTGTTCGAAATTGCCAGACGCGATGAACATTGTTATACTGCAGAAATGCTATACAATATGTATAATGATCCACAGAATCACTTGTACTTATTATATTTGAAGCCCATTTTACAGGAAGTTCAAGTTGTGAATAAGTTATTTATAAGTTATTTGCACTAAAATTTGCATAGAAACCAAAACGTCAGATTTTCACTTCCTTCCTTGGCTGACTGTCACTGCAGCAACATGTAATTTAACCCTATACTTGACATTTTGAACTTATATGCACACTCTGTTCAGTTTGTTTTTCTGGCAAATATTATTATAGAAGCGTATATTTTTGCCTACAAACATAGTTTACGAACGTTCTTGAACCCTAGGAAAAAAACTATATCTATCTCACTTACGTTCTGTCAGTGGTGATCAAAATGGCGAACCGTCCGTTTGCTCCCACGCACTTCAAGGTTGTTACCTATGTTTTTAGGTACCTATCCTACCTCGATCTAAGGCAAGCCCTAGGGGGTGAATAACGAAATTAAATGCGAAAACATTTGGGAGGATGGTTTTATTTTCTTCCAAGCTTAACCTATTTACAATTTGGTTATAATATTAATTAAACTAGTAGCTGCCCGGCCCGACCCTACGGTGGGAGGAGGGTTGGCAAAAAACAAGGTAAATATATTTCCATTTCTATCTAGATTTATATAACTTATTCAACAATAATTGCCCTAGTTTTAATTTCTACAAACCCTAAAGTGTTGCCATGTTGTAATATGTTTGTAAAATTTGTTTTTAATTTCTCGTAATTTACGACTTTTCTATCTAGATTTATATAACTTATTCAACAATAATTGCCGTAGTTTTAATTTCTACAAACCCTAAGGTGTTGCCATGTTGTAATATTTTTGTAAAATTTGTTTTTAATTTCTCGTAATTTACGACTTTTGTATCGTGTGCATTTAAATTCACACCGCCTGTCATAATGTGATTGACCTAATATTTGTCACTTGTATTTAAATGCACACTGCCCGCTGCTATGTGATTGACATAATATTTGAAACGTGTATTAAAATGCACACTGCCTGGTCTATAGGGTTGCACAGTTAACAAAGAATGTATCTTATAAGGCACATCGCCTGTAACACAACCCCTTGATTGTGTAAATTAACAAGCATCAACTTTTTTATAAATCATAATACCGCAATGCAAATAACACCTTTAACCAAACTCACAAATCTTAGCTTGCACTGCTTTGGTTTCAGAATACTAGATCAAAAAGAATCCTTGCTTTGGTTCCTAAATCCCGAGCTAAGTCTGATGAAGAATCTAATCAAATTTTCAGAAGATGAAGTCAACATGTGCAGACCACGCCCCGATGCCTCCGACGATAGCTACCTTGCGCGATCATTGGCGTCTTCTGTTGAAAACTTAAACATCTCTGATAGTGATGACGGGAAATATCGATATACATTTATTAAATTATATACAATTGCTGCCGTCCATGAAGAACCATTATCACAACATTCACAACCAATTTTACGTTCAAAAAACAGTATTGATTCTACCCCAGACTCGCCCTCAATTCTTTAAAATGATCCTGACATAATACCACCTTCACCTTCAGTTTATATCCCTCCGTCACCGTCTGTAAACTCAAACTGCACCCTTGCACCTGCAACAGCAATTACTACACCTCTTCGTGTTGTTCGTTCTAGGAAAACCCGGATGATCATAATGAAAACTATTCTGGAACCAGCCAAATTGCTTCCCAAATGGAAAAAAGTGAAGTTACTAAGAACAGCAGAAACAAAAGACACATTATTTGAATCTACTTATCTTGAGATGTCAACGCTTGATTACTTAAAGCTATTTAATTCAGACGACATGGTAGATTTAATAGTACATCATACCAACCTTTATTCAGTGCAGAAAAAGGGCTCATCAATAAATGTGACCACAGACGAAATTAAAGATTTCCTGGCTGTTAATATTCTGATGGGCGTAGTAGATATGCCAGCGTACACTGACTACTGGTCCAATGACTTTAAGTACAGCAAAATTGCTGATGTGATGACCCTAAAATATTCCAGGCTATTCGCTGCTGCATACATTTCAATGATAACATGAAAGATGACGGTGATAGATACTTTGAAATATGGCTACTAGTAGAAAAAATCCGTCGTAACTGCGCAACCAATATTTCTGAAGGGAAACGTTTTAGCATCGACGAAATGATGGTGCCTTACAAGGGCACCAGAGCCGGCAGTCGAAAACAATATGTACAGAATAAACCCAAGAAATGGGGTTTCAAGTTATTCGTTCGTGCTTCGCCATCTGGTCTAGTACATGATTTAATAATTTACGGAGGACGACACTTTTCTACACCATGCTTTCACTGAAAAAGAAAAAGGTATGGGCCTTGGGGCCAAAGTTGTAATAGCTTTGGCCAAATCTATAAAGCAAAAACCATGCTCCGTACTGTAACTTTGACAAATTTTTTACATCGATTGAATTGATGCATCATTTACGGAATGAATATGGAATATTCTCAGGTCAGGTCAAATCGACTTCGAGGGGCAGAAAAGAAACTACCAAGTGATAAAGAAAGCTAGATAAAGAAGCTTAGCTTCCTACAGCCGGGGACATGTTTAGATTTAATATTACACAAATGTTTTTCAACTATTTTAGTTATTAAGTGATCTGTGTTGGTTTAGATTTTAAGATTAGTTACATCACTAATTTAGTTCATTACGTTGAGTCACCGCACTAAAATTTGCATAGAAAATCAAAACGTCAGATTTTCACTTCCTTCCTTGGCTGACTGCAGCAACATGTAATTTAAGTAATAGAAAAATAAATCCTCAATATAACAGCAAAGGAACCTGCTTTATTTCAAAATCTCTATCGTCGCTGCAAGTAGTAGTAGTAACAACCGGGCGAGGTAACGCCCCAACAATAGTAAAGAAGGCCAACTCGTTTCTGTATGTCATCCGCAGATTCTTTCAATTTATAACTGTTACAATCGTTTCTCGCTCCATTACACGTCGTTGATCTTAGTTATACATTTCTACCGTCAGCTTGCGAATTCTTTGGAAATTATTCTGTGTAATAAAGATGAAAGAAACTTAATTTTTTATTGGTTTAATTCATCTTCCCCGCCTGAAGATTAGGAAGTGGATTGCTCGAGACTGCTATTCTAGGTAATATTTATTCTAATTTTACTTTTATGTGAGGTCGCTCCAGGCGCCCGAACTTGTTTTTTTATTTTCTTACTAGCATTTTAGTTTAACTATACTACAGGAGCGCTCATAAAATATTCACATAGATTTTTTTTTACTATATTATTTACACAGTATTCATTCTTATTTTTTATATGACATTTGGCTCCTTGATTCAAGGGCAGTCAGTACATCTATTTTTTTATATCGCGCGCCCACCTAGACCAATACAGCACAGCATTTCCTGAGTAATAGTCCATAACTAGAACAGATTACCAGAAGTAGTTACTGCCACTACTCTCAATTCTTTTAAGAATAAACACGATAACAGATTACGTACAAATGAAAATAAATCACAATGTACAAACTTGAACATTAGTGGTAAATCTTTCAACATTGTGTGATATAGACACCAGCGGTCATACTGCTCGTCTATAAATAAATAATTAAATATGGCTTGAAGCTAGTGATGATGGCTAATTCTAATACTAAGTAATGTACAATGCAATGCCTTACATGGGAATAAACACGAACACATAACGGACATTAGCAAGTTAATTTGTGAAGGAGCTATCTAAGCTGTACTATGGGTTGAAGCGGAATATAACTATTAAGTTTTAAAAGGTATGAGAGTGAAAATGCAATGGTAGTCAGAAGAAATACTTATATTGAAGCACAGTCACAGTTACAAAATCGCCATCTTAAAACAAAGCTAACCGGATAGTACAATTTGCCTTATAGCAGACTAGCGCCACTGATAAGAGTGACCACAGATAACTTATTTTTACTTAACACTCCCTCTAAATAGGCTTAGTAGGCTCTATATATTCGGCATAGTTAGCATGATGCTATATTTTCTATCACGCAGCTTATATTGTTTGGTTGGTTCTCTCAACTTATGCTGGTCATCTATTTCTTTTACACACCTAACACAACTTAAACTTAAATTAAATTAAATTAAAAATTATTTATTTCGGGCATTATGACCCATATTACACATAAGACATAGACGAGATAGAGAGAAAAACATAAAATAATATTGATTTTTAAAAATAATTATTTGATTTCGAAATATTCTAAATTAAATTAAATTTAATAGAAGCAATAATTTATAAATTAAAATAAAATACAATTAGATAATGTCAAAACATACAGAAAACAAAAAATACAAAATAATGTTATACAATAATTAGGCCTTCACATAATTAGTGGAGTGAAGACGCATCCAATGAGTGAACATTTGGCTATCCCATCTGGCGGCAAGAACGCTCAAGATAGTGTTGGGGCTACCGCGCTAGCGGCAGAGTAGTGAAGCACACCGTTTACGAATGATGGCGTGGAAGCCGTCAACTTGCGCGGTGGAAGGAATTAGAATTGTTTTGAGTCTACAAACGGCATGCTATCAAAGGTTCCTAAAATGTCTTCGGTATCAAGGAGCTTAAACAAGTGGAATGCCTGGAAACAAGATCTTCTCTGCCAGAGCTTCCTAGCAATATACAAGTAATAACCTACACGGATAACACAAATCAAATTGACTAACCAATAATTCCCGGATGCGTCGCACGTAGCAGGGTCAGCTCTGCTAGTCGGTTCTTTTAGTAGGAAAGGAGAAAGATAGGCAGGAAGGATAAGGGGAATCAAAAACCAACTCGACAGTCCTTCTATTTTCGATCCAACAATGGTCTCCGGACCAACTATTCTGAAGTTCAGGGGTTCAACACAGGCAGATTACAAAACGGTGTCCAAGTAATTAGACCAATCTAACACTTAACACGCAACAGTGAAATACAGTGATTACCGAATTTAACTTCAATTAATTATTACAATTTAATTATACCTTTTCCAAATCTAAACCAGCTAGTTATAGCCATGATACCACAGATCAGAGAGCATCTCTCTGCCCGAAACGAGCATTACAAGGTCAATACAAAATCCAAGTGACGTTACAAGCGGCGCCCTCTAGTTTAATATGCGTCGACGCGGCGAAAACCCAAACTACAACAACAGCAATATAGCGACTCCGACATCTGACCCCGATACATCGCTGCAGGTTGATGACCGTAGTATTCCTTCGGTCGAGGTCGGACCTACTAAGCCTATTACATCAGCACCTCATTTACCTGCAGCACCCGTACCCGTCCGTCACCGGAACACTTTCGCCCAGGTGGTGCGACCTGCACGTGTGCCGGTTACTGATTCCACTGCGAATCCTGCCAGTACTCCAACCGTAAAAGGATCGAAAAAAGTCGACAAGGAGGGCTTCACCCTTGTGGAGAAGAAGAAGCGTCGACCTAGACCAGTCCGAAACTTCCGCGGCACCGCTCCGGCTGCAGCGACGGCCATCCGTGCTGCAGAGCCTATATCAGCTATATACCTCTCCCGATTTGAGAAGAGCACGTCAGGAGACGAGATCGTGCGGTATATACGCGACAAATGTGACGAAGGAAGAATTCCGGTTCAGGCCCTACCGGAGGTAAAGATAACGCGGCTGGAATCAAAACACGAGACGTACTTCAAGTCATATGTGTTCAGATTTCCAGCCAAGTTGAGCGAAACATTCCTGGCACCAGACTTTTGGCCTGAAGGGATTGTTTTCCGTCGGTATAGGGAGCCGAGACTGAACATGAATCCCTAACTACGATACAGTTTTGTAATATTATTCAACTCTTTAAAATATATATGTTAGTCTGTAAGGTATGTGTTTTCGATATGGGCCGCTAGTATTTTTACAATGTGTAACTGTGCTATTGCCTGAAATAAAGATTATTATTATTATTATTATAATGACAAAACGTAAAAACAAACATAAAAAAAATACAGCATTCTCCGAGGGTGTGTTCCGGGAAGCGCCGTCAACGCTCACAACTGTCGCGCCCTGGTTTCCGGTTAGAATGAATGCTTGCAATGTTCAACCCAAGCGGAACGGTGAAAAGCGCGCCAACTTTTCTGTCAAATAAGAGCGCGGTCTTTTTTAAACTGAAATCTTTCGTTCGAACAGCTAGGTGCATTTCATTTCAACAGTTCGATTGAATTTATTATTATTACAAAATAACAAAATGGAATTGCTTGCTATAGTAAGACGCAGAATTTTAAATTCATCCGATGGAGATTCTGATTCGAGTTCCGACGATGATTGGGATGTTGGGCTAGTTGGAGCTGGATCTTTGAGACGTAAAAAAAAAATTCCGGCCTCGAATTGAGCTTTATGCAGAAACAGTCGTAGAAAGTTATACGGATTATGAATTCAAGACTCATTTTAGGTATGTATTAATAGTAATGTTTGTGTATGGGTAGAATCTTTGAGTATGGAAACATAAATAGGTGCTGACTTTTTACATAGAATTTCCATGCCATAAACTTTACATGGGGTTTTCAGATTGTCAAGGGCTACTTTCGTATATACCCTAGCATGTATCGGCGCTGACCTGCAAAAAAGTATCATCATTGGCAATCTATCATAGACATAGACATAAATAATCTAGTTTTCACTAGTATCGTTCTTTAGAAGTTCTTCGCTCTTTTGATGTGCGAAAATAAATCTTTTCAACTTAAGTCTAAATCCGTGTATACATTGCAGGTTCCTTAAAGGCGGCGGATTATTGTTCCAGCACGTGGTCGCGGCATAGCGAAAACTTCCTCTGAAGGCGGCTGTTCCGTGTTGTTCCGTAACGAGTTGCGACGAGCATTGACGTGGCTCAAGGGACCTGCGACTAGCTTTCCAGGACAACTCGTCGTATAGATACGATGGCTCTTTGTATTTTAAAACGCCAAACAGAAGACATGCCAAGTGAAGTTTGCGGCGATGTTTTATTTTCAAAAGTAAGTGTTTGTTTAAGTATGGGGTCACATGAGTTCTTAACGGAATGTTAAAACAAAAACGAGCGCAAGCATTCTGGACTCTTTGTATTAACTTTTGTGTTTTGACCAACAACCTAGGACCAACAACAGTGTCCATATAATTTAATTTTGACAATACTAATGATTCAGCTAATTGGATACGTAGCTCTTCTTTTAGATAGGGTCGCATTTGGTACAAGACTTTCAGTCGATAAAAGCTATTTTTCACACAGTTATTAACATGGTTTTTGAATCGAAGCTCACTGTCCATTAGTAAACCTAAGTTTCGAGCTTCATATACTCGCTCAATAGGTTTACCCATAAGCATGATACTCGCTGATGATTGTATACTGGTAATCTGGTGTTTACTGCCGAATATGAGATATTTTGTTTTATCTGGATTAAGTATCAGACAGTTGTTGGAAGACCATGAACATATTCTTACAAGGTCTTCATTGAGTTTTGCAATAGCGTTATCAACGTCTCGTGGTTTGCAGGATATTTACACCTGAATGTCATCTGCATATATATGAAACATGCAGTTCTGAATTTGCGTTACCATGTCAGCAGAGTACAAGATGAAAAGAATAGGTCCCAAAATAGAACCCTGAGGCACACCTCTATTTACAGACAGGGTTTCTGACAACAATGATAAGCCATCAGAACGATCTATCTTCACACACTGGCACCGTCCATTTAGGTAACTGTTGAACCACTTAACCGCTTTAGAGTCAAATCCGTAAAAACTTAGTTTAGATAAGAGAAGATTTATATTTAAACAATTAAATGCTCTAGAAAAATCTAGTAATACCAAATAGTAATTCATCATCTTGAGCGCGAAGTATATCATCAGTTACGGCAAGCATTGCGGTAGTAGTACTACGTCCTCTTCTGAAACCCGATTGTACTTCAGGCAAGATACGATTATTTTCAAGGAAATCCTTTAACTGAATACTTACCGCCTTTTCTAAAATTTTAGACAAGCATGGAAGAATGCTGATCGGTCTAAGATCATTCATGTCAACTGGGCTAGGCATTTTGGGTAACGGGCGTACAATTGCTTGTTTCCAAGCATCGGGAAATGTGGAAGTCTCAATGGAAGTATTTATAAGAGATTGTATGCTATCTATTGTATTTGGGAATGTCATCATTAGCATATCTAGACTGATACCATCACTACCATTGCATTGGATTTCAAACTTTTGATTATCTGAATCAGTCAAAGCTAATTTGTTCAATATGAAACACTGCATTATTAAATTTATGATGTTCAAAATAAGTCAAATGAGAAATAGTTGTATTGCAATTACCTGGTATACATAAAAAGTTATTATTTATGATGTCTGGGTTATTAAAAAACGGCGGTAGTTCAGTATCATTTTTTGGTAATAAATTATTTTTTAGATTTTTCCATAGTTGCTTTGAGTTTTTGATGTTGTTATTAATGTTTTGTTTAAAATAGGCTGATTTTTCTTGAAAAAGTGCATTGTCCACAGTAGATTTTTTTATTTTTTTTATATCAGAATTATTTTTATGATAATCCATAGCAGCCTCATCCCGCAGTTTCATCATCAGTTTTAAAGTATATGTGATCCACGGATAGGAACGGTTTCTAATAACCAATGATGTAACCGGCGCATGGATATCAAAAAGAGTTAAGGTGTAGTGGTTGAACAAAGTTACCATGTAGTTAATATCAGAATGCATAGATATAAGAACACAATTTATTAAATTCAAATCTTTATTAAAATTATTTAGACATATATTTTTTATAGGTCTATATATTATAGTGCATGGTGCAGTTTCCATACGTTTAATTTTGAACTCGCATACTACAAGGCAGTGACCAAAAATATTCCCTACAAGTTCTAATGTTACTCTCTCGGTATACAAATCAGTACACACCACATCAATTAATGTTTGGCTAGTTGCAGTAAAGTGAGTAGGTTGACTTACTAACTGTTCTAGGTTAAAGCAGGATAAGAAGGATATGAATTTAATTGTATTACCGTCATTAATATTTAATTAATTTATATTGAAATCTCCCAATAAAATCAAATTATCGTATTTTGGAATGGAACTAATCGAGTCTGTGATTGCGCTAAAGAATAAATCAACATTAACCCAACTAGGTCGGTAAGCAGTACCAATCATCAATTTTTTTCCGTTAAGGTTCACAGAGAGCCATACTTGTTCGATTGCACTATATATCGGATCCACCGGGTGACGCCAAGCGCGCACTGCGACACCGCGCTTAATATAGAAACCAACGCCACCACCGCGGGACCGTAACCAACGCGGTCGCGGCGTGTGTCTTAGACTGTACCCGGGGATGGCCGGGGCGCGCCCCTCCTCTCCCGAGTGGACCCAGGTCTCATTGAGTGTCAGAACATCCACACCACTCCGAGTAAATGCCGCTATGATATTGTCATGGTTGGTGCCTAGGGAGCCTGCATTGTATAAACCAACTTTAAGATTTTTAGCAGCCATCATAAAATAAGTAATATTTTACATTCAACAAGAAACAATTTTACATTATGTAGAAATATATGCCTATACAAACCATTACAGTAACAATTACTTAGACTAAAAATAGAAAGCAAAATTATATTTTCATAATCTACTATGTCACTGATCTGACGTTGAACCGTCCATGATGTTATAGATGTAAGATACACAATCCGTTTATACGCTAAATATAATACATAATAGGTATAAGTATACCAATACACCGTAAAGTTTTTATACAGTATGTGTATCAATATGCGTATGTAATAAATGATTTTACAATAACTTGTATTTTTATTACGCTTCAGTACGTGCGAACTCCCTATGCGACCGGCGCCACGTCGCTCGACTGGACGACGAATATCTTCCTGAGGTCCACTTCCGACCGTACCCGGAACGACGTCATGCCGGTCTCGCGTCGTACGAAAATACGTCCGCCTCTGGTCCAAACGTACTTTTAACCGCGAGAACGCGCTTCCTGACGCGCCTTGAAAAAAAGCACTCTATTGTGTTTCGAGAGGCGCTCGTTAACATACAGCCTTGTCGGTGCAGCAGCGAGACCCATGCCCTCAGTAGTGAGGTGGCGGCGTACGCGCACGGCCTGCAGCAAGGCGTCACGCACCTGACGGCGCGCGAGGCAGGCCACCAGCGGCCGCGGGCGGCCCATTCGGCCCATTGCCGTCGCCGCTAAGGGCCGCACGGCGCGCGCCCACTCTCGTCACCGACACGAAGTCGCGCTCCTCGCACACTACGCCCAACTTTTCCGCAAGGACGCGGACAAGGTGACACGGGTTCTCGCCTTGCTCCTCGGGGACGCCCGTGACTTCAACATCATTAAGGAGCGAATCCTGCTCCCGGTCATTTAACTCAACCTTCAGTTGCTCGATGGTCAAGAGAAAGCCGGAGACCTCGGGACACGCCTGTACTACTGTACTCCTATTCTCCAAGGATTCGAGTCGCATCTCCATACTGTCCAAACGGTTACTGAACCCCTCTAAGATGTCTCTAAACGACTTCATCTCTTGGCGCATAAGCTTTACTTCACGTAAAATCTCGTTAGTCGTATCATTAATTGGTACCGGACTGTTATGTGCAGAGACATAGTCAGCTCTCTCACCCCGTACTGGATTTTCCGTATTGTCCTACCGAGGAGTCACAGCCTTACATTCAGGACACAGCCATGCCGAAGCTACCTGGGTATCCTTGGGGATGTTGACGCAAGCTCGATGAAATAATCCGATGCAATTAGTACATTTAACGCCATCTACAACATTGGCGAAGCGACCGCATGCATTACATTTCTTCGCCATTTCCAACCAAGGTGCTGGAGCAGATATCTATACCGAACTCGAACCAAGCGGAGTTTTAATAGTAGTACGGAACACCACCGCTAGATGGCACGAAATTCAAATCGAAATAATACTAGTTAACGATTTCACAAGGGATAAGTGTACCCACTTAAACTAATAAAATAGCGATCAGTATAGTCGATCAGGCACAGTTAATTGATGATTTCTCACAAACCCCGCAGTGCTGGGTTTCACAAACACTCACACACCTGACTCACACGCTGTGGCACTTAACGTAAACACTCTTATGATATAATACACTTGTTTTGTATTTAAAAATGATACAAAATACTAGTACGCACACTGTTGTGGAACCGTCCGTGACGTCACTCTATCAATAGCATCAAGCAAGCAATTTATGGTCGCACTTTGGAAAATGGCACTATGGAGTCGTATAGGAATAGATATGAAACTGCAGTAATAGGGCTGATTAAGACGGACTCATACCAAGAGGCCTACCACGAAAGAGCTTCAATATGCAAACTATAGAGTTCGCCTGTTAGGTACGTATAGCCCTGAGCGCTGAGCATAAGAAACAATATTAGTTCTCCATAAAAAATTTAATTATATATGTATTATATTTTTTGCGTGTTTCTGGTTGTACTACATGTTTTCATATTTTCACACTCGATAAAGGTGATAACTTTATGGTCTGTAAGCTATACACCCTTTTATTTGAGTTTTGATACTACTTCAACCTAGTATCAAAACTCGGGAAGTACCTACTTAGTTAGACATGCTCTATACCTTGCATATTCAATCTCGCCGAGCAACTTCAACATCAAAGATACGATCCATATCCTCCGATAATGTATCGTACACGTGTGTTTTTATATACATATAAATATATTTATTATTATAAAAATTTGTTTTTATATGTAATTATATATAATAACGTATAATAATTTATTTTTTGCAGAATCCGAAGAAACCGCCAATATAACCCTACAAGTCAGTTAAACCATCACATTTGTCTGTAACTACTATGCGGCTGAAAACCTCCCGAAAAATTCCGGCGATCAACGAAACTGGATAAAGTGAGGGAAGGTGTATACAGATTAGATACATTTTATTAAGTTTAATTAATGAACATTATTATCAATTGATTATTTGTGTTTTAACTAACGTTGCTGAAAATACTGAGGAATCAGGCTGACTGCAGCTTGCAATGTCAGCAACGTTAGTTTTTATTCTTAACCAATGTTTACGGTACAGTTACCGTAAACATTGGTTAAAAGAATACAAACTAACGTTGCTGAAACTACCGAGTAAACCGGCTGTATTTACCGTATACATTAATTAAGAATACCATTTAAACTTGCTAAAACTACCGAGTAAATAAGCTGCCAAGTAAACAGGCTGCATTTACCGTATACATTGGTTAAGAATACCAACTAACGTTGCTGAAACTACCGTTTAAACTTGGTTGTAGGTACAAAGTAATATTTGCTAAAATAGCCAACTTTACCGGTTACTGTTAGAGAAGCAGTTTTAATCAACTTACATGGTTAAATTTAAATAAGTAATTATTGCAAAGTTGGCTTATTTATTTTTAACTGTCAACTTTGCTATATTAACAAACATGCTTGGTTATGTTTAGCAGTATTTTATTTATTTTGAACCGATACGTTTTTTCAGTGTATTACTACGATGGAATCCGAGCTACAAACCATCCAGGAGTTAGCATATTATTGGGCTAAGGCAAGCTAATATTATTGGGGCTCAATCCGACGAGATTTGAAATATAAAAGCGATGATCGTTAACTCATCGGAGGGACGGAACATCCAGATTGCAGTGCCTCATAAGGGAAAAGATAGTGAGAATGTGCCGGAGCTGGCAAATACTATAAATAATGTGGAAAAGATGAAAAAATCTGCCATGCATCCGTCAACAATAGCGGCCGTTAGTGATGTCGCATGAAAAAAGACGTGCTAATTTATTCGCCCCATACTTCCGATGTCACCAAAGTGAATGATGTATCAACCGAGGTAACTAAAACCAAAGACTTGGATTCAGCGAAATCTCAAGAATGGAAGGAGGTACGATACAAAAAGCGGCGTGAGATATCGATGCGCTGTGTCGCCGGACCTTCCGTAACGTCATTGAAGGCGGCAGAGAGCCGTAAACATTTTTACATATGGAATATGCTTCCTGGCACTGATGATATTAAAGCTTACCTAAGGGAACTTTGCCCCCAGACTTTGTTATCATTGAACAGCTGAAAACCAAGAATAGTTATAATTCCTATAAAATAAGCGTCCCCGAAGACTGCTACGAGAGATGTTTTTCAATAAATGTATGGCCTGAAAAAGCAACGCGTCAAGCAGTGGATCAACTACAAACGGCGTGCACCCACTTCAGTTAGCCAGCCATTTCGATATGGGGTCGGCACCCAGTGAGCCGTGTACCGTACCGACGCAAGTCAATATTTTCTACCAAAATGTCCGTGGGCTTAAAACTAAACTGCACTTGTGGTACACTAGAATGCTAGTCTCAGACCACCTACTCGGCAGACATTTTTGAATATTACCGTAAATGATGCCGAGCTGATAACGGATGGCTGGTCTGCGGCTGCGCCGTGACCGAGTCACCCCTCACGGGGGTGTCCTGCTTGCCGCGAGACCAGGGGTCACCATGCGAAGCCTTCCTCAACTTGAATTGGATTTAGGAGAAGATTTGTGGGCCTGCGTGACTCATGGCGGTACCTCCTTTCATGTATGTGTTGTTTATATTAAGCCTAAAACCGGTGACGCTATATATAGGGTGTTTGGTAGAGGGACCGACAAACTAAATGAGCGTGTTCGGGGGACCACTTGGAGAATACAAGTTGGCCCAAAAAAATCCCCGACCCCCCAATATGTTTAACTTTTTTTGTGATTTTTCCCTTTTTCTCCGAAATTGTACCTATTTACCACCATAACATTTGTAAAATCTGTTTAAGACCGGATGTTTTTAGTTGAATTTGGTCTCTAATACACCTTCAGGCCACGCAAAGCAAAATTGGATACAAAACAGAGCTAACTAACTGATTTAGTTACAAACAATTGGGGTGTCGGGGATTTTTTTTGGCCAACTTGTATTCTCCAAGTGGGCCCCCGAACACGCTCATTTGGTTTGTCGGTCCCTCTACCTAACATCCTGTATATATGACCGTTTTTTGCTAAATTGAATCTTTTTTGACTAACTCGAATAGTAAGTTCTTAATTCTAGGTGTTTTGAATATAAACAGTGCATCTGATAGTATCAAGCACTATTATTGTTACTTTTTGACATATTGTAATTTAATTAAGCATAATTACATAATTAATTCTCATGGAAACATTCTTGACGTGGTGTTGGCGCGGGAGTACACTGAATCGCAGTCGAGGCAGGTATGCGTGTACGAGGCTGAGGGTTTCGTTCCCATTGATCGACTAATCGATAAATAGTGTCAATCGCAATACACCTACAGTATTTATAAGAAATATTTCAAAGTACAACTGGAGCTACTTTCATTACTTATTTAATAAAGATTATTTGAGTTTAAAGAATCAAATAATAGCAAGTGAGGATGCAAATACGAAATTTAATATTCTACACGACGCAATCAAATTTCATTACGACATAGCTTTTCCGTATAAAAAAATTATACAACGAAACGCAAATACTAAGTGGACCACAACAGGTATAGAAATATCTAAAAATAATTTAGCAAAATTGGAGATGTTGCAAGAGCATTATCCTAGTGAAAAGAGAGAGCTAAACACATTAAAACTTATAGAAAGATTCTAAGTAAATCTTTCTTTGCCGCTAAAAAGATACATTATAGCCGCTTCAAAAAATAGAATAAAAGAGACTTGGAAAATAATTAACGTACAAGTAACGTACAATAAAAAGCAAGTAAAAATAAAAACATAAGGTATAATCAAATCAAGGTATAAAATAATTACAGAAGAAATGAAATAACTGACTGTATAGAGATAGCAGTAGAGGTGTGACGTACTTGGTAAAACTCGTACTGAGTCTTGCGAGTACGCGTTCAGTTAAATACTTAGTCTTAAAACCTGTTCCACGAGTATTTACGAGTACAGTATTTATACGTATCTAACGTTTAAGTTTAAAAATACGTACGATTACGAAGTGCAGTATTTGAATGGGGGTTGGTAAGAAAACAATTAATTTAATTGAGCTTGTATTATTATTGCATTTATGCACTGTACAACCGAAAACTTCCCTTCATACTTTAGCTTACAGGCTTAGGACTGTCAGCTTTTTAAGAATAGTTTTATACCTAAATAAAAATAAACAAAGTACCAAAAGCTGGCGTATTTAGAAGTTTTCAATTGATTTTATGTACATAATAAATATTTACTAGTTAAATACTTTTTTTATTTTTTTATATTTTCTTTTATTTACAATTTGTACAATTCTCTGACTATTATTTTACATTATTTACAATTGGAATATACTTTTTTTTATTTTTTTTTTGTTTTTCTTTTATTTACAATTTGTACAATTCTCTGACTATTATTTACATTAGCTATGTTTTAAATTTTGTTTTAAGAACAACATCTGTTGCACCTTCCGAACTCCAAGACGAGTTCGCCTTATAATATTACCCGCAACTGAAAATAATCTCTCACATGGCACACTTGTAGCCAAGGCGTTCAGTTTCTTACGTGCGAGTATTGCCAAGTGCGGGTAAGAGTTTGCATTATTTTTCCACCAATCTAATGGCGACTGAGCTTTATGCAGTATTTTATCGTCAATATACCGCTGGACTTCTACAACAGCTCTTGAATACGCAGTACAGCTTGGTCTGATGTTTTTCATTTTTTTATAATAATGGGTCCAGATTGACGTTTCAGATGTTGTCGTATTTGGTATATCTTCTTCCATTACTTCTTCATTTTGTTCAGAAATCAAAGACGTGACCAATCCTATGACGTATTTCTTTGTTGACTCTGCTGTGTTCTCATTCTCAAAATATAGTTTGTATCTTGGATCGAGGAACATGCAAGTTGTGAAGCTGTTTTCCAAAGAGGAAAATCGTGATGAAAGTCCACTGAGAATATCTTGCCGGGCCATTTCAACTTCATTAGGTAAAGGCTCAGCACCATCTAAATCAAATGCCACTAAAGCTGATTTAAGTGCAATAGTAATAGGAATAACTGCACTACCTGTTACATAGTTCTCACCACTCATTTCCTTTGTAACCTCTTCGCAGGGTTTCAGTATGAGAACCAGTTTTTCAATAATGTTCCAATCGTATGATGATAATGGCATTATGTTGACATTCAGATTAGAAAGTGCGCTATTGAGTTCTTCTTTTAATTCAAATAGGCGTTTCAACATATAAAACGTGGAATTCCATCTAGTTTGGACTTCTTGAAGAGGTATTTTTATGGGTTTTCCAGCTTGCTCCAAATAGCGCTTCAGTTTCTCCCATGCAACATTGCTTTTTTTAAAATGTGCCACTATCGTTTTGGCTTTTTGGATTATGGTGTTAATCGCTTCATTTTCGAATGCTTTATTGACTGCTAAGTTCAAGCAATGTGCGTAACAATTGTTTAATGAAATATAGCTTTGCTAAGGATTGTATGAATTTAAACACACTTCTTATTCACTTTTAATTAATTTTACTTGCAAATTAGTTGGCGATTTACAGAGATTTATTATTTTTCTACGAGAACTACTTCTATACATATATGACTTATTTGGACGACAGCGCCATCTTGCCAATACGGCTACACTAGCCAATCAGAGTGCGTCGGAGTTGCCTCTATTAGGAATTAAAAAATATACTAAAACTTGACGTTTCATTTCGCAACATCCTCCAACACGAAAAGAAAAAAGGTATTACTTGGCTTAATCCATAGAGAAAAGTTATGCTTAATCTCGGACAGTAATATTTATAATTTCAACCAAAGGCAAAAACCTAACCAGATTATACAATGAATATAAAATGTAGCAGCCATTGATTTAAAGTTCTTATACTCATCGCTAGATGGCGTGTTAACAAAAACATTACTGAATCTTATCGAATTTATTGTGATATAATCTCAGCCAGTAATAATTACAATTTCAACCAAAAGCAAAAACCTAACCAGATTATACATTGAATGTAAAATGTAGCAGCTATTAGTATAAAGTTCTTCTACTCTCCGCTAGATGGCGTGTTAACAAAAACATTATATAATCTTATCGAATTTATTCAATATACTAACACAAACTATAATGGAAAAGAACATTAGCAGAAAACAAAACGAAAATGTTATTTCTTGTAGTAATAAGTTTTTTAACATAGATTACAACTGTTTATTTAAAAATCTAGGTTTTAATGACATAATTATGTTTCAAATAGTTGTAATTGATAAGTGTTATACCACTACATCTTGGTAAAAGGAAACACTGCTTAGTGCCGATAGTAACTTAAAACTTATCTAGTGATAATTAAATTACAGTTAAACACAGGTATAACAATTTCATGAAAACAAAACAAAGTATAGCTGCACACTATAACAAGCTAACTGCTTAACTATAGTAGGTACCATATTGCTAGAAAAAAAAAACTAAAAACTGAGCTTATCAGTATATGTTTAGATCTTAGGACTAAACATAAAACATACACAATCACAATCTCTCACTTTAATATTTAGAGTCATGCTATTTTTGTGCTACTGGTTTTAAGACCACAAAATATAAGTTTAAATTTAGATAAAATCCAGGGCTTACAAAACAGTAGGTACATAGCTAAATGCGTTATGTGATTAAGTTTTATAAATCTCTTAAGTATATATATAAGGTAATTGTTTTGTTGGCAGCAGCAACAACTACACCCATGAGACAGGTTATCAGAAAATAAGTATAAACAGTTATGTATGTATTACATTGTTCTATAGATGCTGAATTTACTAGGAATCTTTATCTGCCTGCCATACCGGGAAACTCGTGGTTTTAGTGACGAATCTGCCGATTTTTCATCTTTTTGTTCAGTATCAGGATTTTGAACATGACGCGTTACCTGTATGGTCTCATGTGGCTGATCTGCCTCCGACGAATCTAACACCGATGAAGGGGTGTGTGACGAACTAGCATCATTAGATGCCTCTAAGCTATATAGCCGCTGGATCGGTCTGATTTTTGTACCTAGAGCCGTTTTTACCTCAGCTGTCCTTTCTACACCATCCCTCCCAGGAAACAGTTTTTGAATTTGGCCTAGTGGCCATTTTATTCTCTTCTCAGCTGTCTCAATTAGGACTATATCGCCTTCTTTCAAATTACTTTGTCTTTGCTTACCTTTTTGTACTAGCAGAGTCAGGTATTCAGCTTTAAATCGGTCCTTAAACTGCTCTCGAATTTTCTGTATAAATCGTAGTCTATTATTTAAGCTTCTACTATCTATTTGATCTAGATCACTTACCTCTGTTGTAGGCTGACTAGTTGGTAGTATGAAATGTGCTGGTGTGAGAGGCTCCAAGCTATTATTATTGTCATTATTTATGTATGTCAAGGGCCTACCATTCATCACCGCTTCACACTCGCAGAGGACCGTCTGCAGCTCGTCATATGTTAATGAGGCGTTACCTAGTATTTTGCGAAGTAGCTCCTTCATAACTCTTATTAACCTTTCAAAGAAACCTCCCCACCAGGCTGCCGTTGGCGCGTTCATTTTCCAGCGGATGCGGCGCACGGTGGAGATTCGCTGCACTTCCTCCCAATCTAAGGCAGAAAGTAAATTTTTAGTGCCTTGAAAATTTGTAGCTTGGTCTGAAATTAAAAGGCCCATTCTTCCACGTCGTGCAATGAAACGTCTTAATGTCAGTATGAAAGCCTCCGTGGATAATGAGCGTGTGAGGTCTAAATATACTGGACGGTAAACTGCACAAGTATACAGTACAATCCAGCATTTTTCACCACTGCGTAAGGTTAATGGACCTGCAAGGTCAACTCCTGTATTTTCGAATGGAGCAGAGCTTAGCACTCGCTCACACGGGAGTGGTGCTGTTGGAGCTAATGCTGGTTTTGAGCTGTGTCTTTTGCATGTCACACATTCTGCTATTACAGATTTAACCAGCCGGCGTATTCCCACAATCCAGAACCTTATTCGCAGGTCCACAATAAGCTGGTTGCTACCAACATGTTGCAGTTGTTCATGCCGTTGTCTCACCATCTTTTTGACCACAGGGTTCTTTGCTGGAAGTAGATATGGCACACGAGTACTTTCTGGAAAATCTGTTAGGGTAAGTTTTGTTTTTATTCTAATTAGTCCTTCATCATCCCTGTATTTAATCAGATTTTTACTATCTTTATCTATGAGTTCATGGCTTGCTTCTTGTATTAATCCTATTATTTTCTTTTCAGCTTTCTCATATTCACTGTAGGTGAGTTCTCCTTTTCGCTTGTTATTTGCATGTTTTGTATTATATATGTATCTCATTATCCATGCAATTGTTCTCACTATTTTAGTATATTTAGATATGTCTTTTTGTACTTTGTCTAGTAATCTTTCATAAGTAGATATTTGTGCATTACATACAGTTTTTTTTGTTTCAGCAAGTACTTCTCTTTCATCAACGACGACATCTGAGCGTGGCCATTTTCCTTGTGGTAGTCGCAGCCATGCCGGGCCTTCCCACCAGTGTGACTCGTACAGGGTCTTCGCCGTGCAGCCTCTAGACGCCAGATCCATCCAGTTGTCTGTCCCTGGAATGTGCCGCCAATCATTGGTATCAGTATTTTGTCTTATCTCTTTTATCCTGTTACCTACAAAATTATTTAGGGTTAATTGTCTTTTTATCCAGCACAATACTACACTAGAGTCTGTCCAGCAGTATGTGGTACAATTTTTAAAATTTATATTTTCTTTTACTTGAGCCAATAGCCGTGATCCTATCAATGCTGCTAGTAATTCTTTCCTTGGTATTGTTATATTTTTGGGTGGTGTAAATCTAGCTTTAGCTACTATTAATTGTACTGATACTTTATTGTCCTTTTCTGCTCTGAGAACCACTCCTGCGGCATATCCGTCCTTGCTAGCATCGCGCAGCAAATGAAGACTCAACTTACTTTCTCTTATCGTATCTGCCGATAACCTCCGTGGGATTTTACAATCTTTCAGGTAAGTGATGTCATGGTACCAGTCTACAAATTGCTTTTCCAGTTCAGATGGTATTATGTCATCCCATTTTAACTCATTTTGCCAAGTTTCCTGTAAAATTAATTTAGGTACTAACATTACCGGTGCTGTGTATCCAATTGGATCCCATATCTTTTGTGTAAGTGATAGCAGCTCTCTTTTTGTGACTCTCTGGACATCCACAGGGTCAGGTAAGTTGGCAGTGTTGCAGTAAAGCTCATCTGTCACTGTATCCCAATTCAAACCTAAAATGGAAATAACAATTATATTATTGGTGTTTGTGTTTACCTGTTTTCCTTGTACTGTCCAGCCCAACTTGGTGCGAACTGCTACCAGCCCAGTTTGTTGCAGATGTACTATTTGTTCCATGAGAAACAATCCTAAGTAATCAGCACCTATCAGAAGGCCTATCTCATGGGTATAGCTGCCGCTATCTGTCAACGATATCTTATTTGCTTTAAGTAATTTTACTAAATTTGAGTTTGAACTGAATTTAGGCACATTATTACAGATGACAGTTTGTCCTAAGGCTACAACTTCTGTGGAAAAGGTATTGTCCAGGCTGTTGATTTTGACATTGTATGCTTGGTATGTTTTTGAGTTGGTCTGCATGCCTCCAAATAATGAATGAGTCAGTACTTCTTTGTTTGCTGCTGGTAGTTCTAGTGCCTTCACTATATCTTCCTTGATGTATGTTCTCTGTGAGCCGCTGTCGAAAAGTGCTCGTACTGGTATCTTCTTACATTTGTATTCAATCTCAACAACGATTGTTTGAAGTAAAGTGACTGCAGGATTCTCCATGTCAGCGGTGGTTAATGATGAAGTTGCTGAGGTAGCTTTGCTACTTATCTTTTTCTGATTTGTTTCTTCTTTTTCATGCCTCTCTGACATACATAATACAGTTGAATGTCTCTTACCACATATAAGACATTTTATTATTGTTTTGCACTTTTTATAGTAGTGCCCCTTCTTTAAACACACTGTGCATGCCTTTTTGTCTCTCAATATTTGTCTTCTATTTTCTAAAGACATTCTATATAATTTATAGCATTCTAAGCTATTATGATTATTCTTGTCACACCAAATGCATGATATTTGTATATTTTCCACTGCGACGAGGCATTCAGCAGAAGATATGTTTTTGTGTGACATACCTGGCTTGAATATTGTGTTTGCTTGAGCCATTTTCATACGCTGTTCATTTTCTACTTCAGTCTGGAGAAATTCTAACAAACTGTTTAGCTCCATTTCAATATCGTTATTATGGCTCCCAGTTCTTTGCCAGGCTTTTAAATTTTCTTCTGGCAAGGCTGACTCCACCATGGGCAGGATGAATGCTGCATTTTTCTTTGTGACTCCCAAAGTTTCAAGTGAGCGGAGCTGTACACTGATTGTGTCAAACAGTGCTGTTAAGCTGCGATGAGCGTCTTTTGTCAAAATAATCGAGAGCAAGTCACGTACGTACAACTGTGTTAGCAAATCTCCACGTGCGTATCGTGATTGCATATGTTCAATGCATTTAATATAATTAGCGGCTGAGATTGGGTAACTTTCCACCAGTTCACGCGCCTCCGTGCCCTCGTTTATTGATTGCAGTAGGTAGCCAAATCTATCTTCGTAGCTAAGATCACTGTCTTCGTGTATGTTACGAAATTGGGCCCAAAATGGCAGCCAATGTTTGAGCTCGCCGTCGAATTTAGGAATTTCTAATTTTGGAAGCTTCACACGTTTTTTCCATTCGACATTCGAGGATGGCGATGGTTTTGTCGAGAGATGTTCCACCCTTCTTTCCATTTGGTAGTAGTTGACCTTGTACGTATCAGCGTCCTCGAGTTCTCTTGTGATGGCCTCCTCTTTGGCGTCGCCGGCTATCATAAGATTTATAATTTTGTCATCTAAAGCTGTAATCTCTCGGTATGTTTCTTTAATAGTTTTGAATGTAGCGGTGATCGCCCATTGCTCTGCGTCCGGTGCCTGTGCAGAGAGCAAGGTCTCCAATGCTTTTAGTTTCTTGGTGAATTGGCACCGCAACACGCCGCGTAATTTTGCACTTTTTTCCATTGTCACGGTCGCCAGGTTTAATGAAATATAGCTTTGCTAAGGATTGTATGAATTTAAACACACTTCTTGTTCACTTTTAATTAATTTTACTTGCAAATTAGTTGGCGATTTACAGAGATTTATTATTTTTCTACGAGAACTACTTCTATACATATATGACTTATTTGGACGACAGCGCCATCTTGCCAATACGGCTACACTAGCCAATCAGAGTGCGTCGGAGTTGCCTCTATTAGGAATTAAAAAATATACTAAAACTTGACGTTTCATTTCGCAACATCCTCCAACACGAAAAGAAAAAAGGTATTACTTGGCTTAATCCATAGAGAAAAGTTATGCTTAATCTCGGACAGTAATATTTATAATTTCAACCAAAGGCTTGACGTTTCATTTCGCAACAAATTGAAATGTTTCCAGCCAAACATTTTTCAATGGCACATTTAATGTTGGCGCCATTGTCGGATACGGCGAGAAGTATCTTATTTTCAATATTCCATTCCCGTGCTATAGATAGTTCATCTGACAGAGACACAGCAGTGGGTGAAATTCCGTGTAATGCACTACATTCTAAAAGCACGGAACGCAATTTCATGTTATTGTCTATGAAATGTCCAGTTAGAGCGAGCAACCAATCGCCATTTCGAGATGTCCACATATCCGTAGTGAGACATATAGATACCATTTCTGAATCTAACAACTCCTTTACTTCAGTTTTGGTGGCTTCGTAAAGTGAAGGCAGCATGTTATTGGCGAAATACTTTCGCGACGGCAAGGTATAATTAGGAAAGGCAAATAAAATGAGCTCACGAAATCCTCGATCTTCTACAATTGAAAAAGGCTGCATGTCATATATGAAGAGATTCATTATGTGGCGATCTATATCTTTTTTAATTTTCGAACAGTCTCTTCGTAAATATGACGTCATAGTATTTCTGACTGCTGGCACCACCCTTCCTGCATATATATTGGCATCATGTCTGGAGGTAGATGCTTGAGGCTCTGACAAAGGCGCAGTAACAGTACCTCTTCAGCTTGTGTTACCGCCGCCGCTGGAACCGTTAAAGTTTCTTGTCTGGATACTAATTGAATGGTACCATGTCTCCTTTGCAAATGTTTGGTCAAATTTGACACTGACGCCTTGTAAGATATATCCATTCTACAAATGTTGCACTGCGCCTTATAGTCACCTTTGTCACTAAAATGGTCCCAAACTATGCTGCGTTTAGGAGCCATATTTAAAATTATTTATTGTTTTATATTCTGCTTATTAGTTTAAAAACCACCACCACCCTAAACCCGTCACCAGATAGTTTATTGAAAACCTAACCAAAAACTTAATTTACTATGAATAAAATATACAAAAGAACATTTAAAACCACTCCGTTAATACCACCACACATGCAAAATTAGTTTTTGATACAATTACTAACACACCTTTTAAAACAAAACAAGTTAACCTTTAATTCAATAAAAGTTCAAATAAAAGCATCCGCTATTAACCGTTTCGAATTAGGTACTAAAGATTCAAATTTTGAAACATAGGCCGATAGCAAATAGTTTAAAGTGAGAAAGAAAATAATTCATCTGTTGTTCAAAAATCAGTCTAAACACTAAGCAATAAAGCTCATTTTTATAATACATCGACTTAAAAATCACTCACACAAACATAATCAGATCGCGTCTCTAAGCTTACGTACGCTTCTCGTTCGCATTCCGATCCGAGTAGCTCAAGGAGTGGCTAGAAATTATAAGTCTGTGTACGTTTTGGTTCCGCGTCGCGTCAGACTTCTTAATACTAGAGACGCCTTTGGGCGTCTTTATGAGACTTAGTCTCGAGACGTGGCGGCCGAAACCTAGTTTTGAAACCTGTTGCAGTATATACGTTTCACCTCTAGATAGCAGACACTTTTGGTAAGTTCTTTAGAAATATTGCCTATAAAGTGACAGCTAGTACCAATAGACACTGATAAATGTATAAAATATTTAGAAGTAGTAATAAAGCATAATAATAAAATAAAATTCGTACCGATAGACATCAAAGAGATATTGACGATTGTAAGAAGCATGAAGCAAAAGACAACTCTTAACGTTTACGGTACAAATATCAAGACACTAAAAGAATTAATTTTAGCGAATAAGCACATTATAGAAATGCTATATATCACAATAAACGATTGTCTGCAAAAAGGTATATATTTCTTGACTGTGTTAAACCTGGAAGAATTATTCCATTGTAGAAGAAAAATTAATTAGATGGTTAATTGCAGACAAACAAGTACTATATATATATATATATAAATGTATAGGGAGGGTTAATAGATCTCATTTATGACGAAGATGGACCATGCCACAATTCATGATGTATTCACAGTCCAGTCTATCTGTGATAATTGACAGAATGCCGTTAGAGCTAGCCCGAGTCCTGCGCCCCAGCGATGTGCACCGTTTTCTCATGGTTGTATAGAAACAATCCACTCGATCATCGGCGAACATCCCTGACGCACTGCAGAATCGGGGCAGTCCCACCAGCACTCTGAACGCGTTATTGTATTGTACGCGTAATGCGTTGTACTGTTTCTGCGAGTAGTTCACCCACAGGCTGCTCGTGTAGAAGCTCGAAAAAGACACACCTTAACTTCCCTCGAGCACCGGGCAAACCTGCGGGCAATCATGTTCGCTCTCACAGACAACGCCCTACGCTCTCTTTCAATATCGGCATCGTCCTTCAGGTCACAGGCTATCACATGTCCTAGGTACTTACACTGTTCCACTCGTTTAAGAGATGTACTATACATCTTTATGGGTGGTATAGAAGGTAGACATTGACGGCCTCTGGCCTGAAACACCATGCACTCGCTCTTTTTTAGATTATATATCAATCCATGACACCGAGCATATCTTTCACAAATACCTAACAATTTCGACATTCCACAGATAGACGCACTCAGCAGCGCCATGTCGTCTGCATAGCTGATATTATTAACACAGACTCCGTCAATATGGCAAGCGACACGCGCGCTGCTGAGCGCCTCTCATCAAAATATTGTACGTTGTGATTAAGTATGTATGTTACTGGTTATAAATGTAGTTCAGAAAAATACATTAGCCTCGTGTATAATGAGAAACTTAGCTCACTTATATCATAGTATACTATTAATTAACTATGCATTACTATATTTATATGAGAAGACAAATAACAAGTATTTAGTAATACTCGTACCTACAATGCTTTCTATTTCCATTCTACCAGTCAGTAATTTGGTTCTACCTTTTGTACGTAACGTCTTAGGTTTTACAATTAATAACTGCGTAGAAACAAAAAAAAAGAAATAAAACAATTATTTTATATAATAAATAATAATAATAATAATAATAAAAACCGCAGGGGCGGCTTTGTGGCGAGCCGTCGGTGAGTGGCGACACCGTGGACTCTGATTCTCCCTGGGGCTAAATGAGACCCCTGACCCCCGGCTTGCCTTAATTGGCCGTCTGGGGGTGGAGACGCAAGAGCAAGTAACAAAAAGCTCCAAGGGTGGAAGTGTTAAAGGGCATAACGCCGGTAGTAGCGCTTCAGTGAAACCGCAGCACACCTCTCGACACCCTTTAGTCAGCCACACCAACGTTGCCCTTTCTGTCACCATTCATGGTGGCCTTTATGGGGGGCCCGTTTAGTGGGTGGCAAGTCACCACCTGCCCAAAAATTTTAAAATGAGACTGAATTTGGCAGGTGCCGTAGTCTCTTCCATAGCCCACTATCTTTTTATCACTAATAAAATCATTTCAATAGCCTTGTCATTTTACCCATTTTTATAATAGATATACCATGTGACCATCCATCCAAAAGTTTCTGGTTTTTTTTATACTACTTTGTATTTTTTATACCAAACAGGCCTCTAAGTGTTGGCTACAGCCCCACTTATGCCTTTGTAAAGGACCGGATGAAATCCGTGATTTATTTTGAATAAAAGGAATAATAATAATAATAAGCCTTTATTGCTGTTACTTTTAACATAATTAACAAACATTCTAAAAGTTTAATGGAGGTAACAAAATAACAAAACTAACTAGGTGCTATCGTCGGCATTGGATTGTTCTCCTCTCACAACAGCTTGTCTTTCGACAAAGGCCTCCTCTAAGGCTTTCCACTTGTCTCTATCCTTTGCTATACGTAGCCATTCTGGGCCCGCTGCTTTCTTAAAATCATCTTCCCATCTCTTTGTCTGTCTTCCTCTGCTTCGCCTGCTTTCTCTAGGGTACCATTCGGTTATAATTTTGGTCCATTTCTCTTTCTTTTCTCTCAACATATGTCCTGTCCAGCGCCATTTCAATTTTCTGTATATTGTTTGAACTTTTTTGAACTTAGTTAACCCTTTTATCTTTTTTATCTGTACTCTATCTCTTCTCCTTACTCCCAATACGCTTCTCTCTATCCCATTCTGACATATATTGATTTTATTTTGTTGCTGTTCTGTTAAGGCCCAAGTTTGGCATGCGTATGTCAGACATGGCAGGATGCAAGCATTAAAAACTTTGCGTTTCTCTGACATTGGCATCTCTTTGTTTTTCATTATTTCACTTAACGACCAAAATCTCTTCCATGTGTTAGCTATTCTTCTTTCGATTTCTTTCTGCATGTTCTCTATTGGTGATACTAATTGCCCTAAATAAATATATTCGTTCACATATTCTAATTGCTGATTATTTATTGTTATAGCCTCTTTTGCTGAAGAATTGCTCATTATTTTTGTTTTCGCTACATTCATAGAGAGACCCGCCTTTGCACTTTCATCCGATAATTGTTGCAACATTCTTTCCAGGGTATTTGGACATTCGGAGAACAGTATTAAATCGTCCGCGAATCTCAGATGACTTAATTTCTCTCCGTTCACGTTAATCCCGAAATTATCCCAGTCTAGTCTCCTAAAGATCGTCTCCAACACAGCTGAGAATAATTTCGGCGATATAGGGTCACCTTGACGGACGCCTCTTTCAATTGGAAACTCGTCGCCTGTTGTTTCCAGTTTTATTTGTGCTGTGCTTTTCTGGTAAATGTTTTTTAGTATACGTATGTACTTTTTATGGATCCCTTGTCGCTCTAATGATTCCCATATATATTGATGTTCCAACGAGTCGAAGGCTTTGTTGAAGTCTACGAAACCCAGATTTATTGTATTCTTTATATTTCTGAAGTATCTGTCGTAGGACGTGGATATGATCTGTAGTCGAGAGTTACTCCTAAATCCGGCTTGCTCCTTAGGCTGATTTTCATCGAGAATATTAGTAAGTCTAAATAATAATATTTTTGAGAAGATCTTATATATATTCGACATTAAGCTTATCGGCCTGTAATTGCCAATGTCTCCTTTGTCCCCTTTTTTGTGTAACAAAACTATAATAGATTTCGCCCAATCTTCTGGAATATATTCTGTCTTTATAATTTCGTTAAATAAATTGGTTAATTTTGGTACAATTACTGGCATTGATATCCTAAGAAGTTCATTGGTGATTTGGTCGGGACCGGGCGCCTTTTTTAACTTCTGTGTTCTGATAGCTTTTTCTGTTTCTTCTTCTAGAACAGGTGGAATATGGTCAGATTCCTCTTTGTCGTCAATCACTATATTATTGAGATTATCATTTTTGCTTTTATATAGATCCTTATAATATTCCGTAGCAATATTTAATATTTCCAATCTTTTGCTAGTGCATTTTCCCCGTTTATCTTTCATATTTGGCATCCAATTTTTCTTTGTTTCTAACTCTTTATACGCTTTCTTTACTCCGCCTGTTTTTTTAATATGATATTGAAAAGTATTTGTTCTTTTCTGCTTCCTGTCTTTCCTTATTTGTTCGTTAATTTTTTTACTTATTTCTGCAATCTCTTTACGTTTCTCTTTACTTTTCGTGCTTTGTATAAGCAATTTTCTTTCTCGGAGTAGTTGAGTTGTTTCTGTAGATAGTATTCCTTTATTATTTGTATATGCTTTTCTGGCTTCAGTTTTTAGGATATTTACAAAATCGCAGTATTTCGATTGAGTTGATTTATTGTAATCTTTTCCCTCACTTCTATCCAGAATTTCTTTTAGGTTGTTTTTTATTTCCGCCTCATTATTAATGCTCACGTACGGTACTGATTTAGTTTGCAGTCTTCTACTTTTCTTTATATGTGTTCCTCGTAATGTCGCACGAATCATCTTATGGTCAGAGTTAAAATTTAAATTATGTATAATTGACAGATCTTTGAAAACTCTTGGTTTATTGGTCATAATATAATCGATTTCATTTCGATGCAGCCCATTTGGAGAAGTCCACGTCCATTTCTTACTCTTTTTCTTTTTGTAAAAGCTATTCATGATACTTAGTTTGTTTTCTAATCCAAAGTTTACCAATCTTTCTCCGTTTTTACTTCTCTTGCCATAACCGTGTTTTCCTACAGTATACTCTTCACCTTCGTGGCATTCCCCAATTTGTCCGTTAAAATCCCCCATTATTATCATATTCTTGTAAGCATAATCCACCGTTTTTTGTAATTTTTTATAGAAGTCTTCTATTTTGTCTATATCTTCTTTTTTATCTGCTTCAGTCGGCGAGTATGCCTGAATAATTGACCAATGTTCATCTTTGCTATTCTGTATTGGAATTTTAATGTTAAGAATTGATATTCTTTCTGATATTCCTTTTAGTTCCACTATTCGGTTAGTATATTCCCGTTTTATCAGAAATCCCACCCCATATTGCCCCTGTGTTTCTCCTTTGTAATGTAATATATACTTTCCGTGGTCTTCTATTCCTTCCCCCAATCTTCTCATTTCACTTATTCCTATAATATCCCATTTAATTTCATTTATTGCTGTTTCTAGTTCGATGAGTTTCTCTGGTGTTCTCAATGATCGTGTGTTAAGCGACGCTATGTGTATGTCACAACTTTTCTGTGTTTTTTGACTTTTTTGATTAACTATCCTTAGAGGGTGTTGGTCATTATCCCCCACGATGACCAGTCGGCTTGGGGGAGGGTGTTGTTTTTTTGTTGTATTTGTTCTTGTTTCTTTATATTGTTTTATTTTCCGTTTGCCGAGAATTAGTTGCTATTGTTTCTTGTTTGTTGGGACGATTGTAAGAGAGTTGGATCTGTTCCTCATCATATCAAATGCGTTGGTTCTATTGGTCTTAAAGGATGTGGAGGCTTGCTGTTTTTTAGGTTGGATATCCGAAGCATGCGGTGAAGAAGAATTTTCCCGTTTTCTTTTGTCGTTAATTTTTTCGTTTCCTTTTACTACAAGTTTATCATATTTCAAAAACCCTATATTCCCCTTCTTCCATTCTTCTAGCAGCTCCGCCTGTAATGCTTTCCTTTTTGCCAGAACTTCCTTTGGGTAGTCTTCGGTGACATATATCTTCTCGAGGTATTTCTTTTTTCTCATTATCTCTGCTTTTTTCCACCCGTTTACGAAAGAACAGAGAACCGGCCTCGGTTTATTACTTTCTCCATTTGTATTCCCTATTCGGTATATATTGTTTATTCCATTTTCTTCGATGTCAATGTTTATGTCTCTTTTGAAGGTTTTCTTTATATTATTTATTAATTCCAATGTTGATTTTTCTATTTCTTCCAAGTCAAATATAATTATATTATTATTTCTTTTTTCTCTTTTCAGATATTCTATCTCTTTTTCCTGGGTTTCTACTTTTAATTTTAAGCTTTTGTTTTCCTCTATGATCGGGATTAATTTTTCATCCATTCTACCCATTATGTTATTTGAAATAGATTCGGTAAGTTCCGCAGATTGATGTTGCATTTCTAGTTTCATTTTTTCGAACAATAGTTGAAACTGTCCCTCCATTTTTAATTAATTAATTAAGTCTGCTAGAAACGAAACGTAATGGTAGGTTTACTTTTTCACACTTGCAACACTGGCGTATATGTCAGTCGCAGTGACTGCTGTGAACAATGTCTGCCAACGTCAGATCACTGACTTGTGAATTGATACAGCCAACTAACCTCAAAATGTTGCCGATACACTTCTTCTTTCTTTTGTAAAACGTGATGAAATGTGCAAGTTTCACCTTAAATTGTATCTCCAACACTTTATGGCCTCTTCTTTGTTGTTTTGCGGAAGTATTCTTGAGTGTATGATGTTTAAAACTATTATTTAGCGAGACTATTCGGACGTTGATGTTTACACTTCGAAGAACGGAAACGGAAAAAAAAAAAAAAAAAATTATAAGCATAGTTAAACCTACTATTATGTACAATGGAGAGTCTAAAAATCATTATTATTAATTAAATATCACATTCAATTAACTTGTACTAGTTTACGATACATTTGCCTTTTGGAATTTACACTATATTTCTATCTCTATTATAATAGTATATACGAGAAGAATATCGAAAAGAGAATTAGATTCAGCTAGTGGTTGAGAAGTGAATACTTGGTTAGCCGAATCATTTAATTTTATATATAGCACCGTTATTTACTCGTCACGTAATTATATGCAGATAGAGAGTGGTACGGCGCGCGGTTGGGCGCGGAGCCGTACACATCGAATAAAGTAATAATTGAGGGTTAGCTCAATTGGCCAGGGCATCTAAACCCTGGTGCGCGGAGTCAGCCGTAGCATGAGACTCTAGCGGTTGTGGACTGTATTTTGGCGGAACCAAGGTACTGGTTTGCGGTGCAGATGAGTTTACAAAATAGGTATAAGTTGGCAGCCGGGCGGGAAAGAAACGAGAGGAGTGCACGCCTACCTTGTAGTTATGGTTTGCTGCCTCCGATGACGTGCCAGCAGGCCTGCTGCTAGCTCCTTTGGTGGATTTTGGGCTGCGCGACGTGGCCGATGATGGATGGCGTCGTGCGCCTCGTGCGCAGGGCGCAAGCGAGGTGAAAGTTCGCGAATGATACACAACAACACAACACTGGAATTGGCGTATTTAAAAGGGTGTTGATGCGATTAAAGGTACTATTTTATGAGAGCGGTTAAGATTTCCAGCTTCTCTGATGGCGGCGCGGACGGTTCTCCCCGTCTCCCCAGTGCTGCCAACCACTTGCAGCGGCCGCATTCGTGCGAGCGGGACGGCTAGATAGGTAGGCGTGCAAATAAGGGAGACAAAATGGTTTGTGGAAGGATGCCGGAAATGGAGATTGACTGCCAACTGTATAAAATATATTTGCTATGAATACGGCGAAACCATCTCTCCCGGCCTTAAAGGGTTACCTTTAAATAATATAAGATGCGGTAGCGAGAATTTACATGCGAATACTTAACCTAACCTTTAAGCTAAAATGAAAATATAGAGCAATGCTCTACACAAAATTATTGACTTGGCAATGGGCACAATCGAACAACTGGGCGCACGAAACTCCCTTTACTAGTTCTCACGGTAACTACACGCGTTGTTCCATCTTCCGAAGGATGCACAGCTTCTACTACACCGAGAGGCCATGAAAGAGGCGGTGCGTTGTCGACTATGATAACTACTACCGATCCTAGCTGGATGGGAGTAGATGGCGTGGTCCACTTAGCTCGAGACTGCAATTGATGCAAGTACTCGACTCTCCAACGCTGCCAGAACGACTGGACCATACTATGTAATAGCGAATGTCGCTCTATTAGATTAGATTCTACATGAGGCGAAGGTAATGAAAATAAAGGCGCGGTATGAAGGAAATGCGCTGGTGTGAGCGCCGATGGTTCAGCGGGGTCACTGCTCAAAGCGGTGAGCGGACGCGAGTTTACTAGCGCTTCGACTTGAGCGAGCACTGTTAAGAGTTCCTCATACGACAGTATCTGTTGACCTATAACCTTGAATAGATGAGACTTTACAACCTTAACCATGCTCTCCCAGCATCCACCCCAATGAGCGCTAACTGGCGGAATATTTTTAAAGTCGACGCGACTTTCCGAAAGTTCATGATCAAGGCGCGGTTTGAATTCGTCTAAGAACTTGTACAGATCACGCAGATATGATCTACAACCGACAAAATTTGTAGCATTGTCTGTGTAAAGACACTGAATCGGTCCGCGGCGTGAAAGAAACCTCTTAAAAGCAGCGAGGAAATTCACTGTGCTTAATTCCGTAGCTATTTCTATGTGCAAGCAACGCGTAGTGAGACACGTAAAAATACAGAGCCATGCCTTGCGGCTTTTGACGCCTCTACCACGCACGGGCGTGTACAACAGAGGACCTGCGTAGTCGCAGCCTGTATGCGAAAACGGTTTGTCAACTTGGTTGACGCGAAATGTTGGCAAATCCGCCATCATTGGAAATGATGAGCGCGGCTTTGCTCTGAAACAAGTATTGCACTTGTGTATGCGATGGCGAACGACTCGTCGTGCGGCGAGTATCCAATAATTATGCCTGAGTAAGGACATTAGAAGTTCGGGGCCAGCATGCAAATGTTTTTTATGATGATAATCGATTATCATATCGACCACGTGGTCGTGTCGCGGGAGAACACAAGGGTGTTTTTGCGAATAGCTTATGTCAGCATTTGACAAGCGACCGCCGACGCGGATGATGCCATTTTCATCGAAAAACGGATTTAATTTTTGTAAAGCGGGAGAACAATTTTGTTTTTTATTTAGCTTATTTATGTCGTCAGCGAAGTGAACACGTTGCAATGCGAGTATAATTTTCATCTCAGCGAATTCTAAATCTGAACGTGTCACGGTAGGTTTGCGCGGTAATATGTTTAACAATCTATACACATAAACAACAATACGCAAAAGCTTCAACCACGAAGATATGCGATTAGCGAGTTCGTAAATCGGCGATTCAGTTGCGTTAATAGTCACCGTATGTGCTAGCGGTTTTTGTTCAGGTACTTCATCGATATCATCGCGGCTGAACTCGGCAATAGGCCACTCTGTTGGATCCTTGGTAGCCCACGGCGGTCCCGAGAACCATAGAGGATGGTTGTTAAGAACCGCGGGAGATAGACCGCGCGACAAGCAGTCAGCAGGATTTTCGATTCCTGCTATGTGATGGAAACAGCTGGCGGGAACGTTGTCGACAATAGTGACGACACGATTGGCAACAAACGTCTGCCAGCGGTGCGGAGAGGAGTTGATCCAACAAAGAACAACCTTGGAGTCCGAGAAAGCGAAAACATTTGATATTTTATATCGCGGTTGGTAGATATCAATCACCTTGCGCATCAACTTCGACAAAAGGACCGCGGCGCACAACTCCAACCTTGCGGTGGAAAGTGTTTTGAGAGGCGCGACCTTAGACTTGGAGCACACGAGTGTAACAGTTCTACTATCACCGACGGCAACCTGTAGGTATATGACGGCACCGTAAGCACGTTCACTAGCGTCTGCAAACCCTAACAAATTCACGACGGAACCCTGAACTACTCCCAGATGTCGCGGTATACGAACCTCGTTCAGCGAGGGCAACTCGTTACAGAACTGCAACCATAATGTTGCGATGCGCTTAGGAGGTGTGTCGTCCCAGTCACATTTTAAAAGCCAGAGCTCTTGTATGAGAAGCTTAGCATATAATATGACGGGCGCCACCAAACCTAAATTATCCCATAGACGCGCGACAGCGGATAAAATGATGCGTTTAGTACATCCCGTTTCAGGTGCGGCAACCCAGAATTTAAACATATCGTCCGACCTGTCCCAATGTGTGCCCAGTATTTTATGCGGCGTGGCACCCCTATCAATCTCAAGATCTGAGGAGGCACGATGCGATGCGGGTATTTCACGTAAAACGGCGGCGGAGTTACTGGTCCACTTGACAAGGTCAAATTGACCGCACTTGAAAAGCTGTATGAGCTGGGTGCAAGCGGCGACAGCAATGTTTACATCATTTTGTGATGAGTCATCCGACATTATGGAGAAACACACATCATTCATATAAGTTGAACATGATGCAATCGCAGCAGCGATGGGAAATCTATGCTTTTCGTCAGCTATAAGTTGATGTATTACGCGGACAGCGTGGAATACGCTAGATTTCATTCCAAAACAAACTCTGTTAAATTCATAAACGGATATTGGGTCTTGCGGTTTAAATCTGAAGAGAATTCGCTGGTACTTACGATCGGATTCTTGCATCCCGATCTGCAAGAACATTTGACGGCAATCAGCAGAAATCGCGATTTTAAAAAGACGGAAATTTAAAAGAATGCAATTTAAATCACCTGTAGATTGGGTCCAGCATGTAGTATTTGATTAAGTGACAGCCCTGAGCTGGTCTTACTACTTGCATCCAAAACCATGCGCACTTTTGTTGTCGTCTTGTCGTCACGTTGCACGCAATGATGCGGTACGAAATAGGATGCGGCGGGAGTTACGTAAGTTACGTTATTAATAGGCCCTATTTCGTTTACATACCCCTTATCAACGTAGTCGCGAATGATATCGTTGTAGGCGGAACGCAACGTTTGCGACGACTCCAACTTCCTTTCCAAACACAGAAAGCGTCTATGAGCGGTGGAGAACGAATTCCCTAATTTGTAAACATCGTCGCTAAACGGTAATGCAACGGTATACCTACCACTAGCATCGCGCGTAGTGGTGGAGCGGAAGTGACTATCACATTCGAGGTCATCTTGACTGTGGGCGGGTGGAGCGCAAACCTCCTCGAGAACCCAAAACCTTTTAAGAAGGTTGTCCAAGGACGGCTGCTCAACGAGAGCGCAACAAGCGGATGTCAAATTTAAGTTACGTTTAGGCATTAAGACAGGCGCAGAACCCATAATAATAAACCCTAAAACCGTTTCTATAGCGGGCGGAATTCCCTTCACGCTGCTATCAACCACGCCAGGCAGTAACAGGTGAGAGAATATATTCGCGCCTAGAAGTACTTGCACTTCCGAGGGCGAAGCGAACGTACTGTCCGCGAGCGGTAGTGATAGAATGTGCGCGAACGCAGATTCGTCAACGGGAACCGAAGGTAGGTTGTCCGTGATGCGGTCAACAACAAGTGCCGATACGTCATAGTGAACGTTGTTGGAAAAACGCGAATATATTTTAAAGTCCGTGGAACCTTTAATAGACTTTTCAGAACCACCGAAACCCTTAACAATCATTCGCGTATTTTTATTGTAATTTAAACCTAATTGTGCGCAGGTCTTATCTGTTACAAAGTTACTTTGCGATCCCGTGTCAAGTAAACATTTTACTAAATGCGGCTGTCCCTTACTATCGTAAATCACAACTTGAGCTGTTGACAACAGTATCGTTGTGGGTCGCATACATTGCTCGTTTCTATCTAAACAACTCAAAGCGTTAGGTACGTGCGGCGCAGCAATGGATGTGTGCAGTGACGATACATCCGCCGCGTGCGTAAGAGCGGGCGAATGGGTGCGAGGCGCGAGACTTGCGCTGCTCACTGGCATAGCGCGTGACGGTGCGAGCGCGGGTTCGACTCCCGGCGCGGACAACGATCCATTGTCTCGCGATTGCGATGCACTTTGATAGTGTGAGTTATTAAAGTGTAATAATGAGTGATGTTTTTGTTGACAATTACGGCATTTAAAATTAGAATTACATTCGCGGGCTTTATGTTTTAAACTTAAACAATTAATGCATGCATTAAGTTCCTTGACACATTTAAATCGAGCGGAAGGCGTTATTTCGTTGAATTTGGGACACTTAAATAAGTGGTCATGAACGAAGTTATCACAAAGACATTTCTTATGAGAGGCCGAGACTGCTACATAAGTCTGCGGGTTAGGTACGTAGCTTCGTGGTTTGTTTATATTATTGTTATTACTGCGGACATTGGAAGTACTAGTACCTGTGCAAGATTGCACGTTGTGGGATACCCTATACTGCCCCCTAATGAAATCCGTCAGCTGAACGAAGGTAGGTAACTTCGCATTGCGATATTGTGACTCAAAAGCACGGACCGTCCCTTCATCTAATTTCTTTAAAGCGATATGTAACAACATGAAGTCAGATAAATTATCAAGTTGTAGGTTTCTTAATGCACTAGCAGCGGTGACAAATTGGTCTAAAAATAACTGCAATTTAGATAACGAATCGTTGCCGGTCAACTTGAGATTTATCATCTGATCTAAGTAGGTACATGCGAGCGTGCGAGTATCCTGGTACCTATCAACGAGACATTCTATTATCATATCGTAATTATCAGCGCATGGCGTGATACCTGAGAACACGGTTTGTGCCTTCTTTGAGAGCTTCCCTATTAAATAGTACAACCTCTCAGCGTCCGTCAGCATTGGATTGTCGTGCACCATAGATTTATAACCAGCGTAAAATAAGGGCCAATTTCGAATATCCCCATCGAACGGCATGATTTCGATTGGAGGCAAAGATGGCATTCTACATTTTAAACCTGAGCGTTCAATCGAACCTTTTTGATCGAGATCAGTGTCCACCTTGGAAGGTTTAGGTTCAACCCGACTAAGTACTCGTTTGATTCGGCAATATAAATCCTCAAACGCGATTAAAGATTTAAAGCTAGGCTTGCTAGTTGGGTCACTTAAAAGAAGTGCGCGATTGTGCTCATTGACAATTTCTTTAAACTCAGACCGAATATCATCTATTGTCTCGACAGAACATAGAAAGTTTTCCATACATTCCTCACTAGTGTGAGCATTCTTCGAGTTATCATAAACGATTTGAATGAACTCGAAAAGCGTGTCCCGTTTAGTTTCTAATAGGGTCACATCTGCATCTAACTCAATGTTTGCCTTCTTTGTAGGCGGCATTTTGACGAACGAGTGATACCTATTACTGTTGCGATGCGGCGCGGTTGCCGATCACAGTGCGATAACGTAAACAACAGCTGTAGATGCGAGCGGTAGGTAAGCAATTAATTATAATTAGGTAACTTTCTATGATTTGTTACACGTGCGAAATAGATAATATAAAGGCAATTACCTTTACTAAAGCGAGTAGGTATTTTAAGTAACTAACGATATTAAATTAAGTTATTATTACTAGGTAAGTAGGTATAATTAATGCGAATATACCTCACTCAAGGGTAAGTTAGGTATACGTAAGTTTGAGATAAGTAGGTGTGGTAAGTACTAAGTACCCACATGTGCGGTATAAAAATAAGTTTCGTTAACGGTTTTTTGGTAACACTTTTAAGGCGAGTATTAGGTTGAATGCGGTAAATTAGCGGGTAGACAAATACAGCTAGACAAATCTAGACTGAATGCGAGTGTAAGTAAGGCGAATCTAGACTTAAATGCGGGAGTAGGTTAGACGAATCTAAGCCTATATTTAGCGGTGGAAACTAGACGAATCTAGTCCTAATGCGGAAGTAAGCTAGACGAATCTAGGCTTAAATAGCGGGGATCACTGAGGATACTATGGAGAACATCCGGTCAGAAGGATCAAAATGGTACGGCGCGCGGTTGGGCGCGGAGCCGTACACATCGAATAAAGTAATAATTGAGGGTTAGCTCAATTGGCCAGGGCATCTAAACCCTGGTGCGCGGAGTCAGCCGTAGCATGAGACTCTAGCGGTTGTGGACTGTATTTTGGCGGAACCAAGGTACTGGTTTGCGGTGCAGATGAGTTTACAAAATAGGTATAAGTTGGCAGCCGGGCGGGAAAGAAACGAGAGGAGTGCACGCCTACCTTGTAGTTATGGTTTGCTGCCTCCGATGACGTGCCAGCAGGCCTGCTGCTAGCTCCTTTGGTGGATTTTGGGCTGCGCGACGTGGCCGATGATGGATGGCGTCGTGCGCCTCGTGCGCAGGGCGCAAGCGAGGTGAAAGTTCGCGAATGATACACAACAACACAACACTGGAATTGGCGTATTTAAAAGGGTGTTGATGCGATTAAAGGTACTATTTTATGAGAGCGGTTAAGATTTCCAGCTTCTCTGATGGCGGCGCGGACGGTTCTCCCCGTCTCCCCAGTGCTGCCAACCACTTGCAGCGGCCGCATTCGTGCGAGCGGGACGGCTAGATAGGTAGGCGTGCAAATAAGGGAGACAAAATGGTTTGTGGAAGGATGCCGGAAATGGAGATTGACTGCCAACTGTATAAAATATATTTGCTATGAATACGGCGAAACCAGAGAGTAAAAGTTTAGAATATAATTTCTTGAGTTCGTCAGTAGGGGAGCGCGGGGTTAGAAGTTACCGGGGTAAGTTGTTCCGATTGAAATAACTCCGTGAGGAAAAGAGATAGGAATATTCAATAAACGCGTCATGACTTGCAATGCCACAGCGCATCGACGGCGGCTATCTTAAACAGGCCAGTGGCGCCGGGAATATTGGATCGACCGCATGTGCGTCGCTGATTCACGTAAGTAAATATTTTCGTATTTATTATTTTTGGTCTATTTCATGAATTTTAACAATTTGCGTTGAGTGTTTCATTGTTTCAATGTAAGGATTTATCTATTGTTGTGATAAACAATGCGTAATTGGCGTAAGTTTTGTAACTTAACCTACATTTTGTGTTTTTTTCAACTCGTGTGATTGGGGCTAGATGTTCCTTTTTTCTGGGGCAGGTTGTGACCTCGGAACAACTTGCCCCAATTCATTTGTACCAATAATGAGGTATCATTATAATCATTATAACCAGCTTTTAGTAGTCCACTGCTGAAGATAGGCTTCCCCCAACGAGGGCCAAAATGAGGCATTTATTTTATTGTTATTTTCTTTTACAGCATGCGAACTTATAAAAGAAAATCGACCCGAGGCTTAATATCAAAGGAGTTACTGCAAACAGCAGCAAATGCAGTTATTAATGACGGCAGAAAAATTAAAACTGTTGCGAGAGAGCTTGAAATTTGTCATATGACTTTGTACAGATTTGTAAAGAAAGTAAGATCCCGAGAAGAAAATATCACAACAGGCTACAAAAAAACAAGAGCTGTGTTTACGGAAGAACAGGAAGATAAGTTGGCTGACTATATATTAAAATGTAGCTCAATTTTCTTTGGTCTTCTACCAGAAGAACTCAAAAAATTAGCGTACGAATGTGCAGTAAAATTCAATGCTCCCAATATTCCACTATCTTGGCACAAAAATAAAAAAGCTGGTCCTGATTGGCTAACTGGTTTTTTAAAAAGAAATTCTCATCTTGCTATAAGAACACCGGAGTCAACTAGTGCCAGTAGGGCAACATCTTTCAATAAGCACAACGTTGGTGATTTTTTTACGAAACTAAGCACAGTGTTGGATAAATACAAATTTCCACCTTCAAGAATATACAATCTAGATGAAACGGGCGTCACCACAGTCTTAAAGCCGAGGAAAATCGTTGCCAAGAAGGGAGTTAAGCAAGTAGGGGCCATAGTATCAGCTGAACGCGGGACATTAGTTACTGTCGAACTGGCTGTAAATGCATCAGGTCATACAGTCCCTCCCATGTTTATATTCCCGAGACTTAAATACAAGGATTTGTTTATAAAAAGTGGCCCACCTGAATCTATCGGCGCAGGAAACGGTTCAGGATGGATGACAGCCACGGAGTTCCTGATATATATGGATCATTTTATCAAGCACACGAAACCATCACCTTCAGATCCGATTTTGTTATTGCTCGATAATCACCAATCTCATATCGACATCAATGTGGTGGAGAAGGCGAAATCTAACTCCATTATAATGCTCTCATTTCCGCCTCATTGCACACACCGCCTACAACCACTAGATGTTGGAGTAAATGCACCTTTCAAAAACTATTGTGCAAAAGCTCAGGACAATTGGATGCGAAATAATCCGGGCAAGACAATGAGTATCTATGAGATACCTACCAGAAATAGTTAAATACGCATTACCTCTTGCAGTGACTCCCGTAAACGTCATGAGCGCTTTCCGAAAAGCTGGTATTTGGCCTTTTGACCCCAATGTTTTTACAGAGGACGATTATTCTCCGTCATTTGTTACAGATCGCCCTTTGGCTTTAAATAACGCCTCTGAAGCTACATCTTTAGCTATTTCAGATAATATAATTACGAATATTCCAGAACTACTCTCAGAGACTATTACCAGATTAGACGATTGTGCACCTGCAACTGTAAACATCAGTTTTGGTGAAAACCAAACCTTTGATACGCCAGGGTCATCAGGGATTGTTAATCTGCCTTCACCTTCTGGTGTCACAGAAGAACAACTCGGAAAGTATGCCCCTTTTTCTCCAGAAAATATACGTCCTTTTCCAAAGGCGCCTCCAAGAATTGGAACTCAAAGGAGACGTATAAGGAAATCCACCATTTTAACGGACACTCCTGAAAAACAGGCCTTAGCAGAAGAGCAAAGCAAGAAGACAAAAGGGAAGAGTAAAATAAGTCAAGAACATAGAAAAGGAAAGGAAAAAGGAAAGGGAAAAGGAAAGGGAAAGGGAAAGGGAAAGTCTGTTAAACGACAGGTTTTACATACAAGTAGTGAAAATTCTGAGAGTGAAGAGGACGGCTTAGAGTATTTTTGTCTAGTGTGCTGCGATAGTTACTCTAATTCGCGTTCTGGAGAAGAATGGGTTCAATGTCAAGATTGCAAGAACTGGGCTCATGCTAGATGTACGCAGAATCCATCTTTATTTACATATGTGTGCCCGAACTGTGATTCTGAAATATCTTCTGAAGGCTAATTATAAATTATTTGTTTTTTTTTTTTTTGCCTATGACGGCGTTTTTTATGTTTTTGTTTATTGATAGTTTCAGCCTAAGACAAGACATTACTGTGATTAAAGACTGAAATAATTATAAAGGCTGATTATAGTTGCAAGTTATTTCATAAGTTTCTAATGTTAAATAATTGTTGAAGTACAAATAATGATTAGCACTGGTTAAAACTTAAAAATGTTTTATGATAATACGTAGGATATTGTTGATTATATAATACTTAATAAACATACTTGATTTAATTATTTATTGCTTTTCATTTCAGAAATTAAACCATTAACAGAAATCGTAACAATTTACCCCGACTTCTTAACAACTTGCCCCGAGCCGGGGTAAGTTGTTACTTTCCGACTATGGTCCTAAAAAAATGAATAACAAATAAATCTCACAGCCAATGACCACGATAACTATATTAATAGTAAAGTGAAATATGTAAGTTAATTTATTCATAGCATAGAAATAATAAAATCAAATATCAGGTATAAAAAAATTAGGTTAACTAAAAATCGGAACTTCTAGCCCCGCTCTCCCCTATAATATTTCGGTTTCGTATATTTAGTAGTAAAATATAATAACAATAAATTCACATTATAAAAATCTCGACCATAGGTACTTGATTCTTATATTATACGGCAACACTGAATGGCGTTTAAGGTTGATGTTATTTTAAGTTGAAATTTTGAAATTATATCGTATTTACTAATGGTATATGATTCTAGTGTATTTATTATGTCTTGTAGTATTATTTTTACACATTTTCACTTCAAACAGGCATTTTACTTTGGATTACGACCAAAATTACGAAAAAACACTCGGTACGTTGACACCACGCTACTTGGGACGTACTGATAAATCAAAACGGCTGACTCATCACAACGATGTGTTAAGCCGCTGGGTTGAACATTTCAGTGAAGTGCTAAACCCAGTTGGTCATGGGGCAGATCTCGCCTATATTAACGCTCTTCCAGCTCTACCTTCATCACCAGAACTGGATGACCCTCCAACTTTTGAAGATTTTTTTGTTGCCGTCAATCGACTTAAAAATGGTAAAGCCGCAGGCTCAGATAGTCTACCAGCTGAACTCTACAAATATGGTGGCCCCAATGTTCAAAATAGTTTATTTGAGCTTGTGCTGCGAATCTGGGATACTGGCGAAATTCCTCAAGCCTGGAAGGACGCAACTATCTGTAAATTATATAAAGGAAAGGGTGATACCTCTGACTGTGGGTCATATAGGGGCATTTCGTTACTCAGTGCGGCTGGTAAAATACTGGCCCATATTATAAATCATCGGTTGGGGAAATTAGCTGAGCGCATCTTGCATGAAAGCCAGTGTGGATTCCGTCCGGGCAGAGGTACGGTCGATGCTATCTTCGTCGTCAAACAGCTACAGGAAAAGTCTCTTGAACAACATCAACCACTTTACATGTGCTTTGTTGACTTGGAGAAAGCTTTTGACCGCGTGCCGAGATCTGCTCTTTGGATTGTTCTCACTAAAGCTGGTTGTCCTGAGAAGTTTGTTAACTTAGTGCGCCAATTTGACGATGGCATGGTGGCCAGGGTGCAACATGAAAACGACTTCACAGACCAATTTTCAGTAACCAGTGGCATAAAACAGGGATGTGTGATGGCTCCATCTCTCTTTGCCCTTTACTTTGCCACCGTACTAAGAGATTCTTATAGCGATGCCACTGGACAGATATGCCTTAACGTCAGAACTGATAAGGGCGTTTTTGACCTGGGTCGATTTAGAGTTAAAAGATCGGTACAAGAGCTCTCAATTTTAGACGCCCTTTATGCTGATGACGTATGTTTGATGGCCAGTGATGTCAACAGCCTGCAAATCTTTTTGAACCGTCTAAGCGAGGCATGTCAGCGGTTTGGTTTGATCATAAGTGTCTCTAAGACCCAGGTGCTTAAACAACCTACACGCGGTACGACATCAGACCCAACGCCGATATCTTTAGATGGCAAAACGCTCGAGGAAGTATCATCATTTTGATATCTTGGTAGTTATATTCGAAACGACAACCGCCTTGGTACCGAAATTTTCTTCACGGATTGCTAAGGCTGCGGCATATTTTGAAATGTTACGTAAAAGAGTTTGGGACTCGCATGATCTGCGGCTGCACACAAAGATTGCTGTGTACAAGGCAATAATTCTACCCATAATGCTGTATGCTACCGAAACTTGGTGCCTCTACAAAGGCGATATCAAACGCCTTGACACTTTCCACATGAGATGCTTAAGATCAATTCTTCGTGTAAGGTGGCAGGACCGAGTTCCAAACTCCGAAGTTTTGAGAAGAACAGAGTTAAGTGGCATAGAGTCCTTGCTCATAAAAAGTCAACTGAGTTGGTGCGGACATCTTGTACGTATGGATGACTCCAGGTTGCCTGAAGCTGTATTTTATTCACAGCTGAAGGAGGGAAAGCGCACTCCTGAGGCCAGTACTTACGTTACAGGGATGCCTTGAAGCGCCATCTCACCGCATGTGACATCCCGTGCGAGGGTTGGGAAGAGCTCGCGCAACAGAGACGAGTGTGGCGCAGCTCTGTTCATAAGGCTGTTAATAACTTCGAAAAGAAACGAATACAAGACCTAGATGCAAAACGCCTTATTATTAAGACCCGTCCGAAGCCTTCCTATACCTACACATACAATGCTGATGGTCAGTTGCACTGTGCGCCTTGCAACAGGATCTTTAAAACTAAGTTTGGTTTTGCCAGCCACATACGCGCTCATAACCGGCGCTAGTCAGGTTCGCCGTTGACGGACACGTCAAGGAGGCCGATATATATATATATACTTGGGACGTGACTGGCTCGAGCGGGCTCGAGTACGCCGAATTCGGCGTAGTATTAGTTGCCGCATTTTGCAAGTACGCCGGCGGTATCAAGTCGAAGCGCGCGCGTGGAGACTAATCATATCTAAGAGTTACCCTTATCTCCTACATCACCGGTTTTATTTTTCAAAATCTGCACCACGACAGTCCGCATCATCTCCGACGGCAGGTACGAATGTCCTATACATAGAGTATAGAAGATTATTTTAAGATGTACGCCGGCATATTTCAGGTGTTCGATGCTGAGTACGTCGTGGCCTGGAGACTTACCGCGTGACATCGAATATATAACTTTTCTGACGTCTTTGGCCGAAAATCGGGTACCTATCTCCAGACCACACGGTGCATTAACGCTGTCCGATTGTGATGGTCCCAATGGAGAGGTAACCCTAAAGTGGTCTCTGAACTGGTTAACTATTCCCGTTAGGTCACTGACCCCATCCACACACACAGGAAGGCTTGGCTTGCTATTTAATTTGTTTGTTGATTTCCAGAAGTTGCGAAAGTCTTGTTTAGAGTGTTGCGTGGATATTTTATCCATTTTTAATTGCTCACTGTGGTTTTGACACCATTTAAGTCGTGACTTAAAAACTTTACGACTTTCTTGCATTTCATTATGGGTATGCCCATTTTTGGGCTTTCCATAGAGAACGCACATCTTAAATTTACACCTAGCCTCTCTATGAGCTTGCCCAACATGCCTGTTCCAACCCGCAATCGGTCTCCAATTTTTATTTGTTTTTAATTCGTGACTCTCTATAGCTGCCTGGCTTAGTGAAGTAACAATATTAGCATACATTCTGTCAATAATTCGTTTGTGAAAATAGTCCTTGCATGAGTAGTCTGCACAAGTTACAAATTCATTTGGAAAATGTATTTTTCGTAGTTGTTTGTGACATAATCTACTATACACCTTGACTTGTTCTGCGTTTGACAGATTAAGGAAATATTGAGTCATAAAAGTTTAGTTTTAGGTTATAGAATGTTTTAAATTTTAAGTACATAATTATCATTGTAAATTCCAATATAATACTCTTATAACATTCGTAATACTTATTTCATGTTAAAATATTTATGTAGGTGGATTTGTTTGAACTAAGAATACCTTATATGACTATATTATTGTTTGTTCTAATAAATATCAAATTGTATGTAATCAGTTGTAACAATATTGTAATAATGCTTAAAATTCAATTAGTGATTTATACATACCTTCCATACCTTTAATTAAATTATTTACTAAAATTGTAATAGTTTGGTGGTATTGTCATTGACTGCCGAAGTTGTTAGTGTTGTATAAAAAGGGAGGAAACTTTGCGCAGCGGTCAGTCGTCCCTAGGCAAGCTCAGAGTGAACATCTCAGGTAAAATGTTACTTCCTATTATATAGATGTACATTGTACAGTTTGTTTACTCATATATACTTTATTAAATGTATATTATGTACTTCTATAGTCTTAATTATAACAAATTGTAATAAATATTATATTAAATAATATACGGAAGTATAAAATTATAATGTTTGCAAGATTAAAATTAATAATGCGAGTTACATCTTTTATTTAAAAATACCTTCTGTATATATTTTTCCTTATTTATTCATTTAGCTGTTACGTTCCTTTCACCCCATACAACTTTATTGACTTGAGTGTTTTGTTTACATGGTAAAATTTGTTTTATAAATTCAAGTTTGCACTCTAAAACCAAGGGATAGTGATCAGACCACAAAACATCATAATTAACATACACATTGACAATAGAACCTAAAGCTGCCTTAGTAACCACACAGTGGTCTAGCCACCGTCTAGCCCCATTTGCCTCACTAACAAATGTGTATGTATTAGAATTAAGACCTAAAACCTGCACATCAAACCCACTCTTGTTCGTTATTGAAAATCGTTAGCTCTTCAAAAAATCATTCATTTGGATGGGCATTAAAGTCTCCCATTATATAGGCTGTTCCGATATCGTCACTGCTTATAATTGCACTCACCAAACTAAGGCAGTCCGTACACTCCGCTAAGTTTTCGACTTTATCGGTCGGCATGTAAACACTAAACACTAAGAATGCACTTTTATCTACCGTCACATTTATAGCGCACACCCGGGGGTTATTGCACTGCACGATCGACACGCTTTGAAAAATACTTTTGTTCCACAACAATCCCACGCCGTCGTAGGGCCGGCCGCGGAGCATACCCGCCGATGTGTCCACCGCCGAGGTCCCCGTGTAGCCGAACTTCTGATTAATGCTGCCTAGAAATTAGACGTCATCAGGAAGCAGCCACGTCTCTTGCAGTGCTATTATATCTGCAGACTGCCACAGTTCCCTCACGTGATCTACGGAGCGCTTTATACTTTTACAGTTTAAGCTTACTATCTTATAAGATGTACTAATCATTGTAGGTATCTAGCAGGACCACTTCCAGTGTCACCACCGTTCATATTCTTTGGCTTGATGTTGAGATAGGTGCAATGCACATCACTATCGTTTAGTCCCATCCCTAGACTTAAGATTTGATTTACTCTATGTTCTCTCTGTCATGGCGTTCTCATAAGTTAAGATGTAGTTTTGTGTTGTAAAAGGTAATTAAAGCAAGAATATAAGAAATAAAAGGTTTTTATTGAAGATCAAAAAGCAGAGCACCCAACAGTGGTCGCAGAGCGTGGTTATTACCGTTTTGGAGTTGAAGATGAGTTCCAGGGAACGTTTTCCCGTGGCGCAATTTGCCGGCGAGAATTTCAACACGTGGACATTTAGAATCAAAAGTATATTAAAGGAAAATGGAGTACTATCTGCAGTTCAAGACAAAAAGTTTCACCTAAGTGAGGAAAATGACAACAGCGAGGCGAAGGCGCAGGCGATACTCATCGCTGGGGTGGCCGACAGTCACATTGAATATATTAAGAAGGATTCGGCATTCGCCATGTTAGAAAGTTTGGAAAATTGCTTCAAAAAGAAAGGAGTGAGAAGTAAACTATTCATACGTAGAAGATTGTTAGACACAAAATATGTTGAAAAGCAATCTCTGTCACAACATTTTACCATATTAGAGGAAATGTTCTCCGAGCTCAAGGACGCTGATGCAGCATTGAACGAAGAAGAACAGGTGAACTATTTGTTGTTGTCAATGCCACCTTCCTATGAGGGAATAGTAACCGCATTAGAAACAGTGACCGACTTAAAATATGATTTTGTCAAAACCAGATTGTTAGGAGAAGAGGAGAAGAAGAAGAAACATAGTGTGGTGGATAATAATTCCCAATCTACTAACGCATTGTTATGCTATAATTGTGGTAAACAAGGACATAAAAGATTTCAATGTAGACAAGGCCGGACAAATAATCAACAACATGGTAGAGGTTATAATAATAACTCAAGACAAGGACGAGACTATGTACAAGGACGAGAATATACACAAGGACGAGACTATACACAAGGTAGAGGATATATTCAAGGGATGGTGAATCGAGGACGAGGTCACATGCAGGGAGCAGGAGGAAGAGGTTATAATCAAGCACAGGGAGGTAACTACAGGCAAGGTCAAGGGAGAGAGCGTCAAGCTTATAGTGCGGAGAAGGATAACTATGCGTTTCAATGTGAGAATGAGGACAGTGAGGCTAATATTTATAAAAATGAAAATATAGTGTGGTGTGTCGATTCAGGGTGTTCTGACCACTTGGTAAATACAAAAGACTATTTTGTGGACTATTTGAAACTAAAACAACCAAAAAATATTTCTGCAGCAAAGAATGGAATAACATTGCAAGCCTTCGGAGTAGGTAATATAAATGTAAAATGCTTTGTTGGTAAAAAAGAAACAAATTGTACTATCAAAAATGTGTAACATTTTGGTACAAAAAAATTTGGTAACTGGATTGGGTGATTTGAAAAATAATAGAATTGAACATAATTTACGTGAACTATGTTTTTTAAGCAAAATGACAAGACAACCTTTTAATAAACAAGGATATAGGGCAAGAAAACCATTAGAACTTGTACACACAGATGTTTGTGGGCCAATCACCCCTTCAGGGAGAGAGGATGATAGGTACTTTGTGACATTTATAGATGACTTTACTCATTTTGTCATTGTATATTTAATTAAAAACAAATCTGAGGTTTTTGATAAGTTTAAAGATTATTATTATTACCGGGTTTCCCGAATACAGAACATTGGGGTTCATATCAATTGGAGACACGTCCCAGGCGAATTGAACCCGGCAGACGTGGCGTCTCGGGGCTGCATCGCTCCGGAGCTTGTACAGCATACCCTCTGGTGGGGTCCAGCATGGCTGCTCGAACCAGAGTCATCCTGGCCTGTTCAGGGAGTTGACTGGACAGGACAAGTGCCGCCCGGGTTGCGTGTGAACGCCGTAACGGCCAAGTTGGAACTGAACCCGAACTGGTTGGTTGATCGTTACAGCTGTTTAGAGAAGCTTCTGGGGGTAACCAGCTGGATCAAACGCTTCATTCACAACTGCCAACACCCACATCAAAAACAGCTAGCGCCTGTAACAACGCCAGAGGAGAGGCGAAGGTCTTTATCACACTGGGTCCGCGTTACTCAAGCCGACCGCTTTCAGTCTGAGCTGATAGTATTGCGACAGGGTCGTGTCAAGTTGAAAGGAGCGGTAGCCCGGCTGAATCCTTTCGTTGATTCGGAGGGACTACTGCGTGTTGGTGGGCGTCTTAGGAAGGCTAGCTTACCATACGGAAGTCGCCATCCACTTTTGTTGCCTAAGTCTGGGACCTTCGTGGAGCTCTTGGTATCGGATCGGCATATTCGAAACGCACATGCAGGATGCAATGCGTTACTCGCCATTCTACAACGAGAATTTTGGATTTTGTCGGCGAGAAGGTTGGTTCGCAGTGTGTTGTTTCACTGCGTACCATGCTACCGGGTCAAGGCTTCTACAATGCAGCCGCAAATGGGGGATCTGCCATCGGACAGGGTCAATCAATCAAGGCCGTTCAACGGGGTCGCTACGGATTTTGCAGGGCCATTCTATGTCAAAGCAACAACTCTTCGTAACGCCAAGGTTACGAAAGCTTATTTGTGCGTATTTGTCTGTTTAGCCACTAAAGCTGTTCACCTGGAGGTGGTGTCAGCCTTGACAACAGAGGCCTTCGTTGCCACATTGGATCGTTTCGTGTCGCGTAGAGGCTTACCCTCATTGATTCGTTCCGATAATGGTACAAACTACAAGGGTACGGCGAATTATTTGAAAGAGGTTGTTAACTTTTTAGAAAGTAGTTGTAGTGATTTAAGTCATACCCTCGCACAGAAGGGAGTAACTTGGCGGATGAGCCCGCCAAATTGCCCCCACTGGGGTGGTATCTTTGAAGCGGCGGTAAAATCGGCCAAGACCCACCTCCGCCGCGTAATCGGAGAGACGACTCTAACATTCGAAGAGCTTGCCACTGTTTTTTGTAAAGTGGAAGCTGTTCTGAATTCCCGTCCTCTCTGTCCATTGTCACCCGACCCTAACGACTTGGAAGTCCTCACCCCGGGTCATTTTTTGGTCGGGCAGCCACTCACTGCCTTGCCCGAGTACCCTTGGAGGGAAGAACGCACGGCACGGTTGTCGCGTTTTAAAATGTTACAGCAAATGAGCCAAGACTTTTGGCGTCGTTGGTCATTGGAATACTTGCATCTTTTACAACAACGGGTTAAATGGACAGACCGGACGGATCCTCCCAAGGAGGGAGACTTGGTATTGCTTAAGGAGGCGAACTCGCCTTCTTTACTATGGCGCAGGGGGCGCATTATAAAGCTATTCCTTGGGGCGGATGGGACTCCGCGCGTTGCTGAGGTGCTGGTCGGAGGGTCGATTTTACAGCGAGCTCTAGCGACGCTCTCTCGCCTCCCGGTTGACTAAGCTAGCGGGCTGCTTCTCAGCCCGGGGCGGGGGGTTGTTTTGTAAACTCGCGACTGTATTTGTCGCGGGTCTCGCTTCACTGGTACTGATCGCCTAGGTGCCGTCAGCTGTGTGTGGTCACGTGACGCTGTGATGTGCAATGACCGGTACGGATGGTTTTTTCCTAAGTTGAGGGTGAAAAAACATTTATGTGTGTTAAGAAACGAGACGAGTACATCGCGATCGACTGCTAGAGAGTTAATGTTAAAACGTTTATTTTTAATTGTATATCTGTGCTGAATACGAGTGCATCGCGGTCGAGTGCTGTATATATGCGCGTGCGCTTATTTATTTGTGTTCTTATTGTGAAACATTGTGATACAATATCAGAGGGCTACTTATTTCTGTGTTTAGGTTAAGGACGGCCGTCTGGGGTAGGATAATTCTACGGTTAGATAGATTAGCTAGGTATTTGCAACTACGACACGACCCACGGATGGATCGGGAAGGTCGCTGGAGCAAACACTGCTTCCCCGCCTTGACGGACCGAAGAGCCGCCTGGATGTTCCAGGGATTGTGAGTTTTACCCTAGATTTAATTGTCTATGTGCTGTATTGTTTGTTACTTTTAATTAATTAGCGCTACGTATCGTAGCCGATGTTCGCTGGAGGCGCTTATAGCCCCGCCTCCCGAAGACCCGAGTAGGCTCTTCGACAAAACCTATTGGCCCACGGTTGGGCCAAGTTTGGTTGTTAACAAACTTATTTAATTGAAATGTATACAGGGTGATTCATCATACCTGGATCAAAGCGGGTAGGGTGGTGGGGGGAAACTGGGTGCATCCAATGAACCCCCATGTATGTTCTACGATTTTCGATAGTTTGGGAGTTATAATTTTTTTTTTGCATTTTTAACCAATCTCCAGATTGGAGCAGAATTTTTTTTTTTTTGGCTAGACCTCTTCAGCTGGAGTGTTAATTTTTGCAGGATGCTCAATAGTAGGCCTATCGAATAACAGTATCACTTTGTCACTTTAAATGTTACTGTTTTTGCAATAAAAATAAAACTAAAAAAAAACCAGTAGTTTTCATCCATCACCACAAGTTTCAAAGGTAAGTAAAAAAAAATATTCACAGAATATTTTTTTATGGAAACTACACTCGAGAGCAATGAATCCGGGTCACTTAAAGAATGTTAAAAATCTCGGAAACTAAAAATGATAGGTTAATGCCATAAATTGTATTTAATAGACAATGTAATACTCCTTAAATGAAAGTAATAAAAATATGAGTCACCATACATTTTATTAACACAAAATTACATAAAGAAAAAAACTGCTGATCTCTCCTTAAAACAAAAATAGGAAACATGAAATTTTTGAACTTTATTACGATTTTCTTGAATTTTAATACTTCGTATTGCCTCCTCGTGCTTCCATTACTGCGTTTACGCGGTTTGGCATGCTGTACACCAAGTTCCTTATACGATTTTGGGGAATATTCTCCCATTCCTCTGTGAGAGCAATTTTGAGCTCACGAAGCGTGATTGGGGGAGGGTTTCGTTGTTTTACGCATCTGCCTAGCTCGTCCCAAGCATGCTCGATCGGGTTGATATCCGGGCTGCTCGCTGGCCACTCCATACGAGTAATGTTCATCTCTTGAAGGTAGTCATTCACAATCCTACCTGTATGAGGTCGGGCATTGTCATGCATAAATATAGCATCCTCACTTAAATTGACCATAAATGGACCAACGTGATCATTGAGGATTTCTTCCACATATCTTTTGCTAGTTAAAGAGCCGTTTTCTATGATCACCAGCTCTGTGCGACTTTCAGAAGAAATTCCGGCCCACACAAGTACAGACCCACCACCGTAGGCTACTTTTTCTTCGATGCACGCTTGCTTGAATCTTTCCCCTGGTCTTCGATACACTCTGTGTCTTCCATCGTGCTTGTAGAGCATAAATTTTGATTCGTCGGAGAACATAACTTTTGACCAATCTTCAATACTCCAATTTACGTGGCTCTGGGCATATCTTAGTCTTGAAATACGATGCCCACGCTCCAGTTTAGGGCCGTTTGCAGGTCTAAGGGGTTTTAAGTTAGATTCAGCAAGCCGACGTCTTACTGTCCATGCACTTGGGTTACTTCCTCCGAGGCGTCGAAACTGATTTGTGAGTTCAGTTCCTGTGAGAAAGCGATTTCGAAGCATGGTGTTCACCAAGTATCGGTCTTCTCGTGCTGTGGTACACCTGGTTCTGCCCGTTCCTGGTCTGCGTAGGTTAGAACCAGTTTCTTCGTAACGTCGGAGAACTCTTTGTACTGTTGACAGCGACACACCGACAGTCATGGCTGTATCGCGCTGACTCCGGCCGGTTTCCAGCATTGTAAGTATTCTGGTGCATTATTCAGGCGTAAGCGACATAATTTCAGCTTGAATAATGAATATAGAGCACTATCAACATGGTTTATGTACCCACATAAATGACAGATTACAAACAAAAGCAAAACCAAATGCTGTAATTTCGTAGTTCCATCTTCGAAAGTGGCCCTTTTTCAAATTTGATTTTTTTATGATATAACTTTACAATAACTAAGAAGTTTTAATACCTTCATTTAAGGAGTATTACATTGTCTATTAAATACAATTTATTGCATTAACCTAGCATTTTTAGTTTCCGAGATTTTTAGGATTCTTTAAGTGACCCGGATTCATTGCTCTCGAGTGTACTTTAAAAACTTTATTAGGTATCTAGTTAGTGATCCTCTAAATTTCATTTGTCTAAGTTATTGGGTTCACTTTGAAATTGACAAGTAAAATGAGCTAACAGGTCATTGATAAAAAAATAATGTAAAACATCGTTTAAGATCATCAGAGTTGTGAAGTTGATCGGTCAAATGGAGCCGGTAATAATAAAGGGTCTGCAATGAAAAGGGACAGCAATAGCAACTACAGATCGCGCGGCGAGAGTTTGGCTTTGACCGTTATTGCGCAGAAATCAGAAATTGGGTATCAACGGGCAATTAGCGGGGTGCGGGGCGGGTGTGTAGGCGCATGCGGTGCTCTGATTGGCGCTCCAATCGTTCCCTGCCTCTCGCATCGATACGACGTACAGTCCCACCATCTTATCTGTTCAGGTGACAGCGTCGCTAGTGGATAATTTGGTATTGCAGCCTAAGAAATTCACCAAGAAAAAGGAGAATCAAAACATAGGGCAGTCTTTCAAGCTACTCTTTAATTTGCAAATTCTGCAATTATAATCCTACTAACATTATAAACGCGAAAGTTTGTTGTAGACATATTATGTATATTTTAGTTCCAATTTTGCCCACCTGAACAGATAAGTTGGTGGCACTATACCGCGCACTCCTGTTGTACAATCACGTTCACAAGTGAATTACTATTTTCGTTAATTGTTTATTGTTGTCGATTGTTATTATTTGTTGAGTTTGTTTGTTTAAGTTTGTCAGTTAAGTTTTTTTTGTTAAATATTAAAAAGTGATTTGAAAATGTGTAAAACAAACATTGTTTTAAAAAGGCAAGCATGAAAAATGATATATGACGTGAATTGCTTTTTAAAGAAAGAAGCTGACGAATGTATCGATTCATTGAAGCAAATTCGAAGTCAGATTGAGGAAGTTGCTTCTTTACTCAGTCAGTCGGAGAATAACCAAACTATACAGACTATGCAGGTAATGAAAACGGAAACTGTTTCTAAATTAAATTGTGTAGTCAGTAAATTAGCTAATATTCAAAAACGGAAAACTTTTGACCAAGGTGTTATAAAAAGATGTATACACAATTTTCACAAGACGAATAATGAACTTCCCACCATTGGGAAACTAAAAAAGAAACTTGAGGAAGATATAAACTTTAAAGGGTCAGAAACAAGTCTTCGTGTAATTGTAAAGGAGTTAGGATTTCGCTGGAAAAAAACAGAAAACAACCGTAAATTACTAATAGAAACATCGAATATCCGATTACAACGCATTGAATATTTAAGAAAAATAAGAAAATATCGACAAGAAGGAAGACCCATTGTTTACACAAATGAATCCTACGTAGATTCATCGCACTCAACAACCAAAGCCTGGAGCGATGGCCCTACGGAAGGACTAAAAAAACCCATTTCTAAAGGACAACGAGTCGTGATAGTCCACGCAGGATCTGAAGCTGGGTTTATACCAAATGCTTCATTAACTTTTAAAGCCGGCACCAAAACAGGGGACTATCACGACAACATGAATTACGAGAATTATGAAAAATGGCTAAGGACACAATTAATTCCCAACCTACCACCCAATTCTGTAGTGGTTGTCGACAACGCCTCATACCACAATAAACAATGGGATTTAGCACCGTCCTCCAATACCAAAAAAGCCGATATGCAGAATTGGCTAACTGATAAAGGCATACAATATGATTCAACAATGCTCAAGCCACAATTGTACAACTTGATAAAAGCTAATAAAGAAAGATTTAAAACTTTATCAATAGATCAAATTTTAGCAGAAGCGAACCATAGCATATTGAGATTACCGCCTTACCATCCAGACCTCAACCCCATAGAAATGGCATGGGCTACTATTAAACAATATGTAGCTAGCAAAAATGTTAAATGGAATTTACAAGAATGTACCAAACTTATCAAAGAAAAAGTATCCTTAATGGGTGCCCAGGAATGGGAAAAAATATGTAAAAAGGTAAAAGATATAGAAGAAGAGTACGCCAAGAGTGACCATGTAGTTGATTTACTTACCGAGCACTTTATAATTCGCGTCGATGATAGTTCCGAAGACGATGATTCTGATGATGGTTATGAAGATGATGATGATGACAACTGCGACCGAGGAAGCCCTGAACCCGGACCCTCAACAAGCAAAAGACGTTGCACAATTTCGTGTCGCGGCAGCACCACTGGACCATGCGGTGATTTCATAGAAGGCGTTAAACCTTTAACTGATTCAGAATCTGAATAGCACTGCGGCTAGGACTTTTTTTTATGTTAACTTTTGTATTTAATAATTATTTTAAGTTTTCTTTTGTTTGTATGTACCAATTTTACATGTATCTTGGAATAAATAATTTTATTAAAAAACAATTATTTAGAATTTTCATCGCTGTCTCTGTAAACTTTAAAAGGAAATAAACATTTTATATAAGTAAAATAACTATCAATAGTTTTAATAAATGAAGAAGTTTATCTATTTCGTATTATTTTCTAGCATTATTACCACTGTACATGAATTTTGACCCACTCAAATATCCAACCTGGTACATAAAAAAGGAAAAGTATTGTGTGCGTGACAGTACCCATGCGCAGTAATCCCCTCCACCCGAAGGTCAAAGCCAAACTCTCGCCGCGCGATCTGTACCTACCTATATACACCCGAATATAAACTCCCCGAAATAAAGTTTCATAAGTTTAACGGAGAGATAAAGCACTGGATTTCATTCTGGAGTCAGTTCAAGACCCAGGTTTGGATGATGATGATAAATTTTTCTATCTCATGGAAAATATAGAATCGCACACTGAAGTATACGTCTTGTATCCAGCTATCGTCCTACGCAGGGCTACGCTAGGCGCATACTATAGATTATGTACTCGTATCAAAGAGCTAAAATATAGGTATGCGAGGGAAGAACTCTTAATAGAAGTATATGTTTATGTTATGTTCGAGAGCTATTAGCATTAATATTGGAAGATAAAAAACCTGGTTGAATTAACTAATTAACTAATGAACTATTGAATTTAACTAATATTCCGATATTGTTAAAATATGTTATTGTGAACTGATTTTTAGTATTCTGTGGAACTAAGTGTACCCTAGTTACTAAGGAGGAGGGCGTTGATGGCCGCAACACAGTTTATCTTCAAAACTTTCACGGTTGTCATCGTTTTCATAAAATTATGAATCTATTGTTAAAGTACCAAATAAAGATTATTATTATTATTATACCTTTTATTAAAAAAAAACACGGATTTAATCCGTTCCTTTACAACAACAATGTAAGACCTTATTTAACGGAAAGTTTTAGGAAAGCAGTGTTTCATTCTGTACATGACATTAGATATCCCGGAAAAAGGACATCTAGGAAGATGGTAACACAGCGATTTTTCTGGCCCGGGATGAAAAAGGACATAAATGAATGGGCAAAAACTTGCCTTAAATGTCAAAAAGTTAAAGTTAACCATAGTCATACAGTGTCAGGATCCGATAATTTTCCACCGTGTGAAAAGTTTTCTCACGTTCATATAGATCTGATAGGGCCGATGGAACCTTGTCAAAATGGCTTTAGGTATTGTTTGACTATGAAAGACCGTTTCACTCGTTGGCCAGAAGCTAGCCCGGTATCGGATATTACGGCCGATACGATAGCGAAGGCGTTTTATGAAAACTGGATGTGTAGATTTGGATGTCCTAACACCATAACAAGTGATCAGGGTAGACAATTTAAAAGCGAACTGTTTAGCAACTTAATGAAGATGTTGGGATTTAATAGGATAAGAACGACCGCTTACCATCCAGCAAGTAATGGTATGATAGTACGATGGTATCGTTCGGTAAAACATGCAATAGCGTGTCGTCTGTCAGGAAACACGTCTTGGGTACAGGAACTACCGACAGTATTATATGATCTCAGAGCGGCGAGTAGAAGCGACACTGGTATCAGTGCAGCTGAAGTGACCTATGGTCAAACGCTAAGATTACCAGGCGATTTCTACGAGCAGGTAAGTACAAAAAGCGTAGATTTGTATACTTATGTGGATAGATTAAGAAATATTATTCATCGTGTTCGCCCACAGCCAAAATCCAGAGATTCGCGTAAGATATTTGTACACAAAGATTTAAAAGAGTGTGCACATGTATTTGTAAGAAATGATATGCTAAAGAAGTAATGTTCTCCTACTTATGAAGGCCCATACCGCGTTTTAAGTAGAAATAGTAAAGTATTTGAAATACAGTTTCCGAATAGAAAATGTTTTGTATCAATAGATAGAGTCAAACCAGCGTATGTAACTAACGATTGCGACTATAGCTCTGATGGGCGAGAAATGTGATGTTGAATTTTTCCCGGTAGCCAGGCGGGCGGAATCGAACCGCCACCTAGCGCTATTCGCACCACGCGATCAGGGCGTGCGGTGAAGCTACCTGTACGTTTTTTATGTTAGAGTGTTGTTGCAGCGTGAGCCAAGATAGGCGATGTAGCGGAAGCGATTAAGTAGCATGTTTTGTATTTTAATAATGAAGTAAAAGTGGACTAGGAAAGAACTGTCGTCGGTAAGCGTGGTGGGCAGAGCAGGTCACGCCTGCCAGCCACCTGCGACGTCAGTAGCTCAGCAATCATCAGTTCAGTATTAGTGAATATTGTGTTTTACGTGTAACGATAGCCATGAACGAGGTACCTATTGTGAAGGTAACCAACTTTGGTAGTGGTATAATTATGTATTATGCACTTATGTGTATTTTGTATGGTGCTGTCACGAAGCTACTGCAGGCGTTTTAATTAAATATATCAGAGTAGGCTTAGTGGCAGCTACCCTTAATATATAATCAATAGAATTGTGTTCCCACTCTGGGAACACAGTTAAGACGTAATTTCGAAAAATAAATGTACGCAATTAATTGTAAGTAGACTGAGTAGTGTGGCGCTTATCCGCTCGCTTTACCTGCACAACCAAGGCATTGTCAAAGTAGAGGACTGCGCATCAAAGCCTTTTTTAGCTTTGCCAAAGGCGTCAGACAGGGCTGCATTTTATCTCCCATTCTCTTTAATGTGTACGGAGATTACATCATACGTCGGACGTGCGAGGACTGGGAAGGTGGAGTCTCAATTGGTGGCACTAAAATCAAAACCAAGAGAAGAGACATTTCAAATATCGTCTTTGCAGAGCGCGCAATGTTGTTGAGAACGCGTTTGGTATATTGTCCAGTAGGTGGCGCGTTTACCGTCGACCATTTGAATGTAAACTTCAATTAGTCGACAAAGTAATAAAAGCGACATGTATTTTGCACAACTATTTAATGTCATTGCCATCTTCAACAATTTTTCAACAAGAGGATAATAATGAAAACAACTTTCGGCCATTAGGAATGGACAGATTGCGAGGCACAAGAGAAGCTTTCAATGTTCGTAATATATTTTGTAATTATTTCAATAATACAAGTGCGATCTAAAGACTCCTACCCAGTGTAGTAAATAAATAGTAGTGATGAATATTAGTCTATATATATACGAGGGTGAATCAAAAAGTTCTTAGAAGTGCATATATATGAAACCTTTTTGGATCAAGTTCGATATTCAAATTAAAGAGTGTCTATCACACTATATTTATGCAGACTGTCACTTGTTTTTGTCAGTTCGTTCGCATGTAATAAATTTTTTTGTGCAACGAGTTGCTAAAAAGTCAAAATTATGGATAAAAGTGAGTTACGTGCGGTGATAAAATATCTCAGTTTGAAAAAAATGTCTACGAAGGAAATTTTTTTGGACATTCAGCAGACATTAGGGGGTGATGCTGTACCCTATTCTACGGTTGCGTACTGGGTGGCTGAATTTAAAAGAGGTAGATCAAGCTGTAAAGATGACCCGCGTTCTGGGCGGCCTTCAACCTCCGTTACAGAAGAAAATGTCAAAAAGGTTGAGAATCTGGTTTTGGAAGACAGAAGAATGACTATAAAACATATAGCTGAGATCCTAAAGATATCTTTTGGTAGCGTTCAATCCATTTTAATTGATTCACTGGGGTTCAAAAAAGTGTCTGCAAGATGGGTGCCACGAATGTTAACCGACGAAAACAAAAAGCGACGTTTGGAAATTTCCAAGCGTAATCTCGAAATGTTCCAGCGTGATTCGGATAATTTTTGCCGTCGTCTTGTCACCATGTATGAAACGTGGGTCCACCATTTTGATCCTGAAACTAAAAGACAAAGCATGTCTTGGAAACGACCATCCTCTCCATCCATTAAGAAATTTCGAGTTGCTCCTACCGCTGGCAAAGTTATGGCCTCTGTGTTCTGGGATAGTGAAGGAATCCTTTTTATTGATTACATGCCAAAAGGCCAGACGATTACTGGACCCTATTATGCAAATTTAATTCCGAAAGTGCGTGAAGCGATTAAAGAAAAACGTCGTGGAAAACTGTCGTTGGGCGTGTTGTTCCTTCAAGATAACGCTCCTGCTCATCGATCGGAAGTTGCGCTCAACGCAATCCGCTGTGCTGGCTTCAATCTCCTTGACCACCCACCATATTCTCCGGACTTAGCCCCAAGTGATTTTCACTTATTTCCAAATTTAAAAGAGGAAATTCGTGGAACAAAATTTCACGATAATGACGCGGTTATAGCTGCCGTAGAGGACTTTTTCGAGAGTCAAGAAAATAATTTTTTTTCACAAGGAATAAGGAAGTTAGAAACGCGTTATTCTAAATGCATTGCATTGGAGGGAGATTATGTAGAAAAATAAAATATTATTATTTAAATCTTTGCATTTTTTAATATTGATTCCAAGAATTTTTTGATTCACCCTCGTATATATGTAAATAATGGAACTTAATACCTATGATCGTCACACGTACGACGACGTAAGATCGCTGAATGTTAGTGTAATAAGATAATAATAAATGTTGATTGTTTACTTACTGTCTTTTATTTCCGGTATATTTAAACGTACAATATTATTCCAAGCTATTTCTTTTTTCTGTCCATGACGATATTCATTGTCGTTTGTATTCCACAAACATGGATACTGACGCACGGCTTCTATGAAGAGCTCCATAACTACCTATCAAATCAGCGTCGCAGCGAAAACTGAGCGGCGCATGACGAACGAGGGGAAGGGTCGGCCGGAAGGGGACGGGGTGGCGGCGGAGTCCGTTCAAAACTAGTTTCCAAGACCATACGCAGCGGGCTCCGTTTACACCGCTCACACCGCTCCGCTTTACTCTTTTTCAATGGAAGTACTTGTATGGAATATAGTGTTGCTAGTCGAGCGGACTACGTAAGGAGTCCGCTAGGAACCCGCTCAACTCTGCGACCTCGTTTGAAACTCTTTCAACTCGCTCGCTCCGCTCGGGCCACTCTTACTTAGTGGAAGCACTTGTATTGACTTTGTCGTTACGAGTTAAACGGAGTCATTAATGGGTCCGCTCCGCTCGCAGTGGAAGGCGGGCATTAGTCCTGAATCCGGTGTTGTCTGCGACCAAAGCCTTGGACAAGCTAGGGTTGCCAGTTGTTCAATGGTCCTACATATTGTTGAACTTTGTGCTCCAACGACTGCCAGTAGATATACAGGCCAGGTTTGAACAACAATATGGTGGTCACACAGCACAACATTTGCCGCTGTTCGAGGAACTATTGAAGTTTTTGGAGGCCGAGTGTAGACGCTCGATGTCATCTGCCGCTGCAATTGTGACTCAACCGAGGCCACCAAACCCCCCTAAGGGCCGGGTGACGAGCAGTGTGTTTCCGAAATTGCGTTGGGTCGATTCGGGACTCAGTCGATATAATGTTACTGCGGTTGATTCTGGTCCCGATCGACATAATGTCGCCGCCGCCGCCGACCCGGTTACCTGCTTGTACTGCTGACCTGGGTCATAGGACCGCTAATTGTGAGCGCTTTCTAGGGCTTCGGGACCAGGGCCGCCGCGAGATCGTTAAACAGATGCAGTGGTGCTTTCTGTGTTTGGGCTCACACTATGCCCGTGAAAGTACCCACTCGGCTGGGTGTAAATTTTGTGAGGGGAAGCACCATGCCCAATTGTGTATAAACCGCAGTCGGGGGTCGGACACCCCCCCCTGCCCAGGGTCGAATTAGGCTCAGCTATGGGCGATCGGCCTCCGGACGATAACTACTATTCTAACTTACTATTCTAAGCCGATACGCCTGTAGACGGCGCAAATTAATGAAGGTCCTTGATGTAGATAAGGCGCCTGCTGAAATAAAGCAAACATTTTTTATACAAGTTTTTTATACATTGATTGATTGAGCCTTTTACAGTTCCTCTGAAACAATATTATACATTATTTTATAAATGCACATACACAGAAATAAGAAAAAAGTGTTAACACTAAGCTACTTCCAACTAGTCACTTCAGAGACAGATAAATGGGAGAATTTTGTGGCCAGCAGTAATACAGGTAGTATCACTTCTTTTCGTAATAGTAATTGTATTGGCTGCCACACTGCGATTGTTTTACGATAGTCAAGTGGAAGTATTTGTTAGTACCATATCCGTTTCCGTTTTTCTAGTAGTCACTAAACTGACTTCCACGTGTCTTTCGGGTGGGGGTAGCTACGATGATTTGTATTTTGGTTGGAAGCATGACATTCTGGTCTGAGCTCCGGTAGAGTGAAGACGTTTAAAAGTATTTAAAAGTAAACTGAATATAATATAATAATATATATAATTGAATATTACTGTAAAAAAATCGCGAACCGTAAAACTGGCGCTCAAGGCATAAATAAGTAACAGTACCTAGTAGCTTTTTAGTAGTAGATTTAATGCAAACAAAACAAACTTTTTCTATCAGTTTTATGTTAGGTTAATCTTGGACATACCTATTATAAATATCTTGGACCATGGAACACGAAAGTTGTGTTCGTTTAGCAAAGAGGGCATTGGTGGCGTTGCCATTGTTGGCTTTTTTGTTAAAACGTTATATATATATACCCCACACCCTACTCGAACGCTAAACAGAGTATAAGACCTAAAATCGCATGATTATGCTGTCAAATAGATAGTTGTGAAAAACGACCACAAAAATGTGGGTCAAAAATTGCACTTTTTGGTGGCAAAAATAACTTTTTTAGCTTTCCGAACACTGAACAAAAAGAGCTATAAACGACATTTTTACCCACAGTTTCCTAATTTGAACGCCCTTGTGAGCGTTTTTAGCGGTTTTTTTCGCCAACTTGGGGTTATTCGAACGCACTATATGAATAATACTTTTGTTACTATTACTTGTTACAAAATTTAGCATTGTGTTGTGCCATACTGTACAATGTAGGTAGGTAATTGATGACATGAACACGTCTATATTACACCAGCCAGTGACTACAATTATTCACTTGTAAGTAAAAGTATGTGGATACCTTCTTACCAGTTTTGTACAAACAGCATAACATTTCCATTTCTCTTTGTCTGGAGAGGTAATGTAAAAGGCTTTATTCAAACTTCTTTGGTCCTTTACCGGTGGCCAAATAACTTCGGTTTTTCTTGGCGTCATCCAAGTTTCTCGAACTACAGCTAGACTGCCAACTCCGACATTATCGAACTGTACTAAGCAATATGTCGTTGCCATTATGCTAAAACAATTTGTGTTTTACTGCTTTTATTCAACAGCATGCAAGAACGAGTTATTTTTTGTTGTGTTGTGCATAATAAATTACATTTTAATAGTTAGAGTGAAATTCCAGTTCTAAAATTATAATATTTCTGTGCATTAAACATAGTGCAGTGATTAAAATCTATCGGTTTATGTGTTAATCAAAAATAAACACGATTATCAATCATCAAAAACGACGATAAGCAAAATACTTGCTGTCTCTCGATTGCAACGCGTAAGTGCCACGTATTGCATGGCGCTTACGCTGCTTTGTTTACCGCAAAAAATCCGAGGACACAAACAAACGGGTTAAACGGAGCACTACAACATATTGCATTTCTTAAACAATGGCTCAAAATAATAATATCACCACAAGGAAACCGAGACGAAAGTCAGACATGGATGTGTCAAATATAACTTGGGACGATACTTTCCTGAGTTCTACCCTATCTGGAAGACTTGACCTATCAACAAAGAGCGTTCCGGCGGGTTCGGAAGACAGTTTAACAGAGGTTATACCGCTGAAACGCGACATTGAAATTTTACGATCAGAAAATGCCATTGCTCATGAGAAAGTAAGCAACCTCAGTATTGAGAACGCGCAACTTCGAAATGAACTCATGGAAAAAGACAGACAGATACAATTTCTTAAAAACATATGTACCTCTGTTCCTAGTACTCCAACAGCTACTACTCTCTATAAAAAATATGCCACTCCAACTTTGAAAAGGCTAACGAATGTCCGAATGAAAATATCCCGTCTTTCGCCTATCAACAACTGTAGGAGTTTTTGTCTTGCTGCTATACCCCAAAAATCACCAATCAGTTCTACAGTATTGACTTAACAGTCAAAAAATATAATTACCCCCAGGACAGAGAAGAATGGATCTCAGGAAGCACTATTGGAACTACACGGATGCAACAATGTCAGATAGACACATTTCGACAGATCAAGCTACAGGTACCCAAAACAAGATCTATATATTAGGTTACGTACAGGTTCGTGGGTTAGCCATTCAGCTGTCCAATGTCCAAGCTTAGAAATAATGGCCATAATAGGCACGATGTTTTTAGTATAATTAAGCCCATGGCTAAGAGTAGCGAGATGTTAAGATCTTGTGAGAGTTTGGTCGCCTCGTTAAAACGCGAGGACATAGTCGTTTTGGCTATTGGAAGGAATGATACAGATCCGTATAAGTTACTATCCGATTTAAGTAACATATTGTACCTATTACGACATGTAAACACCATTGTTATCAATGTTCAGTATAACCCATTCTTAAACAAATGTAAAATAAGATATATGAAGAATAATAAGGAATAATATAAGAAATAATAAAATAAGGTTACTTGTCCAAAATAACAATAAAAGTAGGTTTGTTCAATTGAATTGTAAAGACATTCATAATGTTAACCACCGATAATTTGTAAGTAAATTAACTTTTCAATTGCAGGTTGAGATGAATTTTTAGCTTACAATAAACTACTATACACAAAGCATATTTCTATTGTAAAAAAAGTACTGATTTGGACCAAACTTGCCATATACAGGCGTTAAACCACACCTGTATCAGGTCAATCAAGCTTACTCTACCACATTTAAATGAAAATGAGGTTGTTGCAAAGAACTCAAATGTCAAAAAGGGGACTACTCCGTACTACTTTTTAAAGATAAAAGAACCAGCAGTGAGTCATAAAATATGGCCGTGTACAAATCATAATAAAATGAGGTTTTTCGTGTCTAAAAATAAACTTCATGATAATATTATATTATTTCATCAAAATAGCAGGGGCAATAAATAAAACTAAAGATCTAATTTTTACAATAACGGAATTTTCTCAAAATAACAAAGAAGTTAATGTTGTTTGTCTAACAGAAACTTTTAAAAAGAAAGGTACTGAGCAGTTGGTAAAACTACCAGGATATAAGTTAGGCTCATCTTGTTCGCGTAAAACAAAGAGAGGAGGGTCTTGTTTACTTTTAAAAAGTTGCATGGAATATAAAGTAATAAGTTGTATAAGTGATCTAGTTTGTGATGGATTCGAATGCTGTGGAATAGAATTGTTACATAGAAATATTATTATCTGTATTTATAGAAGACCTAAAAGTAAGCCACATTTGTTTCTAGATAATCTAGAAACACTTTTAAGTAAAGTTTCATGCCGGTTTAAGAAAATTATATTATGTGGTGATTAGAATCTCAACGTTTTAAAACCATGTAAGAACTTTAATGTATTCTATAAAATTATAATATCGAATTGCACATAAAGTCACCAACGAGCAAATTATCATGCCTCGACCAGATCGCTTCTAATATAAAGAATACAATAGCTGAAGTTCACAACTTAGGTCTCTCAGATCATGAAACAGGTCAAATTCTTATTATAAAAGTAAATAAAACACCAAAATTATTTAATTGGCATGAGAGAGTACGAGACTTTAATAAACAAAATATTTATAAATTCTGTAATTACATATCATCATTATCTTTTTCTAATGTATATGTTCAGTCGAATCTACAAGACGCTTTTCAAGAATTGCATGGACTCTATTCATTATTTTTCATTCAATGTTTTCCTGAATTTAAAGTTAAGAAATCGAATAAAGTAAGTAAACAAACATGGTTAACAAAAGAATTACGGAAATGTTGTGTAAAAAAAGGTTTAATGTAATAAAAAATCAAGCAAAACTACGTATAAATATACGCTAAAACTCTCAAAAAATGTATGTATAGGTCACAACAAATACAGAGTAAACAATATATAGAAAAAAAATGTAAAGCAGTATAGGACATTATTAACGACAAAATTGGGGACATAAATATAAAGAAAGAGATCGAAAGCATAACATACCATAATAAAATTTACACTGACCCTGTAGACATTAGTGAAATATTTAATCATTTTTATGTAGACTTGACCAATCAGAATTTTAAATGTAAAATATACAACATTAATGAATCCATGACAACTAAAATTTATGTCACAATATTTTTAAAACCAACTGGCCCACTAGTAATTCACAAAATAATAACTAATCTTAATAACACAAACTCAGTAGGTATTGTAATTAAAAATAATAATGTAATTAAAAATCGTTGTGCGAAAGTGATAACTAAACCCTGGATGAAATCTAGTCTCATAAACAGTATTAGAAAAAGAGACTAACTAATGCACTTAGAAGTAAAAAAGTATCCGAATAATGATGAACTACGTACATGTTACAAGAAATATAATCACTGTAATAAAATAAATCACTGCCATCTTCTCCTTCAAGAAACTAGAAATAAATACGATTCCGAAAAAATCAAATCCAGTAAAGGAGATAGATTTCACTACGCTCCAGAGCTTTTTACTATCTCCTTTATATCTGTAATTACCAGAAGAAGACTAGTCCGGACTCATGTGGTTTGTTAAAACTAAAACCTAACAAATTAGATTCACTTGACGCTGTTTGTGACTATTTTTCGTCGGTTGATAATGATCTGCCTACCGTAACTTTGCAGAAACTGAATAAATCCGAATGTGAACTAGCAGCTAACGTAAAAAGTCTTTTCACATCAAATAACTCTCTATTTCTGACTCCTTCAGATGCAATCGAAATCAGCAAAATAATATCCGGTCTAAAAAAATCATCTGCTACAGGCCATGATGGAATTAGTAATAACGTGCTCAAACAAAGTCGACATGTTCTAGCTGCCTCTATAGCCCATATATGTAACTTAAGTATGATGTCAGGTATAGTTCCCAAAACTTTTAAAATTGCAGATGTATGTCCTATCTATAAAAATGGTGATGCTGCGTGTTAGGTATTGGGATGATTAATGCAAAAACTCACCGATGGGATTGGGATATTACAAGCGCTTCTGAGTACAGGCAGTTGCGGAGCTGGACGGCCGACCAGTCAAGTAAATATGTCATGTATTCCTTTCTTCGTTATAGAGGCTTCCTCGTGCTTCATATAAAAACAGGGAAATCTTGAGCCTTTTGATTTTTGGTGATTGATAAAAAACCGTTGGGTTTCGTTTTTCGTGGTAGTAAAAAGTGAATGATCGATTTGATCACCTGTCAGGCTAGCTAAGGATGGGACATTGTGAAGGAAAGAAATTAAAATAGGGAGATGACTATCGGTGGTTTAGTCGACTTTAACATTTCTTCCCCCCCGCTGGCAACTTATAGCCAGAAAAAAATATGATATGAGCTCATGTTAGCCGAATAGCAGTGTTAAAAATGGTAAATAAGGATTAATTGCTTAAGTTTGTTTCTAATGTAAATGATAATATTATGCATGATACAATAATAAGGATGAAATGATAAAACTATGAGCTATAGAGTAGCCTATTGTCCATCAGGGATCGGGCACAATTTTACAAGAGGCCGATTGATGGTACCTTGTGATGTTTTGATAGTGGCTGAGTGAGCTATACCATCCCTGCCGTGATATAATTGGAGGATTCGTCCCATCCTCCAATGAAGAGGTGGAGACGTGTCGTCTTTAATGATGACAAGCTGATTGATGTTTATTTTGCGTGACGAATTGGTCCACTTCAACCGCTGTGTCAAAGTGGTCAGATATTCTTTATGCCACCGAGACCAAAAGTCTTGGTGCATATTTTGTATTAGTTGCCAACGTGTGAGTCCTGTTATTGATGTATGAGTGTAATTATTTGAAGGTAGATATGTGATTGGAGCAAGGGTTAAAAAGTGTCCCGGTGTAAGAGTGGTTAAATCATTGGGGTCTGTGCTCACTGGACACAAAGGCCTCAGAACCGCTTCCACTTGGGTAAAAAGTGTATGAAGTTCCTCATAGGTCAAGATTTGGGCACCTATCACGCGATACAGGTGCGTCTTTACTGACTTCACCCCCGCTTCCCAGATCCCTCCAAAATGAGGTGCTCCAGGTGGATTGAATTAGAATTCGATACGTTCAGCTGCGCAAGCAGAACGCATCAACTCCCTAAGTTGAGTTTGAGCACCTTTGAAATTAGTTCCACAGTCACTATGGACAAAATTACATCTACCGCGTCTGGCGATGAATCAGCGCAGGGCAGCTATAAATGCTTCAGTTGATAAGTCCAAAGCCAATTCCAAATGAAGCGCCTTTGTGACGAAACATACATAAAGGCATAAATATGCTTTGATAGTACGAGCACCACGGTGTCGTTTGATATAGATATTAAAAGGGCCCGCGTAATCACAACCCACGGACTAGAAGGCTTTCAATTGAGTCACAAGAGAACGTGGCAAATCAGCCATTTCAGGTTGACATGGTACAAGTTTGATGCGAAAACACCGATAGCAATTTGATAAGATATGACGGACTGCTCGTTTAGCTAACAAAATCCAAAAATTCTGTAGCAGGAGGTACAACATGGTTTGTACACCTGGATGAAGATTTTCATTGTGAACACATTGAATAATGCGATCGGTTAAAATATGTTTACGCGGAAGCAAAGCTGGGTGCTTAGCGTTAAAATCAAGCTCCGATCGAGCAAGTCGACCCCCTACTCGAATGTCTTTCTTATCTAAGAATGGATTGAGATTTTTGATATTTTTAGGGAGCGGACCTTTTGAGCGTAAATTATGTATTTCATTGCAAAACTCGGTTTGCTGTACGTGTTTAACGACAATCATAAGCGACTCATGCATTTCGATTTCTGTTATGAAACCTCCAAGCTTAATTTTTCGCAGAGGATTGATGACCCTTCTGCAATATGCAATTATTCGTTGAATTTTTCGCAGCGATGAAAATCGATTTAGAAGATAATCTATGATATGTATTTGTGCTGGCTTACTGGTCATGACATAAGCAGCTCGTTTTTCACAAGAAACGTTGGAATCTAATTGGTGAGATAAATGAAATGTGTTTGGTTGTGTAGGCCAATGATCTTGATTTTTGATGAGCCAATCTGGGCCCCTCCACCAGAGTTCATGGTTGATGAGCTCTTCTGGTGTTAATCCGCGACTAGCACAGTCTGATGGATTTTCTTTGCCTGAAACATGGCGCCACGTAGCAGTGGACGTTTTTCTTTGAATATTCGATATACGATTGCCAACAAAGGCTTTGTAAGTGCTAGAACTAGATCTAATCCATGCCAAGACCATCATGGAATCAGACCAAGCGTTAATGCTCTCTATTTCGATGATAGGCGATAACGTGTTCGATACGTAATGAAGGAGGTCAGCCAACAATGAAGCACCGCATAGTTCAAGCCGTGGCAGAGTTCTGCGTTTCGTGCGTGAGACGCGAGATCGTGCGCTGATTAATGCAACCGAATGGCAGTTTTCACGGCTGGTAGTACGAAGGTAAACTGCTGCGGCCATGCCAGCTTCACTCGCGTCACAAAACCCATGTAACTGGTATGAAACAGCATCATTTTGCGTGAGACGCCTGGGGATGCTAAGTTGAGAAAGGCATGGAAGCTGTTCCGTATACTTCTCCCAAAATTGATTGATTTCGCTAGGTACCGGGTCATCCCACGATGCACCCCGCAACCATAAGCGTTGAATTAGATATTTTGCTAAAAATGTTAATGGCGTTAAAAGGCCAATAGGATAACAGATGCGCGCTAGCTCTGATAGCATTGTGCGCTTGGTACACTCTCAGGCTATGACGTTAACCTGATAATTGAAAATGTCCTGATTTGAGTTCCATGCTAAACCCAGAACTTTGAAAAAGTTGCAGTCACTATCAAAGGTTATGTCTGCAACTGCTTGGTAATTCAAAGGAATGTTCTGAAGCAATGCTCGATCGTTCCTCGACCATTTCCGAAGCTCGAAACCACCCGCTCTCATGATGCCAATAAGTTGCGCCTGATGACTTAGCGCCGTCTGGAGGTCTGGCGTGCCAGTTACTACATCGTCAACATAAGGATCATTCAGTAACAGGTCGGCTGCATCTGGGAACGTTTCTCGCTCGTCTTGCGCAAGCTGATGCATGGTGCGAATGGCCAGGAACGGAGCCGAAGAAACACCGAAAGTGACACGATTGATTTGGAATTCCTGAATAGGATCCGTGGGGCAGGATCGAAATAAAATTCGTTGATAGTCCCTATGTTCTTCAGTGTGTTATGTTAATTTGCCGGTACATTTGCCGCACGTCGGCAGTAAAAACGATCTCATGAAGACGAAATCGTAAAAGTATGTTGGTGATATCTGATTGTAACTTAGGACCGGTCAATAAAGAATCGTTTAAAGAGATTCCTTTTGTATCCTTAGTAGATGCGTCATAAACTACACGCAGCTTACGATTGGGTTTGACAACCGCATGATGCGGAATATAATATGCTGAAGGAGACTGGTAGTCGTTTGTTGCTACCTCTTCCATATGTCCAGAAGACAAGTACTCCATGATATGTTCCTGGTATTCTTCTTTAAATTTTGCATTTTGTAGCAAACGTTTTTCTAATTGTACAAAACGCCGGAATGCTATAGAATATGAGCCGTCAAAAGACGGTGGTGATTGATCACGGAATGGTAACTGGACGATGTATCGTCCATCCGCATCACGACGATGAGTTGATTGATAAATGTCCTTTACAACGAAGGTCGTCTACGGAATAGCACTTTTCCGAGGTGGGGACATCGTCAAGTTCCCACAACCGTTGAATCGCAACATCGAGATGTGCGTCAAGAGATACATGAATGATTGCTAAAGGTTGTGAATTTTGACATGCTGGTTGATGCCGTGCGACCCATGAGAATGTAACCAAAGACAGTATTGAGGGCAGTAGATGTAAGATTTTCTCCATCTACTGTACCCGGAAACAAAATCAGTGGGAAAATCTCCCCTCCGATCAGAATGTCCACAGGACGAGACTTATGATAATTTTCATCGGCCATTTTCAGACTTGCTATGTGGTTACATTTGTTAACATCCACAGGGTGCGTGGGCCATATTGCCACATATTTTGTCCAAACAAACCGCTTCAGTATTAAAGGATGGGCTTTGCTTGCCTACTGGACGGATTTCTAGAAGGACCTTGCTGCTTGATTTGGTAAGGACTTCACTAATACCCCACAGCGGCGTGTTGGACTTGAACTTGGTCAAGCCAAGACGGCGCGCACAAGCGTTCGTACTGATGTGACTCTGACTACCAGGGTCCAGTAGAATACGCACTCGTTGATATAAACCATATCCATCCTTCACTTCAACTTCAGCTGTAGCTAAAAGTACAAAAGATGAATCTTTGCTGGTATTCATGGATATGTTGGACAAGGAAGTGACCGGAGTGATAACATTGTCATTGGTATTTAATAACTTAGTTGATTGATCAGTTAAGTTGGGCCTTTGATCTATACGGTTCTGATTTTGTTGTTTGTTGGTTGAAAAATGTAACAAAGTGTTATGACGTTGATTACAAGTTTTACATGCGAAAGTAGACATGCATTTAGAAGTGGTATGATTTGAACGCAAACAATTGATGCAAAGTTTATTAACCTTGGCGGCTTCAGACCGCTGCTGAGGTGTTTTTGAGAGAAACTCTTGACATTGCCAAAGTGGATGAGACCTTTTGCAAAGTACGCAAGCATTTGAGGTAGACTGTTGTGCCAGGAGCATGGTAGGATTGCTGGCGTTATTAGGTCTTTTATTTGCATGCTTTGATTTTGGCTGATACGCCGCTTGGTTACTAATATTGATATTTGTTAATGAAGACCGCTCTAAAGCATTGCATCGATCCTGCAAAAAGGATTTTAATAGTTGTACGCTAGGAAATCGTTGCCTTTGCAGGACAGTTCAAATGCTTCCCGAGATGCTTTATCAAGTTTTGTTAATAATGAGTGAAACAACACAAAGTCCCAGTTAGGTGTAGGCAACCCTAGTGAAGTAAACATGGAAATATTTTCATTATAAATGTCTAATAGGGCACGTAGACTAAGCGCTGTTCCGTTAGTTGGCTTTGCGTTGAGTATCTGTTTCCAGCACACAAATGCCAAGTACCGTTTGTTATTATACCTGTCAGTTAAAGCTTCATATGCGCTCAAGTAGTTGGCTTCTGATATAGGAAAAGCTCGAATGATGTTTACAGGCTCTCCTACAAGAGAAGTAATTAAATACTGAAACTTCTCAACCTGGGTAAGGTCAGTAGGTCTGTGAACTAGGGTGTTAAATAAATCAATATAGCCTGGAAAATCTTTTAGATTACCAGAAAATGTTGGTAATTTCATTGGAGGGAGGTTGCTGTTTGAGGTTGACTGCTTTGGTATCGAATCGGCGGGATTAGGCCAAAATTTTCTTTTGGCTTCTTAGATTACAAAATACATGTCATCGGCTTGTTCTTGAAAAGTTGTCTGTTCATTAATGCGTTTATCGTTAGAAACCTTGGTGAGCTCAGCCATAAGCTTGCTGTGAGCTTCGTTGAAAGTATCCATAATGGCTTCGAGGCGAGAGCACCATGTTTCTAAACGCTCTAGTTGACTTGAATCCGAATAACACCTTTTTGCACAAAGAACGCAATCTTGCAACCTCTTGAAGGCTATATCACGTTTAAGCCGGGTCCAGACGAGTGTAACGTGTAATGTAATCCACCGTGTAATGTAACACGAATTCTACGTGTGGACGGCACTACGAGCATTACATGTAACGCTCGCGCGGCGCTCGAGGTTGATCCATCGGCTGTCGGTTTTTCGCGCGAACACAAAGACGCTCGCAGTGCTCGTTTGGACGGCGTTCGTGACGGTTGTGTCGTATGTACGTTCATGATGTGGAGTGACGAACAATCGCTTGAACTTATTAGTTTGTATCAAGAAAAACCTGTTATTTGGGATCCCAAAAACCCGCAATACTATAAAAAAAATCTGAAACACGATGCTTGGAGTGATATTGCTCATTCATTTGAAAGAGATGTAGAAGAATGCAAAAACAAAATGATTAGTTTGCTTGCTTCACATCGAAGAGAAAAAGGAAAAGTAAAGAAGAGCCATAGTTCCGGAAAAGGTATGTTTTATTATAAATTTCTGTTGCTTTACATATTACACACTTTTATTTATTAATTTAGTTTTTACTTAGGTATTATCACTTACTTGCTATTAGTACAATTATTACTTCTATTGTATACCCACTATATAACTATATTCTACTATATTTTACTATACATATATGTACTATATTCTATTGTATTGTTTATTTATTGTAATTTATTTTACAGGTGGTGATGAAACGTACAAAAGTACATGGTTTGCTTACGAGGCGCTGGCATTTTTAGGAGATCGAAATAATCCAAGGAAACGACGCAACACAGAGGTAACTGCATTGAACTAGTTTCCTTCGACTTGATAAAAAAACTTTACAATATGTATTCTGCCAAGAAACTGTACCCTCGTTCATAAAATAGTCATTAAACTCATCCCTAATTTGTTTTGCCGTTGAGGCAGCTCTTCGAGGTACATTATTCAATGGAAGTAAAGATGACATTTCAGAATCTCTCCGCCTACTACCTTCACATAATCTTCCGTTTTGGTCGCTGTCAAGTGAGCCAGGGGGTGCATACAAGTTTTTAGATGAATCCGTGTTTCTCAAAAAATTATGCAAGTGTGCAATAGCCATGACTATAGTCTCCACGGTTTTGGGCTGAAGGAGCATAGGTTTTCGTAGAACTCTGAACACAGATGCTGTGATACCAAATTCATTTTCTACAATCCTGCGAGCTCTGCTTAACCGGTAATTAAAAATTCTTCGCGGCGATTCCTTGGGGTATTCTCCTGGATAGGGTTTCATTATATTGTTTTGTAAAGGGAAGGCAGAGTCTCCTACAAAAACATATGGTACTACTTTGTTTCTACCTTGCAGTGCTTCAGGTGCAGGCAATCTTTACGAATTATTTTCTAGTTTTTTATATATTTCAGTTTCCTTCAAAATACCACCATCTGAAATGCGGCCTTGACATCCGACATCCAGAAATTTATAATTATATTCCGCGTCTACTAAAGCAAACCTCAATATACTGAAATACGATTTGTAGTTACGATATTCTGTGCCACTATGTACCGGAGCCTCGAGAATGACATGTTTACCGTCCATGGCTCCGGCACAATGGGGAAAATTCCACAATTCATCAAATCTGTTTGAGATCTGGATCCATTCTGACTCTGTTTTGGCAGCTGAAACAATGAATTTCTTTTTAATTACAGATTACAAATGAACCGGAACAGAGTACATCTACAAGTGTAGAAAATGATAACAGTTCAGAATTTATATCACCAACTGGTCAGGCCCCCAAAAAAAAGAAATCAGACGAAAATAAAAAAATGGGTATGCTTTCGGAGGCTCTTGGCCTGCTTAAGAGTGCTGCTTCTAGTCCTACTCCTGAACCCCGAAACAATAATCCAAACAATTTTGACAGTGAAACCCTTTTCTTTTCAAATTTTATGTGCAGCAAGATGCAACAATATAACAGAAGTACTAAAAATGCCGTGCAGCGAGCAATAATGGACGTAATATTCAAAGCCGATGAAGGATGCACTAACTTTTCTCAACATTATTATCCATCGGCATTCAATTACAGTGGGTATACAACAGGGTCGGTTCCTTCATCAAGATACTGCAATGAACCACCTTCTTTGTCTAATCGCTCAGAACTTACTTCAAGGTATTCAACAGGTCAGAATCAGACAAGTTGCCCTACTGCTCCATATGCTTCACCTGTTCCCTCAGAATCATCTCAAACTACATATGAAGATGTAGATTTTGTGAATGACCTGATTTGAAAAGAATAAATTTTGTACTACATGATTTGAAGATGCAGACTAAGTCGACAATTTGATTTAACTTACTAATTTTAATTTTGGAATAATTTTAATTTTGCTTACCCTACTTAATACAATAGCTTAATTTGTTATTTTAATAAATAAATAAAAATATGTAAAACTCACCTTAATGTTTTCTTTCAATGCTGTTTATCAATCGCTTCACAAACTTCTGGTACAATGCAAGACATTGACTGTTTTGAAATTCTGAAGGTGTATTGAAGGCTTGTAAATGAATCTCCTGTTGCCAAAAATCTTAGTGTTAGAGCCAGTCTATCTTGCGGCGAAATTGCAGATCTCATTATAGTGTCTTGTCTTGATATTTTAGGCGCAATGATTGTTAACAAATATTCGAAGACATCCGGGTAAAGTTTTTATATTGACCACTTATATGTTGAGATTTTAGTTCCACAAGTAAAGATCTTCTTTTATACAAATTAGTTTTCCACCATCGACGCTTCCGACTTTTGCGGTCTTCAGTTAGTAAATACATGAAAATAAAATCCGCACCAGCTATCACGACCTTCCTATTCGGCATGTTCGTAGCAACTGAGTGGAAACAACTTTTGAAATATTTTCGCTTTCACAATTCGCTTTGAGTTCGTGTGCCGTCCACACTGATGCTAAATTACACGTAATCTTACATTACACGTTACACTCGTCTGGACCCGGCTTTAGACTCTTGTTGTGCGATCACTGTAGCACTCATGATAAGTGTTTATTAAGTACACAAGTATATTGAGAAATAAAAAAAAATAAAATAAAATTCTACCAAAGTGGTAGAAATTTTCTAAACTTGGTACCCTATTTGCTACAATAACAAACTAGATTTATGTGATAGATTCTATAAGATTATTGTTCAAATTGAACCAATATTAAGAATTAGAAGCAATATGTATGTAATTATGATGAACTCGAAGGACCTGTGTTTATGTTATGTGAAGAAGTTTGTTCAACAAAGATACTTCAATGTGAAATGTGCACTGTGAAACAAAGATCCTTGTTGAGGTTGGATAATGCCAGAAGTGAAAAAGATTCCCTGATAATTTAGATGGTTGTTTTGTTTAATGAATGTGATATAAATTACGTTAGCTGCACCCGAAGGACTTAAAAAAAACCAAAAGTATTGGCAACTCATTTATTTTAAAATATAATTATTACAATTTAATTAATTAACTATTGCTAAGTTATGCTATGTACTCCGGTTGAGGTGTGTACCAAGAGTGACGCAAACGCCGCTCCGCTCGTCCGGTGTCGGCTTCGACACGTGTGCTGAGTCGGCGCCTCGTGTTGCACTTTGTGCCGCTTGTGCGCAAGTAGGTCGCAGCTATGCTGCATTTCATATAATATTGCAATATGTTATTCCTCCACCCGCAGATCAGCAACTATTTTCCAACGTTTAGTGAAAATGTTGCTGGAAAAGCCGCAGGTTTTTCAGGATCTTCATATACATGCTTCGGAGATGTTTGGTCATCTTGATGTTGAGGTTTGAGCTGAGAGGGTGCAGGTTCGAAACCTGCGTATAGCACAGAGGCTGCAGGTTCGATACCTGCGGAGCTGATGATGAGAAGCGCGCTGGTATAGGCGCGGAGCTGAGAGGTTGCAGGTTCGAAACCTGCGTATAGCCCTGTGGCTGCAGGTTGGATACCTGCTGAGCTGATAGTGAGAAGCGCGCGGGTAGAGGCGCGGAGCTGAGAGGGTGCAGGTTCGAATCCTGCGCATAGCACTGCGGCTGCAGGTTCGATACCTGCTGGGTTGACTTCGAGGGGCGCGCGGTTATAGGCGCGGAGCTGAGAGGGTGCACGTTCGAATCCTGCGCATAGCACTGTGGCTGCGGGTTCGATACCTGCTGAGCTGATGACGGAGGGGGCGCTAATGACCATGTTTTTTGTTCCAATTCTTCAACGAGAATCTCGTAGTAGGCGTCTATTGTCCTTTCATACTGCTCGTTGTAGAATTCCTCCTAGGAATCTGATAAGCCTACGGTGTCTAATATTATGTAATACGCCGCGTCAAATTTATCGCGGGTTAATTTTACGCCGGCTGCTCTGGCAGCGAATTCTGGGCTATAGCGCCTTGGTTTGCTAGACTTCAATGATAACGCTTCCAAATTAAGCTTAACAATAGCGATCTGTTCCTCCCTAAATCTGGCTACCTGTGATTTGGAAGGCATCGTTAACGTCGAAGGCGAAGTCAGGCACAAAAAAAAGGACGCAAGCAAAATTAAAAGGAAATAAAAATATTAAAGTATTTAATCGTAGGTGAAATTCCGCACCTCCCTTTTTGGAAGTCGGTTAAAATAACGCCTAAATTAATAACGTGTGTACGAAACCTTATGTGAGCTGATGGTTTAATTACTTATTAATTGAAATCTGTAAATTCGTTCGGTACTAAATATTTAATAACTGCGCGGAACCCTAATTTAAATATAAGTAGTTAACCCAATTATAAATAACATATGTAAACTAATTAAGTAGCATGTCTAAATGATTTATGAGTGTTGAATCACAACAGCTAACAGGTGTTACTTTATGTTAATTACGTAATAATTTTCACGGAACTCTAAAATGGTGTGCGGATCTCTATTAGGTAAGAATATAGTTCTTGAAATAAATTGGGCTGAATTCAAAACGTTCGACTATGGACGAATTATGATTATTTAATCTCAAGAACACAAGCAAACCCGTTTAACAGTACTTAGTATAATTTTATAATTAAAATCAACAAAGCACCTAGCGTAGGTAGTTGTACCTAGCCTTAAGAATTCTTAATTACGAAACTTTCTTGCAAGCGCCATTAATAACAATCGTAAATAAATACACAGCGTGACTAAAAACACCGTTATCAATCGCCGTTAATGACTCAGTAATGTTAAGCTAGCAACTCAACAACAATCGTATCGTAGCGCTAGGCTAATCCGTCAGGAATGTGATACAACTCTCATGTATTTTGGGGCGCGCTTGTGTCATACGATGTCGTTCCAATTAGTAACAACGGGTCAGTTTCGCTTGGCAATATGTTTGTTCCTAACGAGTGGAATTTTTTGCTAGAAGCTTCGAAGTGATTTGTATGACGTAATTTCAGAGTGGATTTAAATTAAATCAATAGAATGAAGGAATTAAATTGAGCTTAATATGGGCTGATAGCTTATTTGATTGATTGATTTGTAGTGGACTGTATTAAAGGGGTAGGGGGTGATAGAACTGGTTTATCCGGCAGCGAAAGAAATTATGTTGCCGGATATCCGGCTCGAAGGAAAATATAGTTTCGCAATATGCCACCATACGCTCGATGATAGGGGGGGGGGGGTAAATGTGGTTGAGCAGTTTCCTGCAACCAGAGAATAGGTAGGGAATAATTGTTGGTAAATACCTGGTTTACGTGGGGGGTGTCGAGGTGCTCTGGGTCTGATGAGGGCCGGTGACCGTGAGTCCTAGGTGGAGGCGTCTTGCTGTCGACGGCGTGCTGAAGAACTGTTGTTCACTTGGTTATAATGTTTGTATTGTCCTTTTGGGTTGTACACTGGTTTACGCGGCGGGCTGAATGCGTGTGTAAACAGGGGCTGATTTGGGAGTTGGTGTGTGGCCGTGCCGAACACACCCTGAAAGTCACTCGCGGCGGAGTCAATCGCGGTGACTCGTGGTCATAATGGCGGTTGCCACGCGGTCGCACCGCGGAACGCAGCGGTACACGTCCGCCAGTTACGAGTATAAAAGGGTGACTGTTTCCGCTTCCTTTCGCAGCCGCTTTCTTCTAGTTATGACAGCTGAGGACAGCAGCGGTGGAGCGCGTGCGCGCCTTGAGGTGACGTCACGCTTTCGCGTGAACAGTACTTTTCGCTGTTTACAGTGAACAAGTCCATATGAACTATTTCTAAAGGCTTTTTAGGTGGTGGAACGATATTGAACCGCGGTTGTACGGGATTACGATCGTATTTCCCTTGACCACATACAGTGCATTCGTTAATGAATTTCGTTATATGGTCCTTCATTTTTGGCCAGAAATATTTCCTTGAGAGGGACAAGTAGCACTCATTGATACCTCTGTGGTTAGTTTTTCCTTCGTGGTAGTGCCTAATTATTTCCTGCTGTCTGAGATAAGGTTTGACATTCTCGAGTTCAATCTTAGTTAACACAAGATTCATAGATGAGCTCTTAAAGTGATTCTGTATGATTGGGATTATGGAGTAAAAACCTAATGGAGGGTCAATTAGAAGTCCTGTTTTAACTTTTGGGATAACAAATTACATTAGATACGCGAGTATGTGTATCAAACGGTTTCGATACCACTGGTCGCCTTTTGACATCACTAACAATCGTAAAGACTAACTGACGATGAAATCTATTTAGCGGGTCGTCTGTAATAGGAACTTCCAATATTGGATTTTCGTGACTGGTATGAGCTGTCACAGTCGCAGACTCGTCATCTGGGTCAGGTCGCTCCGAATGATTTACCATGAGGGAGTTGGTTTCCTCATTATAAATCTCTACACGAGATAACGCGTCGCCGTTAGTATTGGATTTTCCTTTTTTATACGACACAGTGAAATCGTATTCGCTGAGTTTGAGACGCCATCGCGTGAGTCTCGAATTGGGCTCATACTTCACTATCACTCATCTTTCAAGCTCATAACCCACTGCAACGGTTTGTGGTCTGTAAGTATTTTAAATTTCCTGCCAAAAAGATAGGGTCTAAAATACTTAGTGGCCCAAACTATTGCTAAAAGCTCCTTCTCAATGGTGCTATAATTTAGTTCGCTGTCATTGAGTGTACGGGAGGCGTAGGCAATCGGCTTGTCGGAACCTATGGGACCTTGAGATAGAATGGCCCCTATAGCGACATTAGAAGCGTCTGTTGTAAGGACGAATTCCTTATCAAAATCAGGGTACTTAAGTATCGGGTCATTTGTTAACAAGGTTTTACATTTTTCAAAACTCTTGACGTATTCAGGGTCAAAGGTAACTTTCTTGCCCTTCTTTAGACATTGAGCCAATGGTTTTGTAACTCGTGCAAAATCCGGTATAAATTACCGATAGTACCCTAATAAGCCCAGAAATTGTTTTATCTCTCTAGGCGTTTTGGGAATTTTTCTATCGCCGCTATTTTGTCAGGATTGGGTTTCACTCCTTCACTGCTAATAACATGACCTAGGTAAGCTGTTTCCAGCTTCAAGAACTCGGACTTATCCATCTGCACCTTGAAGTTGGATTCTCTAAGTCTTTGGAACACCTTTTCAAGATTGGTCATGTGCTCCTGCAGCGAGGTGCTGAATACGATAATATCATCAAGGTAGACCAGGTATACCTGGTTCTGCAGACCTCTGAGGATATTATCCATCACCCTCTGAAAGGTAGAAGGTGAGTTCTTTAAGCCCATGGTCATCCGAAGGAACTTAAAATGCCCATGTTCAACATTAAATGCGGTCTTCTGGATGTCAGAGGGTTCCACCTCTACCTGGTAAAGCCCACTGGCCAGGTCTGGGGTTGTGAAGTACTGGCACTTCCCTAACTTGCCCAGAACATCCGCTATGTTCGGGATCGGGTATTTGTCGTCTATGGTTTTTTCATTGACCTTACGAAAATCAACCACTAGACGCTACTTTTGTCTACCCGAGGCATCCGCCTTCTTTGGAACAATCCAAATTGGTGAGCTCCACGCGGACTCAGAAGGGCGTATGATACCTTGAGTCAACATTTTGTTAATTTGGTCGCTAACCTCCTGTCGATGAACAAAAGGGTAACGATAACTCTTTGTATGTACCAGGATATCATCGGTAGTTCGGATACAATGTTTTAAATTTAAATTCAAATATCTTTATTGCATATCACATAACTAAACGGTTGATACATAAAATGGTAGTTCCTGTGATACCCCGTAAGGGCACAGCAACTTAAGAGAGGGGTACATTACTTATTTGAACCTCTAATCATACTCATGTTAAACAATAGATAGTTAAACAAATAATATATAAAAAGTAATCATCAATAAAGAATGTGCGTTTGTGAAGGTGTGTGTATGCGTATATGGTGTGTATCAGTATGTTCCTGTTCTAGAGACGACCATTTATACATATTATAGTATTAGTATTATTACATTGATGTATTATAGAATATTTATAGAATCTCTATTTTACCCAAGTAGATACATATTTATGTTGTATAATGTAGGTTAGTGTGTATGTTATGTAATTAGGTATTTTAAGTAATTTTAATTGTTTATTACAGTTTATCATTCAAATATTCATCAATTGAATAGTAGCATTTTAAAAGTAGTAAATGTTTTAATTGTTTAATAAATTATTTATCTTTGTCTGCATTTTTTATTATTTCAGGTAAGTGATTGTATAGTTTTATGGACATGTGCAATGGCCCAGATGATAAAAGTTTAAGCCGGGAAGGTGGTGCCACTAGTTGTTTTTTACGGCTATGTCTTAGAGAATATTTTGTGGGTATATCTTCGCGTATCGTATAAAATTCAGGATATTTTCTTACAAATTTACAGACTTTTCCCAGAAATAGTGGATAATCCTGCACGTGCATGTGCGGGGGGGAAGGTGGGGCCCCACATCCTAAAACAAAAAATTCTATTTCCAACAGTTTATGACATTTTTTGTAAAATTTAGAAATTTTCCAGTTTTTCTCATATTTGTGGTCATTACGCCCGCTACATGAGGCTTAATTTGGATTTTTTTATTTTGACGTGTTCCCTAATAGTGGTATTCCTAAATTACCTTTAAAAAAACTTACCTACTTAAAATAGTAGTTAACTAGTAGTCTCTAAACATAATTTTTATTTCTGGAATTTATTTTATAGCTAAGTTTGAACACCTGTGGTGTAAAAAAAAGTATTAGAGTTTTGTAGCCAATCAAATAAAAAACTTGCCTACATCATGACGATCACAAAACAGTAGAATACTATCCACTTTAATAGTAAAATTTCTGAACTACAGCTACTAATGTGTATAAGTAGGCGTTTCATTACAAAATTACAAAAATATGTACAGGTATTTTTTTTAGTTTCTATCAGTTAAGTAGAGCTGTCGACCCTTTAGTAAGACTTTACTACCTGCTCGACACATTCTTCGAATTCTAAGCTGTGTGAGCGAGACAAACTATGCTTTAGATTATTGCGAGTGAAAGGGTCAACAATTCTCCTTTGTATCCTTGAATTCGTATTTGGTTATTGTTTTGACTCAGTAGTTAAAACTAGTTTAGTGCGTATTTCAACGTTCTTGACATCGCATGTGCTCTTGTGTATTTCTGATCGGCAATCTCGGTGATAAAACTCTACATTTGGCATTCTACTGGACTCCCGATTTGTGCATTTTGATTGGATTTTGTTTATTTGGTGATAACTACGACGACTCGGCATTCTATTGGACAATTGTTTTGTGTACAACATCAACAGGACTGCGTCATGTCACATGAAACCTATACACCCCAAGAGTATGCTAACATGCATTACATTTACGGAGAATGTAGAGGCAACTCTAGTGCTGCCGCAACACTTTATCGGGAGAGATACCCGAACGCGCGTCACCCTGACTATCGTGTATTTATAAGAGTGCACCAAGCTTACTCCGAGGGCAGAATACCTGGTACTGGCGTTGGTGGTCCTAGTAGCAGAGGACGACCCCACAATCCTGTTACTGAAGACATTGTCCTTGACATGGTGGAAGAAGAGCCAAGTATTTCGATGCCAGATATCGAAAGCCGTACGGGAATAGCAAAATCTACGGCACATCGCATTGTAAAAAAATTTAAACTACACCCTTACCACGTAACACGAGTACAAACCTTACACCACCAAGCACGGATTGTTTTCTGCAATGAAATGTTAACAAGAATTCAAGAAGATCCACATTTTTTTAGAAAAATTCTTTGGAGCGATGAATCTACGTGTAAAAGGGATGGGTATCTTAACCTACATAACTTGCACAGTTGGCAATTGACAAATCCACATTTGATGAGAGAAAATAGATCCCAGTATCAATTTAAAATAAATTACTGGACGGGCATATTAAATGGAAAAATTATAGGCCCATATGAATTGCCGGGCAACCTAAATGCAAATAATTATTTAGAATTTCTGCAACACCAGTTGCATGAATTATTAGAAGATGAGCCACTAGCCATTCGGCAAAGAATGTGGTTCCAGAACGACGGTTGTCCGGCACATTATGCTGTGCAAGTAAGAAATTACCTAAATGATGCCTATCCCAACAGATGGATCGGCCGATTGGGGCCGATATCGTGGCCACCACGGTCTCCAGACCTAAATCCACTAGATTTTTTTTATTGGGGCTGTTTGAAGGAACAAGTATACAAGAAGCCAATAAATTCAATAGATGAACTGCGACTTCGCGTCGCCGAAGTAGCCAGAAACATATCTACACAAAATTACAATTACAAACTAGAAAGATCGTTTATAAAACGGTGTAGAGCATGTATAAGGGCAGGAGGAGCCCAATTTGAACATTTGCTCTAATTATTTTTATAATAAATTCTTATTGTTTATTATTTGTTTTATTTTTATCTTTTGCAATTTTGTAATGAAACGCCTACTTATACACATTAGTAGCTGTAGTTCAGAAATTTTACTATTAAAGTGGATAGTATTCTGTTTTGTGATCGTCATGATGTAGGCAAGTTTTTTATTTGATTGGCTACAAAACTCTAATACATTTTTTTTACACCACAGGTGTTCAAACTTAGCTATAAAATAAATTCCAGAAATAAAAATTATGTTTAGAGACTACTAGTTAACTGCTATTTTAAGTAGGTAAGTTTTTTTAAAGGTAATTTAGGAATACTACTATTAGGGAACACGTCAAAATAAAAAAATTCAAATTAGGCCTCATGTAGCGGGCGTAATGACCACAAATATGAGAAAAACTGGAAAATTTCTAAATTTTACAAAAAATGTCATAAACCTCGAACTGTTGGAAATAGAATTTTTTGTTTTAGGATGTGGGGCCCCACCTTCCCCCCCGCACATGCACGTGCAGGATTATCCACTATTTCTGGGAAACCCTGTATATAAACATGGGAGAGTAAATATTTTTTGGTTTATGAAATGGGGTTTACAGGTATCAGGTTCTTTGATATTAGCAAGAATTCTTAATAATTTCTTTTGAGCCGTAAATACACTTTACAATTTATCTGATTTGTAAAAGTAGATTTTCGCCATCAATATAAAAAACATCTGCATACTTTGAGCAAAGAGCCATCAAGTTAGCCTTTCCTTCCTCGTTCAGATGATCCGTGCGAAGTCGCGATAAGACTTCATTAACACGCGCGGGCCGTTTTTTAGTGCGCGCGCACTCAACATTAAACAACTCTGCGTGAGCAGGTAGATCTAATGAAAATACAACGTCGTTGTTGTTTGGATTTTCTATTTCTAATATACCTCTGTGCTGAACTAAGCTAGTAATGCATTCGTGAATAATACAGTTACATATGAATTGTTCCGGAACGTAAACTTCGCTATCTTGGGTGTCTATAGGTATTCTGACTAACTTCGTACTGTTTGCCGGAATGATATCTTCATATAAATTTAATAATAAATTTCGTGAGTTATACAATAAGATGGGATTTACTGCTGACTTAGTACTTAAACATAGTCTCTTTAAGTCAATTTTAGCTTTCCATTTAGTAAGCAGATCAAGACCAACTAATCCATCAAAATGATCGTGAAACTTGTACACGAAGAGTTTGATCGGTTCAGGGTCATTTATTTCTGAAAAACAGGGAACTGTAATAGAAAAATCATTCTGACTGACAGCATGAACATTTGTGACTTCAAATGGATCATAATCTAACTTTACATGCGAGTAAAATTTCTCTACAGCATCCGGGCTGAGAAATGACTGGTTCGCGCCGGTGTCTATGAGGAGTTTGAAGGGTGGATTACAAATCTGAACAAAGGGTAGCTGTCGTTGAGTTTGCAGATTGACCTCTATTTTGGCTTGTCTGATATTGAGGCCTTCTGAAAAAAAAAATCCTGACTAGTGGAAGGCTGCGGCTCTTCAACCATGTCATGGACATCATAGTGTTCGTATACTTGAGCCGTTTCCGACCCGTAGTTCTCGTGGTCAACGTACTCGTACGCATAAGTCGGGTATTCATTGTAATCAGGACAGTAGTTAAAGTCAGGCTCATAGTGATAATCATAACCATCATTTGTACATTCATTGAAGTTCATTTCACGGCTTCTAAAATAATTTGTAGGTGGTGGGTTGCCGTGCTTACTCCAGTCGTGTCCAGTTAGTCCAGTCGGGGGTAAAGCTCTAGGGGTGAAATGTTGTATACCGCTCATAGGCTTAGGGGTAAAATTTTGGGGTTGATTACGAGGTTAAATTCGAAACGCGTTACTCCTAGCATTATAGTTTGGTGGTGGTGCACTAAACATCTGCTGTGTTCGAGTCGGCATGCGGTATTGAGGCTGGTTTTGTGGTCCTGCATTAAATTTAAATTGGTTCTGTGGCGGACTAAATTTAAATGGTTGAGGCGACATGAACGTAAGCCTCTGACTGACATCATAGGTGGTTGATAACCGTGCCTTGGTGCAGGAGGCATTTGAGTAAGAGGTTGAGTTCTCTGCTGATGCTGAGCTCTAGGATGTATTTCATTATTTCGCTGTTGCAAGTAAAGTATGTTCACTTCTTCCTGCACGAATTGTAATGCGTGCTCTATCGTTGAAGGTCTCATACAACGAATTCGAGAACCTAAGGGTTCCTGTAGACCTCGTACAAAAGCTTGCATAGAGAGCTTCCTATATAATAAACGCTTTGATTCAATCGTTGTGGCGATAGTTTCGTGCAATAAAACGTATGTCAAAATCGTGCTAAATAACGTCTGAAAGAAAAACATTTATTAATTTTTAAATTTATATTTATTTTGTTTTCGAGCCGCGTCTAATATTTGTCGGTTTTTCACCACAAAATCATAAAAGCTTTTACATGAAAAATCGAAGTTTGTTAGTACTTGTAACTCTGCTTTTACTAAAGAAATACTCATTCGGTTTCTTTCCTTGCTCCATCATGCTGAATACACGCTCGCATGAAGGATTAGAGACAGGAATGGAAAGAACAAACGTGACCATTTTTTTCAATTCAGGACAGGGATTTCTGTCTTTTGATTTCGCAAAGAAGTCAACCCAGCGTAAATCCACTTGATTTTCTTCAACGAGATGTGGTTGTATCTCACGCAAAAGTCCGACTTCATCGTACAATTTGTCACTGTCTAAGTCAATATTTAATATTTCCTGGAGTCTAGTAATGCCGGTCCATGTGATTGGTTCTTTTAAAGATAAAATTTTCATTGCTTGGTATTCCAAATCCTCAAAGTTATACCATTTTTGTAAATATGTCAAACATCGCGTGAAAAAGTTATTGTACTCAGTTTTGACTTTTGTTTTTTGCGGTTCATCAAACTGCTTTAATAAATCCATGGCAGATTTACCATAAAATTGGTCAGCTTGTCTGTTTTCTAGCTTCGTTTTCAGATCAATCATTATGTCATGAATTTCAGTGCTTGTTACTCTGTCGGACTCCAGTAATTTAATGGCGTTCTGAAAGACTTGCATTATATTTTGCATAAAATAAAGAATACATAAGACTGCATTTGATTCCGCATCACTGGCACTGGCACATAAGTTATTCCATATAAATGTAGAACAATTCTCTTCACCTTGCTCATTGAAATATCTAATCAAAGCTGGCCATAGCGATAGGATTCTGTCTATGGCAGGAAGTAACGATAACCAACGAGTTGGCACATGTCTTAATATTTCTCTAAACTCAATTTCTGCATCTGAGCAACTTATCATCAGCTCATTTCTCCTTTTAGCATAAGCCGAAAATTCGCTATAAACTTTCAAAATAATTAATTCCACATCAACTGACAAAGCTTTCAAAGAATTTTTAACGCAGTTGTGGAGAATATGGCACTTGCAATTTGCTTTATATATTTTCGAGTTTAAAGTTTTAAGCTTTTGGTAAACAGAAACATTTATTCCGTAATTTACAGCAGCATTGTCGGCAGAATATGCAGAGATTTGACTCACTTCAAGGCCGTTTTTTGATAAAATCTGTATTATTTGATCTTTTATTGCTTCGCTGTTTTCTTGGTAATCTTCGTAAAAATCAAATAAACCGGTTTGAATGCCATTCTCAAATGAAAAATATTTAATCAATAATGGATACATTTTCAAATTACCTTTATTTGACGAATCACTCGCTACAGAAAAAATATTGACTTGTTTTTAAATTACTAAGTAGGTATTCTTGACTAGCCGGCCCTAAAACATTTTCGGCAATACTGCTCGCTTTTGTTCTTCCGCATGATACTTTTTTCGCAGTCGTCGAATCAGAAAACGTGACAGCGTTTAATTTGTGTCCGCAGTCTTGACTATTATAACTGTGATGGATGATGTTTAATACCATGAAAAGTTAAAGTAACTTCAGCAGCAGTAATTAAATCCTCTTCTTTACTGTTTTTGGACGAAAAAAAAGACGTAGTACCTTGATTTGTTTTGGCGTTCTTAATAAAGGTTTGATGCTTCAAAGATTTTTCATGCTATTTCACAGATCCAAAACCGTCATACTTGACCGAAAATAAATGTTGACATATGTTACATTTTGCTGTGAACTCGTCTTTTTTCGATAACCACGTATGTTCTTTTAACCACAGGTCATTGAAAGAACAATAGTACTTTTTCTTCTTTGCATCTGTACTACTCTCACCTCTTGAATTATCACGATCCATTTTTCTCAAATTACTTATTACGTTCCGTTAGCACAACACGCACTTCAGTGAATTATTTATCTACACTGAGAAACAAAAGACAAAGTAGACAAACGCGCGACGCGACATACTCGGCAAGCCCTGGGGGGGAGTAATGCGTCGGTGGTGTCGTCTATCTCTGTCACGCACGAGGCACAAGCGGCGGCGTGAGAGAGACAGACACCGCCGAACCAACAACGTCGACGGCGAGACGAACAGGTTTAGACCGGCAGCGGAGCGGCGCGCGGTGTTGTGGCCGCAAAGCGACGAGCGAGCGACGGATGCATTTAATTTTTAGAAAAACCGGAGAAATTATTGCTCTTCGGGAGGTCGGGAGGTTAACCATTATTACCGGAATCTCCCGGGTAATCCGGGAGGGTTGGGAACCCTAGTAAGGACTAAAAGGAGCAATACAAAAAGAAAGTTTTTGCGTACTTACAGTTGCATTCTGGTTTCCTCTGCGTATCAATTGTCGGATACTGGTCCCCGGAGCTGCGGCCACGTAGATTCGGATATTAGATGAAGACTTAGGAGCCTGCCAGCGACTATCGGAGTCAAGCCGTGCAACGATTTTTGGAGCTTTTCAAGCTTTAGACCGCGCGCGCTGACTCTAATATCCTACCGACTGCGCCAATTACGTTAGCTGCACCCGAAGGACTTAAAAAAAACCAAAACTATTGGCAACTAATTTATTTTAAAATATAATTATTACAATTTAATTAATTAACTATTGCTAAGTTATGCTATGTACTCCGGTCGAGGTGTGTACCAAGAGTGACGCAAACGCCGCTCCGCTCGTCCGGTGTCGGCTTCGACATTGTGCTGAGTCGGCGCCTCGTGTTGCACTTTGTGCCGCTTGTGCGCAAGTAGGTCGCAGCTACGCTGCATTTCATATAATATTGCAATATGTAATTTATATGTGATAAGTGATTACTTACTTATAAGTGATTTACACAAAAAAAGAAAATTTTGCATGATATCCCCTGAAATCTGGATTTTTTTTGTATGTACAACATAAATCAGTTTACGTGCAATGAAATAAAACTTAATCTTCAGCGGCTAAAACTCTTCATGTATACAAAATTAATTTTAATCTAATTGAAGCCTAAAAACTCTATGACATTTATTTCACAGAAAAAAAATGCAAGTTTTCCCCTGAAATCTGGCATTTTTTGTATGAACACCACATAAAGCAATTCACGTTCAATGGAATGAAACTAAATCTAGAGCGGGTAAAACTCTTCATGTATACAAAATTAATTTAAATTTAATTTAAGTAGAAAGATTTAATGACATTTTTGCACAAAAAAAAATAATGTTATCCTCTGAAATCTGGTAATTTTTTGTATGGACAATAAAAAGGAGTTCACGTCTAATCAAATAAAACTTAATCTAGAGCGGCTAAAACTCTTTACATATACTTAATTAATTTTAATCTTATTTAAACCGAAAAAATCTATGAAGTTTTACACAGAAAAAGAAAATTTTGCATGATATCCCCTGAAATCTGTATTTTTTTTGTATGGACAACATAAATCAGTTCACGTGCAATAAAATAAAACTAAATCTACAGCGGCTAAAACTCTTCATGTATACTAAATTAATTTTAATCTAATTGAAGCCTAAAACTCTATGACATTTATTTCACAGAAAAAAAATGCAAGTTATCCCCTAAAATCTGGCATTTTTTCATAGGACCAACATAAAACAGTTCACGATTAATAAAATAAAACCAAATCGAGAGCGGCTAATATTATTCATGTATACTTAATTAATTTTAATTTAATTTAAGTAGAAAAATTCAATAATATTTTGATTATGGACAACAAAAAAGATTTCACGTTTAATAAAATAAAAATAAATCTAGAGCAGCTAAAACTCTTCATGTATACAAAATTAATTTTAATTTTATTTAAGTAGAAAAATTCAATGACATATTTGCACAAAAAAAATTAATGTTATCCTCTGAAATCTGGTAATTTATTGTATGAACAACAAAAAGCAGTTCACGTTTAATGAAATAAAACTAAATCTAGAGCGGCTAAAACTCTTTATGTATACTAAATTAATTTTAATTTAATTTAAGTAGAAAAATTCAATGATATTACAATTATGGACAACAAAAAAGATTTCACGTTTAATAAAATAAAACTAAATCTAGAGCGGCTAAATCTCTTCATGTATAATAAATTAATTTTAATCTAATTAAAACCGAAAAAAAACTATGACGTTTTCACCGAAAAAGAAAATTTTGCAGGATATCCCCTGAAATCTGTATTTTTTTTGTATGCACAACATAAATCAGTTCACGTGCAATGAAATAAAACTAAACCTAGAGCATCTTAAACTCTTTATGTATACTAAATTAATTTTAATCTAATTGAAGCCTGAAAACTCTGACATCTATTTCACAAAAAAATGCAAGTTATCCCCTGAAATCTGGCATTTTTTGTATGAACAACATAAAGCAGTTCACGTCCAATAAAATGAAACTAAATCTAGAGCGGCTAAAACTCTTCATGTATACAAAATTAATTTTAATTTTATTTAAGTAGAAAAATTCAATGACATATTTGCACAAAAAATAATTAATGTTATCCTCTGAAATCTGGTAATTTTTTGTATAGACAACAAAAAAGAGTTCACGTCTAATCAAATAAAACTTAATCTAGAGCGGCTAAAACTCTTTACATATACTTAATTAATTTTAATCTTATTTAAACCGAAAAAATCTATGAAGTTTTACACAGAAAAAGAAAATTTTGCATGATATCCCCTGAAATCTGTATTTTTTTTGTATGGACAACATAAATCAGTTCACGTGCAATAAAATAAAACTAAATCTACAGCGGCTAAAACTCTTCATGTATACTAAATTAATTTTAATCTAATTGAAGCCTAAAACTCTATGACATTTATTTCACAGAAAAAAAATGCAAGTTATCCCCTAAAATCTGGCATTTTTTCATAGGACCAACATAAAACAGTTCACGATTAATAAAATAAAACCAAATCGAGAGCGGCTAATATTATTCATGTATACTTAATTAATTTTAATTTAATTTAAGTAGAAAAATTCAATAATGTTTTGATTATGGACAACAAAAAAGATTTCACGTTTAATAAAATAAAAATAAATCTAGAGCAGCTAAAACTCTTCATGTATACAAAATTAATTTTAATTTTATTTAAGTAGAAAAATTCAATGACATATTTGCACAAAAAAAATTAATGTTATCCTCTGAAATCTGGTAATTTATTGTATGAACAACAAAAAGCAGTTCACGTTTAATGAAATAAAACTAAATCTAGAGCGGCTAAAACTCTTTATGTATACTAAATTAATTTTAATTTAATTTAAGTAGAAAAATTCAATGATATTACAATTATGGACAACAAAAAAGATTTCACGTTTAATAAAATAAAACTAAATCTAGAGCGGCTAAATCTCTTCATGTATAATAAATTAATTTTAATCTAATTAAAACCGAAAAAAAACTATGACGTTTTCACCGAAAAAGAAAATTTTGCAGGATATCCCCTGAAATCTGTATTTTTTTTGTATGCACAACATAAATCAGTTCACGTGCAATGAAATAAAACTAAACCTAGAGCATCTTAAACTCTTTATGTATACTAAATTAATTTTAATCTAATTGAAGCCTGAAAACTCTGACATCTATTTCACAAAAAAATGCAAGTTATCCCCTGAAATCTGGCATTTTTTGTATGAACAACATAAAGCAGTTCACGTCCAATAAAATGAAACTAAATCTAGAGCGGCTAAAACTCTTCATGTATACAAAATTAATTTTAATTTTATTTAAGTAGAAAAATTCAATGACATATTTGCACAAAAAATAATTAATGTTATCCTCTGAAATCTGGTAATTTTTTGTATAGACAACAAAAAAGAGTTCACGTTTAATAAAATAAAACTAAATCTAGAGCGGCTTAAACTCTTTATGTATACTTAATTAATTTTAATCTAATTTAAACCGAAAAAATCTATGAAGTTTTACGCAGAAAAAGAAATTTTGCATGATATCCCCTGAAATCTGTAATTTTTTTGTGTGGACAACGTAAATCAGTTTACGTGCAATGAAATAAAACTAAATCTACAGCGGCTAAACTCTTCATGTATACTTCATTAATTTTAATTTAATTGAAGCCTAAAAACTCTATGACATTTATTTCACAGAAAAAAAATGCAAGTTAACCCCTGAAATCTGGAATTTTTTGTATGAACAACATAAAACAATTCACGTTTAATGAAATGAAACTAAATCTAAAAGCGGCTAAAACTCTTCATGTATAAAAAAATAATTTTAATTTAATTTAAATCGAAAAAATTCAATGACATTTTATTTTGTGAAATAAACGTTATAGAGTTTTCAGGCTACATTTAGATTAAAATTAATTTAGAAGTGACATGAAGAGAGAGACATGAAGAGTTTTAGCCGCTCTAGATTTAGTTTTATTTCATTAAACATGAACTCCTATTTGTTGTCCATAAAAATTACCAGATTTCAGAGGATAACATTCATTTTTTTTTGTGAAAAAAGTCATTGAATTTTTCTACTTAAATTAAATTAAAATTATTTTTTTTTAATTAAATTATTAAATTATTTAAGCCGCTCTAGCTTTAGTTTCATTTCATTGAACGTGAACTGCTTTATGTTGTTCATACAAAAAAAGGCCAGATTTCAGGGGATAACTTGAATTTTTTTTTCTGTGAAATATATGTCGCAGAGTTCTTCGGCTTCAATTACATTAAAATTAATGTAGAGTATTAAAGAGTTTTAGTCGCTGTAGATTAAGTTTAATTTCATTGCACGTGAACTGAATTATGTTGTACATACAAAAAAATTACAGATTTTAGGGGATATCATGCAAAATTTTCTTTTTCTGTGAACAACGTTATAGATTTATTTCGGTTTTAATAAGATTAAAATTAATTTAGTATAATGAAGAGTTTAAGCCGCACTAGATTTAATTTTATTTTATTAAACGTGAAATCTTTTTGGTGTCCATAATCAAAATATCATTGAACTTTTCTACTTAAATTATATTAAAATTATTTTAGTATACATGAAGAGTTTAAGCCGCTCTAGATTTAGTTTTATTTTATTAAACGTGAACTGCTTTATGTTTTTCATACGAAAAAATGCCAGATTTCAGGGGATAACTTGCATTTTTTTTTCTGTGAAATTAATGTCGTAGAATTTTTCGGCTTCAATTAGATTAAAATTAATGTAGTATACATGAAGAGTTTTAGCCGCTCTAGATTTAGTTCAATTGTATTGCACGTGAACTGATTTATATTGTACATACAATGAAATCTTTTTGTTGTCCATAATCAAAATATCATTAAACTTTTCTACCTAAATTAAATTAAAATTATTTTAGTATACATGAACAGTTTTAGCCGCTCTAGATTTAAAATTATTTTATTAAACGTGAAATCCTTTTTGTTGTCCATACAAAAAATTACCAGATTTCAGAGGATAACATTCATTTTTTTTTGTGCAAACATGTCATTGAATTTTTCTTCTTAAATTAAATTAAAATTAATTTTGTATACATGAAGAGTTGAGCCGATTTTAGATTTAGTTTCATTTCATTAAACGTGAACTGCTTCATAGAGTTTTAGGCTTCAATTAGATTAAAATTAATTTAGTATACATGAAGAGTTTTAGCCGCTGTAGATTTAGTTTTATTTTATTGCACGTGAACTGATTTATGTTGTCCATACAAAAAAAATACAGATTTCAGGGGATATCATGCAAAATTTTCTTTTTCTGTGTAAAACTTCATAGATTTTTTCGGTTTAAATAAGATTAAAATTAATTAAGTATATGTAAAGAGTTTTAGCCGCTCTAGATTAAGTTTTATTTGATTAGACGTGAACTCCTTTTTATTGTCCATACAAAAAATTACCAGATTTCAGAGGATAACATTATTTTTTTTTGTGCAAAAATGTCATTAAATCTTTCTACTTAAATTAAATTTAAATTAATTTTGTATACATGAAGAGTTTTACCCGCTCTAGATTTAGTTTCATTCCATTGAACGTGAATTGCTTTATGTGGTGTTCATACAAAAAATGCCAGATTTCAGGGGAAAACTTGCATTTTTTTTCTGTGAAATAAATGTCATAGAGTTTTTAGGCTTCAATTAGATTAAAATTAATTTTGTATACATGAAGAGTTTTAGCCGCTGTAGATTTAGTTTTATTTCATTGCACGTGAACGGATTTATGTTGTCCATACAAAAAAAATACAGATTTCAGGGGATATCATGCAAAATTTTCTTTTTCTGTGTAAAACTTCATAGATTTTTTCGGTTTAAATTAGATTAAAATTAATTAAGTATATGTAAAGAGTTTTAGCCGCTCTAGATTTAGTTTTATTTGATTAGACGTGAACTCCTTTTTATTGTCCATACAAAAAATTACCAGCTTTCAGAGGATAACATTAATTTTTTTGTGCAAAAATGTCATTGAATCTTTCTACTTAAATTAAATTTAAATTAATTTTGTATACATGAAGAGTTTTACCCGCTCTAGATTTAGTTTCATTCCATTGAACGTGAATTGCTTTATGTGGTTCATACAAAAAATGCCAGATTTCAGGGGAAAACTTTCAATATTTTTTTTGTGAAATAAATGTCATAGAGTTTTCAGGCTTCAATTAGATTAAAATTAATTTAATATACATGAAGAGCTTAAGCCGCTCTAGATTTGTTTTTTTTTTCATTGCACGTGAACTGATTTACGTTGTGCGTACAAAAAAATACAGATTTCAGGGGATATCCTGCAAAATTTTCTTTTTCTGTGGTAAACGTCATAGATTTTTTTCGGTTTTAATTAGATTAAAATTAATAAAGTATACATAAAGAGTCTTAGCCGCTCTAGATTTAGTTTTATTTCATTAAACGTGAACTGCTTTTTGTTGTCTATACAAAAAACTGCCAGATTTCAGAGGATATCATTAATATTTTTTTCTGTGAAAAAATGTCATTGAATTTTTTCGATTTAAATTAGATTAAAACTTAACTTCTCTGACACTCTGATTTTAAATGTATTTCATTAAACGTGATTTGCTTTATGTTGTTAGGGGATATCGTGTTTTAGAAAATCGTTTGAATTATTTTGACGTTTTATATAAAGCTGTTTTAGGGTTAAATTTATGACTTATCATCCTGAAAACGTATATGTTGCTTGACTGTAGGTGAAATAGACCAACTATCGTTTTGGTATACTATAAGAGGGTTAAAAAGACTATAACCCACTTTCTTTTTATAATTTTCGGGTTGTTTAGTTATTGTTTTATTATAGTCATACATCGTTCTGTACAAAATACGGGGAATGCAAGATGCATTCTCCAGGGGATGCAACGGTGAATAGTAGCAGCCAAAATTAGATTTTTCTTCCGGCGGCACTGATAAATTAAATTATAAAAATATGGTGTCGAAGATTCTTAGCCGTAATTTTGCTGATTTTGTTTAATAGAGTATTAATTGTTTAATGTTAATAACTTTCAAAATGTTTAAATTTCAGGGGATATAATTGAATTAAATATTTGAAAGATTTAACTTTCTCTTTAAAAGACCATGGAAAAAAGTTCCATGAATCCTTTATCAAGTATTTCAGGGTTCATATGAGTGTTATAGTTAGTAACAAAAATCTTGGATTTATGACGACTCCCTAATTTGGTCGGGTTATAGGCAGATACATTTTGGCTGCCAAGTTCACACCGGTGTTTTAAAAGGTAAGGGTAATTTAAAATAAATAGTGATGCTTTCAATATTTTTGTCAGGGATGACTTAAGGGGTTAAAACGAGGGATGTAAAAACTACTACATATTATAAACTTTACAGGTCAAATTTCTGTACAATGAAAAATATGCTAAAAACCGAGTCAGGGGATGTAAGGAGTGAAAAATAAGTTTAAATTGTTTGTTTCTCTGTATGTTTGTCTGTCTGTTTGTACGGGCTAATCCCTGAAACGACTCGACCGATTTAAATGAAATTTCGTATGGTGGTAGCTTATATCCCTGATCAACATATAGGATACTTTTGATCCCGGTAAATTAAAGAGTTCCCATGGAATATTTAAAAATCTGTAATTACTGTATCCCGCGAGGCCACGCGAGCGAAGCCGCTTGCAGGTCACCTAGTCTACCATATAATAAAACTAAGTTTTATGTACATATGAGAAAATAAATTTTGTTGGTATATAGGAAGGTTAATAATAATGACTGTACATTATTATTTCCATTCATTAGTATTTATCCAATCCATTTCTGTAGCTTTGTCTCCCGTAGGCCATGCAAACGAAGCCGCGGGCGGGTCAGCTTGTTATTATTATTTAAGCTGTTTTTCTTGCACCTTGTCGCAATTGAATGTGAAATCCCGCCAGTCTTTTTTTTGTACTAAACAGTTTGGGTTTAGTTTTTAACATTGTTCTATTTTTACATTACATGAATGTTTTAGTAAACAAATGAAAATTATTGTCTTTGAATCTCCTTGTTAATTTTAAAATGGAAAGCTTTAATGCAACATGATTTAATAACTGAAATTATCAAATACAAACATAAAATCCCACACTATACTTCTACAACATTACTAAGTACAAAATGCATCGTGCATACTTTTTCTGCGTCGCGTTAAGTGTCACATACTATAAAATGCCTGTTTAAGGCTCGAAAAATATATCTATCTCATAAATTATGAGATAGATATATATTTAGAGCCTCCATCCTATAACCATGTTATATTGGCTAAACTCTAATCTGTGTCTACTATGTTTTTTTTCTAAGCAGATCTAAAGAGGATGACTTACTGGACAGTAGGAGTTTCCAAATTTAAAATCTCGCTTCTTACTGGACAGTTGTCATTAAGTCTTCGGTAGAGTTCACTTTCTGGATACTTTTTAGAGATTTTATATTAATAAGGCAATATTACATAGGTACCATTTTGAGAAAATATGAGTAATTATTCCGTGTATCATTTTCAATCTCATTATAAACTTTACACCCCAAAACAAAAGCAACATTTCTGAAGTCCCAAAGAATTAAATTAGAGTTTTGATAGACAGTTACGTAAAGTAAAGCCACCGTCTGACACAATGGAACATAACAATAATGGGATAATTCGACACCATTACGACACAAATTTACAATGGCAGACAAAACTTGCCTTTCTTGAGCTGTTGCCTCAATTATCATAATAAACGGATTCAATTGTACAAAATGGAAGGAAAGGAGTATTTGTACTCATTAACAATTACCCTTTTCCCGCGTTTTCATCTGCGTGAAATTTGTTTAAGTATATAAGGCGTACATTCAAAACCAATGTGTTGGATAAGGATGGAAACAGTCTTACTCGTAGAATCATTAACTCATACTCGTACTTCGTATTGTTGCTTATTAACATGAACTCAATGATAAGGGAAATTATTTATATTTTTACTTTTGACGGGCTTATTTACATATATTATATATAATTTTATATAGTATTAGACGGGCCCCCCATAAGGGCCACTACCAATGGTGACAAAAGGGGTAACATCGGTATAGATGGCTAAAGGCTATCGAGAGGTGTGCTGCGGTTCCACAGTACAGTAAAGTGCTACTTATAGCATTATGCCGTTTAACAGTTCTATCCTTGAAGCTTATTGTTATAATGCCCTTGCGTCTCTACCCTCAGACAGCCAAGTCAGGTCAGGGGTCTCATTTGGCCCCAGGGAGAATCTGGGTCTACTGTATCACTACTCATCAATGGCTTGCCACAAAACCCTGTAGTATTATTACTACTATTTCATTTACACCATCACATCCCAGCACTCGGATTCCCTTTATACAAGGATTATAACTCACAGCTATTCTGACCAGAGCCCTGCGTGGTGCAAAGCTTATGCGACTCCGTGTGTCCAGGGATGTTGTCGGACCGCCAGAGTACCCGCACGATCTGGCAGTGTGATATCATCATCAGGAACAGCGGGAATCTGAGGATAATCAAGGTCTATTAACATTGTGTCGGTACTTTTAATTGCGACTGATGGCGTTAATAAGGCCGTGTTCATTAAGAAATATACAACCTAGGTGGTTAATTTTGTTGACCAGAAATACTCAAAACAATATTCTTGTTCAACAAGTAGTTCCACCCCGATGTTTTTTATTGCTTATAAGACGTATGTATGCATGTGCCTTATTAAATTACAATCTAGCCTAAATACTTATGAGATATATTTTATTTTAATTTGCTAAGTAATAACCTGCCGCGAGTTTGTTCAGTCTATTTTGAGCTTAATGGTGAAATTAAATATTTTTAATTAATGCAACAGAATAAAATAAATTATCATTATTTATTAATTCGAAAAAGTAGTTATGGATTACAATTTAAGAGAATGAAACATATTATATTGCAATAGCCCCGCCCCACTTGGACCACCTGTATTGCCTCGTAAATCATTGTAAGAAACACTTACTCGGCAATAAAATGTCGATATATGCCTATTACAGGGTTCCGTAGCATTTTACAGTACTCTAACTCGAAATTTTTTTTAACATTATGGTTGAAATAGTTTTAAAATTGTTTAGCCATTTTTATTCCAGTCAAATGTAATATTTTTCTAAAATTCTTTTAACAGGACGAATGAAATGAAACAAGTTTTAGTGCCCCATAAAACATAAAAGGAAGGAAACCAAGGCAGGGGGCGCTCTCGGTAGACACACACCACTCAAGAGTCAACAGGGGCCACCCTACAATCATCCACACAAATGGCACAAGATAGAGAGCTGGAGAAAATGGTGGACAGACTACACATCAAATCACGTCCCTCAGTCATGAAAATACGACCAAGAACAAGACAACATAATAAATTGTCTAATCAGCACAAATATCATCGCTGATATTTTATGCAACTATCTACATACATAAAACTGCTAAGATATTAACAGTTCTACGTTTATGCCACAAAACTTTTTTAATATAAGAGTTTTAAGAACTATCAGATGTTCTTAACAATGCCCAAGTTTATCCCAATTTTACACAACTGATTTAAATAATAGGTATGGAATAGACGGTGTTCTAGAATTCCTTAATCAAGGTCCAATACTATTTAAACTATGCAGAAAACTTCAAGTTTAAGTGAGAAATTCCGAAGTTTATATCTAGGACACAGCCGAAAGACGAAATGTCTAATTATCATATAAAGGCAGCTGCATACGTAACGAGATAATACCTCGAATGGGATGTGAACGGGACTGAAAGTGAAGTGAGTGCCACTTTACCGTCCTGTCCCTGTCTCCGTGACATATGATCTTTCATATACATTTACTATAAGACGATATTTCCAAAACTTCCCGTTCCATCCCGTCCGTATAATAATAATAATAATAATAATAATACCGCAGGGGCGGCTTTGTGGCGAGCCGTCGGTGAGTGGCGACACCGTGGACCCTGATTCTCCCTGGGGCTAAATGAGACCCCTGACCCCCGGCTTGCCTTTATTGGCTGTCTGGGGGTGGAGACGCAAGAGCAAGTAACAAAAAGCTCCAAGGGTGGAAGTGTTAAAGGGCATAACGCCGGTAGTAGCGCTCTAGTGAAACCGCAGCACACCTCTCGACACCCTTTAGCCATTCACACCAACGTTGCCCCTTTTGTCACCATTGATGGTGGCTTTTATGGGGGGCCCGTTTAGTGAGTGGCAAGTCACCACCTGCCTAAATATTTTAAGATGAGACTGAAATTGGCAGGTGCCGTAGTCTCGACCATAGCCCACTATCTCCCGTATCACTAATAAGTACATTTCAATAACCATGCCATTTTACCCATTTTTGTAATAGATAACCTGTAACCTTCCATCCAAAATGTTTCTGTTTTTATACTACATTGTATTTTTATATCAAACAGGCCTCTAAGTGTTGGCTACAGCCCCACTTATGCCTTTGTAAAGGACCGGATGAAACCCGTGAAATTGGTTGAATAAAAATAATAATAATAATAATAAACCCGCAGGGGCGGCCTTGTGGCGAGCCGTCGGTGAGTGGCGACACCGTGGACCCTGATTCTCCCTGGGGCTAAATGAGACCCCTGACCCTCGGCTTGCCTTAATTGGCCGTCCGGGGGTGGAGACGCAAGAGCAAGTAACAAAAAGCTCCAAGGGTGGAAGTGTTAAAGGGCATAACGCCGGTAGTAGCGCTCTAGTGAAACCGCAGCACACCTCTCGACACCCTTTAGCCATCCACACCAACGTTGCCCCTTTTGTCACCACTCATGGTGGCCTTTATGGGGGGCCCGTTTAGTGGATGGCAAGTCACCACCTGCCTAAATATTTTAACATGAGACTAAAATTTGCAGGTGCCGTAGTCTCTTCCATAGCCCACTATCTTCCTTATCACTAATAAGTTCATATCAATAGCCTGGCCATTTTACCCATTTTTGTAATAGTTATAAGTACCATGTAACCCTTCATCCAACATTCTTACTGTTTTCTATACTCTGCATTTTTATACCAAACAGGCCTCTAAGTGTTGGCTACAGCCCCACTTATGCCTTTGTAAAGGACCGGATGAAATCCGTGAAACTTTTTGAATAAAAGGAATAATAATAATAATAATAATTCTTTATTTCAGACACCAGATCCATAGATTCCAAAAAATACAATTAAAAAATTTGAGACATTTACAAGTAAAAAGACATACTATATAAAAAAACGACACAAAAAATAATTAAATACAAGTATTTGTACAAGTCATAATAATAATAATATTAGTTATATTAAAAATAAAATTAGGCTAGAATAGCCAACGTTTATAATAATATAATAATAATAATAATAATAATAATCTTTATTGCAGGCTTAAATCCCATAATTTCACAATACGGCAAAACAAAAGACATTATAAACAAATTATGAACTAACACTAAAACTATTAATAATAAAATATGTGAAGTAGGTATGTATAGGTACCTACTTCGGTCAGGTCAGCTTATAAAATAACATAATACTGTTACAAGGTCATTATTTATTTTTGTCATTTTTATAGTTTCCGTCCAGGTGAACAGAAATCCAGTGCCTAAATATTGCACTGTCAACATTGTCAGAGACAGCCCTTAGTATGCTATTGCTAGAACGTCTCAAGCGATACCATAACGAAGCGATTCTTGACCGGATGATTGCGAAGAAGTCCGGTACCCTCGCTTCTGCAAACATGTTCGACGCACTACAGTATCTCGGCAGCTTCATGAGAGTCCGGTAAGCGTCGTTATACTGGACTCTCATGGAGCCAAGAGTCTTTTTTGTGTAGTTGCACCAAAGCTGGCAGGTGTACATGGACAAACAGTAGGCTCGAAAGAGGGTGTTCTTGACATCCTCGGTGCACTTCACAAATCTGCGTGCGAGCATATTGCTTCTGACTGCCAGGGCCCTTCGTTCGCGTTCTATGTCGCAATCATCCTGCAATCGCTCCGTTAAGATATGCCCTAAGTATTTAAATTGCGTCACATACTTTATCAACTGTCCATTCAAAAACACTTCAGGTATCTGCCCCGGACCTGCCCTTGACTTGAACACCATAACCTCCGTCTTACTCACGTTGTATTTCAGTCCGTGCGCATTAGCATAATGCTCACAGACTGAGAGAAGTTTTCTTAGACCTTTGATTGAGGGACTCAGGAGAACCATATCATCAGCGTAGCTCAGGCTGTTCACACACAAACTTCCTAAGTGACAGCCGATTCCAGTTTCCCTGAGTTCCTCAATCAAACCGTTGATATACAAGTTAAACAGGTCGGGAGACGTCAACCCTCCTTGGCGAACACCACATTTTAGCCTATAATCGCTAGAATGTGTGTCGCCCCATCTAACGTTATTCGTTTGGCCCCCGTGCCAGAACTCCAACAGACTTATGATTTGTCCTGGCACCCGAGAGTTCTTTAATTTACCCCAGAGAATTTTATAATTCACCAGGTCAAATGCTTTGCTCAGATCCAAGAAACAGGCATAAACAGCTGTATTTCTGTCAGTATAATACTTAACAGTGCTTTTGAGGCTGATGATCGCCGAGTCTGTGGAGAGTCCCGCCCGGAAGCCAAACTGTGCATCATCTACTTTTATATACTTTACCAGTTCAGGCTGCAAGAGACGTTCCAGCAACTTACCTACTATAGTACCTAGAGATATCGGCCTGTAGTTAGCAGACGAGCTCAGATCGCCAGTTTTATTTTTTACTATTGGTACCACAACAGTCTTCATTAGTGGGCTAGGCAGGTACCCGTACTTTACACAAAGATTAAATAAACTACATAAATGGGTATACAACTTCTCACTACCCCATAGCAGATGTTCCACACTGAGGCCGTCATGACCAGGCGACTTACCACGTTTCATAGTTTTGACAGCAGTTGCTATGCCTTCTACTGTAAAAGGTGGCAGTTGCTCTGTCGCAGCGGCCTCAGTGCAAGGCATGTACTCCGCAGGCAGTGGATCAACTTTAAATTTATTAACAAAAAGTTCAGCGACACTTAACGGTTCTTGAAGGCCATCTACAGAGACAGGTAATCTTTGTTTGTAGTTTAATTTATTTGTAGACTTCCAAAATTTGACAAAGTTATTTTCTTTTTTATGTAATGCTAAAATATTCATTTTTATCCTCTCTTCATTGTTCTGACACCATTTTAATTTATTCTTAAATTGAGCTCGGCTACTACGCATATTTTCGTACAAATTACCATGCGAAGGCCTACCCGCGTTAATCCAGCAACGAAAATGTAGTCTAGCTCTCTGATGACTGTCTCTCACGTGATAGTTCCACCCCGTTACCTTTTTATAATTTTTCTGTTCACCTGAATGTGAACTTAGTATTGAAGCCTTTTGTAAAATATTAACAATATGCGTATAGTAACTATCAATAAATCTACAGTATTCATCGCGGTGTAAACATGACACATTTAACACTAAACAATTACAATTAAAAATATCACAGATGCCGTCTAAATTTTCAAAACAATATTTAGCGTAACGGTTTATTTGATTAACAGACCTCTCCCCCCACCTGACTTGTCTCAGCGGGTCCCGGCCGCCAGCGATGGCCTTTTCTACTGTTAGACTGGATAACTCGCAAACAATACGCAAGGGATAGTGATCCGACCACGTGACGTCATACAAGACGTCCGCAGCGGCCACAGTATCCCACGCGGCCTTGGTAGTAACGCAGTGATCCAACCATCGCCTACTGCCATTGGAATCGCTGAGAAACGTGAACGTGTCCGAATGACTACCTATTATGTTTATATCCGCACATTCCCACTCCACATCTGTACAAAACCTAGACAATTCTAAGCCAAATCTAGCCGACGGGTGCGAGTTAAAGTCCCCCATTACAAAGGCGCATTGTACGTCACTCTCTTCTATGATAGCATGGATAGAGCCCAAGCAATCAATAAACTCGGTCAAGTTTTCAGCGTTGTCTACTGGCATGTATACATTGACAACAACTACATCTCCATTATCAGTAGATATACGCACGGCTGCTAAACGATCGCTAGAACAGTCAATAGGTTCTACGCAAGGAAACTTCGTTCTGTTCCACATTATGGCTAATCCGCCGTAAGGTCTCCCTCTTAATATACCTACAGATGTGTCGACCGAAGACTTGGCCACGCACCCAAAATCCTGGCTTATTTCATTCACGAAATTAAGATCGTGTGGAAGTAACCAAGTCTCCTGTAAACAAATAATATCATTGGATCTAGTTAGATCGCGTACACCCTGCTCACATCGCTTTAATGATTTACAGTTGTAGGAGATTATATTTATAAAGTACCTATTATCCATATTATTTATTTATAGTAATTCCTCTCGCCGTGTACTCACGGAAAAGTCTATATCTAATACCCGTTGGCCAGAAGTCAGAGTGTAAAAACTTGTCTAATTTACTTTTATATACAGTTAACTTAAATGATAAAAAATCAGTCTCGTGTTTCTGCGTTATCTGTTCCACCTTAACACATTCCTCGCCCATTTCAGCAACATAAGCCCGCACGTCTTCGGAGGTGGTGGTTTTATTTAGACGCGAAACATAAACATTTACGGTAAGCTGAGCAGCCTGCAATTTACTCGAAGTCGAACACTGCCGTGTACCGTTCATATTCACATGATTCTTCCTTTTCTTTTTTTCAACCAAAATAAAGGTATCATCGTTAGGAAGCCTATTACTGCAGTCCACAGCCGATAACGATGTTGACTGCACCGCACGCTCTGTATTGAGTAACATATCTCGGTATAACGGGACATGCACATGATCACCTGTGTAGTCCGATAAGGGCTTCGTTGGAGTTTTCATTATCTTCAGCTGTTTACTATCGTGTCGTGTAGAGGTTCTACTGTCTCGCTCATTGCCGTCAACTTTTTCAGGAGTGAGGGAGCGCGCATGCGATTGCGCGGACGAAGGCGCACGCGCTTCACAGCCTGTAGTAGTCGATACTTGCATTGTTTTATAACTGCCTACCTGCGTTTTTAGCTCCACTAACATGGATTTCATCTGGTTCATTTCTGATCTCAGAAATTCTATGTCGACTGACGAGGACCTAGTCTCCAGATTTTTGGATTTAATGGAAGCCACGTCATTTCTTAACAGAGCCATTTCCTTCAGGAACGAAGTCACGTCTACATGATCGAAAGAGACAGGCGGTAGCTTATTTAAATTTTTAGCCACAAACACAGGGAGGCAGTCAGGTTCAAACTCCTTTATTAACTTAATGATATCGAGCAAACTTTTTTGTTCTGACCCTTCTTTGCGTCGCATGAACTTTTTCGTCGGTGCTAATAATTTATATGCCAAAGATCTCGCGGCCTCAATCTCTTCAGCCGAATAGGCACTGAAGCATATCTGAACAATAGCTGGCTCCGGCAAAGTATCCACTTTGTTACTCGCAAACGCCAGTAACTCATTTATCACCAAATTGCATCCACTACACGATATATTATTGTCACAGTTTGTAGCGGGTTCGTTGTTCGCCCGACCTACGTCAACAGTCGGCGATCGTACCATCGGCATGGTGCACGCGGTGCATGCGAGTGATTCGCGCAACGGCAAGCGAGCGTATAAAAAACCCGTCTCGTATGCAGCGGCCTTTAGTTTACCCATCAGTGAGCTATACTACTGAAATCTTATATACTGAAAATTGTTCTCGATTTTAGTCTGTGACCACAAATACTTTGTTCGTATCGTATCGTATTGTTAATGTAAAACAAATAAACTAAGCACAAACTTCAGCCATGGCGCAGACAAATAATATTTATGTACTACGAAACGTGTGTGTTTATACTATGACTTCAACAAAACAGGAGTTTCTCAATTTGACTGTATGTTTTGTAAATTTGTAACACGATCGTTCCGCTAATTATAAATAGATTTAGATATTTTTTTGTGTTGTAGATCATACTGGAGAGGTAGTCCCATAGAAATATTGAATGTGATTTAGCGTTTTCTTGAGAAAATCTACAAATACAAAATATATACCCAGACAATGTTTTGGTTTGTGGTTCCCTTCAGCATGTTTTTGATAATAATTTATCACAAATGTCGATAATGGAAGTCTGTTTAAACTGTTTCGAATACTATTTGATATAATTCAATTGTTTACGTTGATTAACATTACAAAAAGAAATTGTAATTTTTACTAACGCCTTCTCCCGTAGTTAAAATCAATTCTGCTTATATAAGTAGAAGTACCTATTAGCCAAAATGTTGAAAATGGCACATCTTGAGGTCTTACTTTGAAGCAGACCACTAGCAGGTAGTCATGGGCGCCGGCAGGGGATGCCAGGTGGTGCACTTGCACCCCTTGGGAATCTCGGGATCAACAGGAAATATTTAAATAAAAAGCCGTCTGTTGGAAATCATTTTTTCATTCACAATAATTAGTAGGCAGTAATTACACAATTCTCATTTAAAAAGCAACTGCAGCCGGCGGTGTTTTTGACCGAACTTATTAATGACGTTTTCTATAAAGTTATCTTTATTGTCCTTGGTTATCTCGCCTCGGTGGACACTTAACAAGCATAATCCAATCAGTCGCTCGTCACCTGTTGTGGACCTATTCCAAGTTTTAACTCTTCTCAGTGTGCTAAAAGATCTTTCTATTGTGCACGTTGTGACAGGTAGACTAAGGCCAATCTTGATCGCTTCTGCTACCGAAGGAAAGAAATCTTTTGCATCGTCGATGTAGACTATAAGATGTTTTCGTCGATCAACTCCAAAGATATCAAAAAACGATATTAAAAAATATATAATATATAATATCGTTTTTTGATAATGTATTTTCGCAAAGTAACGCCTTAATCAATAAATTATCCAATGATATCATTTGCCGCTGGCTGTGGATATTTCCACATTTCAAACAAAGTCGTGATTTCTGAAATAAAATTAGGTGAAAGATCGCCATACAAATTTTTTGCAGCTCTAAGAATTTCTTCTTTACTGAGGCCTTCTTTATTATTTTTGGGTGTAGTTGTAACAGAGAAAATGATTTTATACGAGTATGTGTTTCAGAAAATCTGTCTTTTAAAGAAGAAATGATCGAATCAAGGTAAGGGATGTATAAAGCTCTTCTGTAAAATTCTTCAACGTTTTCGGATGGGTGGTTGGATCGATGAGCCTGTCGTTTCGTAACTCGTTGGCATTGTATCTCAATATTAAGGTATTCGCAACTTTGTTTAGCTTCTCCAAGTATAGCAGTAAATTCCTGCGATGCGTTTTGTCTGTGAACCTCTATTATTTTAGTGAGTTTTCAAATGTGGTCATTCACTGAATTAATGTCAATATCCACTTGTTGAAGCTGGTTGCAGTCAGGCTCAAGCTTTGCCAAGTAAGTAGCAATAATATGCAATGCCACAATAAAATTTGTGGTGGTCAAAGCAGTGCGCAGTTGGTAAGCTTTAACCTTTGTCTTAGAATTAGTGGCTTGATCTTCTGAGAGGTCTTGTAATGCTTCTAAAATTTTGGTGAAATTTTGAGCGAAAATTCGAATACTCTTGTACTTTGCAGACCATCTGGTTTCGCAAAACAAGGGAATATTAGGATTTTTTTTTCGCCGTAAAATGCTCTCTCTAAAAAAGTTATAGTTTCCTTAATCATTAAATCAGCAGTATTACTTAATTCACTCAGATTATTTAGATCCCGGTACTCCTGGCCCAACAACTTCGAATTTTTAAATTTCGATCGTCGCGAACAAATAGGTGTGAGCCGTGAGGACTGGGTAAGACCTATACGAGTAAAATAAATTTATGAATTTAAAATACTCAGACATATTATAGTCTAATAATAGTCAGAAATTTGTAAATGTCTCGAACATGAAATAAACCGGGCTTCAGATGTTTCCGACTAAAATTTCAATTTTTATTAACAATCATAATACGGCGAAGATTACAAGAAAACTAAAATTTGCACCACCTGGAAATTATTTCTGCCGGCGCCCATGGGTAGTGCCTGTGAAGAAATCGCCGACCTCACACCTCTGAGCTGTGGGGTAGGTCAGAGGTAGTCGGCCTCTGATTAAATGGGTTTAAGTTTTTTCGAGTCTATCTGACTTCCGCTTTTAGTGAAGGTGATTTCATGAGGAAATCATAAAATTCCAGCAGCTTAGGTTGGTTTGTATTCTGCTAGTTAATATTTTATAATCGCATGTTTAAGTAGTCCTAGGTGATGGTTTATTTTAAGAATCCACTTTAGAACAGGGGATGTTTACCATGCCGTATTATATGCCGTTTCTAAAGTTAATTCTTGCATTAGTGACTATTTTAGTTTAAAACTTTTGAGGGCTTAATAAGCTGTCATTAAACGTAGTTTAGCGTCATAGGACAAGTTAATGCTTCGTAGAGCTCCTAAACACAAGTATGTTCGCAATTAGGGACCTCACTGAGACTCGCCTTTGACCAGATTCCTAGTTGCGAGCTCGGTATATTAGTTTTCCTCAAAACTATATAACTTTGACACGAGCGACATCTGCTTGCAGGTGAATCAAATTATTGAAAGTCATATGAAATTTAATAGTTTAAATTTAGATTAACGATAAGAATAAATAATAACCATGTGCTTATAAAATATTAATATTATAATATAAAAATTCTTTTTCTCAAATGACTCGGAAATGTTGCGATATCTTCTACATCGAAGCAGAGGTATATTTTTATAGTTTCATAGCTACCTACTTAAAACTTAGAACAAAAGAGAATTACTTTGCAGTGCTTGACTCCTTATGACATGTTAGTAGGCATGGAAATAAAATAATAACCGTTGCATACAGCTTTTAAATAATTATTTAAATGAACTCCATATACGTTGACGTGTAAGGAGAACAACTGATAAAACGGCTTAGCCACCCGTTTAAATGTGTCATTTCCGAAGAAGACTTTTTTAGCGTAAATAATTATTTCATATTTCTACTAGAAAAGGGGTGATGAGAACAGAAGTATTTTATTTTCTGTCATTTCAAATTCAGTCAACAAAATATGTTCTTAATAATATATCTGGAACCGTTACTTCACAACTTTTAACAGCTCTGTTTTTTCTACTTGTAGAAATCTTTTGCGTTCTCTATATAGAAAGTCCTTAACTGAATTATAAGGCCTGCCAGTATTACTTGCGGCGGAAGTCGATGGCATATCTAGTAGGGTTTGTTCATATATTTTTTTACTGATGACATATCTTTATCAAAGCTAAGCTAAGCTAAGAAAAAGTTTTATCTATGTCCGTACTCTACGCAACGTACCGGCCAGTATTATCTTTTTAGATAATAATTACGATGGTGTAGTATGTACACATGGAAGTATAATATTATATATAGGTAGATTGAGTAGGTAAGGGTAGTCCTTTATTATCATTTTCAACTTGACTGTGCGACATATCGCTTTGGGAACCAGAGACTTAGTCAAATATCGATATATTCACTTTGCTACGAGTATATAGTTGAATCAAGATTTAGGCCAACTACAACTTAGTCCTATCGTGACCTAGTCCATTCAATACCTAGTTATATGGAGATGTCGTCGTAAAGCTTCTAACCCGTCTTTTCTTCTAAGCGACCATGCCTGGCAAGCATATGTGGCACGGTAATAATTGACAAATGGCACTGCCGGCTTTTTTGTAGTTATTAATGTCCTCTATTTTACCTACGTCACTTTGGTCTATTAAAAATAATTTCCGCAGCATATGCGATTTAAGGATTTATTATATATATTTATATATTTCGGCGATAATTGCATATGTAAATATGAAAAAGCATTTATTTTGACATAACTTTAAAATTCAGACATATAGTATTGCTGACGTAGACATTGATCACAATAAATAAATAAATAAAATAAATTGACAAAAAAGGTACAACATCACTTTGCTCTTTGTCAATAGTTTTCGTAGCGTACGCGATATAATAATAATAATAATAAACCCGCAGGGGCGGCCTTGTGGCGAGCCGTCGGTGAGTGGCGACACCGTGGACCCTGATTCTCCTTGGGGCTAAATGAGACCCCTGACCCCCGGCTTGCCTTAATTGGTCGTCTGGGGGTGGAGACGCAAGAGCAAGAAACAAAAAGCTCCAAGGGTGGAAGTGTTAAAGGGCATAACGCCGGTAGTAGCGCTCTAGTGAAACCGCAGCACACCTCTCAACACCCTTCAGATATCCACACCAACGTTTCCCCTTTTGTCACCATTGATGGTGGCTCTTATGGGGGGCCGTTTAGTGGGTGGCAAGTCACCACCTGCCTAAATATTTTAAGATGAGACTGAAATTGGCAGGTGCCGTAGTTTCGTCCATAGCCCACTATCTCCCGTACCACTAATAAGTACATATCAATAGCCATGCCCATTTTACCCATTTTTGTAATAGATATACCATGTAACCATCCATCCAAAATGTTTCTGTTTTTATACTACATTGTATTTTTATACCAAACGGGCCTCTAAGTGTTGGCTACAGCCCCACTTATGCCTATGTAAAAGACCGGGTGAAACCCGTGAAATATGTCAAATAAAAGGAATAATAATAATAATAGTCATTTATTTCAGGCAATAAACCCATATAAAATTTCAACTCTACACAATATACACAAAAAAATAAACTAGTAGATGTTCATCCACACATCACAGCTACACTTAGGTATATAAGTTACGTCACTTTTTGTTTGCATTCATGTGCACGGAGTTCCAATGGGTAAACATTGGATTCCCGTACATATTATCAGAGACAGCCACCAGTATCTTGTTGTCAGCGCGACGCAGTCTGGCCCAAAACGACGCCACGCGTGATCTAATGACTGCAAAGAAATCCGGCACCCCCTCCTCAACAAACAAGCTCGACGCACTGCAATATCTCGGTCTTCATAAGAGTTCGGAAGGCGTCATTGTATTGAACTCTTATAGTGTTTATGGCTTTCCTAGTATACGTTATCCATAATTGGCACGTATACATGCATCAACAATACGTTTTGAAAAGCGTGGTCTTTACATCACTACTACAGTTGGCAAACCTACGTGCGAGTATGTTACTTCTGACGGCGAGGGCTCGCCTTTCGCGTTCTATGTCCGCGTCGTCGTGCAGTCGCTCTGTCAACATGTGACCTAAATACCTAAACTGTTTTACAACGTTTATTATTTAAAGTCTTAGTTGCATTCCAGAATTTATTTAAGTTTTTATTTTTTTCTGTGCAGAGCTATAAGGTTCATTTTAATGCTCTCCTCGTGCTTTTGACACCATCGCAATTTATTTTTAAAAGCCGTTCTACTATCGCGCATCTTATTATATAATAACTCGTTAGACGGCCTGCCAGCAACCACCCAGCATCTAAAATTCAGTCTAGCATACTCATGACTGTCTCTGACATGGTAGTTCCAACCAACCACATTTCTGTGTCGCTTCTGCTCACGTGACTGCGAACTAATAATCGCTGCCGTTTGCAGAACACTGACTATATGGTTATAATACATATTAATATAGTTACAATAATCATTATAGTGCACACAATTTATATTATTTATACAATCACAATGGAATTCGTCAATAAATAAATCTAAATTATTCCTACAGTAATTTTCGTATTTTTTAATTTGGTCAGTATTTTTCTCGCCCCACTGGATAGACTTCAACGAGTCACGGTTGCACGATATGGCTGTACCAGTCACAATTCCTATTTTAATATTACATGTAATGCATAATGGATAATGATCCGACCACATGACGTCATAGATGACACTAGCATCGGTTACCGTTTCCCACGCTGCTTTCGTGGTAAGGCAATGGTTGTAATGTAATGGTTACTTACATTGGTAGAATACCTAGCTGAAGGCCTAGCTAGCTATCTAAAAAATAAAAAGGAACATCAGAAATATAAATAAATCTGATCTGGCAACCTGCTCTTGACGAGTTAAAATTTAGCTTTGGAATATCATCTGATTCTTCAGCTCCAATCACTAAACGTCAATCATTAAAACAAGTTATGCGCATCTACGACCCTTTGGGTATTTTAATGCCAGTCGTAATAAAGGGCCGTATTCTTTTCCAAAACTTGTGGCGTAAAGGTCTGGACTGGGACGAAAAGTTTAGCGAAGTTGATTCGAAGGTATGGAACGAATGGTTTGAGAACTTGAAGTCAGTTGCAGCAATACGCGTACCGCGACGCTATAATTTGCGAGATGCAGAAGTTTTACAGCGCGAGTTGCATATCCTTTGCGACGCGAGTGAATCAGCGTACGTCGCCGTCGCGTATTGGCGGATTACTGACTTTCATGGTAAAGTAAGTTTAGCTCTTGTTTGTAGTAGGGCTCGGGTCGCCCCTCTAAAACCAACTTCCATACCACGCCTGGAGTTGCAAGGAGCATTAATAGCAACTCGTCTCGCAACTTTCATATCTGACGCTCATCGTCACAAACCTCACCGACGCTACTTCTGGTGCGACTCCATGACTGTTTTAGGTTGGTTGCGTAGTGACGCTCGAAAGTATAAGCCTTACGTAGCTAATCGAGTCGGAGAAATTCGGGAAAGCTCTGCGCTGTCTGAATGGCGCTGGGTCCCCACCGCCCTCAATGTCGCTGATGATGCGACACGTGTGAATCGTAGCATACTAACTATGGAGTCGCGTTGGATGTGTGGGCCCTCATTTTTGTTATCTCCTTCGACAGAATGGCCAAAGGAGATAGCAGGATATGAGAATATAGAAAACTCAAAAGACAAAGAATTAAAGCCATCCGCACGTGTCATTAAATCACCATCATTGTCGAACCCATTGATTAATGACGTTACATGCAATTGTAATAATATAGTAGAGTTGCCGCTACCAATTGCTGCTGATCCGATGGGTCGGATTTTAGTTCATGGCCCATTTTAGTTCATGGCTCAGGTTGGTGAGGGCAACTGCTAGAGCTCATCATTTCATCGCTGCATGCATCACCAGGGTGAAGGGGGTTTCTAATAATTTTATTCTTCCTGAACGTAGCTCAACGCCATGCACTACTTCCCCTTCCCTTCAACCACTTACAGCACAAGCCCTTCAAAACGCGGAGGTCCACATATTACGAAAGAGTCAAGACATCACTTTTCGAAAAGAAGTAGTTTGCCTTCATCGTGGACGACCCATTCCGCCGAAAAGCAGACTCGTGAGCCTTACTCCAGCCATAAACTCAAATGGCCTATTATACGCACGAGGACGAGCCGCTATTACCGTTGATGTCACAACCAATACCCAGCCTATATTATTAGATGGAAAAGACCCTGCTGTACGTCTCTTAATCTCACACTTCCATATAAAGTTTGCACATGCCAACACGGAAACGGTCATCAACGAACTTCGGCAGCAGTATTGGATTTTAAGCCTGCGAAATGCTGTCAGGATGATTGTACGACATTGCCAGTTATGCAAACTAGTGCGTAGAAACCCTGTACAACCTGCTATGGGAGATTTACCGGAAGCTCGGCTCGCACACAGTAAACGACCCTTCACATTCGTGGGATTAGACTATTTTGGGCCTTTGTTGACTACTGTCGGGCGTAGTACATGAGAAACGATGGGTCGCTCTCTTTACCTGCATGACGTCGAGAGCTATACACCTAGAGGTAGTGCACAGCCTCTCCACCGATAGTGCTATAATGTGTCTTCGCCGCTTCATCGCCCGAAGAGGGACGCCAAGTCAAATCTTCTCAGACAATGGCACAGCCTTTGTGGGTACTAACCGAATTTTACGTGAACTGTATAGTGAAGCAGTCCTTGAATATGCGGCCAATAATAAGATTGAATGGAAATTCGTGCCGCCATCTGCACCATTCATGGGCGGGGCTTGGGAACGCCTAATAAAAAACTGTTAAAACAGCACTCAAAGTCACGCTTCGAGACCGAACACCAACGAATGAAGTACTGGCAACACTCTTAATGGAAGCTGAAGCCTTGGTCAACTCGCGACCGCTAACTCATGTTTCACCGGACCCAGCTGATCCAGAAGCCCTCACGCCCTTTCATTTTTTGCTTGGAAGCTCATCTGGCCGCTCCATCCCAGCCCAAATGAGCGAGGCAGACTTGTGCAGCAGAAGTGGCTGGCGCAGAGCTGTTCGGCTGGCCGATCATTTTTGGAGGCGTTGGGTACGCGAGTACTTACCAAATCTTGCTCCAAGACGCGTAAGAGGAACCACAGAAACGGTAGCCCGAATTGGAAGCCTAGTCTTAATCGCAGATGGAGATCTACCACGAGGTACATGGCCACGAGGAGTGATTACTGCTACTTTCCCTGGTCGTGATGGCGTTGTACGGGTGGTAGACGTACGGACCTCCGCTGGGATATTACGCCGGCCCCTGAAGAAGATCGTCCTCTTATGAAAAGGGGGGAGAATGTGCACGACTGTGCCAAACTTTTTGATACTCTTTGTAATTTTCTTTTTTTATGAATTTGTTTTTAGTTGCTTAGAAACGATATAATATGTCAAAATATAGATATGTAAATTTTTCTTGAACCGAAAGCACGATTTTTATTTTTTAGCTTTACGAACGGTAAAAGTATTATACTTTGTAACTGATAAAAGTATAAAAATGATAAAAAATTTACAAAGAATATTTTAAGTTTGATCGACTACTAAAAAGAAAGGTTGTATGTTATAGTTTAACCTACTATCAAAAAGATAGGTAATATATTTTGTTCATTCTTTTACAGAAATCCAGAACAACGCTTACTTGTCTGAATAAAATGGATTTAAATGAAACTAAAAACTACGGTGTATGAAGCGTTATACAAATTCTGAAAAACTCACCACATACATGTGTTGCTAACAAACCTTTTCCTTTTAATTACTTGCCAGTTATTTATTTGTTTTCCATAATAAAATATTTGTTCTGGTACGTTATTTTTTTGTGTGTTTCTGTAAGACATTAAACAAATTAATATATATTAGAAATAAAAACGAGCATATGAGACTCTTAGCCAAATTAAAACCAAAATTAGGAAGACGAGTATGTCTTATTTTAGAATTTTCGGGATAAAAAATCTTCAGGGTCGTGATCCGTGGTTCGTTGAAGGCGCCAAAATGTAATGTAATGGTTACTTACATTGGTAGAATACCTAGCTGAAGGCCTAGCTAGCTATCTAAAAAATAAAAAAGAACATCAGAAATATAAATAAAGTTATAATAATAAGTATTACGTGACCTGGCGGATAACACTTCACCACAAGTCCACACACACACGTTCCATCAAAGATTCCAGTTAGCTTCTTGCTTTATCCAAGGCTTCAGTTCTGAGCTCAGAGAACACGGGATACCCCAAATAGCTTGTTTTATATATCAAGGCGAGAGTATTTATCAAATCAACACTCTCGATTTGTTATTAATTAATACATATGAAAATATCTTTCCAAGTCTTGACTTCAGGAATGTAATTGACAATATCGAGAGTGACTCGTCGGTTACAAATCACTATTTCACCAACTTCAACACCTCACCGTCAACTAAGGTTTCCAGGGAATATAATTATTTCGTATCTCGGCTCATCAAATTGGAATCTTCCTATAATCTTTTTTAATCGGACGTAATCCAATACCCTCTCTCCCAAAATCCAAATCAAAATCAATGAAAAATCCCTGACGTCTCTATTCTGTCATTCCATCATGGTTCTCCTTTTTTAAAGTTTGTCACATTTTATGTTAATCAAGAAATAGTTTTTAAATACACAAAATAAGGATTTAATGTAATGAAATATGATCATGAAATTATATTACATTATTTTTTTTTGTTTTTTTTTTTTATTTTTTTTTTTATAAATAAAGTTATAATAATAAGTATTACGTGACCTGGCGGATAACACTTCACCACAAGTCCACACACACACGTTCCATCAAAGATTCCAGTTAGCTTCTTGCTTTATCCAAGGCTTCAGTTCTGAGCTCAGAGAACACGGGATACCCCAAATAGCTTGTTTTATATATCAAGGCGAGAGTATTTATCAAATCAACACTCTCGATTTGTTATTAATTAATACATATGAAAATATCTTTCCAAGTCTTGACTTCAGGAATGTAATTGACGATATCGAGAGTGACTCGTCGGTTACAAATCACTATTTCACCAACTTCAACACCTCACCGTCAACTAAGGTTTCCAGGGAATATAATTATTTCGTATCTCGGCTCATCAAATTGGAATCTTCCTATAATCTTTTTTAATCGGACGTAATCCAATACTCTCTCTCCCAAAATCCAAATCAAAATCAATGAAAAATCCCTGACGTCTCTATTCTGTCATTCCATCATGGTTCTCCTTTTTTAAAGTTTGTCACATTTTATGTTAATCAAGAAATAGTTTTTAAATACACAAAATAAGGATTTAATGTAATGAAATATGATCATGAAATTATATTACATTGTCCAACCAACTCCTGGTCCCTTTAACTTCACTCTGGAATGTATAAGTATCCGAGTCAATCCCAAGTAAGTTGAAGTCAACACATTCCCACAGCATTTCATCGCAAAATTTTACTAATTCGCCCCCAAAGTTCGCGTGCGGGTGCGCGTTAAAATCACCCATCACGTACACTTCTGAAACGTCACACTCTTCAATAATTGCATTTACCTGAGCTAGGCATTCCGTAAATTCAACGGTATTCTCAATTTTATCTACCGGCATGTACACATTAACAACCAAAAATGAGTTTAAACCTACATATACTCTGAGAGCCATAATCCTATCACTCGAACAATCCACGGGAGTCACGATTGGGAATTTTTCCTTATTCCATAAGATTGCGAGGCCACCAAACGGCCTTCCCCTGAGTACACCCAGGGAGGTGTCCACCGAGGACTTTGCTACGCATCCGAACGATTTATTGATCCCATGCACGAAGTCCAGATCGTGCGGCAACAGCCATGTCTCCTGAAGTACTATTATGTCGGAGGCTTCTGTTAGGTTACGCACATCAGATACTGATCTCTTTATGGATTTACAGTTGAAGGATGTAATTGATATACTTGAGGTTGTACTATCCATGTTGATTTATTTGTTTGTTTCCTCTCACCGCGTACTCACGGAACACTCTAAATTTAATACCTTCTGGCCAAAAGTTTTCACTTAAAAATCTGTCTAGTTTGCGCCTTTGTACTGTTATCTTAAAAGAAGAAAACTCCGAGTCATGTCTCTGTGTCAATAATTGTATCTTCTGACATTCTTCACCTTGTTCTGTGATATAATCTTTCACATTGTCCGCAGTGGTCGATTTCATTAGACGTGAAATGTACACAGCTGATGATAACTCAGCTGTTTGTAGTTTACTAGATATTTGGGCTTTACCCACAAGATTTATTTATCGCCGTTTTTTACTTTTCTACAACTATAAAACTATCTTCTTTTGACTTTTGATATAAGGATTTCTTTCATACTTTCCGTTAAATTATCGAAGTTTCCTTGATTTTGTGTAAATCTCCTATATCCTATGACCATTGGGGATAATAGGATTCTAATGGTTAAGGATTTTTCAAATCGGGTAAGTAGTTTCGGAGCCTTTACAAACAAACAAACACATTTTTTCTCTTTATAATAGGTATTATTATTGTAGATGTTTCATAGCTTTCCTGTAGCAGGTACTGTATACAGTTTAAAACTATTAAAAGTTTCCGCAAACGGAAGTCGCGCCTGTATTACTTAATTTCTTGGTTCCGTTAGCTTAGTTGGTAGTGACTCTGCTTTCGAAAAGCTGGATCCCCGGTTCGATTCCTGCAGAGGCAATAAATAGTGTGATGAACAGAAATGTTTATTCTCGCGTACCGGATGTTTGTATTGTTTATGCCTCCCGGGCCCCAGGGAACTCTAATACAGGGTTATGTTTGTGTAAAGGCTTTTTATCCGTAACAAACGGTTTCTTCATGATTCGTGAATAGAATCGGCAGCCGTTTATCTACGAATATATTGTATCGAAAAATAGCATAATAAAAGAATTGACCAATCAACACGAGTCACATTGTTAGTAAATTAGTCTTTGAACATATAATGTGACGTGCACTAATGCATAAATTGCTGAAAATCCTACATGTTTAGACATTGTCTTTAGCTTTGACAGTATCACATTTTACTTTATGATAAATATAACAGTGAAGAAATATCAGTGTTCGTCATAAAGACAATCTGATATATCACTATCGAACACGACGGAAATATAATTTTACGGTCCGTCGATTATTGTAACGATTGGATAATTTGTTGAGAAATATTGACGTCAATATGCGGACGACTATCTTAAAATAAATAACAATAATTGACCGAGCCAGTGAAGCGAGCGAAGCGTCTCTGCTTTTACTCTACAAATGGAATATCATCTATCCGTATGTTTGTTAGGTTATTCGTTTGTCTTCTTGTAGAGGTCGCATTTTTTTAACATTCTTGACGAGACTTGGTATGTTGTATGTATGTTTTACTTTTTACTTCCTTGTTTTTGGAGTCGGCGATTTTTGATTGGGGATGTATTTTTCCTTAAACGGGGGAAAGTTTGCTGCAGCGCTATTTACCGACCGATTTTGATATAATTACATTAGGTACCTGACTTTATAAAGGAATTTTGAATGTGTGCTTAACCCTAGAAAGATAACCTACGCTTCAGGGGTGCGTTTTTATTTGTCGTCCGACGACGGACGATCTCTCCAAGCAGAGCGACGCTCATCATCCGCCTTTTAAGAACGGCTCTGTATCATATCTGTCACTGTCAAAATCACTGACACGTCAACTATTTGAAGTTTCCGGGAACAAGCCATACAAACAAGAAGAAGAAGATATTGTAGAGAGGTAAGCGTTAATATCGCATGATAAACTCCCAATTATCGTGAAAATTTGAGGATTTAAGTACCTTCTACGCGCACTACGATGGATCGCCAGGTTGCTAAAACTATTTTCTGCGCTGCAGCAAATGTCGTGAACAATTTTATGGCAATAAATCGTGATCACGAAGATGATAACAGCGAAGAAGAATTCATAGAAACTCAAATGTATGCTGTAAATGAGGAAGAACATATTGGTCCTTTACGTATACAAAACTATATAGGAAATTTAGTTGAAACTTGTATCCACAAACAGTTTCAAGAAAATTTTCGGCTGCCAGTGAACGTGTTCCAAAGTTTATTGCAAAAACTTCATGGTGAACTACAATCACAACATCATAAAAGACCACAAGTCGATCCCAAGAAACAACTGCTAGCAGTGTTGTGGCTCTTGGCGACTCCGGATTCTTACAGGTATGTACACCATAATTTGTGTTCCTATCCCAAATAAATATAATAAAAGGTACATTGACTTTATACATCACAATAATCACTTGAATTAATATTGTTATTATTTTATTTTTCAGATCAGTCGGAGAAAGGTTTGACATGTCCAAAGGGCTACTGTTTCAGTCATTTACGAGAGTAATAAAAGCCTTAAACCTTGTAACGAGCCGACACGCAGTGCATTCCACGCATTCCGATGGGCCGGCGCACAGCGACACGATGACGCATGGCCGCACGCACACAAGCACACCGCGCCCACCCGCGCCGCGCCCACCCACGACGCACGTCGACTCGCCACGGAGCTATATAAGCCACTCGCGACAGTACACGCTAGCACTCGTCTGCGAGCGCTCGAACTGAAAGGTTGTGCGGACTGGGGTACCGATTCGCACCCTTACCGGTGAGAAGGCAAGCAGACGAAGTCGCTCCCGTGGAGCTTTGCAGCTGCGGCTCGGGGGTTACCGAGCAGCACTCAGGGTTCCGCGGTCCGGTAGGGAAACCTCTGTTGCGGCCTGGGGGCTACCGGGCAGCACGGGGGTATTCGAAATAGGGATCCGCGTATCAGCGGGGACGTTGGCGCGGCTCGGGGGTTACCGAGCAGCACGACCCCTCGCCAGATAATAAAACCTCACGATAGACTAGGACGGACAGCCCCGTCAGAGGGAGCCCTCCCCGCGTTCCGACCGTAACCTCTGTAACCTGGGGTAAAACCCCCTCTATGTATAAAGTATCATTGTAATTAAATAAAGCACACGGCCAAGTGGAAAGTGATCCGTATTTAATTTCACCTCCACCGCTAGGAAGCCTCCGACCATAGTTGGCCGAGCACACCCAATCTCACGCGCAGCCGGCGCGTGGGACACGTAATGTAAACATTGCCCTTGCAGGTTCGATCCCCGCAAGCTGCAACATTACATTTGGCGCCTAAGTATCGGTAGTAATTAATTATACATAATTGATATAATTAATTACATTGAACACATGGACTAACGGACATTACATTTAGAACTCAAAATAACATTCGTTAGGTACAAGCGTTCAAACAATACCCACGGACAAGACTTGAGATTTTAAAGTAGTTTCACGGAAATATATAAAAATAATAATAATAATAATAATAAAAAAACCCACAAATAGGTTAAGGGAAACCCGGGAAAATAAATAAAATAAACATAAATAGCTTCGGGATTCGCGGTCAAACCATCAAATAAATTTTTTTTTTCGGTTATCCGCGTTTTAAATAAATAAAATAAAAATAAAAACATATATGACATTGCCGTTTACCGTTACTGGTTCTTACCATAACCGTTAAATACACAGCGTAGCATTAGATAAATTAGTACTAATGCCATACACTTCGTGGATTTACGAAATTCGGAAACCCGCTCTGGTAGAAGAATCCCAAGCCAGGGGACTCCCAACAGAGGGGAAAACCGTGGAAGAATTACGGAAAAACCTCACCATGTCAGTACGAGAACAAAAACAACAAGAAGAAATGGAAGACGCAGAGAGCTTCTCGCCAGGACCAAGTTCGCGAAAACAAAAAATGCAAGAACATAAAACCAACCCAGGAGATGGTCAAGACGACCAATCAACTTGGGATAGATCGAAGATCATATCCAGCTGGAACATATCATTTGACACGTCAAACGACCCGTTGGAGTTCATAGAGAGGCTAGACGAACTAACGACAGCCAACCATATAAACCCCGACAAATTACTTGACACGCTACCGCGTCTATTAAGGGGGAAAACGTTAATGTGGCACCGAAACAACCACACGACTTGGAGTACATGGACAGAATTTCTAGAAGAATTTAAATTATATTTTTTTCCAAGAAAATACGAAGCAACCCTTTTAGAAAGAGTGATCGCTAAAAAGCAACACCACAGACAGAAATTTATCGATTACTTAACAGAACTGCAAACATTAATGCGAAGATACGCCAAGATGTCACAAACGGAACAAATAGATAGAATTTACGAAAACATGAACGCAAAGTACAAATATTACATAAAAAGGCAAGAATTCAAATCAATCTCAGAACTAATAAACCTAGCAAGCGAATACGAGTCAATATCGGAACAAAGATACAAAAACTTTACATTCGGCAACCCGAAAAACGACCAACGGTTCACAGACCTTGAAGCACAGCCAAGCACAAGTGAATGTAGAAACAATAGAAAGAAATACGAACCCCAAGTACAACCGCAGGTGCATCGGACCTCAAATCCTAGCGAGGGAAGATACATGAGAAACTATAACCCACAGACAAGCTGCTGGGGCTGTGGGAAACAAGGACACAGCCACCGGCAATGCAGAGGGAATAAAATAATATTCTGTTGCGTCTGCGGGAAAATAGGAAAAAAAAGCAAAGACTGCTGCAAAACAAACCAAGAGACCAAGACACATTCAAAAAGTTTAAAAGGGGAACATGTACATGACAACAGGCTATACCTGACCGTCCAGGTGAAGGGTATCAATTACAAGGCAGTAATAGACACCGGATCTACGAACTCATTCATTAACAAGGATACATTCCAGAAATGCACAAACGAAACTGTGAGGGACATCAGTAAACATATAACAATAGCCGATGGCAGTAAAGTGGTAATCGAAAAATCAATAGAATTGGAACTAGGAATAAACGGTACCACACTTAAACACCGGCTATACGTGATCCCCAGAACATCCAACTTCATAATAGGCATGGACCTACTAAAGAGGATGGGGATGAAACTGCAATGGACCGAAGGTGAGGAGAAAGATCCAGAGGCACAGCAAGAACGAGAAAGCCACAAGGAAAGAGAATCATCGGAAGCAAACTTGACCCTGACACAACAAGAACAGGAAGAACTAAACAATATATTAAAAGCCGAGTTTAAAAAATGCGACCAGAGCCCAAAAGGTAACACATGGGTTAAACATAAAATCAAATTAAAGCACAATGAACCGGTAAAACAAAAATATTACCCAAGAAACCCAAAGTTACAAGAAAAAATCAACGAGCACGTAGACATCATGTTGAAGGAGGGAATAATAGAACCATCGCACAGCCCGTACAGCTCACCAATAGTACTGGCTAAGAAAAACAAAGTCGCGGATGAATTATCAAGGAACCCGATAACATGCACGATAAACCAGGGAACAAACGATTGGTATAACAAAAAACTGCAAGAGGTCAGCGAAAACCCGAGACGGCACCCGGACTATTGCATTAAGGAACAAGAACTATATAAAAGAATTACAAGCCCAGCATACGGGACGAAGCTAGAACCAAACTCAGAATGGAAGCTATGTGTACAAGAGAAAGAAAAAACAAACGTAATAAAACGAAATCACGACTCACCAAACGCAGGACACATGGGAGTAGCAAAAACATTAAACAGACTAGCGCAACGATATTACTGGCCCGGAATGTTTCGAGATGTCACAAGATACATAAGAAAATGCATAGCCTGCCAAACGCACAAACCATCACAAGAGAAAAAAGCCGGACTAATGCATATAAAGAACCCAGAAGAACCATGGCAAGTAGTTACAACAGACCTGATCGGCCCACTACCAAGGTCATCACAAGGTTACAACTGGATCATAGTATTCCAAGACAAATTCACAAAATGGACCGAAATAAAACCACTACGAACCGCGACAACGAACACCATAGTAAAAGCTCTGAGAGAGTGCATCATCATGAGATACGGGCGACCGACAGAATTACTAAGTGACAACGGAAAACAATACACGTCGAGGCAATTCAAAAAAGAATTAGAAAAGTACGGGATCAAACACCGGCTAACACCACCATATACACCCCAGTGTAACTCAACCGAAAGAGTAAACCGGACACTGGAAACGATGATATCAACATTCATAAAGGATAACCACAAAAAATGGGACGAGTACCTACCAGAATTTAACCTAGCATTGAATACGTCAAAACACGAATCAACTAAATACACACCAGCATTCTTACTGTTTGGCAGAGAAATCACCGTACCAGGGGACGGAAACAAATTCCCAACCCCTAAAATACACAAAAACCAGAAAATAGAACAAGTATACGATACGGTCCGAACAAACCAAAAAAAGGCCTCCACAACACAAAAATCATATTACGACGGGAAAAGGAGAGAGTGGAAACCACAAATAAACACACTGGTATTAAAAAGGGAATTTCCAATCTCAAAAGCCAGCAACAGTTTTTGCGCGAAACTAGCACCAAAATACTCAGGACCCTATAAAATAACGCAAGAAAAATCACCAGTAATATTCTTATTACAAGACATAAATATAACCCAAGGAAAATTTGTACAGCGCACATAAAAGATATCAAAACATTTAACCATTAGAAAAATAAACCCCAGTATCTGCACGGCTCCAGAGTCCGGAAAAACATAGATTAGGAACTATTCAGTAATCGGAACAAACCGGACGATCAACACTATCCGAACACAAGTTAAAAATCGAAAACAGAGGGTAGCCTGAAGTAAAACCCAAGGAAGCACTATATAAAAGGGAAAGTGCATAACAAGCGATGACAGTAATCGAGGGCACGCGAACGCAGATAGCAAATAGGAGAAAAAAAGGGAAAGGAAACCAACCCGCCCCACCGTTGTAACAGGGTGCAAAACCAAAAGGGAAGCCATAATAACAGAGCGACCAAAGACCCCAAAATCTAAATCACCAACACCGGAGGAAGCTGAGGAGGCCCTCCAAATAATGGCCGACGAGGAGGAGTTCAGAGACCTGGAGGAGGAAGAACCAAACAAAAACACCCCTAACACCAAAAAGAAACGGAAAAAGAAGAGGACAGGGTATAGAAGGAACGGCGGGAACCGGCAGGGGATATGCAGACTTCCCCAATACAAGAGGCCCCGGAAGGAAGGGGAAACATAGGAAGGAGTTTTTTTATTTCTATATGTTTTTTAGTTGTTAAGCTAATCAAAGCCAGAAGAAGGCATTTTTTTTTATTTTTCTCTAAGTTAGGTTAGTGAGAGCCAAAGGAAGGCCATTTTGTTTAGTTACAGCCAGAAGAAGGCTAAAATATTTTTTCGAGTAAATTCTCTTTTTCCAAGTGATTTTAGTAAAGGCCAAGATAAGGCCACGTAATACTTTTAGTTAAAGCCGAGAGAAGGCTGCATGCATTTCTAAGTTATAAGCTTAGTTAAGTTAGCATAGTTAAACCAAGAAGAAGCTGCGTGAATTATACAGCTACATTGTCGAAATCAGAAGAAGATTTGACAGTCCGAGTAAGGCGGGGAAACCACAAGAATTCAAGCCATTCATATTTAGTTTAAAACCGGGGAGTGGCAACAGTTTAGTATTCCATCACGGCCACAGATTAACCGGGGAAATAAATAATGTAGAAAGAATAAACCAAGTTGAAAACCTATTATTAGGCACCGTTTCGGTTCACCGCAGGGAGTGAACCCAAAACCACCGCACCTACAACAAACATGTTTTTAAATCATTGTGTCCAGAGTTTTACAGCTGTGATTTTTACAGGTAAAAATCTTCCGAAGAGGAGGGAGAGTGTAACGAGCCGACACGCAGTGCATTCCACGCATTCCGATGGGCCGGCGCACAGCGACACGATGACGCATGGCCGCACGCACACAAGCACACCGCGCCCACCCGCGCCGCGCCCACCCACGACGCACGTCGACTCGCCACGGAGCTATATAAGCCACTCGCGACAGTACACGCTAGCACTCGTCTGCGAGCGCTCGAACTGAAAGGTTGTGCGGACTGGGGTACCGATTCGCACCCTTACCGGTGAGAAGGCAAGCAGACGAAGTCGCTCCCGTGGAGCTTTGCAGCTGCGGCTCGGGGGTTACCGAGCAGCACTCAGGGTTCCGCGGTCCGGTAGGGAAACCTCTGTTGCGGCCTGGGGGCTACCGGGCAGCACGGGGGTATTCGAAATAGGGATCCGCGTATCAGCGGGGACGTTGGCGCGATTGGGGGTTACCGAGCAGCACGACCCCTCGCCAGATAATAAAACCTCACGATAGACTAGGACGGACAGCCCCGTCAGAGGGAGCCCTCCCCGCGTTCCGACCGTAACCTCTGTAACCTGGGGTAAAACCCCCTCTATGTATAAAGTACCATTGTAATTAAATAAAGCACACGGCCAAGTGGAAAGTGATCCGTATTTAATTTCACCTCCACCGCTAGGAAGCCTCCGACCATAGTTGGCCGAGCACACCCAATCTCACGCGCAGCCGGCGCGTGGGACACGTAATGTAAACATTGCCCTTGCAGGTTCGATCCCCGCAAGCTGCAACATTACAACCTAATTGCACATGAAGTCATAAAATGGCCAACAGAGACTGAGCGAGCAGATATTAAAGCTGTATTTGCAGCTTTTGCTGGACTTAATGATGTCGTAGGTGCTGTTGATGGTACTTATGTTCCCATTAAAGCTCCTAAACAAGATGCACAGCGATATAAAAAAAATAGAAAAGGTGTTCATGCTGTGACTTTACATGCTGTTGCAATACCTTCACTTAAATTTATAAATTGTTTTGCTGGGTATCCGAGTTCTGTGGGGGACAGGCGTATATTTGAAAACAGCGATTTATACGAAAGTATCACATCCCAAACAGATGCTTATTGTCATAACAATGAATATATTATTAGGGACAAAGCATACCCAGTGCTGAATTGGTGTATCGCTCCATACATAAATAGAGATAAATTTGCAAGATTACCAAAAAAACTTCAATACCATTCACGCAAAAACAAGACTTGTTGAAAGATCGTTTGCATTACTTTTTGGACGATTTAGACGACTAAAGTACTTAGACACAACAGGGTTGACTTGATACCTTTTACTATTATTGCATGCTGTGTACTTCACAACCATTGTCTGGGCCATGATCTCAACATCGAAGAATATATTGATGAAGGAATGCCTCACCTCCACAATCAAGATAATAGTGTGACACATGTAGCAATTGTCGACTCTGCTCATCGTCGAAGAGATGAAATAGCGATAGCACTATCAGCTCGGAGGACTTAGAATAGAACATAATATATTATCAATAAATGTGTTTTTAATTTTATCTACACTGGCCTGCAAAAGAAGGTATCAATTATTAAATATGTGATTTTAAAACATACCTTTTTAGGGGTTTTTTTTAAAGTTTTTGCCATTCAGTGAAAATGGCTACTTTTTGTGTATGTTTCATTTATGTTAAAAACATTAAGTAAAATAAACTTATTTTCAATAAATCTTGTAACTGTTCTAAATGTTGTTTTTGTTTCAAGTCTCTAAGTCAGGTCTTTAATAGTTTAGTAGAAAATTGAATTGAAAAACTGTTATACCTTCTTTTGCAGGCTGTAACAGAACAGTCAACATTTACAAGCCTAAAAAGCTGTAAAAATATATTTGTTGAAATTATGCTATAGGATAGATTTTAAGTAAAACAATGTTTTTAATACTAAATTTTTTATTATTACTTAGGTTTAGGACTCAAAAAAATATTCTATGAGATGAAGCTAATAGCACCAACATAATTATTGTACTTACTTAATGCTAATATTGTATATTGTCATTAGCCCTAAAAAGTCTTCGAGATATCACAGTACAAAAAAATATAATAGAAGTACTCTATCATGCTTAACCCTGTCCATAATAAGAGCTGGATCACCTAGGGCTTGGAATTAGTCAACTATTCCAGTTTCCTAGCTAGGTAAGAAAAGTGGAATTTCATTTACACTATTCCAATCCAGGTTGGAAAAGTGGAAGCAGCTATTCTACTTTTATCGCCCAAGCCTGATAATTATGAATATACATATGGAATTTAGTTTCATGCATATTATATTATGATATAATAAATCATAGTCTCAGTCATATGTCTCATAAATACCTGTATTTAATATTTACCAACTCAAAGACAATACTAGATAATATACAAATTTTGTAAGGACATCATTGTAAAAGTGCTTTAGACTTTAAACCAGTGATTTTATGCCAAATAATTCAATAAGCAACTGAAGTATAAGTCCAGTAGGTGGCAATAGCCTTGCCCTTTATTACATGGAACCTAAAACCATCAGGTGAAAAGTCAAGTCAAATGCATGTCTGTGGCAAAGTTAAAATAATGTATTCACTTTCGGCGTCAACAATGCTCTTATGAAGGTTGATTACAAAGTTTTTACTTTCTAATGTATCTAAATGTATAGCCATGTTTAGAAAAAATAGGGTAAAGGGCCACTGTGAGAAGAACGGGCAAGTAACACAGGCACTTTCCTTTGAAATATCTTGTACACTGTGTAATACATTTTATTATTATTTTTTGTTACAATACAAAGCTGCAGAGGTGAAAATTTTTAAGCATGTTTGTCATCTAAATAATCGCATACTGTGTGGTATCCTTTTTATCAATGTTTTTCTCATACAATTTAAATCTCTGTTATCGCTGTAATGTTTTTGGAATTTAATTATAAAATTGCATGTAATCCTCTAAGAAAGACTTTTTCTTTCTCTTAACAAATCTTAGTCCTGGCAAAGATATTTTATCTTTAGTAGTTTTCACAGTTTAATTTAAATTTACTAATGTTTTTACAAACTTACATTATGTTATCAAAAATATATCAAGTTGGTAAAGTTAATATATTAATTTCTTTATAAGAATCTCTCAGAGATTCGCAAGGACCATTTCATAAATAGCACAAATTGCTTGATAGCACAATAGTTGTAACATCATCACCATCTCAGCCGCATAAAGTTCACTGCTGGACATTCCACAAACGTCCAAAGAGAATAGTTAGAAGTGGCCTGCATCCAGAGGCTTCCTGCGACCTTAACTAAGTAGTCCATTCACAACGTGGGTGTTCTTCTGATGTGTAGTTTACTGGTTCGTGGTCTTCTTTCGAGAACCTTTCGGCCCCATCGGCCATCAGTTCTGCAAACTATGTGCCCTGCCCACTGACACTTCAACTTACAAATCATGCGAGCTGTCATTGACGTTTGTTCGTCTACAGATCTTCTCATTCCCGATTCGATCTCGTACAGAAACCCCGATCTTAGTTCTTGCATAGCATGTTGTGCGACGTTGAGCTTCTTAATGAGGCCCACAGTTAGAGGCCACGTTTCAGTTCCATATGTCACCACCGCGAACACACACTGGTCGAAGACCTTCCTCTTGAGGCACTGAGATATTTTGGACAAAAAGATGTTGCAAACTTTCTCGAACACTGCCTAGCCAAATTGGATTTGATGATTGACTCAAAGTTGTACCTGTCTGGCTGGACTGTTTGTACTAGGGTAGACGTATTTATCAACAACTTTGAAGATCGAATTCCCAACTGACACCGCAGTGGGCAATAGTACTATAGTAGTAACACTTTTCAGTTATTTGAGTGTAACACAAAAACCACCATTAGAAAAGAAGCCTATAGATGTGATGCTCTCAAATGATTTACACTCTAGAAAAATGTTGACCTGCATAATCACAATTTTTCTAGGACTTGTTCCATAAGAGAGTTAAATCTATTGATTGCCACCATCGCTTCTCTGTGGCGCCTCTCCTTTGCTTCCTCCCTATTGTGAGCGTTTTTTTCAAATGACTGAAGGGAACTTACTAAATTTGTCTTTCGCTTTCTCTTTGGCATTGATGGAGACGTTGTGGATTCTGCTGCAGATTCTAAAGTTTCTGATGTAGTTGATGTATTCATATTAGTATTATCAAATATGGACAATTGTTCTGCCGTTATACTTGTTGTGGTTGATGCAACTGAAATAGGACTTATATTTGGGTCTTTGCCAAAAATTTCATCAAATTCTATAAAATAGTCGAAATGAAAAGGTTTTCCTCCAGTACTTCTAGGTCCCATGCTATCTTTTTTTTATATATCTTTGTTTCAGATATTTAAATTTATTTTGAACTTCCTGCGGTGTGTGGTGGTTTATGGCATTTGAAATTTTTCTCCACACAACTTCATTCCTTATTGTCGAGTTGTCAAAAAGATGTTTATGGATTTTATATGCATTAATTAGTTGTAGAATTTCAGGCCGGTTCCAATGGGCTCTATGGATTGCTTCTTGGGACAACTGTTCATCTTGTGGCGAATGTAAAGAAGTATCTGAAATTTGAAAAGTATATGGTTATGGTAAGAATATTATGTTTACACATAGACAAAATGTTAAGCTCACTGTCAGTTATTTTATGTTGCCAATGTAAATTACATCTAAAGTGGAATACTTAAGGCCGAAATTTAAAATATTATCCGTTTGCCGGAAGGGAGCAGAGTAGTGTAAGTGGGTTGAGAACTTATCCTTATACTACATAATAAATAGACAGAATAAACTGACTCTAGTGAATTTAATTATGTGCCTCATCCTAGTCAAAATTCAGGTAAATTGAAAGTCTTGTTTTAGTGAGATTATTATTTCAAATTGACTTGGTCCATTGATATGAAAAGAAGACAAATGAAAGTCAGGGGGGATGGGGCAGCGGATCAGGGCACAGTAGCAATAAATGAGACTGTTAATTAGGCAATATTTTGGACTTTATTAGTCACTTCAGTAATACGTTACACGACTGGCTTCCGCCATACATTTTTCTTAACCAGAGACTAAATAAAGCATGCATAGATTGTTGCCAGATGTTAGAACTAAATAAATACTTTATTGTTTATCACACAAACTCTTACACCCCCCCTCAATAAAGTATCTATCAAACCAATCAAAAACTTAGGAATCTTAATTAAAATTTTCACTCACCAAAATACTAATTAACATGTGGCAACCCTTGCTAAACAAAAAATAATAACCTATATTCTAATTATCATTGTAGACCTATATTAATCTAATTGTACATTATACACTTTCTGAACTTAGTAAACTTCTCATTACACAATGATTTTGTTAAAATATCTGCAAGTTGATTTTCACTTTGCACATATTTTAACATCACAATGTTTCCCTCTATATTCTCCTTTATAAAATTAAATCTTATGCCAGTATGCTTAACCCTTTTATTATTTTCAGGACTTTTGCTTATATTTATAGCGGCCTGGTTATCAACAAAAATCATGACTGGAGTTTCATCTTTAATATTAAAATCTTTCAGAAGTTTCCTCAGCCAGATAGCTTCTACCACAGCCATACTAAGAGCATAGCATTCAGCTTCTGTTGAGGAAAGACTGACTCTTTGTTGTTTCTTTGATGACCAAGCAACGGTACAACCATACACTTGAAATAAAAAACCTGAAGTTGACTTACGGCTGTTTAAATCACTACCCCAATCTGAGTCCACATAGCAACATAACATATCTGAGTTATTTTTGCATGTAAATATAAGTTTTAGGTCAATTGTGTTTTGAACATATCTTAATACTCTCTTAATTGCTTTATACAAGTTTTCATCAGCACAGTTTTGAAATCTACACAAATATGACACTGCATAACACAAATCTGGTCTACTACATTGCACAGCATACATGAGACAGCCCAGCATGTTTCTACACTTTTTCTCATAATACGAATCATTGACCTCAGGCTTAACAAGTTGAAATTTATTTTCCATATAGTACGGCTCCTTGTCCTAACAAAAATCAGTTTTATGGTCCCATCGTGAAGAAAACATGAAACTTGGCATGAATGTAGTTGTCATATATGTGCTTCAATATAGATATGGAAGCATGTCGAAAAATTGTTTCCCCCCCCCTTTCCCCCCCTTCGTATGTGCTAAATCGTGGTTTTTCTTATTTTCTATGAAAACGGGTACAGCTATCATAAAACTGTCAAAGAATGAATTTGTTCTTTATTAAATTCTCTACAATATTGTCTTTGGACGTATGTTCATAGAACTTATAGTTTACAAAATAATGGGTTTAAAGAATTTATTTCTCATAAAGAACAAGGTTCACTTAAAATGAGATTTAACACTAAAACTTATAACTAATTAAAGTGATTAGTCGAGTATAACATATTTGTTCAGCAATCTTAGGTTATTTCATTATAAATATATTTTTTAAGTTTACTTTTAAAAACAGAAATTTTACAATCTTTAATATCGTTAGGTAACTTATTATAAAATGCTGCACCCTCATACAGAATATTATGTTTACCATACATGGTTCTGTGTGCTTGTAATTTTAATTTGTTCACATTTCTTAAATTATATTGAAATGTTCTATTAGTAAATTTAATTTCTGTATTAATTTTTTGCAATAGTACTTTTTTGATCAGAACGCATGTAGTATAAATGTATAATTGTTTTAAATTAAATATTTTTGTTTCTTTATACAACGTACTAGATGTGGTTAGACGGTCATAATTAAAAAGAGTTTTGATTAACTTGTTTTGCGAAATTTGAAGACGCTTTATATGAGTCTGTGCTGCACAGCCCCATATTTCGACAAGATATTCCAGGTGTGACTTTACTAAAGAGTTATATATTGTCAATAAAAATATAGCTGCGCGCTACCGCGTGATAGGTATCAGCAGAGCTATGGCGACAATAGGGGCGCGGGGCGGAGGAGCGGGGTGTAGCCTTGCCTGCCCGACCCAACGACAAGCGACGCGGCGCGCGGCTTGGCTGGCGTGCGACGCGACCGACGCGACCAGTCCGCCCGCTTCGTCTGAGCTACGCGGACGTGCGTTGCGGCGCCATCCCGCGGTGTCACGCGAGTTACGAATCCCGAGTTTTGAAGTATTTTACAAGTGCGAGAGAGTGTTAACTGAAGAGGTAAGTAAATCTAGACTTCATTACTTTTTCATTAATTAAATTGGCCCCAGCGCGCGTACCAACTTAGGCCTAGGTATACTTAATCGGATTGCTGGCTGCCTGTTAGAATATGACGAACTTTACAGTCCGAAACACACCAAGATATCCTAATCCATACTAATATTATAAATGCTAAAGTGTGCTTGTTTGTCTTTCTTTCACGTCACAACATTACTTGGCCTGGGCAACATGTACATCTAATCACCGCATTCTCACCTTACAATCACCGTAATCATCTTATTACAAGCCATGTATTTCTACATCCCGATTAGCGATCACTCTTCATGCTAGCTAGCGACAAACCGAGAAGTGAATATTTATAAAATTATCTGAATTTATTACATTTCGAGTACGAATCTTAAGTGTAATCATTTTTATTTTCAGTTATTACTCCATAAAAACTTACAATGGCAAGTTCGGAGAAAGAAACTGACTGGAACAAGTGCTTATACTGCCAACAAGATACGGGTGATCCGCTTGTTTGCCCTGAGTTTTCCAAACGAGCAGATGTAGGAGCTGGCTATATAAGTCTGGCTGAAAATGCTTCGACATTAAATGAGCTTGGCAAGGTACCTGTAGATGTCGTAAAGAGAATCGAAGAAGGTGGTACATTCTTGGAAACACTAAAATCCAAACAAGCAAAATTTCACAAAAGATGTCGTGCCAATTACAATAAGACTACCATTGACCGGATCAAAAAAAACATTTCTAAAGTGGACAATACATCGACGGGCGAAGCACTATGTACCTCAAGCCGCCTGCCAAGAGCTATAGGTTTGAAAGTAGTTAAAGTTTGTTTTTTCTGCAATAATCCTGAGACTGATAAGGAAACCCTTCATACTGTCCTAACAAAAGAGATCGAAAAGCGTATTCGAGATGGAGCAACTACTCTTGATCGGCAGGATTTATTAGTGAAAATGGCAACGAAAGACTTAGTGGCTCAGGAAGCATCGTATCATAAGAACTGTCTTACATTTTTTTACAACGAAGTTAGATCTTATAAAAGTAAGACCAAAGGAGCGGAATGTGAACCTGATTTCATAAAGCTTGCATTTACAGAACTTGTGATGTGAATGGAGTCTAGCTCAGAAAATGTTTTCAAACTATCTGAATTAAGAAAGATAATCAATGATAGACTTAAACAACTACAGGCAGATGAAGGATTGTCCATTACATCGCATCGCCTACAAGATATGCTATTGAAACACTTTCCTGGCCTTCGATGTTATTCGGATCCACCTAAGCCAACTATTCTTGCTTTTGAGAAAGATATTGGTAGGATTGTTCGGTCTGCAGAAGACCATGAAGCTGACAACTATTTCATGGACATGGCAAACGTTGCTAACACTTGTCGAGCTGAAATGTTTAATTTAAAAGAGACTACATTTAGTGGAAGCCTAATCAAAGATGTTCCAGAAATTCCGCTTTCTCTGTTAACACTTATAAAAATGCTTCTTCATGGACCGAGCATCATAGACCAGAGTGAGGACGTAGGATTAGTTACTGCTAATTCGATAGCTCAACTTGTTATGTTCCATGCAACAAAAAAAACGCCTTCAGACACAAATATACGTCATACGACCAAACATGAGCCCACGTTGCCGCTGTACATTGGACTTCTAGTTCATACACACACTAGACAGAGAAAAATAATAGACAAATTAGCCCATCATGGTTTGTCAGTCACATACAAAAGAGTCTTGCAATGCTCGAAACAAGTCTCTGAAGCTGCATGTCAACTTTATGAAGATGAAGGGGTGGTTTCTCCCATAGCTTTGCAAAAAAATGTATTCTCTACTGCTGCTTTTGACAATATCGATTATAATCCGTCATCTGTCACAGCCGAAGGAGCTCTCCATGGAACATCAATCAGCATTGCTCAGCATCTTGATCAGGACTCTGAAAGATTACCTCGTCGAATGCTCCCAATATCAAAACCTAGTCCCTCTTCATCACTTAGGGTTAAACCATTACCATCTTTTTACACTGAAGTTGCTCCTTATAGTCTCAAGGAAAAGGAACCAAGGATTCCTCCCATTCCTGAAAATAGTTCAATTGGTCTGACTGCAGATCTGAATGCTGAAAAACGGCTCGAAGAGGCATGGCTTGAGCGAGTTGGAGATACTATAGATAAAACAGAACAAAACCCAGAATCTATTTCATGGGCTGCCTATCACGCAAGTCAACAGCCAAGCGAACAAAAAGGATTGTCGCGTTCTGTACTTTTGCCCCTTCTTCCAGATCCTTCACATTCAATAGCTGTTGTCAAACATATCATTAATAACGTGCAAAAAACCATTACGTCTTTAAACCCAAATCAAGCAACAGTGATTGCTATGGATCAACCTCTATACGCTCTTGGAAAGATCTTCCAATGGAATAATCAGGAGCAGTTTGGAGAAAAAGACATTGTTCTTATGATGGGTGCTTTTCACATAGAAATGAACTTTATGACGTTGATTGGGGATTTATTAGGAAAATCTAGAATAATATCAGCTTTGACACGTGCTGAAGTGTGTGGCGAGGGAAAGGCTCAGTCATTTTTAAAAGCCTCGCATCCGAGACGTGCCCGATACGTTCACGAAGTACTCTCTGCTGCACTACATATTCTTTCTGTACGCGCCTATGATACATACAAAATCGAAAACCCAGAAATGCACACTGACTTTGAGAAATGGAAACAACAACAATCGATAGATTCCGCAGCGTTTCACTTCTGGAATATGATTCTCAATTTAGAAGTGTTGAGAGCTACTTTTGTGCGCTCTATCCGTACATCAAATTTTGACCTATACCTTCGGGCCTTAAAGTCAATGGCTCCATGGTTCTTCGCTATTGATCACACCAATTATGCTCGATGGATATCAGTGCATATTCGTGATATGGAACTACTGCCAAATATTGCCCCTGAGGTATACCATGCATTCTGTTCTGGAAAATGTACAGTAAAAAAGTCCAATTCGCGTTTTTCCTCGATTGCACTTGACCAAAGCCACGAACAGGAAAACAAATTAGTAAAAAGCACAGGAGGAGCAGTGGGACTTACAGAAGATGCAGCTGCGTTAAGACGCTGGATGATTGCTGGGCCCGAGATAGCTTCTTTGCTGACATCACATGACAATCAGAGTGAGGATAAAAAAAATATTGAACAAATTCACCACGAAGAATCAAAGAGCCATCAAAAAAGGTTCCAGAAACATGTTGAAGCTCTTATCTTCACACTTTCGGAGAATGATAACCTACTATTGGATGATAAATTACACACTGTAGATACTCAGATTATAGTAGAAAAAGATGGTGAAGCACAAATGCGATCATTAGAAAGTCTCGGAAATACACAATACACTAAATTTGTGGAATAACGGATTGTTTCAAATAATCTTTCTATCTTCGACCCTATCAAGAGAAACAATATCAACATATTTGGAGGTACAACTACTTGTAAATCAAAACAAGCCACTAAACTGTCGATAGCGAAAAGCGACGCCGCCTTATTCTCAAAACTGTACATCGCCTGTCAGCATAGGCAAGGGAATATAAATGACTTTTTCAAACATGAAAACCAACCGTTTCCTCCGTCCCTCTCTGAGACAGGAAATATAAGATATGTGGCAAAATCGGAACTACTGAAATGTTTTAAAGACAAATATGAAGACAAAGAAGATGAAGAGGAAAATGAAAGTACTGTCATCGAGTCAACCGAGTCATTTAACGAAGATCCCGTAGACTGCACTTCATCGTTTCTAGATGAGCTTGCTGTAGTTCAAATGATAAGACCGGGCAGTAACGTTACATTTGACGATTATCGCAAAACATTTATTAATTATGTTACGAACCAGAATGGAAATCGAGTTGATGTCGTTTTTGATGCATATCATGAAGACAGTCTCAAGAATCATACAAGGGAGAAGAGGGGCACAGGATTTCGTCAAAAAGTTACACCAGCAGGTAAACTTCCAAAAAACTGGCAACAATTTCTTCGTTCGTCACAGAACAAAGTAGAGCTTTTCAACTTCCTGGCTGATGGTCTCCAGCAGGTCCAACATGCAAAAACGATTGTTGCAACCAAAGGGGAACAAGTTTTGTGTAACGATGCCACCGTAGATTTGTCCTCCCTTAAGTCAAAACAAGAAGAAGCTGATACCAGACTCTTCCTTCATGTTTCGCACGCCGTGCAGCTTGGCCACACAGAAATATTGATTAGAACGGTTGACACAGATGTGGTTGTTGTAGCTATTGCCTTATACAGCGGCCTAAAAGAAATGGGTTTGAACAAATGTTGGATATCATTCGGAACAGGGAAAGCTTTACGTAGTATTGCTATTCACCAACTTGTGAATAAACTCGGCCCAGACAAATGCAGTGGCATGTTATTCTTTCACGCATTTACAGGGTGTGGTACAGTATCTGGATTTTGTGGAAAGGGAAAAAAATCCTTTTGGAAAACTTGGAATTCCTTCCCTGAAGTTACCAAAGTATTTGAAACCATGTCACGACCTCAAAATGAAATTGAAAGCCATCAATTGGATGCTTTGGCAAGATATGTCATTCTGACTTATGACAAAACTAGCGATGTAGAAGACATTAACCAAGCTAGAAAAGAGTTGTTCATCAAGGGACGGGCAATGGACAGGCTGCCACCAACACTTGGTGCTCTTGAACAGCATACAAAACGAGCTTATTTACAAGCAGGATTGATCTGGGGTCAAAGTCTGATACCAAATCCTGAATATCCGAACTTTGAGAACTGGGGCTGGATGAAAGAAGACTGTATTTGGATTCCATGTTGGAGTACAACCAAAGAAACGTCCGCATCTGTAAAGGAATTGACGAAGTGTTCATGCCGCAGCTGCATTAAAGGACGATGCATTTGTAGGAAGTCGGGCCTTCCCTGTACTGGTCTCTGTAAATGTGGGGGAGATTCCTGTGATATGCATTGAAATAAATGATATATATAATTTTCACTGTATTTTACTGTATTTTTAATAAATTTCTTGAAACCCTTGGCTTTAAATCTAAGCAAAACAACATTATCGGAAAGGTGGTATTGTAAAAAGGTAAAAAATGAGTACTTGAGTCAGACGCGGCAAGCTGTAACTCTGGAAGTAATGTCTCTACGACTATGAAATAGGTGTCATTTTTTAGCTCAATATATAAGGTATATTACTTCTTAAGTCTATTTTATCACCACTCTTGTCGCTTTCCTATAAATGGAGCAAGAAAAAAAAAGTTTGCCTGTTTTTACAATTTCATAATACGTTGGTGGCTGTAAACAGTGGCTTTAAATCTAAGCAAAACAACATTATCGGAAAGGTGGTATTGTAAAAAGGTAAAAAATGAGTACTTGAGTCAGACGCGGCAAGCTGTAACTCTGGAAGTAATGTCTCTACGACTATGAAATAGGTGTCATTTTTTAGCTCAATGTATAAGGTATATTACTTCTTAAGTCTATTTTATCACCACTCTTGTCGCTTTCCTATAAATGGAGCAAGAAAAAAAAAGTTTGCCTGTTTTTACAATTTCATAATACGTTGGTGGCTGTAAACAGAAATATATTAATCTTACCATTATATAATGTAGTATCGTCTTGTAGGTAATTTATCGACAATGATTTGTTCTCGAGAAGAGAAAACTCCTCAGTCTTATCGTTTTCGTAGAAAATTCGAAAAACCGGAATCAGGGAGATAAAAAGGGGGGGGGGGGGTAAACATTATTTCTTGACGTGCTTCCATATCTACATTGAAGCACATATATGACAGCTACATTCATGCCAAGTTTCATGCTTTCTTCAGGATGGGACCGTATTTTAAGTTAAGGACCCGTACTAATAGGAGTGCACTTAGGTTTTGACTCTAACATTTGAAAATTACTCAAAACTAATTTTAAATAATTTTTCTGACTTAACTCTGTTACACCCTTTTCCAAATCCTGTTTCATTAATATACCTAAATAGTTGTTTACAAGTCCAAGATCTTTCATACAGAAATTTGCGTTTAGATACATTTTTAATTTTGAAACTTTCATTTCATCTGAACCGCATAACAAGATATCGTCAACAAATAATATGAGGTACATTTTACTATCTTTATCACATTTTGTATACAAACAGAAATCATTTTCAGATCTGACAAAGCCTTCCTTAGTTATAACAGAATCAAATTTAATATTCCAATACTTAGGTGATTTTTTTAACCCATATAATGACCTATTTAGCTTATAAACAATGTTTTTGTTACAAACTGTACCTTTAGGTGGTTTCATATATACCTCCTCATCAATTTCACCATACAAGAATGCGCTACATACATCCATATGATATACTGGAAGTTTTAACTTCATTGCAATAGCTAACATGACTCTAACTGTACTTAATCTAGCTACAGGAGCATAAATATCATAGGCCTCAAACCTGTCATCTTGCTTAAAACCGCGTGCAACCAGACGAGCTTTAAAATTACACGCCTGTCCATTTTCATCATACTTGACTCTGTACACCCACTTACTGTCTATTACTGACTTATTTTCTGGTACAGGTACTTCAGTCCAAGTATTGTTTTCTTTCAGAACATCTAGCTCTTTAACCATTGCCTCCTGCCACTGCTCGGAGTTCTCACTTCTCATCGCCTCTTCATAAGTAGTTGGTTCTGCCATCACACATAAAAAATTTGTATCATAGTCATCATGCCATATTGGCTTCCTTGTTAGTCTCTTACCTCTCACTTCACTTTCTCTAGCAGATGTAGATTCTTCTATATCTGTTATAGTCAAGATCTGTTCTTCTGGCACCTCGTACTCATCATCGGATGACTTTTCTGACTGTACATCCTCTGTACTGTCTTTGTGTATTTCCTGCAGTATACCTGATGTATTTCTTTGTTCTAACTTCTCTTCTTTGAATATGACATCCCTCTTAACTTCTATACTATTTGTGTTTGGTACAAATATCCTATATCCTTTAGTTTCTGTATTTCCCGATTCTCCATATCCAACAAATATGCCTTTGGTACATTTGGAGTCCCATTTCCTTCGTCTCACATCTGGTATGTGTATGTACACTTCAGTGCCAAAAACTTTCAGGTTATTTATATCATATGACTTCTGATACCATATCTCAAAAGGTGTTTTGTCCAGCACACTGCTCTTCCCAGTTCTGTTCAATATGAATGTAGCAGTATTTACAGCTTCAGCCCACAAATTTTTGTTTAGATTTTTAGATAGTAGCATTGACCTTGCTGACTCTACAATAGTACGATTATCTCTCTCTATTTTACCATTTTGTTCTGGTGTATACGCCACTGAAGTTTGGTGTCTAATTCTAATTCCTCTTTCTTCCAGAAACCTTTTCACATCTTTATTGATGAACTCTGTTCCGTTATCTGTTCTTATTATCTTAATTTTATTTCCAGTTTCCTTTTCTGCTTTGTTCTGACCTTGCTGACTCTACAATAGTACGATTATCTCTCTCTATTTTACCATTTTGTTCTGGTGTATACGCCACTGAAGTTTGGTGTCTAATTCTAATTCCTCTTTCTTCCAGAAACCTTTTCACATCTTTATTGATGAACTCTGTTCCGTTATCTGTTCTTATTATCTTAATTTTATTTCCAGTTTCCTTTTCTGCTTTGTTCACAAATAACTTTATTTTCTCGAATACCTCATGCTTATTTTGAAGAAAGTATACATGTCTGAACGCTGAATAGTCATCTTTGATAAGAAGGAAATATTTTGCCCCGCCAAGCGAAGTAGTCTCCATGGGTCCACACAAGTCCATGTGTACCAGCTGACATGTCTGAGTAGTTCTACTGTCACTTTAAGGTAGTGGTAGTTTATGCATTTTTCCTTCTAAACATCCTTCACAATTTTTTTCACTTTCACCTTCATATAATATGTTTTTCATATCCAAAATCTTCTTTACATGGTTATAGTTTTGGTGTCCTAAACGTTCATGCCAAGTTTTAAGACTATCAGTACTGTCCCTTTTCACACTGACGGCAGCAACTGTTGAACTATTTACAGTAAAGTTCATAACAAAGAGCTTATTTCTTCAGATGCCCACTGCACACACAGCATTATTTTTAGTGATTTTACATTCATTGCTGTTCATAATCATTTGATAGCCCTTGTCCATAACATTCCTTACAGAAAACAAATTTACTGTTAGTTTTGGCACAAACAGTACATTTGACAAAGTGGTCTTAATCCACTCGTTCCCATCAAATGCAGACAGTTCTACAATACCTTGACCGAGCGCATCAAGTTCATTTCCATCACCCAATACAATTTTTCTTGGCGTTTTCAGTTCAGTATATTTTGCAAACATGTCCCTTTTGACACACATGTGCTCACTTGCACCGGTGTCCACCACCCACTGGTTGTCATCACAAATTGATGCTATGAATGCATTAGACTTATTTTTCTCAATGTGCTTGTTTTCATTACTGTTCATTTTATTTTGACGCACCCTACACTCACTTATATAATAATGTCCTGGTTTCTTGCAATAATGACACACTATTTTGCTTTTACAGTTTTTCTTGATATGGCCACTCTTCCCATACAAAAAACACTTAGATTTGCCTTTTTCACTTTTAGTAGTTAGTGCCACAGATGATGAAGGAGTGTCTACACCTGTCGTTCTTTCTTCTTCCACCAGAAGTCTCGCTGTGAGCTCATCCAATGTCTGATTTGCCTGAGGAACTGACTCCCATGCAGCAACAAAATGTTTGTATTTTTCCGGTAACGACAGTAATATTTTTGTGATGAACATTTTTTCTGATATTTGTTCTCCAAGTTGGCTAATTCGGCCCTTAATTTCTTCTAACTTCGACAAGAATGAGGTTATATCTTCATTGTCACACTTCAACATAAAAAACTTTTGTTGTTCCAAATGCAAAGATGTACTTGATTTTCGTTCGAATACCGCTGATAGCTTGAGCCACATTTCATTCGCAGTCGTTGTGTTCATTATGTGTACGAGAACACTTTCGTCTACATTCGTAACGATAATGCTTTGGGCCTTGTTGTCACGTTTTTTCCAAACATCGCAATCCTTCTTGATTGCTTCCGAACCGTCGACCAATCCAAATAATTCCAGGGCTTGTAACATTATTCTGATCTGGAACTTCCATGTACTCCAGTTATTTGCACTTAACAACTTGGTGCCTGTACTAAACTTCTCCATCTTGAAATTTTAACTCGACGTGCCTTCACACAACGCAACAACACAGTTCTCGTTTTTGCTGCTGATCTTCGTACCCTGGGCCTACAACCTGTCAGGGGGGATGGGGCAGCGGATCAGGGCACAGTAGCAATAAATGAGACTGTTAATTAGGCAATATTTTGGACTTTATTAGTCACTTTAGTAATACGTTACACGACTGGCTTCCGCCATACATTTTTCTTAACCAGAGACTAAATAAAGCATGCATAGATTGTTGCCAGATGTTAGAACTAAATAAATACTTTATTGTTTATCACACAAACTCTTACAAAAGTTATAATTTAATGTGTTAATAATCTTTGATACATCCACACTTAGTATCCCCCAAACCCCGAAGTACATCTGACCGGGCAAACCTAGCCTAGCGGTGTTGTCGGTAATCTCGAATATCCCTCGGTAGATACATATCAGACATAACAAGGGTTAGAGAGTTCAAGAGGATATGTATGAAATAAAATATATATTGTCAATAACATGCAGTGGTACCAACCCATTGGAGAAGTTTCTGCATTGGGAAGAAATATCCCATTTATCTCCCCTGACGGTGGAGAAGAGGGGGCAAGCGGTTCACTGACAGACTGCGCAGCATATCCTGGAATATAATTGTAATATAGGTAAACCAATCCAGAGTAAAAATAATCCGACAGTCACTTTGGTTCAGTAAACAGTTAAAACAAATAAAACATACCTTGACAGGAGTCAAGTCAGTCAAGAGGTTATCTATAAACATAAGTTAATGGTATACCTGCAACTTCTTGTTAGGCCCAATTGCATGTTCCAGAGTTAGCTTCAATAACTCAGAGTCAACAGCTAAACCGAGGTTTTATAATTAATTTATCTTGCAACATGAAAGGTTAGGATAAACAAGAAAGTCTATATACATTCTACTGTAGTACCAAAGAGATAGATATAAGTTTAACTTTTTATTCGATTCATTCATTATTGGTCAGGTTACAATATAAGCGCATAGACAATTCAATGTTCTCATCTAAAGATTACAAATGTCAATTTAGCACAACCGGTGATCTTTTATAGTCGTGCAAGGCAAAATGAGATTTAACAATTGATATGAACAACCCAAGTTTACAAACTCGTAGACTTATTATTCAACCCGAGCAAACATGCAAGTGGGCCTTAGATATCAAGCTTGTGGAATAGTCAGTGAAAGGGTATTACCAAGTATTCTATAGACCTAACGAGTTGTACAAATAATACATATCCCTTCAAGAGTCGTTATATTATAACAATGAAATTTCTATTGTGTCTGGCCGCATGATGACCTTTGATGGAATATTTACATAAAACTAATGGGTATATTCTTCCTTGGCTTGGCAGTAGACATATGTATGATGGCAGTACTTCCTCGGTCAAACTTGTTCACAAAGAGTTCTAGTGATTCAACAATATGGTATACAATGTTAAAAAGAAAAGTATTACAGAAATATAGTACATAAGTTAAGGTCATGCCAAATCACAAAGTTAGCAAGCACTGATTTTAGAAAATGCAATTAACTATGTGCTACATAAGCTATTGTTAAATAATGATGACGATTTAATTAGGATACAGCAATCATTAAATAAATTAAAAACCAATACCATCAAAAAAATTCGGCGGTAAGCAGTCAGAGCCCACGAAACGCAATGAACCTATAAAAGTCAGATTAAAAATAGTTATGCATATAAACGAAAAAATATCTTAATAATGGGACTGGTAAGGGCACTAGACTATGATTTAAATTCCAAGCAGGTGTTAGTTAGCTTGTGGACATAAAAAGAAAAACAGACAAGCACAAATCTCATTTCCAATAAATATGAGTTTATTATACAAACCTGCTTGATCTTGTAGACACACCCGGCCTAGATCATCGAATATTAACTTACCATTTTTGGTCACAACTCTCATCACTTCCATATTTTCCATCTTAGCGGCACCGGCTAAACTTTCCCTATATAAGTACTACTATATGGGCTGAACTTCTCTGGTCTTACTCGCTCGGAAGATATTTATCAACAATTATGTACTTCTTCCACGACACACAACTAAAACAAACATATACATGAGTCTACGGTACGGAATACAAAAGTAACCTAAAAACCAAACAAAGTTCAAGTCCTAACTGTCAAATGAAACGTCAGGGCGATATTTATCCACCGATTTCGTGGGGCGACCGGTGCGTCGTCGAGCGACATATAAGAACGCTCCGGATGATCATCGGGCGATCGCTCCGGGCATATAAAAACGATCGGAGCGTCATCGGACGTCGTCGGACGACAAATAAAAACGCACCCCAGAGGCGCCCGCACGAATTAAATAGTACTATATCTTTTAATACGAAACCCGTGTATATATGTGCTTCTCAGCCAACTCAGTCGTCGGTCAACCGCGTCGAGGGCCAGCTGTTTTTGTGCGGTAAGTATTATTGTTTTGGAGTTATGACGAGTTGAACGAGTTGATGCGCTCCTGAGGCGTATGGTTATCTTCAAGATCGACGTATGTATGACTGTCTAAAAAAAATTGTATAAGGTACTGAGTAGCTTTCCTAGACTTTATACATATATTTGACTTATACTATACATATTAATAGTAAAATACAATATTTTATGATAGTTAAGCGATATTCGTGATTTTTGTTAGTTTTTTAGAGGTCTACTCATTTGGTTTCAATTATTAATAATAAACAAATATAAAGTACAATATTTTTCGTTTATAAAAATGTGTTATATTATATTATATTATATTATATTATATTATATTATATTATATTATATTATATTATATTATATTATATTATATTATATTATATTATATTATATTATATTATATTATATTATATTATATTATATTATATTATATTATATTATATTATATTATATTATATTATATTATATTATATTATATTATATTATATTATATTATATTATATTATATCAATATCAGATTTACCTATGCTAGATTTTAAAACAAAATTAAAAGTATTTTTCCAAAGAAATCCATTTTACAATTTAAGTGAGTTTATGGATATGAAAATTAATGAATCCTCTTTTATAAACATTGACTAATAAAATACATTTTAATTATATATGTCATAAAAACACATTTAATTTGATTTTGTCATATTATATTATATTATATTATATTATATTATATTATATTATATTATATTATATTATATTATATTATATTATATTATATTATATTATATTATATTATATTATATTATATTATATTATATTATATTATATTATATTATATTATATTATATTATATTATATTATATTATATTATATTATATTATATTATATTATATTATATTATATTATATTATATTATATTATATTATATTATATTATATTATATTATATTATATTATATTATTTTAAATGACTAGATACATTGGAGCTTAGGCGAAAACTGTTGCTTCTTGATACTGCCTATTGAATATTGAATATCCTGATTATTGAACATTTTAATACTGCGCAGTAAAGTGAATAGTTCTCAATTACTGAGCAGTATTAGGCTGTACGTGCCTGATAATTACCTGCGGTGCGATAGTCGCCGACGGCATCAGACGTTTGCATGTGCTGCGTCGCGAACGCAACACGCAAGAAACGCGCCCACACTGCGAGCCGTGTCCTTACTAAACCCATTTACCGACAAGTTCCAGCATGTCGATATTTTTAATGACAATATGAACATTATTTCTGCTAGCTTAAGATTATTTCTTAGTCATAGTTAAAACCAACTATTAATATTAAAATAGTTTGCGCTTTGGTTTAGGCTGTAAGCATTCTATTGTTTTGTAAGCATAAATAAATAAATTTTATACGGTTTGTTTCTCGTTGTATATCAAGATGGGTCGCCATAAAAAGGAAGTATCTGAATCAACATGGGTTGTATCTAAGTGAGTGATACTAAAATAGTTATGTGCAAATATTGCAACGTGCGTCTGGATGGCGATAAAACAGATACATTGAAGAAACATACCATATCTTATTGCGATAAGCTTTAACTGGGGTACGATAAACGAAACTTTAGGTAGTGACCATTTAATAATAAAATTATCCACGCATATACAAACAAATACTAAATGCGTAACCTTACGGCGTAACTACAAAAAGGCAGATTGGTCATCTTATACTAATTTATTACACACTATTTTTAACGACTTTAGGTATGATCTAGAAAACCCACAACAACTTTATGACCTTTTTGTTAACGGTATTAACACAGCAGCTGATCTTTTTATTCCGCAAATTAAGATAAATCACAATCCTAGCAGCGCTTTTAAACCCAAGCCCTATTGGCAACCATGTTTATCAAAATTGGTAGCTGAGCGACGTCTCGCTCTTGCCACCTTTCGACGTAACCCTACCCCATTTAACTTGTCAAAATTGCAAGAAAAACTTCGGGATTCTCAGAAATTACTACGGCAATTGAGAGATAAATCGCGGCAGGATTATTATTCCTCATTGGACCACACAATCACGCAAAGTGAGATGTGGCGCAAAATAAAATGGTTGAACGGACACAATATACCTAGGTCAACCGTAGATAAGGAGAAGGACTCTTGCATAGTCTAACACCTTATTACGTAAGTCCGGGCGAGCCGCGTCTTCCTTTAGTGACAACGAGTCTTGATGTGCCAATCACTAGACAGGAGTTAGACTGTTGCATGCGTCACAAGGATACATCTCCCGGAAATGATCAAATCTCATACTCAATGTTAAAACACTTACCTAACAATGGGAAGACTGTGTTGCTTATGTTATATAACACGTTCTACAAGTTCAGCTTTGTACCTACTCAGTGGCGGGATATCAGAATAATACCGATACCTAAACCAGGGCGTGACCGCCAGGCACCGGGATCCCTTCGTCCAATATCTATGATTTCCTGTCTCTGTAAAACGTTTCATTGCATTTTAAACAAGCGGTTGGAATGGTTTATAGAAAAAAATTATATTTTATCACCACATACTACTGGCTTTAGAAAGTGTCGCGCCACGACAGATAACCTTACTGCATTAGTTTCAAGAATACACTGGTTTTTCACACAATCAAAGGACCATAGCTTCGTTTATAGACATTGAAAATGCATATAACAATGTAGATATAAAAACTTTGATAAATATAATGCAACAGTTAGGCATCAGTACATTAATATGCAGATATTTGTGGAATTTCTTAAAAGAAAGATGTTTAAAAATTCAAACACCAACATACGAATTTGGTAGAAACACGTGTCGAGGCTTAGCTCAAGGTGACCCTTTATCCTCTCTGCTTTTTAATATAGCAACGATCAATATCTGTAAAAGTATAAATAATGTTCACATTTCGCAATATGCAGATGACTACGTCATGTATATTAGCTGCGATTGTTTGGAGGAGGGAAGAAAGCAACTGCAATCGGCCATAAATAAATGCGTCGATATTCTTTCAGTTGTTGGATTAGAAATCTCACCATTAAAGTCTAAAATATGCATATTTAAAAGAGGGTATCGACGAGAATCAATAAACATATACATTAATGGCGTGACGGTGGAAGTTGTAGACAGCGTGAAATATTTGGGGCTATGGTTAGATAGGTCTCTACGCTGGGCAAAACATGTTAACGAGCTAAAGGCAAAATGCCTGCGTCTCGTAAATATTTTTAAAACACTGGCTGGATCCTGTTGGGGTATCCACCCGAGCAACCTGAGACGTATATATATATAGCTATGATTCGTAGCAAGCTGGATTACGCGAGTCTATTATATGGAAGCAGTTGCAATACACATTTGGGCAAATTAGACAGGGTTCAAAACCAGTGCATGCGTATTATCGGAGGATTTATAAAAAGCACAGCAATACATGTAATGGAATGTGAACTCTGTCTACAGCCATTAAAAACACGCAGGTATTACCTAGCCGGTAAGTTTTGGTTAAAATCGAAATCCCTATCTAGTGAAATTATTAGCATCCTAGAAAAATTAAATGACCTATCTCAAACCGGTTACTGGAGACGCAGAGATAAGCCCTTGTTAGTTTCAGTGCATGAGTATCTTAAAAATACTTGTATTCATTCGAGCAAACAACTAGATATGTTTTCGTTAAGCACATGGGTCAGCAATGTGGATCTTTCATCAATACTTCGACCAGATATCGAGGGCGCTGATAAGCCAAAACACCGGTATCAGTCATGGCAGCTAAGAGAAATATGTTTTGATTTTTTAATGCTAAAATACTCCGGTTTCTACAAAATCTATACCGACGGTTCGAAAGATAAGGAAGGTTTCAGTGGTTTAGCTATGTATGACGCACAAACAAATAGTTCCATCCAATTGCGAATCAATATGAAAATCTCAATAATGCATACAGAGTTATTGGCTATCGCTGAAGCTGTTTCTTACATAGATTCCTTTGAGGCGGGTAAATATGTAATTTTAACAGATTCCAAGAGTGCTATTTATCATTTGGCTCGATGTACCTCGAATTTTCGAGGAACACCGATAGCTTACAGCACCTTGGAATCGCTATATAAGTTAAAGAGCACAAATAAAATTGTTCAAATACAATGGGTACCTTCACACATCGGTGTACCGGGAAATGAAGAAGCCGATCACTTAGCCAAAGACGCAGTCACTAATGGTATACCACATCTCTGCTTACCACTTTATACGGATCGGTTGTACGTTGTGAAAAAGAAAAGTACTGAGATGTGGACAGAATACTTTGACGAGAGAGCATTAAATAAAGGCATTTGGTACAAGACAATTCAACCCGGCCTGTCGCGTTCACCGTGGTTTGTTGGTACTACCATACCAAGAGCTATTCTTGTGATTGCTATGAGACTTCGGTCCGGGCACATTCCACTAAACAGTTTCGCATACCTCATGGGGAAATCCAACTCACCTAACTGCACGGAGTGCAATCTTGTAGAAGATGTTTATCACATATTAGTGGAATGTGCCCGGAACGAGGCGGAAAGGTGTATGCTAAAATACGAAACTGGAATCGACCTGAAAGAGATAGGTATTTGTAATAACATTTTGGCCCACCCCCAATCAGTGGAAGCCAGAATGCTGTACAAAATTGTACAATTAGCTATTAAGCGCAGATAGTAAGCTTGAGTGTGCCTATGAGGGTGGCATGATCATGTCTGATCAAACCCTCCTTTTTATTTAATAAAGATTAAAAAAAAAAAAAAAGCATTCTATTGTTTTGTAAGCATAAATAAATAAATTTTATACGGTTTGTTTCTCGTTGTATATCAAGATGGGTCGCTATAAAAAGGAAGTATCTGAATCAACATGGGTTGTATCTAAGTGAGTGATACTAAAATAGTTATGTGCAAATATTGCAACGTGCGTCTGGATGGCGATAAAACAGATACATTGAAGAATCATACCATATCTTATAACCATTTAAAAAGGAAACTGAGCCTCTAGAACCAGTGCCCTCTAGAACGAAAAGGCAGTCTACAAGAGGGCGAAAAATTACAAAGGGTCTAAGTGATTTAGAAATAAAGTTAATTACAAAAAAAACTGTTTATTCACAAAAACTTACTGCAAAGCAATTATTGTAAAAACAAAGTATTGTAGTAAATTATATCCAGTAATCATATTTCTATATTTATATCTTAAGAATAATAGTACTCGTATGTCGCTGGTAATATTTTTTTATAACACTTTTAGCCTACATTATAATTAGTACTCACGGATGTACACCACGATTAGGCAGATTTTGGAGTTATAATGTAGTTAACAACCGCGAAAGTCTAAAACTTTAGCCTATTTGTATAGAAAGGTTCTAACTGTCATACTTCTTAAGCTAACAACTGTGTTATTTGTTTTTTTTTATTTCTTAAGCTAACAATGGTGTTATTTGTGTTTTTATTTCTTAAGCTAACAATGGTGTTATTTGTTTTTTTTTTATTTCTTAAGCTAACAATGGTGTTATTTGTGTTTTTATTTCTTAAGCTAACAATGGTGTTATTTGTTTTTTTTTATTTCTTAAGCTAACAATGGTGTTATTTGTGTTTTTATTTCTTAAGCTAACAATGGTGTTATTTGTGTTTTTATTTCTTAAGCTTACAATGGTGTTATTTGTATGTATGTGTAATTTATATAATATAGTATTTATTTGTATATTTAGTTATCGACCGAAAAAAAAGAGGAGCTACTCAATTCGACTGTATTTTTTTATGGTTGTTACCTCATAACTTTCGATAGAGTGAACCGATTCACAAAATGATTTTTTCGTTTGAAAGTTGGTGCTCCAGTGTAGTCCCATTAAAATTTCATCAAATTCGGTCCAGTAGTTCTTGAGTTACACTCCAATAACTGATTTTGAATGGAAGTCGGTATAAAATTTTTCAAATTGCACTTGTTTTACTTACACACATTCTAATAGTACTCTTTGTGTTCTTTCTTTTCTAAATAGTCTATCATAGCTGATAAGTCAGACTTTTTCTCTTTTTGCATACTATTTTGTATTAGAACATTTATGAACAATTTACATACCCTATTGGAAACGTTCAAATATAAATTTAACGAATCATTTACTCCCCTTCTTTTTTCTATACATTAACAGCATTTAAATATTCTATTTTTGAAAAGGTCTCTTTCATATACACCATACCAGGATCTTTAAAATCAATTTTCAACCAACTGCTTTGGATATGTTTACACGTGATACACGTAAAGTAGTTTTCAGTCCTGATTTTTTTTTTTTTTTTGTTTTATTCCTTCGCTGATTTTACGCCTTTTTCGATTATTTTCATTCATGGTGGTGTTTTGCCAGGCAAGAAATACGAAAAATATGACCACAGAATTATAGTAAAAAATATTGACATTTGACAGTTAACACCATTGTAAGAAAAACGACTTCGTTCATTGCCAACAGTATCATTTTTACGAAAGGTTAGGAACTAATACATGAAAGTAATCGCTTAGCACCAATGTTAAAGGCGTACACATTTACCACCTCTGTAAATAGAAATACAAACAAAATTAAATTTTGAATAGTTAACACCTTTGTAATTTCCAGCCCTTTTCATTGTCAGCGGGTTTGTAGTGCAAAAGCGTGTTAAAATAAAACAATAAACTTTTGTAGAAGATACCGTAAAACGTGTTTGAAAGCCAACATTCCCATGCATAAACTGGACCATCCAAGGACCAAGGAAATCAAATGATTCTAAAAACTTCCATACTTAGAACGGTATACCGTTTATTGTACGTTACATATATTAGACTGCCGTCCTTTAACTATAATGCCGTTATCTGACATTTTATCAATTAATTTTTTTTTAGATCATTTATATTAGATAAAAAGCTCTATTGATGTGTTTAGCAACAGTTTTTATGAATATTGTGGTTTTCGAGATATGAAAAATACCAATGCCGTTAAGTACACAAATTATAAGAGACTCCTACGCTAAAACGCAGTTATGTGACATTGCATAGCTATATTGCCGCTAATGGGGGATCCCAATAATCTATCTATCCACAGTTTTCCTTACTACCGATATAAATTTGACATAACGTTCATACAAATAGTGTCAAATATCTATCTCTAGTAAGGTAAACCGACGATAGATAAATTATTGGCACCGGCCATAAGGCTACATAACCACAGTTTTAAAAATCATTTGTCAGTTTATTGCCGTGCTAAAAAGACGTTAAATGCCTAAAGTGCGGCAAAAGTACTTTAACAGCTTTTTAGTTTAGCTTTATGATGTTTATTTGTATATAAAAACATTAATATAAAGCTACCGTTTAAGAATCTAATGCTAAAATGCCGCTAAAGGCTCTTTGCTTCATTTAAGGGTTTTATTTAATAGTATTAATTTCACAGATTACAATAAAACTCGTAGAAAACGGCATTTTTTCTTTAATTTAGGAAATATGTTGCATACTTTATAAGACTAAATTGACGCTATCTAACATTACTAGTTTAAAATGCCGTTAAGTAGTTTCGCGCGCGTACATGCTCACACGGCGGGGCGCGGCGCGCGGGTTAGTGTGGCGCACGGGCTGTAATCTTGCTAAGAAAAAAAGACAGGGGAAAAATATGTATGACGTTTCGTCCTCCCTCGCCCTTCTGCAGTCCCCTCTGCCGTCTGCGTAGACGGAAGAAGATCTCAGTCTGCTTACTCTGTCGTAGCTTTCTGTAATCTGTGGCCGTAATATTACTCTGTCTTTGACTATGACTATGTTTTAAGGTTAGTTTTAATTTTAATGTTTGGTGTTTGCGTTGATTAATTTGCAGTATTTTATCCATAATTACGCGATTAACATAAAACACCGAAAGTACTGCGTGGCAGGTTGCAATCTAAGAAAACGACGGGAAGTTAAAATGCACATATTTAAAAAAAGATAGGCATACCTACTTTGGAAAGATTCCAAGTAAAAGTTTGTTTAGCATGGCTGAAATTTCTCACAGAAAAGACACAGTGGTCCTATTAATAAGGAAGGACCAGAAGCATCTAGGCTATATCTTCACCAAGTTTAGTAGTTTATCAACACAAAATAGAGAAAAAAATCTGTATCGTTCTAAAAATAACCTATGAATAAAAGTTTATGACTTAACTTTCCATTAACGTCCGTCGAGTTAAGGGTTGATATTTTTTTGCAGAAATGTTACATTATTATAATCACACTCTCCAAGTTTCAACATGCAAAGTTGCGTAATATAAAAAAAAACATTATTGAAAATCAATTATTATATGCTACGAATCGTTATTCTAGACCTACTAAACTTAAAGTGAGAGAGAGATAACATCACCTCCGGTCATGACGTCACGACCTATTCTTTCCCCCTCTCGCTCGGCTCCGTCCCTTTAAGCCGGTGGAGGGGATAGACTCGAGCTTGCCCGAGCGGCGGGCGCTCTCGTTACTTGGCATCGAATTTCGGTGTGAACCAGGCGCGGTCGACCTATTCAGTCCGTTCGAAAATACCCACGGGGTCACAAAGGACTGCGATAGAAAATGAAGTATGAGCGAGTTAGCTAATGCCTTGACGTTTGTCTTGACTTTTGACAGATAGATGTTATGTTTGTTTGTTCACTAACAAAAATATGTCCGTTAGCTATCGCTGGTTTACGTATTTAGTAATCAGTTAATGTGATAATACTAAATAAATACGGGTTTTCATCGCAATAACGTCGAGTTAAGCACTTGCTCTCTGTTTTGAAATTTTATATACGAGTACCAATATGAAGTGCGCAGGTTGTTTAAAGACGACAAAAGAGGCAAACGCTACTAAGTGCACTTCTTCTTCGTGCGAAAAAATTTTCTGCTCGCTATGTATTAATATATCGTCACTTCCGGCCGATCGTAAGAAATTATGGAAGTGCCCTGAATGCGTTGCTCTGGAGAAGAAGGGGGGCGATAATACCCTAACCCCAGTGCGCACTGCGTTGGAACCCCAAAACGTGACAATGCGCAGAAAGGCTGTGTCGGACTCAGACAGCAAAGAACCGGACTTGAAAGAGCTTACAGCTGCTATAAATCGCTTAACTAGCGAATTTTCATCCTTCAAAAATAAACTAAACGAGGTCACCAACTCGGTCTGCCACTGCCATGACAGGATGGATGATCTTGTGCGTACTCTGGAATCAACAGACTCTCGTTTGGTAAACCTGGAGAAGCAGACCCATATCGTCACTAACCTTCAAGCTTCAGTACAGCATCTCCAAAATGAGTTAAGTGCACACGCACAGTACATGTTACGCAATGAGATCGAAATAGTCGGTGTGCCAGAAAATGACAGCGAAAACTTGGAGCACATTGTGAAAGTTGCGGCTCAGAAAATTGGAATACAGTTGGAAGATACTGACGTGGACTGGGTTACCAGAGTTGGACCACGCCGTCCTCATGTGCCGTCCAGACTTCCAGAGGATGTTGGAAAACTGCCACGTCCAGTAGTCGTAAGGCTATTACGGCGTTCCAAACGTGACCAGTTATTAAGAGCAGCAAAGTCAAGGAAGAATTTAAGCAGTGCTGACTTGGAGATAACTGGAGCTGCATCTCGTGTGTTTTTCAATGAAAGGCTCACTAAAGATAACAGGGTTCTTTTTCGTAATGCAAGACTCAGGGCCAAGAGCCAAGGTTATGCGTTCTGCTGGTGTAACCAGGGTGCCATTTACATCAGACAGCGTGAGGGAAAGTCTGCTCAGCTCATCCGGTCGCAGCACGATCTGGAACGTATTCTTCCTGTTACATCGGACGGAGGCAGCTCATAATTGTTATGGTCCTTTATTTTCTACAATGAACGTATGTATACATAGTTATTCTAGAAAAAAACTATTTTCAGCAGTAACTCATAACACTGGTTCTTGGCCTGCGATGATGTGGTTACTATTACTGGCTTGTGTAACAACAACATGTACTTTATTCCAATTACTCACACTAGTACTGAAAAACAAAAATAGTTATTTAAGTATAGGAATAGATATAAGAGATAAGTTTTTAGCTAATATTTATCTAAAATACAAAGTTTTAAACAAAAATAATATAGTAATGTTACAGTTATATTTCGACAATCAATTTAATAAGATTAGTATTTTTGTACTCTGGAAGATTTTCTTGAGGACGATTTGGCTTAGGACAACTTTACAGAATCAAAAATGATGTTCCCTGATGAGTTGCAGAATGATTTGGATGCTATAAAGTTTAACTGTTATATTATTAAAGAAGTTGAACAATGTAAAGACGTTTTCACAATAGACCACAATTTTAAATTACTCACTCTTAATATTAGGAGCATCCAAAAAAACTTCGATTCTTTTCTTGTTGCTGTGAAACGTTTGGATACTGAATGTGATGTTCTCATTCTGACTGAATGCTGGTTAAGGGATTCCATAAATATTCCATCGATTCCAGGCTATAATTCTTTTAAAACCGACCTAAATTATAACCAAAACAGTGGTGTTGTTGTTTATGTTAAAGAATATTGGCCTGCGTCGGTTTCCGAAGTTTCAGCTGATCAAGCTAATTGTTTAAAAATTCGTATCAATAAAATGGTTACTATACTCGCCGTGTATCGATCACCGTCTGCTGGAAATATTGAAAATTTATTACTTTCACTAGAATCACACATAGATACCACAGATAACCTTCCTGTAATCTTTGCTGGTGACATAAATGTCAATATTTTAGATTCCAGTGACCCTGAATCACTAGTATACCAATGTTTTATGGCAGAAAATGGTCTATTACCAGCTATAACGGAGCCTACAAGAATTTGAAATTGCCTCGATCATATCTTTGTCTCTAGCACGCAACTCAGCCGGGATCCTGTTGGTATTATTTGTCAAACAAAAATCACTGACCATTATCCAGTACTGATTGGGTTGAATCTCAAAAATGCTAAGCCTACTCGACTCAGTAGAGTGGTTTTGAAGCGGGACTTTGATGAAATAAAAAGAGAGCTGATGAGCGTCGATTGGAGTCTTATGAGTGACGTGTGTGGCGTTGATAAGGCAACAAAAACTTTTTCAGACATTTTACAAGGCATCGTTACTAAACACACGCGTGAAGTTCGACTCAGTAGAACGCAGTACAACCTTAAGCCCTGGATTACTCCTGGGCTTATGCGCTGTATGAGACACAGAGATCGACTTCATCAGCGTGCACGACTCGAACCAAAAAATGACATTCTCCAAGTTTCCTACTCCAGATATCAGAATTTTTTCGTCGGACTTCTACGTAAGTTGAAGATTGAATATGAAAACAGAGAGCTAAAAGCTAATAAAACAAACCCTAAAAAGTTTTGGAAGACGATTAAAAACATTTGCGGCTTATCTAACAATAAAAAAGAGTCTACTGAATTACTTTCAGCTAATGAAAACTCTAGCGAAACACAAAAATCCTTGGACCTATGTAACGAACATTTTTCTTCTATCGGTGAACGGTTAGCTGATCAAATTCTTTTAAAACTTAACAAAACTCAAGACGATCTTGCCAACATAGCAAGAACAAAGTGTACACCTAAAGATTCTTTTTTTATGTTTCCCACGGACCATGTAGAAGTTAAAAAAATTATTATGATCATTATATCAGTCATCCCTATTTTTAAGGGTGGTTCAAAACATAAGATCGAAAATTATAGGCCAATTTCGCTTTTGTGTGCGTTTTCGAAAATGTTAGAAAAGCTCGTAAGCAACCGGATAACTCATTTCTTGGAAACCCGCAATATATTATCGTCCAAACAATTCGGTTTCAGAAGAGGAAAGAGTACAGAAGACGCGGTATTGGCTTTAACATCGGTGGTGTCATCTAAGCTAGATAGCAAACATAATTGTATCGGTGTTTTCTTAGATCTGGCCAAGGCTTTCGATACTGTGTCCGTTCCCATACTTTTGAAGAAACTAGAAAACATTGGCATCAGAGGCAAAGCCTTGGGTTGGTTTAGAAGCTATTTAACGGAACGGAGACAGTGTATAAAGATTAATAACAAATTGAGTAACTTACAAGCGATCAATTTTGGAGTTCCTCAGGGGAGTATTATAGGTCCTACACTGTTTTCAATTTACATAAATGATTTACATGAACTTTTGCTTGAAAATGCTGAGATTGTTTGTTATGCTGATGACACCGCCATAGTTTTTCATGGTTCCACGTGGCAGGAAGCTCAGTCGTATGCTGAAAAGGGTATGAAACAAGTGTCTGAATGGCTTGTCAATAATCTGTTGACGCTTAATACCAGTAAAACTGTATATATGCATTTCCACAAAACGGCCGCTTCAGCTCCAGGAAATTTAATAAACATAAAAATTCACGATACATCTTGTTTACGTAAAAATTGTAAATGCGAATCATTGAACAGGGTGAATGTTATTAAATATCTTGGTGTTCATATAGACGAGAAACTAACGTTTGATAAGCATATTGACGCTCTTTCGACTCGTATACGACGAGTTACTGGCATTATGAGAGAACTCCGTAATGTGGCATGTTTTTCGACACTAAAATCTGTGTATTTCGCCCTATGCCAATCCCTCATAACATATTGCATAAAATGTTGGGGCAGTGCAGCTAAGACTTTTATCATTCGAGTTGAGAGAGCACAACGTTCTATCTTGAAAGTGTTGTTACATAAGCCACTCAGATACCCAACCTCGGAACTGTACAAAGATTGTGGAGTGCTCACGGTTAGGCAGCTGTTTATTTTGAGGACATCACTTTCAGTTCACAAAACAGTTTTGGCTTCTCCTGAATATTCCGCTAGGTTGAATAGAAGAACTTACCGTTTGGCTACCCCTCCTGTAAAAACTGTACTTGCTAGACGTTTCGGAGAGTTCGTCAAAGCATATGTCTACAATTCTGTGCTGAAACATTGTAACATAAAAGACATGACGGTAGTGGAAGCTAAACACACTATTCATAAATGGTTATCCATGTTGTCTTATGATGGTACCGAAAAATTACTACACATTCTCACGTAAACCTGTAATGTAAATGTTAGAAAACTAATAAAAATATATATATATAAATATATTGCTGTATGTTATCAATACTAGAGCGTGAGCGCTTAAAGTTTCATACGTAGTTCATTAATGTAATTTTCTTGTTAAAGACTTAGGTGTCATTATTATTATTATCATTTAGTTAATCGTTAGAGATCTTCACGATACAGGCTTGCCTAGTGTGAAGATCATAAGCATCTGACAAATGTATTTACCACCTCAGCATTATTTTAGGAGATGTGTTTAATCATTATATAAGGCAACAATTGTTTTTGTAACTTTTCTATTTAATGCTGTAAATAAATATTTTTTCATTTCATTTTCATTTTTTTTTTAGACTTAAAATCTGTGTGGTTCTGGTTGGTGTTGGTTCTCGTGAGATAGTGACTCTTGTAAACTCCATCTGCAACTTTCATCATGAAAGAAAATAAAAGGAAGTGTTGTAAGTGTGGAACTTCACCAGCCGATAATCCACTTATCACTTTACATCGTTTCGCAAAGCCTAGGAGAACCAACAGCCTTCGGTAAGTAATGAAAATTCCTACTACTTAGATGTAGTCTTAGCGGTGTTAATATTAAATATTGTGTCACTTTCCCCTTTGGAATACTAGGTCAAAATGGTGTATTGGAACAACAATATGAGACTAGTGAGTCCGAAATTACCGATTACAGGGACAAAATAATGGCAGTTGTCCCATCACAAGACATCTTGAACTCAGTGGAATACCTAATTTATGTAATTGTTGCTTTACAGATGTGAATTGTGGGCAAAGTACTGCTTTCCTGATGATTTATGGCATTCCCAAAATTTTCAAAAGAAGCTTTACTCTGAGCATAGAATGTTATGTAATAAACATTTTAAAAGGAGTTCATTCACTGATCAGACAAACAAAAGGCTATTTAAAAGTGCAGCACCTGACGAAGAAGCTGACAAAGTAAGTAAATAACTTTTATGAATCGGTCAACGTTAGTTTCAGTCATACATTGTTTGTTTTTACCATATTCTCTTATGTAAATAATGCCGAGAAGATAAATATTTATTTATTTGTTCATAGACGAGCAGCAAATTGCTGATGTGTCTATATCACACAGTATTGAAAGTTATTAATTTCACTTTGGATGTTCACTTATTAAAGTTAGTTTTTTAGTTCGAAGTCAGTTAAAACAGTTAACAGTGTTAGCAGTCACAATTTCATTTGGTAATATGTTTCAATTGAGTACCACTCTGTTGCTAAAGAAGTTGTGGCCAATTTTTGTACTTGAAAGTGTTCTAGCTTTTTCAGTCTGGTTTCCTCTGGGTTACATTATCATTTCCTTGACTACTTTTTTTTTGAATACATGGCAGGTTGTATTTGTGCGTAATTATCTTGTATGTTTCAATGAGGTCGCCACGAAGACGTATTTCTTCTAGTGTAGTGAGGTGCAATGCGTGCAGTCTGTCTGAGTAAGATTTTCTTTTTAATGCTAGCGGTATCTTCGTGGCTTTTCTTATATATAACAATCATCATCAGCAACTCAGCCGTAAGACGTCTACTTCTGAACATATGCCTCCCCCATAATTTTCCAAAAGGACCGGTTGGAAGCGGCCTGCATTCAACGTCATCATGCGACCTTAATCAGGCTGTCTGTCCACCGTATCGGTGGACGACCTACACTGCGCATACCGCAATAAAATTGCCGCTTTAAAATTAGGTCCAGTCGTTCTTGAGTTTTAAATGGTGTAACTAACACGATTATGCAGAATTGTTGCATGTATTCATCATCTTGCAGTGAAGTTATATCTAGTGTGGTGAATGGTCTTTCATAAGTCCTGCACTGGGGGCACTTCCTGCGTGGGGTGTTTTAAGGTTGTCTACCTATAGGGCGACTTCACTAAATTCATAAATAAAAATAATAATAATAAAATTAGTAGAAAGTTATTAAAGTTTATTTAATTCTCACCATATTAATAAATATTGGTGCACACATTAAAACTGATATTTGATAAAACAGATTTTATTTAAAGTCACCCTTTAATACATTCATTTTCATTCATTACTGCACCTTCTGGAAATATGTTAAACACACACGTTGTAATTCCTAGAAAAGTAGGTTGATTTCTGTGAAATCTATTGTATTATTGGCCAAATAACGCGAATCGCGAGTCAACGGGTTAAATCATAATTTAATGGGTGTTATTTAAATGGTTAGCAAAGTATTAGTATTTTTGAAAGAAGAAAAATATTATCTGTCAGCAGAAATAGCTAATTGGTCAGCAACTCATGGCCAGCAAACATTTCAAAATCAATCAATGTCATTCTGGATGGCTGTAATTATTTTTGTACTGCATATTAATTATATAAGCAGCCATAAACTGTTCCTGTTTTATAATATTTGGGTAAGCACTCGGAGAGGAAGCAAAATAATTCATTTTGTGTTGCATATAAACGTAGCACAAATACTTGTCATGCGCAAAATGGACGCAATCCTTACATACAAAGATTTTATAATTTAATTACTCTCTGAGTGGATGTGTTTGTAATAGAAATGTAAACTAATAAAAGATTTTATTATTCTTATTTTTTTAATTGAGATGCATCAAAAATCATCATCATCATCATCTCAGCCGTAGGACGTCCACTGCTGAACATAGGCCTCCCCCATGATTTTCCAAAAGGACCGGTTGGAAGCGGCCTGCATCCAACGTCGTCCTGCGACCTTCCTCAGGTCGTCTGTCCACCGTGTCGGTGGACGACCTACGCTGCGCTTGCCGGTACGTGGTCTCCACTCCAGAACCTTTCGGCCCCATCGGCCATCTGTTCTGCGTGCTATGTGCCCTGCCCGCTGCCACTTCAACTGGCTAATCTTCTGGGCTATATCGGTGACTTTCGTTCTTCTACGGATCTCCTCATTTCTGATTCGATCACGTAGAGAAACCCCGAGCATAGCCCTCTCCATAGCTCGTTGTGCGACTTTGAGCTTTTCTATGAGGCCCATAGTAAAAGACCACGTTTCAGTTCCATAAGTCATCACTGGTAACACACATTGGTCGAAGACTCTTGCCTTGAGGCACTGAGGTATTTTTGACGAGAAGACTTCGCGAAGTTTCCGGAACGCTGCCCAGCCGAGTTGGATTCGACGATTGACCTCTCTCTTCTCGAATTTGGACCTGCCTAGTTTGATATCAAAAATATGAAATACTTAATAAAGAAGATACCTAAGTAGGTACTTAAGCTATAATTATTATTATTTATTAAATTTATACATACAATGAGTATGACATGACTTAAACATGAGTTTTAAAATTAAATATACATAAACAATATGTTTAATTCTAATAATTATGAGATCAAATCAACAAGGTATCAAACGATGAGGAATCATTGTATTATCAATGCCCGTTTTGCTTTTGACGGACGGCCACGTTTTCTTTTTTCCCCTATGGGAATATTTTTAGCTCCAAGTGAACCACATACTTTAAGCGAATCGCCAAACCAATCACGTGCTTGCATATATATAACTTAAAAAAAATGGACAGTCACATCTTCCTTTTAACCAAACGTCTCTTTCAGTTGGCAATGAGACAAGCCACTTGCTGAAATATTGTTTCTTGAAATCGTCAAAGCTTTCCCATTGTGCGTCGGAAACTTCACAATTAGTTGCTTCACCAGCAGGAATTTGGTAATAATTGTATTTGTTGTCTTTACGTAGCAGAGATACCATTTTTGTTTTTTTTGCCCACTGGTAAGCTTCAGTCCAGTGCTTTGTAGTTAAAGAGGGTGTGTTGGCAATGTAATTGTCATCTGGATTAGTAATATATTTATTAGACCACTGGTTTACCATTTCTTTTGCAACTACCAAAAACCTGGATAAAGGAAAGCGTTCGCGTGGTGTGTTGCTATCCTTTATTACTCTGTTTAAAGACTCCAAAGCGTTATTGGTTGATGGAGAGTTGGAAGCCCCTCCCAAAACCAATTGCGGTTTTGTACTAACCACTGTGCTCTGAAATACGTGACGAATTTGATCTCATCTTCATATTTTTGCACAAATGCTTCCGAAGCTGCGTCAAATATATTAGCATCTGTTATAGAATGCAATGAATAAACATAATTAAAGATATTATCACGCAGCACCTTGATTTTAATCCTTTCAATCCTCTCTTGAATTTTTCTTTTTGCATGTGCCCAGCACATCCGAACTACGACGTGTTCTCCAAAAACTTCTAGAAATGCATTTTGTATGCTTTTAGCAGCATCACAAACCAATACTTTTGGATTCCAAGAACTTTCAAAAAATTCTTGTATTTTGTCCTTCAGTCCCTGGAACATCAATTTGAAATCTTCTTTTTGTTCATTACTTGAAATCGTTACACATAGAGGGTGGAATTTGCGGTTTTGGTCCGTGGTTCCACAGACCAATACAGGAAAACCCTGCCAGATTCGTTTATACGTGGCATCTGCATGGACAACGCTGGCATCTTTGGAAATTTCAATCAAATATTTAGTTGACATAATAAACCGAAAAGTGGGATTTTGTTCATCACTGTCATCAATTCGGTAACAAACCACAAAAACTTCATGCGGATCCAAAGGAAGACTTGAGTGTGAATGAATCCAAGCTTCAAGCTCTCCTAAACTTATGGTAGATTGGCCGTATATAGCACGACGACGATCACTCAGATAATTTCTCAACTGAGACATTTTAGGAACTTTGATATTTTTCATTTTCGACAGATTTTCCATATAGCTTTTGGTTTCATTTTTAAATCAAATAATCGATTAATTTCGTTCTTCACGGTGTCACTCAAACCGTACGACGAGGTGAACTCCTTTTTATCATCATGGTCATGATCAGCATTTGTTTTGAACATTAACACTGAATCTGAGGTGCTTTCGAATAACAAATACATTTTGAGGAGCATTGTAGACCACGACGTTGCAACTTATTGCACCTATAGTATATTTTTTTTCCTTCCTCTGTTTGATGGCAATAATGTTGGGACCAAGTACCTTCAGCATTTAGGGATGTTTTGGCTTGTTCGGAGTTATCAAACGTTTGAACTAACTTCCAGTCCAAACACAGTTTTGGTTTCTTCCTAGCCACCAGCACCGATTCTTCATTGTCGGTACAGCATTCCGCATCCGATTCGTAGTCAGGAACTACTTTTATTCCTTCTTCATTACGATCACTATCCATTTTACTCGTAAAATAACCGCGAAATCACAAAAAACAAACAAATCTCTTAAAAACACGTTGTTACCGCTGTAATTTGACTGCTAATAATCGCCGCTTACTCATCGAATGACAATACTCGCACGCGATTGGCTCCTCGTGTCACGCGCCTACCCTTGCTCCGCCCACTTTTAACGAGAATTGCCGATTTTTCAACAAAAACGCAATCCAATTAGTTATTTTGCTTACCATTTTTAAAATGTGCATACCAATCAAATATAATGCATATAGACATGTTTTCTCAGCTGATCAATCATAAAATCTTGCTGACCAAGTAGTTATTTTGCGGACCGAATGTTTATTATGCAAACTCATGGTATTGTTATGCCGCCTATTAATTAAATTTTTGACCATTATCAAAATTATCTGCGGAACAAAGATTGCTGCCTGATTTTTATTATTGCAGACAACATCTTTGTATGCTGACTAAATAATTTTAATGCTGGTTTGGGTAGGCTCACCAAATTTTATAATTGCGTATCATTTTTTTCTCTAATTTAATTGTCAAAGAGATACAATTAATTTAACCATCATATTGACCACATATCCGCAAATCCACTAATACTGATATTATAATAGATATTTATCCCTTTCTTTGTATTCTTTCAGGTGAGCCCTGTTTTGCCACAACATCAAGAATTGGTACCTGCAGCAGGTCCATCCAGCACATCAATGCCATTATTAGAAAATATGAACATTTTTAATGCTGATACTTCAACAGTCACGCCTAAATTGCACAAACATAATACTGTTGAGCAAGAACCAGTAATTGTAAAAATAAAAACGAATACCTGCAAGCAAAGTGCAAGAAACACTTACAAACAGTATATCGTTCGCAAAACAAAATAAGAAAATTAAAAAATAAATCATTTCTTAATGAAATAGTCAACGATGACTCCATCACAAAATTGTTGAAATATAAAATGTCACGAACCTTAGCACTATTACTGTAAGGAGATATGAAGAACTTTAAAAAAAAGGTAAAGCACGCAGAGGGGATTCAGATGCAAAAATTATTGCAATGAGATTGTACAAAAGATCTCCAATGTGCTACAGATTGTTGTGGAGAATGATATGCCTACCTGCTCCAAGCACACTAAAGAGTTTACTTAGTAAGTTTGATCTTAGAACTGGAATTAATAACCAAATTCTTAACATTTTGACGAAAGTCACGCGAAATCAGAAGGCATCAGATACGAATATATTTTAATGTATGATGAAATGCCAATTAAAAAAACCTTCTTTATAATGTAAAAGAAGATGTGATAGAAGGATATCAAGACCATGATGATCAAGGACGTTCTGCACATATTGCTTCACATGCCCTTGTTTTTATGTTTGGTGGAATAAGAAAGCAAGTAAATCAACCAATTGCTTACTACCTTTCAGGTGGATCAGTGACTGCAGATAGATTGGCAGTGATTAGTAAAAAGGTGTGAAAAAAACTTTACAATTTCATTCAAAAGTCATTTTACATTTTTGGTTAATAACAATAATTGTCAAATGACACTACTGCATGTGCTTAGATATAGGCATATCAGCCCTTTGGCTGCGACTGATTATATGATAATGATACATACTTTCATACATAAAAGTTATAGACCCCTTCTTAGGCCTAGGGTCATATTATACCAATAAGTTTAGTTTTCATAAATTTAATAATGAGTAAATTATCCATGTACATCCTTTACTTTACATTTCCATAATTAGCAAGAGCTCAGAAATCACAATCGTTATTTATTTTGAGCATAATGTATAAACAATATTTTGCAACACTGCTTTCATGCTGGTGTGAGAATTGCTGCTGTTTTTGACATGGATGTTGTGAACAGTTTGTGACATCGATAGTGTCAACAAAAGAGCACTTTTAATATTAGGAGCATCTGTGGATCATCCCTACATTGAAGTTGGAAAGGAAGAAGTAGCCCTTTTCGATACACCTCATCTACTGAAGTGCTTTAGAAACCTATTCCTGAAATATAATATTTTATGTTCTATCTCCATTGCAAGTGGAAGTGGAATAGGTAAAATTATTTTTGTTCTAACAATGTGAGGTGTGGCAATGTTTAGCTGAACTATAAATTTATCAATTTCCTTATCCTTAATAGTGAAATAATGAGACAATGTTAAACTGTTATTATTTACAGACAAACACTCACCTTAGGTTGAGTGAATTGAGTGCCCGCCTGAATCTCGCAGTCACTGAGTTCTCACTCTGCAGACGAACGCTCGATGATATGTTCGAAACCCGCCGAGACGTATTCGATTACTATCGAGAGTATTTTCAGGTTAATAATAATAGTTTTATATGAGTCAAACTCACGAGAATTTCTATAGGAAAATAGTGAGAAAATAATATGTAATTTTAAAGATGTATGCATTAAGACCCGTATAGAATATACTCGTACTAAAACAAAAACGTCTTTTTACAGGTTGCATTGCAAAATGGTGCCACACCAAGGATTTGTATGCTGCTGATAATTGCAATCCAATTTTTGTTTATGCTCCCTGCCTGCAGATCAAAAGATAAAAGTGAAGCTTGCTGCACAAGTTTTGAGCCATTCTGTTGCTTCAGGGTTATATGCCAAAATTGCTTCCGGTAAGTAACACTTTTCCAGTATGAATACGATTTTTCCAAATTTGGTTACCTACTATAGAGTACAAAACCATCATCATCATCATCATCATCATGACATCATCCTTATCGTATCCATCCGTATGGATGATGAAACCACGGGGCGCAGCTAGTAAAATATATTTTCTCGCATAAAACGAAAGGGTTCTTCTGGAATAATGCTAATGTAATTGTTTAATTTTAACATAAAAAGAAAAGGTGATATTTTTTTACATTGTACATTTTATTGCATGTTTGAACTAACCGCTCATAGCGAACGTTAATTGGTCATTCTTAACCAATCAGCTAGGTTAAGAAAACATTCCAATGATCACTACCGTCGGCGTTAATCCCTGTTCATGTCATAGAATGGCAGATTCGACCATGTCTAGAAGCCTTCAGCCAAACTGAAAACTTTGAAAACGGGGCTGGTCTTGGCCAAGCCGCATGGTAGATTCTTGCGCAAACGTGTCTCTCTGAGTGGAAGAAATGAGCAATTGAGTAACAGTAATTGTATTTGGAATGTGATATGTTCATATGATGAACTAATCAGGATCTTTGTGTACTTTCAGGATAACTACCAACATAAGCAATAGCAACTGCTAATGTAGTTGCTCCGATGAATAAACTTTTTGACAGTGTCAATGCATGGTCGCCGGACCTAAAGTGGGGGAAGCCAATGGCGTCTAACATTAAACAAAATTCAGATCACATAAAATTTTACCGTCACATGAAGGATTTTTAAATCCATTAAGTTTTTGGAATGCAGAAGCCCGCCACCCAGGAGTCCCAGGAGGGGTGGATATGGACTTTGAATGGACTAGAGCGGGTGTAGCGAAACTTAACAAGTAAACATACAGAAATTAAAAGTTTGGCGACAAGAAGGCTGCAGCAAGACCCACTTGAAAATGTATTTGGTTGCATACTAAGTAACTGTGGAGCCAATACAAACCCAACTGTAGGACAGTGTCGCTGGCATGAAAACAGCTATTCTTAGAAATTTATCTTACATTGCTGATGGGAATTGCGAGAAAGACGAAAATGAAGCAATAATTTCCAATTACCGAACATTGTTGACACCGACTGCAGACAAGTAAATTTAAATGTGGACAATGACCATATATTGTTGAATATTAACTATTCAGTTGATGAGAATTTGCAAGAAAATTATAGCGAAAAGCAAGCATGTGTATATTTCTGTGGTTTTATAGTTAAAAATAACCCAAATGGCAGGTGTGATATGTGCAAAAATATATTTATATCTGACTTACAGTTGGCAGAACATGTTTTTGTTCAATTTAAAGAATATGACGAGACCAAAAAGTCTTTAATATATGCCTCTGAAGAATTCATAAGATGTGTTGATATTGGTGCACCAGTATTTGGAACATGAAAGTTTTAAAAGGAATATCTGTAAAACTATAACAAATCAAGTAGATTTTGGTTTTCTGGACAAGTGTATTGTACACAAGGAATCAAACATAGACTATTTGAAAAAAAGTATATTCATGATAAGCATTAAAAGGTACTGTATCTTGAAAAATCGGCAGTTTGCAGAAGATTCAGCTAGATCTGCATCAAAAAAGAAAATTAATATCCTTCAACACAAATAAAAACAGAACAATGGATATAATGCACATAAGATAACAATAAAAAATAAGTGCTCATGTTTCATATATTATTAAATAGAAATGACTGATATTATCAGTAAAAGTAAACTATTGATGTCAAAAAATAATAACTGAAATTATTCGTTTCAAAGTAAAATATATGTTGGTGTAGTCATTGTTTAGGTATGTGTTACGACCTTTAGTTTATCAAGGTGATTATTATATCTGTTAATATGATAATTAAGAAGTTTCCTTTGTGTTTGTCATAGTGTGATGAGAATGATTACACATTGTTATGTCATCATTACTGGAATAGTAGTTATTAGATTTTTTCTAGTTCAATTACTTCTAAAGAAAAAGGCCTACCGAATATAATGATTGTCGTAGATTTTTTGTAGTAGTGAAAATATTATAGAAATTGATATGCACCACAACCATGTAACTCTATATCTATTAAGGTTTGTTATCCAGACAATAAAAACTATAAAATGTATATACTTCCTCGTTTTTAATTCAAACATTATCCCTTTTCCTTGTAAAGTTAAACGTAATATGTATATACAGGGTGACTGGTTGAACACTTTACATATTGATATATAGTGCTCAGTACTCGATTCTCGTTCTAATTAAGAAAAAAAAATAGGTGCCTAATATTTACCTAATTTAACTTTAATTGTCTACTCAAAACAATAAACATGGTCACTCGCGGCGCGCGTGTAATAATAAAACCGACGATCGCGGCATCCTTTGATTCCTTTGAACGCGGCGCGGGCGGCGCGGCGCTTTGATTGGAAATACACCCCTGCTCTCGTCCCGAATCCAGCGCTTCATCCCCGCGCCCCCGCCCGCCCTCGCGCCTATTCAGTCTCGACGAAGCGCGCGCGCGTGCCGGTCATTTCGCAAGTCATTTTACTTCCGCGTCTCGCGATTGCTTTTATCAGTGCTCTTATCAGTGCATTTAATGAATCGAAATGTCATTTACAAACGAAGAATATTGGGAGATGGTTCGGGCATACGCTCGTGCAAATGACAGTGTGCGTGGTGCAATTAATTTGTACCGTGAAACTTTCCCGAATCGCCGAGTACCTACGCATTACGTGATGTTAAGTGTCAACCAACGATTACGGGATTTATGGCCAATTCACCGTGCCATCGCATAGCCAAGGCCGAGGGGCGGACCCCATACCCGGTCCGGCTAGAAGAAGAAGTCATGGAGTACTTTCAAAACGAACCCCAAGCTAGCACTCGAAATGCTGCGAGACGGTTTGGAGTTTCACAATGGACGGTGTGGAATATCCTCCACAAAGATGGCTTGCACCCGTATCATTTCCGCCCCGAACAAGAACTTGGGGTCAATGACCACCAACCGCGGGTGAATTTTTGTCGGTGGTACCTGGAAAATCTAGACAAAAATATTTTGTTTACGGATGAAGCCACCTTCATTAAATCAGGGCTGTTTAATGTGCACAATGAACATTGGTGGAGTCATTCTAATCCCCATGTCATAAAACAAGACTCCTATCAACACAGATTTAGTGTCAACGTGTGGGCCGGTATTCTTGGTAATTGTTTGTTGGGGCCGTATTTTATTGACGGCAGACTTAACGGTGCATCTTACTTAGACATTCTAAACAGTGTAGTGAATGATATGCTGGACGACGTACCGTTGATTTATCATCGCAATCTGTTTTAGTCTGGGGCGAGGTAAAACGACTTGTGTACGCTACGGAATACTCGAACAGGGACGAATTAAAAGCAAGAATAACGGCGGCATTTGACAAAGTTCGAAGTGATCCTCTCGTGCTTAACCGTGTCAAAGGAAATTTGCGCAAACGTGCCGAACTATGCATTACCCGAGGCGGTGAGCATTTTGAACAATTATTGAGATATGTGTGATTTTGTAAATTAGGTTATCAAGTCAATCGTTGTAAATAATCAAATCAATCGTTGTAAATAGTGTGATTCCATTTTTTAAATACGCCAAAAGTATCAAGCCAGGTACTTAGTGACATTGTAGGTACTTTTTTGTCAAATCGTTGTGGTTTTATTTCCCACAAAATTTACAAAATTATCACAATTAAATTACATAGTTTAATGCCTTGGAACCTTGGTATTTTTGCCTGTCCTAAGCCAGGAAAAGTATGAAGGAAGAATGGATCGTACTTCCTTGATTTAACGTAGGTACCTATCACGGGTCATTAACCCCGTTCGTACAGAACACGCGTACTATTCTGTGCCAGAGCATTAGCTCGCGTCATAGAATACTTTATCAATTATTAAAATAGTTGGTAGTTCTGTGACGCGAGTGTTAGGCTGCGTCCCTACTTAGTGCGCACGGCTCGCGCGCGCAGCGCGCTTCTATCTCAGTCTGGAGCGGGGTAAGTTTAGCAGTCAGATCGGGATAGAAGCTTGTTGCGCGAGGCGTGCGCGCTCAGTGGGGACGCAGCCTTAGCGTAGCAATCTACGCGATGCACTGCGGTGTCCATAATTTTCGAGTTATAGCACATTCATAGAATGAAGGTTTCCTCTGTAGTTTAACGGTATTTTTTTAATTTTATTTTTTTAAACGTTTCATGTGACCATGAATTATCATGTCCTTGTTTATGTAAAGTGTTCAACCAGTCACACTGTATATGTCCTTGAGAGGAGTATAAAGTTTTGCTAGATAATAACGAACCGATGTTCACGAAGCCGAAGAAAACTAAAGTTTTCGGATTCGCAGTGTCAACAAACCTGAAGGAACCCGTAGTCGAAAGTGCCTCAGACGGTAGATTGCTTCTGGCAAAGGTTAAATATGTTGAAATTGAGAAGTAAATCGTTAGGCCTGAGTTATTTTTTTTCTTTTTTAAGCTCTATGTCAATACCAAGCTCAGACATTGTGATCTTTACTCTTCCTGGCTTCGATTACTTGACAGATCTTTTGGGGCTCTGACTCATGGACTTATCCAACAAAATGAGCTGTTGAGAAGCAACTTTCAACAGATAATAGAACGCGTTCACACGCCGGACAGCGTTTTAAGCGCTGACAAAGAAGCACGAACAAATTATTCACAGCCCAAAAACGCTCTGCGGAAGAGCCATATTCCATGTCTATGCTGAATAGACAAGACCCTACCCCACCTAAACGACCTCGCTAGTCGTTTCAAGGTGCTGGGTATGAACCACGACCCTCCACGAGCTACCAAGGCCCTGGTCGCAAAGGTAAAAAACTAGCAGTCCGGTCCGACACGCGATGATAATAAGAAAGGCCCTTCCGGCAACCGTAGATTTCTTATTTAGAACCTTTTTATGGGAGGCGATTAAAAACTATATTCTGATTTGGGAGCGTTTCGGTGCTCATTTTAAGAATGAATCAAATTACCCCCGCTTTTAAACTCAAATATGTTGAAGCAATTTCAAACCCAAAACAAGTTTATTAATGACCAATCAAATAAAAATGCTTAAACAACAAATAGTGTTGATTCATGCAGATTCGTCACAAAGCTTTGTATGTCCAATGTTTCTAGTAATCAAGTCAAATACCAGCAATCGCCCGATTTACAATCTAAAGAATTTGAACCCGTGCTTAGTTCAAGCAAAGTTTCGATTGATAAATATGTACCGCGTACCGGATTCCTTGCAAGCAGCCGATTGGGTGATCAATATAGACCTCTCGCAGGCATATTTCATGTGCCTGATTTCGCCTGCTCATTAGCCGCTTTTAAGAGTGATGTATGCACCTGACGGGAGTACGACCCTTGAACATCTTTAAATCACTTGTCTGCCGCTCGGGCTGTTATCTGCACCCAAGGCATTTGCGATAGTAACAAAGTGGATCGCACATCTTTTACGGGACAAAGGGATGCGCATAATCGTATATATCGACGATTTCTCGACTGCAAACCGAAATCGTATCGCTTATGGACCAAGCTGCGGAAGCTGTAAGCGTCCTCTCATTATTAGGGTGGATGATCAATCGTCAAAAATCAATTTTGACTCCGACCAAAGTCAGACTACCTTGGCATTACTTGGAATCTCGGCCAGAATTTACAGTATCTGCCAAATGACAAAGTCACCCATGGTCGCGAGCGATAGAAATGATTAGTAAGTCATAGTGTTTTATTAATAACAAATAAGTTATATGTCAACAAAAATAGTCATACCTAGTAGTAGGTAGTTGTAATAACATAAAATACTAATTGTCATTACCAGTCCAATTCATTATAACCAGATAATTTATTGATTCAGGCGTTACTTTGCGGAAATCCATTATCAAAAAAACGATATTAAAAAATATTTAGTGACACTTCCGCTGAAAAGAAAACAATGATTTTAGCCTATTTGGGGGCGTGCACCACCCTCCCTCCCGCATAAAATGCTAATAGGAAGAATACAAAATAAAAAACACAAGAAACCCCAAATGAACCAAAACCGATTCGACACGTGTTTCGCCTCTACACGAGGCATCCTCAGGAGATGTTGACTCGTCGAGCGCTAGACCGACAGTGAGAGAACAACGTTTTTTTTTTTTTTAGAACGGACTAATGATGTTTGCTTCTACCGGCATTTACAGCGTCACCGGACGGTTGGCGAGCGCAGATGGCACTCAGCCAGATGCGGGTGCAGAGGGCGCACCGCCTAAGGCGAGCGTTGAAGACGCTTCGCCGCAAGGAGAGGAGTAGGCGACTTGCTCAAGGGCACCACTAAGGTACGGACCTCGGCTTGGGCCGTCGCCAGGACAGAGAGGAGTAGGAGAGAATCGCCCCGGTACATAAGTGTACCGTTGGAAGTGGGCCCTATGAATTTAAACTCTACGACTATTTGGAGAGAATCTAACCAAGACATAATTTTTGCCTCGAGCTCGGTGTTTGACTGTGTTTACCACTAAATCATAACCTTGTTTACCTCGCCCACAGTCATTACCTCGGCCGGAGCCTACACCGTGATCGGAATCACTACCTTGACTGGGGCTACAAACGGAAATACCTCGCCTCCCCCCATTTCCGCGTCATGGGTCCACACCGCGACCAGGATCGTCGCGTTGTGCACTCATGACTGTACTTTGGGTGGGGCTACAATAAGAAACTTGAGTACCTCGCCCACAGCCATTACCTGGGCCGGAGTTTACATCGAGGCCCGGGGCCGCGGTGTATACTCCCACCCGCACCGTGGCTGGGACTACAATCGTGTGTGTGTGGATTACCTCGACTGCGACTGGGGCTGCGAAGAAGATCTCGGCCGGAGCCTACAATGCGATCGGGATCACAGCCCTGGTCGGGTCTACAACCATTACCGGGGTTCCCTTGGGACGACGCTAAAGCTGCCGAAGTAACGGCTGCGATGGGGTCGTCCGGGTCACCCAAAATATGCCTTGGAAGGCGACGGGGAGGAAGGAAGTGAGGATCGGTTATATCAGTGGAGTAGTTCGCCGCTTCGACCACGAGGGGATTCGAGTGGTGGGGAGCTTTGTCGAAGTGGCGGCGGGAGCAGTCTTTCATATACTGCGTAATAGAGGGCAGGGTGAAATCGCAGTGCAGTTCGGCGTTCCGTAAGTACCACGGAGCGCCCACTGCCCTGCGCATAAAGCGATTCTGAATCACTTGAAGTTTGTGGAGGTCGTGTTTCTGAGCATGGGCGAACGCTACAGATGCGTAAGTCATGACTGGGCGGATGCAAAGTTTGTAAAGAGTCGTCTTATTTCTAAGAGACGTTTTACTGTTTTTGCCTATGAGGGGATTAAGACGACCCATAATGAAGGCCGCCCTATTGCGAACAATCTGGATGTGTTTCGCGAAAGTGAGTTGGCGATCAAGGGTGACGCCCAGGTATTTGGCAGATTTAGCCCAAGGGATGGGTTCGCCGAATAGGACTATGGGTGACGGCATGAGAGTCCGCCGGGTCTCAGTGAAGTACACTGCTGCACTTTTGCTAGGATTTACTGCAATCCGCCATTTACGAAACCATGCACCGATTACGGTGATGGCTCCTTGGTTGGCGCATCTCTGCCTGACCATGAACCAGCCAGTAGAGTAGATTGCAGTATCATCCGCAAACTGAGAGAGAACAACGCAAAATCGCCCGCTTATATAGCATGCAGACTCCGCCACCTTGTGACTCACTGCACGCGCGCCGGCCGCTGCTATATTGTTGTTAGTGACGTATTTTGGGAAAATATACGCAATAATGGAGATGAAACCATGTTGGTTTGGTCATTCAATAGTGTAAGCTTATTATTGTTATGTTTTATAATCTCTAATTGTTCCAACACACTTAACCGAAAGCTTTTTTCACAAACATGTAAAATCTTAAAAGTGTTGTTGTTGCGCAACGAATGACCGGTATCGAGTAAATGTTTAGCGAAATGAGACTGGTCAGGGTGGTCATTCCTGTAAGCTGAAACATGTTCTTTAAATCTAATATCAAAATTACGGCCTGTCTGACCCACAAAAACACCGTTACAATCGTCACAGACCAGTTTATAAACACCCGACTTTTTATGTCGGGTATTTATAAACTGGTATAATATATATAATATAAAGGTATAATATAACTGGTAGAATATACTGGGTTTATACCTAATGCGTTGCTGACTTTTAAAGCTGGTACCAAATCAGGCGACTACCACGACAATATGAATTTTGAAAACTACGAAAAATGGCTCCGAACCCAATTAATGCCCAACCTACAACCCAATTCCGTCGTGGTAGTCGACAACGCGTCCTATCATAATAAGCAGTGGGATCACGCACCAACCTCTAATTCTAAAAAAACCTGACATGCAGGCCTGGCTCACTGAAAAAGGTATACAGTACGAGGAAACACATTTGAAACCTCAGTTATACAATTTAATAAAGATCAACAAAGATAAATTTAAAACATTTTCGATTGATCGAATCCTAGCTGAACGAGGTCATCAGGTACTGAGACTACCACCATACCACCCCGACCTAAATCCGATTGAAATGGCATGGTCGGATATTAAACAATATGTAGGCAGCAAAAATATAAAATGGAGTATCAGTAAATGTATAGACCTAATACAAGAAAAGGTTTTACTAATGGGTACATGGGATTGGCAAAAGTTGTGTAAAAAGGTGAAGGATATAGAAGAGCAATATGCAAAGAGTGATCATGTCGTGGATTTGGTAACAGAACAATTCATTATTCATGACGATGGAGATAGTTCCGAGGATAGCATTGGTGAGTTCAATGAAGATGACGCTAGTGCCGACGAACGAAGCAGTCCTGAGCCCGGGCCTTCAGTAAGCAAAAGGCCTTTTCGCGAGACCATTGAAGGCGTGATACCGTTCTCTGATTCAGGTTAATAAAAGATTACAAATTAAAAGATAATGTTTTTATTTTTCTACATTCCATACATAAACTTGTTAAAATATCTTAGGTCTTTTTTGGAAATACGTTCTATGTACAGACTTTTTTTTACTGTCTTATTATATCTTATAGATAGGTAATATTACTTACATGCGCGACAGTAATCATGCGCAGCAGCTATCCTTCACATTTCGTTCAGCTTAATATCGTTATTTAGGTAATCATTAATCAAAGTGGCATATAATGTATTGCGTGCGCGACAGTACACATGCGCAGCAATCCCCTCCACGTATCGGCCAGCGCTAGAGTTACGTGCCGCGGGTTATAACAGAATAAGAACTACCATAGTTTAGAGAATAGTACATAGATAGATATAAAACTGTTTAGTTTAGTGTACAAGCAATACCATAGTAAATGAAATACTCATTAAATTTATAAAATAAGACCTAAGGAATTTATGAACCAAAGATCATCAAAATCCAACTATTTTCGAGGTGAGTGGCAACTTAAAACTAAAATACACTCACACTACCTTGCATAATTTAAAAGATAATAATATTATTTTCTTAGGATCTTATGATTTGCGTGTATATTATTAATACAACTACATACACTTAGTAATAAAAAAAAGTTATCTTATATACATTTACTATATACATTACAATTATAATCTAAAGATCTACATTTATTTCTTTCTATGTGTTATTCTAGGTTGCCTGACGCCTCGCCCATAACTGACTTATAAGGTTGCGCCTCACTGTCATTCCTTGCTGGAGATCAAAGTTGCGTGTGGTGATCATCTGTACCTCTGACGAATTGCTGCTCAACTGGTGAGTTGATTGCTGCAATTGAACTTCTTGTAAGCTTTCTTCAGGTGCTAGATCTTGCACTGGTATATTTTCACAATTGCAAATGTTGTGTAGTATCACACAGGCATTTACTATTGAAGCGGCTATATGAGGTTCATAATGTAATACTCTGAGCACAAGCAAGCACCTGAAACGTGCTTTAAGAAGTCCAATTGTGCGTCCAATTGTATTGCGTGCTTTTACATGAACTTCAGTGTAATGGGCTTTTGGGGATCCAGGGTGGGCATCAATGACAGGTGTGATCATGTATTTACGTAGTGCATAGCCAGAGTCACCTACAAATACAATACAATACTTAACATTGATTTTAAAACAATGAAAATTGAAAAAAAAAAATCAAATTTATTAATAGTTTGTTAAGTACCAAGAAGCCACACAGCCGCGTTGTTGCTTAGTTCTTCCATGTAAGTATTCAGTGGGTGGTTATTCCAGATAAATGAATCATGTGATGAACCTCCATAACTTGCATCTACACTCATGATATCCATGTGACAATTACATGTCTAAAACAAGGTTTCTTTCATTACAGATTGGCATCGTAATGGTAATATTAATAAATTATTTTTGTGGCTAAGGTTTTTAATAAAGTACCTATAGGTAGAATTAAAACATTGTAAAAGTATGTAGAATAAAAAAAATAAAAATGATATAAATTTAAAATGTTTTGTTTCATTGTTTCTCCTACCCAGACATGATTAGGTTTTAGTTTTAAGTATATTTTGCTGTAATTAAACCTTTTGCTTCCACTGGGATTGTCAATAGATCTAATAGGTATATCGATTATATGTAGTTTTTACATGATGTAGTAATTACTATCTGGCCTCAAGGTTTACCCGCGTGGTCATGGCCGGTGATGATGATGAAAAGTAGCTTGTGTATTATTCCAGGACCTGAAATATTTACATACCAAATTTCATTCAAATCCATCCAGCTGTTTGGGCGTGAAGGAGTAACAAACATACACACCTACTCAGAAACTTTCACATGTAGATATAATATTAGTGTAATACCTACATACGTTTGTCAACATAATAAAACCAAAAAAAAAAAAAGGAACTTACCAGTTGCACATTTAAAAAATGATACTGTTTTCTTGAATAGTATCGCTCTTCATCTTGTGTGGGCCGCACAATAGTAATGTGTGTGCAATCTATACAACCTAAGACTCCAGGGATTCCAAACTTGTTGTTAAATCTGTAAAAAGAGGATGACAATTGTAGACAAAAATCCTTCAGGCAATATACGGATAATATGACGAAAATTTTTACTCTATTATATTTTTTCTTCGCTGAGCAGCATCCCCGGGGTAAATATAATGTATTTTGCTCTAAAGTAAGGCAAATTCAGGCATTTAGTTACTTGATTTAGAACTGCAGACACTGTTTCTTGGGATATCAAATGACTAGCCATGTCTCCTATTGTCCTTTGGTAGGAACCAGTTGCAAAAAAAGCCACCTACATGGACCTAAAATAAAATTATAATTCAAGCATTAAACTAGCGTATAGTGCTAGGTAATCAACTTGTTGATAAATTGTGGAGAGACGCAGCTGTTCAGTATTTTCAGTATTTAAGTTTATGTAATAGGTAAGTACATCACATAAAAATACTAACTTACACTTACCTTGGTTTCAACAGAAAGATTTTGTAGGGTCATTCATAAAAGGTCTAAGCCACAGACCATATTATAACCACTTGACTGCGTGTAGTTCAATTTCTTCTAAGAACACAAGTCACCACTGCGGGTCGGGGGGCTACGTACAAAAAAGGATTTTGATTGGCTGGCTCAAAATGTAGCTCTAATCATAGTACCTATATAGTGTTGTGGTACAGCATTATGTAATCACCTTAATTGTCGATAAAGTTCAATACAAATTATCGTTTACCTTAACTGTACAAAGACCTGAAATATGTATGTAAATATTAAGCAAATAAGATTATGTAAACAAAACTTCAATTAATAAAATTATCTTAACCCTTAACCACCTACCATACATCTCGCAGATGCATGCGAATGTTCAATCTCGAATATTTCTGCGCGCGAGTATCGTATAAGCTTGGTCGTCCATGTACCTTTTCCCCGCGTCCCTCAGTGCCGCGCAAGCGCTCGTCGAGGTCGGCGGTCAGCGCGTTTGTCCTTGGTGAGTAAAATACTGTCGCCGCGCATCTGAGAGATGCATGGTAGGCGGTTACGTAACTTTTTCATAAATTTGTTTTTTATTGTTTTAGTTTAAAATGACTTGTAATGACGCCATTATAGAGCAGTTGTTGGCACAAGAACTCTCAGACTCGGAAGACATACCAAATGATGAATGCAGTGATGTGGAGTCAGATGTTGGAGTACAACATGTTTTAGAAAACAGTTGTGAATCCGATTCAGAATGCGAAGATTTTACTGCAGTAGAAAATAATGACAACATACTCCCTCAAAATAATTCACCATTGTTGATTTTACCCGAAGAGCAAGAATTTTCATCAGGAGATGATGAACCATTATCACATATGCGATCGAGACCTAGGAAAAAGAATTATTTTGGAAAGAATCGCTTCCGTTGGTCATCTGCCCCACCATCTTTACGGTCGAGAACATTACAACACAATATTTTACAAGAAAAAGAAGGTATAAAAGCAGCATATCGGAGCAAGCTCAACACTTCGTCTTCTCCAGTAGATATTTGGCAGCAATATTTTACTGACGAAATGCTTGATAAAATTGTGTATTACACTAATGTGAAAATAAAAGAAATTAGACCAAATTACGAAAATAAAACATGTGTTCAAGATACAGACCTCACGGAATTGAAGGCATTTATAGGGCTCCTGTTTTATACAGCTATCTTCAAAGAAAATCGTGAACACTATACATCATGGTACAGCAGTGACGGAACTGGAAGAGAAATATATCGCTGTATCGTGAGCAAGAACAGGTTCGAAGTGATGCTGAAAACAATTCGATTTGATGATGCTTTAACCAGAGACGCACGTCGCGAAAACGATGCAACCGCGCCTATTGCAGAGCTCTTTGGTTCTTTCATTGATCAATGTCAAGCTGTGTATGCGATTGGTAGTTATGCATGTATTGATGAAATGTTACTAGCATTTCGAGGAAGATGCAGGTTCAAAATGTACATGCCAAAGAAACCAGCAAAATATGGGATAAAAATTCAGTGTCTTACAGATGCCCGATCTGGATATTTGCTGAACGCTTATATATACCAAGGTAAAGATTCTGATGGTATGAATTTATCCAGCGAATATCATCAGCTGAAGAAACCGACTCAAGCTGTTATGCGCCTTATACCACCAGTTGAGGGATCTAACAGAAACATAACAACTGATAATTGGTATACATCTATTGAGCTGCTAGAGTCACTAAAGAAAAAAAACCTCACGGGTGTAGGAACACTGAGGAAAAATCAAAGAGAAATACCTCCAGAATTCTTGCCAACTCGTCACCGAAATGTTGATTCAACAGTTTTTGGATTCACTAAAGATATCACCATATCATCATATGTGCCAAAACCAAATAAAGCCGTAATCACTCTATCAAGTATGCACCACATGCCCAGTGTTGATGAAGCTACCAAAAAACCGGAAATAATACTTTTCTATAATCAAACCAAAATCGGAGTGGATTTGCTTGACCAAAGATGCTCCAATTACTCCACAGGACGTCGCACTCGCAGATGGCCATTAGCAATCTTTTATAGATTGCTCGACATTTCAGCTTCAAACTGCTACATAGTCAGCTTATCTGGTCGAACTGGAGGACAAAAAGCTGAAAGCCGGTTCAAGTTTATAAAGAGACTGGCGGAACAGCTCACAAGACCACACATGCAGCGTCGTGAAAGCAATGTGAAAGTGCAGCGAGATATCAAAATCGCTCTTAGGCGCATCCTTCACCCTCACGAAGAAACTTCTCCACCAGCACTTCCAAGTGGTAGCTGCAGTGCTGAAGAAAGGTTGACGACTCGAAAAAACTGTGGAACTTGCGGCCCCAAAAAGAGGCGCCTTACACAATACATGTGTTTTGAATGCAAAACACCAATTTGCCTGGAATGCTCAAATAAGCTGTGCGTTCACTGTCGTGAAAAACGTTATCTTTAGGTTCTGCAATTTTGTTAAAATATTAAACAAAAAAAATTTTTTTTACTGTCGGAGTTCTGTTGATTATTTTATAATTTTAAAAAAGTGTAAAAATATGTCTATAATTTATAATATTTTTTTTAGATCTCATTTTCCAAATAAGTTAGTTTATAAGTCTAAGTTTTTAAGTTGTTTGGAACTTTTCCAAAAAGTAATAGATATTGTTGATTTTTATGTGCCATTTATTGTGTAATAAATAGTTAAATATGTGCCTAAAATTGTTTTTAATTTAAAAGTCACCCTGACATTGCGATTTTTTCAATAGGAGTAATTTTACTTCCGCATCTCAGAGATGCATGGTAGGTGGTTGTGTAACATAAATAGGTGGTAGGTGGTTAAGGGTTAATAATTCATTCGATGTTTCACGGTGAAACAGAACACATTGATCTTAACATGTTCTTTTTGCGTTTTAAAAATAGTTATCACTGTCTGTTTATCGTATTCTTATTGATTATTCAGTATGTAAGTACTTAATACCACCATAAAATAATTATATATTTTTCACCATAGTAAAACAACATCGTTATAATTTTAAAATAGTTTTAATTGTACAAAGTATCCAAAGCCTTGACACTAAATGTGATTAAATACTGATTATAAACAAACAATCAGATTATTATTATTTACTTTTTCGGCACTGTATATTATACAGTCATTAGGATACAAGGATACAACACCTCATTCTATACAATACTGGATTTGTACGACCGCAAAATTTGTCAATGTATGGACGACACCTACAAATTATGTATGTTTTTGACCGACTCACACTTTTTACTTTTAGAATCCGGTTCCATGTTATTGTTAAAAAAACTATAATGTGTATGTCTTAATCATATAAAAAAGATGCCAGCTGGGTAGATAAGAAGTAGTAGAATTATCCAATTAGTCAAACTAAATAGTCACTTACAGAGGCACACACAGAGTAGGTGCTAGGTATAGTGATTTTATTTAAAAAAATATGAAGTAGATGTCAATACTACTTTTAATTTGTATCTTCAAATGAAACCACTCATATTATATTGATCGAACTTCACTTGAGAAGTTCATTTGATCATATATTTTAAGACCATTATTAATTATGTTTCATATTACACTCGGGTTATCTCGCGTGTATATTTACATTATTATTAGATAATATGTTACATAAATGTTACTACATAATTTATGATAACGTGAAAGTACATCTAAATATAAATAAAACACCGAATATTTATTTGTATTTTTATGTACTCTTAAAAATAATAAATTTATTGTATAGAAGAATTATTTTCCTCACAGTCGATATATACAATCGATAAATTGCCCGTTAATATGGGAGTACCGCATTAATTTACACGTGCCAGTGAATAAAAGAATAATATTAAAAACTTAAAAATAAATAACTTAATAATATTAAAAAATGAAAAATAATAAAAACAGTACGGGATGGCAAAAGACATCAACGCGTTCCCATATTTTTTTATTTTTGAGTCACTGTTTATTTACTTCATTTGTGTAATTTGTTTTCTTCCAATAATTAATAAACTAAAATTATCTGTGAAATGTAATTCCATCCTTTGCATACCTGGATGTCTGCCTGATTTTTCCGTACCACTTTACTGAACTAATAAGTAAGGCATAATTTGATTTGTTTTAATTATTTTTCACCCGCTTGTTCTCCACGCGAAGTCAAACTGGTACTGACATGTTCGTTCGATACGTTAGCTTTTAATTGTCATAGTCTTGGCAGCTGAGGGGAAGCCGTATGAGCAGTCAAGTGGTTATATGGTCTGTGGCCTAAGCTCATCACATATTCTGATAACTAAATCTTTTGAGAGCCTTTTAATAAACTGACTTTCTTCTATAGCTATATATTCTATAATGATATTAGAACACATCCAATCTAGTAAACAACAATTTGAAATGGTTTGTCAGAGAAACGACCCAAATTATTAGATATTATTTGCCTACTCAGCTTGAAATTATGGCCGCGTCTACACCTTGCCGTCGTGTTAGTTATGCTCAGTTAGAAATACTATGGGAGTTTTTAAATACCCATAGGGACATAGCTATGGGATTTAAAAAACACTTCAAGCGCGTGAAAATATGAAAAGAATGTGGAATCAAGCGGCAGAATCCATGAATGCTATTGGAGAACGTGCATACAAGGACTGGAAAGGCTGGTCTGCTGTAAGTACCTAAATATATTATATACACTAACTTATGCGTAGAATTCAAGGTTTTGCCGTTCCCTGAACATCCAGTAAAATTTGGTGTTCAATTATCCCATGTGATAATCCAGGTACCTACTAGTGAATATACCTATGTGCTAAGTTTCATAAAAATCTATTCAGCCGTACCAGAGGTGAGTGGCAGACTGACTCATACGTATTCACATACGCATTAGAATGTAAAATATTAGTAGGATTTATGTAAGATATGATGTAGAAAGTAGTTGTGTGTGTTTACAGTATAGGTACCTCACTTTATGTAGTTTTTTATTAGATTATTATATATTATCTTTGTTTTTCAGTATTGGGTCGACTATTAGGGCAAACTAAGAAGGAAATGCGCAGCTTTCCGAACATCTCGATCTCGCACAAGTGGAGGCCCATCAGAAGTGCCGGAGTTGCTGAAATTGAAAAAAAAATACCTACTTATTTTAGGTGATGACTTTGGAGCTGGTCTGCCTGGTGTACAAGTGGATCCCTTCTCCCAATCTGACGCTAATGTAGGTTTTAGGCTCTTCAAATATATATAGGTGTAGCGCGTCCTATTATATCACCGCCCAGCTCGCCCCCCCTCGTCTCCTCTCCGCCGGTGCTACAGCGCTCGAGTAGGATTCATGCACGCACACGTCTCTCCCTCGCCTCGCCAGTTCGCGATTATGAAGGAGCTGAGGGCCATGTACCATGTATGTGAAAGTAAAATCGAAGGGTTTTCGAAGCGACTGGAAGACGATGAATTGAGGCTCAAGCAGCTCGAAGATTCTTGTAGAGATACTCAGAACCTTAAGATGGAGATATATCTCTTGAAGCAGGAACTTCATGACAAGGAACAGATAACACTACTAAATGATATTGATATCAGTGGTGTTACGTAACATAGGGGCGAAAATGTTATGCATATAATAGGGGTAATTATGAATAAAATCGACATGAAAATGGACGAACGGGACATCGTAGATGCACGTCGGGTGGGAGCAGTACGGTTGGATCAAGATGGTAAACAGAGACCGCGACCTATTACAGTGCGCGTGACTCGACACACCGTGCGCGAACAAGTATTAGAGCTAGCGCGCACTGGTGACTTTTGTCACCGTGACTGTTTCGTCACTCACATCAAGTCTATGAGTATGTATGGAGGTGCGCGCAAGTTACGACGTGACAATTGGGTGACATTTTTGTCCGCCGACCAGCGGACAAGCCCGTGACGAAACTGTCACCGCGCCGCTAGGTTTTTATAGCAGCGCGCGCACGGGCAACAAAATTGTCACTCAACACGTAGTTCTTCCGCCATTTGCATTCGGACCGTCGTCTTTAGCGAACGCAAAATGGCGTCAACGTCTACGCAAAACGTGAAAGTGCATGAAGAGGATATCGATAATGATTTACTTATTGAAGAAGTAGAAAAAAGAGCAGCAATTTACGATAAAAAGCTGAAAGAGTATTCAGATTCCAATTTGAAAATTAAAGCATGGGATGAAATCAGTCGTATAATATTTTCTACAGTTTGGGGTACGTTGTCGTCACAAGGAAAAACTGAAGCTGGTGAGTATCTTTTTATTTTTAGTATTTGTAGCTAAAACAACAGTTGTTCAAAAAAGTGTAATTCAGATTTTGTCATATTGCCATGACACAGCCCCTTGTGGTGAAGTAAAGTAATTCGCAAAATAATTACGTATATTTGCTGCTGATATGGTTCTGTCTGATGGATTTGTTGCAATACCTTTCAATGGACAATCATAAACAGTGTCAGAATGCCATCTCTGCACCGTACAAAATTATGTAAAATACAACATGTTTTTACTATTATATCAGCAAAATCAAGACTGACGTCAAGGGGCCTGTGCAAAATTCGCCATTTGTTACAAAGTATACCAAAAGTGCATTCAACCATGCGTCGTGCCCTAGTGTGGCGATAGTTGTAAATTTTTTTCACAGTAGACAATGATTTTCTTGCATATGGTCGCAAAATATGCCTCGACAAGCCAAATGCCTCATCAGCGACCAAACAAAATGGCATTTTTTTCCCATTTTCATCATATGGCAAATTACAATCATCTGGTATGCTCAATTGATTTTGCTGCATACTTTTGCCCATGCCAGAATTCTGAAATACATTGGAGTCGCTTGCTGCTCCATTAGCACCAACATCTATGTATACAAATTTATAATCTGCATCTACCCATGCCATGAGAACAGTAGAAAAGTACTTTTTGTAATTGTGTGGGCTACTCCCACTTTATTGATATAAGTTTGACTAACACATAATACTACATAAATAATATTTTGTATTGTATATTACACACTTATTTATGTATGTATAATTTATATAACAATCATACGTATTTATTTATCTACTTTGTATATTAGTTTATATGTATTTATTGTCTACACATTTATACATCATCATTCACACAGACACAATAAATTAAAGTCAGCTGGCCGCGCCGTCTCATGGAAACGTGCCGAGCAGCGCACTATTACTTATTCTGTGCCTGCGCTGCGGTTACGTCACCACACGCTAACCTAGGCGGCAAACGGGAGATGCGCACACGCCGCTGCCGGCCGGCCGCCTCGCTCGCTCACACGCCACGCCAGTCCGATCTCGTGTCTGACGCAGAACGCACGTCGCTTTAAGCTTCATCCGCTCACTTAACTACTCGCTTGCGATCTCCTAATTTCTTAGTGTTTATTTATTTACCTGTGCTTGACTCTTCTTCTGTCCGCGTACCATCTTAATTGTGAAATCTGTGCTTACTCTTACTTGCTCCTTCTGTATTAACTGTTTATTGTATGTGATTGTTGAACTGTGACTCTGAACAATACAATTGTGAAGTGAAAACCATTTGGATTTTATTCACCTGACTACAGCTAAGTACCTACCACCTCACATACTTACTACAGTAAAACTTGGCCAGTGTGTACCCGTGGCACCTACTACTTACCACGCACACCACCACTTAGGCCAAATTGGTGACCCCTCTAAGAGCACAATGAGTGATAGCAGTGATTCCGTAAACACCGTTGGATCACGCGGTGCAGGCGTGTCAACACGACGCCCCAAGAAAATGCGCGTGTCCATTCCACCCGAACACGTCGAAATTGACGTACGGAAATTTAATTTGAAAGTTCCTGCATTTTCACCAGATGACCCAGAGATATGGTTCGCGTTATTGGAAGGTCAGTTTGACAATTTTGGTATTACTGAAGATGCTGTTAAATTTAATAATGTAATAACAAATCTTGACATAAGCCACGCAAAGGCCGTAAAAGATGTTATTGTCAACCCTCCGACCAGCAATAGGTACGAGAAAATCAAAAGCGAGCTGATAAAGCGACTTACTGCTTCGCACGAGAAGAAGGTCAGACAACTACTGACTCATGAGGAACTTGGAGACCGGAAACCATCTCAATTCCTCCGGCACCTTCAAGACCTAGCAGGACCTGACGTTCCCGAAGAGTTCCTGAAGTCTATATGGAGCAACCGCTTACCACAAAGTATCCAGACCGTACTGGCATCGCAGACCACCCATACCCTGGAACAGCTGGCTGACCTGGCTGACCGAATCCAGGAAATTTCTGCACCAGATAAAGGTAACATTGCATCAACTTCGTCTAGTACTGGAACCAGAGCTGACAGTAACGCCTCCAACGAGATAGCGGAGCTCAAGAAAATGGTGGAGCGACTCACAATGCAGATGGATGAGCACACACGTTCATCGCGCACCCACGAGCGTTCCCGACCACAACAGCTACGTAATGTTTCACGGAGCAGAACTCGGTCGGCATCCAACTACCGCCGGTACCCCCTCTGTTGGTACCATTCCAAGTTTGGATCGAAGGCACTCAAGTGTCAGAAGCCATGCGACTTCAACAAGTCGGGAAATGCCGCGGGCAATCGCTAATGGCGACAGATGATTGCCCCGCCTCTCCAGGTCGCCTCTTCGTGACTGATCGCGCCACGAAAACGCAGTTTTTGGTCGACACTGGCAGCGACCTCTGTGTTTTCCCTCGATCTCAGCTACGAGAGCGTCGTGCACCGACGGACTACAAGCTCACCGCAGCCAACGGGACAATTATCAACACCTACGGATACGCACACCTTAATCTAGACCTTGGACTTCGTCGTACGTATCCGTGGAAATTCGTAGTGGCTGATGTGACAAAACCTATCATAGGTGTTGACTTTTTGTGTTTGTATAATTTAGTTGTTGATTGTAAAAATAGGAAATTGATAGACAATACTACAACATTGTCAGCTCCAGCTTCACTGGCTTGTAACGTAAACGACATTCAGTCAGTGAAATTGTTGACCGGTGATTCGCGTTACCATGAGATATTATCGCGTGAATTTCCTGAGATTACGCGACCAGCTGGTACTCAACGCTTAATACCACACAAAACACAGCACCACATCCGCACCACTGCAGGTCCTCCTGTGGCATGCACACCTAGGCGTCTGGCTCCTGACAAGCTGAAGGTGGCTAAAGAAGAGTTCGAGGCCATGCTAGCCAATGGCACAGCTCGACCTTCTGATAGCCCGTGGTCATCTCCGTTGCACCTGGCGCCGAAAAAGGACAACGGCTGGCGTCCTTGCGGTGATTACCGGCAACTTAACGCCCGAACGATTCCGGATAGATATCCGATCCGCCACATCCACGATTTTTCGCATAGCATCTCTGGCTGTCGGGTCTTTAGTACCCTCGACCTTGTGAAGGCCTTTAACCAAATTCCTGTCTGCGCAGAGGACATTCCAAAGACGGCCATCTCTACCCCGTTCGGAATGTTCGAATTTCCATTTATGACGTTTGGACTCCGTAACGCGGGTCAAACGTTTCAAAGGTTCGTCGATGAGATGATGCGGGGGCTGGATTTCGTGTACTGTTATACTGATGATTTTTTAATTTACAGCAGTAACGAGATCCAGCACGAAGACCACCTTCGGCAGGTATTTAGCAGACTACGGGACTATGGGATGGTCATAAACGTTTCAAAGTGTGTTTTTGGTGCTCCCGAGGTAACTTTTCTAGGTTACCGGATATCGGAGAGCGGAACAAAGCCACTTGACGAAAAAGTCCAAGCCATACGTGACTTTCCTCCACCAAAGGACGTTAGAACCCTGAGACGCTTTTTGGGTATGGCAAATTTTTACAGGCGGTTTCTGCCTAATGCTGCCAAAACTCAAGCGCCTCTCAACGCCCTTCTTATGGGGGCAGTCAAGGGCTCCACACCCATCCACCTCACGGACGATGCTCTGAAGGCTTTCTCAGACACCAAAGAAAGCCTTTCCAACGCAGCTCTTCTGGCTCATCCAGATTGCCACTCTAAGCTAGCGTTGGTAACGGATGCATCAGACGTGGCCATTGGAGCTGTTTTACAGCAGCTTCAAAAGGATGTGTGGCAGCCACTGGCGTTTTTCTCCCGTAAATTAAGTCCATCCCAACAGAAGTATTCCCCGTATGATCGCGAGCTTCTAGCGATCTACGAAGCAATTAAATACTTCCGGTATATGATCGAGGCTAGGCATTTCACGGTCTACACAGACCATAAGCCGATCTGTTATGCCTTTCACGAACGGAAGCGTAACTGCTCGCCCAGGCAATTCAGACATCTGGACTACATTTCCCAGTTCACGACCGACTTACAACATATTTCCGGCAAGGACAATGTTGTAGCCGATACCCTAAGTCGCGTCGAAGAGCTGGGCGCTCCAGTATGTCTTGCCGACCTTGCAAATGCCCAAGATGCCGATCCCGAACTGGCTAAATACTTAACAGACGGCTCATCCCTCCGTCTTCAAAAGACGAACTACCCTGGCAGTCACGTACCTTTGTACTGCGATGTCAGTACACCGACTTCCAGGCCGTTCGTCACCAAACAGTTTCGAAAACAGGTGTTCGAAAGTCTCCACTCCTTAAGTCACCCTGGCGCCGCAGCGACTGCCAAACTGGTAGCCGAAAGGTTTGTGTGGCCCGGGGTCAGAAAGGATTGTCGAGAATGGGCTCGGACTTGCTTGTCGTGCCAACGCGCAAAGGTGAGTCGACATGTGTCTGCACCACTGGGCACTTTCGACCTACCCCGCGCGAGGTTCAAGAAAGTCCACATCGACCTTATTGGGCCCCTACCTGTTTCCCAAGGCTTCAGGTATTGTCTGACGGCCATAGACCGGTTCACACGGTGGCCGGAGGTCATGCCAATACCTGACATAACAGCAGAAACGGTGGCTAAGGCATTAATTGCTGGCTGGATATCCAGATTTGGTTGCCCAACAGATATTGTCACAGATCGCGGCCGACAGTTCGAGTCTGCTCTATTTCAATATCTGGCAAAAGCAACTGGATTCCAGCACAAGCGTACCACAGCCTACCACCCGGCTTGCAACGGCCTTGTGGAACGTTTTCACAGACAGCTCAAGGCTGCAATTACTTGCCATGCTGATAGCAACTGGGCAGAAGTCTTGCCACTAGTGCTACTCGGTATCCGCAGTGCTTACAAGGAGGACTTGCAGAGCTCCTCGGCTGAACTGCTGTACGGTGAGCCGTTACGACTTCCCGGCGAATTTTTTGATCCTAGCACGCCTACTACTTCTGACATGTCAGATTTTTCGGCACGCTTACGGTCCTTTGCCGAGAAGTTGAAACCGGTTCCAGCTTCTCGTCACAGCAACCACAAAATATTTGTGTTTAAAGAGTTGGCCACCGCGGAACACGTTTTCCTCCGTGAAGACGCTTCGCGTGCCCCTCTTCAGCCAGCATATACAGGTCCATACAAGGTGTTAGATCGAGGTGACAAAGTTTTCAAACTTCTCATTCGAGGGAAACATGTCACCGTCACTATTGACCGCCTTAAACCTGCTTATATGCTCATCGATGAGGACTCGTTAGGACGTACACCTACACCTCCACCTACATTACCTCCACCAAGCACTACACAAACTCCAACTCCGGACACTGTCGTACCTAAAACTACACGGTCTGGACGACATGTCCGATTTCCGGACTTTTATCGCCCCTAACCAGGTCTCTGGGGGGGGAGTAATGTGGGCTACTCCCACTTTATTGATATAAGTTTGACTAACACATAATACTACATAAATAATATTTTGTATTGTATATTACACACTTATTTATGTATGTATAATTTATATAACAATCATACGTATTTATTTATCTACTTTGTATATTAGTTTATATGTATTTATTGTCTACACATTTATACATCATCATTCACACAGACACAATAAATTAAAGTCAGCTGGCCGCGCCGTCTCATGGAAACGTGCCGAGCAGCGCACTATTACTTATTCTGTGCCTGCGCTGCGGTTACGTCACCACACGCTAACCTAGGCGGCAAACGGGAGATGCGCACACGCCGCTGCCGGCCGGCCGCCTCGCTCGCTCACACGCCACGCCAGTCCGATCTCGTGTCTGACGCAGAACGCACGTCGCTTTAAGCTTCATCCGCTCACTTAACTACTCGCTTGCGATCTCCTAATTTCTTAGTGTTTATTTATTTACCTGTGCTTGACTCTTCTTCTGTCCGCGTACCATCTTAATTGTGAAATCTGTGCTTACTCTTACTTGCTCCTTCTGTATTAACTGTTTATTGTATGTGATTGTTGAACTGTGACTCTGAACAATACAATTGTGAAGTGAAAACCATTTGGATTTTATTCACCTGACTACAGCTAAGTACCTACCACCTCACATACTTACTACAGTAAAACTTGGCCAGTGTGTACCCGTGGCACCTACTACTTACCACGCACACCACCACTTAGGCCAAAATTGAAACACTGCGAACCGGTGTTTTCCGGCTGAATTATTCTCACATGTTTGCCATCAATTGCGCCAATTATGTTCGGAAAATTTGTCCGTTGGTAAAACTGATTTGAAATAGTATACCAATCCTCTTCAGACTTTACAGGCATGTATAGTGTATGTAAATTCCAGATCGCGGAACATGTAGATTTTACAATTTCTCGTGCAGTGGTGGCACCTATCAAATATTCAAATGATATGCTGTAAAAACTGTTGCCGGTTGCAAGATATCTGAAACAAAAGAAAATTAAATCTGGGGGCACGGCCACGGACAGTGGGGACAGTTGGGACAGTGGGCACAGTGGGGACAGTGGGGACAGTTGGGACAGTGGGACAGTGGGCACAGTTATAACCACTAACGTGTAAACGGCGTGTGTCAACGGCCAATCACATAAAATTAACTACAATAATAAATAAATCGCAGTGAGAGCATTATAGACTTGGCTTAACTTTTTCTGGAGATTTCATTACTTTTTAGAGATAAACAAGTAGTTTCATCGAGACTCGGCCAGTTTTTTACAGAATGTTTTTGGTGGGATACATAATACAAAATTTAAGTTAAAAATACACAAGTAAATGAAATAAATGACTGACTGTTTTATACTAGTTAAATATTTATTTTCAGGTAAACTTGTACAAAAACGATGGAAGAATTTAAGGGCTTGTTTTTCACGTGAGCTACGTGAGCAAAAATGTACTAAATCTGGCCAGGCCGCTACAAAAAGAAGAAAGTACAAACATTTTGACCAACTTTTATTTCTTATCCCAAGCATGGATACCCGAGAAACCTCAGGAAATGCTGATTCTGTAGAGGAAATTGCTTGCGAAGAAGATAGTCAGGATGCCAGTGTGGAAGTACTACAGCGAGAAGAATATTCCCGAAAGAAAAATAAGAATAAAATATGTTACGAAGAAAGGCTTCTAGAGATTTTAAACAACAAAAGAGTTGATGATAACAGGTTTATCGAGGCTATGAGAAATAGCAAAAGTGACTGTAATGACGATGACAAGGAAAAGCATTTTGCGCTGTCTTTGGTGCCGTTGTTAAAAGCAGTCCCGGAGGAGAATAAACTAGACGTACACATCAAAACTTTACAAATTTTCCAGGAAGTTCAGAAACAAAACACTCAGCGCAATAATTATTCTCCTATGAATAGCCCATCCACAACTTGTAGAGGTAGTCCTCAAAATTTCCAAATCAAGCCCAAATATTCTGTTTCTATACCATCGCAAAGTCCCCAAGGCCCACTCCACTTAGCAAGAAACACTCCACTGATTTTATCTCCTTCTCCTACATATATTCCATCTACAAGCCCTCAAAATTTCCAAATCAAGCCCAAATATTCTGTTTCTATACCATCGCAAAGTCCCCAAGGCCCACTCCACTTAGCAAGAAACACTCCACTGATTTTATCTCCTTCTCCTACATATATTCCATCTACAAGCCCTCAAAATTTCCAAATCAAGCCCAAATATTCTGTTTCTATACCATCGCAAAGTCCCCAAGGCCCACTCCACTTAGCAAGAAACACTCCACTGATTTTATCTCCTTCTCCTACTCATACATCTACAAGTTCCCAAAATTGGCTACCCTCTGCACACACTCAACCGAATTCATCTTCACAATCATCGCCTCCTAAGCAAGATCCGAAAAACTCCTCAGCCGCCTCATCGTCATCAATTCAAACCTATATTACAGAGTTTACAGAAGATTCCGAATTGTATGATATCTGCCAGGAGTACAATATCAACCAACATGAAGAATAATTAAAGAACATTTCTATTACTTTTTTGATTTTTGATTAAAGTTAAAAACTACTTACTTTAATTTGTATAACATTTTTGTATTTTCATTAAAATAAACAATTTAAAATTACATAATATTCTAATTATTTATATTTACCTCAAAGTAACAGCGAGTCTTTCTTCAGCCGGAACAGACAATCTCATGTTTGTATTTTCGTATGTCAACGCAGGTCCTAAATTGCGAAGTAATTCATCAAAACTTCTAACACTCATTCGAAAATACCCAAAAAATTTCTTTGGATGTTCCCGAAGTTTATGAAACATGGTGTAGAACTTTCCATTTATTAACCTGTCACTCCAAAGGGGGTGTACCCAGTATTCTTTTCGCTTTTTCTCTCTTTTGAGTTTCCTTATAAGCTCACAGATGACGACCGTCTCTTCGAAATCCATTTCGACAAATGAAGCTTTTCAAAAAAAAAATTGTCACTGTCACCTTTCGTGAGCGCACCTCGCTTTGGAGGCGTGACGTGACAGCGACAAAAACTTTTTTGTCATGCTGACAAAAGTCACCGGTGCGCGCCCGCCCTTACGCCTGGCACGAGCTCGCAGACATATTACTACTGGTGATATCGAACTGGCAGGGACGCCCCGCCCTATCTACATAAATGAAAGGCTAACGAAAGAAAACAGATTAATCTTTGGTAGAGCTCGCACTTTGTGTAAACAGAACAAATGGAGATTCGCCTGGACACGTGACGGAAAAATATTTATTAGAGAAGCAGATGGGAAACAGGCATTTCGTGTTGGTAGCGAGGGAAACCTGGACTCGATTTTTAAGCATCAACCTAGAGTTAGTAATTAATGCTTTTATTTTATGCCAAGTCATCCTTGTATTTGTTGAAGTGTCTCTCGTGGATAGGCACAAAAAAAGTATAAGACCCGACCTGGCTAATGTACATACGTGTTTCTTTCAATCTTGTCGGTTTCACAATGAAACATTGTTACTTTTAATGTATATAACAGTGGTTACGTGGCCTTCGCTGGTACGGGACGTGTAATCCTTTCCAGCGGAGCAAAATAACGAGTTTGATCGCGATAAGCTACCGGTCAACTTCTTCTTCTTCTTCTTATGTGGCTTTTTATAAAAACAGATTCTCTTAAAATAATACATACTCCGGCAAACACAATGGACAGCGAAATACTAAAAATGAATGTGTTTAAGGCTGTCTTAATAACAATGAAGAATTTCAGAAAAGCGCAATTAATATATAGAGACAAAGACGACGATTCACATGTGTACCGATTTCGGATACGCTCTGCAGCAAAGTCGTTAGAAGACTACCGGTCAACGCTATGGAAAGTGAACCTTATGACGTAGACAACTTAGTTCAGAATGAGGTGACAGGTGGTGACATTAATAATTAAAAACCTGTTCAGCAATGTGGAATTAGTATCAGCTAAGAGACTAGACAGAAGAAATAACGATGAGTCTTCCAGCTCCTCATGGGTTAAATCTGAATCCGTGCGTCTCGGGTTCAGAGGTTCTATGCTTCCCACACACGTCTTCATACATGGGTTAAGGGTCAAAGTGGAGCCATATATATTTCCAGTAACGCAATGCTCCCGATGCTGGAAGTTTGGTCATAATCTAAGATCGTGTCCGTCCAAAAAAGGCTGCCCTAAATGTTCTAAGACCCATGCAAACTGCGAGAAGACATCCTATCGATGTGTAAACTGTACAGGAGATCATATGGCGCTGCAAAAAGTCTGCCCCGTATTCAAAAAAGAAAGGCGGTTGAGAGAACTTATGGCTGAATACAACTGTACCTATAGAAAGGCCCTAACCATGTATGTTCCGCCTTCTCCGGTGCCTGAACGATATTTGAGCCCTACTCCGGTGCCTGAACGAAATTTGAGCCCTGATCCAGTCCCTGTATTTTCGAGCAGTACTACGCCGAGGCCGCTCGTAACAAAAACAGCAGAGGTTGAACCAGAACGAAGAAAACTCATGTCAGAAGTGTTTAGCACTAGTACAGAGGATAACTCATTCAAAGTAGTCCAAAGAAGTAAGAAGCAGAAGAAGCAACGCCAGCCATCTCCAACTCCTCCGCCCCTCCTTTAACGCACACCACTCTAACTGGTCGTGCAAAACGGACCAAAGGGGCAGCCAAATATTTGATTGTATGCTAGATCATAACTTTATCTCGTTAAATAACGGCCATCCGACCAGAGCTAAGCTAGTGAACGGTACTTTGCAACAGTCATCGCCAGATGTGTCTTTTGTTTCCTCCGAACTAGGTACTTTATTTTCTTGGAAAGTAACTAATGAATCTCTCGGTAGCGATCATTTGATAATTAAAATTTCAGGAGGCTTACCATTTATTCGCGATGTTGTCAAAAAAAGGAACTTTAAAAAAGGTGACTGGCGTTCGTACACAACATTTTAAGAAAATGCGTTTTTGAATTTTGTTATTCCGACTGATCCCCAAATTTTTTATAACTTGTTTGAACGTACTTTACAAAGTACTGCGAATATATTTATTCCGTATGTTAAAATTCCTCAATACTTTACTAAGCAATTTTCACCTAAACCTTGCTGGAACGCGGCAATATCAAAAGCGGTAGCAGAACGACGCCTTGCATTAGCAAAAATCAGGTTCTGTCCATCCCCCGATAATCTAGACTTCCTAAAATCTAAAATTAGCGAGGCACAAAGAATCATTCGTTTAAGCAGATGTCAATCATTTCATGGTTTCTGTTCTTCCATCGATGAAAATACCTCCTCACATGATATGTGGCGTAAAATTAAATGGATAAAAGGTCATCGAACTAAGGCCACTAATAGCGGTATAGATAGGGCAAAAGTCGAAAGACTTCTAAATGACTTAACCCCTGCTTACGTTTGCCCTCCTCAGCCACAGTTTCATTCCATAAATTCACTTTTAGAATCACGTCTTACCATACAAGAATTAAGGGCTAACCACACATTTCCGGGAACTCGTCCCGGCCGTGTTCCGTCAGGGACGGGGAAAAAATCGGTTACGTACAAATTGTATGAACTTGTTCACACAGCTCCGTGTCAGGCGTCAGTGTCCCGGAGCGCGCTCGGTCGCACGGACGCTCTGACAGTGCTATCCGATTTTTGTTAAAGTTGACGATTTATCTGCAAGTGCAACATGAACACAGAAAGGTTGATAGAACTTGTACGGCAGAATGCTATACTTTACGATCTTTCTAATCCTCATTATTTGAATTCTAAGAAGAAAAATATCATATGGGATAATATAGGAAAAGAATTAAAGTGTGAAGGTAGGTTTTAAACATTTTTATTATATGTTTTGTATTCTGTAGACATTTATGTAGGTTCTTATTGTTTATTTAGCCTTTATTGCTGATATACAGGTTGTTTATGAATATTTTAAATACAGGATGGTTTGAACGAAAATGGTGGGTAGTACTCATCAAATGTGTTTGCGGGTACCAAACCTGTAAAGCTCTTATATCCACGTAATCCCTTAATGCTTCTGATACGATACCTGTCATTTCCAACTACAGAAGTTACTACATATGGCCCAGAATACAAGTCATCTAATTTAGTATTTACTTTGGCGACACTACTCGTGGGAGCTTGTCTTCAAAGTACTAAATCTTTCTTTTTATAGACATGAGCAGGTGTTCGGTTTTTTTTCAGAGTTTCGCATTTTATCGCTCGCTTTTTGTAGCCTATTTGTGGCTTAGGATTCGGATGTAATTCTCCCTCTTTCTTATCGTAACTACTCTTGCCATATGCACAATGAAGACAGGCGGTCCGTATTTTTTTATAAACCGTGTGATTTTCGGGAACCAATAATCGCTTTTAATCAATTCTAAACACCACCGGTGTAAACCCACGTGACCAATGTCATCATGATGCATCTGCACGATTCTCCATCTAGCTGAACTGGGAACTACTAGGCGATTCCCATTTAGAGTTTTGCGATAGAGTTTGTTGTCTATGATATCATATTTTTTTTTTGATGTCAGAGCCAGCAGTTTTACTTTTTAATTGGTCAAAGCCAAATGACAAAACTGAAGACCGAAAATGGCAGTATCGTTTTATCCAAGTCTGAGATTCTGAGAGAGTTTGAGAACTTCTATCGACAGTTATATACCTCGACGCGCGAACCCGTTACTGAAGCAGCTCAGGACACCAGAGCAAAGTTAGTCCGACACTATACCGAAGACATTCCGGACATCAGCCTGTACGAGATTAGAATGGCTCTCAAACAGCTTAAGATTAACAAGGAGAGGACGGAATTACGACTGAACTTCTGAGATCGGGTGGTAGATCGATACTTTCAGTCCTCCAGAAGTTATTCAATTATGTCATCTTCGAAGGCAAAACGCCGGAAACGTGGCACAAGAGCGTGGTGGTGCTCTTCTTCAAAAAAGGTGATAAAACCTTATTGAAGAATTATAGGCCCATATCGCTCTTGAGCCACGTGTACAAGCTGTTTTCGAGAGTCTAACGTTTACGAACCGTCTCGCACGCAGGTTTGATGAGTTCCAGCCTCCCGAACAAGCCGGGTTCCGAAAAGGCTTTAGCACCGTAGACCACATTCATACACTACGGCAGATTATACAGAAGACCGAAGAGTATAATCAGCGACTGTATCTAGCGTTTGTGGATTACGAGAAAGCCTTCGATTCTATCGAGAAGTGAACCATACTGCAGTCCTTGCAGCGATGCCAAATCGACTATAGGTATATCGAAGCGTTGAAGTGTTTATACAGCAAGGCCACTGTGTCAGTTCGATTACAGGACCAGATTACGGAACAAATTCCATTGCAGAGAGGTGTGAGACAGGGAGACGCCATCTCTCCGAAACTGTTCGCTAACGCATTTGAGGATGTTTTCAAACTTTTGGACTGGAAAGGATCTGGCATCAACATTAATGGCGAATACATCACTAACCTTCGTTTTGCCGATGATATAGTTATAATGGCGGAGTCGCTCGAGGATATCGGCACCATGCTCAACGACCTCAGTAGAGTTGCCAACAGGTTGGTCTTAAGATGAACATGGATAAGACGAAAATCAAGTCCAATGTCCATGTTCCACCTATACCGGTAATTGTTGGAAACGATACACTCGAAGTGTTAGACGAGTAGGTCTACCTGGGACAGACTGTCCAATTAGGTAGGTCGAACAACTCTCAAAAGTAGCAAGTTGACGTGGCAATGGGCAGGCCACATCGCTCGCAGAACTGAAAACCGATGGGGAAGAAAGGTTCTCGAGTGGCGATCACGCGAACGACGAACTCATAAAAACCGCGGGGAATCGCTGTATGTAGGAAGGGAGTAGCCGGTCCAAATAGCGTTCTATGGGGGAGGCATATGTTCAGCAGTGGTCGTCTTCCGGCTGATAATGATGAATGATGATGATAAAATGAACAATAAATATATTACATATGCCTTAGAGTAATTAATAATCTTTCATCTGGACACATTGATATTCCGCCAATAAGTGTCTTTCTTCTGTAAACTATTCTTTGTTTTTTAGAATAGCAAGTAGAAAGTTTCTTGAGACATTCCATAAAACTCACTAAACATATCAGGATAGTTTCTTAGGTCACGTGTAGTTTTGAATAAACCCCTTTTGGGGCAATTACTCAAATATGGGCGAACCCAAAATCTTCTTCTATTTAAATTTATTACCTCGGACGACGACATTTTCAATTGTTGACTTTACTGTATAAAGACAGCATAGCCGCCTGCGTCTCGACTCTGCACGTCGTCTCTGCGCCGCGCCGCGCCTCGACGCGCCCGCGCCTCGACTCGGCTCTAATGTGGGCGTCGAGCTTAGACGATCACCTCAATTTTGAATTGAATATTTCAAATATTTAAACGTGTCATTTATTGAAACTCGAACTTTGAATTACTTTAAGTACTTTTAATAGATAATTAGTTGTTATATTACATAACTTAATTTGCAAATTCAATAGGTAAATATAATAATAACGATGGAAATCGAAAAATTTAAAGGTGCGACGCGGTGATTTTCCCGTGACGGGCACTTATTTGTGGTCGCACATTCCAGAGGATCATCGCTGTCGCTAAGATGCCACAGCCATGGGTGTCCAGCTCGCTGGATTATGAAGAATGAGGAGCCGGGCGCTATTTCTGGTTATCATGACCATGACGCTACACCATAAGGAAAAGAGAGGTTAAAATTGCTTTTCAGTCATTTCGCGAAGAAAAAATAGCAAGACACAACGTTAGATATGTAGTTTTTCCAAACTTCAGAAGAATAGTTATCTGCTGTACCTATCTTATTATATCTATTAATATATCTTACCTATCTAACGTTGTGTGTCTTGGTATTCTTTCTTCGCGAAATGACTGAAAAGTTATTTTTTACCTCTCCCTAATTATCTAATAAGTTCATCTATGGTTACGATAGATACACCTACAGAATTTTATAGGTATACTTACTTATTATTATTATCTAGATAGATAATATACCTTTAAATTACAATCGATTTAATATGTCATCGTTACAACTTTATTTGTTGTTGACATTTTGTTAGTTCTGCTGCCGTCCGCACGCATCGCAACTCCCCACGATCGCTGTAGCCGAGGGTCTCCCGCACAGCGACGATTTCCACGCCTATTATAACAATCAGTGGATGGCACGGGTAATTTTAGGCTATGTAGCATACAACATTAACTTTTTTAATAACACCTATACTGGTGTCCCAAAAAATAGAATCAAGCGAAAGACCTGACATAGAACACCCCTTGCGTGTTGTTCCGCGATAATGTTATTGTTTTTAAGTAGTTTTTAATATACCCCAAGGTGTTCTATCTTTGGACTTCCGCATAAAATTAACATGCTCACGCTCACGTGGTGTGATAACGTCTAACTGCTGTGAACACGTATTTACCTAACTCCTCTCTTTTCTATCTATCACATAGATTGGTCCTGAAGCATTTAGCGTCCACGGTAGCCCTCATAGAACAACAAATATTGCCGAAAGCTACCACGCTTAGTTGAACCGCGCTCTCGGCCCAAACCCTAATATTTGGCGGTTCACTGGTAATTATATTTAGTCAGTTTTAGTAGTTAGGTGCCTATGTAAATGTTTGTATTCAACGATAAGCCAAGGTTTTAAGTTTTTGTATGTACGTAGAATATGTATATAGAAATATTGTATTTTCAACCATAATTTTATTGTGGTCTAAAAATTTAAAATTGTTGAGATGCTGGGTTACGGACGGCATGCGAAGTTAACATCTCATTTTTTAAATTAGATTTTTCTATCTAAAATAGGTTAACAATTCAAAATAACATTCAGGAACTATTATATAGTACTATTGGGGACGCTGCTCGAACTCCGAAAAAAAATTGAGATTCTGGAAATAGTTATGCTAGGTTCATAGACACTAAGATTACCGTTAAATTATTATTATTATATCTGAATCATTACTATTTATATAATATAACCGTGCCGTAACCTAGAATCTTTTATTACTTTTACTTTGTTTTTGCATATAGGTATAGGTACCTACTTACCTAATATACTTACTCGTTTTCAGACGTTCCTAGCGAGTTGTTTTCGGTGTGCGCATCGCGGCGGGCAGTGCAAGCGACCGGGAACATGCGCCACCGGAACCGAACCCGCCATTACATTAGGGCTACCGTGGTAGGAAATAATATATATATATATATATATATAGTACATATACATATATACATAGAGTTGGATTATTTATATACAAGCCCATCACATTGTAAACTGAATGTTGAGCAGAGTTATGCATGCACTGGATGTGAAGAGAAGCCTAACGTCATATTCAAAGCATATGATATAAAGAGCGAAGGCCTAATAGAGTTTGAGAGCAATTGTTCATGGACGAAGAAGACATTAAGTTGCAACCCAGAACCGTACCTAATGACTCTTGATGTGAATGAGAGATACTGCAGAATATATGTACCATCAACAAATCAGACCATCATAATTTCACTGGATTATGTGTTCGTTGGTCAGTTAGAGATGCTGAGAACCTATTACTCAGAAAGTGCATCTGGTATAATTGAGTCCTTAGCAACAGATAAGAATTTTTGGTCTGGATTACTATCTTCACTGAATGTAATGGCTTTGATATCAGTGTCATCTGTGGCTGTTTTGAAGCTTATAAGACTTGGGGTTGCATACAAGACTAGCAAAGATGTGGATAAGGTATAATCTCAAACAATGTAAACTAGTTATAACTTAGGCAGTAAGTCTATAGTGCTTAAGGCAAACATGTTATGATATTTAGTATGTATTAGGTTAAATAAAGACTCGGCGTCGTACCTACACAGTAATATCGGCTCCGTATAAAAAAATCTCTAAAATTATATTTGTGCATAGAAACAGTGAAAAACGTTTAATATGTGTTCACAGCGTACTAATTCATAGTTGTGTCTATAAACTATTGAAACAACTGCATAAACAAAGTGCAAAACCCGTTATTAAATTTGTGATTAATTGTATGTGCTATATCCGAACCATAACATCTAAATCAACTAATAATATCATTCACCGCACTAAAAAACGCTAACTGGTGAAATTTTGTGCAAAAGTGTTAAGTAAATCAAGTGATTTTTACAAAAAACGCTAATATCAAACCGTGAAACCACGTTTGGTTCAATTTGAATTATAGTTGACCTTTGAACCCAATCGAGTCTTGCAAACCACATAGGTGTCGTGTATGCAAAACACTACGGCGGCAATTAGCAAAATTCGCATGCATCGGTATAAGTCATCGTGGTCTCGCGGTACAGATGAACGATGGCTGCACTTACCTGTAGCCCAGTATCAGGGTTCGAATCTTCCCAACAGTCAAAATCAAAAATATATTTTTTTGAAGAAAGTTTGCTTTAGTAGTTCTACAACTCATAGCAAAATGACCGACCAACAGGACCCGAGATCGAAAAGCATTTTTTATTAGTTGGAATTGCATATAAATAATCTAATAAATACGATAATGGATCATACTAACGAATGCAATGTTAACTTTAATATTCGACAACCGCAAAGAGCAAGTTTTACAGGCAACCTGAGCGACTGCTCGATAAATATAAGCTTACCATTGACCGATGTAGATAAAAGCGAATCAGATACAAGCGCAAGGTGTAAAATGGAATATTTAGAGAAACAAATATTGTCGGCGAACGAGCAAGTAGACGAGTAGCACTTAGAAAATTGACAACTTAAAAAACAACTAGAAAAGAGTTTGAAGGTCATAAATATGTACAAAAAATTTGACTTTGGTGAGATCCAGGGATCACCAATAATTGGAAGAAAGAGAAAGCGAATACGTACCTCAATGGGTGTAGAAGGAACCCCAAATTCTAGAGCATCGATATTTACAGAGCGGCAACAATTTATATACGAAGAGCAGCAAGAAACCATAGAAGAACTAAACTTAGAAATGATAAAACTACAAAAATGGCTTCAAGACGAGAAAGATAATAATGAAAATATTAATGAAGGCAAGAGGAAAATACACAAGTTAATGCGGCGAAGCAAAACTATTATAACTTAAATCTCTCACAGCTCGCAAATGGCGATACAAAAGAAAATAAGAAACCTTGCACGAAAAATACGCAACCTTGAAAAACAGTGTATAGAAGAAAGACAAGAAAATAAGCAACTGAATCACAAAATATCAGAATTACAAACAAAACAACATTATGAATTAAAAAAACCTATCGGTAACACCAAGATAATAACTAGACAACAAAATAAAACAAATGTAAAAGAAAACAAAGAGAACAAAGACATCACAAACGTCAAAATGAGAAAAACCATTATTTTTTCTGATTCAATAGGAAAAGGTATTGCATCCAAAATAGTTCGTAAAATTGACAAAAATAGCGTAGTTATCAATTATTGTCAACCAGGCGCTAGTTATTTTAAGATTCTAGAAAACTTTTACGATAAGATAAAAGATCTAGAAAGCGGCGACATTGCTGCAATACTGATAAATAAATATGATGATGCATGTTATCCTACAACGAGAAATCAAGATTGCATAAAATTATTTAGGAAAATAATTGATAGTAAGGAAAGGAAATTCAATATAATAGTAACTGGAATTCGCTACCACAATATTAATGACATAAATATATACAAAATTAACAAAGAACTAGCTCAATTAGCAAGCATGGCAGACAATGTCAGATACATAGACCCTAATATGAGAGATAGTAAGGGCAAGATGTGTAGTTAAAATGGCTTTAAGAACTTTGTTGAAGAAACAATAATACTATCAACTAGAAATAGAAGATTTCAGAGAACATCTACTCTGAAATTTATCACTTGTCAGTCGATACAGTCAGAAAGTACCTTGAGTTCGGATACTAATAACCTGAATTTTCAAACCAACCAGGGGACCTGCAAAGACATATGGGTATCGCCATAAAAAATTGTACTTATTTTTTGTGTTGAGTGTCGCCGATTGATATCTTTATTTTTTTTCATGATATTTTATTATTTAATGCATAATACAAGTTAATAAAGTGAACTGCTTTAGAAAAGCTATCGAAATATAAGAAATTACTACAAACAAACAAAAAATATGATAAACTAACATCATATTTTTTTCATTGTCTAATAAGTTTTATGTGTCGCTTTGGCGACGCTACCCGTTTTATAACAAAATGTGGTCAAAATAGTCAATCTTTGTAAAGTTGAGTTTATCTGCTTATATACCTTAATAACGTATTATTGGTTTTCTTTATTAATCATATGAATATTTACATTATTTGCACAAAATTTTTGTTGCTAATGGAATGTCTCCTTTTTTGTTTCCTGAATGTTACTCTTGGTGCGTTACTAATTTAATTGAAACCTGACGAAAAACTGGCATTCCTAAGTATTTTTCGCACATGGCAACTCTTAAATGTAGTATTGACAACACGATAAACGAATCCGCCATCTTTTTTTTGGTTGTGAGCGCGTCGAAGTCTCGGTCGTGAATTTGTCGTGAGTGTTTTGAGTGGGATTTAGCTTGAATTATCAAGGTAAATATTTGAGTATTTTATGTAATGTTTATTTTGTACTTACATCTATTAATTCTAGTTACGATTATGTGTCTTTATCATCGCTAGCATTATTTATCTTCAAATGAAATTGTTTTAACGTTATGTCGAGCGTGTTTTTTATTCCCGAATGTTACTGTATGTTACCATATGTTACTGATGTGTTACGTAACATTCGTGAAGTAAGGAACTATTCATATTGATGCCTGGTGTCAGTGAAATGAATACATACCTATCCTACGGTAAATGGGTCCTGTGCGAAGGTCACGCAAACGAAACTAAGTAGCTTATTTAAATAGGTATAGGCATGGTACCTTTCTAAAATAAATTAAAATTTTAGAAAGGTATTGTACCTGCTTATTGTACTTACCTGTCTGTACGTTACTGAAACCAAATTCGCTTGACCAAAATGTTCTAGGTAATCAGTATTTGAATATTTTTATCTGAAACGTTCAATCATCGTTCTAGTAGAACTATATGGAACAAGCCTTAAAGTAGAGCCAATATAATGTCATTATTTATACTTATATTTTATAGAGGTGTGGTGCGTCAGCGCCCCGATTTGAGAAATAATCCGGTGTCGCCCGGTTAGACCTACATGTGGAAAAAGTCCTTTTGAGGTAAATAAGCAGTTCATTGAGGTTTTGATTTTTGTATGTAACGAACAAACTTAAAAACTACTGGACCGCTTTCAAAAAATATTTTGTCGTCAGAAAGCTATATTATCACTGAGGAACATGGTTATATAATATTTTCAAAAAAGTTAGGGATCCAAATGAAAACTTCAATAATGTAACCCAAGGTGTGAAAAAATTACCAAAACACATCCTTACATCACGTACGCTGCGGAAACTATAAACAATAGAGCAAAGTAATGTGCTGCAGTTTTAGCTTGTTACAAGCCATTTGCTTGCAATGACTATTAATTTTATGTCCGAATATCTATCGCTTTATATGGAGATTGTTATCTCATGTGTATCTCTCACAAAGCGTCCGCGACAATGAACACGTGCGATCGCTGCCCGCGTGGCGATTGCAATTAGCTATAACAAAAATGCGCCTAACGCCCGCACCTCTCTCAGTCCCCTTTGTAGTCATACCCCCATGCTCCTGTACGACGTAAGCGAGGACTAAGATGAACGGCCAACCTATAGTATATAATAATATATTGCTACCACCGATGTACAAACTATATATTATAGATTGCTTTGAGGAGATAAACACTTCTATTTTTGTTCTCAGATGCCCCTAACTAATGCTGAAAAGCAAAAGCAGTACAGGGAAAGAATGCGGTTACAGAATCCAGAAAAGTATGAAATAGCCAAGAAAAAAAATGCAGAACGTAACCAAAAACGAAAGAAGATTAAGGACTTTGATGAAACAGGTAAAGCAGAAGAAAGAGAAAAATGGAGATATAGGAAGAAAAAACAGCATGATAAAGGTCTTATAATGGTAATCAATGATGAAATCGTACAAAATTACGAACAAACATATTCTGGATCTGAAATTTAGCAACTGTTGTGTGCGATACAAGATTAGCTGAAAAAAACATGCAAAATAATGAAGAAACGAAAACTGGATCGGAAAATTTAGATAATTTAGTGCGTAAAGCAAGATTGGCTGAGCGGCGTAAAATGCAACGTCAATGGGCTGATAAGAGTGCGAATTATATAGATAAAATAAAGATGCAGACGAAGAAAATTAAGACTCTACAGAAAAAGGTTAATAGGTACCGGAAACAAAATAAACGATTAACGGAAACAATAGATCAGATAACGTATAAATACGAAATATTGTCCCAGGAAAATAACACATTAAATATTAATACACAAACACCAGAAAATTTGACTCCAGCTTCAAAGACAAACAACTTTATAGAAAAGAACTTACCCGACATATCAGACGAAATGAAGGAGAAAGTGAAAAAACAATTGTTAACTCACAATGTTTTAGTGACATCATTACAATCGTCGTATAAAAGTGCAACAACTGATACAGAAAGAAATGTTCTTAAAAGAGCCGTCAATAATGACATCACTCGGAAGTACAAATCAAACAGTCGAATGGCTCGAGTTATAGGTTTGAAAGGTAAAATTCGAAGAACTATAGACCGCAGAACCAAAGAAAAAAAGAATACAGCTACCATCACTCAGATCAAAAGATTTTATGAAAGAGATGACGTCAGCAAAGCAACAGCAGGAAAAAAAGAATGCAAAACTTTTAAGAAAAACAAACGACAAATCAGGTACTTAAATAACACTTTGACTGAGCTTTACAAAAAATATAGGAATGACGGAGGAACCGCAAAATTAACGACTTTTAAGAAATATCGGCCATTCTACGTCATACGTCCAAATATAACTAATCGCAACACGTGTGCATGTGTGAGACACGAAAATATATGGCTGAAATGTAGTAAGCTAAAGTCAATGGGTATGATTGAAGCAAAGTATTGTGCTACCAATGATCCAAACAAAATAATTGATGCAATAACTTCAGAATTTGCTTGCGACATGAAAACCAAAGGTTGTGCGTATGGAGATTGTGATATTTGCAAAAATAAGAAAATAAATTTACGATGGGAGGGAATTGATGCTGCTCGAAACATTTCATGGGACGAGTGGCAAAATGAAAAACATGAATATAAAGACAAAAGTGACAAAATAAAAGTGACAAAGAAAATAGTGAATAGTGAGAAGAATGGAACTGTGCAAGAATTGACAGACAGATTTCACGAAGAAATGAGAAAAGTTAAAAAACACATTTTTAGTATCAAGCATCAATACATACAATCTTCGAATTGTTTAAAAACTTTATCGGATACAGAGGTAGCTATGATTATAGATTTTTCGGAAAATTGGATATGTAAGTTAACGACAGAAGTACAGTCAATGCACTTTGGTGCTTCGAAGACCCAAATTACTATCCACACTGGTGTGCTTTATACAAAAGACCAAGACCCAAAAGCATTTGCGACACTGTCATCTAGCAATGAACGCGGACCTGAGGCTATATGGGCTCACCTGGGGCCAGTACTAAAATATATAAAAAACGAGTACCCTAATGTCACCACTATACACTTCTTTTCTGATGGCCCGTGTACGCAGTATAGACAGAATAAAAATTTCTATTTATTTACGTAAACAACAAAAGAACTAGGCTTCCCTCATTCCACGTGGAACTTTTCGGAATCTTCACATGGAAAGGGCGCAGCTGATGGTGTGGGTGCCGCAATAAAAAGAAAACTCGATAACTATGTGTCACATGGGATTGACATACCTAACGGATTAGTAGCTTTTAATACGCTGCAAGAATCCGACACATCTGTAATGATACATTATATTTCAGAAGATGAGATCGGTACAACTAAATTGCCAGCTGATCTAAAGCCCATTCCACAGACCATGGAGGTACATCAAATGACTAATACGAACATTGAAAATGTTGTCGGATATAGGTGTTTGAGTTGTTTCTGCACTAGACCGGTCAATTGTGAATGTTTTGACTTAAAAACTCATCTTCTATTGCCGTTACCAGACTTTCTAGAAACTGGTTCTACAGTAACGAATGATCTACAGAGCTTCTCTTACTCTATGGAAATACCACCCACCAGCAAAGTCGAAGCTGATGTTATATGCGGAAACTTAAAAAGAAAAAGGCAATCAAAAAAAGAAGTTAAAATCCGAAAAAAAGTTAAAGGGAGGAAAACGGAAAGTTCGGACAGTGACGAAGAAGTAATAGATTACATTGAAACAGATGATGATATGGATGACTTGTTATCTGATAACTCTGATTCGATTCCTCTTAGGAATTCAAAAGAATTCGAACCTTTTATCTTGGATGAAAATACCGGATTTTTTGTGAAAGAAACACCATCCAACTTGGGAACCAAAGAACGAAATACAGATTATATACAGCATCAAGAAAATATAAACCCAAATATTCCAGGTTCATCACGAATAAAAATTTTAGAAGACCGGCCTATTGTTGAAGGGAAATACGTATTAGTTAAGTTTCAGACTAATAAGACTTTAAAATATTACGTCGGGCAAATCCTCGCAGTTGATGGAAAACTAAATGTAAAGATTAAATTCATGCGTTTTAAGAAATCTAATGGTGTTTTTTACTGGCCTCAAGTAGAAGACATCTCAGACATGTGCTCGTTTGATATCACTAAAGTTCTAAGCGATCCCATCAACTATCGCCGCGGAATGTTACAATTCCACGATGACTTGAATAAATTTAACATTAACTAAAACGAATAAAAATAATTATTACTAAAAAGCCACCATTTCGACTTTCATTATAAACACACCTTTATAAACTCACGATTGTTACGTTATCTTGAATGTTACTGATGGCCAAGGTGTGTTACTGATTCACGAATGTTATGGTACAAGATTTTACGGCGATACCCATATAACAGTTATTCATGCAAACGTACAATGTATAAATAATAAATATTTACAGATTGAAGACTTTCTAAAAGACTACGATTGTGATATATTATGCTTAACCGAAACTTGGGGTCAAGATGACCGTGTAGATGCTATGGTTATTCCTAACTGTGAGCTTGCAGCATACTTTAGTAGAAAATTCTTCATACACGGTGGCGTGGCAGTTTTTGTTAGAAATGATACAGATTTTAAGATAAGACATGACATATCTAAACTGTCGTTTGAGATGAATTTTGAGTTAGCGGCAATTGAAATAAAATTGTATAAATTAATAGCGATAGCTGCTTACAGACCAGATAAAGATATAGATCTCTTTTTTGAAATATTAAATAAACTGTTACTAAAATTGAATAAAGAAGACAAAAAAATTGTTATTGCAGGGGATTTCAATATAAATATTTTGAAGCTTGACAAAGATGTAAAACGACTTTTAAAAATTATTTCCAACTTTAACTGTAAATTTGTTATTAAGGAACCAACTAGGATAGATAAAACCAGTGCTACTTGTATTGTCATTTTTTGGTAAACTTTGATTCTTGTGAAGGCTTTGTATTAAATCGCAAGATAGCAGACCACAGAATAATAAAGTTATCAATATTTGATAACTCTATTAGGAAGATTGACTTTGATAAAACTACACGATTTATAAGACAAATAACAGTAAGCAATAAAACATATTTTCATTATCTTGTTAATAACGAGTATAAGCACTTAAAAAATCAAATAATGTCGTGCGAGGACCCTGAAGTAGGAATGAGGATTCTGCAAGATGCAATTAAATACTACTACGATGTGGCTTTCCCTATGAAAAAAATCAGTATAAAATATAAAATTAAAAAATGGACTACAAAGGGCATAGAAATATCCAAAAACAATCTAGTGAAGATGGAAATTTTACAAGAAATTCAGCCATGTAATAGACCTATTGATATACATTCACAAGAAAATTCTTCGAAAAGTTTTCATTGCTGCAAAAAATATACAATACAGGATAAAGAGTGCTAAAAATTAAATTAAAGAAACCTGGAACATAATAAATGAGCAAACAAAATTTACTAAAAAACGAAATAACAAGAAACCTATACGAAGTATCATAAATGAAAACGGACATGAGGTTACAGATTATAAAGTCATTGCTGACACATTTAATAATTTTTTCATTAACATTGCTCAAAAGCTGACGTGTAATGTCAAAATTGATGCTGAAAAATGTATGACATATTTAAATATAAAATCTAAGACAACAGATACAATAAAATTTGACAAAGTAGACGCTAAAGAACTATGGACGATTGTAAAAAACATGAAACCAAAAACTACGCCTGACTACCTTGACATTAAATCTAAGACATTAAAAGGCCTTATTTTAGAAAATAATTATATGATGGAATTGTTATTGATAATTATCAATTTTTGTTTGCAAAGAGGCACGTTCCCAGATTGTCTGAAATATGGCAGAGTTATTCCTTTACATAAAAAAGGTAACGAAAATGAACTTAATAACTATAGAACCGTATGTATACTACCCACAATTTCAAAAATATTAGAAAGTGTAATCAAAAAGAGGATTATTAATTACTTTAAAGGTAATAATTTATTTACCAATGCTCAATATAATAATAATCATATTTATTTTCGTGACCAAAATTCATTCTTATATCATCTTATACAAATATAATTTAACAACATAAAATAAAAATAACGTAAGATATACATGCAGCCCTAGCTCTCACAGTAGGATTCCCTTTGTTTGTGAGAGCTAGTTTACTCCCTTAGGTTATCTTAATTAAGACAATTAATTCTTACATATAAAGAGCAAATGATGTTTTTATTTTAATTTAATTTAATTTTAACGTATATAGAACTAACCACGAAATAATAATAAAAATAATAATAATAATAATACAAATAAAATTAATTAACATATATTCCTTCTTCTCTTTTATGACTTTAGTGTGTCTATTGATTCTAAGTAAATCTTCAGTACCCTTCAAGCCCAATGCTAGTAAGTGGTTTTGGATTTTGATTTTGCAAGTTTGTCTCGTGTCACCTACTATTTTGAGTATTTTGTTTAATTGCTTGTAGATATAAGGTCCAAAAAGTTATAGCAATATGGTTTTCGTCCTGGGAAGTCAACGGAAATGGCGGATCAGAAACGTTGTATATTTCATCTTAGAATCATTGGACAAAACCATGAAATGTGCAAGCATTTATTGTGATCTGTCCAAAGCTTTTGACTGTTTAAGCCATGACATACTACTTTTAAAGCTCCAGTTTTACGGTTTTGAGGGCCAGGAACTAAATTTTATGAGGGCTTACTTAGAAAATAGATCTCAAATCGTGTCAGTAAACAATATTAATTCAGCAATTGGACATATAGATATCGGAATACCTCAAGGCTCCATTCTTGGGCCAGTATTATTTTTAGTATATATTAATGATCTCGTTAATATCATGCCTGAATGGACATACTTAAGTTTTTACCATGTACTTCGGCACTGTTGCAAGCGCCATGATCACGGATGAACTGAGGAATTGCGGGTGGGTGAATGTTTTACGAGCAGACGAAACGGTCTACCCTCTTCCGTACTCGTTTGCTATGCGAGGGACCACTACTATTGTTCGCACTGTTAGTTTTTGTATTATCTCGACACACAACACTAACCGTATCAGCTCGAACCTTGGGACTATTACTGTTTTTGTTTTTACACAATCGTACCACTGGATTCCAGACGTTCGACAGTTGAAAACCATCCTCATGTCAAAATGTACATGGTAATTATCCTGTTGATAATTTGAATACCTCTTATGTTTGTGACCATGATAGTTTAAAAACTTATATACTTAAGTTTATTTGCTGACTACACACACGTGGGAATTGATGACAAAAATTAAAATGAATTAGGCAGAAAAGTAGATGAGGCATTGACAATTCTTAAAGATTGGTTCAGCGCAAATGGTATAGTCCTCAATGTTGTAATGAAGTACCAGTTACGTAATGTGGCTAAAGAAGAGGCAGGCTTGAATGAAAATGTATTCCTTGGATATACCATTGATAACACTATTAGCCATTCGGCGCACATTCTAAAAATATGCAAAATACTAGCTAAAGCAAATTACGCTATATTTAAACTGAAACCGCTATTAGATAAAGCTGCTATATTTTCAGTATACTATGCTTATGTACAATCACGCTTGAGGTACGCTATAACGGTCTGGGGAAACGGAGCAGATATAATAAAGGTGCTTAGAGCTCAAAAAAGAGCAGTAAGGACAATGCTTGGACTGAGGAAACGCGCACCAGTGAGGCAGCACTTTAAAGAAAACAAAATTATGACTGTTATATCTATCTAAATTTACTCTTGCTTATTAGAGATATACACTCGAGAGCAATGAATCCGGGTCACTTAAAGAATCCTAAAAATCTCGGAAACTAAAAATGATAGGTTAATGCAATAAATTGTATTTAATAGACAATGTAATACTTTTTAAATGAAGGTATTAAAACTTCTTAGTTATTGTAAAGTTTATCATAAAAAAATCAAATTTGAAAAAGGGCCACTTTCGAAGATGGAACTACGAAATTACAGCATTTGGTTTTGCTTTTGTTTGTAGTCTGTCATTTATGTGGGTACATAAACCATGTTGATAGTGCTCTATATTCATTATTCAAGCTGAAATTATATCGCTTACGCCTGAAGAATGCACCAGAATACTTACAATGCTGGAAACCGGCCGGAGTCAGCGCGATACAGCCAGGACTGTCGGTGTGTCGCTGTCAACAGTACAAAGAGTTCTCCGACGTTACGAAGAAACTGGTTCTAACCTACGCAGACCAGGAACGGGCAGAACCAGGTGTACCACAGCACGAGAAGACCGATACTTGGTGAACACCATGCTTCGAAATCGCTTTCTCACAGGAACTGAACTCACAAATCAGTTTCGACGCCTCGGAGGAAGTAACCCAAGTGCATGGACAGTAAGACGTCGGCTTGCTGAATCTAACTTAAAACCCCTTAGACCTGCAAACGGCCCTAAACTGGAGCGTGGGCATCGTATTTCAAGACTAAGATATGCCCAGAGCCACGTAAATTGGAGTATTGAAGATTGGTCAAAAGTTATGTTCTCCGACGAATCAAAATTTATGCTCTACAAGCACGATGGAAGACACAGAGTGTATCGAAGAACAGGGGAAAGATTCAAGCAAGCATGCATCGAAGAAAAAGTAGCCTACGGTGGTGGGTCTGTACTTGTGTGGGCCGGAATTTCTTCTGAAAGTCGCACAGAGCTGGTGATCATAGAAAACGGCTCTTTAACTAGCGAAAGATATGTGGAAGAAATCCTCAATGATCACGTTGGTCCATTTATGGTCAATTTAGGTGAGGATGCTATATTTATGCATGACAATGCCCGACCTCATACAGGTAGGATTGTGAATGACTACCTTCAAGAGATGAACATTACTCGTATGGAGTGGCCAGCGCGCAGCCCGGATATCAACCCGATCGAGCATGCTTGGGACGAGCTAGGCAGATGCGTAAAACAACGAAACCCTCCCCCAATCACGCTTCGTGAGCTCAAAATTGCTCTCACAGAGGAATGGGAGAATATTCCCCAAAATCGTATAAGGAACTTGGTGTACAACATGCCAAACCGCGTAAACGCAGTAATGGAAGCACGAGGAGGCAATACGAAGTATTAAAATTCAAGAAAATCGTAATAAAGTTCAACAATTTCATGTTTCCTATTTTTGTTTTAAGGAGAGATCAGCAGTTTTTTACTTTATGTAATTTTGTGTTAATAAAATGTATGGTGACTCATATTTTTTTTACTTTCATTTAAGGAGTATTACATTGTCTATTAAATACAATTTATTGCATTAACCTATCATTTTTAGTTTCCGAGATTTTTAACATTCTTTAAGTGACCCGGATTCATTGCTCTCGAGTGTATAATGAAAAAACATTGTTAAAAAAGGAGTATAAATACTCAATCAGGAAACAAGACACATTAAAAAAACCACTACACAGATTAGTGAAGGCAAAAAAGCAAGGAATATATAACAAAATATGTATGTTTAATAAATTGCCACAGAATTTAATTAATTTGCCGTTCCATGTTTTTAAAAGACATATCAAATCTTTCTTCATTGAAAATCCATTTTACTCACTAACTGAGTTTATGAGATTTCCTCTTTCAGAATCCTCATTTATGTGTAAAGTAGCATAATGACATTGTTAAAATAATTGTGTATTTTATTGTTTAATTTTTGTATTTATAATAAGTCGATACCAATAATTATTCTAAGTTCATATAAGATAAATTGAATATAACATGTAAAACTTGACGTACCCAGTGTAAGGAAATGTTATAAGGTAAATAAATGAATATGAATATGAATATATAAGAGCGCTGGATAGGGGGACCATAACGCTAAGGGAAATCGACCACGATGATACCACATAATCATTGCCGACCACAACTCCCGAGTGGGAGTTGTGGTGACGATGACTCCCGCCATGGGCCCTGCCTCCGCCCTTGCTTTCGCTCCAGCTCCCGCTCCCGGCCCTACCCCTGAACTCATTCGCTAATGGAAGCAATGCCGGTGCCCATTGTACTGTGCGGGATTTGTCTCAATAGGGTGCCTCGCCAGGTCCTCATACTGTGCGGCCATGTTCTCTGCTCTGACTGCATACAACAGTTGCAGTGGGAACATAATCACCAATGCCCTTTTTGCCGGGCATTTGTGGCAAATACTAACGCATTATACTTAAACTAAGCATTTACGTAAACTTAAGTAGTATAATTGTCAATGTTTATAGTTATGTAGCTTAATTCTTGATATGAGATATTTTACTAAGATAATTCTATTTAACCTTGTTATAAAATAGCTACATAGTATAATTGGCAATGATCGTTTTAGAGAAGGAAGAGAGGAGTGAATGTTGAAGGATGGTCGGGGGTCAAAAAAGAACACGTTCTAGGTAGGGTACTATTCATCCAAACAATGCAGAATGCTACCACCTTCGAATGCTTCTACATGAGATCAGAGGCCCAATTTCATTTGAAGCGTTGAAAACTGTAGATGATCACTTACATCCCACTTTTCAAACCGCGTGCAAGGCTCTAGGTCTACTCGAAGATGATCGGCATTTGGATTCAGCTCTTGAAGAGGCAGCACTTTGTCGAACACCGCATATGACTCGAGAGCTTTTTGCTATCATTTTATTGTTCTGCTAGGTTTCCGACCCCTTATGTCTTTGCGAAATATACAAAGAATACCTTTCTGAAGACTTTAAAAAACAACTGGAAAGGCAAGGTGACGTGGATGTAGAGCACTAATCGGGCCTGATATTTAACAAATGCCTGTCAGTATTAGAGGATGCCGTATTATCATTAGGCGGCCGTCCTCTTAAAGAGTATGAATTACCTCAGGCAATAACATCGATACATTTTGAAAATAGAGAGTACGTGAAGGAGACCAGTTACGATGCTGTTAAAAAAATGAAGCATCCTTGAATGACGAGCAACAGGCAAATGACGGTCGAATATTCTTCTTAGGCGCTCCAGGTGGAACTGGTAAAACCTTCCTTATTAATTTACTTTTGGTGAAAGTAAGAAGTATTCACGGCATTGCCCTGGCTGTGGGGTCCTCTGGCATAGCTGCTACATTACTCGAAGGTGGTCGAACTGCTCATGCTACTTTTAAGTTACCATTCAATTTAATCACTGCCGAGACTTCCATTTGCAACATCTCCAAACAAAGTAATTTTGCTGAAGTTTTAAAGGTGCCCATACACGGGACAATTATCGTAACGATTCGTCGCTCGATGTTAAAATCGAACGACAAATTGTACGTGTGTGGCAATATCGCATCCGATTTTGTGGTCAAACGATCGATTGGAGATCTCACCAGGCAACCCCGAAAATATCGATTGCGATCTGAACATCGTTCGATATATCGCACGTGTATGGCGTGATCGGATGCGATCATCGTCAGTCTGCCTCTATGTTTCGCGCGACTAGCACGTACGGTACCTGTAAGTTTTTTGCGATGTCGTGGAGCAAGGATTTTCTGTTGGAATTTATAGAGTTACTCCGAGAACACGAGGTTTTATGGAAAATAAAACACAAGGACTACCATGATCAGATGAAACGAACTGGATGTTATGAGGTATTACTTAGAAAAATGAAGGAAGTAGATCCTAGTGCAGACATAAGTAAAAAGCAAAAGAAAATTAACAACCTGCGCACTGTTTTTCGTAAGGAGCTTAAAAAAGTGGAGTCTTCTCGTGCATCGGGAAGTGGTACTGACAACATTTATGTACCAAAGTTGTGGTACTATGAGAAATTAATGTTTTTAAAAGATCAAGAGCAGCCATATGGAGCGACAAGTAGTTCAATGGATACAGTAAGTACACAATATTTTTATTATTTTTATATATTTCTTATTATGTTTATACATTTATAAAAATATTTATTTATTATTTCTAAAATCATTAATAAAGTCCTATGAAGTTGTTCTGCCAAGGTACAGATCCGGCATTATTAAAATAGTCGACAAATAATTCTCTTACTTGATTACCAGTATCGTTACTACGTAATGGTCGCCTTCGGAGTCCTAGTAAATCACACCGGAGGCCTTCTTCAAATTCATTATTTTCAAAGTTTTCTCTATCAAACACAGTTAACGGTGTATAGGTGTTAGGACTATTACGGCGTAAGTAGTTATGCAGAGCACAGCAAGCCATTACGTTTTTTTTTATGTTGTCTAAATCCATGTTAATTTCGGTTTTTAATACACCAAACCTGGCAACTAAAATGCCGAATACATTTTCTATTATTCTTCTTGATCTAGATAAACGGTAATTAAAAATTCTCCTTTGAATGTTCAGTTGTTTTTTATTAAAAGGTTTCATAAAATTATTCCTTAACATAAAGGCTTCATCGCCTACAAAAACATAAGACAAAGTCGTACCATTTACTGTAGTAGGATTTGGTAATTTTAAGGAATTATTTAAAAGGTTTTTGTAGAAGTCCGTTACATTTATAACACCACCATCCGAGACTCTGCCGTTTGTACCAAAATGAAAATAAATAAACTCATAATTGGCGTTAGCAATGGCCATTAGGACTTGACTATGAAAATGTTTATAATTATAAAAATAAGATCCAGCTCCTGGAGGAGGTCTTATCCTTATATGTTTCCCGTCTACAGCGCCCAAACAGTTAGGAAAATCCCATCTATTTTCAAAGTTTTTCCCAATTTCGATCCATTCGTTCTCGCTTCTTGGAAACTGCAACAAATAAATAATTATCTTTTATTAATTGTTTCAGCAATCTGATGACGACAGTATTGAAATCACCAGAGATGAAGTCGCTTCACCAAGATCAGACATCGCATCAGTTGAAAGGTTTAGTGAGCCTCAACAAGATCGTAGTTTTAAACGCCGGAAAAACCTGTCAGTTTCCCAAAATGTTGATCGAACTATTGAAACTATAGGCAAGAAAATATGTGATATAGCAGAGGATGACAAGTTTGATGCCTTCGGTAAAAACGTGGCACATAAGTTGCGATCTTTGCCTACAAATCAACGCTTATTTGCGGAAAAAATTATAAATGATGCTCTGTTTGAAGCCGAAATGGGTAATTTAAACAGACAGTGTTTCTTACACCTTCCCCCTCAATCCTTTCCTATTTGTCACTCACAAAAATTACAACCACTCTCTTCACAAGTACTCAATTGTCAAGCACGTGAGCCACTCATACTACAGCCACCCACACAAAGATTCGTTAACACAACTCAACCATCCACACAACAGGAACTCAACTTTCATACACGCGAGCCCGAAAAAGAATCTCCAGTCCATGTTCACATACCAGATGACGCGCAAACATTTTATAATACTTTTTCCGTTGAATGAAAGTAATTTAAGCCAAATGTTAAGATATACTATTATGTTAGATGTAAAACAATAATTTGTCGATAATATAATGTTTTAAATATATTTATATTTCATTATACCTAATTATCATCACTAACAGCGCATAATAATCAACTGCTATGGTAAATTATACTTGCCTTACAGTAATCCTTTAATGCATTGAAAATGGCTTCGCACGTTTCTGGAATGATCTTTCCCAAAGACTGTGGTGAAATCAACGTTGTAAATTTTAAATCTTCGTAAGTCCTTCCAGTAGCCAGGAAACGCAATGTTGCAGTTAGACGTTCGTGAGGAGTAATAGCTTGCCTCATATTGGTATCATTTTTTATTATTCTGGAAGATACCTTATGCAAAAGCTCTAAGTATGTTTCCTCTGTCATCCTAAGGTAGTTATGCCAATCTTTAGGATGAAAACGTAATTCCTCAAGAAGATTGATGTGAGAATATTGATGTCTTTTCAGAAGCCATCTCTTAGTCCATTCTCTCCTAGTCTTCCTTTTATTTATTGTAGAAAGTCTCTTTTTATATAAAATGAGCGCCAATGCGCTTAAGCAAAGTAGTTGCGACTTCATCGCTCACCCACGTACGTGCTAAACGTTTTCACTCCGCACAGAGACTGAGAATCGTACGATCACATCGTTCGTGTGTGACGGACGGAAATCGAAAGATAAAATAGTACGATTTTCTTGACGATCAATCGAAACGACAAATTGTCCCGTGTATGAGCACCATAAAGAGTATAAAAATAATCGTGTGGGACGAAATAACGATGGCTCATAAAGGTGGTATTGAAGCCTTAAACAGATCACTAAGGGATATAAGAGGTAATACAAAATTAATGGGTGGCGTATATAAACCAGTTCGCCAGTTCGCTTCTACAAACTGTAAAATTACGTTTTTGTGATTGTTATACTTTTAACTTATATATACACTCTGTTCCAAAAATAACGGGTCAGTCACAAAAATTGAAATACCTCCAGAACTGTAAAAGCTAGATCAATGAAATAAAAAACAGAATAAAGACTTTTTAGTTGCGCTTCTAATAGCATATTATTTAAACTGGTTGATGAAAAAAACTTCATTAGAAAAACAAAATTTAAAAAAATGACTATTTTTAAAAACAAAATTTTTGTTTCATGTCATTATGGATGCTTTCCATTTCTATTCTGTCACAAAAAAAATTATCGTGAACGTCTTCCACGTGCATAATTATTATTCTGTGAGGTGAAGCATGGCAGTCACGCTAGAGGAATGTACCAGAATCCTAACTTTTTTGGAACTTGGGCGGAGCCAGCGTGAAACAGCCAGAAACATTGGTGTATCTTTGTCGACTGTTCAGCGGGTAGTCCAGCGGTACCAAGAGACCGGATCACACCTTAGAAGACCAGGAAATGGCAGACCAAGATGCACAACGGCCAGGGAAGACAGACAACTGGTGGCTACAATGCTCCGAAATCGTTTTCAAACTGCTGTTGGTCTAAAAACTCACTTTATTCGCTTTGGAGGTGGCAATTTAAGCGCTCAAACAGTAAGAAGACGTCTTGCTGAAGCAAATTTGAAACCATTGAGGCCCGCAAATGGCCCCAAACTGGAACGGGGACATCGAATTGCAAGACAGAGATACGTGCGCGAACACCTAAACTGGACACTAGACGATTGGTCTAGGGTAATGTTCACGGACGAGTCTAAATTCATGCTTTATAAGCATGATGGTAGGCAGTTGGTGTACAGAAGACCAGGGGAGCGCTTCCATCAAGCGTGTGTGGAGGAAAAAGTGGCGTACGGTGGAGGCTCCGTACAAGTTTGGGCTGGGATTTCTGCTGAGGCCCGCACCGAGCTGGTGCTCATTCAAAATGGAACTCTAAATGCAGAGAGGTACGTGGAAGAGATCCTCAATGAACATGTAGGTCCTTTCATGGCCAGGATGGACCGGCATGGCATATTAATGCATGATAATGCGCGTCCCCATACCGCCAGAATTGTACATGACTACCTTGAAGAGGTCGGTATCGAACTCATGCAGTGGCCAGCGCGAAGCCCGGACTTAAACCCCATCGAGCACGCCTGGGACGAGCTTCAGAGATGCGTGAAAGGTCGAAACCCCCCACCAATCACGCTTCCCGAGCTCATACAAGCACTGGTGGAGGAATGGGAAGGTATTCCTCAGCACCGGCTCCGAAATTTGGTGTACAGCATGCCTAATCGCCTGGAAGCTGTCAGAAGAGCTCGTGGAGGCAATACAAAGTATTAAATGAAGAAAGTGATGAAAAACAGCAAAAAAACAATCATAAAAAAAATGTAATCTTAAGAAAAATATGACTACTTTAGTTTTTTTTTAATTTAAGATTAATATTGTGGGTGTAACTAAGTTTTATTTTATTTTTTATCTGTATAATTAAATTCTCAATTGAACAGTCTTCGTTTCATTAGGATGGCATACGTAGTTCGGGAGATATTCGGGTTTATGTGACTGACCCGTTATTTTTGGAACCGACTGTATTTTGTGCTATTATTTATTTTTTTGTAAATAAAAGGTAACAAGGGTGTAACTTATATATTTAGTTTCTTTTGTCCCATCTACCCTTAGTTAGGTGGTAAATTTTAACTCTTATTTAATTTTACTTTATTGTCTGAGAATCCCTAAATTAGGTAACACGAAACGGTTCAACTACAAAATATTAACAAGTACAATATAACATTTTTAATACCGACTTCCATTCTATTCAGTTATTGGAGTGTATCTCAAAAACTACTGGACCGAATTTGAACAAATTTAAATGGGACCACACGGGAAGCACCAGCTTTCAAACAAACAAACATTTTGAGAATCGGTTCACCCGTTCGAAAGTTATGAAGTAACAAACATAAAAAAATGTACAGTCGAATTGAGTATCTCCTCCTTTTTTGGAAGTCAGTAGAAAATGAGTACATCATTTCAAAAACGCTAAAAAAGTTACTGTTGACGAAATGCTACTATAGCCTTTACGAACACTTTGATGACAAATCAATTATTATAGAATAGATCGGCCCGCTCCGCACAATATTGCCTTCCCGGATAGGGTCATTATGAAACACACACAACAAAATATATATAATTAAGACCTGCAATTTAAAATTCATAATGTTGCAATAAATCTATTTAATATTGAGTGTTTCACGACTTTGCTCAAATCCGGTAGTACAGATATCAGATTAGAGGAGGGTTTGTTATTCCAGATAGTGTTCCTGTAATACAAGGACATACGAGAATGTTGCTAGAGGCCACTGTAATAACGGGAAGCCAGGTTCGCAGGGCAAAAACTACAAGTTAGGATTTGCTAGGCGAAATAAGTCAAGTCGGTATAGACAAATCAGATACGGTTACAGTTGCTTTTGGCTAAGAAACGTTATCGTTGATGTATACATATGTTTATAATAATAGACTTTTAAAAGACGTCTTAATTCACAATACAGTTAAATAAAAATTGAGTAAGGCCGGCGCCACACTTGACGGAAATTCCGACGCCGAACTTCCGCGGGATTCAGTCCGTTACTATACGTTGCAGCCACACTCAATATTCAGTGGCAGATTATCAGTCGACTGTCAACGCTTATACGGTGTGGTCGTAATGGATCCGATAGAAGTGATAGCTATTTATGAAGCAATAGAAGAAGAAAGAAAAAAAAAGCGTAAATATTGGGTTCATCCCTTAAATACTCTTCGACTAGAAAATGGGCAATTTCATACCTTGTATGTGCAACTAAGACATTATCCAGATAAAGCATTCGAATATTATCGAATGTCCATACAATCATTTGATGTATTGCTGAATTTAACTAAGGGCTATATTGCCAAGCAAAATACAAAACTTAGAACGGCTATATCTCCCGAAGAAAGGCTGACCGTTACATTAAGGTAAGATTAATATTGATATTGTAAATGAAACAAATTATTTATGATTAATCAAATCTTTAATTTTAATTGAATTGAATTGCTGGACCTATTCTGCAATATATTCTCTGTTTCCTCATTGAGTGGACCTATTCGGAAATACACTCGAGAACAATGAATCCGGGTCACTTAAAGAATGTTAAAAATCTCGGAAACTAAAAATGATAGGTTAATGCAATAAATTGTATTTAATAGACAATGTAATACTCCTTAAATGAAAGTAAAAAAAATATGAGTCACTATACATTTTATTAACACAAAATTACATAAAGAAAATACTGCTGATCTCTCCTTAAAACAAAAATAGGAAACATGAAATTTTTGAACTTTATTACGATTTTCTTGAATTTTAATACTTCGTATTGCCTCCTCGTGCTTCCATTACTGCGTTTACGCGGTTTGGCATGCTGTACACCAAGTTCCTTATACGATTTTGGGGAATATTCCCCCTTTCCTCTGTGAGAGCAATTTTGAGCTCACGAAGCGTGATTGGGGGAGGGTTTCGTTGTTTTACGCATCTGCCTAGCTCGTCCCAAGCATGCTCGATCGGGTTGATATCCGGGCTGCGCGCTGGCCACTCCATACGAGTAATGTTCATCTCTTGAAGGTAGTCATTCACAATCCTACCTGTATGAGGTCGGGCATTGTCATGCATAAATATAGCATCCTCACCTAAATTGACCATAAATGGACCAACGTGATCATTGAGGATTTCTTCCACATATCTTTCGCTAGTTAAAGAGCCGTTTTCTATGATCACCAGCTCTGTGCGACTTTCAGAAGAAATTCCGGCCCACACAAGTACAGACCCACCACCGTAGGCTACTTTTTCTTCGATGCATGCTTGCTTGAATCTTTCCCCTGGTCTTCGATACACTCTGTGTCTTCCATCGTGCTTGTAGAGCATAAATTTTGATTCGTCGGAGAACATAACTTTTGACCAATCTTCAATACTCCAATTTACGTGGCTCTGGGCATATCTTAGTCTTGAAATACGATGCCCACGCTCCAGTTTAGGGCCGTTTGCAGGTCTAAGGGGTTTTAAGTTAGATTCAGCAAGCCGACGTCTTACTGTCCATGCACTTGGGTTACTTCCGCCGAGGCGTCGAAACTGATTTGTGAGTTCAGTTCCTGTGAGAAAGCGATTTCGAAGCATGGTGTTCACCAAGTATCGGTCTTCTCGTGCTGTGGTACACCTGGTTCTGCCCGTTCCTGGTCTGCGTAGGTTAGAACCAGTTTCTTCGTAACGTCGGAGAACTCTTTGTACTGTTGACAGCGACACACCGACAGTCCTGGCTGTATCGCGCTGACTCCGGGCGGTTTCCAGCATTGTAAGTATTCTGGTGCATTCTTCAGGCGTAAGCGACATAATTTCAGCTTGAATAATGAATATAGAGCACTATCGACATGGTTTATGTACCCACATAAATGACAGATTACAAACAAAAGCAAAACCAAATGCTGTAATTTCGTAGTTCCATCTTCGAAAGTGGCCCTTTTTCAAATTTGATTTTTTTATGATATAACTTTACAATAACTAAGAAGTTTTAATACCTTCATTTAAGGAGTATTACATTGTCTATTAAATACAATTTATTGCATTAACCTAGCATTTTTAGTTTCCGAGATTTTTAGGATTCTTTAAGTGACCCGGATTCATTGCTCTCGAGTATATTTCCTCTATTCCCTCAATTGAGTGTGCTGTTTCAGTTTCAGCTGATTGAATTGGACGAACTTGAGTTTCAATAGAATCGGGTGACTGTATGATCGAATAGGAACTTGTACTGTTTCTATTCGTAGTATATGCTTGGTACACCGGCGGTGACCCATCTGCTGTATATGTTGTAGGTGATTGTTGGTATGTACTATAGCTAGGATGGTTGTAAGAATATGTTTCTTTATGTGATATGTTGTATGTGTTACGATATTTAATTTTATAAATCAAATTCAACACTTCGATTCTGAACTCACAATTTTGTCTTTCATTCAGGCTTTTGATTTCAGGAAGTAAGGAAAGTAAAAATTTCGTGTCGGCATCTTCAACTTCATTAGGTGATTGTTGCTTTTTATTCATTGCTGCAATTAAACTTTGTTGAAAGACTGTCATTGTAGATTTTCTTTTTATTTGAGAGGTCCCTGGAACTTCGTCAGTTTGAGGTGGACTCAAATTCTCAATTACAGTTTGGTGAGTTTAGATTACTTGGTTGAGCGTTTGTATTTGTTGATAACGAATTTTAATTTTGGTCATCATCATCTACCGGAGCGCTTATGTTCCCCGATCAAGCCCGAGACTCTTTCACCACATCCAAGAATCGCAGCAATTCAACGCAGGAGTTTTTACGTTTCTTAGGTGCAGCACTTCCACATCTTGTATTTTCTTGTTTTTTTCTTTTACGTAATAATCTCTTAAGTGCTTCCGTTTCTTTTGAAGTTAATACACTGTAAAATTAAATAATATACGTTAATTTTTTTTATTGTCATTCAGCTGTTCAAGAAGACAAGTTTTGGTACAGTAGATTTATAAAAAAAAATATGTTATGTTAAATTATAATAAATTATATTATGTTAAAAAATTATTATGTTACTCTATATTATTAGGTATCACTTAGTTTAGTTTAACGTATTTTTTTGTTTAGGTATTTGTCTACCGGAATGAATTTTAACAGTTTATCTCACGATTTCCTGATAGGACGATCGACTGTTGCAGAAATAATAAAAGAAACTTGTAAAGTAATTTGGGAAGTACTGCAACCACTTGAAATGCCCGAGGCAAGTAAGGAATTGTGGTTAAAAGTGGCAGAAGACTTCTATAAATACGCAAATTTTCCAAACTGCTTAGGAGCCGTGGATGGTAAACACATTAGAATAATTTACCCTCACAACAGCGGATCTAACTATTTTAACTATAAAAAGTATTTTTCAATTGTTTTTATGGCAGTCGCAGATTCTAAGTATTGCTTCATTTCTATCGATGTTGGATCTTTTGGAAAAGAAGCTGATAGTAATGTATTTAGATGTTCAAATTTCGGACAAAAACTATACCATGACCTACTGGAGGATAAAATACTCCTCGGTACAACCGGCCCAGCACTACCATTTGTACTGGTAGCTGACGAGGCTTTCGCTTTACATAAACATGTTATGCGACCCTACCCCAATAAAACATTAGACATAGAAAAACGTACGTTTAACTACCGCCTATATCGTGCAAGGCGGTATGTGGAATGTACTTTCGGCATATTGACCAACGGGTGGAGAGTTCTTCATACAGCCATACTTACTGATCCCGATGTTGCTACAGAAATAGTAAAAACAACATGTCGCACCCTCAGTAATATAAAGGCACAAGTCAAAATATTGGCGAAGTGATTTTTTTAATGCTAAAGGTGAACGCTGACTTGGCCGCACCGCACGCGCCGCAGTCGCCGCATTCGAATTCTTTATATGAAGTTCTATGCAACCTCGCATACCTACCCGCGCCGCAGTCGCTGCAGTACCTGAAGCGGCCGAACTCCCCGAGTCGCAGCTGATGACGGCACCAACACCGGCCCGCCCGCATCGGACGCTGCGGCGCGTGCGGTGCTGGTGTCGTCATTCGCATGCAACGATCGGCCATACCGGTTGTGCGTACGCACTTGAAAAAACAATATTTTGTGTTTCTGCGATTTATATAATAAGAAGAATGGACGATTCTGCTTTAATTACGTTAGTTCAAAAATACAATGAGCTGTATAATCTACAGAATCAAAATTATATGAACCACAAAGACGAGATAACATTTGGGACGAAATCGGAGATCAGCTTGGCCAGACAGGTAAGTAACCTTTATCAATATTATAATGTTGTTATAACTTATAATGAGTGGTTTTATTTAGTTAGACTATTAACTGTCCGTAAGCTAACTCCTACTTTCTACTGCGGCGGCTTAGGTTTTGCGACGTTACTTACGCATTTTTAGGGTTCCGTAGCCAAATGGCAAAAAACGGAACCCTTATAGGACGCCTGCTTCGATTCAATACCCTAAATAGATTCGTCATGTCTGTCTGTCTGTTTGTCTGTCCGTCCGTATGTCACAACCACTTTTTTCGGAAACTTTAAGAGCTATTCTGTTGAAACTTGGTAAGTAGATGTATTCTGTGAACCGCATTAAGATTTTTACACAATTTTTTTTTTTAAATCAAACCCAAAGTGTGGGGATCTATGGATAAAAATGATATTGAGGTTTCTTATATCATTTTTTTCTAAACCGAAAAGTCTGCGCGAGAGACACCTCCAAAGTGGTAAAATGTGTCCCCGAACCAAACTTCTAAAATAAGAGAATGATAAAACTAAAAAAAATATATGATGTACATTACCATGTAAACTTCCACCGAAAATTGGTTTGAACGAGATCTAGCAAGTAGTTTTTTTTTAATACGTCTTGAATTGATATTTAACAAGTCAAGTACAGATGGCGTTGTATGTAGTTTTGCGGTTCAAGAATTCTTAATTTGAAGATTAAGACATGAGTGTAAAGAAAATATATTCAGAGTTTAAATACAAATGAAACAATCGCTATTTATTTAAATATTTCTTTATTTCCATAATATCATAAAACTTAGTTTCTGTTTCAAATACGACATCTATACGACACCTACAACGTAAACACATTTATGTTTTAGTTCGGGTCAGGTTTAGTTTAGGGATCTGTCAACTGGGTTAAACATTATACATAACTTGGATTTCAAATTACTGTAGTATTCGTCCAGCACGAACTCTGCCCAGTTGCCACGGCAGTTCCGTGGCAACTGGGCAGAGTAGATCCAGATTCTGAACAAAAATAATCTTTAAAGGCATCTCTAATTTTAAAAGCGTTATAATTTGAATTTCCTCCAATCCCTCTCATATTTCTAATTCCATGCATGTTTCTCAATGTTACCCTCAAATCTCTTTCGGACCAGTAACATACGTCATCTCTTAGGAAATTGTGTAAACAACATATAGCCATCATAACTGTTACAGTGTGATCTTGAGACATACTTAGTCTACGTTCAAATATCCTGAATTTACGCACTAACAACCCAAAAGAATTTTCAACTGTGTTCCTTGCGCGACTTAATCGGTAGTTGAAGGTCTTTTTTTGTTCGTCGAGTCTAATTGTATCTCGCGAATAAGGTCTCATTAAGAAGGTGCATAGTGGGAAAGCCTCGTCGCCAACGATCACATTTGGTAAAACAGTACACCTTCTGAAATCGGTGTCGGTGAAGGCATATTTAAATTTCCTTCTCTCAAACTCTTTCCTATATTTGAATTTTGAAATATGCCAGCATCTGAGTTTTTACCAAAAGCTCCAATATCTATGGCAATACATTTTTTATCTGCATCAACCATTGCTAGCAATACAATACTAAAATGTTTCTTGTAACAGTAATAATTAGAGCCACTGTGATGTGGGGCCTCAATTAATATATGTTTGCCATCTATAGCTGCTACTGCATTCGGGAAATTCCATTTTTCGCGAAAACGTATTTCTGATTCAAGCCACAAATTTTCATCAGGCGTCGGCATGACGATCGGTTGTAGTAACTGCCATATTGCTTTACAAGTCGAGTAAACTATTTCTCGTATTGTACTGTCTCCAACCCGAAAATTATCACTTAACGATGTAAAAGAATTTCCAGTTGCTAGAAACCTGAAACAAAATAGTTTTATTAAAAATGTGTATTTTTACAGGTGCAGCATGTAGAGAGAGGTGGCAGAGATAAGAGAAAATTTTAGTTTTATAAATATACAAAAAACTAAAAGTGGTCAGGCTGCAGGAAAACTGAAACCACCAAAGTATTTCAAGGAGTTAAGCTTCCTTATACCGTATCTGAACGACGACGAAAACAGACAATCTAATATACCAAGACCTAGCAGCTGTTCAAATAGTGCAAGCTCTCAGTCTCCTGCGAATTCTCCCGAAGTCGGCGATTCGTTATTGTCGGATTTTTCCTCACCAACTCATACACCAACTCCAAAGCGTAGACAGTTCACTCCATTCGATACATTACATCCCCCCGATCGATCAATCACTGCTGCATCAGTATTAAAGGAATATTTAACCAGCACGAAGATCCAAGCCACATCAAGTTCTGCGCCACAACCGAACTCGGATACAGATCATTTAATTGATTTCTTTCTAACGATGGCAAAAACTGTTAAGACTTTTCCTCTGGATAAACAGTTAAAAATTAAAGCTGGACTGTTCCAAATGGTCCACAATGTAGAATTGGAAATTATGAACGAAGCCATGTTAAGATCAATTAATACACATACAGTTAAAGGCAATTTGCAGCAGCCAAATTACAATATTCCGACTGAATCCTACACGGACGTACCATCGACATCTCCTACTTCAGGCGTACTACTGCAGCCACCTGATAAGACACAAATTGTTATTCAATCCAGTCAGATTTTGCAACCATCATCTCATACTTCAGATACACTAAACTCATCACGTGTAGTAAGAAATTTGCAGCAGCCAAATTATAATATTCCAACTATATCCTACTCGGTCGTACCATCAACATCTCGTACTTCAAACGTACCAATCACCTCAGTGCAGCAATATGCAGCAGATGAATCACAGGGCATCACTGAAGAAATCGATGATACACCTCTCCAATATAAGCTTAACGAGTACATATTATTGTCAAACAAATAATTATACTTACCTCAAACAAAATGCAAGCCTTTCCTTTGGTCCAATTGCCCTTCTGAATCTTGTGTTGTGTCTTTTTATTTTTGGTTCTATTATATCTAACAGCTGCATAAACATAGTTCTAGTCATATGAAAATATTTGAAAAATCTCTTATCATCATTTAATAAATCAGGAAATAATGTATGATATTCCCCAAATAGCGGCCGTTTTAAGTTGATGCTATGAATCCACATTTTTTTAGTTGTTGATATTTCCTTTTCTTCTTCTTCTAATAATAAACAACTTATAACAAATTGTTCGTCAAGAGCCATACTGTAATTCACGCCCACTCTTGTTTAAAAATTAAAACTGACTGAAAGAAATCCAGTGCGATGCGTGCGGCGACGGGTACGACTGCGGCGACTGCGGCGCGGACAGGTGTGCGAGGTCATTAATAAAAGCGATTACTGCGGCGACTGCGGCGCGTGCGGTGCGGCCAAGTCAGCGTTCACCTTAAGGGCACAAAACGAAATTAACTACCGATTGCCGCTGACAGAGAATGAAATAGGATGATAATAACGTTGCAACTATATTTGTGTCTCTCTCACACTCTCCCCGCGCTGCCTCCGTTTTTACTCCTACGCGGTAGCAATCAGTGACGTGTCCATACTTGTCGAAGACAGACCGTTTAATTGTTGTGCTATTCGAGATTGCGCCCTTATATGACAAAAAAAAGGTGAGTTTTGCTCTTGATACTTCGCATTATATGGAACAATTTGTAGTTGTGCCGTTATATTGTACAAATCATAGTTTTCTTTTGGATCTAAAACATAAGAGTTTTTATATTGTCAACAAGTACAGATATCAAAGGGAACTATATCTTTATGGTTCATTATACGACGTAAGATTGTTTTATGAATGATGACGCATTTTGTGAAAGGCCTTTAATTACACGAAAATACGCTTTTTTTTTTAATTGTGTCTTTCTAACGAGCAGTTGCGTAATTGATATAAGTTATTGGTATAAGTTTTGTAAGCTTCACGAAAAATATTGAATCCACCAAATCACCATAGGTTGGATTGCAACAGTGAGGATAATCTAGCTTCGGAACCTGAAAACGTAAATTGACTTTTGCCTTTTTTTTTGTTTTGATATTTTTCAATTAAGTATGTTTTTGGATTTCATTTATATATATTTTTTTAGGTTATATGCGAAGAAAAAGAGAACACACCATTAGACTCTATTGATGCTAATAAAAATATAAATGTTATCCAGCCAGCAGTAGTTAGGGCTACTCCTGTAGATAGTGACGAAGTAATAAAAAATATAAATATGACATCTCCTCAGAAGTCTATCCAACGCCGTTTTTCATCTAGCTCAAGTTCGTCCAGCTCGAGTAGCTCTAGCAGTTCCAGTTCCAGTAGCAGTGGCTCAAGTACTACTTCATCTAGTACAAACGCAGATACACTGCCCGATACTTTAAAGGATACAAACGCCGATCCACAACCAGGTACTTCTAGACAAAATTTTCTTTCACCATCCATATTGACACAGATTTCGAACGATTTTCCATTGATAAGACCCCGACCATCAGTTCCTGAGATTGTCTTGATCGAGATTTTCTAGATCGAGATTGTCTTGGTCGAGATTAGAATCACTGGTTTGTGGCTCAGAACCCACTGATAATTGACGTTTCGATTTGGTCAGATTTCCCGAAGATTTTCTTGCCTTAATGATATCTTTCAAAAACAGCAGGGATTTGTAATATGGCCATTTCGGTTCATAGGAAGTAGACGCTATCCCCAGAACGTGGAACTGGAATTTTTCCATGTTCGATTGCAAATTGGTCCCTCAAATATTTCCATTTCTTCCTGACTTTGTTCTCTGAAACATAAAATATTTTATTTTTATTTCAGCTATCTTGCAACTGGTGCATCATTTGCACATTTTGCATCTGAATTTAGAATGGGGATTTCTACAGTAAAGGCGATAATTGAAGAAACAGTCAGTATATTATGGGATGAATTACAACCAATACATATGCCTATACCTACAAAAGAAACTTTCTACTCAATAGCAAACGACTTCAAGAATATTTGGGATTTTCCGAATGCTTTAGCCATCGACGGGAAGCATGTACGTATGATCTGTCCAGATCAGTCAGGATCTATGTTTTTCAATTATAAAAAGTTTTTTTCTATGATTCTGCAAGCAGTCGCCGACGCAAATTATAAATTTACAATAGTTGAAGTTGGTGGATTTGGTAAACAGAGCGACGCTGGAACATTTAAGGCTTCCGAACTATATAAAAATTTAAATACTGGGGAGATGGATATTCCAGAACCGGAATATTTTCCAGGAACAAACGTGAAAGCACCGTATGTTTTTATAGGCGATGAACCATATCCATTGCTAAAATATTTATTAAAACCTTTTGGTGGCCGAGATTTGTCTTCAGACCAAAAAAAATTTAATAATCGCCAAATAGCCAAAAAATGTGTTGAGTGTGCGTTCGGCATAGCAAACTCAAAATGGCGACTACTTTCTAAATGCATTGAATGTAATGTTGATTTAGCAGAAACATTGTTAAATGTATTTGTGTTTTACACAACACTATAATCGATAGAGAAGGTATCGACCGAAATTTTACTCCTGTAAATACAACACATTTAAGGTGGAATAGAGCAAATCACCCTACAAATGAAGCAATAGATATAAGAAATGTTTATGTTGACTATTTTTCACACATTGACTTACAACAATTAATTATTTAACTTTATCTACCCTCACTAACATTAATGGCATAGCTATGACATCACAACTTATATAACATTTTATTCAGACATATTTAAATAAAGAACTTACAAAACTTCACTGTTTATTAACTTTACTTAAGTCGAGAAACAAAAATAAAATCAATTATAATAATAATAATAATAATAAATCAATTTATTGCCACTAAAATAACACGGTTAGGTACAAACAAGACAATGAACTAATTAACATTAAGTCAAAGTATGGATCTTACTTAACCCGTCCGCATCAGCGCAAAAAATAACAATAGATTTATGAATGAAACTTAACTCGAATGAGTCTTGCTGATTCGGACAGATTAATAAGCCTAGACAACAGTACCACATTTAGGGCAAAAGGGGTAGACTCAGCTTGTGTTGCGTTTACATTCGTAATGTAAGCGCAACGCTGGTTTTCAGTCCATCCCTGTTCTCGGACTATGGTCTATGCCGAGGTACATTAAAGAGGAGGTGAAAAAAGCGAGAATCAAAAATAAAATAGACAATCTTAAAAACAGCAGAAATTGAACGTTATATGATTATAATATACGATTACGTTCAATCAAAAGTGGCGTTCTAGTGGATTTATGAATCGTTTCCCGTGTCAGGGAGTTCTGTAAGGAACGAAAAACAAAAATGTATGGTGTGCTTGTAAATGTGTGTGATTGTGTAAGTGTATAATTATGCATGAGGTAGGAGTCTACGGTAGGTAGTCCTACACCTTTCTCGAACAGGAAAGTTATTCAGGTTCTACGTTACTTGAAACCTTTGTAATTTTAAAGGCCGCTTCAAAATTATGTTTTTGGAGAACCAGTAAACTTAACTTAACACGGATTTTGAACGCCTGAACACTGAGTTTTCTTTTCAAAGGTGGCGGGAGATTATTCCAAACTTTTGACGCGCGATACTTAAAGCAGCCTTTAAAGCCTTTGGAATTATGTTTAGGTATAGCTAGTGCATTATGAAATTTAGAGCGGGTATTGATGTGATGTAAATCTTTGATCCATGTAATTTTTTCGAACAAATATTCAGGCTTCCCACTCCAAATAACCCTCTGAGTAACACTTGCCAGATGGAGCTCTCTCCTGAACTTCATGTTAAGTATGCCTTTTTTAACAAGATAAGGAGTAACATGCTCTCTCCTAGGAATACTGAAACAAAACCGAGCGCATGCATTTTGCACTCGCTGAATGGCGTTTTCTGTTTTAACCCATAACCTAGGCCCGTACACGGCACTGCAGTACATAAACGGAGAGAGAACCAAAAGGTCACAGAGTAAAATTCTCACCTCTTCCGAAATGTATTTCCGTATTGTGTATAAACTTTTAAGTTTAAAATAAGCATTCTTAATCTTATTATTGACATGTTTCACAAATCTCATTTGATTGTCCATAATTAACCCTAAATTTCTTACCTCTGTTTCTATAGGTATACCAACGCCATTAAGATACAGTTTAGGATTCTGGCTCATTACATTGCTAATTTGCGATGATGTACCTAATATCATTACTTTAGATTTAGCTGGATTAAGGTTTAAAGAGTTGCGCCTGGCCCAGCAGTAAATTTCATCTAGGTCTTCATTAACTTCCTTCATGGCACATGCAGTATCCTTAGGCTTAAAACTGTGATAAATTTGTGTGTCGTCGGCATACAAGTGATATTTACACGTTTTAATATATCTTGGCATGTCTGCTGTGAAAATTGAAAATAAAACTGGACTTAAAATGGAGCCCTGGGGAGTGCCCCTGGGTACGTTTTCTATACTGGAGAGAATTTTACTTCCATCTTGGTTTTCGAGCTCCACATACTGCTCTCTTCCAATAAGAAAAGTTTTAAACCACTTGCACGCATCAGCTGAAAACCCATAATGTGAAAGTTTAGCTAAAAGTAAATTAGGGTTTATGCAATCAAAAGCGCGCGAAAAATCCAACAAAACTAAGACGCTGGCAGACCCCGAGTCGGATGCGGATAACAAATCGTCAGATACCTTTAGTAGAGCAGTTTCTGTACCGTGACTTTTCCGGAATCCAGATTGATACTTAGGTATTATACTTTCCTGCGTTATAAATTCCTCTAGCTGAGTATAGACCACTTTCTCTAGAACCTTCGACATTACTGGAAGAATACTAATGGGACGCAGATCTTTAACTTCTTTCACTGTACTACTTTTAGGTATGGGTCTTACTACAGATCGTTTCCAAGCATAAGGAAAGGTGCTGGTTAAGATAGAATCGTTAATTATATCAGTAATTATTGATAAGGTCTCAGGTAGTGTAAGCTTTATCATTTCTGCATTTAAGAGGTCGCATCCAGTAGCATTCGTCTTTATGTTAAATAAAATTTTACCAACACTCTCCTCTGAAACTGTGCATAAGGTAAACTCGGCTTGGATTTTTTTATTATTTTTATAGTAACATAAAATTTTGGTGTCGATATGTCCATCGCCCGCAAGACTCAAAAAATGGTTATTTATCAAATTAGGGTTCATTAAATGATCGGGCATTGGAGCCATATGATTAATGCTAATTGACTTTTTTAAATAATTCCACATTTTTTTTGGCTGATGTATATTTCTATTAATTTGATGAGTAAAAAACGCTGACTTTTCTCGCTCTACTGCAGCTGACACTAAATTTTTAAGGCTTTTATAATAGCTTTTGGAAGAGTTTGTTTTTTTGATATGAGCTTTCGTTAGAGCTTTGTCTCTTAAAGTCATCATTAACCTTATAACGCTCGTTATCCACGGCTTAGGAGATTCCCTAACCCGTCTCTTCTTAATAGGAGCATGCCTATTGAAAATACTAATAATTGTTTCATTGAATTTTGTAACTTTCGTGTGAACATCTGGTAAAGCCCTTATATCCTGCCATTCTATGGACCGTAAGTCCGTTTGAAACAACTCTAGGTTAATGTCATTTATTGCTCGTGACTCTACAATACGCGTTACGGGTTTCTGCTTTTTGATATCGAAATCACATATAACCATACCGTGATCGCTCAGACACGTATTATGCAAAACAATAATCTTTTTACACTTTTGAGGCACGTTCGTAATTACAAGATCTATTAGGGTTTCGGTTACATCGGTTATTCTGGTTGGTTCTTTAACGATCTGGACAAGATTCTGTTGTAGACAGAATGTTGACAACTCGCGAGTATTTAGATTATCAGGTTTAAGCATGTCAATATTGAAATCAGTCAGCAGACAAACATAATCGCAATGGGCAAATGTACTCAAGGAGTCATTCAAGGCGTCTAGGCCCACGGGGACTTTAATGCTCTCTGGTCTATAAGCGGTACCCACCGCCATTCGAGCACCTGGTAGAGTCACTTCTAACCATAATTGTTCAAGCGGAGAATCAGGATGAGTACGAACGCTAGCACGTAAATCTTTCCTGATATAGAATCCTACCCCGCCACCTCGACAATTAGATTTACGAGATTTATGTTTCAGTATATAGCCGGGAATGATAGGAGCGATCATTTCTTGACCATCCTTGATCCAGGTTTCGTTAAGTGCTAGTATGTCTGGTTTGTTTGTCTCTACAGTCGCTTCTAGCTCATCTCTGCCCGTGTTGAGCGATCGTACGTTTAAGAGACCCAGTCTCAAACTTTTATTTGTTTTACGTGTGTTATCCATATTTAATTGTTAGATATTTATAAATAGAACCAGATTCAAACATGTCCTGAAATTGTATGTGTATGTGTAATTTTGATTGTAAACGTGAAAGTTTCGTGTGAATGTGTAGAGTTGCTAATTGTATGTGTACGTCCACTAAAATATCCACCGTATATAAATAAACAGTATTTTTTTTTTTGTTATAATAAAAATATATACAAGAAACCATAAAAGTAAATACGTCAATATAACAGGTCCACAATGAGATATCGCCTTCTGATACACAATAGCAATATAATAAAAGAATCAACATTACTATAAGAAAGTGACATGCGCTTATACCACTTAAAACAGCGTATATTACGTGCTCTACAGTGTACAAGTATATATATAAAGAACACCAGTGTTGCACAGTAATACTAAGTAAGTAGTAAGTTATAAAACAAAACATAACGATATTATTTACTAGTGCTAGTACGTAGGTTAAAGATCGAAGCCAAATTGCCCTCGCTGCGTACCCGAAACGCCTGTTTACCTTCTGCTTCTCTGACAAAAACCCTACCTTCCCGCGTCCAGGCGTACCGCCATTTATTCTGTTTACACAGAGTGCGGGCTCTTCCAAAGATCAGCCTATTTTCTTTCGTTAGGCGCTCGTTGATATAAATAGGCCGAGGCGTGCCCGCCAACTCGATGTCGCCAGTAGTGAGAGCGCGGCGGGCACGAGCGCATTGCAGCACTTGCTCGTGCACCGCCCGTCGCGTCAGGCGCATCACTATGGGCCGAGGGCGCTGTTTGCCGTCGTGATCTACGCGCACCGGTCCGACTCGGCGGGCCTCCACGATGTCACGTTCATCAATTTTTTTACCGATCTTAGTCATGATTAAAGCCATGATGTGCATAATATTTTCCCCGCTGTGTTCCGTAACTCCGCTGACTTCAATATCATTCTGCAGTGATATTTGGTCCCTATTATTTAGGTCCTCTTTTAAAAACTGTATTTCCATTTTGAGGTCCCTAGTCTCTTTGCATGCAGCTTCCAGTTGCGTTAGTCTTAGCTCATTTTTGTCCATTTGCTCAGAAAATTCATCCATTCTACTGTTACAGCTCTGGTACATGACTCTGAGGTCCTTCAATTCCCCTCGGACTTCTTCCCGGAAACTTTTAAATTCATTTAGGAAATTGCTCATATCTTTCCTTAGAGCTCGTAATTCCTCTAAAACTTGCAACTGCTGCGTGCATTCTTTTAGAGGAGACACCTCCAATCCTTGTTCTCCTGTTTCTTTTAAAGGTGTGTCAGAGGTGTCTCTCCGCGGCGCGTTAACGCAACACGGACATAACCATTGCTTAGGAGTATGGCTTGTTGACAAATTAGCGCACTGTCGATGAAACAAGCTTTTACAATTCGAACAGGTAACTCCACCTGTTAGAAACTTGCCGCAGCTGCTACACTTATTCATAGCTTTAATTTTGATAAATGATACCGCGATAGGATCAAAGTTTATTGTTTTCCAAAGTTGAATATGGCACACTTATGTTTCAACTGTGGCGGCGGCTTTTCGCTAGATGGCGCAGCGTATCAATTTGCAACTAGCAAATATAATTCATTTAATTAATCAATTACTTCAATCACTATAAAATCCACTGACCCGTTAGGAACGTTTGTTTAGGTTTATTTTGCTAAGGAATAGGTAACTTGTTTGTGCTATGCGGGTCGATAACTTGGTTATTTCGATCGAAGATTGCGTTGTATTGCGATCTTTTACCACAGATTATTATTGCACTTTACCGGTGAAATTTTAGCAGATAACACCACCACAGCACAAGCTAATTTTTTTCTTCAATATTTAAGCTAAAAATCGTACTTTTACGCCCAAAAACTATTATTATAGCAATAAATACAACTCAGCTATTCTGCTTGCCCGGACTACCCGCTTTTTTTTCTTACTTACCGTCTTCATTCATTGCCTCGCTTATTTCTTTCCAACATTTGTCAGTCACGTTTCTATTACAATGCCTTTTATCCCTTTTGTCCCAAACAGGTGGTTTACTGAAGACTAAGGATATCAACACGTCTCTATCCATTTTAATATTATCAAAACAAATATGCCTGTCGTAATTGCACGTGTTGTCACAGTTGTTTATTAATTTTAAATGGCAGCGCCCAGCGCTGACCAGCGCGTTTTGAAGCTTGTCGGTACTTGTCGGCGCCGGTCAGCGCTTATCGGCGCGCGTTCATATATTTTCCTGCGCGGGTTACCAGGGCTGTCAAGCGCCGATAAGCGCTATTAAGTTTCCAGCTTTTTCCAGCTTTCTTTCTGTATACGGCCTCACACGAGATGGCATGCGCCCTTGCTGGCCTTCTCCCCTGGGACCTTGAGGCCGAAGTCCTGGCCTCGGTCTACCGCCGCAGAGTGCGAGCGCGGGAGCGGGACGAGCGACCGGCGCCGCGAGAGTTACCGGTAGACCGGCGCGCGCATTGGCGCAACAACGCTAGGGCGTTGGCTCTCGCAAGGTGGGAGGGAAGACTTCTCGAAGGGTCCATTCAAAGGGGGAATAGTAGTCGACGGCTTCTCGATGCTTTTCAGCCTGTTCTCCGCGAGTGGATCACTCGGAGACATGGGAGGCTCTCGTTTAGGCTGACGCAGGTGCTCTCGGGACATGGTTGTTTCGGGAGTTACCTGCATCGCATCGCCCGACGAAAAGCCTCCCCGGCATGCCATCAGTGCGGGTGTGCAGCAGACACTGCCCAGCACGCGCTGGAGGCGTGCCCTGGAGAGGACGAACCGCGACAGGCTCTGGTCGCGGTCATTGGGACGGATCTCTCATTGCCGACCATCCTAGCCAGGCGATGAGAGATGTTGGGAGGCAGTAGCCTCCTTCTGCGAGATTATTGTCTCGCGGAGGGAGGCGGCGGAGCGTGAGAGGGAGAGAGACCCTCTCTCTCTTCCACTCCGGAGAGCGCGGACACGGGTGCGGGCTAAGCGAGCCCGCACTCCGTCTCCGCTGAGAGGGCCTGGGCCGTCGGATGCGGGGGCATCCGGCACTCTTCAGAGATAGGTCCTTTCGCGATGTTGATTCCCCCTCCCTGTTCGGGGGGCATCACACGAGGTGGAGGGGTGTTTTCATTGAAACCCCTCACCGAGGAGGGCCCGCCACTTTACAGCGGGCAGCGGCGTCGACGGGGGCTGTGGTAGAATAATTCGGTTCCACGCCCCCCGTCATCAGTCGAAGACGCTGGAACACCGTGGGGTATTTAGACGGTATGGGCGCCTTTAGCCGAGTCCGTCATACCCCGTATGCCCCCCGCATACGGCAATGCGTAACAGCATTTCCCCACGTCAAAAAAAACAAAAAAAAAAGTCGAATTGTAGTTGTAAAGTCCGCGCCACCACTGTAGTCTTACGGAAAAAACAGGAACTAAGTTTGACAGCTCCGCCATATTGCCGTTTGTTAAGAGTGCTTGTAAAGAGTAGAGGTTGTGGATTTTTTATTGTTTTTTGTTGAAATATCCGTGCAAATGCAGCGAAAAGTAGTGAAAAGTGCAGCTCGTGAACTAATTCTTAAAGTGAAAGAATTTTGTGAATTAGAAAAGAAGAAATAGACATTTTAATCCCGCTAAATAATGTGCAGATGAGAGTCGCCGCCATGACAGGTAAATATTAGGGATGCCATAGCTGCTTGTTTTTGCCTTATTGATGAAAACGATATAATTTAATGTAACCTTGTCTGATTGACGATATCTTCAGTGTTTTTTTCTTATTCTTAATTGTGATTGAAAATATACCAAAACTTACCTTGATGTTTTATTTATTTCAGGCGTTTCCGTAAAGACAGTGTCTCGAATAACTAAAGAAGGACAAGTAGCGGCAAGCACATCAAAGAAAATAGTTACCCCCGGGAAAAGCCGACCGCAACCGAAATAGATTAATTTGGAATCCATGCATTCTATGTGGTTAAAAAATAATTGCCAACGATAAACAAGCTAGTTATGGAACTTAAAGAAGATATAAACTTTCAAGGAAGCAATACAACAATGCAAAGAATATTAAAACGGTTAGGATTTCGCTTCAAACGCTGTCAGTCAAAACGCAAAGTGTTGATGGAACGTTATGATATTACAGCATGGCGGGCCAGATATATTGAAAGATTGAGAAAAAATAGATTGGTAGACAAGAGACCTGTAGTATATTTAGATGAAACATATATTCACCCTACCTATCATGCCAAGAGTTGTTGGCAAAGCGCAGATGAAGATGGTTTGCTGATATCAGATTCACCGGGGAAACGCTTCATTATAGCTCATGCTGGATCAGAAATGGATTCGTGCCAAATGCTTTGTTGATTTTTAGGTCACAATCGCAATCTGCTGACTATCACGATAACATGAATACCTCAAATTTTTTAAAGTGGATGACTGAAAAGGTAGTACCTAATTTACCTGACAATTCTTTGGTAGTTATGGACAACGCACCCTACCACTGCACGCAGATCAACAAAGCTCCAACCATGTCAAACCTTAAATCAGAGATGCAAATATGGCTACGAGAAAAAAATATTTTCTTTGAAGACAGCTGGACCAAAGCAGTGTTATATGACACTATAAAAAAAACAAGGAGCCACTAGTTTACGCAGTTGATGAGTTGCTGAGGCAACACAACCATGAAGTTGTAAAGTTACCTCCGTATCATTGTGACTTAAATCCAATAGAAAAAATTTGGAGTCTTGTCAAAAGACGCGTTGCCGAGAAAAATGTTGCTCAAGATCCCAAACAAATAGTTGAACTGACTGAAGCTGCTTTTGCAAGCATCACAGAAGACGACTGGCACATTCAGTGCAATCATGTCAAGAATGTTGAAGATGAGTACTTCAAAAATGACGGACTCATCGATGTGGAAATGGAAAGGTTTATAATTTGTACAGAAAATGATAGCGACACTGAATCAGATCATGATAGTGACTTAATTGATACGAGTGACAGCGATTGCGATATGACTGGTATAAAACCATTATGTGAAGTAGATCACAATTATTGTAAAAATATATAATAAATGAAAAATAAATAGATACAGAACATTTGTTTTATTTTATCGTTTAAATAGTTCGTTAGGCTATTGTCTGATATAACTTCATGGGTAGAACTAATATTTTACTATCATTTTACAATTCCTAACTTTAGTTTTGGAGCATAAGTAGAAAATGAGTAATTTTATCATAAGTTACTGGCAACATTTAGTTACGCGCTAACAGCGCCGCGTCTATCGGACTTGAATGGTGGCGCTGACTCTACTCAGACTATCTAGAGCTGTTTTGAACAATGTGTCTTCGTATCTGTATCCATCTCTTAACCTGACGTAATTGTGAAGAACACAACAAGCTTTAATTACTTCGATCAATAATGTACTAGATTAAAGCTTACGTTCATAAAAACGTCTAGGCAAATAACAGCACAAATAAGCGTGTGGTCTTATTCGAGTTTAGTACACTCCAACCAGAACCAACGTGCGGACGCGCCATAATGCCTCAGTGTGAATTTCAAGAATTGCGAAAATGACCACCGCAACAGTAAGGTTTCCGAAGGAGTCTCTTTCTTTCAGTAAGTACATATCAAACTGAGTTTTAAGAGTAACCAAAGTACCCAAAAATCATTATTTAGACATTTAAATACAAATATTTCAACGGTTGGCCAACATTTGCGATCACAGAGCCAACAATCTCGCCAACATTTGACGGTCTGGAACAAAAATGCATAGTATTTTAATTTTCATTGTGTAGTTTTTTTATTTAGTTGTATTGTAATTAATTTAAAATAAGCATGACTTTCGTGTTTTTAGGTTTCCTACTAATCCATTCCGCTGCGCAGAATGGATAGCCATTGTCGCCCAAGAAAGAAGAGAAGAACATTACAAGCCTTACAAAAATTCTACAATTTGTTCGATACATTTTGATATATCTTTTATATTTATTATATATCTGGAAATACTCAACGGCGTAGATTAGCGAAAAAGGCGATTCTGAAATTGCAGGTATAGTATCTTAAATATGTAATGTTAAATTAAATACTAATTGTGATGAAACAGTTATCATTAGTGCTGTTTAAGCTATCTATTTTAATTTTCTGAGTGTGTGATAAAAAATTGATAGGTCTGAAATTAAATTAATACTTGAATTAATTAATTATTTTCCAGATTCATGTCGATAAAAATAATATACAAGATCAAGATCAATCAACGAAATTGACCACGACAAACATGGTAAGGCAAGAATTTTTCTTAAATTTTGTCTTGTATAGTTGGTCGAGACTACCTGTGAAACTGAAGGTCGTGGGTTCGATTCCCATTCAGGACGAATTTTGTGTGTAAAATTATCTGTTTGCGTATGTTTTTAGATATAATATTATCTGATCACCAATTATTTGCTATGCTGTCACGTATCTCGAATAATTTTGACGTGGAAATACAGCGACAGTATTATTTTTTTATCCGACTTTAATTACAATATTATAAAAACACATTTGGTAAAAAAAGAATAAACAAAGATATATTAATGTATTTCGTATTTTTTAGGTCAAACCTACTACAAATAAGACCACAATGAAGACTCTGGCTGTTTCAACCTGCTCTGATTCTCCAACTGCTTCACTATCAGACCTAATACAATTACAAGACACTCCAAGAAAAGGATATTTAAAAAAACTATTAATCACGTCTCGCAAAATTATCGAGTGTAAAACCAAACAAATTAAAAAACGTCTTACAAAGAAGAATTCATCATTAAAACATATCATTAATTTGCTCAAAAAGAAAAATTCCGTCGATGACTCAATATTTTTAGATTTGTCTAAAAATGTAGAAGTAGCCGAAGTTTTTAACGGAATGTACATTAAAAACAAAAAAAAGCGTTCCAGACCGTTTGCGAAATATCCTCCAGGTGCTAGAAAATTTGCACTAACGCTTCATTTTTATTCGCCTTCAGCGTATAAATACGTTAGAAAAATGTTCGACACGTGTTTGCCGCATCCACAAACCTTATACGAATGGTATCAAAATGTAGATGCTGAACCTGGATTTTGCGGTGAAACACTAAATAGGCTTAGCGAAAAAGTGAAATCCAGCAGCAAGAGTATCATGTGTTCTTTAGTGGCTGATGAAATGTCGATAAGAAGGCAAAAGATATGGACAGGCAAACGTTATGAGGGCCTAGTAGATATGGGTTTAGATAACGACGACAGCAGTCAAATAGCAACCCAAGCATATGTCTTTATGTTAGTTGCTATAAATGACTCGTGGAAGTTACCTATTTTTTTGTCGACAGCTTAAAGGCAGACATGAAGGCAAATTTAATAAAATCGGTGTTCAAATTCGGTCCATTACATTCGATGACTGCAAAAGCAATATTGCGACAATGAAAAATTTTGGATGTGAAGTGGAAGATTTAGAAAATATGAAAACATATTTCAAACACCCTAGTGCTGAGTATGATGTCGTAGTGTTTTTAGATGCTTGCCACATGCTAAAACTAATGCGAAACATCTTTGAATCAAAAAAGAAATTATATATTGATGATAAAGAACCAATCAAATGGGAATTAGTGATAAAATTATATAATTTACAGGAATTAAACTGCTTGCACTTGGCAAACAAACTATCGCATAGACATATTAATTTTAAAAATCAAATCATGCATGTCAAATTAGCGTCGCAGCTCCTAAGCAGAAGCGTTGCTAAAGCTTTGGAGTTCTGTGACAACATTTTAAATATACCCGAATTTAAACATTCAGACACAACTGTGGAGTTTATTAAAAAACTAAATGATATATTTGATACATTAAATACCAGAAATCTGAAAGATAACGGTTTCAAAAGACCCCTGAGGAAAAATAATTCCCACGAAACAATATCATATTTGTCAGAATCCAAAGCTTATCTTCTGTCACTAAATATCGACGTTAAATATAAAAAAACACTTAAAATTGGTTCAGAGAAAAGAACTGTGTTTTCTAATAAAAGAGTTCCTTTGGTTAGGACTCAAAATAACACTGGAGTGTTAGGATTATTGGTATGCATCAACAGTTTGATATATTTATATGAAACTTTAATTGCAAATGATATCCTTTCATTTTTATTAACATACAAATTTAGTCAAGACCATGTCGAACTCTTTTTTGGAAACATTCGAAGTCAGGGTGGACATAACAATAACCCTAATACTAGACAATTTAAAGCTAGTTTTAAAAAGCTGCTGTCTCATTTGGAAGTGGGGTCGAAATTCACCGGAAATATAATACCGTTAGAGAATATACCGATATTGTCAGGGTCATCTCTCAATAGAATCAACAGTTCTTCGGAAGGATATCGCTCTGACGAAACTAAAGAGACAAACTTAAGTGCAGCCGAAATTTAAAAAAAATAAGCTATACAACAACATTTTCAGAAATACCAGACGAACTGCAATGAACTCAGTGAAAAGTTAGACCACTACCCAATTTCAGACGTTGTTTCACAAATAGTTGGATATATTTCCGGATTTGTGGTGAGTAGCCTCGTAAAAAACCTCAGTTGTGACGAGTGCAAAAATAATTTGTGGGCAAGAGAAAAATTATGGTTTCACAAATTGATAGACATAAGAGACATGGGCGGTTTATGTTACGCTGGAAACGATGTTTTCGAGATATGTATGAGCACAGAACGCGTTATACGTAATTGCATTCGTGTCAGTGGAGGGAAATCAATCCAAAAAAAATATGATAAGAACTTCATATCCATAGAAGTATTAAAGTTATACATCGGAAAAGATGTATTTCCTGAAAATGCCGAACATAAGCATAATATCAATTTAATTAAACTGATAGTAGAAAAGTTTGTAGATGTGCGACTACATTACATCTGTAAAAAAGAAAATGTTGCAATAAAAGGTACCAAAAGACAACTTTACAACAAATTAAACTTATTTAAGGGTAATTAATTTTCTTTTTTCTTTGGCGGGTAGGCAATAGTAAAACACTTACAAAAAGATCTCTCATTTTAATTAATTGAAATAACATAGTAAATAACATTTGAATAGCCTAAAACATATGTATAATTAAAATATAATCTGCAATACCTGCCGGGGTCTGTTATCCATACTGTGGCACTATCACAAAACACTTTTGTCACTATTGAAAAATACTGAGTTCACAACTCAAACAAAATGGACACCCTACAGCAAAGTGTGGCTGAACTACAAAGTCTATTCCTTCAGAGAATGGACTCCTATCAAGGTGAGCTTCAAGCAGCATCTTCTTCACCAACTGTAGCAGTCTTGTCAGCGAACTTTACTGCATTCCGTACATTTATAATGACTGCACTTCGCTGCCTGCAAGATCAAGTAGGCCTGGTTATGCAGCAACAGGATGCTATGGAGATGCGAGGGCGACGAAAGATTCTTCTCCTTCACGGTGTCCCAGAAACCAGAGATGAAGATACTACCTCTGTAGTGGTGAAGTTGGTAACTAGTCAGATGAAAATTCCTGATTTTTCCAGCAAAGACATCAGTCGCTCACATCGGATGGGCCGTGCTTCAGCACCTGACAAACCCAGACCTATTATATTCAAAATACGTGATCTTGATGCCAAAAATAGGATTTGGAGCTGTAAGACCGGTCTGAAAGGGTCCAATATCACGCTGTCAGAGTTCTTGACAAAACCGCGTCACGACACTTTCATGGCTGCCCGCCAGAAATTTGGCATTCAAAAGTGTTGGACAAGGGATGGCTTCGTTTTTGTACTTGGCACCGATGGTGTGCGGCATCGGATTAGCAATCTCAAAGAGCTCGATAAGATTGCCGCGTCGAGTGCGCCTAGGACTGCAGGTACAGCTGCTGTCACCACCAGAGCCAGGGACACGGCACCACCATCGAAAAGTCGACGAGCCCCTTCAGCCAGCAAGAAGTAGCACCGTTTTGTTGTTTTTTCACTTTTAGTTCTATTTTGTATTTGCAGGTACCGATTCCTCGGTATGATTCAAGATTCAAGATTCAAGATTCAAGATTCATTTATTTGTCAGCACATGGTAGGTATATACACACAAAACAGTATGCAAGATCTTACACATTTAAACATATGGAGCGCATGTCCTTGCCTGGTAAGGCGTACAAATATAATTTAAAAAAATAAATAATTGATAAAATCATATAATATAGTAGTATAACATAGTCTGAATTAATTTAGTATTTCCTATATGTCAGATATTAAGTACAATTCATGTCAAACCTATCATTTAGAAAGTCAGTAATCTCATAATAACACTTTTCAGAAAGCAGTTTCTTTAGTCTATTTTTAAAGGCTTCATATCTTAATTCCCTAATGGCTTTTGGAATTTTATTGTATATGATCGGAGCCATGCAGAAAACACTATTACGCATTAGAGCAGTCTTAGCCATAGGTGGGCACTGTCTAGTTATATCTCGTCTGCTACGAGTATTAGTACTTACGTCAGACCAACGACAGAATAAATTAGGATTCGCTTTAACAAATGTTGCAATTTCGAGAATATACAAACATGGTAATGTCAATAGTTTATGGTTATGAAAATAAGGTTTACAGGTGTCAGTCTTCTGTAGACGAAACATTGCCCTAATGCATCTTTTTTGGGCTTTGAATGCAATCCTTTTGCCAGTAGAGTTTCCCCAAAAAATAATGCCATACTGTAGAACCGACACAACTAAGCCATAGTATGCCGTAATTAGAGCATCTCTGTTTATTATCGAAGACAATTTGAATAGCGCATATGCCGAAGAGTTAATTTTTTTTGATAATGTCTCTGTATGTGCTTTCCAGTCAAGTTTGCAATCAATAGTCAAACCTAGAAATTTAGCATAGTCTACTTCCTCAACGAGCTTGCCATTATATTGTACAATAACTTTGTTTTGTACTGCTCGCTGCCTAAAATGAATTATGTTAGTTTTGTCCAAATTTATTTTAAGGTTATTATTATAAATCCATTGAGTTATTGTTTTGAGGCTATTATTTATTTCTAATTCATATGTGGTTTTATCTTTACATTTTATTGTTATTGTGCTATCATCAGCAAAGAGGGTCGTCGGATGATTAAGTGCTTTAGGTAGGTCATTAATGTAGAGTATAAATAAAAGAGGACCCAGCACGCTGCCTTGCGGAACTCCGTAAATGGGAGAGCGCTCGTGAGACTTGTAAATTTCTTTCCGTTTTGTAATTATGTTTATTTTACTAATTTCTGTATATTGTTTTCTACTCGTGAGATATGATTTAATCAGTTCTAGAATGTTACCTCTGATGCCATATGCCTCCAGCTTTTGTAGCAATATATTATGCTCTACATAATCAAAAGCCTGCGTCATGTCACATAATATCGCACATACTGGATTAGTCTTATCTACATTAGTAATTACATTACCTAAGAGTTCATATATTGCCATATTAATTGTTCTCTTTTCTCTAAACCCTTTCTGTTCGTTGCATAGAATACCTTTTTTTTCTATGTAGCTGTAGAGTTGTGAGTAAATATATTTTTCAAAAATCTTCGATATGATTGGAATGAGTGCGATTGGCCTATAATTATCAATACATTCTTTGTCCTTTTTTTTAAATATTGGTTTAATTACAGAGACTTTAAGTGCCTCAGGATAGGTACCTGCACATATGCACAAGTTCATTATGTAGCTTAATTGCCTGCATATATCTATGGCAACTCGTTTTATAATTTTTGTAGAGATTCCGTCGTAACCCACACTATTCGTATTTTTTAATGAATTAATAATTTTTAATATGTCATAAGCAGTGCTAGGAGAAAAAAACATTGAATTGAGTCTAGTCGAAATTAATGATGTCATTTTTTGACTGCTATTTCTTACATGCTTAATTTTGTCAACAAAATGGTCATTGAATGCGTTGCATATATGAACGGGGTCAGTTATAATCTCATTTTTAATTTTTAATTGACTTACTGACTCAGTTGGCGCACGAAATTTAGAGTTATTTATTAAATTCCACGTACATTTTGATTTATTGTTTGCTGTTTTTATAGCATGATCGTTTTGTGCTCGTTGGGTAAGTTTTGTAATTTTTTTAAACAGTTTTGTGTAATTTATTAGTTTATTTTTATTTGCAGTATTGGGGGTTCGTCTGTATTGCCATAGTAGAACACGTTTGTTTTTACTACATAGTTTGATTCCGCGTGATATCCATTTAGGATTTTTAGTACATTTTATTGTCTTTTGTAAGCACGGAAAACACAAATCATAAAATAATTTAAAAATGTCAATAAAGTAAATATATGCTTCATTAGGATCGTCAATATTGTATAATTCTGAGAAAGTAAGGCTTTTTATACATGATATAAATGTTAAAATATTGTGTTCACTATAGTCACGTCTCTTAATACGCCAGCTATCAATGATACATTTTGTATCCACAGGACACATTATCAGCTGAGCTGTGTGGTCAGAGAGTGCTAACTCAATTACTTCAACTTTACATGTACTTTTGAAATTGTGAGCAATGTTGTCTATGCACGTTTGACTACTTAATCGAGTTGGTTGGTATAAGGCTAGTTTGAGGTTAAAGTTTGTTAGAAGACGCTCTAGCTTACGAGTATTATTGTCTGGCTTCAAAGTATTAATATTGTAATCACCGGCCACAACTATATGTGTGTATTGCATTGTACATAGTTTCTGAAGAAGGTTATCCAGTCTGGTATAGAATATTTTCAAATATTTCGATTTCTGCTTGTTTTGAGGCACCCTATATATACATACAACTACGGTCTTAAAAGGAATCAGTTCCACGGCACAACATTCAAAGACCCTAGTAAGGGATAGAGCCCGTATTTCTGCAAGATCTTTATATTGTAGTCCAATTCTGGTTAGAATACATGCTCCACCTCTGGAAATATTTTCTCTACAGAAACATGCGGCTAGTTGATAGTTAGGTAAATCAAGATTATTTTCATTGCCTGACATCATGTTATGTTCCGTCACACAGATCACATCAACATTTTGTTTTTTTTCAGTTTTAAGTTCATCCAAACAAATTGTAAGTTCGTTAGATTTGGTCAACAGCCCTGCAATATTCTGGTGCATTATACTAATATACGTATTCTCGAAAAAACTCTACATTGTTATGCTGATTTTCAGTACAACTTTCTGATTTATAATTTATATTGTTAACATTCCTTATCTCTTGAATTAGATATGATACATAATTTAATATGGTACGCAGACCAGCATTTTTTAACATTCCAGATTGACTATAGTACATTTTGTAATCATGCGATATATACAAATTTGAGTCGAAAATGTATGCATATCGATGAGACATATTATCTAAATATAGTAGTTGGTTGAACATGTCAATCTTATTGTTATATAAACAGTTAATTACATTTGGTTCTAGAGCATATTTGTGGGTGGGCAGGCATATTATAAAGTTCGTATGCTTTAGTTTACATAGAGATTCTCGAATGTAACAAATTAGGTTGACATAATCACCGCCCTCTTTAAAGTCTTCTTCACCTATAAGTATAATACAATAGTCGTTCATAGTTAAGTCCGTTACTTTCGCGTCTATTCCCTGCACTAATGCTTGTATGCCTCCATTGGGTATAAGGTGATGTCGTAGAAAAGTACTTCCGTTAGATCCGTTTAGTGTGTCTTCCGCTACTTGAAGTACTTTATTTTGTTTGTTGGCGCTAATTAAAATGATGTTACTCGTTTTTTGTGTTGATGCCACTATTCTGTTTCTCGTATATACTGGTATTTTATTTACATCTGCCGTATTTTTACATAAATTTTCGCTATAGTCCGTTTGGTTTTTGCCTTTAGTTTTAATTACTTTATTTTGTTTCAAGGTATGTAATTCCTCTGTCTGTACGTGTTTATTTTCGTATATATCATCAATGCATTTTTGTTCTGTTTGTGTTTGTTTACATGCTTGGTGTAAAGTGTTGCGCTTTTTTGGCGTTGCATTCTTTTGTTTTGCAGGACTATGCGTGATTTTTTTTAATAGACTATTTTTCGAGGTCAAATCTTCATTCATGCGCTTAAACTCTAGATTTTCTATTGTCAGATTTTCTATTTCTAAGTGTGCACTATTTAATTGAATCGTCAAAGTTTCAATTTTATTTTTAAGTTCTTTTACTAAATCACTTTCTTCATCATCAGATATGTCGGGTAAACTATTTACGGTAGCATTTAAAGTTTGCGTCATTATTTCACTGTCGTTGTTTGTACTCGTATTAGTGTCTGATGTCGTTCTCATACGCCTAAAAGTAATATTTTCTAAGAAATTCATCTTGACTTCGACGTTTTCTACGTCTAGTGCAGCTAATAGCAGCAGATAAGAGAGAGAAGCAATGTAGCAGGTGAGATGCAATAATTCCGACAGATTCCGGACAATTGGTGTGGCTGGCCGTATAATAACCTCGTCGCGTTATGAGTCGGCTTAGCCGAGCGATCGTTTCGGATACGTTGGTCAAAAGTAAGGATCAGTTCGCTACATCGCTAGTCTGAAATAGTTCTGTTTAAATCGATCATATAACATATAAAATAAAACAATAATGCGAGCAAAAAGGAAACGGTGGATAAGTCTTGCGAGATTTGAACACCGGCCTGTGGGTTGAAAGTCAAACACTCTTGCCAACGCGCTGCGCCAATATACTACGTGAGCACGAAATTAGTGCTACGTACTGCGGCTAACTCTTTAGAATTGAGTAAAAACGTCGTTACGCATGAGTCATTTATTTCCGCACTTTGCACTATTTACGTTCACTCACAGTATAATAATGAGGGTGATCCTGGATGTCTTTCAACTATTTATATTCTATTTTGGTGTTTTAGTACTGTTTATTCATTGTTACAGGTTCGTTTATATGATTAGTTTTTATTTGTTTGTACACCAGTGTCCACGTTAAGTAAATATAAGCATTAGGTAAGTCTGTGTTTATATTTTGTAATTATTAGTTTTTCCACTTCTTTGCTATTTCGTAAGGTTCTATTCTTCAGATAACACTTGCACTACGTTTTTATTATTGTATTTTCAATATGCACTTCTAAAATTAGCAAAAAACTATGGTTTACTATTTTTAAACATTTTCTAAATACAGAGCAAATACACTCGTTACGACAGCGAGATCGTGACGTGACGTGACGTGGTATGTACCCTTTCTTTCTGTTCTTAACTATATCATTTATCCACCCACAAATGTTATAGTGCCACCAACTTATCTGTTCAGGTGGGCAAAATTGGAACTACAGTGTACATACCAACTAACTTTGGCGTTTATAATATTAGTAGGATTCTTTGTAGAATTTGCAAATTAATGAGTGGCTTGAAAGATTGCCCTATGTTTTGTTTCTCTTTTTTCTTGGTGAATTTCTTAGGTTGCAATACCAAAATTCTACACTAGCGACGCTGTCACCTGAACAGATAAGATGGTGGGACTGTACTTGATAATTTTATTTACAAAGAATTAGCGGTACGGTAGGTTAGTTTTCATACGTATTTAATGCTTGTCTTGTCATTGTCACGTCTATGTCATATGACACTGACATTAATATTTAATTATTTTTTTTTTTATGTTTTGGCTTACCACACTTTGTATTTTTTTTAAATATTCAGAGTTTCAAACGTATGGCAAGTGTGTCAATGGATGGAAACCACGGCGGTGAAGCATTTGTATTTATGTGATTGTGTTTAAATTAATGTATGTACATACTGTTGTCCCTTTTTTTTCTTAGTATTTATTCTGTTTTGTTTAATTAATTATTGCGATTCCTGGCAGGTGGAGTTTTTGATAGTTTTGGTTATAAGTAATTGTATTTTTTACATATTTAAATATTTTATATAGTTAGTATTTATTACAATATTTATATATATTATTTTATATTTATATTATGCTTAATTTATTCAATGATAATGCAAGTAGTGATAGCGATCAATCATTCTTATCTTTACTTTCCGATGGTAGCACAGACGATGGCAGTTTTGTAAGCTTACCATCCCTTGCCGACTCTCTTGAGGCTCAGTTTTCTGATGTACCTAAAAACTTTAACGTAGTCCACATTAACGCGCAAAGCATTCCGGCTCATTATCCTGATATGAAGGCATCCCTCCTTAACAAAAATATTCAAGCTATAGTAGTCTCTGAGACGTGGCTCAAACCTTGCCTTCCTACTACTTTGTACTCACTACGCGGTTTTCACCTCATACGCAACGACCGCACGAGTAGTAGAGGTGGTGGTGTGGCTATTTACCTAAGGTCAAATATTCCTTTTTGTGTGATCAGCACATCGCCTGAACCACCACCCTCCAACGCCGGCGAGCATCTGTTTGTGGAGGTAATTTTATCTAATAACAAAATACTGCTTGGAGCCTACTACAGCCACTCCTCAAGTATCAATTACTTTTTATCTTTTGAGAAAATCTTAGAAGATCTTATTCCATTATATAGCCATAACATTATTTTAGGAGACTTTAATACCTGTCTCCTCAAGCAAGACCACCGCACTCATTCCAATTGCATCCACGCTTCTGTCGAAGGTTCTTTCATTACTCTATCTTTTAACTTATTCCAAATAACATATACAGTTTTTTGAACGATGTCAATTACAGTTGATTTCCCTAATCTATAGGCATAATGTAAGTCAGCAAAATAACAGCCAGTTGCTAAATACCTGAAACAAAATTGAAAAATTGTTGTTAAATTGTTAATTTCAGGTAATACTCTTCAATAAAAATGGAAAGGCCTTCGCGACACATTTGTTCGTGAAATGAAAAATACAAAGAATGCACCATCAGGCTCTGGAGCTTCGAAGATTCAATATATGTATATATTTTCAACGTCTTATGTTTCTCGAAAGGTCAGTACGTAATAAAAAAAACAGAAAGCAATATTCAAGACACCTCTGAAAACTCAGAGACAGGTAACGAAGAGTCTACAGCATATGCAAGGGAAGACATAATGAGGCCGCCGAATCAAAATATTAAAATAAAGAAAATGACTGCCGCTGATGCTGAATTCCTGAACATAATTAAAAACAATATAAGCAACAACAACCACTGGTTTCTAGCGTAACGGAAGGTGATGATGACAAACTGTTCTGTTTATCTTTACACCAAGAATTACTTAAGGTACCTGAAGCCAATCGTATAGCAGTAAAAATTGAAATAATGAAAATTTTGCAAGCGGCTCAACAATCTTCGCAATCAACTGTGTATTCAAACAATTCGTATTCGTACTTTTCTAACAGTTCGGCTTCATCTTCAACTTCAATTCCGGTTCGACCTCGATACCATGCACAACCTTCAAGACCAAATGAATTTACTTTTCAAGAATATGACCCAGAAACGCCATCCATAACAGCATGGAAAGGCTGAAATTCTATTTCAGTGCCAAGATCTTCACAGGCAGCATTATACGTAAATTCTCAATCTACATCATCAAGAGATTTTTAGGATAGTGAATGTAACCAAGACATTGTTTAATTATTATATTTAATCTGATACTAAATTTAATAAATTTTTATTAGTAAACCTGATTGTGTATCCTAAAAGACTGTATTAGTACAGGGTGTCCAGGCGAGGTAGGGGGGGGGTGTGATTCGACGATAACTTTGTAAGGCTGTGGTGTGCGGGCGTAGGGAGCGGTAAATGACACGCGCATCACTTTGGAGATTTAGTAGCCCCATGGATCCGTACTCGGGAGCACATCGCGCTTTCTGCGTGCGCACTTATTACCAAAATCGTAATTCTATCGTTACTGCTCAGCGTTTATTTCGAGCAGAATATCAAACCCGCAGTGCTCCAAGCGAGAATAGCATTAGAAGATGGATAGAAATGTTCGAGAATACTGGTTCAACGATTCAAATCCCAAACAGAAGTCATTTACGTACAGTTAGAGACGAAGAAACTGTTGAAGAAGTGAGACAGTCGGTACGTCAAAATCCGTCACTTTCTTTAAGAAAACGATCGCAACAACTTCAAATTAAAAAATCGAGTTTACATGTGATTTTAAAGAAGGACTTGCATCTCAAAGCGTACAAAATCCAAGTTGTCCAAGAATTTAAGGAAACAGACTTCATAAAACGCGTTCAATTTGTGCAAGAGATGATGAATCGATTTAGGAATTTCGAAAACATCCTTTTTAGTGACGAGGCCAATTTTCACTTGAACGGTCACGTGAATAAGCAGAATTGTCGCTTTTGGTCTTCGCAAAATCCTCAATTAAAACACCAGAGGCCACTTCACAGCACCTAAAGTTGTTGTATTGGCCGCAATATCTTCAAAAGGCATCATTGGCCCCTATTTTTTTGAAGACATAAGAGAACGAGCAGTAACTGTCAACAGCGAACGTTACTGTGAAATGCTGAGAACTTTTTTGACCTCACAGTTGCAAGAATTTGCTGGATACAATTCGAGAGCATGGTTCCAGCAAGATGGCGCTACTTGCCATACATCTGACCAGTCCATTGCGGCTGTTACGGAACTGTTCCCAAACAAGGTTATTTCTCGAAGAGGGTCCATTAACTGGCCTCCCAGGAGTCCAGATTTAAGTCCTTTGGACTATTTTTTGTGTGGATACTTGAAAAGCGTAGTTTATCAAAATAAACCCACAACTTTGGCGCAATTGAAGCACAACATCGTCACAGAAATGGCGGCAATTTCAAGAGCAGTGTGTCGAGGAGTTATTGAAAATTTACGCGCAAGATTAGAGGAGTGCTTGCAGCGTGAGGGAAGACATTTGGATAACATAATTTTAACTACTTAATTTTCCATTTAATATTCTTAAATAAAAATATAAATTTTTGTGCAAAATATTTGTACTTTTTTTTAAATTTTTATAAATTTTCCGACCCCTCTACCTCGCCTGGACACCCTGTATTATAAGAGATTATGAATAAAACAATACTTACCTTAAAGTTATCACGAGTTTTTGTTCCGCTGAAACAACATCCTCGCGCGGAACATAATTTGCACGTGGCGATAAATCTTCTTCAATTAATAAAAGTAAATCAAAAAAGATTTCACGGACATACGAAAGTAGTTAAAAATTTCTTCTCATGTTGTCTTAATTTCGGATACAAAGTTTCAAACATACTATGTGTCATTCTATCATTAAGAATTGAATGTAGTAAATACATTCTATTTTCCCTCCGTTTCTGTCTCTTCCAGCGACGGTAAGCTAACCACAACGAGACCGCTTCGTTCAACTCCATGTTTCGTACTGAATTCCTCCCCAAATGCTCGCGCGTTGGTACGCACCTTGTGGACCCAACGGTCGCGCGTAAAGCCGCAATTTTTAGCCCACGCCGCGTGTCGCAACGCGTGGGTGAGCTATCGGTTACATACATTTAGTACTGGATTGATTACATTAGTCCCGTCCCGCGTGTCGTAGAGCCTACTGACGCCACGCAGACCGAGCGATTTCGATCGGCGTGGGGTCGGTGGTGGGGGTTGTGACGCGTCAGCTCAGTCGGGTCTAGTGTAATAACGCGTGGGCACGCGCAGACAGCCGAGTGGCGACTTAGAATAGTGGACATGTATTTAAAAATGTCAGACGAATTAATTGAAATCGTGAGAAACTATGAAATATTGTACAATCAAAAACACAAAGATTATAAAGACCAATTAAAAAGGAATTCGGCGTGGGAGGAAATATCTCAAAAACTAAAACAACCAGGTATGTAATTGTATTGTTTTTATTTTTATCTATCAATAATGGATATCGATGTTCCCCGCGAATATCGTGCATTATTATTTTTATAGTATTTTTTATTTATAGTACCTATATTGTTGATTGTGTGAAATGACTATATGTTTTAATGACGATTATTCGCGGGTAACGACGATATGATAATTGTTGATACTTAAGTTTTTTTTTCGGAAATTTTAAAGTACATAGGTACTGTGTAATTATATGAGACAGACTAGTCTATTCTGCCTCGTCTGATCATATCCATTTGCCACGGTACTTGTCCTTCTGGAGAAACAAAGTACTCTTTAAATTTTTCTCTAACAGCAATAGCGTCTTGACAGTGATTTCTTCCAACAATTTCAATATTAGACATACCGGCTTGAGAACTTTGACTCTCATTAGAATTTAGATAATTTTCTCCAATATCTTGTGAATTTTCGGTACGCAAATAGTTATGAAGGGCACATGCAGCTTGTACGATTTTGTCTGCCATATCCGGTTGTACTTGCATAGGTCCTTGAAAAACGCGAAACCTTGCTCTTAAAATTCCGAAAGCATTTTCTACAGTTCTTCGAGCACGTGATAAACGGTAATTAAATACTTTATTAGAATCATTGTTTACAAGCTTTGCTTTACTGTAGGGCTTTAAAAAATACGTTTTTAAAGGAAATGCTGCATCAGCCACAATAGTATACGGCATAGGTTCGGAATTTTGATGTATTGGAGTATTCTGTGGAACATTCAGTTGGTTCCGTTGAAACATTTTCCCCATCACGGAATTTTCGTATACACCACCATCACTGTTACGGCCATACGCCCCTACATCTATCATAACAAATTTGTATTGAGCATCAACTAAAGCAAGTAATACGATTGAATGATCTTTTTTATAGTTGTACTAGGTTGATCCAGCATTTATTGGGCATATTATGTTTACTTGCTTGCCATCCAATGCGCCAAGACAATCAGGAAAGTGCCAACATGTTTGGAAATCTTTTGCAATCTCTTTCCATCTCTCTTCTGAAGGTTGTGGCATTTAATGGGTGCTAGATTTTTCCAAATAGCTTCGCATACTTCCTTGACTATATTTCTCACTGTGGTAAAACCCATACGATGACTGAATGCCACTGAACGAAAGGAGTTACCAGTGGCCAAAAACCTGTGAACAAAAAATACATAATAAAAAAACAAATATAGTAAAAAAGAAAAAAATACTTAGTCAAATAACTAATATTAACGAGTTAACAAACTAAGTTAACAAATTGTCTACCAATAATTCGAACTATGTTCCGTAGGAAATACTTGTTTAATATACTAACACTATCAGTTCTTAAAGTAACGACATTTTTATTTCAGTTGAAAATTGCAAAGATAATTGGGCTAAATTACGCAACGCATACTGTAGTGCACTAAAACGACGAAAAACGAAATCTGGGCAAGCGGCAACGCAAGGGACTCCATGGAAATACGAAGATCAAATGGGTTTTTTACGTCCATACATGGAAATGAGAAACACTAAAACTAATTTGATACCGCCATCATCTCCGTCGACATCTGCAGAGACCATCACATCGGAATTGCCTGCAGAAAGTCCTGAAGTTCCTCAAAGTCCGCCTGATTTCAGGAGTGAGTCACAACAAAGCAGCTCAAGTTCATATTCTCAAAGGAGCTCATCTTTGAAGAGAAAACCTGATTTAGCAGACATTGACGATATGATGAAGACTCAGAATAGTCTGAGGCAACAAAAACAACAGTCAAAACTGGACTTGGATGAAACAGACATGTTTTTCTTAAGTATGAGCAAATCAGTCAAAGCACTACCGAAACTAGACCAAACAAAAATTAAATTAGATTTGCATATGGCTATTTCTCAGGCTGAAATTCGTAACATTGAAATGGAACATGTAGTAAAGACACCGCTTAAGATAGTTTCTCAAACGGTAGTTCCGCCAAGTAACCAGCCTCTTCCAGAGCCATCCAGAGCCTACTACTATCATAATTTACCTACAGAAATAAATGATTTTTCACCTGAATCCCAGTCCATACTCAATCCTCAGGCTCAAAATTCAAATTCAACTGGAGAAGAAAACTTGTCCACTTATTACAGCGGTGTAACTTTTAATTGAGAGTACTGTCTTTGAATGATTAATATAGTAGTAGTATAATAGTTTCGTACTTGTTACAATTAAAATTGTTTAATTTGTTGATTTTTAAAACAAAATAAAAATTACTTACCTCAAACATACTGCTAGCCTTTCTTTTGTTCCAATGGGTCGGCGAAACCTGGTATGAATCTTTTTAATATCTTGTTCAATTAAAGAATGTATTTAATTGAATTGTTGTTTTGTCATCCTGAAGTATTGTTGAAATTTAATTTCATCGCTTTTTAGTTCTTGCACCAACAAATGATATTCACTTGGGCTTCCTCTTGAAGTATTTATTGGATGTACCAAATATCTCCTTTTCTTTGTTTCCTTTTTGAGTAGGCTTACCATGAGCAGGTGTGCTAGATTTTCTTCAAAATCCGTATCCGAGTCTTAGAAAACATTGTAGACGTTTACTCCAAAGGCCACCACTGTACTGACTGAGACGAATTTTCGTCAGGCCGCGCGGCGACACGACACGCAAATGTAATAACCCGCCGTTGCGTCAGGCAGCGTGGCGACACGCGGCGTGGGCTAAATATAATTGCGGCTTAATACGCGCGAGAGAATCTCGGCGAATTCGCCCTTCTGGACAAGCTCTTATCGCCGAATGTGGCGCGATGCATACGAATACCTGGAATGCGACGTTGCCGATCTTACGCCGACGGAAGATCGGTGCGCGGAGGACGGAGCAAACGCAGAGAGCGAGGGGTCCGCCACGGAACTGCCGATCGTCCGCGACGGAGCGACCGATCTTCCGCGTAGTGTGCCCGCTATTTGTAATTTATATACAATATACATGTATCAAAGTCAAAGTCAAAATCATTTATTCAATTTAGGCATCAAAGACGCACTTATGAACGTAAATTTTTCATTATAATGTACTTTAAAGACTACCGCCGCGTTCCAAAATATATAGAGCCTACCGAGAAGAAGCGGCCAGAAACTCGGGGCCATTCTTATGTATTCTATCCATCAACATATTCTATATTGGCGTTCCGCCGCAAAAGATCCGCGACGGAATTTCCGTCAAGTGTGGCGACGGGCCTAAGGGACCTGACTGACGGAACTGATGGAACTTTACAATGCCTATTAAATGTACTTTGATAACATTTTCTATGGATAATAAATAACAAATAATTGTGACATATCAATTATGACAATAGAAGGTCGTTGTTGGCTTTGTCGGTCCTGCCGTCTCGTACAATAATCGTAAGACACCATTTTATTCAAAACAACTATTAACTACGCAACCGCTAAATTTTAAAATATAATATTAAATATATTTAGTGCATAACTTACCCAGTCTGGGAACACTATTCAAATACTTTAAGTGGAATACAGTCCTTTTAAATTGACTAAATTTGTTTACGAGGTTTTTTTTCTTTCATCCGTTTTAGGCGAAATAATACATTTTGAACTTGTTTGGTACTACATTCTTTAACGTATCTTATCGTAAAATATGTCATGTATTTCCGTAATTGCAAAAACGTTAACCTCGTTTACTTTACCCACCATTTTACTAAAGATAAATCTCGTAACGAGCTCCCTCATTATCGTGCGAGAAGTCGTAGTGGTTGCGCGGGAGTTTCGCGTTACAAAATATTGTGTTACGGTTTTCTACTAAAACAGAAGTTTGTAACATAATAAGTAAGTACACATGTCTTTTTCTTATAAATTGTGATAGTTTTTTTATGCACATATTTATTTAACAATACCTGATATCCAATTATATGGATATACACGGTTTTCTGCTCATTTAATTTGGTAGTTACGATAATTTCTATTCGTAGAACAGGAACAGGAAACGTAAGTGAACCGGTAGTATTGTGGCTTAATTTATTTATTTATTCAAGCCAATCGATGTGGCTAACAGAATTATCCCAAAAAACCATTATCATAACTTAGGTAAGTAGGTAAATTTATAAAACATCAAGTAGGTATGTTACTTAGAAGGTAAAATAAAATTATACAGCAGAAATTCAGAATTAGTGATGTCAACATAATAAGAAATACAAAATTAGACAAAGACACAATTAACAACAATAAAATAATATAAATCAAAGTCAAAGAACAAATACAACATATTACAGTGCAACCTTAATATAACGTACCTCAATATAACGTACCTCAATATAACGACTTCCTCGATTTAACAAATTCTTCGTAATCCCCTTGAATTGTCCATAAGAGTCAATATAAAATATACCTTTACATTGCGAACATTCTTTGCGTACAACCTCTTTATATCGAATTTTCAACTATCAAGAAAAAGTATTCATACCTCTAATTAACGAATTTTGCCAACCCAAAACCTTTATATAAAGTTTCCACCAATAATATAACTCTTAATCTTATAATGTGATTCATGTCTCGACATGTTTCGACACGCTTTTGTTTGTACAGTAATCATTGTTATTTTGATGGAAAGTAATGTAAACACCTCTGCTCGTCACTATTGTTAAAGATTTAAGTTAAAATGGCTCAGAAACGTAAAAGGTGTTCCTTATCGGTCGCAGAAAAGCGAAACATCATTAATTATGTTGACCAAAATCCCATGACGAAAAAATTAGACATAGCTAATAAGTTCGGGATTCCCGCAAGTACATTGGCTACAATTTTAAAATTTAAAGATAAGTTTTCAGAAGAAAGTGGTTTGAATGTAAACAGTAAAAGATTAAAATCATGCGAGTTCAAAGACGTAGAGGAATGTGTGTTAAAGTGGTTAAAACAGTGCCGAGACAAAAAAATCCCAATCGGAGGCCCTATTCTTCAGGAAAAGGCTCAGCGGTTTGCAGTAGAATTGGGACATGAAGGGTTCCGTGCTAGCAACGGGTGGCTTCAAAATTTCAAAAAACGAAACGAGGTTGTTTTTCGAAAAATATGCGGTGAAAGTGGTAGTGTTAATGAACAAGTATGTGATGATTGGAAAGACAAACTGGCAGAGCTGACCACCGGATACGATCCCGAAGACATCTTTAACGCTGATCAAACTGGACTATTCTATAAATGTTTACCTGACAAAACCTTATCATTCAAAAGCGATAAAATGGTGGGAAAAACAGTAAACTTCGCTTAACAGTACTGCTGGGAACAAATTGTACTGGGACTTACAAACTAAAGCCACTCATCATCGGAAAATATCAAAAACCGAGATGTTTTAAGAATGTCAATAATCTGCCAACAGATTACACGTCCAACCATAAGGCTTGGATGACCAGTGATGCTTTTTGCAATTGGCTTAAAAGTCTGGATAAAGAGATGAAGAAAAAAAACAAGAAAATTCTAATGTTACCTCCAAATACCACTTCAAAACTACAACCACTGGCTCAGGGCATCATCCAAAGCTTCAAAATGCATTATAGGAAGGAAGTTGTCAGACGATTTCTTGCTGATGCTGAACGTCAAACACCAACTACAATTGACGTTTTACAAGCCATGTGGATGATCGCCAAAGCTTGGAATTTAGTCACTGAAAAGACCATTGCAAACTGCTTCAAGAAAAGTGGGTTTAAAGTAACATGCGAAGATGAGGAGGACGATTTACCAGTCGCAGAACTTGCTAGGACCTGGCAAAGTGTTCAAGAAGAATTACACCTTCAAGAGACTGACTTCGAACACTTCGTTACCTTTGATAATGATTTGGCCATCTGTGGACAACTAACTGATGCTGACATCGTCACATCTGTGTTGCCAGTTACTAATGCAGAAGCGGATGAAGACGAGGAAGAAGAGGGTGAAATTGATGAGCATAACTTCACATCAAAAGATGCTTATAATGCTTTGAATACAATAAAATCTGTTTTCTCAAAAAGGGAGGTTTGAGTGACGATGTAGTGAAATCCATCACGAAATTAGATTGCGCTTTGGATGTCATAACTCATACCGGTGGTAAACAGACAACTATCAATGACTTTTTTCTAATCAATGAACAAAATTGAGATTAAGCTACTATATAACCACATTGTTAATTGTTTTTGATTATAAATGTAAGAAAAAAAATGTATTATCTACCTAATTGTTTTTAAATACATAGCAAATACATGTATGTATGTAGTAATTTGATAAAAATGTGTTATCATTTATTAGTAGAAGTTGTTCGCTATAACAAGATAAGTACGTAATATTGAGGTGAATAAAACTATTCTTTTACCTCTTTATAACGAATTTTAGACCAATCTAACCTCAACATAACAAACCTCAGTTCAACGAATTACTTGATATTACGAATATTTTCTTGTTCCCCTCCGATTTGTTATATCGAGGTTGCACTGTACAAACATATTAATAAAATTATGTCAACTAAATTAAAATTTAAAATATATGTTCAAATATAAATAGGCATGTTAAAGAAAAAAAGTTAAGAAAAAACAGTTGTTAGTTGTTTAAGAAAAAACTGTTTTTTACTGTCGGGTGTATAAATTATGTACTAAACTACTCGTCTTTTATTGCAGGGCCGTCGAGTACCACCGGAGGCGCTACTAACGACGTATACATTTTGAAGCTGAGGGCAGAACTCAGAAAGTTACAACGTTCGAATAATTAAATTGGTCACCGCTAATGAAGACTTTTGTATGGAGTTATTTTTGAGTATTAAACGCTTTCTCGGCGCTTTCGCGACGGCGGCGGTCGTTAGTAATACCGGCGGCCGTGACGAAGCGAGTAATGAGAGCGTTAAAAATTCAGATAGTACCTAGTAGTAGTAGTAGTTTATCTGACGAAATTGAATGAAAAAGAAAGGTTTTAAAAACCTATGTAAATGAATCGTCGAGGTAAACAACGCGGTCATAACGTAAAAGTATGAGTGAAGAAATCTTTTCGTAGATCTCCTACAAATTTGTAAGGAATCCTCGCACTTGTCCGGTTTTTTTTAACTTTGATTAATACAAAAATTCAAATACCTAAATGTGTTGGTTTTATTTATAAAAACAATTTTATTTTAATTACAGTAATATGTATACTGACTCACCATACAATCACGTAGCATTACTTGCGCTTATAATAATCATTACCAATAACATGTAAACGATAACAAAATGAACAATAAATATATTACATATACCTTAGCGTAGAGTAATTAATAATCTTTCTTCTGGATAAATTGATTTCCGCCAATAAGTGTCTTTCTTCTGTAAACTATTCTATGTTTTTTCGAGTAGGAAGTAGAAAGTTTTTTGAGACATTCCATAAAACTCACTAAACTTATTGTGACACGTGTAGTTTTGAATACACCCCTTTTGGCGCAATTCCTCACATATGGGCGAACCCAAAATTTTCTTCTATTTAAATTTATTGCTTGTAATGGGTGAACCCAAAATTTTCTTCTATTTAAATTTATTGCTTGTAAGAGTGCAAGCACGTCTTCATCCTCGGGCGACGACATTTTTAATTGTTTACTTAACTGTGTAAAGAGAGCATAGCCGCCTGCGCCTCGACTCTGCGCCGCGCTGCGCCTCGACGCGCCCGCGCCCGCGCCTCGATTAGGCTCTAATGTGGGCGTCGCGCCTAGACGCTCACCTCAATTTTGAATTGAATATTTCTAATATTTAAACGTGTTATTTATTGAAACTCGAAGTTTTAATTACTTTAAGTACTATTAATAAATAATTAGTTATTACATTACATAACTTAATTTGCAAATTCAATAGGTAAATATAACAATAACGATGGAAATTGAAAAATTTAAAGGTGCGACGCGGTGGTTTTCTCGTGACGGGCACTTTTATGTGGTCGCACGTTTCAGAGGATCATCGCTGCCGCTAAGATGCCACAGCCATGCGTGTCCAGCTCGCTGGATTATGAAGAATGAGGAGCCGGGCGCTATTTCTGGTTATCATGACCAGAACGCTACACCATAAGGAAAAGAGAGGTTAAAAATTGATTTTCAGTCATTTCGCGAAGAAAAAATAGCAAGACACAACGTTAGATAGGTACTAGCTGATAAGTACTGTTATTGCGAATAAAAATCCCGACTGTATTTTCGGTTTTCCAAACTACATAAGAATAGTTATCTGCTGTACCTATCTTATTATATCTATTAATATATCTTACCTGTCTAACGTTGTGTGTCTTGCTATTTTTTCTTCGCGAAATGACTGAAAAGTTATTTTTAACCTCTCCCTAATTATCTAATGAGTTCATCTATGGTTACGATAGATACACCTACAGAATTTTAAAGATATACTTACTTATTATTATTGTCTAGATACATAATATACCTTTAAATTACAATCGATTTAATATGTTATCGTTACAACTTTATTTGTTGTTGACATTTTATTAGTTTTGATAAATTTTAACAGTTTGTGCAGGTGAGGCGCAACTCGCCGGGCTGGCGGCTGGTGCAGCTGTACGGCGCGCTGGCGCTGCTGCCGGCCGCACGCATCGCAACTCCCCACGATCGCTGTAGCCGAGGGCCCCCGTACAGCGACGATTTCCACGCCTATTATAACAATCAGTGGATGGCACGGGTAATTTTTGACATAGAACACCCCTTGGGTGTTGTTCCGCGATAATGTTATTGTTTTTAAGTAGTTTTTAATAAACCCCAAAGTGTTCTATCTCTGGACTTCCGCATAAAATTAACATGCTCACGCTCACGTGGTGTGATAGCGTCTAACTGCTGTGTAAAAAACGTATTTACCTAACTCCTATCTTTCTATCTATCACATAGGTTGGTCCTGAAGCATTTAGCGTCCACGGTAGCCCTCGTAGAACAACAAATATTGCCGAAAGCTACCACGCTCAGCTGAAGCGCGCTCTCGGCCCACACCCCAATATTTGGCAGTTCACTGGTAATTATAATTAGTTATTTCTAGTAGTTAGGTGCTTATGTAAAATGTTTGTTTTCAAAGGTGATAAGTTAAGATAAGTAACAAGTTTTTGTATGTACGTAGAACATGTATATAGTGTTACGGCCAAAACAGCACACGCGTTGGTTTTGAGCCAAGGTGCTTTAGAGGTCAGCATCCTTGCGGGCGTGGTAAACAGACCACCCAAGTTGTGAACAAAGCCAAAGCGGCGACTCACACTCGCCGCTGCTGCCACCGCCCGCTGCCCGCAGGACTCGAGGCAGAGGCCTATCGCAGCCAGCGACGCCCGGCCACCTCGTTTGCAAGGTTAGTTTAGTTTAATTATTTTAAACGTGCGAGTGAATAAGGTTGACCCAACTAGCTCAAACACGTCGCGCCCCGTGCTCCACGAGGCAGCACCGCGCGGCAGGCCACGCGGTCGCTGCGTGCCGCCCGCTGCGACCACGCGGTTCGAAATGTCATATCCCCGGGCGACGACTGGGTGGCGCCCTCTTAATTTTTTCTTATTAGGTAACCTTTGGCACTTATGTGGGGTTTACACGGGTGACTAAAGCCGCACGATTTTTGCCACGCGGCGTAAATCGACCATCTAAATGGCAATTCGGCTAAGTTGCAAATGACTAAAGCCGCAAGCCCCAAAGTTGGGTAGCATTCGACTTTGGCCGCGCGGCAACCGGCCGCATGCGACTGGCGACTAAAATCGACCGTGTAAACGATCAGTTGCTGGCGATCGCCCGCCGCATGAAGGTGATTCACGCACGCACGTGTATTTATTTACTACAGCGTTTCTGTGTACATGTATCGTAACAACCATGAATAAAAATAACACCATACAGTTTTTGGAATGCTATGAAATGCATCCTAATCATGGGTGGCACAAAATGGGTTTAATAAATACATCCAAATTTATTAAACCCATTTTAAATAATTTTTCATATAAATTAACAAAATAAAATTAAAAATCATACTTATGGAACCCAAGAGAACAAGATTACAGGAACAATAATGTACGTTTAGCGGCTCTTAAATCTATTATTCAAGAAATGCGTTTGTCCATAACAGTTGAAGAGCTTAAATTGAAGATAAAAAATATACGAACCACGTATAAAAGAGAGGCCAGTAAGGTAGCAAAGTCAAAGAAGAGTGCCGCGGGAAAGGATGATGTATACAGACCTCAATTAATTTGGTTTTCTGTAGCTGACCGCTTTTTAAAGCCAGTGATAGAAGGAAGAAACAGTAAAGATAACATGGTAAGTCTTATTATTATTTATTAAATAGTTATTCTTGTTCGCATATTATAAATTATAACAGGTAAATTGTGAACAGGGCCATTTTTATAATATTACTCAAATAAACATACAATATTTACGCAATCAATTTATCTTGCCATGAAACTTTTCCTGGTCCGACAAAATAGTCAGCATATCTATCGCGCAGATCTTTTGCATTTCGTGAATAGTTGTTAGAAGATAGCGGTGTCTTTAATTCGTCTACTCCTGCCGTAGGAATGCTTCTCCAACTTCCGTTTCTAATTGTCCCTGAACTGAAGTCTTCTCCGTCTACTAATTCGGGAGTATTCATGTATATGAGATTAGTCCGAAGCCAGTTATGCAGCGCACAGGTCGCTTTAATAATAGAATCAGTTTTATCCAATTAAACAGATATAGGTTTTCTGTATACTCTGAATCGTGAAGCCATTATGCCAAAGGCATTCTCTACGATTCGGCGTGCTCTTGATAGTCTGTAAATTAAAGATTTTTTGTTTGTGTTCCAAACCTTCATGTCTTGAATACGGTTTCATTAAATAGGTTGCCAAAGGGAAAGCATTACAACACAAATTATTTCTTTCAAGAGCACTATAGAACTTTGTTTTTTTACAAATATGCGAATCATTCATGCGTCCATTAGTTCCGAAATCTATATATATGAAACGGTAATGTGCATCCACTATAGCAAATAACACCACACTATAAGTGCCTTTGTAATTATAATAGTCTGATGCTCCGTGTGGTGGATTTTCGATTAATACGTGTTTCCCGTCAATAGCCCCACAGCAAAAAGGAAATTGCCAGCGATCTAAAAAATCCTTTTGTATTTTCTTCCATTGATCTGTGGTGGATGGCACCTAAAAGAAATAAACTTATATTAGTGTATGGTTACAGGGAAAAGATTCAGCGGTGAACACAAACAGCGACGCGTCTTCATATTTTGATGAATTGGAACAAGAATCTAATATTGCGCCCTTACAAAAGAAAAAAAAAATTGTCTCCAAAGAAAAAGGCGGAGCGTGCTCTAATGGACGCACCTAAAATGGACCCACCTGTTTTACAAGCAGTCAATAGATTAGAAACTTTGGCTCAAACTATCCGTCAAGATGAATTTGATACATTCGGAGTACATGTGGCAAGCCAATTACGTAGTTTGCCATTAAGAAATGCTATTGTTTGTCAAAATTTCATCAATAATTATTTGTCACAAGAAAGACTGAAAACCTTAAATACACAACATTTTCCGATTGCTAGACCTACGAGTTCACTCTCAGAGTATACACGCTATACTTCGACTCCAGAAGCCGAAGCTACTACTTCCCGAAACCAAGCTTTTCAAAACCAGCGTGAAACTTCGACTCCCGAAGCTTCCACTTCTAGAAGGCACCTCGATTACGAAGAAGACTATTTTGCCAGCTGTTTACTAACACAAGAAAATACTGGGCAACAATACGCAGTGAACGACGATATTCTATCTCAAGCTGTTAGGTCATGCTTAGATGAAAACACAATGGTAAATTTATAAATAAATCGTTTATAATTAATTACTAGTTTCACTTACCATAATGAACTCCTGTAAAACATTGTATATAGCACCCAAAACATCCTTCAAAAACAAGGAAATTGTGCATTCTGGAACTCTAAATGAATCTGCAAGACTTGAATAGTTATCACCGGTAGCCAAGAACTTCAGGGTTATTTCTAATTTAATTTTCGGAGAAAGTGCTACTCGACTATTGGTATCGCATTTTTGTATAAGCGGAGTAACCTTATGTAGTAAAGTATTAAACTGATCAGTAGTCATTCTTAATCGTTTTTTAAAATAATCAGGATCTTCTAAACTCCACTCAACCAATAAAGTATCCGAAGCACCCAGTCCTTACGTCGAGAAATCCATCCACGTACCCAAACATTACGTTTTCTTCTTTCCTTTTGTTTTTTCTTCTCTCTTTGTTTTTTAAGCAATTGTTGAATAATTAATTATTTCAATTCCGGCACAAACGGCTATTCTGCTCAACATTTTCGATGGAAATGGCAGAGCCGCATGCTATTTTAGTAACCTGTGTAAATGGGCTAGCGATGCGGCTTGGTGAGGCAATTAGTGAAGCGACTCGCCGCACGGCGAAAATCGACCCGTGTAAACCCCCCCGTGTAGGAATTGGGGACCCACCCGGTGGGGGTTTCGGCTTCACCGACAGTACTAGCCCTTTTTTATTTTTAAAACCGTTTAAAAACCATTCAACTCTATCTTTACACCACGCTAGCATTATTATATCTATATGTATTGTATGGTCCCGTCCGGTCTGACCCGGCGGTGAAAGGGGACTCTTATTTAACTTCCATTCTCTTTGCGGCTCTTCCCGCTTCCACGGCGATAGCTTTTCTTCCTTTTTTTGCTAACCCCCCTCCCACCGTACGGTCGGGCTGGGCAGCTACTAGTTAGTTATTAACTAATTAGATGGAGGCTTGGAGGAAAATAAAACCATCGTCCCAAATGTTTTCGCATTTAATTTCGTTATTTAACCCCTAGGGCTTGCCTTAGATCGAGGTAGAATAGGTACCTAAAAAAATGGGTAACAATAGAACTATTTTATTTCAAAACATAATTTTATTGAGGTCTAAAAATTTGGCTCTTTAGTCAACTGAGGCCGCTCGAACTTATCCCGCGGGATCAGTTGACCTAATTAATGTTTTGAATTGGGCAACTGATCCCATTGATACATTTTATGATTTGTACAGATACCAAAAAAAGTGTTTGCCATTATATTTACCAAAACAAGAACACTGCCACAAATGCTCATATATATTGCGCCCCTCGAAAAGCTGTGAAAGTGCAGTTGAAGGTCAACTCGTCGGATTGTGCGAATACGACTACCTGCATTCAGCCAATCACAGACCAGAATCTTATCAAAATAGAAAGGGTTGAGCGCATCTTTCTATTTGGTACGTATTTAGTCGTGCATTGGCCTTTGTGTTAAAAGTTTTAAAACATCCAAATCTTATTTTTTGTAAACGGTTCAATATTGAATAATGTGATGTAATTTCAGTGAAAAGTTCATTGGGTGAGTAAAAATATTTACTAAATAATATTCCTATACTTACATACTTTTCAATGTTTATTTATACAGCTAGCGGCCCGCTTCGGTTTTTCCTGTGGAATCTTTTGCCGTAGGGCCAACTAGTTACGTTTAATAAATACCTATGATGGAAGCCTAGCCTCATCTAGCGTTTATGCACTTAGACATTGTTTGTTGCGCGTACCGTATATATTAAAATAAATAGACTTATTTAAACATTTTTTTCTTCATTAACCCTTCACGTCCCTAAGACGTAAATATAAGTCAGATTCATTCATAAATCTTTTGTTTTAATTATCACGGTATGGGAAGCATTAAAAAATTGCGTTTTTTCAGCAAGTGCTTTTATTCTATTAGTGGTAGAATATATTTTAATGCTTATTATTTATTTTCCTTAGTATCATCAAAATGTATGAAGATAGCCCTTCAACTTCACATGGCAATCCATCTCTGTATATAAGTACTACACAAAGAGGTTCTAAAAAGTTAATAAGGCAAGGCTATGAATATATTATGAAAAGAAAAAATAATGATGGATCAATTTTATGGCGGTGCGCAAAAATGAAATCATGCTTTGCAACAGTAAAAACCAACTGTGATTCTAATGTGATAATTAACGAAACAACTCATTCTCATGAAGCCATGGATACAGCAGAAGTTGATATAATAATACAAATGGATAAATGCTCGAAGACTGTGCAAGAGAATTTATCCGACCCAATCTATTTGAGGAAAGCATGGTTCCTCTTCAAGATCGTGGTATAGATATTATAAATAAGTTGCCAGTCTTAAAAAATGTACAGAAAACGCTCTATAAAAAAAGAAATAAATCTATTGGAGCAAGCAAAGTAACATTTACAAAAGCTAAAGATGTTGAAGTACCTAAAAAATTTAATAAACTATTGTTTGCTGACTACGCACTTAAAAAAAAACCGTATACTGATATTTGCTGATGATGAATTGAAAAGATACATGGGAATATGTAAACAGTTTTACATGGATGGTACATTTAAACTTTGCCCCAAGCCATTCTATCAGCTGTACACCATTCACGCTGACCTTGGAAGCCATCAAGAATATCAAAATATTATACCAGTTATATATGCCCTATTACCTGACAAAAAAAGGCCACGTACGAGCTGTTATTTCAACTAATAAAAAGTCAAATACCTGAGTGGAACCCGAGTGATATTACAGTAGATTTTGAAGTTCCAGCTATACTAGCAATCCGAAGCAACTTCCCAAATGTGAAAATAATAGGTTGTTACTTCCACTTCAATCGCAGTCTCTGGCGTAAAGCTAAGGCGCTAGGTGTATGCAAAACACAATTAGGCAAAGTCCATGTACAACTTTGTGCGGCTTTGTCTCATCTTCCATCAGAGTTGATTGATGAAGGAAGGCTCTATATAATGGAAGAAGCTCCCGATAGCAAATGCGTCACACAATTCAATGACTACTTCGTCAAAACTTGGTTAGAGAATTCAACACTTGCATACACCTGGTGTACATTCCAACAGATACATAAAACCAATAATGTTGTGGAAAGTTGGAACGGGCATATAAAAAAATATATAAAAAATAGACCAAATGTTGCTCAATTTTTAGAGGGCTTAAGTAAGGATATTAATTTCTTTTCATCGTTGTTAAAAAATCCTACCTTCCTCAGAATTTCAAAGAGGTTACCCAAAACTATCGAGATGAAGAAAAAAATAGACTATGCAATACATCAAGTGCTCAACGGCCAAATCACGGTAGGGCATTGTTTAGAAAAACTTAGATCATAATTTTTTTAATAAATAATATATAGTATTATTATATCATTTCCAAAACTAATTTAATGAAAACGTCTGAGAAACAAATATTTACCTTGTTGACTTTAACTAGTTTTAAGTATTAGTAATGTTAACTAAAACTGTAAACGCTCTTATTTTATGTTTTACGCTTTAGAATGGAAATAATATTACTTTTAGAATATTTAAATATATGTTTCTTATACATGACTTTTAATCAAACGGCTGTGATTTTGACTAGTTTTAAGTAAATATTAATCAAAAGACTGATTTGTAGATACTTTAGTTGTATTTGTTGATTTTGAATGAACATAACCAATAAATAACTGTGATTTTTGTTTGTTTAATTGTACTACTACTGTATTGTGTATCTCATTATCAATCACGGGTGATTTTAATTATTTTATTTATATTTATTTATTTAGCCATTTGCAACATCTTAACAGTATACTACCAAAGCGATGCTACAAGTAATTATATAAATATATATATATACAATCTTAATTTAAATAATAATAATAGATATACAATTTTAAAGTTTACAATTAATTAATTTTTATACAAACACTTTCTTCTTAAGAGCGTACATTTGTATTTTCAATGCACTTTTGAGCCCTTTCTGTGAATTTCGACAAGCTACATGCAATTATGTTTTAGTTTTAATTTGTTTTTTGTTATTATAAATCAAACGACTGTGATTTTTTAATATATCAGTATTAACAAGGCCTGGAGTGTTATTTTTTTCTCTTCAAGATTTTTGTTCACGAGTGTACAAAAATACTTTAGATTATAGGTTTTTTTTAAAGTGGGATCAATTGACTAAGCAAAAATAATATAAATAGTTAATTAGTCAACTCATCCCGCGGGATAAGTTTGAAGCGGGATCAGCTGACTAACGAGCCAAAAATTTAAAACTCTTGAGGTGCTGGGTGACGGCATGCGAAGTTAACATCTCATTTTTTAAATTCAATTTTTCTGTCTAATTAGGTGAACAATTCAAAATAACTATCAGGAACTGTAGTACTATTGGGGATGCTGCTCCGAAAAAGTTTGAGATTATGGAAATAGTTATGCTAGGTTTACAGACACTAAGATTACCATTATATTATTATTATATCTTAATCATTACTATTTATATAATATAACTGTTCGATCGGTTACGGTTCAATATTCTTCGGGTCGATGTTGTATAAAGAAACGAACTAGCGGACTGTATGATTTATTTGTTTATGTATTTACTTAGACATACGATTCATCGGTCTTAACTTAATCAACATTATGTAGGTACCTAGACTATACCAATGTACCGATTAATTTCTAATTTGTTTTATATATAGGTATCTATCGTATGTATGGTAGTAAGATTTGTATACAGGAGAAATCTAGACTTAGGTACTTAAATACCTAACATACCGCCCACCAAAAAACATTAGTTTTTTCTTATAAGTAGCAAAGCCTTGAATTTAGACAAACGCGATATTTTTAATAACATACTAAACAACGCAAAATAACTTAGGTAACTATGTCGAAATTCTCAGATATACATACTCGTATAACTGAATTCATTTATAAACGAACTATTACTTAAATCACTTTGATATATTCTATATTCACAAACATCGAAGTACCGTCAGTGGTAGCGATTCACTTGTTCATAAAACGAAACTATACTAGCAAACTAAAATTAAATTTTTAGTTTAGTTATTCTCACACGTTATTCAGTGGTTCAGCCAAACTAAACTAAGACATGCTTTGACTGAACTAAACACCAACTAAATTTAATTGATAGTGATGTTCCTCTTTCAACAAAGAACAAACGAAAAATATACCTGTTTTTGTTACCTGTGGTATTGATTACAGATTTTGCTAAAAGCTGTAGACGGAGTTGCCGAAAGGTTACTTTTTTGTAACTTTTGACCTTCTCACGTAACACGTAAATAACTTTTGTGCTTAAGCTATTTTCGTAACTTTTATTGAATTTTATTTAGAAATATCTAAAAATACATCCTAAATTAAGTCAAAAATAGACTTACTTTATTTTGCATAGTATATAACAGACTATTGACCATCTCAATTTGTTAACGTATTTGAACATCATTGAATACTTGAGCACGACTTTTATTGGGTATTTTTTTTAACGCAGTTACCATTCCCGACTTATTATTTCTTCGTAGGCGTGACGATTAAAATAATATGTACTTCATTTACAACCTACATTTTTTAAGTTTTGAGTGACTCGGTAGATTTAAAAAAATAAAAATTACGTGTAAATTACATAATATAATAATTTTTTTAATATGAAAAACGAGATTCACTCACGTAAAAAAGTCAAATCTTTCTGAAGAAGTCGCAGGCAGTCGCTGGTCTATATACATAAATAATAACCCCTATTTCTCCTAGTCAGGCTATAATTTGAGAATGGCTTTACCGATTTTGCTAATTATTTTTTTGTTGTGTTAATGTGAAAAAAGCTTTATTTTTTTTGTTACAATTGTACAAATTTGGAAACGAGTTAGATAATATATTATATCCTGGAGAAGGCTATATTTGGTCTCAAAAATAATCTTGAAGGTGTTGAAAGTTTGTATGGACAAACCATAATACAAACCTTTGAGGCAGTAGAAAACTTATACTTAGGCTAAAAAATAAACAAATGCGTGCATTAAAATAGTTACTATTCAAAATCTGTAGTTTGTACCTTTAAACTTGAGAGCCCTGGCAACACTTTATTTTATTCCATTCGTTACATCTTTTCGGTTTGGTCGGGGTATTTTATGTTATTTAAAATATAAAATCATATTTTAAATACCATAAAATACCTCTACTATGGACCAGCGGCAATGGAGTCTAATCCAAACAGGAAAAGGGCCAACAAAAGGCAACAAGAGTTACTGGTGGAGCGGCTCCACAATAATTTAGAAATGGCGAGAGGTAAGCATTCTTGCGTGGTGTTTTTATTTGCATATGAAGAACTATTCAACAGAATAGATTTATTACTTATGTTCTAATGAATAATATCGTTGAAGGAAATCAAGCTGAACCCCTATAATATAGAGTTTTAGCCGGCCTTGTCCAGCGAGCTTAACCAACTCGGCTGTACAAGGACTGTACATCAGTGGCAGCATGTAAGTTCAACCTTTCTAAATTCTTAGTGTCCCTTCCTTTAACTATTTTTTTGGCCAAAAATACTTTGTTTATTTTACAGGTTTGGAATGTGTGGGGGGCGAAGGTGAAAGCAAAGGCTCGCAAGATCCGAATTTACATAAGCACCACAGGTGGTGGGCCTTCAGCAGGTGCAGACCTAACCGATAAGGAATCCAAGATTCTGGATATAGTTGGGTCTGCATCTGTACACGGATTCAGCGACCTTCAGCGATGGTAATCATTTTTTCATTACTGCCAATACAAAGTAGGTACTATTCTTTTAGTTTTTCACTTGTAGTTAGGAAGCAACAATTTTCAAATGACACTAATAAGGGGATGTGGTATTAGACAAATAATTATTTTAAATAGTGGTCCACAATGTCCACATGTAGGCTGGTATTCCAGAAAGATGTTTAGTTATGAATCTTGTCTTGAGTGGAGATTTTGACAGTAGAGGCCATACAAGATTTACACATCTGTATTCAAGTGTATATTCACAACTAAGTCTTTCGTAAGTACAAACAAGTGCAGAGTGTCTTAAAAGTAATGAAGTGGCTTTTATTTCCTGTGCTATTGTAAAAATATTTATTTATTACTTAATTAAGGAGAGCAGCCTTAGATAGTGTGCAGTATTTCACAATTGTCCCCCATAGTCTTCTTTATTCAGGAGTTGTCAGGTATATGATACCTATGTTATTCTACAGGGAATCCAGCCCACTACCAGTGTTGCAAGTCATCCTTCACCAGACCCACACTCTAATGTGCTGCCCTCTGTAGAGTCCGTTCCTCAGAAGCACATAGGAGTGGAGACTGTGAGGCCATCTCGCAGTCATTTTAGAAGACGTAGGCTACCTCGGCCACCTCGACCTCCAGTAAATGATAATTTAGTGCAAGCTCTCAATGAAAATGGTAGAATGTTGCGGGAGGGCATAGTGCAGGCAGCTGAAATCTTAGCAGCAGCTATAGGTTCCATTGGCCTGCCTATGTTCTACCAAACTGAGACAGCTGAAGATGACATGCAATAAATTACTTAGTTTTGCATGGCGTAAGTTCATTTTCATTGAGAGCTTGCAACAAATCACTCCTGTGTGCAATATGCCACCGTTGGACAGGGTCACCAAAAACATAGGATAGATATATAGGTACATAATTATAACTATTTTAGGTCTGTGCCTTCGGCTTGACCTTTCGGAGATTACCTACCCTACCTAGAGTACACACATGCTTGCTACTTACGTCCATTCATGTTCGTGTGAGCTGCGGGCGGGCCCAGAGACGACCGCGCGGGGGGTGAGGCGGCGGCAGGCGTGCGATCGCTACTCGAGCGCGCGGCTTTCGTCAGTACCAGGGCCCGCCAACTCTCTTAAGCACGGGAGAACAAAGGTAAACATACACAATTACAGTAGAACTCCAATTATCCGAACTCCGACTATCCGAATCGCCGATTATCCGAATCACAAAAAATTGTCCAAAAAAGTCTAAGTGCGCTAATATTCTTCCCCCCGCGAAGCCAGTGTTTGCGCGTCAAGTCTTGACTTGACTTGTCTTAACTTGCCGTTGTGCCTACACACGCGGGGGGAAGTCAGTGTAGGCACAACGGCAAGTTAAGACAAGTTCCGGCGCATTGCAGTCACGGCGCACCTGTCATTGTTTGTTTTGATTAGCCAGTGTGCTATTGACCTTGCTCGAGGACGCTACTCTTTCGCTACGGCTTACTTTTGTTTGTGCGTGTACAATACTGTATTGTTTTTATACCATGGCTTCGAAAAGAAAACGTGTTGTGCTATCGTTAGCGGACAAACTAAAAATTATAGAGCAACTCTATAAAAGTGTAACGGGTAAGAAGTTGTCTGAGATTTATGGTGTTGGACAAGCAACAATTTCTGACATTAAAAACAGTAAGTCAACACTTTTAAACTTTATTTCGGTGCTTGAAAATGAAGATGGAAGTTCCTCCAGGAAAACAATGAAGACAGCAACCAACAAAAATTTGGAAGATGCCGTGTTTAAATGGTTTTTGCAGCAACGTTCTATGGGAAATCCGATTTCAGGTCCAATCCTTTCTGAAAATGCCAAAATCTTAGCAGAAAAGCTTGGTTATTCATCTTTTAAGGCTAGTAACGGCTGGCTAAGGAATTTTAAATTCAGGCATGGTGTACGCGAGTTAGATTTGGCTGGTGAGAAGCTTTCAGCAGACTCTGCAGCTGCTGAAAATTTTATTGAAAATTTAAAACTGCATCAGAATCCTATGATCCGGAGTTTGTTTATAATGCCGATGAAACTGGACTTGTTTGGAAAGCATTACCAAAAACCACTTTGGCTTCTAAAAGGGAATCTAGTGCCCCTGGACATAAGGTCAGTAAAGAACGTGTTACAGTGCTTAACTGTGCCAACTCCACTGGAAATCATAAACTGCCACTTCTTTTGATAGGAAAATCAAGAAATCCAAGAGCATTTAAAAACGTAAAAAAACTTTCACTCTTCTACAAAAGTCAACCCAAGGCCTGGATGACTGCAACTTTGTTTACCGAATGGTATGATGAAGTGTTTATTCCTGAAGTGAAAAAGCACCAAAAATCGGTGGGAAAAGAAGGCAGTAAGGTGCTTTTAATTGTTGATAACGCACCCACTCATCCTACAGCAGAACTGTTGGAAAGAGGGAATGGGCAGTTTAAAAAGACGTTTTTGCCTCCCAATGTTACAAGTTTGCTGCAACCCATGGACCAGTCTGTTATTGAAACAATGAAGCGCCATTACAGAAGGCAACTGCTGAGAAAACTGCTGATCGAAGATGCTGAAGATGAAGAATTGGTTTTGGCAAATCATAGCAAAATAAATTTAAAGGACAGCTGTTACATGGTAGCGGAAGCTTGGAGTTTGGTTACGGCTGTGACGCTCAGACGTGCGTGGAATAAACTGAAAGGCCTACCGTCTGAGAAGAACAAAAAAAAAGAATCTGAAGAAAATGAGAAACAAGAATATGGAGAGGATGATGATGATAAAGATGCGTTGTCACTAGAGGAAATAAGAAAAATGATTGTAAAAATTCCTGGTTGTACAGAAGTAAGTGCTGAAGATGTAGGAGAGTGGATGGCTTGTGACACGTCTGACCCTGGTTTTCAAATTCTCAATGACGATGAAATTGTTGTAAGCGTGAGAGAAGAAGTGGAAGTGGAAGAAGAACTTTCTGCTGATGTTGAAGTAGACGCTGGACCATCAGCTAGTGAAGCATTTGCCGGCCTCGAGACTGCTTTGAAGTGGATGGAGCGTCAGCCCGAGTGTGACCACTTGCAACTGCTCACCGTTAAGCGAATGCGTGACCTGGCTGCCCGAAATCGGTTGAAGACCGCAAAACAGCTTACATTGACGGAGATGTTTAAAAAACAATGATTTTTATTTCTAAACTTGTACATAAGTACATTTTATTTATATTTAAAACATGTGAAAATTTCATGTTTCTTTCATTTAATTCAATAAAAAAATAGTGCAATATCAAAACGTAGCTTTTATTCTCTCCAATGGCAATTTTTTTTTTTAAATCCGATTATCCGAATATTTGATTATCCGAATGGGTCCCGGTCCCCATTAATTCGGATAATTGGAGTTTTACTGTAGTAGGTATTGGGGGTCCGAAAAGAGCAGTACAGAATATCTATTTTTCTCGTACTAGCATTGCCTTCTAGAGATGTTCAAAAAAAATACTCTTTGTGTTATATTCGGGAGTATTGTATCGATAATGATCGTAACAAGTCTTAAAAATCTGTTGTCAACTATATGGCTGTGGCTCCGCTGCTGTATGGCAACGATAAAATAATAGAACAGTTACCGCGGTACAACCAACCTATTGTGAAAATATCTGAACCTACTGATATCTGACTCGTTTCTGTAATCGAAAGGGTTTATGAGTTTCTATTAAAAAACCCAAAATCTATCGTTATCTGAAGCGTCCAAACGAAGTTCGGGTGGCATGTGAGACTTTAACTCTGTTATTAGTTGGCGAGTTTACTCCTTCGACAGTCTGTATCGTTTTACAAACTGCCGAGCACCCATATCAAAAGCTCCACACATAAGTCTGGCATTAGTATTAAGGGCTACACGGCTACACGGGCCTGATCTGATTTTTATGAAAGGGATAGCTAGATATACATTTCGTTGTACTGTTGTAGTATATGAAACAATCTATTACGGTCCTAGCTTGTTCCTTTTGCTCCCATGAAATTCATGCCACCCAATTCAACACCCCTCAATTCATGTACGCATATATATTTTTTGAGTAGTATGTTTAAGCAGTCGAAAAAATAGGCCCGAGCCTCCGCAACATCCACATCATGCCCCCCCCCCCCCCCCTTATACATCATGCCATCCACCTTATACATATGACGACCTCAGTGGCGCAGCGGGCGAGAGTCCGCCTGCGACGCAAGAGGTTGCGGGTTCGATTCCCGCCTTGGGACAAATTTGTGTACGATCTGCTGAAACTTGTTCCGTTGGTCTGGGTGTTCTATGTATAATAAAAATATCTATGTATGTATATAATGTATTAAATATATCAGTTATCTAGTACCCATAACACAAGCTTTGAGTAGCTTACTTTGGGGCTAGATGGTGCTGTGTGGATTGTCCAGTATTATTATTATTATTATTATTTTTATTCAACCAATTTCACGGGTTTCACCCGGTCCTTTACAAAGGCATAAGTGGGGCTGTAGCCAACACTTAGAGGCCTGTTTGATATAAAAATACAATGTAGTATAAAAACAGAAACATTTTGGATGGAAGGTTACAGGTTATCTATTACACAAATGGGTAAAATGGCATGGTTATTGAAATGTACTTATTAGTGATACGGGAGATAGTGGGCTATGGTCGAGACTACGGCACCTGCCAATTTCAGTCTCATCTTAAAATATTTAGGCAGGTGGTGACTTGCCACTCACTAAACGGGCCCCCCATAAAAGCCACCATCAATGGTGACAAAAGAGGCAACGTTGGTGTGAATGGCTAAAGGGTGTCGAGAGGTGTGCTGCGGTTTCACTAGAGCGCTACTACCGGCGTTATGCCCTTTAACACTTCCACCCTTGGAGCTTTTTGTTACTTGCTCTTGCGTCTCCACCCCCAGACAGCCAATAAAGGCAAGCCGGGGGTCAGGGGTCTCATTTAGCCCCAGGGAGAATCAGGGTCCACGGTGTCGCCACTCACCGACGGCTCGCCACAAAGCCGGCCCCTGCGGTATTATTATTATTATTATTATTATCATCCAATTCAACACCCCTCCAATAAATACATGTACGCATTTTTTTTGCGTATCTTCAAGCAGTCGAAAAAATAGAAAAAATATTTTTAGTAGCAGTATGTGCGAGCAACAAACGAATACCAGTTTCAGATTTAATGGTAGTTGCATTTTCACTCTGTATAGTATTTTCTACTGAGAACTTAAACACTAGGATAAGCAGTTCCATCTTTATCATAACGCACAGGAGGCATAAGCCCAGGGCCCCCGGCTTGAGCTATAAAAAGTGCCATAAAATATAACAAGTCAATCCTATAAATTTTAGAGTTTAAAATGTTCACAAATATTCAAATAACTTAATGTGAATTTAGTTTACTCAGCCATTAAAATAGTTTTAATCGATTCCCAATATTTTGATACAGTCGAGGATCGAATCGATTAGAATTGAACGAAACGAGTTATTACGAGCTTACGATTATTTCTATCCCTAGTACCCTACTCACAAGAAAAATGGCTGCCGGTGTTTGACAATATAACTTGTGTTTATCGTTTGTTATTTTGTGAATACTTGGTTTTGTTTTAAATTCGTTGAGTTTAGCTTTAAGTTCCTTCGTCAATCTGTGAGTTTATCTAATACTGTGTGTAATGTAAGTGAGACAGGACTCCATTTTGTGACAATATTTGACTCGTGGTGTTTGTGCTAACTTTCATCACAATGAAAGAAAACCTTAGAAAATGCTTGAAGTGTGGAAAATCACCTGCTGATGATCCCAGTGTCATACTCCATCGCTTCCCTCGGCCTGGGACTAAAAACAGCTTACGGTACGTATATGAAGAGGTTAAAATTTAGTAGGTATTTTAGTTTCAGAAAATGAATGTTGAACAATTTCCACATTAAAAAGCAAAATCAGTACAAGGATTGTGGTTGCGAGGTCACAGTTCGAAAAAAAACTTTGGCATTGTTAATAATTTTAATTTATTTTCAGTTGTGAGCTATGGGCAAAATTTTGCTACCCACACGATGAATGGTTTTCAAGAGATTTCCAAGAGCGTTTGCATAAAGACCATAGAATGCTTTGCATCCGCCACTTCAAACGTTCATCTTTTATTGACAAAGATGGGAAAAAGCTTGTGAGATCTGCTGCACCAGATGAAAGCTTGCAGCTCAAGTTTTGAGCCATACTGTCGCAGCAGGGATTTATGCTTAAATAGCACAAGGTACATATCTACATAAAGATTTGTTATTACTCAGTAGCAGCTCCAAGCACTTTTAGTCGCGATTCTCTTCAATATATAAACTAAAATATGTCCCGAGTATATCCACCTGGTACATGCTATATCCTTGTCTCATCAAGATCGATTTAGCCGTGAAAAGGTAACATGTTGAGTGCAAATAATTTATGCAATATTGGTGTTGTAAGCTTTTCGTTAGACCACAGATCCAAAGAGACTATGTGGACGAAGATGCACGCTTAGTCTGTAATATAAACTGATACGCATCAGAAAACCTACAATTCACTGGCCAATTGTGATAATGACTGGACAAAATATCTTATTCGAAAAGGGCCAATTAATTGTAGATATATTATAATATGTAACTACAAGCACCGGCTCTGAAATGAGCTGTACAACTGAACACATCACCGTTGTCGCCACAGGCCATCGACAACATGAGTACTTACAGAAAGTTGTTCGAAGAAAGCGCTCTAAGCGATAAGAGCATTTTATGCCTTTTTACTGTTCCTTATCTTTTTGTGTATGTCTGTATTGTAAATCTTATATTTCACATCTATAAAATGTCATGTATGTATTTTTCAGGAGAGTTACCTGCAGAAGCAGTGACGACAGCAAATGTTTTGTCTAATATGGACAAATTATTTGACTGTGTTAACGCAGCGTCGCCAGCCTTGAGACGAGGAAAACCATATTCGACCAATTTAAAAAAAAGCTCAATACACTTTGAGCATTTCAAGGAAATGAAATATTTTTTCAAAAATTTGGAATTCCTTGGCAGTAGAAGAGCCCCGCCCTCTTTAGAAGGATGGATTTGGACTCTAAACGGAATAGAGAAAGTGTGGAGAATTTTAACAGCAAAACATTCGTCTATTAAAAGTTTAGCTACGCGAAGGCTGCAGCAGGACCCGCTTGAAAATTTATTTGGCTGCATTCGTGGGCACTGCGGTTCCAACACCAATCCTACTGCAGGCCAATTTGTTGCAGGGTTGAAGACAGCAGTCTTATCAAACATGTCGCAGGTTAGTCAGGGCAACTGCGAAAAGGACGAAAACGAAACTATCCTCGACAATTTTATGACATTGTTGACACCAGCCACGAACGAATCAATTAAAGATGTTGCCACGGACTTTGAATACACACAAATCGATAGTCTGGCTGAGGAAGATGTATTCAGTGGAGAAATACAAGCATGTGCGTACGTCAGTGGTTTCATCATAAAAAACAGGCCAACAAAATGTGAGAAATGCGACAAAGCTTTTGTTAGTGAGACACAAAATGAAACTCACAATTTCGTAGATCTAAAGGAGTATCAAGAATACAAAAAGTCGCTCAAATATGCCACAAAAGATTTAACCATGTGCGTGGAGAAATGTGCGACTTTGGTAAATAGCTTTTTGGAGGACAAGGCACTCGAAACAACAATTAAAGAAAAAATTACAAAAGTAGTAAAAAAAACGATAACGTTTGATTTTTTAAATCAGTGTAAAACTCATAACCAGCAAAATGAAAACTACATAATAAAAAGCGTATTCTACATATGTGTCAAAAGGTTTTGTACTTTAAAAAATCGCAACTTTTCAGAAGAAGCATCGGCTTCAGCTTTGAATAGAAAAATAATAAAGAAAAAAGAATAAATATACTTGCAGGTACATGAATTAGCATACAATTTGTTTATAGGTGGTTGTTCCATACAATCTAAGTACAACACTTTTTTTTGACTATAAATTGTATTGAATAGTAATGTATCCATAATTTTACAGATAACAATAGTATACAACGTCATGCTGGCAAAAATCTATGAAAATTTATCTATATTGACAGACTAGCAGGTCACCACTATATAACATAAGAATAGTATATTTTTTCCGGATAAAAAGTAACTAGTGTTAATCCAGGGTATAAGCTACCATCATACCAAATTTCATCCTAATCCGTTCAGCTGTTACGGAGTTGTCTGCGAACAAACACACCTATACACAAACATTCGCATTAATAATATTAGTTTGATACATACAGTAGCACTAAAAAATAAATGCTGACATTTATGGTATCAAGTGTTTTTTTCAGTTGTTTAAAGAGGTTTAATGTATTAAATAACTTAGAAGATACTTTCAAACTTGACCTGTAGAGGTCTGGTCCTCTACATTGCTAGAACATTGATGTTTCTAATCAATAATTATAAACAATCGCCGTTTATAATGTATTAATGTAATAACTTATCTTTTCTATATTAATGTTATTTTTATATAAACGGTAAAGTAAATGTTTTTATTTTGTGTTTAAAATGTGTAAAAATATATTATCTGCAAACCTTAATTGGAGGACGTGAATGTATAATTTTGTATATGTTTTGTTTTTTGTGTATGTATACATATAATCATATTTCATAATAAATCAATTATTTTTTATCTAAACTCTTTTTTTCTTTCAGATTTACGCTACGTTAAGCTGCCAGTTTGTATTGTTAACGTAAAAGGTCTAGTTTGACAGCTATAGCGGAGCAAAATATAATAATTCGTTTAGCTCTGGTATAGTATAGTCCAATTGGGCTTTTTTGTTTACATAACGTAAAGTGGCAGCTTAATGTAACGTAGAAGTTAGCTATATCTATAGTATAGGTAGATAAAGCAAATTTAAAAAACCGCGGTTTACATTCTCTTTGCCCGCGGCGGGGGCAACCAAGAGATGGCGCTAGATTTTGCAAATGTATGAAGTTGACATTCTTCTCCCCGAGTAAAAAGTATTCTTTGGTCAGTACGCTATCATTACACTAGTGTGCGCACGTGTTGCTACGAAACGTAATCGAACTGCCCGCGTGTATTATTTTATTAGTTATAATTGTGACCTGAATGTGATTATAACGTTGTTGTAACGTTTTCTTCAGAGAAAGGCAGTTAGAACGGTAAGTTATTCACTAATTTGTTTATGTGAGTTGTTTGTTTTAGGTGCGGGTTAACTGTAAACAGATTGCTGAGGTTTATGTGCTCAATCTGCATCCGCATTTAGAGCCAATAAAAATGTTTGTCGGACATACCATCCACAAACTGCGACCGATAATGTGCGATACGTCGGCCACCCAGCCACTATCGTACGAGTCGCGCTGCGAGTTGCATGTTTCGTTTCCATAAACATTGCGGCCCGAAATCCGAGCAGCGCGGCGCAATACTCGGGACGATGCGGCTCAAGATTTGGGCGGCGCGGCTCAACATTTGAGCGGCAACGTTCGGGCGGCGCGCCCCGTTGCCTGGTCGGCGCCGCCAAACATTCGGGTAGCGCGGCTCGATATTTGAGTGGCGCGCTATAGGTGAAAACTGTAGAGCAATTTGGTGAATTTTTTCACTTTGCTTCAGATGACTCAGCTTGGAGGAGTGGTGACACTTGGTGAGCTCTTGGATGAGCATGCCGAAACGGAAGTAGATGACGAGATTTTAGAACGGGTGAAGGTTTTGGCACAAGAGCATCTCCTCGATGGATGGACGCAATGGGAGGTGACTACAGCGACGAAGGCAGAAGTCTTTGGGGAGAAAATTGAGCCGAACGTTCTGAACAAACTCCTATTTGCTCTGCCAACCGTGGGATTAGCTCGCGCGTTCATACCAGAGGCAGATCACCTGTCAGAGAAAAGGTACAGGGAGATGCGTCACAAGCTCTTGCACTGGGCGTTCACACGAGCGCTCATAATTGGACCACCTGCTATCTCAAACCGCATCCGGGGATCTGCAGCGCGCACAGAATTCGTCAAGCAATCGGTTGCAATACTCCAACCCCTATTCCACACACGATCCGAGACAGATAGAATTCTGTCAGGCTGTCTCTCTGAATCACTAATCGGAAGAGGAGGTCGACGTCTCGGTTCAAAGAGCCTCCGACACGTAGACGCAGGTCAGAATCTCCACCTTCTTCCACAGCGACGTCACGTCAGGATGAGAGATTCAGTGCATTAGAACAAAAGATGGAAATGCTCCTAGAGATGGTCGTCCGAAACAAAAACAAAGATTCGGACTCTGAATCTGCCAAAGAAAACTATTTTTCCGATGGCGAGGAAGAAGTAGTTTCGGATAGGTCGGACTCTCCATCGTGGAAGGCCCCTACCTGGGGCTCATATCCAGACGAGCATGACGAGCGAAACCAAAAGGAGCTTGAGTTTCGACCCTCGACTAAAGAAGCAGACCCTCTCGTTCCGGAGCCGTCGGCTCAAACCAAAAGGGAAGGCATTGAATGTCAGAGACTGGGCACTGATAGCTGGAATCGCATCAGATACAAAGACGTAGAGAAGCAATTACACGCCGCTTCGCCATTTAGCCCGCTAAAGGTAAACACAGAACTAGGTGCTTTAGCCTCGCGACTCTCTCCGTGGGTGACAAAGCAGGAAGGAATTTCAGGCACGATAACTCACGGACTGTTGCTCCAGCGCAAAGCGCTAGCGGACGAGCTCAACGTTATTATTAAAAAGTGCCTAGACATTAGTAAGGACTTAAGGCGATTGGTGGAGGCAGAGGACTCCAAGTTCAAGTCTGTAATTCTTACTTTTGCGGACCCTACTCAAAAAAAACAACTAGGAAATCATCCTGTAGTAGCTGCAATGCTTAAAGCCATAAAAATTCAAAGATGTATGTCAGCACCAGTACCAAAGACTCAGATCTTGAACATTCAAGACTTATTTCAGTGGCTTACGTCAAATATACCTGATAAGGAAAGTATTTTTCAAGTATCTCGTCATGTGGCGCTTCTTCTACTGTTAGCTTCAGGCCGACGTATACATGACCTCACACTTCTTATGGTAGATGACATGCATTGTGAGAGATCAGATTCTTCGTTAACGTTTTGGCCTAAATTTGGCTCAAAACAGACAGTGACAGGAACCGTCAATCTGGATGGCATCTAACATGCTCAGGTGATATGGCTTTGAGTTTAGTAAAATGGGTGAATTGTCTCATAGAAGTGACCAACAGTAGAAGACAGGCACGAGACGGCTTGAATAATTTGTTTATTACAACGCGAGGTAAGGTTAAAGCAGCTTCTAGAACCGTTATTGCAGGTTGGTTGAAGAAACCCTTCAAGGATATAGGCATAGACTGCAGTCCAGGTTCGTTTCGATCAGCTGTAGCATCTAATGACTTCCAGAACAATGTGCCGCTGGACGAGATCTTGCAACGAGGGAACTGGAGAGGTTCGACAAACTTCTTCAAACACTACTGTAAATCAGTGGAGCAGCCTCGAAGTAGAAATGTAAATTTTCTTAATGATTCTTTTAATGCAGTCTAGGAATGAACGTTTGATCTCAGTGATGATCCCTATCTTTATTATTATTATTTTATAAGGGTGAGGTTCCTTGTTATGTTAAAGATGATTAGGGCTCCAGAGTCATTTTATGTTTGTTAAATTGTTAAAGTATGATTAAGAATTAATAATTCCTATTAGTCATAAATCTCAAAAACATTTTATCGTTATGAGAAACATGTGCTGTGATCGAGCAGACTGACTTGTATAACAGTGGTTGATTATTTTCATAATTTTAATAAAACAATTTGAGTTTGATTATTAAGGTTTTATTTCTCACCTTTATCACAGTACGCTTAATAGCGCCGGCAGATGGTAGACACATCTCCGAAAGGTCAAGCCGAAGGCACAGACCTAAAATATCACCGTTTTCCACCCCGAAGGGAAGAAAACGATTATTTCAGGTCTTGTCGAGGCTTGACCTGAGCAAGTTCTTGCCGGCTTTCGGAGATAGGTACTGACGAAAGCCGCGCGCTCGAGTAGCGATCGCTCGCCTGCCGCCGCCTCACCCCCCGCGCGGTCGTCTCTGGGCCCGCCCGCAGCTCACACGAACATGAATGGACGTAAGTAGCAAGCATGTGTGTACTCTAGGTAGGGTAGGTAATCTCCGAAAGGTCAAGCCTCGGCAAGACCTGAAATAATCGTTTTCTTCCCTTCGGGGTGGAAAACGGTGATATTTTTATAATATTGATTATTATAAGTTTAGTCAATTTGAAAATAATTATTGTTGATTTATTGATTTATTGTTTATAATTATATTATAAGTATACTAAAATTGTATATGATTGTTGATTATTGCAATGTATATTAAAAGTTTTGTCAAATTGTAAAAGTATGTTTTATTTCAATAATTTTATGGTAACAAACTACACATTTTAGTTAAAATAATTGTTTCTAAAATTCTGCCGAATTAGTCTTCCTTCTGTTAGGAAATCCATATCTTCTATGAATGCGTCAGATAGGATGTCCTCCATAGATGTTGAAGTTGAATCCTCGTCATCTAAATGTACACATGAAACAAAATTTTATTGTGATGTGACAGATGAATGCACCTAATGGCAAATGGTCGCTATTGCCAGTAAATCAATAACACAACATAATATCAAGGCACCAATGGACACTATTAAATTGTATTGTCTACAATACAATTTAATAGTGTCCATCCAGAAGACAAGCCTTTTTTCTTATTGAAAATTGTCATATTTCCTGTTATGATTAATTTTTGATTAACATTATGAGCACAGCAAATAAATTATTTCTTAATTCAAATTAACCATAAATGTATATCAACTTACCAACAAATGCATCTCTAAACATGTTGTACAGTGTGCAACAAGATATTATAATCATTGCAGCCTTCTCAGGCTCGTAATGTAGGCAGCGATGACGGAGCAGGCATCTAAATTTGTTTTTAAGACGGCCAATGCACATCTCTACCACATTTCTTGCCCTAATGTGGCACTCATTGTAAGCTGCCTCAGCAGGACTTGAAGGTTCTATAGTAGTCATGAGCCATGGCTGCAGCGGATACCCCTTATCACCTATTAATCTAAAACATTATAAAAATAAACATTCATGCATCCTCACAAATTATTTCATTAAAAACATATTACAAAAAAATACCTAAAAGCCATTGCTCTCTCTGTCCACGCACAAAGTCATTTCTTAAAAAATCATTAACTTTTGATGTTCTCCATATGGCTGCATCATGTGTGGAATCAGGGAAATTCGGGTTCAGACCAATGATATTCCCTTTTGCACTGCACACCTAAAAATATCTAAATGTAGATGTTTTATACCCATATGGACCACAAAATGGTATATGAACGACATACCTAAATACATCATAAAACTATGAATGCTTACAATCTGGCAGTTTGGAACCCTTTCCTGTTGTAAATAGATTCCCAGGTGCAGTAGGGTGACAAAGTGGTGGTTTAGCTATGGCTACATGTGTTCCGTCGACGGCACCGAGTGTATTTGGCATATTAAATAAGTCCTGAAACCTGAATACACACTTTATTTTCTTAAAAGCCACAGTCTTGAACATTTAAATTGAAATAGTTTTAATTGTAACTCTTACTCTGCCTTTGCCAATTCCTTTTCTATCTTAGAAACTGGAAATTTTATTTCCGGTTCCGGACAGGTTTAAGTACTGCACGGAACTTGCATGGTTTTAACGAAGCTGATAGTAAGGCCCCAGGTAGTTCTAAGTGAGGACCAATAATTATAGGGTGTTTTACATCTTCAGATATGGTTGCGTTTCTTAAACGACCGCCCACCCTGAGGATATTTTTGGAACAAAGAAGTGGGTTGAGCGTTTTTAACTTGCTTTTTGTACTTATTGGTTTCTCTTCTTGTAACTTAATGATTTCTTCTGAAAATTCTTCACGTTGTACTATTTTTACTACAATAGTCAAAGCTTCTTCCAATTCTTGTGTATTTATAGCCATAGCATCTACGTTCTTTGATTTTTTGTAGTGTACGAGGGTCATTTGAAAAGTTCTTATCCTAACATGGTTAAAGTTATTGGTTTTTTTAATAACTGCCCTCATTTAGTAGTTACATTATTTAGCAACAAGTATGCACAGTTTAGTTTATTCACAGTAACTCATTGTTCGTTTACACGTGATACCGTAAGTCAAGTCAGAGCTATTTTGAAAATGGATAAAATTGAACATCGTGCAGTGATAAAATACCTGAATTTGAAAGGTTTAACTCCAAAAGCTATACATGAAGACATGTCTGCTACTTTGGGTGAGTCCGCTCCTTCGTATGCGACTGTTAAAAACTGGGTGGCAGAGTTTAAACGTGGTCGTGAGACCATTCAAGATGAGCCCCGTAATGGCCGGCCTTCGACTGCTTCCACTGATCAAAACAGAGAAAAAATCTATGATTTAATTTTATCTGATCGAAAATTGACTGTCGAGGAGATAGCTAAGACTGTAAGCATCTCATCTGAGCGAACATATCATATAATTACTACTGAACTTGGATTCTCTAAGGTGTCTGCGCGGTGGGCACCGCGACTGCTTTCAGTGGAACAAAAACGCAACCGACTCACAACTTCTCGCGACTGTTTAGAGTTATATGAAGCTGACCCAATAGAATTTGTTGAAAGATTATATATAACCATGGATGAAACCTGGGTTCAACACAATACACCCGAGACAAAAGAACAGTCGAAACAATGGAAAAGACAGGATCGGCTACCCCAAAGAAGGCAAAGGTGGTTTTATCGGCGGGCAAAGCCGTGGCATCCGTTTTTGGGATGCAAAGGGTATAATTCTCGTGGATTATTTAAAAAAGGTTGAAACAATAAACTCCGATTACTATTGCAACCTGTTGTGTCGTTTGAGAGAAGAAATCAAAGAAAAACGTCCAGGTTTATTGAGAAGAAAAGTCTTGTTTCATCAGGACAATGCGCGCGTTCACACCTCTGTGCAATCCATGGCAGAAATCCATCAATGTGGCTTCGAATTGTTACCTCATCCCCCATATTCAACGGATTTAGCACCGTCGCCTTTTATCTGTTCCCAAAGCTGAAAATATTTTTAGGTGGTACATTTTTTTTACAAATGAAGAGGTCATAGCCGCCGTGGACGCTTATTTTGAGGAGGTAGACGAAGATTTTTTTAAAACGGGTATCGAAGCCTTACCGGGTCGATGGAAAAAGTGTTTTGAGCTCTAAGGAGAGTATGATGAAAAATAAAAATAAACTCAAAATCGTTTGGTTTCATTAAGTATGTTAGTTCCGTCGATGTGTCGTGTTAGCTGTGTTCCGTCATTGCCGCTTTTGGCGGGAACGCGGGACAGATTTCGCACACGACCGTGAACCCGCCGCGGCTATCCGTTGCCGGACCCTTCTCTCTTGCAGCACGCCACAATACTTGGCGTGCCGCAACCGCCACGGCGGACCAAGCCCGCAAATGGACCCAGACTCCCCCGAGTCTGGGCGCCCTAAGTCCCCCTACGATGGGTCAGGTGAGTAGCCCCACCGCCTGCTACTTCGGCCGCAGAGGATAGGGACAGCGGCGTCTCTCAATACCGACAGTCCTCTTCCCCTACCGCGTCCTCCATCTAACGGTGGCGGCCCCGTCAAGGCCGCGGAAGGCAGGGAGAGCGGCTCACCGTAACACCGGTAACACCGGCACTCCTCTCCCGCCGCGGCCTCTAACTCTCAGCCGCGGTGCCGCCCATACGACACCGCAGCCCGCCTCAGTTGCAGTGGCGCCCATACACCACCGCTACCTACAGTGACCGCTCCCGTGTGGACTTGGAGGGCAAAGCCCATAAGAGCGGTCCCACCTCGGGCCCGCCAGCTATCGGCTATCACTGGCAGGCCCATTGGTTCCTCTTAGCTTCACCGTGGTGACCCAAGCCACGGCTACTGAGCCCCCCGCCACGGCAAGGCGAGAACTCTCGGGGGGGAAAGATATCCACCTTCCAGGATCCCCTTTTAACCAGGATAATACCACTGTGGAGTCAGTCCAAGCAAATATCTTCTCACTGGGTAACCTAGTCGCTTCTTTTATTTGTTTTAGCAATCTGGATAAAAGAACGGCACCACAAAGTTCCAGTCGAGGCAGCGACACTGTTTTCACTGGCGCTACTTTTGTCTTGGCAGCTATAATACCCGTTTTTATAATTCCTTCTTCGGTTTCTACACTCATATATGCCACAGCTGCATAAGCCTTCATGGATGAATCGCAATAGCCATGAATTGTTGTATTCTGCATCGTTGATTGTGTTGTCTAAAGCCATCTATCTATGCTTATCTTATTAAGAGTTTCAAATCCTTGTCGCAAACTTAGCCATTCTTCTTTAAGTTCACTGTCTACGTCATCATCCCATCCAATACCCTTAAGTCACAACTTCTGCATAATTATTTTGCAGGTATGAGTGCGGGAGCTAACCAGCCCAGCGGATCGAATAGTTTTTGAATTTCCGAAAGTGTAACCCTCTTCGTAATTTTTTCAGGTATTGGAGGTTGATCAACACGAACTGAAAAGTATCTTGGCGATATTCCATGATATGCCAAGTGTTTTGACAGTGCCGTTGAGTTTCATATCAAGATTGACATGTGAGCTTCTCTCGAAGGATTGAAACTGTTGTAGAAACTCAGCGTTGTTTGAAGCCCATTTTTGCAACATAAATCCTCCCCTTTGCCGTATGGTTTTGACTTCATGCGCTATGGTAATGGCGTTTTCTACGCTGTCATGACCCGACATCAAGTCATCCATGAAGAAATCCTCCTTGATTACTTGTGCTGCAGGGGGTTGGTTCACCGCTTCATCATCAGCTAACTGGTGCAGCGTTCTAACTGCGAGATATGGTGCGCATGCGGTCCCAAAGGTCACTCGCAGAAGACGATAGTCGTAAACCTGCTCGTGACATTCCCCTCGCGTTTAAAGAACTCTCCGATTATGTGTGCTTTTCATAGCCTGACCTTGAAATGGCCTTCGACGACTAGAGATGCTAAGTCAGATTCAGGCCGAATAAAAATTCATCGATCTTCGTATTTTTTAGTGCATTTTGAGTCTGTTTATTTAGATTGATTATTATTGCGTATATTCTCGACTGAGATATTCTAAAATGGTAGCCACTCAATAAGCGCCCGACGTCACTGAGCGGTTTTATTATTTATTCTAAGCTTTGTGCTAAAACGTCCTTGGACGATAAGGCCCAATTGGGAACCTTCCCGATTGCTGCTAAATAGCTAGTCAATTGATTCTGTTTGTTTATAACATGTCTTGTTTGATTCATAGGTTACAAGGCTGCTTCGATTTCTAAATTGAGTATTGGTGCCTTCATATTGATACAGTTTTGGCGCAAGTATTGTATATCTTACTTGATCTCTTTGGAAAACAGTTACATATTATATGCGACAATCTAGCAGCAATTGAAGCAGCGACGAAAAAATGATGATGAATTGTATAGGGATCTATACAATTCATCATCAATTTTTCTTTCTAGGACGTAGGGTCTTCCGCAAGCATCATCAAGATTTCAGGGTCCAGCACTTTCTCAGTTTTTCAGATGCTGCTGATGCTGGGGTTTCATTGGACGTCAATAAATTCATTTCTGTTTCTACATGTGAATCTGTTATTCGTAAAACCATATCATCTTGAGAGGCCCCTTCGTCTATAATTGACGGATATACATGTTATAGGTAGGTTAGATACTTCAACGTGATTTACGCGGAATAATAATATATTTGGCACGATATACGTGCGATACAGGCGATATACGCGTGTCTTCTCAACACGATTTACGTGGAGGAAACGTCACCTTAACACGATTTACGTGAAGTTAACGTACTAAAATCTCAAACATGATATATATGGAGAAATACCTTTTTATACTTAACCATATAGGCAAGCAGGTATGTGTACAATTTATTGTCCTCCAATATAGTCAACCCAAATGAGACAGTAGGTAGGTATGCAGAAAATCAACTATGTTTTCCACAATCGTTTTAAAAGATAAAAAGAGATATATGAAGGTAGGCCTGCTAACATAATATGATAGAAATTGAGTATGTTAAACGATTCAAACGTATGCATTTCAACATTAGCTAATGTATTAAAGTAATTTTAGTGGTTAAATAGCTTCAAAATGAGGGTATGAACAGAAAAAAAATTTAAAAATATTTCAACTGTAATGTTACGTAATTATTACGTAAATATGTGGGCACTTCTTAACTTGCATACCTGTTTAGTATTTGCCATCCATCCCAGAATCATAATAACTGCAATTGATCGCGCCAAAGGCGCGACGTCACCTCAAGGAATGTCCCCCGCCCGCGCGTCCCGCCGCCGCTGTCCTGCAGCTGTCAAACGACAAGCAGGCGGCTGAAGGGCAGCGGAAACAGTCACCATTTTAGAGTCGAAGCTAGCGGACGTATACCGCTCCGCCTCCGCGTCGCAACCGCATGGGAACCGCCATTATCAGCCCCGCGTTTACGCGTCAGCCCAAAAGTGACCTTTAGGGTGTGTCGGCACGGCCACACACCACCTCACAAATCAGCCCGAGTCACCGCGACTAACTTCGCCGCGAGTGACCGCTAATCAGCCCGTGTTTACGCGTAAACCAGTGCACAAACCATAAGACAATACAAACATTATAACTACAAGTGAACAGTTCTTCAGCACGACGTCCACAGCAGGACGCCCAACCCGAGGACTCTTAAGGTCATCAGCCCGCACTACCCAGTCACCCCGACGTCCGTAAGTACCTAATAATTTCCCTAACGATCGTATGGTTGCAGAACATACTGCTTAACCAGCAATGATACGGCAAACCATCACGTTGTACACAAGAAGAACTGTCGACGACGATGAACCAATTCGCCTATATCTTTGGAGCATTCGCTCGAGTTTATTCACCTTCCAATAAAAGATTTCACATTCACTATTATTAAATCGCGTACGTTTCCTTTTTTCCATCTTAAAATCAAGAAATAACGGTTATTCACTAAACCTGTGAACTACGTGATATTCAGTGTGATTCCGACGGCACAAAAACACGTAATAATAAGTTGCAGACGCCCTCCAACGGGCATAGTGCGAAACCGGAAATGAAGTTTTGTTTTTATAGTAGTGGAGTACAACCCGCGGCACGTAACTCTAACGCTGAGCGAAATGTGGAGGGGATAGCTGCGCGTGGGTACAGTCGCGCACATGTGACAGAGAGAGACAAGAGTGCCTCGTCTTCGATGTGACAGAGAGAGACAAGAGTCCTTCGTCCCTCTAGCCCTCCTGTGATACCCAATTTTTGACTTCTGCGCAATAACTGTCAGCGCTAGAGTTACGTGCCGCGGGCTGTATCTAAAAGTGTGTGGGAGACAGCATAATCCATGTACTGCTGCTCGTTAATTATGTAATCGTCTTCGGTTGAGACCCGAAGGATAATGTCCGATCTTGTTCCGATGGATAACGTCTTACCTCAGTAACAGGTCTCAACTGGTCGCTCTGAAGGGATTTATTTCTTCTCCGGTGCATGTAACCTCTGGGGTACCCCAAGGGTCTCATTTAGGGCCTCTCTTATTTATTGTGTTTATAAACGATCTTGTTGAACAATTATCTTGTGAATGTTTGTTATATGCTGACGACATGAAAATTTTTAACACTATTGTTTCCTTATCCGACTGCCATCTCTTACAAAAAGATATAAATATTGTCTCTCACTGGTGTAAGTTAAATCATATGTATCTTAACATCAATAAATGCTTTGTTATCACATTCACTAACAAACGTCATGCACTCATTAATGATTATTTAATTGATGGCTTAGTTCTTACAAGATCAAATGTTGCTAAAGATCTTGGCATTCTGTTCGACGATAAACTTTCGTTTAGAGCCCATTACCAACACATGACGACGAAAGCCAATCAACTCGTCGGATTTGTTTTCAGATCCACAAAAGGCTTTAAAAACTCCCGTTCCATCCTTTATCTCTTTTTTGCTCTTATTAGAAGCATTTTAGAGTACGGCACCCCTATTTGGTCTCCACATTACCAAGTGCATATTGATGTAATTGAGAGGATACAAAGAAAATTTTTAAGAATGCTATGTTACCGTCAACAACTTGGTCGCTCCAATCTTGACTATGATGCGAGGCTGATCAGATTTAATGTCCAAAGGCTGGAAAATCGCCGAAAGTATTTTGACTTCATCTATCTGTACAAAATAATTCACTCCGTAGTAGACACCCCTAATTTGCTCTCTAATATAAACATTAACATAAAGTACAGTGCACGTAGGTCTAACAAATCTAATCTTTTTGCTTTACAGATTTATAAAAATAACATCTCTTTCTATAATCCCCTGGTAAGGATGGCTCGTCAGTATAACGAACTGGCTAAGAACAACAATAAAATCGACATTTTTACCGCTAAGCTAAGGTCTTACAATATTGTATTGAAAGATATCCTTTATACCAAACCCAAAATAAACAGACCAGATACAAACTCCGTGTTGAGTCTGGCTTCTCCGAATGACAATCAACGCTATTAATTAGTACTGTATGCACATACCTTCGATATGTTTTCGCAGTTGTGTGTATTCGGTTAAACCCAATATCTTATCCGTCTATTTCACTCTGTTTTTATAATTACACAAATTTGTGGAATACAATCCAGCTCAAAACTGCATTAGTTTAAGTCCTATTTCTAACTTGATTGTATACTGTCTTGTGTATAAATAAATTAATAAATAAATAAATAATAAGTCAAAAAGACATAAATACGGTATTCAACTTTTTAAAATGTGCACAAATCTTGGATATACGCTGAAACTTCAATTATACACCGGAAAAAAATTGTATGTATCCACAACCTTCATAAACCTACTAAAGTTTTCTTGTCTCTGTGCGAGGATATCCTAAATAAGGGGCATACGTTCGCCACTGGTACACAAGTTTGGAACTGGCGTACGAATTATTGAAAAATGATATTCACTTCGTGGGAACTTTAAGAAAGAACAGACGGGGATTGCCGAAAAAAGTAACGGAAAAGAAATTAAAGCCTGGAGCATTTATAGCCCAACAGAATGATGACGGAATCACTGTCCTAAAATGTAAGGACAAACGGGATGTTTTAATGCTTTCTACAAAGCACGACGATAAACTTGTCAGAACTCAAGTATCAAAACGATTTCATTTCTTTACTTCATATTGATGGTGTTATTTCATTTACAATTTATTTCATTTCATTTTATTTCAGATCAAAGGAAAAACAGTACTAAAACCAAAAATGGTGTTAGATTACAACACATTAAAAGGGTCGGTTGACATGAGTGACCAAATGACATCTTACTCATCACCACATCGCAAGTCGGTGAAATGGTACAAAAAATTAGGTATCGAGTTGATATTGAACACATCTGTGGTCAATGCCATGATAATGTACACAGAAGCAACACAAACTAATATATCCATAGAGGAGTATAAAAAAAATTTGTCGAGTATTTAATTAGTTCAGGAAAAGAGGCCGAAAATCTCAGCCAGCAAACATCAAGGCCAAAGAGACAGAAACATGAATTGAAAAAAAAACCAGGTCCAGTGAAAAACACGAGAAGATTTTGTGTTCGATGTTATAAAGTTAATGCTGAAAGTATGACTTCTAGTCAAAAGGACAAAAGAGGCAAAAATCCAGACCAAAAAGGTAAACACTTATTGTGTGCAGTGCAACGAACTTCTTTGCTTATCTTGTTTTAATAAAGTACACCGTCAATAATTTCTAGTTTGAACCATGATGATTATACTCATTTTATTATCTTGTATTTTTTTAAATAAAGCCTTTTTTCCTCAACCACTGTGTTTTTAATTAAGTAATTTGTTGTGTTTTGTGATTTTGTCATTAGGGGCTTTGCATGGATGTAATTTATAACATACTTGATTTTGCCCGCGATTTGACTCGCGTGGACTTTACAAATGCCCAGAGATACATTCCGGCTATCCTGCAAGATCCTTTTCAGGGATAAAAAGTATCTTATTCCACAATCCAGGGTTAATACAATTAGTGTGAAAAATGGTGTCTAAATCTGTCCAGCCATTCTCGAGTTATAAATGGTGTAACAGGTGTAACAACGCTGCTTCGGTGTGTTAAAAAGAAGATTTCCATATTTATCCATGGGCCTACGGACAAAGTTAGCAACAACAATGAATATCATTGTAGCATGTTGTGTGTTGCACAATATTGCTATTGCTAACAACGATTTTGTTGAAGATGAAAATGATGAAGCTGATGAAATGATGAACTGGGGGACATAGTAACTATGATGGTCCAACAACAAATGAGAACACTGCAGTACGCTCTTCCCTTATATTAACACATTTTAGTTTATAGGTAAGTAAAAACACTTTATGTGTACAGTATATTTTATCTCCATAAATTAGTTTTACTCTCATGTGAATTACTAAGCCAATTTTAGGAAATTGATATTAATGTACTCATACTAAAATCATTTGGCAAGAAAAGTGTAGGTCCTGCCAATGCAAGTAAAATAAAGTTAAATACTGTGATATAAAAATGCTTTATTTTTAGAACAATATTTACATAATATTTTGCTATTATAATAATAACATTACATATCTTCGAGTGAAGGTAACATTGTTATGAAATCCAAACCATGTTGGTAGTTAGTAGGTATACACACTTGTGTTCTCCCGAGTATACCCCTTTACTGCTTTAAGTTTGAAAATCTTTCGCAAACCACTAACCACACAGTTAGATGGTTTGCGACAGATTTCCAGCGACTGACACTGAAAGTCAGTCACTATTTCTGGTCTAGTGTGATACCACTTTCGACCGCATCATCACTGGCCAACAAGCGGGGTACCTAGTAGTTAAAAAGTAGCTAGAAATAAATTTGTCGAATATTAGTCTGCTTTAAGTAAATCTGTATAGTATTGTAGTCATTTTTATTACTTTATCAGTTAAAAAAGCTATAATTATATCTATGCAGATTTTTAAGCAGAATTTCATATTCTAAAGTTTACATTTTTAAGTCTAATACTAAATATTTTTTTTTACTTAAAGCGGACTTATACATACTCTACAGACTTTATTTTCTTTTCAATTAGTGCAATTTCCATTTTTTTTCATAATATTATCTTTTTAAATTATCACTTGTATGGAATTCTCTTTTCTTTTTCAGTAGGCCTACCATGAGTTAACAAGATTGACACGAAACGATGCTCGCTGTCGACTACCGCTAACAATAGTATTAAAAAAAGAACAGTGCCACCTTGCGCTCAATTGTAGAACTAAAATTGACAGCGAGTACGCCAATCACAAGCTTAGTAGGTAGACGAGATCGAGTATCGACTATAGATAACATTTATATTGCAAACTCATGGTAGAGCTACAGGAGACTGCGATCAACGGTTCTCTCCCTGATTGGAGAGGGATCATTTACTTCCAATGTGTTTGTTTCTGAAAAGAAGCCTTTATTGTATAAATTAGTTTTAGAAACCTTTTAGGTAAAGAAACTTTTTTTGTATATAATGAATTGTGTGTAATTTTAAATTTAATTAGAAGTTTTAATTATAATTTATGTAGCTTATTTACCATTTACAATGCATGCTGGGTCTCCTTCCACTATAATTTCATTTTGTTCTGCGGTCTCCACTGAAATTAAAATTAAAATTAAAGCCAATTGCTCTTTCAGTGTTCATAAATATTACAATATGTAACCTATATCACTAACCCGTAAAATAAAAATCAGAAGCACTATCGCATGAGTTGGTAAGTGGCTTTACTTGGGAACCCATTAAAGCCAATATTTGGGCTCCGGTGTCACTCAGTAGAGGTTTGTATGTTCCCCTTCCCGTTGCTCTAATTTCTTTCTGTAAGAAAGACAACAGCAATATTGAATAACACAGATATGAGAGCATGTATTATGATTTTACAGCTGATAGGATAGCCTTAACCACCATCTGACCTGTTGGTTAAGGATGTGGCAAAGAGTAGTAAGCGCACTTGACCTTGAAAACACTAGTTAAAAAATCTGTTGCCGAGCATTAAGATCTTTTATTTAAGGATAGTAGCTAGACTAGCTAGGCTTGTGCAAAATTCTCTTCTACCATGCGGTGAAGCTCAATCTCGCAGGGTATTTGCTGCTGCATCCTATGGTCTTACCTATGGACTTACCAATGGATCTGCTGCATCCCAGTCTAAATCAGTCAGTCAGTCAGTCACGCCGTGCATGCTTGCGCAGCTGTTGTGCTCCGCTATCGCCTATTCATATTTGTGTTGACATTTACCTACTTGCTAATTTACGTACGCGTGTTTACGAGTTGGGTTGTGAACATATTAGTATTAGCTTTTATCACCGAAACATACTACAATGGTGCTTTGTGGAAGGTGTGGAGATGAAGCTGCGGAAGCCATACAGTGCACTGTCTGCCAGAAATGATTTTTCGTGTTCCGGCATTACTGAAAAAGGATATCGTAAGCTCGGTGATCGCCAAGCTAACTGGAGATGTGCAAACTGCAAAAATTAAAGGACAGTTTACTTTACACCCCCGTTCTGGCCCACCATCAACAACTACTACTCCGATTGTCACTCTTGACTCGATTATGCGTGAGTTAACCGCCATCAGGCAGGAACTAGAACCGCTCAAAAGTCTGCGCGACGAGGTTCAGCTGATTCGGAAAGAACTTGCAGATCTTAAGGAACTTCCTGGTAAACTAATGGCTCTGGACGAACGTGTATCTAAAGTGGAAGTCGCGCAACAAGTTAGTGATCGGTCTATTTACTCATATTCGAAGCTTGAAGATGAGCTCCATGACACGGAACAATGGCTCCGCGGTAACAACGTGGAAATTAAAGGAGTACCATCCAAGGACAAAGAGAATCTTTACCAAATTGTGATGAAGATAGGTGAAAAGATTTCCTACCCGGTTCTGAAGACGCAAATCAACTTCGTCCATAGAGTACCTACAAATTCGAGTGGTGGCTCAAAAAACATTATTGTATCCTTTATAAATAGATACACCAAAGAAGACATCGTGGCAGCTGCCAGAACCTATAAAGAACCACTTTATCCGAAGGATATTGGTATACCCGGTGTGGGACGCGTTTTCGTGAATGATCATCTAACTATAAAAAATATTGTTGTTATCTAAAACCAAAGAAATATAAAATAAACAACATAATTTTCAATAATTTTATTATTTATTATATATTCAGAGATACCTGACATTCCCGGAGCAGTGACTACTGAGATGCTCAACGAGAGACTTCGTGTGACGGACTGCCCCGCCGTGTGCAGGACATCCAGCCTGGTGTGTATGCTGCCCAAGGACAATCCAGACACTCAGTTGATTCTGAATGCCTTCTTCCTTCCAAACATGATGCTGTGGGAAATTATCAACCAGAAGAGGGAGGACTGGATGAAGTCATCCAAGGCTAGTAGGGCATCTAGCTCGAAGGTGTACCTGATAAACGCCTTGAACTCACCTATGTTTAGTGAGGAGGCTCGCAAATCCTGGTGTAGTAGACTGGGCATCATGAAGTCTGGATCGTACACTAGCGTCTGGACCACGGTGGCCACCAAAGCCAAGGCTGCCCTCGACGGGGAGTACGGGGTCTCCTTCTGACAGACCATGGCCCTGAAGAGAGTCAGGGGCACCCATGATATGGCCAAGTACCCTTAATTTCCTAATTTAGGTTAATATGCCATAACTTTGGTGCTCGTTAAGACTGATTCTACCAAATAATATAAGCTCTCTATTTACTATTTTATCTCTTATACAATGTACTCAATTAGGTTAAGTCTTACTCACTATTGTGATAACAATTAAGGCCATATAACCTTAGGTTAGATAAATCTAGTTTAGTTTACCAAATTCCCATGTAACCATAGACTGTAAGGTGTTTAGCATGTAATTAGGTTAGGAAATATAAAAAAAAAAAGGTTGCTTCTATTGAACAATCCAATAGTATTGACAATGCTTCTATTGAGCAATTTGACATTTTTAATTCAGCCAATTGCTTGGCTACTAATGACATTGTAAATAATTTAAATTAGTGCCTAAGACAATAGAGACAACCTCTTGCATTAAATCAATCAATATTGTTCATCAGAACATTCAAGGTATGATGGGCAAAGAGTTGGAACTGGAATTGTTTATAGATGATAGCAAAATAGATATTCTTTGTATTACTGAACACTGGCTTAAAAAGAACCAACTCTTATTTAATTTTAATAATCATCAAGTTGCTAGCTCCTTCAACAGAGAAAAATCTATACGTGGTGGCTCTTTAATTATTACAAATAAAAATATAAAACTCAAAGAACGAAAAGACATTGTGAGCCTATCTGTTGAACGAGTAATAGAAATGTCCTGTATTGAGTTTGAGCAGTTCCTTGTTCTATGTGTATACAGACAACCATGCTCACCATATGATGATTTTGAAAAGTGCATGGAGGAAACATTAATTAAGCTATCTAATACAAATAAATCAATGATTATCTGTGGAGACTTTAATATTAATTTGCTAGAAAATAATCAGGTAGTGGATAAATTTTTGTTAATATTTTCTTGGAACCTACTAGGATAACAGCCACAAGTTCCACCTGCATAGACAATATATTTACTAATCTCAAACCTATTAAAAATTTCATTATAAATAATCTAGAATCAGACCACTGTGGTCAACTAGCAGTGTTTCCAAGAAAAACTAACAAACCCCAAAGCAAATATGTTAGCTTTGTTCCAATAAATGCAAGCCGCCTAGAATTGTTAAGAAGTAATATATCCCGGAAACCGCCAGAGTTACCCAGTCACAATGACCCAAATATATCATATAACTCACTGTTCCATCTTATCAGTGATGAATTTGGCAAAGTGTTTGTACCAAAAACAATATCTGTTGGTAATCGTGCTAGGTTTAGTAAATGGGCAACTCCAGGAATTTATAAAAGTAGGCAAAAGTTATATGAATTGTACCATGAAAAATCGTATAATCATAATCCTGTATTTTTGGAATATGTCAAACGTTATTCTAAGTTATTTAAACGAGCCTGTTCCTCAGTTAAATCTATTTATTCAAGAAATAAGATCAAAAATTCTGTTAATAAAATAAAAATGACGTGGAACATTATAAACAGTGAAACTGGTAGGAATACAGTGCGTAATCGAGACTTTCATTTAAAAATTAATAATAAAGATGTAAGAGCAGATTTGGAGGTAGCGGCCGAGTTTGAGAATTTCTTCACTAATATTCCTTCTTTAACAACCAAAACTCTAAAATCTTCCTCCATCTCTGCTGAGATCTTACTTAAACAAAGTGTAACTGAATGAGACACAACTTTTAAATTTTCAATAGTTAATTGCAAAGATATTGTAAGCAGTTTCAAAAGTCTAGATGCAAAAAAAACGGCAGACCTATGGGGTCTTTCTGTGAAGACCGTTTCTTCAATTATAGATGTCATTGCACCCAATCTAGCAGCTGTGTTTAATAGTTGTGTTGCAAGTGGTGTATTTCCTGACCTAATGAAGCACAGTAAAGTGGTTCCTTTATTCAAATCTGGTAGTACTACTGATCCAACTAATTTTCGGCCTATTTCTGTACTACCTACGCTAAGAAAGATTTTCGAAAAAATTATATTACATCAATTAGAAACTCATTTTAGTGCAAACAAAATTTTCCATAAGAATCAATTTGGGTTCACAAGGAATCGCTCTACTATAGACGCAGGTATAGAACTTATAAAAGATGTGTTTGATGCCTGGGAGAACTCTCAAGATGCCTTAGGTGTTTTTTGTGACTTATCTAAGGCATTTGACTGCGTCCGACATGATATACTTGTCAGGAAATTACAACACTACGGTATTAGGAACATGGCTCTCAACCTTTTGACTTCATATTTAAATGATAGAATTCAAAGGGTTGACATAAATGGTAAAAAATCGCCCGGCTCTATAATCTCAATGGGCGTTCCACAAGGTTCAATACTAGGGCCGTTCTTGTTTTTAATCTATATTAATGACTTACCTTATTATGTAGAGAAGAATCACGAGATTGTATTGTTTGCAGATGACACTTCACTGTTATTTAAAATTAAAAGGCAGTTATTAAACTATGACGATGTTAACAATGCATTAGCTAAAGTTGTGAATTGGTTCAATACAAATAATCTTCTCCTCAATGAGAAGAAAACTAATTGTATAAAGTTCTCGACGCCAAATGTGAGACAAGTAAAATCCAATATACAATTGAATGGAACAGGGTTGGACCTTGTGGAGTCAACGGTCTTTTTAGGAATTACTATAGACGCTAAATTGCAATGGGGTCCCCACATAAAAAAATTGTCTAGTAGGCTCAGTTCAGCGGCTTCTGTTGTTAAAAAAATTAGACTATTAACTGATGTAGACACAGCTAGAATAGTTTATTTTAGTTATTTCCATAGCGTTATGACTTATGGCATACTGCTCTGGGGATGTTCTGCAGATATTAATTCCATTTTTATACTGCAAAAAAGGGCTATACGAGCGATCTACAGTTTAGCTCCCAGAGTTTCCCTTAGACAGAAGTTTAAAGACATAAACATTCTAACTGTTGTCTCTCAGTTTATCTATGAAAATCTAATGTATGTAAAGAAAAACATTAGCAGTTTTGATAAAAGGAGTGATGCTCATTCAATCAACACGCGAAATAAGCACAAGCTATCCGTACATGTAACGCGTCTCCACAGAATAAGTCATTCTTTTATGGGACAATGTATACGATTCTATAATAAAGTTCCCAATGTTATCCGAGATTTGCCTATTAATAAGTTTAAAATTACTATTAAAACTAAACTCTGTCAAAAAGGTTATTACAAAATTTCGGGCTACTTGGAGGATAAAATAGCTTGGGACTGATCACTCCAGGATCTATCTACTCGCCCCCCCGAAGGGTTCTCGCATTGACGTGGCGGGGGGGCTCAGTAACCGTGGCTAGGTACACCACGGTGAAGCCAAGAGGAACCCAGGGGCCGCGCCGGCGTTGGGGTGCGCTGGTCGGCTCAGGCGGGCCGCTCCTATGGGCTTTGGCCGCCAAGTCCACATAGGAGTGGCGGGGTCCGGGCGCTTTGGCGCAGACTCGAGGAGGTGGGGCCCGGGCGCTTTGGCGCAGGCTCGAAGAGGTGGGGCCCGGGCGCTTTGGCGCAGGCTCGAGGAGGGGGGGCCCGGGCACTTTGGTGCAGGCTCGAGGAGGCGGGGTCCGGGCGCTCGGCGCAGACTCGAGGAGGTGGGGTCGCGGAGGGGCTATCCCTTGTGGCTGACGTAGCAGGCGGTGGGGCTACGTATCCGACCCACCGCAGGGAGACCACGGGCGACCAGACACGGGGAAGTCTGGCGCCCATTGTTGGCGAGTTTGGTCTCCGAGGCAGTTGCGGCGCGCCATGTGTTCTGGCGTGTCGCGAAGAGAAGGGTCCGGCAACGGACAGCCACGGCGGGTTCGCGGTCGTGTGGAAAATCTGTCCCGCGTTCCCGCCGAGGGCGGCAGTGACGGAACACCCCGGGGTTTTGGTGGGTATACGGACTCCCACATAACCACCTCCCTCCCCGTGGTGGGTGGTATCCATAAAGGATTTCCCCGGGATAAAAAAAAAAAAAAGGATCTATCTACTCGTGTACTAAGATGTCAAAGTGTAGCGTGTCTTGCCCTACTGATACCATTATTATGTTCTCTTTTGTAAGGCAACACACTGGAGCTAATATCTGTAGTACCTAAGTAAAAATATTGTAAAATAATCTATGTAAAAAGAATGGCCCCGAGTTTCTTGCCGCTTCTTCTCGGTAGGCTCTATATATTTTGGAACGCGGCGGTAGTCTTTAAAGTACATTATAATGAAAAATTGACGTTCATAAGTGCGTCTTTGATGCCTAAATTGAATAAATGATTTTGACTTTGACTTTGATTTGTTTGGGTGCTTCACATGAAGATTTATGTAAGGCGGGACCCTAACTCAAAACCATTCATCATTAGGACAGAACAAGATTTATCGAAGATTCGTTGATTCAAAACCCATACCCCGGTTATAATTTAAAGTTTACAATATTTAACTTAGTTTTATTACTGTTTCAATATTATAACTCTGCATCGATAATAATCTTAATTATTCCTAATGTTCTCGTAAGTTCCATATCAACAAGATTTTTATGTAAGGCTGTTTTCAATCAATATTGTCGCGTTCGTATTGTTATTTCGTTTGTTGTTTACGCTCGAAGCTATTTTGTTCACTGACAATATTATGTAGCGAAGCGCTCTGGTTTAGAACCGGTCTGTAGCTCTGCGGTCGAATGCGACTTATTAACCCTAGAAGCCCAACCTACGTAAATTTGACGTATACCGCGGCGAAATATCTCTACCTCTTTCACGTTTACCATCGGGTCGCGGTGAACTCCCGAACTAACTCAGTAACCGTCGGGACCTCGCTGGACACGGTGGCGTCATCTCGGTAAGTGCCGCCATTTTGTTGTAATGAAGAGGTTGCACGTCATTTTGACGTATAATTGGGCTTTGCGTAACTTTTGCAATTGTTAACGATTTCTTATTGTAGTGATTTATTTGAGTTTATTGTTTTGTTTAGTTACCTTTTTCATTATGGTATTAATATTTTTAGGCTGAACACAAGATGGGGTCCCGTCAACAGCTAAACCATGACTAAATAGCTTCAATTTTAGAAAATGACGACGATTGTTCTGCGCTAGATTCGGACTCTGAGCAAGAAGATTGTGTAGTTGAAGATGATGTCAGGAGTGATATCGAGGACACGATGGTTGACTACATTGAGGATACAAGGCCTGCAAGCAGACAAGAGGACCCCGAAGACCCTGTTTCTTCTCGGGAATCGGCTAATCTTGAGGTAACTTCATCGACTTCACAGAGAATTATTACATTGCCTCAGCGGTCAATACGTGGAAAAAACAATCATGTATGGTCAACTACAAAGGGACGTACTACGGGAAGGACTTCTGCTATCAATATTATACGCACAAATAGAGGACCAACGCGAATGTGTCGTAATGTTGTTGACCCATTGCTCTGTTTTCAACTTTTTATAAAAGACGAGATAATTGATGAAATAGTCAAGTGGACAAACGTGGAAATGATAATAAAACGACAAAATTTGAAAGAAATTTCAGCAAACTACAGGGATACAAATGCAATGGAGGTCTGGTCCTTGGTTGGTATACTCACTCTGACGGCTGTTATGAAAGATAACCACCTCTCAACTGATGAATTGTTTGATGTCACATTCTCTAGCACCCGATATGTATCAGTAATGAGCCGCGAGAGATTTCAATTCCTTCTGAGATGCTTAATAAAATTGATAGTTTAATAATTGTTTGCAAGAAAGGTTCGTAATAAGGAATTCTTAAGGCTAGGTACCAGTACCTACGACATTAAGTTTATTTATTAACTTATAATACTAATTGTACTAAGTACTGTTAGAAGATCTACTTGTGTTCGTGATTAACACGAAATAATTAATGTAAATTGATTGTTTACATTCAATTAGGGTACTGCACGAGAGTTAAAGGTTCTGTACCTAACGAATTTACAGATTATAATATAATTAATTAATTAAGTAATTAAGCCCTCAGCTCACATAAGGTTTGGTACACGCGTTATTAATTTAGGCGTTATTTTAACCAACTTCCGAAAAAGGAGGTGCGGAATTTCACCTACGATTAAATATTTTAATATATTTTTTTTTACTGTGGCTGACTTTGCCTTCGACGTTAACGATGCCTTCAAAATCACAGGTAGCCAGATTTAGGGAGGAACACATCGCTATTGTTAAGCTTAATTTGGAAGCGTTATCATTGAAGTCTAGCAAACCAAGGCGCTATAGCCCAGAATTCGATGCCAGAGCATCTGGCGTAAGAGTGACTCGTGATATATTCGACGCGGCGTATTACATAATATTAGACACCGACGATTTATCAGACGCTCAGGAAAAATTCTACATCGAGCAGTATGAACGGACAATAGACGCCTATTACGGGATTCTCGTTGTAGAATTAGAACAAAAAACATGGTCATCAGCTCCCATTACGATGTAAAAACAGCGCAAATTAAGGCGAACGTCACAGCGCCACATACGGTAAACTCGGTCATCCCCCTAACTGAGTTACCAAAGTTTACCTCACAACCCGCGCGCCCTTCGCCGTCAGCTCAGCAGGTATCGAACCCGCAGCCACAGTGCTATGCGCAGGTTTCGAACCTGCATCCTCTCAGCTCCGCGCCTATGCGCGCTTCTCACCATCAGCTCAGCAGGTATCGAACCTGCAGCCTCCGTGCTATACGCAGGTTTCGAACCTGCAACCTATCAGCTCCGCGCCTATACCCACCCGCGCGCCCGTCGCCGTCAGCTCAGCAGGTATCGAACCCGCAGCCACAGTGCTATACGCAGGTTTCGAACCTGCACCCTCTCAGCTCCGCGCTTATACCCGCGCGCTCTTCGCCATCAGCTCAGCAGGTATCGAACCCGCAGCCACAGAGCTATGCGCAGGTTTCGAACCTGCAACCTATCATCTCCGCGCCTATACCCGCGCGCTTCTCGCCCCCACCTGCGAAGGTATCGAACCCACAGCCTCCTTGCTATACGCAGGTTTCGTACCTGAAACCTCTCAGCTCAGCGACTATACGCGCGCGCTTCTCGCCCCCACCTGCGAAGGTATCGAACCCACAGCCTCTGTGCTATGCGCAGGGTTCGAACTTACGACCTTTCAGCTCCGCACCAAGACCCAAACAGGGATCGAACGCGCAACCTCGCTATGGTGACAACCATTGCTACCCATGGTGTAATGTAAAGGGTCACAAGCTTCGGGTATGTACCCGATACTACGCACCACCAGTGCACTTATTGCCGGTACAACAGCGCGAGGTACCACGGCGCCGTCCCTCACCTGATACGGGCCAGATGGTGTACTCCCGTCGTACTCCACCGCGCACTACCTCGCGTTCTTCACCGCCGCCTAGGCAATGACTAGGACGGCACATTCAGCACATACCGACTCAGCACACAAATACTCAGCCCATATCCACTCAGCCCACAAAGAATCAGCACATATCCACTCAGCCCACAAAGAATCAGCACATATCAGCTCAGCTCATAGCTAATCAGCACAAATCTCAGCACGCGGATAATCAGCACACATCTTATCTGTCCACAATTACTCAGTACAGCACCACACGACGACAAACTGTCGTCGCAAAAACCTTAAGTCAACCAGGCGCTGACATTCTGCACTCACCCTTACGCCAGCATTTCTGGACGTTATCAGCTCGTCGCGTAATGCGACATCGAGTATACAAATGTATACATTGTTTACGTCTCTGCGCTAAACCCAAGGCCCCGTGCAAGGCCGACCTACCCGCCGACCACGTGATTGTTCAGCTCGTATTCAGCAAAGTCACAACGTTATTTAGATATGATTGCGGTACAATTTATGTAGGCGCTAGAAATGAACCTAGGGAAATACAAGACTTTCTTGCAACCAATAATGACAATATCGCACCTACACTTTCAGCTCTTTTAGCGCGCATTGCAGCCATGCTCAATGCAGGCCCTCTCAGCCCACTCTCCTTTGACCCCGCGGAATTTGAATTACTCACCGCGGGTAATGTCCGCATAAAACCTCAGCTCAACACCCTACCTAAATATTCGGTAGGAGGACGAGCCATTTCTGCACACAAAAAGGTTCAAGCTCGTCCTACCCTTATCCCAACACCTTTGGCGATCCTGGTCCAAACCCTACCTGCACACCATCCAAACCCGCTCCAAACGGACTTCCCGATCCAGCCCACCTCAAGTCGGGGAACTGGTCCTGATAGTGGACGACCAGGTGCCGCCTCTACACTGGCGCATGGGCCGCATCACCAAGACGACCCCATGAAGGGATGGCGTCACCCGAGTGGTGGAACTCAAGACGACCTTGGGCATCTTGATGCGACCTGTCCTCAAGTTCGCCCGCCTGCCTGTCGATTGACCACACCACACCTTCGCCGCGTGGAGAATATGATCGCGCCAAAGGCGCGACGTCACCTCAAGGAATGTCCCCCGCCCGCGCGTCCCGCCGCCGCTGTCCTGCAGCTGTCAAACGACAAGCAGGCGGCTGAAGGGCAGCGGAAACAGTCACCATTTTAGAGTCGAAGCTAGCGGACGTATACCGCTCCGCCTCCGCGTCGCAACCGCATGGGAACCGCCATTATCAGCCCCGCGTTTACGCGTCAGCCCAAAAGTGACCTTTAGGGTGTGTCGGCACGGCCACACACCACCTCACAAATCAGCCCGAGTCACCGCGACTAACTTCGCCGCGAGTGACCGCTAATCAGCCCGTGTTTACGCGTAAACCAGTGCACAAACCATAAGACAATACAAACATTATAACTACAAGTGAACAGTTCTTCAGCACGACGTCCACAGCAGGACGCCCAACCCGAGGACTCTTAAGGTCATCAGCCCGCACTACCCAGTCACCCCGACGTCCGTAAGTACCTAATAATTTCCCTAACGATCGTATGGTTGCAGAACATACTGCTTAACCAGCAATGATACGGCAAACCATCACGTTGTACACAAGAAGAACTGTCGACGACGATGAACCAATTCGCCTATATCTTTGGAGCATTCGCTCGAGTTTTTTCACCTTCCAATAAAAGATTTCACATTCACTATTATTAAATCGCGTACGTTTCTTTTTTTCCATCTTAAAATCAAGAAATAACGGTTATTCACTAAACCTGTGAACTACGTGATATTCAGTGTGATTCCGACGGCACAAAAACACGTAATAATAAGTTGCAGACGCCCTCCAACGGGCATAGTGCGAAACCGGAAATGAAGTTTTGTTTTTATAGTAGTGGAGTACAACCCGCGGCACGTAACTCTAACGCTGAGCGAAATGTGGAGGGGATAGCTGCGCGTGGGTACAGTCGCGCACATGTGACAGAGAGAGACAAGAGTGCCTCGTCTTCGATGTGACAGAGAGAGACAAGAGTCCTTCGTCCCTCTAGCCCTCCTGTGATACCCAATTTTTGACTTCTGCGCAATAACTGTCAGCGCTAGAGTTACGTGCCGCGGGCTGTATCTAAAAGTGTGTGGGAGACAGCATAATCCATGTACTGCTGCTCGTTAATTATGTAATCGTCTTCGGTTGAGACCCGAAGGATAATAAGTCAAAAAGACATAAATACGGTATTCAACTTTTTAAAATGTGCACAAATCTTGGATATACGCTGAAACTTCAATTATACACCGGAAAAAAATTGTATGTATCCACAACCTTCATAAACCTACTAAAGTTTTCTTGTCTCTGTGCGAGGATATCCTAAATAAGGGGCATACGTTCGCCACTGGTACACAAGTTTGGAACTGGCGTACGAATTATTGAAAAATGATATTCACTTCGTGGGAACTTTAAGAAAGAACAGACGGGGATTGCCGAAAAAAGTAACGGAAAAGAAATTAAAGCCTGGAGCATTTATAGCCCAACAGAATGATGACGGAATCACTGTCCTAAAATGTAAGGACAAACGGGATGTTTTAATGCTTTCTACAAAGCACGACGATAAACTTGTCAGAACTCAAGTATCAAAACGATTTCATTTCTTTACTTCATATTGATGGTGTTATTTCATTTACAATTTATTTCATTTCATTTTATTTCAGATCAAAGGAAAAACAGTACTAAAACCAAAAATGGTGTTAGATTACAACACATTAAAAGGGTCGGTTGACATGAGTGACCAAATGACATCTTACTCATCACCACATCGCAAGTCGGTGAAATGGTACAAAAAATTAGGTATCGAGTTGATATTGAACACATCTGTGGTCAATGCCATGATAATGTACACAGAAGCAACACAAACTAATATATCCATAGAGGAGTATAAAAAAAAATTGTCGAGTATTTAATTAGTTCAGGAAAAGAGGCCGAAAATCTCAGCCAGCAAACATCAAGGCCAAAGAGACAGAAACATGAATTGAAAAAAAAACCAGGTCCAGTGAAAAACACGAGAAGATTTTGTGTTCGATGTTATAAAGTTAATGCTGAAAGTATGACTTCTAGTCAAAAGGACAAAAGAGGCAAAAATCCAGACCAAAAAGGTAAACACTTATTGTGTGCAGTGCAACGAACTTCTTTGCTTATCTTGTTTTAATAAAGTACACCGTCAATAATTTCTAGTTTGAACCATGATGATTATCCTCATTTTATTATCTTGTATTTTTTTAAATAAAGCCTTTTTTCCTCAACCACTGTGTTTTTAATTAAGTAATTTGTTGTGTTTTGTGATTTTGTCATTAGGGGCTTTGCATGGATGTAATTTATAACATACTTGATTTTGCCCGCGATTTGACTCGCGTGGACTTTACAAATGCCCAGAGATACATTCCGGCTATCCTGCAAGATCCTTTTCAGGGATAAAAAGTATCTTATTCCACAATCCAGGGTTAATACAATTAGTGTGAAAAATGGTGTCTAAATCTGTCCAGCCATTCTCGAGTTATAAATGGTGTAACAGGTGTAACAACGCTGCTTCGGTGTGTTAAAAAGAAGATTTCCATATTTATCCATGGGCCTACGGACAAAGTTAGCAACAACAATGAATATCATTGTAGCATGTTGTGTGTTGCACAATATTGCTATTGCTAACAACGATTTTGTTGAAGATGAAAATGATGAAGCTGATGAAATGATGAACTGGGGGACATAGTAACTATGATGGTCCAACAACAAATGAGAACACTGCAGTACGCTCTTCCCTTATATTAACACATTTTAGTTTATAGGTAAGTAAAAACACTTTATGTGTACAGTATATTTTATCTCCATAAATTAGTTTTACTCTCATGTGAATTACTAAGCCAATTTTAGGAAATTGATATTAATGTACTCATACTAAAATCATTTGGCAAGAAAAGTGTAGGTCCTGCCAATGCAAGTAAAATAAAGTTAAATACTGTGATATAAAAATGCTTTATTTTTAGAACAATATTTACATAATATTTTGCTATTATAATAATAACATTACATATCTTCGAGTGAAGGTAACATTGTTATGAAATCCAAACCATGTTGGTAGTTAGTAGGTATACACACTTGTGTTCTCCCGAGTATACCCCTTTACTGCTTTAAGTTTGAAAATCTTTCGCAAACCACTAACCACACAGTTAGATGGTTTGCGACAGATTTCCAGCGACTGACACTGAAAGTCAGTCACTATTTCTGGTCTAGTGTGATACCACTTTCGACCGCATCATCACTGGCCAACAAGCGGGGTACCTAGTAGTTAAAAAGTAGCTAGAAATAAATTTGTCGAATATTAGTCTGCTTTAAGTAAATCTGTATAGTATTGTAGTCATTTTTATTACTTTATCAGTTAAAAAAGCTATAATTATATCTATGCAGATTTTTAAGCAGAATTTCATATTCTAAAGTTTACATTTTTAAGTCTAATACTAAATATTTTTTTTTACTTAAAGCGGACTTATACATACTCTACAGACTTTATTTTCTTTTCAATTAGTGCAATTTCCATTTTTTTTCATAATATTATCTTTTTAAATTATCACTTGTATGGAATTCTCTTTTCTTTTTCAGTAGGCCTACCATGAGTTAACAAGATTGACACGAAACGATGCTCGCTGTCGACTACCGCTAACAATAGTATTAAAAAAAGAACAGTGCCACCTTGCGCTCAATTGTAGAACTAAAATTGACAGCGAGTACGCCAATCACAAGCTTAGTAGGTAGACGAGATCGAGTATCGACTATAGATAACATTTATATTGCAAACTCATGGTAGAGCTACAGGAGACTGCGATCAACGGTTCTCTCCCTGATTGGAGAGGGATCATTTACTTCCAATGTGTTTGTTTCTGAAAAGAAGCCTTTATTGTATAAATTAGTTTTAGAAACCTTTTAGGTAAAGAAACTTTTTTTGTATATAATGAATTGTGTGTAATTTTAAATTTAATTAGAAGTTTTAATTATAATTTATGTAGCTTATTTACCATTTACAATGCATGCTGGGTCTCCTTCCACTATAATTTCATTTTGTTCTGCGGTCTCCACTGAAATTAAAATTAAAATTAAAGCCAATTGCTCTTTCAGTGTTCATAAATATTACAATATGTAACCTATATCACTAACCCGTAAAATAAAAATCAGAAGCACTATCGCATGAGTTGGTAAGTGGCTTTACTTGGGAACCCATTAAAGCCAATATTTGGGCTCCGGTGTCACTCAGTAGAGGTTTGTATGTTCCCCTTCCCGTTGCTCTAATTTCTTTCTGTAAGAAAGACAACAGCAATATTGAATAACACAGATATGAGAGCATGTATTATGATTTTACAGCTGATAGGATAGCCTTAACCACCATCTGACCTGTTGGTTAAGGATGTGGCAAAGAGTAGTAAGCGCACTTGACCTTGAAAACACTAGTTAAAAAATCTGTTGCCGAGCATAAAGATCTTTTATTTAAGGATAGTAGCTAGACTAGCTAGGCTTGTGCAAAATTCTCTTTTACCATGCGGTGAAGCTCAATCTCGCAGGGTATTTGCTGCTGCATCCTATGGTCTTACCTATGGACTTACCAATGGATCTGCTGCATCCCAGTCTAAATCAGTCAGTCAGTCAGTCACGCCGTGCATGCTTGCGCAGCTGTTGTGCTCCGCTATCGCCTATTCATATTTGTGTTGACATTTACCTACTTGCTAATTTACGTACGCGTGTTTACGAGTTGGGTTGTGAACATATTAGTATTAGCTTTTATCACCGAAACATACTACAATGGTGCTTTGTGGAAGGTGTGGAGATGAAGCTGCGGAAGCCATACAGTGCACTGTCTGCCAGAAATGATTTTTCGTGTTCCGGCATTACTGAAAAAGGATATCGTAAGCTCGGTGATCGCCAAGCTAACTGGAGATGTGCAAACTGCAAAAATTAAAGGACAGTTTACTTTACACCCCCGTTCTGGCCCACCATCAACAACTACTACTCCGATTGTCACTCTTGACTCGATTATGCGTGAGTTAACCGCCATCAGGCAGGAACTAGAACCGCTCAAAAGTCTGCGCGACGAGGTTCAGCTGATTCGGAAAGAACTTGCAGATCTTAAGGAACTTCCTGGTAAACTAATGGCTCTGGACGAACGTGTATCTAAAGTGGAAGTCGCGCAACAAGTTAGTGATCGGTCTATTTACTCATATTCGAAGCTTGAAGATGAGCTCCATGACACGGAACAATGGCTCCGCGGTAACAACGTGGAAATTAAAGGAGTACCATCCAAGGACAAAGAGAATCTTTACCAAATTGTGATGAAGATAGGTGAAAAGATTTCCTACCCGGTTCTGAAGACGCAAATCAACTTCGTCCATAGAGTACCTACAAATTCGAGTGGTGGCTCAAAAAACATTATTGTATCCTTTATAAATAGATACACCAAAGAAGACATCGTGGCAGCTGCCAGAACCTATAAAGAACCACTTTATCCGAAGGATATTGGTATACCCGGTGTGGGACGCGTTTTCGTGAATGATCATCTAACTATAAAAAATATTGTTGTTATCTAAAACCAAAGAAATATAAAATAAACAACATAATTTTCAATAATTTTATTATTTATTATATATTCAGAGATACCTGACATTCCCGGAGCAGTGACTACTGAGATGCTCAACGAGAGACTTCGTGTGACGGACTGCCCCGCCGTGTGCAGGACATCCAGCCTGGTGTGTATGCTGCCCAAGGACAATCCAGACACTCAGTTGATTCTGAATGCCTTCTTCCTTCCAAACATGATGCTGTGGGAAATTATCAACCAGAAGAGGGAGGACTGGATGAAGTCATCCAAGGCTAGTAGGGCATCTAGCTCGAAGGTGTACCTGATAAACGCCTTGAACTCACCTATGTTTAGTGAGGAGGCTCGCAAATCCTGGTGTAGTAGACTGGGCATCATGAAGTCTGGATCGTACACTAGCGTCTGGACCACGGTGGCCACCAAAGCCAAGGCTGCCCTCGACGGGGAGTACGGGGTCTCCTTCTGACAGACCATGGCCCTGAAGAGAGTCAGGGGCACCCATGATATGGCCAAGTACCCTTAATTTCCTAATTTAGGTTAATATGCCATAACTTTGGTGCTCGTTAAGACTGATTCTACCAAATAATATAAGCTCTCTATTTACTATTTTATCTCTTATACAATGTACTCAATTAGGTTAAGTCTTACTCACTATTGTGATAACAATTAAGGCCATATAACCTTAGGTTAGATAAATCTAGTTTAGTTTACCAAATTCCCATGTAACCATAGACTGTAAGGTGTTTAGCATGTAATTAGGTTAGGAAATATAAAAAAAAAAGGTTGCTTCTATTGAACAATCCAATAGTATTGACAATGCTTCTATTGAGCAATTTGACATTTTTAATTCAGCCAATTGCTTGGCTACTAATGACATTGTAAATAATTTAAATTAGTGCCTAAGACAATAGAGACAACCTCTTGCATTAAATCAATCAATATTGTTCATCAGAACATTCAAGGTATGATGGGCAAAGAGTTGGAACTGGAATTGTTTATAGATGATAGCAAAATAGATATTCTTTGTATTACTGAACACTGGCTTAAAAAGAACCAACTCTTATTTAATTTTAATAATCATCAAGTTGCTAGCTCCTTCAACAGAGAAAAATCTATACGTGGTGGCTCTTTAATTATTACAAATAAAAATATAAAACTCAAAGAACGAAAAGACATTGTGAGCCTATCTGTTGAACGAGTAATAGAAATGTCCTGTATTGAGTTTGAGCAGTTCCTTGTTCTATGTGTATACAGACCACCATGCTCACCATATGATGATTTTGAAAAGTGCATGGAGGAAACATTAATTAAGCTATCTAATACAAATAAATCAATGATTATCTGTGGAGACTTTAATATTAATTTGCTAGAAAATAATCAGGTAGTGGATAAATTTTTGTTAATATTTTCTTGGAACCTACTAGGATAACAGCCACAAGTTCCACCTGCATAGACAATATATTTACTAATCTCAAACCTATTAAAAATTTCATTATAAATAATCTAGAATCAGACCACTGTGGTCAACTAGCAGTGTTTCCAAGAAAAACTAACAAACCCCAAAGCAAATATGTTAGCTTTGTTCCAATAAATGCAAGCCGCCTAGAATTGTTAAGAAGTAATATATCCCGGAAACCGCCAGAGTTACCCAGTCACAATGACCCAAATATATCATATAACTCACTGTTCCATCTTATCAGTGATGAATTTGGCAAAGTGTTTGTACCAAAAACAATATCTGTTGGTAATCGTGCTAGGTTTAGTAAATGGGCAACTCCAGGAATTTATAAAAGTAGGCAAAAGTTATATGAATTGTACCATGAAAAATCGTATAATCATAATCCTGTATTTTTGGAATATGTCAAACGTTATTCTAAGTTATTTAAACGAGCCTGTTCCTCAGTTAAATCTATTTATTTAAGAAATAAGATCAAAAATTCTGTTAATAAAATAAAAATGACGTGGAACATTATAAACAGTGAAACTGGTAGGAATACAGTGCGTAATCGAGACTTTCATTTAAAAATTAATAATAAAGATGTAAGAGCAGATTTGGAGGTAGCGGCCGAGTTTGAGAATTTCTTCACTAATATTCCTTCTTTAACAACCAAAACTCTAAAATCTTCCTCCATCTCTGCTGAGATCTTACTTAAACAAAGTGTAACTGAATGAGACACAACTTTTAAATTTTCAATAGTTAATTGCAAAGATATTGTAAGCAGTTTCAAAAGTCTAGATGCAAAAAAAACGGCAGACCTATGGGGTCTTTCTGTGAAGACCGTTTCTTCAATTATAGATGTCATTGCACCCAATCTAGCAGCTGTGTTTAATAGTTGTGTTGCAAGTGGTGTATTTCCTGACCTAATGAAGCACAGTAAAGTGGTTCCTTTATTCAAATCTGGTAGTACTACTGATCCAACTAATTTTCGGCCTATTTCTGTACTACCTACGCTAAGAAAGATTTTCGAAAAAATTATATTACATCAATTAGAAACTCATTTTAGTGCAAACAAAATTTTCCATAAGAATCAATTTGGGTTCACAAGGAATCGCTCTACTATAGACGCAGGTATAGAACTTATAAAAGATGTGTTTGATGCCTGGGAGAACTCTCAAGATGCCTTAGGTGTTTTTTGTGACTTATCTAAGGCATTTGACTGCGTCCGACATGATATACTTGTCAGGAAATTACAACACTACGGTATTAGGAACATGGCTCTCAACCTTTTGACTTCATATTTAAATGATAGAATTCAAAGGGTTGACATAAATGGTAAAAAATCGCCCGGCTCTATAATCTCAATGGGCGTTCCACAAGGTTCAATACTAGGGCCGTTCTTGTTTTTAATCTATATTAATGACTTACCTTATTATGTAGAGAAGAATCACGAGATTGTATTGTTTGCAGATGACACTTCACTGTTATTTAAAATTAAAAGGCAGTTATTAAACTATGACGATGTTAACAATGCATTAGCTAAAGTTGTGAATTGGTTCAATACAAATAATCTTCTCCTCAATGAGAAGAAAACTAATTGTATAAAGTTCTCGACGCCAAATGTGAGACAAGTAAAATCCAATATACAATTGAATGGAACAGGGTTGGACCTTGTGGAGTCAACGGTCTTTTTAGGAATTACTATAGACGCTAAATTGCAATGGGGTCCCCACATAAAAAAATTGTCTAGTAGGCTCAGTTCAGCGGCTTCTGTTGTTAAAAAAATTAGACTATTAACTGATGTAGACACAGCTAGAATAGTTTATTTTAGTTATTTCCATAGCGTTATGACTTATGGCATACTGCTCTGGGGATGTTCTGCAGATATTAATTCCATTTTTATACTGCAAAAAAGGGCTATACGAGCGATCTACAGTTTAGCTCCCAGAGTTTCCCTTAGACAGAAGTTTAAAGACATAAACATTCTAACTGTTGTCTCTCAGTTTATCTATGAAAATCTAATGTATGTAAAGAAAAACATTAGCAGTTTTGATAAAAGGAGTGATGCTCATTCAATCAACACGCGAAATAAGCACAAGCTATCCGTACATGTAACGCGTCTCCACAGAATAAGTCATTCTTTTATGGGATAATGTATACGATTCTATAATAAAGTTCCCAATGTTATCCGAGATTTGCCTATTAATAAGTTTAAAATTACTATTAAAACTAAACTCTGTCAAAAAGGTTATTACAAAATTTCGGGCTACTTGGAGGATAAAACAGCTTGGGACTGATCACTCCAGGATCTATCTACTCGCCCCCCCGAAGGGTTCTCGCATTGACGTGGCGGGGGGGCTCAGTAACCGTGGCTAGGTACACCACGGTGAAGCCAAGAGGAACCCAGGGGCCGCGCCGGCGTTGGGGTGCGCTGGTCGGCTCAGGCGGGCCGCTCCTATGGGCTTTGGCCGCCAAGTCCACATAGGAGTGGCGGGGTCCGGGCGCTTTGGCGCAGACTCGAGGAGGTGGGGCCCGGGCGCTTTGGCGCAGGCTCGAAGAGGTGGGGCCCGGGCGCTTTGGCGCAGGCTCGAGGAGGGGGGGCCCGGGCACTTTGGTGCAGGCTCGAGGAGGCGGGGTCCGGGCGCTCGGCGCAGACTCGAGGAGGTGGGGTCGCGGAGGGGCTATCCCTTGTGGCTGACGTAGCAGGCGGTGGGGCTACGTATCCGACCCACCGCAGGGAGACCACGGGCGACCAGACACGGGGAAGTCTGGCGCCCATTGTTGGCGAGTTTGGTCTCCGAGGCAGTTGCGGCGCGCCATGTGTTCTGGCGTGTCGCGAAGAGAAGGGTCCGGCAACGGACAGCCACGGCGGGTTCGCGGTCGTGTGGAAAATCTGTCCCGCGTTCCCGCCGAGGGCGGCAGTGACGGAACACCCCGGGGTTTTGGTGGGTATACGGACTCCCACATAACCACCTCCCTCCCCGTGGTGGGTGGTATCCATAAAGGATTTCCCCGGGATAAAAAAAAAAAAAAGGATCTATCTACTCGTGTACTAAGATGTCAAAGTGTAGCGTGTCTTGCCCTACTGATACCATTATTATGTTCTCTTTTGTAAGGCAACACACTGGAGCTAATATCTGTAGTACCTAAGTAAAAATATTGTAAAATAATCTATGTAAAAAGAATGGCCCCGAGTTTCTTGCCGCTTCTTCTCGGTAGGCTCTATATATTTTGGAACGCGGCGGTAGTCTTTAAAGTACATTATAATGAAAAATTGACGTTCATAAGTGCGTCTTTGATGCCTAAATTGAATAAATGATTTTGACTTTGACTTTGATTTGTTTGGGTGCTTCACATGAAGATTTATGTAAGGCGGGACCCTAACTCAAAACCATTCATCATTAGGACAGAACAAGATTTATCGAAGATTCGTTGATTCAAAACCCATACCCCGGTTATAATTTAAAGTTTACAATATTTAACTTAGTTTTATTACTGTTTCAATATTATAACTCTGCATCGATAATAATCTTAATTATTCCTAATGTTCTCGTAAGTTCCATATCAACAAGATTTTTATGTAAGGCTGTTTTCAATCAATATTGTCGCGTTCGTATTGTTATTTCGTTTGTTGTTTACGCTCGAAGCTATTTTGTTCACTGACAATATTATGTAGCGAAGCGCTCTGGTTTAGAACCGGTCTGTAGCTCTGCGGTCGAATGCGACTTATTAACCCTAGAAGCCCAACCTACGTAAATTTGACGTATACCGCGGCGAAATATCTCTACCTCTTTCACGTTTACCATCGGGTCGCGGTGAACTCCCGAACTAACTCAGTAACCGTCGGGACCTCGCTGGACACGGTGGCGTCATCTCGGTAAGTGCCGCCATTTTGTTGTAATGAAGAGGTTGCACGTCATTTTGACGTATAATTGGGCTTTGCGTAACTTTTGCAATTGTTAACGATTTCTTATTGTAGTGATTTATTTGAGTTTATTGTTTTGTTTAGTTACCTTTTTCATTATGGTATTAATATTTTTAGGCTGAACACAAGATGGGGTCCCGTCAACAGCTAAACCATGACTAAATAGCTTCAATTTTAGAAAATGACGACGATTGTTCTGCGCTAGATTCGGACTCTGAGCAAGAAGATTGTGTAGTTGAAGATGATGTCAGGAGTGATATCGAGGACACGATGGTTGACTACATTGAGGATACAAGGCCTGCAAGCAGACAAGAGGACCCCGAAGACCCTGTTTCTTCTCGGGAATCGGCTAATCTTGAGGTAACTTCATCGACTTCACAGAGAATTATTACATTGCCTCAGCGGTCAATACGTGGAAAAAACAATCATGTATGGTCAACTACAAAGGGACGTACTACGGGAAGGACTTCTGCTATCAATATTATACGCACAAATAGAGGACCAACGCGAATGTGTCGTAATGTTGTTGACCCATTGCTCTGTTTTCAACTTTTTATAAAAGACGAGATAATTGATGAAATAGTCAAGTGGACAAACGTGGAAATGATAATAAAACGACAAAATTTGAAAGAAATTTCAGCAAACTACAGGGATACAAATGCAATGGAGGTCTGGTCCTTGGTTGGTATACTCACTCTGACGGCTGTTATGAAAGATAACCACCTCTCAACTGATGAATTGTTTGATGTCACATTCTCTAGCACCCGATATGTATCAGTAATGAGCCGCGAGAGATTTCAATTCCTTCTGAGATGCTTGAGAATGGACGATAAATCACTGCGACCAACTCTTCGTAGCGAAGAATGCTTTTGTACCGGTGAGAAAAATATGGGAGATTTTTATCAGTCAATGCAGATTGAACTACGTACCTGGCAGCAACTTGACTGTAGATGAGCAATTGTTGGGTTTTCGCGGCCGTTGTCCATTCCGCATGTATATTCCCAATAAGCCTAATAAATATGGGATAAAATTACCCATGATGTGTGACGCTTCAACAAAGTACATGTTAGATGCCATACCTTATCTTGGTAAAAGTACGAAGACAAATGGTCAACCATTGGGCGAGTTTTACGTAAAAGAGCTGACTAAAACAGTACACGGAACAAACAGAAATGTTACTTGCGACAACTGGTTTACTTCGGTCCCATTAGCTAAAAACATGCTGCAGACCCCATACAACCTAACAATAGTAGGAACCATCCGGTCGAACAAAAGAGAAATACCCGAAGAGATCAAAAATTCTCGCACAAGACCGATAGGATCTTCAATGTTTTGCTTCGATGGCCCATTGACATTGGTTTCTTATAAACCAAAGCCGTCGAAAATGGTATTCCTATTATCGTCATGTGATGAAAATGCCGTAATAAATGAAAGTAACGGAAAACCGGACATGATACTATTTTACAATCAAACGAAAGGCGGCGTTGATTCCTTCGATCAGATGTGTTCATCTATGTCTAGTAGCAGGAAGACTAATAGGTGGCCAATGGCGGTATTTTACGGGATGTTGAATATGGCGTTTGTGAACTCCTATATCATATACTGTCACAATAAGATAAATAAACAAGAAAAACCACTGAACCGTAAGGATTACATGAAAAAATTAAGCACAGATTTGACGGCGCCTTGGATGCAAAAACGACTGGAGACACCCACTTTGAAGAGGACTCTACGTGACAATATAACTAATGTTTTAAAAACTGTGGAACCAGCATCTCCAGAAAACACTAATGATGAGACAGAACCAAAGAAACGACGCTATTGTGGATTTTGTTCCTATAAAAAAAGGCGGATGACCAAAGCGCAGTGTTACAAATGCAAAAAGGCCATATGCGGAGAACACAATATTGATATTTGTCAAAACTGTCTATAAAGACTGTTTTTTTTGATGAGACTAATAGAGTCATATTATAAGTTGATTTAATTTTAGAAAAAAGTTTAAGACTAGTTGATTTTTGTTGAAACTACTTAATTATAAGAAAAAATGTTAGAGGTTAGAATTTTTTGTTAATTTTTTCTATGTTTCAATTATAGTACTGTAATTGTAATAATAAAGAGTATATTAATATAAAATTTATTTTATTTATTACTTAAAACTGTATTTATGATAACTAAGCCAAAAATTAGTACATACCAAAAAAAAAATAGGGAAACAGACGTATTTTATTTTTACACGTCATTTTTACGTATAATTGGGCTTTATAGCCAGTAAAATATGATTGGGCTTCTAGGGTTAACTAAAGTTGTACATATATTTTATCCATATACTCGTAATGATTATAACGTAAAATAAGCTAGGCATATTTCACTACTATAATTTTCGCGTACGTTCCGGAATGTTACGTATTTTTAGTTTATTATGTATAACTTTGGTATGCTTATTTATGATATGTGTACTTCATTTAGTACCTAACACTAGTTCTCAGATTGCAATGATTGTATACATTAGAAAAAGTATTATTATTGTCTATCACGTCAAACTAAGGTGTCGTGGCCGGGATTCTAGGTTATTACCATTCTATTTTACCTCAACCATATTTTTCTGCAAACAGATAAATAAATTGTCATCGTTATGGATTGTGCATAATTCTTACATGAGCCTATAAGAATTTCCACAATTTCTCTTGGCACCCCTACAAAAGCAATATAAGGAACAGTTGAAGTTGAATATTCAGTTTAGGCGCGAAGCACACCAATCTGGCGCCTGGCTAGGACATGGCGCGGACATTATTTCGTTTCATATAAATCTCGTACTTAATAGCACAGTAATTAGGTACATTGTTGAATACATCCTACGGCGTAACCGTCGGGCGGTCGTTTCGGCGCCCGCGTCCGATCACCGCCTGATTGCAGTCAGTTCGGCGTCAGTTCGCAAACAGTACGCACGCATGTCTACTAGGGTCAGAAAATTAAATAAAATGCGTGACGATATTGAGTTTAATATTACATTCTGTGAAATAGTCGAGAAAAATCCATCTATATATGATCATACTCGCCATGATTATTGTAATATTAACGTACAGGACAAAATTTGGCAAGAAATTGGACGAGAATTAAAAGAATCAGGTAAGATTTTTTATCGTGTTTTATTTAAAGTTTGTAAAGAAATTCTATAGGACCTCGTAATTCTACTAAATAAGCTACAAGTACGTACGCAAGTAAGTAAATATTTTGTCCGAGCGAACTTGAACATCAATCATCGGAGGGAGATAGCAATATTTATTTCTTGGAACTCATGCGCTTATTAACACGCACCTCACGCTCTCGCTCTTAAGTAGGAATCTATTGTGTGTGTTAGGGATGGACAAAGCTATAGTCGATAAACAGGGTTCATATCGATAACGAGTCCGCGCGCGCCGCGTGCGCCTATCACTAGAATACCTAACAAACTTAATGATTTATGACCAAGTTCGCACGGACAAAATAATTTTACTATAATGTCTAGGAAAATCACACAGCAAATCTATTTTGAAATGGAATTGGTGATCGAAATTCAAAGTATCTTGTTAGATATTCTCTAACGTTATTAGCATATGCCGCGTTATTCTGTATTTGTGTGACAATGATTGGCTCCATTAAGATATTATTGAATTTAGGTACCGCAAATTTTCCGTCCCATCTTCTAACAACATTATGTAATACACACATTGCTTGAATAATAGTATCAATTTTGTCCGGGTGGCAGGTAATAGGCTTGCTTAAACCCTCAAATTTTGCCCTGAGCATTCCGAAAGCACACTCAACTGATTTTCGCCCCCTTGAAAGTCTATTGTTGAATACTTTTCGAGAATTAGTCAACTGCTCCCGGCCATAAGGTTTCATAATGTTTTCTTTAAGAGGAAACGCTTCGTCTCCAACAAAGTAATATGGCACGTTTTGTGTTTGCCCAGGCAATGGTGAAGGCGCAGGTAAATTAAGTTCTCCTTGTTGTAAGGCTCGTCCAAAATTACTTTCTTGTAATGCACGTGCGTCACCATTTCGTCCATATTCTCCAACATCTATGGTTAGGAATAAACCGTCGGCATCGACCACTGCCAATAAGATAATAGAAAAAAAACTTTTATAGTTAATATAACTAGAGCCGGAATTCGGTGCTGCTCTTATTCTTATGTGTTTCCCATCAAGACTTCCTACACAATTTGGTAGATTCCATAGTGTGTGAAAACGTTGAGAAACTTCTAACCACATTTCTTCTGTAAGTGTCGGCATGTATTCGGGCTGTAGATGTATCCAAAGTACCGTACAAGTTTCATGAACAATTTAACGAACTGTGCTTTGTCCTCTCATGAAATATAGCGCAAGTGACTTGAAAGAACATCCATCTGCAAAGTACCTAAAAAGTAAAAATAATAATATGTAGTCTATCTGTCATCGCACCAAAGCGGCAAACTGTAGGTTCGGTACCAGCCAGAAACAATAACAATTTTTTTAGCCCCAGTTTGTCATTTAGCAAGTATAACCCATCCATACGCCTCGCCCCTAATACACGTTGTATTTATTTATACAGGATGTTTTGTGACGATGAAATAGTAATATCCGATTCGTGATAGGAGAGAGGTATTTTAAGGTGCAACATCAGTGAGCGTTCCGAACTACACTTTTTTTAAAACTATTTTTTTTTTTTTGGAAAAACTATGTTATTTAGATGTGTGATTTTAAACAGCCAACAAAACAGTACTAAAACCAAAAATGGTGTTAGATTACAACACATTAAAAGGGTCGGTTGACATGAGTGACCAAATGACATCTTACTCATCACCACATCGCAAGTCGGTGAAATGGTACAAAAAATTAGGTATCGAGTTGATATTGAACACATCTGTGGTCAATGCCATGATAATGTACACAGAAGCAACACAAACTAATATATCCATAGAGGAGTATAAAAAAAAATTGTCGAGTATTTAATTAGTTCAGGAAAAGAGGCCGAAAATCTCAGCCAGCAAACATCAAGGCCAAAGAGACAGAAACATGAATTGAAAAAAAAAACCAGGTCCAGTGAAAAACACGAGAAGATTTTGTGTTCGATGTTATAAAGTTAATGCTGAAAGTATGACTTCTAGTCAAAAGGACAAAAGAGGCAAAAATCCAGACCAAAAAGGTAAACACTTATTGTGTGCAGTGCAACGAACTTCTTTGCTTATCTTGTTTTAATAAAGTACACCGTCAATAATTTCTAGTTTGAACCATGATGATTATCCTCATTTTATTATCTTGTATTTTTTTAAATAAAGCCTTTTTTCCTCAACCACTGTGTTTTTAATTAAGTAATTTGTTGTGTTTTGTGATTTTGTCATTAGGGGCTTTGCATGGATGTAATTTATAACATACTTGATTTTGCCCGCGATTTGACTCGCGTGGACTTTACAAATGCCCAGAGATACATTCCGGCTATCCTGCAAGATCCTTTTCAGGGATAAAAAGTATCTTATTCCACAATCCAGGGTTAATACAATTAGTGTGAAAAATGGTGTCTAAATCTGTCCAGCCATTCTCGAGTTATAAATGGTGTAACAGGTGTAACAACGCTGCTTCGGTGTGTTAAAAAGAAGATTTCCATATTTATCCATGGGCCTACGGACAAAGTTAGCAACAACAATGAATATCATTGTAGCATGTTGTGTGTTGCACAATATTGCTATTGCTAACAACGATTTTGTTGAAGATGAAAATGATGAAGCTGATGAAATGATGAACTGGGGGACATAGTAACTATGATGGTCCAACAACAAATGAGAACACTGCAGTACGCTCTTCCCTTATATTAACACATTTTAGTTTATAGGTAAGTAAAAACACTTTATGTGTACAGTATATTTTATCTCCATAAATTAGTTTTACTCTCATGTGAATTACTAAGCCAATTTTAGGAAATTGATATTAATGCACTCATACTAAAATCATTTGGCAAGAAAAGTGTAGGTCCTGCCAATGCAAGTAAAATAAAGTTAAATACTGTGATATAAAAATGCTTTATTTTTAGAACAATATTTACATAATATTTTGCTATTATAATAATAACATTACATATCTTCGAGTGAAGGTAACATTGTTATGAAATCCAAACCATGTTGGTAGTTAGTAGGTATACACACTTGTGTTCTCCCGAGTATACCCCTTTACTGCTTTAAGTTTGAAAATCTTTCGCAAACCACTAACCACACAGTTAGATGGTTTGCGACAGATTTCCAGCGACTGACACTGAAAGTCAGTCACTATTTCTGGTCTAGTGTGATACCACTTTCGACCGCATCATCACTGGCCAACAAGCGGGGTACCTAGTAGTTAAAAAGTAGCTAGAAATAAATTTGTCGAATATTAGTCTGCTTTAAGTAAATCTGTATAGTATTGTAGTCATTTTTATTACTTTATCAGTTAAAAAAGCTATAATTATATCTATGCAGATTTTTAAGCAGAATTTCATATTCTAAAGTTTACATTTTTAAGTCTAATACTAAATATTTTTTTTTACTTAAAGCGGACTTATACATACTCTACAGACTTTATTTTCTTTTCAATTAGTGCAATTTCCATTTTTTTTCATAATATTATCTTTTTAAATTATCACTTGTATGGAATTCTCTTTTCTTTTTCAGTAGGCCTACCATGAGTTAACAAGATTGACACGAAACGATGCTCGCTGTCGACTACCGCTAACAATAGTATTAAAAAAAGAACAGTGCCACCTTGCGCTCAATTGTAGAACTAAAATTGACAGCGAGTACGCCAATCACAAGCTTAGTAGGTAGACGAGATCGAGTATTGACTATAGATAACATTTATATTGCAAACTTATGGTAGAGCTACAGGAGACTGCGATCAACGGTTCTCTCCCTGATTGGAGAGGGATCATTTACTTCCAATGTGTTTGTTTCTGAAAAGAAGCCTTTATTGTATAAATTAGTTTTAGAAACCTTTTAGGTAAAGAAACTTTTTTTGTATATAATGAATTGTGTGTAATTTTAAATTTAATTAGAAGTTTTAATTATAATTTATGTAGCTTATTTACCATTTACAATGCATGCTGGGTCTCCTTCCACTATAATTTCATTTTGTTCTGCGGTCTCCACTGAAATTAAAATTAAAATTAAAGCCAATTGCTCTTTCAGTGTTCATAAATATTACAATATGTAACCTATATCACTAACCCGTAAAATAAAAATCAGAAGCACTATCGCATGAGTTGGTAAGTGGCTTTACTTGGGAACCCATTAAAGCCAATATTTGGGCTCCGGTGTCACTCAGTAGAGGTTTGTATGTTCCCCTTCCCGTTGCTCTAATTTCTTTCTGTAAGAAAGACAACAGCAATATTGAATAACACAGATATGAGAGCATGTATTATGATTTTACAGCTGATAGGATAGCCTTAACCACCATCTGACCTGTTGGTTAAGGATGTGGCAAAGAGTAGTAAGCGCACTTGACCTTGAAAACACTAGTTAAAAAATCTGTTGCCGAGCATAAAGATCTTTTATTTAAGGATAGTAGCTAGACTAGCTAGTCTTGTGCAAAATTCTCTTCTACCATGCGGTGAAGCTCAATCTCGCAGGGTATTTGCTGCTGCATCCTATGGTCTTACCTATGGACTTACCAATGGATCTGCTGCATCCCAGTCTAAATCAGTCAGTCAGTCAGTCACGCCGTGCATGCTTGCGCAGCTGTTGTGCTCCGCTATCGCCTATTCATATTTGTGTTGACATTTACCTACTTGCTAATTTACGTACGCGTGTTTACGAGTTGGGTTGTGAACATATTAGTATTAGCTTTTATCACCGAAACATACTACAATGGTGCTTTGTGGAAGGTGTGGAGATGAAGCTGCGGAAGCCATACAGTGCACTGTCTGCCAGAAATGATTTTTCGTGTTCCGGCATTACTGAAAAAGGATATCGTAAGCTCGGTGATCGCCAAGCTAACTGGAGATGTGCAAACTGCAAAAATTAAAGGACAGTTTACTTTACACCCCCGTTCTGGCCCACCATCAACAACTACTACTCCGATTGTCACTCTTGACTCGATTATGCGTGAGTTAACCGCCATCAGGCAGGAACTAGAACCGCTCAAAAGTCTGCGCGACGAGGTTCAGCTGATTCGGAAAGAACTTGCAGATCTTAAGGAACTTCCTGGTAAACTAATGGCTCTGGACGAACGTGTATCTAAAGTGGAAGTCGCGCAACAAGTTAGTGATCGGTCTATTTACTCATATTCGAAGCTTGAAGATGAGCTCCATGACACGGAACAATGGCTCCGCGGTAACAACGTGGAAATTAAAGGAGTACCATCCAAGGACAAAGAGAATCTTTACCAAATTGTGATGAAGATAGGTGAAAAGATTTCCTACCCGGTTCTGAAGACGCAAATCAACTTCGTCCATAGAGTACCTACAAATTCGAGTGGTGGCTCAAAAAACATTATTGTATCCTTTATAAATAGATACACCAAAGAAGACATCGTGGCAGCTGCCAGAACCTATAAAGAACCACTTTATCCGAAGGATATTGGTATACCCGGTGTGGGACGCGTTTTCGTGAATGATCATCTAACTATAAAAAATATTGTTGTTATCTAAAACCAAAGAAATATAAAATAAACAACATAATTTTCAATAATTTTATTATTTATTATATATTCAGAGATACCTGACATTCCCGGAGCAGTGACTACTGAGATGCTCAACGAGAGACTTCGTGTGACGGACTGCCCCGCCGTGTGCAGGACATCCAGCCTGGTGTGTATGCTGCCCAAGGACAATCCAGACACTCAGTTGATTCTGAATGCCTTCTTCCTTCCAAACATGATGCTGTGGGAAATTATCAACCAGAAGAGGGAGGACTGGATGAAGTCATCCAAGGCTAGTAGGGCATCTAGCTCGAAGGTGTACCTGATAAACGCCTTGAACTCACCTATGTTTAGTGAGGAGGCTCGCAAATCCTGGTGTAGTAGACTGGGCATCATGAAGTCTGGATCGTACACTAGCGTCTGGACCACGGTGGCCACCAAAGCCAAGGCTGCCCTCGACGGGGAGTACGGGGTCTCCTTCTGACAGACCATGGCCCTGAAGAGAGTCAGGGGCACCCATGATATGGCCAAGTACCCTTAATTTCCTAATTTAGGTTAATATGCCATAACTTTGGTGCTCGTTAAGACTGATTCTACCAAATAATATAAGCTCTCTATTTACTATTTTATCTCTTATACAATGTACTCAATTAGGTTAAGTCTTACTCACTATTGTGATAACAATTAAGGCCATATAACCTTAGGTTAGATAAATCTAGTTTAGTTTACCAAATTCCCATGTAACCATAGACTGTAAGGTGTTTAGCATGTAATTAGGTTAGGAAATATAAAAAAAAAAGGTTGCTTCTATTGAACAATCCAATAGTATTGACAATGCTTCTATTGAGCAATTTGACATTTTTAATTCAGCCAATTGCTTGGCTACTAATGACATTGTAAATAATTTAAATTAGTGCCTAAGACAATAGAGACAACCTCTTGCATTAAATCAATCAATATTGTTCATCAGAACATTCAAGGTATGATGGGCAAAGAGTTGGAACTGGAATTGTTTATAGATGATAGCAAAATAGATATTCTTTGTATTACTGAACACTGGCTTAAAAAGAACCAACTCTTATTTAATTTTAATAATCATCAAGTTGCTAGCTCCTTCAACAGAGAAAAATCTATACGTGGTGGCTCTTTAATTATTACAAATAAAAATATAAAACTCAAAGAACGAAAAGACATTGTGAGCCTATCTGTTGAACGAGTAATAGAAATGTCCTGTATTGAGTTTGAGCAGTTCCTTGTTCTATGTGTATACAGACCACCATGCTCACCATATGATGATTTTGAAAAGTGCATGGAGGAAACATTAATTAAGCTATCTAATACAAATAAATCAATGATTATCTGTGGAGACTTTAATATTAATTTGCTAGAAAATAATCAGGTAGTGGATAAATTTTTGTTAATATTTTCTTGGAACCTACTAGGATAACAGCCACAAGTTCCACCTGCATAGACAATATATTTACTAATCTCAAACCTATTAAAAATTTCATTATAAATAATCTAGAATCAGACCACTGTGGTCAACTAGCAGTGTTTCCAAGAAAAACTAACAAACCCCAAAGCAAATATGTTAGCTTTGTTCCAATAAATGCAAGCCGCCTAGAATTGTTAAGAAGTAATATATCCCGGAAACCGCCAGAGTTACCCAGTCACAATGACCCAAATATATCATATAACTCACTGTTCCATCTTATCAGTGATGAATTTGGCAAAGTGTTTGTACCAAAAACAATATCTGTTGGTAATCGTGCTAGGTTTAGTAAATGGGCAACTCCAGGAATTTATAAAAGTAGGCAAAAGTTATATGAATTGTACCATGAAAAATCGTATAATCATAATCCTGTATTTTTGGAATATGTCAAACGTTATTCTAAGTTATTTAAACGAGCCTGTTCCTCAGTTAAATCTATTTATTTAAGAAATAAGATCAAAAATTCTGTTAATAAAATAAAAATGACGTGGAACATTATAAACAGTGAAACTGGTAGGAATACAGTGCGTAATCGAGACTTTCATTTAAAAATTAATAATAAAGATGTAAGAGCAGATTTGGAGGTAGCGGCCGAGTTTGAGAATTTCTTCACTAATATTCCTTCTTTAACAACCAAAACTCTAAAATCTTCCTCCATCTCTGCTGAGATCTTACTTAAACAAAGTGTAACTGAATGAGACACAACTTTTAAATTTTCAATAGTTAATTGCAAAGATATTGTAAGCAGTTTCAAAAGTCTAGATGCAAAAAAAACGGCAGACCTATGGGGTCTTTCTGTGAAGACCGTTTCTTCAATTATAGATGTCATTGCACCCAATCTAGCAGCTGTGTTTAATAGTTGTGTTGCAAGTGGTGTATTTCCTGACCTAATGAAGCACAGTAAAGTGGTTCCTTTATTCAAATCTGGTAGTACTACTGATCCAACTAATTTTCGGCCTATTTCTGTACTACCTACGCTAAGAAAGATTTTCGAAAAAATTATATTACATCAATTAGAAACTCATTTTAGTGCAAACAAAATTTTCCATAAGAATCAATTTGGGTTCACAAGGAATCGCTCTACTATAGACGCAGGTATAGAACTTATAAAAGATGTGTTTGATGCCTGGGAGAACTCTCAAGATGCCTTAGGTGTTTTTTGTGACTTATCTAAGGCATTTGACTGCGTCCGACATGATATACTTGTCAGGAAATTACAACACTACGGTATTAGGAACATGGCTCTCAACCTTTTGACTTCATATTTAAATGATAGAATTCAAAGGGTTGACATAAATGGTAAAAAATCGCCCGGCTCTATAATCTCAATGGGCGTTCCACAAGGTTCAATACTAGGGCCGTTCTTGTTTTTAATCTATATTAATGACTTACCTTATTATGTAGAGAAGAATCACGAGATTGTATTGTTTGCAGATGACACTTCACTGTTATTTAAAATTAAAAGGCAGTTATTAAACTATGACGATGTTAACAATGCATTAGCTAAAGTTGTGAATTGGTTCAATACAAATAATCTTCTCCTCAATGAGAAGAAAACTAATTGTATAAAGTTCTCGACGCCAAATGTGAGACAAGTAAAATCCAATATACAATTGAATGGAACAGGGTTGGACCTTGTGGAGTCAACGGTCTTTTTAGAAATTACTATAGACGCTAAATTGCAATGGGGTCCCCACATAAAAAAATTGTCTAGTAGGCTCAGTTCAGCGGCTTCTGTTGTTAAAAAAATTAGACTATTAACTGATGTAGACACAGCTAGAATAGTTTATTTTAGTTATTTCCATAGCGTTATGACTTATGGCATACTGCTCTGGGGATGTTCTGCAGATATTAATTCCATTTTTATACTGCAAAAAAGGGCTATACGAGCGATCTACAGTTTAGCTCCCAGAGTTTCCCTTAGACAGAAGTTTAAAGACATAAACATTCTAACTGTTGTCTCTCAGTTTATCTATGAAAATCTAATGTATGTAAAGAAAAACATTAGCAGTTTTGATAAAAGGAGTGATGCTCATTCAATCAACACGCGAAATAAGCACAAGCTATCCGTACATGTAACGCGTCTCCACAGAATAAGTCATTCTTTTATGGGACAATGTATACGATTCTATAATAAAGTTCCCAATGTTATCCGAGATTTGCCTATTAATAAGTTTAAAATTACTATTAAAACTAAACTCTGTCAAAAAGGTTATTACAAAATTTCGGGCTACTTGGAGGATAAAACAGCTTGGGACTGATCACTCCAGGATCTATCTACTCGCCCCCCCGAAGGGTTCTCGCATTGACGTGGCGGGGGGGCTCAGTAACCGTGGCTAGGTACACCACGGTGAAGCCAAGAGGAACCCAGGGGCCGCGCCGGCGTTGGGGTGCGCTGGTCGGCTCAGGCGGGCCGCTCCTATGGGCTTTGGCCGCCAAGTCCACATAGGAGTGGCGGGGTCCGGGCGCTTTGGCGCAGACTCGAGGAGGTGGGGCCCGGGCGCTTTGGCGCAGGCTCGGAGAGGTGGGGCCCGGGCGCTTTGGCGCAGGCTCGAGGAGGGGGGGCCCGGGCACTTTGGTGCAGGCTCGAGGAGGCGGGGTCCGGGCGCTCGGCGCAGACTCGAGGAGGTGGGGTCGCGGAGGGGCTATCCCTTGTGGCTGACGTAGCAGGCGGTGGGACTACGTATCCGACCCACCGCAGGGAGACCACGGGCGACCAGACACGGGGAAGTCTGGCGCCCATTGTTGGCGAGTTTGGTCTCCGAGGCAGTTGCGGCGCGCCATGTGTTCTGGCGTGTCGCGAAGAGAAGGGTCCGGCAACGGACAGCCACGGCGGGTTCGCGGTCGTGTGGAAAATCTGTCCCGCGTTCCCGCCGAGGGCGGCAGTGACGGAACACCCCGGGGTTTTGGTGGGTATACGGACTCCCACATAACCACCTCCCTCCCCGTGGTGGGTGGTATCCATAAAGGATTTCCCCGGGATAAAAAAAAAAAAAAAGGATCTATCTACTCGTGTACTAAGATGTCAAAGTGTAGCGTGTCTTGCCCTACTGATACCATTATTATGTTCTCTTTTGTAAGGCAACACACTGGAGCTAATATCTGTAGTACCTAAGTAAAAATATTGTAAAATAATCTATGTAAAAAGAATGGCCCCGAGTTTCTTGCCGCTTCTTCTCGGTAGGCTCTATATATTTTGGAACGCGGCGGTAGTCTTTAAAGTACATTATAATGAAAAATTTACGTTCATAAGTGCGTCTTTGATGCCTAAATTGAATAAATGATTTTGACTTTGACTTTGATTTGTTTGGGTGCTTCACATGAAGATTTATGTAAGGCGGGACCCTAACTCAAAACCATTCATCATCAGGACAGAACAAGATTTATCGAAGATTCGTTGATTCAAAACCCATACCCCGGTTATAATTTAAAGTTTACAATATTTAACTTAGTTTTATTACTGTTTCAATATTATAACTCTGCATCGATAATAATCTTAATTATTCCTAATGTTCTCGTAAGTTCCATATCAACAAGATTTTTATGTAAGGCTGTTTTCAATCAATATTGTCGCGTTCGTATTGTTATTTCGTTTGTTGTTTACGCTCTAAGCTATTTTGTTCACTGACAATATTATGTAGCGAAGCGCTCTGGTTTAGAACCGGTCTGTAGCTCTGCGGTCGAATGCGACTTATTAACCCTAGAAGCCCAACCTACGTAAATTTGACGTATACCGCGGCGAAATATCTCTACCTCTTTCACGTTTACCATCGGGTCGCGGTGAACTCCCGAACTAACTCAGTAACCGTCGGGACCTCGCTGGACACGGTGGCGTCATCTCGGTAAGTGCCGCCATTTTGTTGTAATGAAGAGGTTGCACGTCATTTTGACGTATAATTGGGCTTTGCGTAACTTTTGCAATTGTTAACGATTTCTTATTGTAGTGATTTATTTGAGTTTATTGTTTTGTTTAGTTACCTTTTTCATTATGGTATTAATATTTTTAGGCTGAACACAAGATGGGGTCCCGTCAACAGCTAAACCATGACTAAATAGCTTCAATTTTAGAAAATGACGACGATTGTTCTGCGCTAGATTCGGACTCTGAGCAAGAAGATTGTGTAGTTGAAGATGATGTCAGGAGTGATATCGAGGACACGATGGTTGACTACATTGAGGATACAAGGCCTGCAAGCAGACAAGAGGACCCCGAAGACCCTGTTTCTTCTCGGGAATCGGCTAATCTTGAGGTAACTTCATCGACTTCACAGAGAATTATTACATTGCCTCAGCGGTCAATACGTGGAAAAAACAATCATGTATGGTCAACTACAAAGGGACGTACTACGGGAAGGACTTCTGCTATCAATATTATACGCACAAATAGAGGACCAACGCGAATGTGTCGTAATGTTGTTGACCCATTGCTCTGTTTTCAACTTTTTATAAAAGACGAGATAATTGATGAAATAGTCAAGTGGACAAACGTGGAAATGATAATAAAACGACAAAATTTGAAAGAAATTTCAGCAAACTACAGGGATACAAATGCAATGGAGGTCTGGTCCTTGGTTGGTATACTCACTCTGACGGCTGTTATGAAAGATAACCACCTCTCAACTGATGAATTGTTTGATGTCACATTCTCTAGCACCCGATATGTATCAGTAATGAGCCGCGAGAGATTTCAATTCCTTCTGAGATGCTTGAGAATGGACGATAAATCACTGCGACCAACTCTTCGTAGCGAAGAATGCTTTTGTACCGGTGAGAAAAATATGGGAGATTTTTATCAGTCAATGCAGATTGAACTACGTACCTGGCAGCAACTTGACTGTAGATGAGCAATTGTTGGGTTTTCGCGGCCGTTGTCCATTCCGCATGTATATTCCCAATAAGCCTAATAAATATGGGATAAAATTACCCATGATGTGTGACGCTTCAACAAAGTACATGTTAGATGCCATACCTTATCTTGGTAAAAGTACGAAGACAAATGGTCAACCATTGGGCGAGTTTTACGTAAAAGAGCTGACTAAAACAGTACACGGAACAAACAGAAATGTTACTTGCGACAACTGGTTTACTTCGGTCCCATTAGCTAAAAACATGCTGCAGACCCCATACAACCTAACAATAGTAGGAACCATCCGGTCGAACAAAAGAGAAATACCCGAAGAGATCAAAAATTCTCGCACAAGACCGATAGGATCTTCAATGTTTTGCTTCGATGGCCTATTGACATTGGTTTCTTATAAACCAAAGCCGTCGAAAATGGTATTCCTATTATCGTCATGTGATGAAAATGCCGTAATAAATGAAAGTAACGGAAAACCGGACATGATACTATTTTACAATCAAACGAAAGGCGGCGTTGATTCCTTCGATCAGATGTGTTCATCTATGTCTAGTAGCAGGAAGACTAATAGGTGGCCAATGGCGGTATTTTACGGGATGTTGAATATGGCGTTTGTGAACTCCTATATCATATACTGTCACAATAAGATAAATAAACAAGAAAAACCACTGAACCGTAAGGATTACATGAAAAAATTAAGCACAGATTTGACGGCGCCTTGGATGCAAAAACGACTGGAGACACCCACTTTGAAGAGGACTCTACGTGACAATATAACTAATGTTTTAAAAACTGTGGAACCAGCATCTCCAGAAAACACTAATGATGAGACAGAACCAAAGAAACGACGCTATTGTGGATTTTGTTCCTATAAAAAAAGGCGGATGACCAAAGCGCAGTGTTACAAATGCAAAAAGGCCATATGCGGAGAACACAATATTGATATTTGTCAAAACTGTCTATAAAGACTGTTTTTTTTGATGAGACTAATAGAGTCATATTATAAGTTGATTTAATTTTAGAAAAAAGTTTAAGACTAGTTGATTTTTGTTGAAACTACTTAATTATAAGAAAAAATGTTAGAGGTTAGAATTTTTTGTTAATTTTTTCTATGTTTCAATTATAGTACTGTAATTGTAATAATAAAGAGTATATTAATATAAAATTTATTTTATTTATTACTTAAAACTGTATTTATGATAACTAAGCCAAAAATTAGTACATACCAAAAAAAAAATAGGGAAACAGAGGTATTTTATTTTTACACGTCATTTTTACGTATAATTGGGCTTTATAGCCAGTAAAATATGATTGGGCTTCTAGGGTTAACTAAAGTTGTACATATATTTTATCCATATACTCGTAATGATTATAACGTAAAATAAGCTAGGCATATTTCACTACTATAATTTTCGCGTACGTTCCGGAATGTTACGTATTTTTAGTTTATTATGTATAACTTTGGTATGCTTATTTATGATATGTGTACTTCATTTAGTACCTAACACTAGTTCTCAGATTGCAATGATTGTATACATTAGAAAAAGTATTATTATTGTCTATCACGTCAAACTAAGGTGTCGTGGCCGGGATTCTAGGTTATTACCATTCTATTTTACCTCAACCATATTTTTCTGCAAACAGATAAATAAATTGTCATCGTTATGGATTGTGCATAATTCTTACATGAGCCTATAAGAATTTCCACAATTTCTCTTGGCACCCCTACAAAAGCAATATAAGGAACAGTTGAAGTTGAATATTCAGTTTAGGCGCGAAGCACACCAATCTGGCGCCTGGCTAGGACATGGCGCGGACATTATTTCGTTTCATATAAATCTCGTACTTAATAGCACAGTAATTAGGTACATTGTTGAATACATCCTACGGCGTAACCGTCGGGCGGTCGTTTCGGCGCCCGCGTCCGATCACCGCCTGATTGCAGTCAGTTCGGCGTCAGTTCGCAAACAGTACGCACGCATGTCTACTAGGGTCAGAAAATTAAATAAAATGCGTGACGATATTGAGTTTAATATTACATTCTGTGAAATAGTCGAGAAAAATCCATCTATATATGATCATACTCGCCATGATTATTGTAATATTAACGTACAGGACAAAATTTGGCAAGAAATTGGACGAGAATTAAAAGAATCAGGTAAGATTTTTTATCGTGTTTTATTTAAAGTTTGTAAAGAAATTCTATAGGACCTCGTAATTCTACTAAATAAGCTACAAGTACGTACGCAAGTAAGTAAATATTTTGTCCGAGCGAACTTGAACATCAATCATCGGAGGGAGATAGCAATATTTATTTCTTGGAACTCATGCGCTTATTAACACGCACCTCACGCTCTCGCTCTTAAGTAGGAATCTATTGTGTGTGTTAGGGATGGACAAAGCTATAGTCGATAAACAGGGTTCATATCGATAACGAGTCCGCGCGCGCCGCGTGCGCCTATCACTAGAATACCTAACAAACTTAATGATTTATGACCAAGTTCGCACGGACAAAATAATTTTACTATAATGTCTAGGAAAATCACACAGCAAATCTATTTTGAAATGGAATTGGTGATCGAAATTCAAAGTATCTTGTTAGATATTCTCTAACGTTATTAGCATATGCCGCGTTATTCTGTATTTGTGTGACAATGATTGGCTCCATTAAGATATTATTGAATTTAGGTACCGCAAATTTTCCGTCCCATCTTCTAACAACATTATGTAATACACACATTGCTTGAATAATAGTATCAATTTTGTCCGGGTGGCAGGTAATAGGCTTGCTTAAACCCTCAAATTTTGCCCTGAGCATTCCGAAAGCACACTCAACTGATTTTCGCCCCCTTGAAAGTCTATTGTTGAATACTTTTCGAGAATTAGTCAACTGCTCCCGGCCATAAGGTTTCATAATGTTTTCTTTAAGAGGAAACGCTTCGTCTCCAACAAAGTAATATGGCACGTTTTGTGTTTGCCCAGGCAATGGTGAAGGCGCAGGTAAATTAAGTTCTCCTTGTTGTAAGGCTCGTCCAAAATTACTTTCTTGTAATGCACGTGCGTCACCATTTCGTCCATATTCTCCAACATCTATGGTTAGGAATAAACCGTCGGCATCGACCACTGCCAATAAGATAATAGAAAAAAAACTTTTATAGTTAATATAACTAGAGCCGGAATTCGGTGCTGCTCTTATTCTTATGTGTTTCCCATCAAGACTTCCTACACAATTTGGTAGATTCCATAGTGTGTGAAAACGTTGAGAAACTTCTAACCACATTTCTTCTGTAAGTGTCGGCATGTATTCGGGCTGTAGATGTATCCAAAGTACCGTACAAGTTTCATGAACAATTTAACGAACTGTGCTTTGTCCTCTCATGAAATATAGCGCAAGTGACTTGAAAGAACATCCATCTGCAAAGTACCTAAAAAGTAAAAATAATAATATGTAGTCTATCTGTCATCGCACCAAAGCGGCAAACTGTAGGTTCGGTACCAGCCAGAAACAATAACAATTTTTTTAGCCCCAGTTTGTCATTTAGCAAGTATAACCCATCCATACGCCTCGCCCCTAATACACGTTGTATTTATTTATACAGGATGTTTTGTGACGATGAAATAGTAATATCCGATTCGTGATAGGAGAGAGGTATTTTAAGGTGCAACATCAGTGAGCGTTCCGAACTACACTTTTTTTAAAACTATTTTTTTTTTTTTGGAAAAACTATGTTATTTAGATGTGTGATTTTAAACAGCCAACAAAACAGTACTAAAACCAAAAATGGTGTTAGATTACAACACATTAAAAGGGTCGGTTGACATGAGTGACCAAATGACATCTTACTCATCACCACATCGCAAGTCGGTGAAATGGTACAAAAAATTAGGTATCGAGTTGATATTGAACACATCTGTGGTCAATGCCATGATAATGTACACAGAAGCAACACAAACTAATATATCCATAGAGGAGTATAAAAAAAAATTGTCGAGTATTTAATTAGTTCAGGAAAAGAGGCCGAAAATCTCAGCCAGCAAACATCAAGGCCAAAGAGACAGAAACATGAATTGAAAAAAAAACCAGGTCCAGTGAAAAACACGAGAAGATTTTGTGTTCGATGTTATAAAGTTAATGCTGAAAGTATGACTTCTAGTCAAAAGGACAAAAGAGGCAAAAATCCAGACCAAAAAGGTAAACACTTATTGTGTGCAGTGCAACGAACTTCTTTGCTTATCTTGTTTTAATAAAGTACACCGTCAATAATTTCTAGTTTGAACCATGATGATTATCCTCATTTTATTATCTTGTATTTTTTTAAATAAAGCCTTTTTTCCTCAACCACTGTGTTTTTAATTAAGTAATTTGTTGTGTTTTGTGATTTTGTCATTAGGGGCTTTGCATGGATGTAATTTATAACATACTTGATTTTGCCCGCGATTTGACTCGCGTGGACTTTACAAATGCCCAGAGATACATTCCGGCTATCCTGCAAGATCCTTTTCAGGGATAAAAAGTATCTTATTCCACAATCCAGGGTTAATACAATTAGTGTGAAAAATGGTGTCTAAATCTGTCCAGCCATTCTCGAGTTATAAATGGTGTAACAGGTGTAACAACGCTGCTTCGGTGTGTTAAAAAGAAGATTTCCATATTTATCCATGGGCCTACGGACAAAGTTAGCAACAACAATGAATATCATTGTAGCATGTTGTGTGTTGCACAATATTGCTATTGCTAACAACGATTTTGTTGAAGATGAAAATGATGAAGCTGATGAAATGATGAACTGGGGGACATAGTAACTATGATGGTCCAACAACAAATGAGAACACTGCAGTACGCTCTTCCCTTATATTAACACATTTTAGTTTATAGGTAAGTAAAAACACTTTATGTGTACAGTATATTTTATCTCCATAAATTAGTTTTACTCTCATGTGAATTACTAAGCCAATTTTAGGAAATTGATATTAATGTACTCATACTAAAATCATTTGGCAAGAAAAGTGTAGGTCCTGCCAATGCAAGTAAAATAAAGTTAAATACTGTGATATAAAAATGCTTTATTTTTAGAACAATATTTACATAATATTTTGCTATTATAATAATAACATTACATATCTTCGAGTGAAGGTAACATTGTTATGAAATCCAAACCATGTTGGTAGTTAGTAGGTATACACACTTGTGTTCTCCCGAGTATACCCCTTTACTGCTTTAAGTTTGAAAATCTTTCGCAAACCACTAACCACACAGTTAGATGGTTTGCGACAGATTTCCAGCGACTGACACTGAAAGTCAGTCACTATTTCTGGTCTAGTGTGATACCACTTTCGACCGCATCATCACTGGCCAACAAGCGGGGTACCTAGTAGTTAAAAAGTAGCTAGAAATAAATTTGTCGAATATTAGTCTGCTTTAAGTAAATCTGTATAGTATTGTAGTCATTTTTATTACTTTATCAGTTAAAAAAGCTATAATTATATCTATGCAGATTTTTAAGCAGAATTTCATATTCTAAAGTTTACATTTTTAAGTCTAATACTAAATATTTTTTTTTACTTAAAGCGGACTTATACATACTCTACAGACTTTATTTTCTTTTCAATTAGTGCAATTTCCATTTTTTTTCATAATATTATCTTTTTAAATTATCACTTGTATGGAATTCTCTTTTCTTTTTCAGTAGGCCTACCATGAGTTAACAAGATTGACACGAAACGATGCTCGCTGTCGACTACCGCTAACAATAGTATTAAAAAAAGAACAGTGCCACCTTGCGCTCAATTGTAGAACTAAAATTGACAGCGAGTACGCCAATCACAAGCTTAGTAGGTAGACGAGATCGAGTATTGACTATAGATAACATTTATATTGCAAACTTATGGTAGAGCTACAGGAGACTGCGATCAACGGTTCTCTCCCTGATTGGAGAGGGATCATTTACTTCCAATGTGTTTGTTTCTGAAAAGAAGCCTTTATTGTATAAATTAGTTTTAGAAACCTTTTAGGTAAAGAAACTTTTTTTGTATATAATGAATTGTGTGTAATTTTAAATTTAATTAGAAGTTTTAATTATAATTTATGTAGCTTATTTACCATTTACAATGCATGCTGGGTCTCCTTCCACTATAATTTCATTTTGTTCTGCGGTCTCCACTGAAATTAAAATTAAAATTAAAGCCAATTGCTCTTTCAGTGTTCATAAATATTACAATATGTAACCTATATCACTAACCCGTAAAATAAAAATCAGAAGCACTATCGCATGAGTTGGTAAGTGGCTTTACTTGGGAACCCATTAAAGCCAATATTTGGGCTCCGGTGTCACTCAGTAGAGGTTTGTATGTTCCCCTTCCCGTTGCTCTAATTTCTTTCTGTAAGAAAGACAACAGCAATATTGAATAACACAGATATGAGAGCATGTATTATGATTTTACAGCTGATAGGATAGCCTTAACCACCATCTGACCTGTTGGTTAAGGATGTGGCAAAGAGTAGTAAGCGCACTTGACCTTGAAAACACTAGTTAAAAAATCTGTTGCCGAGCATAAAGATCTTTTATTTAAGGATAGTAGCTAGACTAGCTAGGCTTGTGCAAAATTCTCTTCTACCATGCGGTGAAGCTCAATCTCGCAGGGTATTTGCTGCTGCATCCTATGGTCTTACCTATGGACTTACCAATGGATCTGCTGCATCCCAGTCTAAATCAGTCAGTCAGTCAGTCACGCCGTGCATGCTTGCGCAGCTGTTGTGCTCCGCTATCGCCTATTCATATTTGTGTTGACATTTACCTACTTGCTAATTTACGTACGCGTGTTTACGAGTTGGGTTGTGAACATATTAGTATTAGCTTTTATCACCGAAACATACTACAATGGTGCTTTGTGGAAGGTGTGGAGATGAAGCTGCGGAAGCCATACAGTGCACTGTCTGCCAGAAATGATTTTTCGTGTTCCGGCATTACTGAAAAAGGATATCGTAAGCTCGGTGATCGCCAAGCTAACTGGAGATGTGCAAACTGCAAAAATTAAAGGACAGTTTACTTTACACCCCCGTTCTGGCCCACCATCAACAACTACTACTCCGATTGTCACTCTTGACTCGATTATGCGTGAGTTAACCGCCATCAGGCAGGAACTAGAACCGCTCAAAAGTCTGCGCGACGAGGTTCAGCTGATTCGGAAAGAACTTGCAGATCTTAAGGAACTTCCTGGTAAACTAATGGCTCTGGACGAACGTGTATCTAAAGTGGAAGTCGCGCAACAAGTTAGTGATCGGTCTATTTACTCATATTCGAAGCTTGAAGATGAGCTCCATGACACGGAACAATGGCTCCGCGGTAACAACGTGGAAATTAAAGGAGTACCATCCAAGGACAAAGAGAATCTTTACCAAATTGTGATGAAGATAGGTGAAAAGATTTCCTACCCGGTTCTGAAGACGCAAATCAACTTCGTCCATAGAGTACCTACAAATTCGAGTGGTGGCTCAAAAAACATTATTGTATCCTTTATAAATAGATACACCAAAGAAGACATCGTGGCAGCTGCCAGAACCTATAAAGAACCACTTTATCCGAAGGATATTGGTATACCCGGTGTGGGACGCGTTTTCGTGAATGATCATCTAACTATAAAAAATATTGTTGTTATCTAAAACCAAAGAAATATAAAATAAACAACATAATTTTCAATAATTTTATTATTTATTATATATTCAGAGATACCTGACATTCCCGGAGCAGTGACTACTGAGATGCTCAACGAGAGACTTCGTGTGACGGACTGCCCCGCCGTGTGCAGGACATCCAGCCTGGTGTGTATGCTGCCCAAGGACAATCCAGACACTCAGTTGATTCTGAATGCCTTCTTCCTTCCAAACATGATGCTGTGGGAAATTATCAACCAGAAGAGGGAGGACTGGATGAAGTCATCCAAGGCTAGTAGGGCATCTAGCTCGAAGGTGTACCTGATAAACGCCTTGAACTCACCTATGTTTAGTGAGGAGGCTCGCAAATCCTGGTGTAGTAGACTGGGCATCATGAAGTCTGGATCGTACACTAGCGTCTGGACCACGGTGGCCACCAAAGCCAAGGCTGCCCTCGACGGGGAGTACGGGGTCTCCTTCTGACAGACCATGGCCCTGAAGAGAGTCAGGGGCACCCATGATATGGCCAAGTACCCTTAATTTCCTAATTTAGGTTAATATGCCATAACTTTGGTGCTCGTTAAGACTGATTCTACCAAATAATATAAGCTCTCTATTTACTATTTTATCTCTTATACAATGTACTCAATTAGGTTAAGTCTTACTCACTATTGTGATAACAATTAAGGCCATATAACCTTAGGTTAGATAAATCTAGTTTAGTTTACCAAATTCCCATGTAACCATAGACTGTAAGGTGTTTAGCATGTAATTAGGTTAGGAAATATAAAAAAAAAAGGTTGCTTCTATTGAACAATCCAATAGTATTGACAATGCTTCTATTGAGCAATTTGACATTTTTAATTCAGCCAATTGCTTGGCTACTAATGACATTGTAAATAATTTAAATTAGTGCCTAAGACAATAGAGACAACCTCTTGCATTAAATCAATCAATATTGTTCATCAGAACATTCAAGGTATGATGGGCAAAGAGTTGGAACTGGAATTGTTTATAGATGATAGCAAAATAGATATTCTTTGTATTACTGAACACTGGCTTAAAAAGAACCAACTCTTATTTAATTTTAATAATCATCAAGTTGCTAGCTCCTTCAACAGAGAAAAATCTATACGTGGTGGCTCTTTAATTATTACAAATAAAAATATAAAACTCAAAGAACGAAAAGACATTGTGAGCCTATCTGTTGAACGAGTAATAGAAATGTCCTGTATTGAGTTTGAGCAGTTCCTTGTTCTATGTGTATACAGACCACCATGCTCACCATATGATGATTTTGAAAAGTGCATGGAGGAAACATTAATTAAGCTATCTAATACAAATAAATCAATGATTATCTGTGGAGACTTTAATATTAATTTGCTAGAAAATAATCAGGTAGTGGATAAATTTTTGTTAATATTTTCTTGGAACCTACTAGGATAACAGCCACAAGTTCCACCTGCATAGACAATATATTTACTAATCTCAAACCTATTAAAAATTTCATTATAAATAATCTAGAATCAGACCACTGTGGTCAACTAGCAGTGTTTCCAAGAAAAACTAACAAACCCCAAAGCAAATATGTTAGCTTTGTTCCAATAAATGCAAGCCGCCTAGAATTGTTAAGAAGTAATATATCCCGGAAACCGCCAGAGTTACCCAGTCACAATGACCCAAATATATCATATAACTCACTGTTCCATCTTATCAGTGATGAATTTGGCAAAGTGTTTGTACCAAAAACAATATCTGTTGGTAATCGTGCTAGGTTTAGTAAATGGGCAACTCCAGGAATTTATAAAAGTAGGCAAAAGTTATATGAATTGTACCATGAAAAATCGTATAATCATAACCTGTATTTTTGGAATATGTCAAACGTTATTCTAAGTTATTTAAACGAGCCTGTTCCTCAGTTAAATCTATTTATTTAAGAAATAAGATCAAAAATTCTGTTAATAAAATAAAAATGACGTGGAACATTATAAACAGTGAAACTGGTAGGAATACAGTGCGTAATCGAGACTTTCATTTAAAAATTAATAATAAAGATGTAAGAGCAGATTTGGAGGTAGCGGCCGAGTTTGAGAATTTCTTCACTAATATTCCTTCTTTAACAACCAAAACTCTAAAATCTTCCTCCATCTCTGCTGAGATCTTACTTAAACAAAGTGTAACTGAATGAGACACAACTTTTAAATTTTCAATAGTTAATTGCAAAGATATTGTAAGCAGTTTCAAAAGTCTAGATGCAAAAAAAACGGCAGACCTATGGGGTCTTTCTGTGAAGACCGTTTCTTCAATTATAGATGTCATTGCACCCAATCTAGCAGCTGTGTTTAATAGTTGTGTTGCAAGTGGTGTATTTCCTGACCTAATGAAGCACAGTAAAGTGGTTCCTTTATTCAAATCTGGTAGTACTACTGATCCAACTAATTTTCGGCCTATTTCTGTACTACCTACGCTAAGAAAGATTTTCGAAAAAATTATATTACATCAATTAGAAACTCATTTTAGTGCAAACAAAATTTTCCATAAGAATCAATTTGGGTTCACAAGGAATCGCTCTACTATAGACGCAGGTATAGAACTTATAAAAGATGTGTTTGATGCCTGGGAGAACTCTCAAGATGCCTTAGGTGTTTTTTGTGACTTATCTAAGGCATTTGACTGCGTCCGACATGATATACTTGTCAGGAAATTACAACACTACGGTATTAGGAACATGGCTCTCAACCTTTTGACTTCATATTTAAATGATAGAATTCAAAGGGTTGACATAAATGGTAAAAAATCGCCCGGCTCTATAATCTCAATGGGCGTTCCACAAGGTTCAATACTAGGGCCGTTCTTGTTTTTAATCTATATTAATGACTTACCTTATTATGTAGAGAAGAATCACGAGATTGTATTGTTTGCAGATGACACTTCACTGTTATTTAAAATTAAAAGGCAGTTATTAAACTATGACGATGTTAACAATGCATTAGCTAAAGTTGTGAATTGGTTCAATACAAATAATCTTCTCCTCAATGAGAAGAAAACTAATTGTATAAAGTTCTCGACGCCAAATGTGAGACAAGTAAAATCCAATATACAATTGAATGGAACAGGGTTGGACCTTGTGGAGTCAACGGTCTTTTTAGAAATTACTATAGACGCTAAATTGCAATGGGGTCCCCACATAAAAAAATTGTCTAGTAGGCTCAGTTCAGCGGCTTCTGTTGTTAAAAAAATTAGACTATTAACTGATGTAGACACAGCTAGAATAGTTTATTTTAGTTATTTCCATAGCGTTATGACTTATGGCATACTGCTCTGGGGATGTTCTGCAGATATTAATTCCATTTTTATACTGCAAAAAAGGGCTATACGAGCGATCTACAGTTTAGCTCCCAGAGTTTCCCTTAGACAGAAGTTTAAAGACATAAACATTCTAACTGTTGTCTCTCAGTTTATCTATGAAAATCTAATGTATGTAAAGAAAAACATTAGCAGTTTTGATAAAAGGAGTGATGCTCATTCAATCAACACGCGAAATAAGCACAAGCTATCCGTACATGTAACGCGTCTCCACAGAATAAGTCATTCTTTTATGGGACAATGTATACGATTCTATAATAAAGTTCCCAATGTTATCCGAGATTTGCCTATTAATAAGTTTAAAATTACTATTAAAACTAAACTCTGTCAAAAAGGTTATTACAAAATTTCGGGCTACTTGGAGGATAAAACAGCTTGGGACTGATCACTCCAGGATCTATCTACTCGCCCCCCCGAAGGGTTCTCGCATTGACGTGGCGGGGGGGCTCAGTAACCGTGGCTAGGTACACCACGGTGAAGCCAAGAGGAACCCAGGGGCCGCGCCGGCGTTGGGGTGCGCTGGTCGGCTCAGGCGGGCCGCTCCTATGGGCTTTGGCCGCCAAGTCCACATAGGAGTGGCGGGGTCCGGGCGCTTTGGCGCAGACTCGAGGAGGTGGGGCCCGGGCGCTTTGGCGCAGGCTCGAGGAGGGGGGGCCCGGGCACTTTGGTGCAGGCTCGAGGAGGCGGGGTCCGGGCGCTCGGCGCAGACTCGAGGAGGTGGGGTCGCGGAGGGGCTATCCCTTGTGGCTGACGTAGCAGGCGGTGGGGCTACGTATCCGACCCACCGCAGGGAGACCACGGGCGACCAGACACGGGGAAGTCTGGCGCCCATTGTTGGCGAGTTTGGTCTCCGAGGCAGTTGCGGCGCGCCATGTGTTCTGGCGTGTCGCGAAGAGAAGGGTCCGGCAACGGACAGCCACGGCGGGTTCGCGGTCGTGTGGAAAATCTGTCCCGCGTTCCCGCCGAGGGCGGCAGTGACGGAACACCCCGGGGTTTTGGTGGGTATACGGACTCCCACATAACCACCTCCCTCCCCGTGGTGGGTGGTATCCATAAAGGATTTCCCCGGGATAAAAAAAAAAAAAAAGGATCTATCTACTCGTGTACTAAGATGTCAAAGTGTAGCGTGTCTTGCCCTACTGATACCATTATTATGTTCTCTTTTGTAAGGCAACACACTGGAGCTAATATCTGTAGTACCTAAGTAAAAATATTGTAAAATAATCTATGTAAAAAGAATGGCCCCGAGTTTCTTGCCGCTTCTTCTCGGTAGGCTCTATATATTTTGGAACGCGGCGGTAGTCTTTAAAGTACATTATAATGAAAAATTGACGTTCATAAGTGCGTCTTTGATGCCTAAATTGAATAAATGATTTTGACTTTGACTTTGATTTGTTTGGGTGCTTCACATGAAGATTTATGTAAGGCGGGACCCTAACTCAAAACCATTCATCATCAGGACAGAACAAGATTTATCGAAGATTCGTTGATTCAAAACCCATACCCCGGTTATAATTTAAAGTTTACAATATTTAACTTAGTTTTATTACTGTTTCAATATTATAACTCTGCATCGATAATAATCTTAATTATTCCTAATGTTCTCGTAAGTTCCATATCAACAAGATTTTTATGTAAGGCTGTTTTCAATCAATATTGTCGCGTTCGTATTGTTATTTCGTTTGTTGTTTACGCTCTAAGCTATTTTGTTCACTGACAATATTATGTAGCGAAGCGCTCTGGTTTAGAACCGGTCTGTAGCTCTGCGGTCGAATGCGACTTATTAACCCTAGAAGCCCAACCTACGTAAATTTGACGTATACCGCGGCGAAATATCTCTACCTCTTTCACGTTTACCATCGGGTCGCGGTGAACTCCCGAACTAACTCAGTAACCGTCGGGACCTCGCTGGACACGGTGGCGTCATCTCGGTAAGTGCCGCCATTTTGTTGTAATGAAGAGGTTGCACGTCATTTTGACGTATAATTGGGCTTTGCGTAACTTTTGCAATTGTTAACGATTTCTTATTGTAGTGATTTATTTGAGTTTATTGTTTTGTTTAGTTACCTTTTTCATTATGGTATTAATATTTTTAGGCTGAACACAAGATGGGGTCCCGTCAACAGCTAAACCATGACTAAATAGCTTCAATTTTAGAAAATGACGACGATTGTTCTGCGCTAGATTCGGACTCTGAGCAAGAAGATTGTGTAGTTGAAGATGATGTCAGGAGTGATATCGAGGACACGATGGTTGACTACATTGAGGATACAAGGCCTGCAAGCAGACAAGAGGACCCCGAAGACCCTGTTTCTTCTCGGGAATCGGCTAATCTTGAGGTAACTTCATCGACTTCACAGAGAATTATTACATTGCCTCAGCGGTCAATACGTGGAAAAAACAATCATGTATGGTCAACTACAAAGGGACGTACTACGGGAAGGACTTCTGCTATCAATATTATACGCACAAATAGAGGACCAACGCGAATGTGTCGTAATGTTGTTGACCCATTGCTCTGTTTTCAACTTTTTATAAAAGACGAGATAATTGATGAAATAGTCAAGTGGACAAACGTGGAAATGATAATAAAACGACAAAATTTGAAAGAAATTTCAGCAAACTACAGGGATACAAATGCAATGGAGGTCTGGTCCTTGGTTGGTATACTCACTCTGACGGCTGTTATGAAAGATAACCACCTCTCAACTGATGAATTGTTTGATGTCACATTCTCTAGCACCCGATATGTATCAGTAATGAGCCGCGAGAGATTTCAATTCCTTCTGAGATGCTTGAGAATGGACGATAAATCACTGCGACCAACTCTTCGTAGCGAAGAATGCTTTTGTACCGGTGAGAAAAATATGGGAGATTTTTATCAGTCAATGCAGATTGAACTACGTACCTGGCAGCAACTTGACTGTAGATGAGCAATTGTTGGGTTTTCGCGGCCGTTGTCCATTCCGCATGTATATTCCCAATAAGCCTAATAAATATGGGATAAAATTACCCATGATGTGTGACGCTTCAACAAAGTACATGTTAGATGCCATACCTTATCTTGGTAAAAGTACGAAGACAAATGGTCAACCATTGGGCGAGTTTTACGTAAAAGAGCTGACTAAAACAGTACACGGAACAAACAGAAATGTTACTTGCGACAACTGGTTTACTTCGGTCCCATTAGCTAAAAACATGCTGCAGACCCCATACAACCTAACAATAGTAGGAACCATCCGGTCGAACAAAAGAGAAATACCCGAAGAGATCAAAAATTCTCGCACAAGACCGATAGGATCTTCAATGTTTTGCTTCGATGGCCCATTGACATTGGTTTCTTATAAACCAAAGCCGTCGAAAATGGTATTCCTATTATCGTCATGTGATGAAAATGCCGTAATAAATGAAAGTAACGGAAAACCGGACATGATACTATTTTACAATCAAACGAAAGGCGGCGTTGATTCCTTCGATCAGATGTGTTCATCTATGTCTAGTAGCAGGAAGACTAATAGGTGGCCAATGGCGGTATTTTACGGGATGTTGAATATGGCGTTTGTGAACTCCTATATCATATACTGTCACAATAAGATAAATAAACAAGAAAAACCACTGAACCGTAAGGATTACATGAAAAAATTAAGCACAGATTTGACGGCGCCTTGGATGCAAAAACGACTGGAGACACCCACTTTGAAGAGGACTCTACGTGACAATATAACTAATGTTTTAAAAACTGTGGAACCAGCATCTCCAGAAAACACTAATGATGAGACAGAACCAAAGAAACGACGCTATTGTGGATTTTGTTCCTATAAAAAAAGGCGGATGACCAAAGCGCAGTGTTACAAATGCAAAAAGGCCATATGCGGAGAACACAATATTGATATTTGTCAAAACTGTCTATAAAGACTGTTTTTTTTGATGAGACTAATAGAGTCATATTATAAGTTGATTTAATTTTAGAAAAAAGTTTAAGACTAGTTGATTTTTGTTGAAACTACTTAATTATAAGAAAAAATGTTAGAGGTTAGAATTTTTTGTTAATTTTTTCTATGTTTCAATTATAGTACTGTAATTGTAATAATAAAGAGTATATTAATATAAAATTTATTTTATTTATTACTTAAAACTGTATTTATGATAACTAAGCCAAAAATTAGTACATACCAAAAAAAAAATAGGGAAACAGAGGTATTTTATTTTTACACGTCATTTTTACGTATAATTGGGCTTTATAGCCAGTAAAATATGATTGGGCTTCTAGGGTTAACTAAAGTTGTACATATATTTTATCCATATACTCGTAATGATTATAACGTAAAATAAGCTAGGCATATTTCACTACTATAATTTTCGCGTACGTTCCGGAATGTTACGTATTTTTAGTTTATTATGTATAACTTTGGTATGCTTATTTATGATATGTGTACTTCATTTAGTACCTAACACTAGTTCTCAGATTGCAATGATTGTATACATTAGAAAAAGTATTATTATTGTCTATCACGTCAAACTAAGGTGTCGTGGCCGGGATTCTAGGTTATTACCATTCTATTTTACCTCAACCATATTTTTCTGCAAACAGATAAATAAATTGTCATCGTTATGGATTGTGCATAATTCTTACATGAGCCTATAAGAATTTCCACAATTTCTCTTGGCACCCCTACAAAAGCAATATAAGGAACAGTTGAAGTTGAATATTCAGTTTAGGCGCGAAGCACACCAATCTGGCGCCTGGCTAGGACATGGCGCGGACATTATTTCGTTTCATATAAATCTCGTACTTAATAGCACAGTAATTAGGTACATTGTTGAATACATCCTACGGCGTAACCGTCGGGCGGTCGTTTCGGCGCCCGCGTCCGATCACCGCCTGATTGCAGTCAGTTCGGCGTCAGTTCGCAAACAGTACGCACGCATGTCTACTAGGGTCAGAAAATTAAATAAAATGCGTGACGATATTGAGTTTAATATTACATTCTGTGAAATAGTCGAGAAAAATCCATCTATATATGATCATACTCGCCATGATTATTGTAATATTAACGTACAGGACAAAATTTGGCAAGAAATTGGACGAGAATTAAAAGAATCAGGTAAGATTTTTTATCGTGTTTTATTTAAAGTTTGTAAAGAAATTCTATAGGACCTCGTAATTCTACTAAATAAGCTACAAGTACGTACGCAAGTAAGTAAATATTTTGTCCGAGCGAACTTGAACATCAATCATCGGAGGGAGATAGCAATATTTATTTCTTGGAACTCATGCGCTTATTAACACGCACCTCACGCTCTCGCTCTTAAGTAGGAATCTATTGTGTGTGTTAGGGATGGACAAAGCTATAGTCGATAAACAGGGTTCATATCGATAACGAGTCCGCGCGCGCCGCGTGCGCCTATCACTAGAATACCTAACAAACTTAATGATTTATGACCAAGTTCGCACGGACAAAATAATTTTACTATAATGTCTAGGAAAATCACACAGCAAATCTATTTTGAAATGGAATTGGTGATCGAAATTCAAAGTATCTTGTTAGATATTCTCTAACGTTATTAGCATATGCCGCGTTATTCTGTATTTGTGTGACAATGATTGGCTCCATTAAGATATTATTGAATTTAGGTACCGCAAATTTTCCGTCCCATCTTCTAACAACATTATGTAATACACACATTGCTTGAATAATAGTATCAATTTTGTCCGGGTGGCAGGTAATAGGCTTGCTTAAACCCTCAAATTTTGCCCTGAGCATTCCGAAAGCACACTCAACTGATTTTCGCCCCCTTGAAAGTCTATTGTTGAATACTTTTCGAGAATTAGTCAACTGCTCCCGGCCATAAGGTTTCATAATGTTTTCTTTAAGAGGAAACGCTTCGTCTCCAACAAAGTAATATGGCACGTTTTGTGTTTGCCCAGGCAATGGTGAAGGCGCAGGTAAATTAAGTTCTCCTTGTTGTAAGGCTCGTCCAAAATTACTTTCTTGTAATGCACGTGCGTCACCATTTCGTCCATATTCTCCAACATCTATGGTTAGGAATAAACCGTCGGCATCGACCACTGCCAATAAGATAATAGAAAAAAAACTTTTATAGTTAATATAACTAGAGCCGGAATTCGGTGCTGCTCTTATTCTTATGTGTTTCCCATCAAGACTTCCTACACAATTTGGTAGATTCCATAGTGTGTGAAAACGTTGAGAAACTTCTAACCACATTTCTTCTGTAAGTGTCGGCATGTATTCGGGCTGTAGATGTATCCAAAGTACCGTACAAGTTTCATGAACAATTTAACGAACTGTGCTTTGTCCTCTCATGAAATATAGCGCAAGTGACTTGAAAGAACATCCATCTGCAAAGTACCTAAAAAGTAAAAATAATAATATGTAGTCTATCTGTCATCGCACCAAAGCGGCAAACTGTAGGTTCGGTACCAGCCAGAAACAATAACAATTTTTTTAGCCCCAGTTTGTCATTTAGCAAGTATAACCCATCCATACGCCTCGCCCCTAATACACGTTGTATTTATTTATACAGGATGTTTTGTGACGATGAAATAGTAATATCCGATTCGTGATAGGAGAGAGGTATTTTAAGGTGCAACATCAGTGAGCGTTCCGAACTACACTTTTTTTAAAACTATTTTTTTTTTTTTTGGAAAAACTATGTTATTTAGACGTGTGATTTTAAACAGCCGGCAATAATAGATTATTTTCTAAATTTTTATAGATATTTCTACAACGAAAACAACCTATTATTGCCGGCTGTTTAAAATCACACGTCTAAATAACATAGTTTTTCCAAAAATTAAAAAATAGTGTAAAAAAAAGTGTAGTTCGGAACGCTTACTGATGTTGCACCCATGGTTGCACCTTAAGTAAGGACTCCATATGGATACTAGCGCCGTTGGAACTAACAATTTTTATGAGAAGTCGAAAAAAACGTGTGATAAAATATTATTTCATAGTCATGTAACACCTGTATACTTTAAAGTAAAAAAAAACTCATTAAAGTGGCCATCCTTAGATCTTATAGCCTATCTGATGCATCTTTAGAGAAAAGAAATGTTATGTTTTTGTTTTTTCTTTTACAGCAAAAGACTGCAAACAGCGTTGGCAGAATATTCGAGGCAGATACTCTAAGTTTAAAAAAGCACAATCTCTTCCATCCGGTTCAGAAGCGAAAATTACCAAAGAGTATTATCTGGCGCCCCATTTGCGTTTTTTGGATGGTTTTCTTAAGTCGCGAAAACCTAAAGGCAATATTCAGAAAAATAATGACTCGGATTCAGAGTCCGAACGGTCAGTGTACTCTTCAAATACTACAGCATCCCCGATGGGATCTGAGTTATCAGGATCTGCTAAACCCCAGAAAAGGACATTAAATGACGTTAATGATGTGGCCTATGAATATTTCAATCGGAAAAATAAATATTCCTCTACAGTGTCTACACTTGCAAGCTCTGAGAACCCAATAGATCCTGATTTACTATTTCTACAAAGTGTTCTTCCGGACATGAAGTTAATGACATTTAACCAGAAAAGAAATTTTAAAATTGGTATACTAAATCTATGTAACAAAATTCTTAACGAAAAATCATACGATACACAACAAACTAATCAACCTTATCATCAAGTAAATCCCCAAAAAACAAATGAAGGTAATATTCCGCCGTTCTCTCCAAACAGCCCTGCAACTCCGGGACAATCTCCATTGAACAGACAGCTGCCGCGATACGATACACAGGAGCTGTATGCACAACAAACTGATCTAGAATTTCAGAACCGACAGGATAATGAACAGCAGTACACACGGGTGCAGTATGCACAACAAACTGATCAACCTAATTATCAAGTAAATCCCCAAAAAACAAATGAAGGTAATATTCCACCGTTCTCTCCAATCAGCCCTGCAACTCCAGGACAATCTCCATTGAACAGAGTGACACATATTATGTTGAACAATTTCTATGAAGACTCCTAAACAACTTTTCATCACCACCAATATTCATCGTAAAATTGTACACTTTTGATAATAAATGATTATTTGATTATAATACTGTTTTTTTCAACATACCTTAACGTTATTAACAGTCTTTCTTCTGGACAAACGGGTTCCCTGTAGTTTGTAAATTTCTTCTGAAGGTGCCGTTTAGTCCTTTGCAGTAGAAAATGGAAACATCGTGGAGACATTTTGTATACATCACAAAAACGATCAGGATAATTTGTTAAGTCTCGCATAGATAGGTAAAGTCTTGAATTTTGTCCCCGTCGCCACACAGGATGAACCCAGTACCGTCGAGGCACCTGCATCTGTATATTTATTAATTGTACGAGAGCGAGAGCGTCCTCCTCACGTCATCACTCACCCTTACGCCAGCATTTCTGGACGTTATCAGCTCGTCGCGTAATGCGACATCGAGTATACAAATGTATACATTGTTTACGTCTCTGCGCTAAACCCAAGGCCCCGTGCAAGGCCGACCTACCCGCCGACCACGTGATTGTTCAGCTCGTATTCAGCAAAGTCACAACGTTATTTAGATATGATTGCGGTACAATTTATGTAGGCGCTAGAAATGAACCTAGGGAAATACAAGACTTTCTTGCAACCAATAATGACAATATCGCACCTACACTTTCAGCTCTTTTAGCGCGCATTGCAGCCATGCTCAATGCAGGCCCTCTCAGCCCACTCTCCTTTGACCCCGCGGAATTTGAATTACTCACCGCGGGTAATGTCCGCATAAAACCTCAGCTCAACACCCTACCTAAATATTCGGTAGGAGGACGAGCCATTTCTGCACACAAAAAGGTTCAAGCTCGTCCTACCCTTATCCCAACACCTTTGGCGATCCTGGTCCAAACCCTACCTGCACACCATCCAAACCCGCTCCAAACGGACTTCCCGATCCAGCCCACCTCAAGTCGGGGAACTGGTCCTGATAGTGGACGACCAGGTGCCGCCTCTACACTGGCGCATGGGCCGCATCACCAAGACGACCCCATGAAGGGATGGCGTCACCCGAGTGGTGGAACTCAAGACGACCTTGGGCATCTTGATGCGACCTGTCCTCAAGTTCGCCCGCCTGCCTGTCGATTGACCACACCACACCTTCGCCGCGTGGAGAATATGATCGCGCCAAAGGCGCGACGTCACCTCAAGGAATGTCCCCCGCCCGCGCGTCCCGCCGCCGCTGTCCTGCAGCTGTCAAACGACAAGCAGGCGGCTGAAGGGCAGCGGAAACAGTCACCATTTTAGAGTCGAAGCTAGCGGACGTATACCGCTCCGCCTCCGCGTCGCAACCGCATGGGAACCGCCATTATCAGCCCCGCGTTTACGCGTCAGCCCAAAAGTGACCTTTAGGGTGTGTCGGCACGGCCACACACCACCTCACAAATCAGCCCGAGTCACCGCGACTAACTTCGCCGCGAGTGACCGCTAATCAGCCCGTGTTTACGCGTAAACCAGTGCACAAACCATAAGACAATACAAACATTATAACTACAAGTGAACAGTTCTTCAGCACGACGTCCACAACAGGACGCCCAACCCGAGGACTCTTAAGGTCATCAGCCCGCACTACCCAGTCACCCCGACGTCCGTAAGTACCTAATAATTTCCCTAACGATCGTATGGTTGCAGAACATACTGCTTAACCAGCAATGATACGGCAAACCATCACGTTGTACACAAGAAGAACTGTCGACGACGATGAACCAATTCGCCTATATCTTTGGAGCATTCGCTCGAGTTTTTTCACCTTCCAATAAAAGATTTCACATTCACTATTATTAAATCGCGTACGTTTCCTTTTTTCCATCTTAAAATCAAGAAATACCGGTTATTCACTAAACCTGTGAACTACGTGATATTCAGTGTGATTCCGACGGCACAAAAACACGTAATAATAAGTTGCAGACGCCCTCCAACGGGCATAGTGCGAAACCGGAAATGAAGTTTTGTTTTTATAGTAGTGGAGTACAACCCGCGGCACGTAACTCTAACGCTGAGCGAAATGTGGAGGGGATAGCTGCGCGTGGGTACAGTCGCGCACATGTGACAGAGAGAGACAAGAGTGCCTCGTCTTCGATGTGACAGAGAGAGACAAGAGTCCTTCGTCCCTCTAGCCCTCCTGTGATACCCAATTTTTGACTTCTGCGCAATAACTGTCAGCGCTAGAGTTACGTGCCGCGGGCTGTATCTAAAAGTGTGTGGGAGACAGCATAATCCATGTACTGCTGCTCGTTAATTATGTAATCGTCTTCGGTTGAGACCCGAAGGATAATAAGTCAAAAAGACATAAATACGGTATTCAACTTTTTAAAATGTGCACAAATCTTGGATATACGCTGAAACTTCAATTATACACCGGAAAAAAATTGTATGTATCCACAACCTTCATAAACCTACTAAAGTTTTCTTGTCTCTGTGCGAGGATATCCTAAATAAGGGGCATACGTTCGCCACTGGTACACAAGTTTGGAACTGGCGTACGAATTATTGAAAAATGATATTCACTTCGTGGGAACTTTAAGAAAGAACAGACGGGGATTGCCGAAAAAAGTAACGGAAAAGAAATTAAAGCCTGGAGCATTTATAGCCCAACAGAATGATGACGGAATCACTGTCCTAAAATGTAAGGACAAACGGGATGTTTTAATGCTTTCTACAAAGCACGACGATAAACTTGTCAGAACTCAAGTATCAAAACGATTTCATTTCTTTACTTCATATTGATGGTGTTATTTCATTTACAATTTATTTCATTTCATTTTATTTCAGATCAAAGGAAAAACAGTACTAAAACCAAAAATGGTGTTAGATTACAACACATTAAAAGGGTCGGTTGACATGAGTGACCAAATGACATCTTACTCATCACCACATCGCAAGTCGGTGAAATGGTACAAAAAATTAGGTATCGAGTTGATATTGAACACATCTGTGGTCAATGCCATGATAATGTACACAGAAGCAACACAAACTAATATATCCATAGAGGAGTATAAAAAAAATTGTCGAGTATTTAATTAGTTCAGGAAAAGAGGCCGAAAATCTCAGCCAGCAAACATCAAGGCCAAAGAGACAGAAACATGAATTGAAAAAAAAACCAGGTCCAGTGAAAAACACGAGAAGATTTTGTGTTCGATGTTATAAAGTTAATGCTGAAAGTATGACTTCTAGTCAAAAGGACAAAAGAGGCAAAAATCCAGACCAAAAAGGTAAACACTTATTGTGTGCAGTGCAACGAACTTCTTTGCTTATCTTGTTTTAATAAAGTACACCGTCAATAATTTCTAGTTTGAACCATGATGATTATCCTCATTTTATTATCTTGTATTTTTTTAAATAAAGCCTTTTTTCCTCAACCACTGTGTTTTTAATTAAGTAATTTGTTGTGTTTTGTGATTTTGTCATTAGGGGCTTTGCATGGATGTAATTTATAACATACTTGATTTTGCCCGCGATTTGACTCGCGTGGACTTTACAAATGCCCAGAGATACATTCCGGCTATCCTGCAAGATCCTTTTCAGGGATAAAAAGTATCTTATTCCACAATCCAGGGTTAATACAATTAGTGTGAAAAATGGTGTCTAAATCTGTCCAGCCATTTTCGAGTTATAAATGGTGTAACAGGTGTAACAACGCTGCTTCGGTGTGTTAAAAAGAAGATTTCCATATTTATCCATGGGCCTACGGACAAAGTTAGCAACAACAATGAATATCATTGTAGCATGTTGTGTGTTGCACAATATTGCTATTGCTAACAACGATTTTGTTGAAGATGAAAATGATGAAGCTGATGAAATGATGAACTGGGGGACATAGTAACTATGATGGTCCAACAACAAATGAGAACACTGCAGTACGCTCTTCCCTTATATTAACACATTTTAGTTTATAGGTAAGTAAAAACACTTTATGTGTACAGTATATTTTATCTCCATAAATTAGTTTTACTCTCATGTGAATTACTAAGCCAATTTTAGGAAATTGATATTAATGTACTCATACTAAAATCATTTGGCAAGAAAAGTGTAGGTCCTGCCAATGCAAGTAAAATAAAGTTAAATACTGTGATATAAAAATGCTTTATTTTTAGAACAATATTTACATAATATTTTGCTATTATAATAATAACATTACATATCTTCGAGTGAAGGTAACATTGTTATGAAATCCAAACCATGTTGGTAGTTAGTAGGTATACTATATATACTATAGGTATAGTAGGTATACACACTTGTGTTCTCCCGAGTATACCCCTTTACTGCTTTAAGTTTGAAAATCTTTCGCAAACCACTAACCACACAGTTAGATGGTTTGCGACAGATTTCCAGCGACTGACACTGAAAGTCAGTCACTATTTCTGGTCTAGTGTGATACCACTTTCGACCGCATCATCACTGGCCAACAAGCGGGGTACCTAGTAGTTAAAAAGTAGCTAGAAATAAATTTGTCGAATATTAGTCTGCTTTAAGTAAATCTGTATAGTATTGTAGTCATTTTTATTACTTTATCAGTTAAAAAAGCTATAATTATATCTATGCAGATTTTTAAGCAGAATTTCATATTCTAAAGTTTACATTTTTAAGTCTAATACTAAATATTTTTTTTTACTTAAAGCGGACTTATACATACTCTACAGACTTTATTTTCTTTTCAATTAGTGCAATTTCCATTTTTTTTCATAATATTATCTTTTTAAATTATCACTTGTATGGAATTCTCTTTTCTTTTTCAGTAGGCCTACCATGAGTTAACAAGATTGACACGAAACGATGCTCGCTGTCGACTACCGCTAACAATAGTATTAAAAAAAGAACAGTGCCACCTTGCGCTCAATTGTAGAACTAAAATTGACAGCGAGTACGCCAATCACAAGCTTAGTAGGTAGACGAGATCGAGTATCGACTATAGATAACATTTATATTGCAAACTCATGGTAGAGCTACAGGAGACTGCGATCAACGGTTCTCTCCCTGATTGGAGAGGGATCATTTACTTCCAATGTGTTTGTTTCTGAAAAGAAGCCTTTATTGTATAAATTAGTTTTAGAAACCTTTTAGGTAAAGAAACTTTTTTTGTATATAATGAATTGTGTGTAATTTTAAATTTAATTAGAAGTTTTAATTATAATTTATGTAGCTTATTTACCATTTACAATGCATGCTGGGTCTCCTTCCACTATAATTTCATTTTGTTCTGCGGTCTCCACTGAAATTAAAATTAAAATTAAAGCCAATTGCTCTTTCAGTGTTCATAAATATTACAATATGTAACCTATATCACTAACCCGTAAAATAAAAATCAGAAGCACTATCGCATGAGTTGGTAAGTGGCTTTACTTGGGAACCCATTAAAGCCAATATTTGGGCTCCGGTGTCACTCAGTAGAGGTTTGTATGTTCCCCTTCCCGTTGCTCTAATTTCTTTCTGTAAGAAAGACAACAGCAATATTGAATAACACAGATATGAGAGCATGTATTATGATTTTACAGCTGATAGGATAGCCTTAACCACCATCTGACCTGTTGGTTAAGGATGTGGCAAAGAGTAGTAAGCGCACTTGACCTTGAAAACACTAGTTAAAAAATCTGTTGCCGAGCATAAAGATCTTTTATTTAAGGATAGTAGCTAGACTAGCTAGGCTTGTGCAAAATTCTCTTTTACCATGCGGTGAAGCTCAATCTCGCAGGGTATTTGCTGCTGCATCCTATGGTCTTACCTATGGACTTACCAATGGATCTGCTGCATCCCAGTCTAAATCAGTCAGTCAGTCAGTCACGCCGTGCATGCTTGCGCAGCTGTTGTGCTCCGCTATCGCCTATTCATATTTGTGTTGACATTTACCTACTTGCTAATTTACGTACGCGTGTTTACGAGTTGGGTTGTGAACATATTAGTATTAGCTTTTATCACCGAAACATACTACAATGGTGCTTTGTGGAAGGTGTGGAGATGAAGCTGCGGAAGCCATACAGTGCACTGTCTGCCAGAAATGATTTTTCGTGTTCCGGCATTACTGAAAAAGGATATCGTAAGCTCGGTGATCGCCAAGCTAACTGGAGATGTGCAAACTGCAAAAATTAAAGGACAGTTTACTTTACACCCCCGTTCTGGCCCACCATCAACAACTACTACTCCGATTGTCACTCTTGACTCGATTATGCGTGAGTTAACCGCCATCAGGCAGGAACTAGAACCGCTCAAAAGTCTGCGCGACGAGGTTCAGCTGATTCGGAAAGAACTTGCAGATCTTAAGGAACTTCCTGGTAAACTAATGGCTCTGGACGAACGTGTATCTAAAGTGGAAGTCGCGCAACAAGTTAGTGATCGGTCTATTTACTCATATTCGAAGCTTGAAGATGAGCTCCATGACACGGAACAATGGCTCCGCGGTAACAACGTGGAAATTAAAGGAGTACCATCCAAGGACAAAGAGAATCTTTACCAAATTGTGATGAAGATAGGTGAAAAGATTTCCTACCCGGTTCTGAAGACGCAAATCAACTTCGTCCATAGAGTACCTACAAATTCGAGTGGTGGCTCAAAAAACATTATTGTATCCTTTATAAATAGATACACCAAAGAAGACATCGTGGCAGCTGCCAGAACCTATAAAGAACCACTTTATCCGAAGGATATTGGTATACCCGGTGTGGGACGCGTTTTCGTGAATGATCATCTAACTATAAAAAATATTGTTGTTATCTAAAACCAAAGAAATATAAAATAAACAACATAATTTTCAATAATTTTATTATTTATTATATATTCAGAGATACCTGACATTCCCGGAGCAGTGACTACTGAGATGCTCAACGAGAGACTTCGTGTGACGGACTGCCCCGCCGTGTGCAGGACATCCAGCCTGGTGTGTATGCTGCCCAAGGACAATCCAGACACTCAGTTGATTCTGAATGCCTTCTTCCTTCCAAACATGATGCTGTGGGAAATTATCAACCAGAAGAGGGAGGACTGGATGAAGTCATCCAAGGCTAGTAGGGCATCTAGCTCGAAGGTGTACCTGATAAACGCCTTGAACTCACCTATGTTTAGTGAGGAGGCTCGCAAATCCTGGTGTAGTAGACTGGGCATCATGAAGTCTGGATCGTACACTAGCGTCTGGACCACGGTGGCCACCAAAGCCAAGGCTGCCCTCGACGGGGAGTACGGGGTCTCCTTCTGACAGACCATGGCCCTGAAGAGAGTCAGGGGCACCCATGATATGGCCAAGTACCCTTAATTTCCTAATTTAGGTTAATATGCCATAACTTTGGTGCTCGTTAAGACTGATTCTACCAAATAATATAAGCTCTCTATTTACTATTTTATCTCTTATACAATGTACTCAATTAGGTTAAGTGTTACTCACTATTGTGATAACAATTAAGGCCATATAACCTTAGGTTAGATAAATCTAGTTTAGTTTACCAAATTCCCATGTAACCATAGACTGTAAGGTGTTTAGCATGTAATTAGGTTAGGAAATATAAAAAAAAAAGGTTGCTTCTATTGAACAATCCAATAGTATTGACAATGCTTCTATTGAGCAATTTGACATTTTTAATTCAGCCAATTGCTTGGCTAATAATGACATTGTAAATAATTTAAATTAGTGCCTAAGACAATAGAGACAACCTCTTGCATTAAATCAATCAATATTGTTCATCAGAACATTCAAGGTATGATGGGCAAAGAGTTGGAACTGGAATTGTTTATAGATGATAGCAAAATAGATATTCTTTGTATTACTGAACACTGGCTTAAAAAGAACCAACTCTTATTTAATTTTAATAATCATCAAGTTGCTAGCTCCTTCAACAGAGAAAAATCTATACGTGGTGGCTCTTTAATTATTACAAATAAAAATATAAAACTCAAAGAACGAAAAGACATTGTGAGCCTATCTGTTGAACGAGTAATAGAAATGTCCTGTATTGAGTTTGAGCAGTTCCTTGTTCTATGTGTATACAGACCACCATGCTCACCATATGATGATTTTGAAAAGTGCATGGAGGAAACATTAATTAAGCTATCTAATACAAATAAATCAATGATTATCTGTGGAGACTTTAATATTAATTTGCTAGAAAATAATCAGGTAGTGGATAAATTTTTGTTAGTTTTTCTTGGAACCTACTAGGATAACAGCCACAAGTTCCACCTGCATAGACAATATATTTACTAATCTCAAACCTATTAAAAATTTCATTATAAATAATCTAGAATCAGACCACTGTGGTCAACTAGCAGTGTTTCCAAGAAAAACTAACAAACCCCAAAGCAAATATGTTAGCTTTGTTCCAATAAATGCAAGCCGCCTAGAATTGTTAAGAAGTAATATATCCCGGAAACCGCCAGAGTTACCCAGTCACAATGACCCAAATATATCATATAACTCACTGTTCCATCTTATCAGTGATGAATTTGGCAAAGTGTTTGTACCAAAAACAATATCTGTTGGTAATCGTGCTAGGTTTAGTAAATGGGCAACTCCAGGAATTTATAAAAGTAGGCAAAAGTTATATGAATTGTACCATGAAAAATCGTATAATCATAATCCTGTATTTTTGGAATATGTCAAACGTTATTCTAAGTTATTTAAACGAGCCTGTTCCTCAGTTAAATCTATTTATTTAAGAAATAAGATCAAAAATTCTGTTAATAAAATAAAAATGACGTGGAACATTATAAACAGTGAAACTGGTAGGAATACAGTGCGTAATCGAGACTTTCATTTAAAAATTAATAATAAAGATGTAAGAGCAGATTTGGAGGTAGCGGCCGAGTTTGAGAATTTCTTCACTAATATTCCTTCTTTAACAACCAAAACTCTAAAATCTTCCTCCATCTCTGCTGAGATCTTACTTAAACAAAGTGTAACTGAATGAGACACAACTTTTAAATTTTCAATAGTTAATTGCAAAGATATTGTAAGCAGTTTCAAAAGTCTAGATGCAAAAAAAACGGCAGACCTATGGGGTCTTTCTGTGAAGACCGTTTCTTCAATTATAGATGTCATTGCACCCAATCTAGCAGCTGTGTTTAATAGTTGTGTTGCAAGTGGTGTATTTCCTGACCTAATGAAGCACAGTAAAGTGGTTCCTTTATTCAAATCTGGTAGTACTACTGATCCAACTAATTTTCGGCCTATTTCTGTACTACCTACGCTAAGAAAGATTTTCGAAAAAATTATATTACATCAATTAGAAACTCATTTTAGTGCAAACAAAATTTTCCATAAGAATCAATTTGGGTTCACAAGGAATCGCTCTACTATAGACGCAGGTATAGAACTTATAAAAGATGTGTTTGATGCCTGGGAGAACTCTCAAGATGCCTTAGGTGTTTTTTGTGACTTATCTAAGGCATTTGACTGCGTCCGACATGATATACTTGTCAGGAAATTACAACACTACGGTATTAGGAACATGGCTCTCAACCTTTTGACTTCATATTTAAATGATAGAATTCAAAGGGTTGACATAAATGGTTCTATAATCTCAATGGGCGTTCCACAAGGTTCAATACTAGGGCCGTTCTTGTTTTTAATCTATATTAATGACTTACCTTATTATGTAGAGAAGAATCACGAGATTGTATTGTTTGCAGATGACACTTCACTGTTATTTAAAATTAAAAGGCAGTTATTAAACTATGACGATGTTAACAATGCATTAGCTAAAGTTGTGAATTGGTTCAATACAAATAATCTTCTCCTCAATGAGAAGAAAACTAATTGTATAAAGTTCTCGACGCCAAATGTGAGACAAGTAAAATCCAATATACAATTGAATGGAACAGGGTTGGACCTTGTGGAGTCAACGGTCTTTTTAGGAATTACTATAGACGCTAAATTGCAATGGGGTCCCCACATAAAAAAATTGTCTAGTAGGCTCAGTTCAGCGGCTTCTGTTGTTAAAAAAATTAGACTATTAACTGATGTAGACACAGCTAGAATAGTTTATTTTAGTTATTTCCATAGCGTTATGACTTATGGCATACTGCTCTGGGGATGTTCTGCAGATATTAATTCCATTTTTATACTGCAAAAAAGGGCTATACGAGCGATCTACAGTTTAGCTCCCAGAGTTTCCCTTAGACAGAAGTTTAAAGACATAAACATTCTAACTGTTGTCTCTCAGTTTATCTATGAAAATCTAATGTATGTAAAGAAAAACATTAGCAGTTTTGATAAAAGGAGTGATGCTCATTCAATCAACACGCGAAATAAGCACAAGCTATCCGTACATGTAACGCGTCTCCACAGAATAAGTCATTCTTTTATGGGACAATGTATACGATTCTATAATAAAGTTCCCAATGTTATCCGAGATTTGCCTATTAATAAGTTTAAAATTACTATTAAAACTAAACTCTGTCAAAAAGGTTATTACAAAATTTCGGGCTACTTGGAGGATAAAACAGCTTGGGACTGATCACTCCAGGATCTATCTACTCGCCCCCCCGAAGGGTTCTCGCATTGACGTGGCGGGGGGGCTCAGTAACCGTGGCTAGGTACACCACGGTGAAGCCAAGAGGAACCCAGGGGCCGCGCCGGCGTTGGGGTGCGCTGGTCGGCTCAGGCGGGCCGCTCCTATGGGCTTTGGCCGCCAAGTCCACATAGGAGTGGCGGGGTCCGGGCGCTTTGGCGCAGACTCGAGGAGGTGGGGCCCGGGCGCTTTGGCGCAGGCTCGAAGAGGTGGGGCCCGGGCGCTTTGGCGCAGGCTCGAGGAGGGGGGGGCCCGGGCACTTTGGTGCAGGCTCGAGGAGGCGGGGTCCGGGCGCTCGGCGCAGACTCGAGGAGGTGGGGTCGCGGAGGGGCTATCCCTTGTGGCTGACGTAGCAGGCGGTGGGGCTACGTATCCGACCCACCGCAGGGAGACCACGGGCGACCAGACACGGGGAAGTCTGGCGCCCATTGTTGGCGAGTTTGGTCTCCGAGGCAGTTGCGGCGCGCCATGTGTTCTGGCGTGTCGCGAAGAGAAGGGTCCGGCAACGGACAGCCACGGCGGGTTCGCGGTCGTGTGGAAAATCTGTCCCGCGTTCCCGCCGAGGGCGGCAGTGACGGAACACCCCGGGGTTTTGGTGGGTATACGGACTCCCACATAACCACCTCCCTCCCCGTGGTGGGTGGTATCCATAAAGGATTTCCACGGAATAAAAAAAAAAAAAAAGGATCTATCTACTCGTGTACTAAGATGTCAAAGTGTAGCGTGTCTTGCCCTACTGATACCATTATTATGTTCTCTTTTGTAAGGCAACACACTGGAGCTAATATCTGTAGTACCTAAGTAAAAATATTGTAAAATAATCTATGTAAAAAGAATGGCCCCGAGTTTCTTGCCGCTTCTTCTCGGTAGGCTCTATATATTTTGGAACGCGGCGGTAGTCTTTAAAGTACATTATAATGAAAAATTGACGTTCATAAGTGCGTCTTTGATGCCTAAATTGAATAAATGATTTTGACTTTGACTTTGATTTGTTTGGGTGCTTCACATGAAGATTTATGTAAGGCGGGACCCTAACTCAAAACCATTCATCATCAGGACAGAACAAGATTTATCGAAGATTCGTTGATTCAAAACCCATACCCCGGTTATAATTTAAAGTTTACAATATTTAACTTAGTTTTATTACTGTTTCAATATTATAACTCTGCATCGATAATAATCTTAATTATTCCTAATGTTCTCGTAAGTTCCATATCAACAAGATTTTTATGTAAGGCTGTTTTCAATCAATATTGTCGCGTTCGTATTGTTATTTCGTTTGTTGTTTACGCTCTAAGCTATTTTGTTCACTGACAATATTATGTAGCGAAGCGCTCTGGTTTAGAACCGGTCTGTAGCTCTGCGGTCGAATGCGACTTATTAACCCTAGAAGCCCAACCTACGTAAATTTGACGTATACCGCGGCGAAATATCTCTACCTCTTTCACGTTTACCATCGGGTCGCGGTGAACTCCCGAACTAACTCAGTAACCGTCGGGACCTCGCTGGACACGGTGGCGTCATCTCGGTAAGTGCCGCCATTTTGTTGTAATGAAGAGGTTGCACGTCATTTTGACGTATAATTGGGCTTTGCGTAACTTTTGCAATTGTTAACGATTTCTTATTGTAGTGATTTATTTGAGTTTATTGTTTTGTTTAGTTACCTTTTTCATTATGGTATTAATATTTTTAGGCTGAACACAAGATGGGGTCCCGTCAACAGCTAAACCATGACTAAATAGCTTCAATTTTAGAAAATGACGACGATTGTTCTGCGCTAGATTCGGACTCTGAGCAAGAAGATTGTGTAGTTGAAGATGATGTCAGGAGTGATATCGAGGACACGATGGTTGACTACATTGAGGATACAAGGCCTGCAAGCAGACAAGAGGACCCCGAAGACCCTGTTTCTTCTCGGGAATCGGCTAATCTTGAGGTAACTTCATCGACTTCACAGAGAATTATTACATTGCCTCAGCGGTCAATACGTGGAAAAAACAATCATGTATGGTCAACTACAAAGGGACGTACTACGGGAAGGACTTCTGCTATCAATATTATACGCACAAATAGAGGACCAACGCGAATGTGTCGTAATGTTGTTGACCCATTGCTCTGTTTTCAACTTTTTATAAAAGACGAGATAATTGATGAAATAGTCAAGTGGACAAACGTGGAAATGATAATAAAACGACAAAATTTGAAAGAAATTTCAGCAAACTACAGGGATACAAATGCAATGGAGGTCTGGTCCTTGGTTGGTATACTCACTCTGACGGCTGTTATGAAAGATAACCACCTCTCAACTGATGAATTGTTTGATGTCACATTCTCTAGCACCCGATATGTATCAGTAATGAGCCGCGAGAGATTTCAATTCCTTCTGAGATGCTTGAGAATGGACGATAAATCACTGCGACCAACTCTTCGTAGCGAAGAATGCTTTTGTACCGGTGAGAAAAATATGGGAGATTTTTATCAGTCAATGCAGATTGAACTACGTACCTGGCAGCAACTTGACTGTAGATGAGCAATTGTTGGGTTTTCGCGGCCGTTGTCCATTCCGCATGTATATTCCCAATAAGCCTAATAAATATGGGATAAAATTACCCATGATGTGTGACGCTTCAACAAAGTACATGTTAGATGCCATACCTTATCTTGGTAAAAGTACGAAGACAAATGGTCAACCATTGGGCGAGTTTTACGTAAAAGAGCTGACTAAAACAGTACACGGAACAAACAGAAATGTTACTTGCGACAACTGGTTTACTTCGGTCCCATTAGCTAAAAACATGCTGCAGACCCCATACAACCTAACAATAGTAGGAACCATCCGGTCGAACAAAAGAGAAATACCCGAAGAGATCAAAAATTCTCGCACAAGACCGATAGGATCTTCAATGTTTTGCTTCGATGGCCCATTGACATTGGTTTCTTATAAACCAAAGCCGTCGAAAATGGTATTCCTATTATCGTCATGTGATGAAAATGCCGTAATAAATGAAAGTAACGGAAAACCGGACATGATACTATTTTACAATCAAACGAAAGGCGGCGTTGATTCCTTCGATCAGATGTGTTCATCTATGTCTAGTAGCAGGAAGACTAATAGGTGGCCAATGGCGGTATTTTACGGGATGTTGAATATGGCGTTTGTGAACTCCTATATCATATACTGTCACAATAAGATAAATAAACAAGAAAAACCACTGAACCGTAAGGATTACATGAAAAAATTAAGCACAGATTTGACGGCGCCTTGGATGCAAAAACGACTGGAGACACCCACTTTGAAGAGGACTCTACGTGACAATATAACTAATGTTTTAAAAACTGTGGAACCAGCATCTCCAGAAAACACTAATGATGAGACAGAACCAAAGAAACGACGCTATTGTGGATTTTGTTCCTATAAAAAAAGGCGGATGACCAAAGCGCAGTGTTACAAATGCAAAAAGGCCATATGCGGAGAACACAATATTGATATTTGTCAAAACTGTCTATAAAGACTGTTTTTTTTGATGAGACTAATAGAGTCATATTATAAGTTGATTTAATTTTAGAAAAAAGTTTAAGACTAGTTGATTTTTGTTGAAACTACTTAATTATAAGAAAAAATGTTAGAGGTTAGAATTTTTTGTTAATTTTTTCTATGTTTCAATTATAGTACTGTAATTGTAATAATAAAGAGTATATTAATATAAAATTTATTTTATTTATTACTTAAAACTGTATTTATGATAACTAAGCCAAAAATTAGTACATACCAAAAAAAAAATAGGGAAACAGACGTATTTTATTTTTACACGTCATTTTTACGTATAATTGGGCTTTATAGCCAGTAAAATATGATTGGGCTTCTAGGGTTAACTAAAGTTGTACATATATTTTATCCATATACTCGTAATGATTATAACGTAAAATAAGCTAGGCATATTTCACTACTATAATTTTCGCGTACGTTCCGGAATGTTACGTATTTTTAGTTTATTATGTATAACTTTGGTATGCTTATTTATGATATGTGTACTTCATTTAGTACCTAACACTAGTTCTCAGATTGCAATGATTGTATACATTAGAAAAAGTATTATTATTGTCTATCACGTCAAACTAAGGTGTCGTGGCCGGGATTCTAGGTTATTACCATTCTATTTTACCTCAACCATATTTTTCTGCAAACAGATAAATAAATTGTCATCGTTATGGATTGTGCATAATTCTTACATGAGCCTATAAGAATTTCCACAATTTCTCTTGGCACCCCTACAAAAGCAATATAAGGAACAGTTGAAGTTGAATATTCAGTTTAGGCGCGAAGCACACCAATCTGGCGCCTGGCTAGGACATGGCGCGGACATTATTTCGTTTCATATAAATCTCGTACTTAATAGCACAGTAATTAGGTACATTGTTGAATACATCCTACGGCGTAACCGTCGGGCGGTCGTTTCGGCGCCCGCGTCCGATCACCGCCTGATTGCAGTCAGTTCGGCGTCAGTTCGCAAACAGTACGCACGCATGTCTACTAGGGTCAGAAAATTAAATAAAATGCGTGACGATATTGAGTTTAATATTACATTCTGTGAAATAGTCGAGAAAAATCCATCTATATATGATCATACTCGCCATGATTATTGTAATATTAACGTACAGGACAAAATTTGGCAAGAAATTGGACGAGAATTAAAAGAATCAGGTAAGATTTTTTATCGTGTTTTATTTAAAGTTTGTAAAGAAATTCTATAGGACCTCGTAATTCTACTAAATAAGCTACAAGTACGTACGCAAGTAAGTAAATATTTTGTCCGAGCGAACTTGAACATCAATCATCGGAGGGAGATAGCAATATTTATTTCTTGGAACTCATGCGCTTATTAACACGCACCTCACGCTCTCGCTCTTAAGTAGGAATCTATTGTGTGTGTGAGGGATGGACAAAGCTATAGTCGATAAACAGGGTTCATATCGATAACGAGTCCGCGCGCGCCGCGTGCGCCTATCACTAGAATACCTAACAAACTTAATGATTTATGACCAAGTTCGCACGGACAAAATAATTTTACTATAATGTCTAGGAAAATCACACAGCAAATCTATTTTGAAATGGAATTGGTGATCGAAATTCAAAGTATCTTGTTAGATATTCTCTAACGTTATTAGCATATGCCGCGTTATTCTGTATTTGTGTGACAATGATTGGCTCCATTAAGATATTGAATTTAGGTACCGCAAATTTTCCGTCCCATCTTCTAACAACATTATGTAATACACACATTGCTTGAATAATAGTATCAATTTTGTCCGGGTGGCAGGTAATAGGCTTGCTTAAACCCTCAAATTTTGCCCTGAGCATTCCGAAAGCACACTCAACTGATTTTCGCCCCCTTGAAAGTCTATTGTTGAATACTTTTCGAGAATTAGTCAACTGCTCCCGGCCATAAGGTTTCATAATGTTTTCTTTAAGAGGAAACGCTTCGTCTCCAACAAAGTAATATGGCACGTTTTGTGTTTGCCCAGGCAATGGTGAAGGCGCAGGTAAATTAAGTTCTCCTTGTTGTAAGGCTCGTCCAAAATTACTTTCTTGTAATGCACGTGCGTCACCATTTCGTCCATATTCTCCAACATCTATGGTTAGGAATAAACCGTCGGCATCGACCACTGCCAATAAGATAATAGAAAAAAAACTTTTATAGTTAATATAACTAGAGCCGGAATTCGGTGCTGCTCTTATTCTTATGTGTTTCCCATCAAGACTTCCTACACAATTTGGTAGATTCCATAGTGTGTGAAAACGTTGAGAAACTTCTAACCACATTTCTTCTGTAAGTGTCGGCATGTATTCGGGCTGTAGATGTATCCAAAGTACCGTACAAGTTTCATGAACAATTTAACGAACTGTGCTTTGTCCTCTCATGAAATATAGCGCAAGTGACTTGAAAGAACATCCATCTGCAAAGTACCTAAAAAGTAAAAATAATAATATGTAGTCTATCTGTCATCGCACCAAAGCGGCAAACTGTAGGTTCGGTACCAGCCAGAAACAATAACAATTTTTTTAGCCCCAGTTTGTCATTTAGCAAGTATAACCCATCCATACGCCTCGCCCCTAATACACGTTGTATTTATTTATACAGGATGTTTTGTGACGATGAAATAGTAATATCCGATTCGTGATAGGAGAGAGGTATTTTAAGGTGCAACATCAGTGAGCGTTCCGAACTACACTTTTTTTAAAACTATTTTTTTTTTTGGAAAAACTATGTTATTTAGACGTGTGATTTTAAACAGCCGGCAATAATAGATTATTTTCTAAATTTTTATAGATATTTCTACAACGAAAACAACCTATTATTGCCGGCTGTTTAAAATCACACGTCTAAATAACATAGTTTTTCCAAAAATTAAAAAATAGTGTAAAAAAAAGTGTAGTTCGGAACGCTTACTGATGTTGCACCCATGGTTGCACCTTAAGTAAGGACTCCATATGGATACTAGCGCCGTTGGAACTAACAATTTTTATGAGAAGTCGAAAAAAACGTGTGATAAAATATTATTTCATAGTCATGTAACACCTGTATACTTTAAAGTAAAAAAAAACTCATTAAAGTGGCCATCCTTAGATCTTATAGCCTATCTGATGCATCTTTAGAGAAAAGAAATGTTATGTTTTTGTTTTTTCTTTTACAGCAAAAGACTGCAAACAGCGTTGGCAGAATATTCGAGGCAGATACTCTAAGTTTAAAAAAGCACAATCTCTTCCATCCGGTTCAGAAGCGAAAATTACCAAAGAGTATTATCTGGCGCCCCATTTGCGTTTTTTGGATGGTTTTCTTAAGTCGCGAAAACCTAAAGGCAATATTCAGAAAAATAATGACTCGGATTCAGAGTCCGAACGGTCAGTGTACTCTTCAAATACTACAGCATCCCCGATGGGATCTGAGTTATCAGGATCTGCTAAACCCCAGAAAAGGACATTAAATGACGTTAATGATGTGGCCTATGAATATTTCAATCGGAAAAATAAATATTCCTCTACAGTGTCTACACTTGCAAGCTCTGAGAACCCAATAGATCCTGATTTACTATTTCTACAAAGTGTTCTTCCGGACATGAAGTTAATGACATTTAACCAGAAAAGAAATTTTAAAATTGGTATACTAAATCTATGTAACAAAATTCTTAACGAAAAATCATACGATACACAACAAACTAATCAACCTTATCATCAAGTAAATCCCCAAAAAACAAATGAAGGTAATATTCCGCCGTTCTCTCCAAACAGCCCTGCAACTCCGGGACAATCTCCATTGAACAGACAGCTGCCGCGATACGATACACAGGAGCTGTATGCACAACAAACTGATCTAGAATTTCAGAACCGACAGGATAATGAACAGCAGTACACACGGGTGCAGTATGCACAACAAACTGATCAACCTAATTATCAAGTAAATCCCCAAAAAACAAATGAAGGTAATATTCCACCGTTCTCTCCAATCAGCCCTGCAACTCCAGGACAATCTCCATTGAACAGAGTGACACATATTATGTTGAACAATTTCTATGAAGACTCCTAAACAACTTTTCATCACCACCAATATTCATCGTAAAATTGTACACTTTTGATAATAAATGATTATTTGATTATAATACTGTTTTTTTCAACATACCTTAACGTTATTAACAGTCTTTCTTCTGGACAAACGGGTTCCCTGTAGTTTGTAAATTTCTTCTGAAGGTGCCGTTTAGTCCTTTGCAGTAGAAAATGGAAACATCGTGGAGACATTTTGTATACATCACAAAAACGATCAGGATAATTTGTTAAGTCTCGCATAGATAGGTAAAGTCTTGAATTTTGTCCCCGTCGCCACACAGGATGAACCCAGTACCGTCGAGGCACCTGCATCTGTATATTTATTAATTGTACGAGAGCGAGAGCGTCCTCGTCTTCGGACGACGACATGGCTCAATATCTAGCAATCGACTGCCAACCCTATGTGCCTGCCAGCGCCGTATCTGCGCCAGGTCCGCGCCAGGTCCGCGCCAGGTCCGCGCCAGGTCCGAGCCATGTCCTAGCCAGGCGCCAGATTGGTGTGCTTCGCGCCTTACCTGGATGCAACAAGACAATGAGGATTATCATTCTCTTATAAGTCTCCGATCATTCTCTGCAGTTTGTTGTCTGCTCTACGTATGCAATGCTGACAGATTTGTGCTGACCCACACAAGCCACTCACAAAAGAAGTTGAAGGTGGGAAACTTTGTATGGTTTTCGTACGTATAATGGCTGATTATGAGTCTGTGCCGAAAAGTAAAAAGGAAAAACATAACATGAGGTAAAACACATACTGGCGAGAGAGGGCGCCACAGAGCCACGTTGTACTTCGTGTCCGTAAATAAAAAGTTAAAAACATATATTCAAAGAGTAAAAAGTGATCAAAAAGTGCTAAAAACTATAACGTACAGTGAGTGTCACCAAAACAATATCAAGAATAAAGTTAATACCAAGTGAATTTAAAAAAAAACTAAAGTGTCACGGTGAATAACAATTAGTGAAAAAGACTGATAAATCAAACAAAAAATAAAATAAAGACACTACCTACACAGTGCAGTGCAGTACGAAATTCGCCCAGTGCAAGAACTTGGTGAACTTTGCTTAAAATACGAAAAATAGTGATCCAACAAGAAAAAATTACCTCAATAAATTACTAGATGAGTCATTATTCATAGCAAATACATACATTTTTCGTCAACTAACGCCATCTAGCGACAAGTAGCTACAATACCAAACTTAGAACAACTAACGACATCTAGTGACGAGTAGCTATACCACTAAAGCATACCATCGATCGATCGTAATTCAAGCAACCTTGTTGCAACTATTACAACCGAATACCACAAGAGGGCGGCACAAGTGTCACAACAAAAGATAAAAATAACTACGGCACTTTAATACCGTATTTATAACCGTTTCATCATGGAAGAAGTTATGAATATGCTTAGAAAAATTCAAAACGAGCTGAACGAACAAAAAGCGACAATTGTACAGTCAGCAGACAAAGTTACGGAACAAGTAACGAAAAATATAAACTACACATTGGAGAAAAATTTAATGCAATGGAAATAAAATACGAAAACCTCAAAGAAAAGCTGGATAACCAAGAAAAAAGACTATATTTTCTCGAAAAACAGTCAAAGCAGAGGAATATCGTAATTTTTGGACTGGCGGAAACTGAAAAATCATATGTAGATCTGGAAAAATACATACTAAGTTTCATAAATCAATATTTCTCTGTAGATCTAGAACGCAGAGACATACAAGAAACTAGGAGAATAGGAAAAAAAGGAGAAAAACCCCGGCCTATAACAATAACATTTACTACATTGGGAACGAGAATAGAAATCTTCAAACAAAGGAGAGTATTAAAGGACACGAATTACTACATGAAAGAGGACTTCCCACAGCACGTTTTAGCTAAAAGAAGGGAACTGCAAGAACAGCTAAAAATTGAAAAAGAAAAAGGGAACTTCGCCTCCATTAAGTACGACAAACTGATAATACACTCAAAAAATAATTCAACAATAGGCAACAAGAAAAGAACTCTACCAACATCACCAAGCGACAAAGATCTTCCGCAATTAGAGCCAAAACCACAAGCACATAAAAAGAACAAAACTCAAACTCAATCAGGTTTACAAAGATCATCAAGCCTATCAGAGGGAGTTATTAAACCAGGAATACTCGGATTCTTAACTACCAAAAACCACAAAAACCAACCAAACGACCAAATAAATGAAAATAATAAACAATAGCAATTACCGCCCTCTCTCACGGAAAACATATTAGAAGCGAACACTATATTAGAAACGAACACTACCAAACCACATCTTCCAAGCCGGTTGGTCTCCGTGGAAGATCAAGACCAAAACCCTCCAAAGGAAACAAGACTCTTTTCAAATACCATATACAACAATTTCCACAACACTTTATACATAGCGACTTATAATGTTAGAACTCTTTCTACTTACTCACGTCTATTGGAACTAACAGAATCCTTAAGAAACATACAGTACGATATTATCGGTCTCTCAGAAGTTAGAAAACACGGCAACAAAATAGAGGAACACGAGGAGTTCATTTTGTACTACATTGGCGAAACGCCAGGACTATATGGAGTGGGCTTTATTATTAAAAAACACCTGAAAAATTACATACAATGTTTCAACTGTCGGACTGTCGGAAAGAGTAGCGCTACTCAGATTACAAATCAACAGTTTAGACTTAAGTATCATTCAAGTATACGCCCCAACAGAAAACGCGAAAGAAGAAGAACTAGAGCTTTTCTACAGCACTGTTGACAAAGCCAAGTTCAACTACAAGATATAAAAAAATAGTACATATTTACAAAAACGCTAAAAAAGTTACTGTTCACGAAATGCTACTATAGCCTTAATGAATACTTTGATGACAAATCAATTATTATAGAATAGATCGGCCCGCTCCGCACAATATTGCCTTCCCGGTTAGGGTCATTTTGAAACACACACAACAAAATATATATAATTAAGACCTGCATTGTTAAATTCATAATGTTGCAATAAATCTATTAAGTATTGAGTGTTTCACGGCTTTGCTCAAATCCGGTAGTACAGATATGAGATTAGAGACGTGGAGGGTTTGTCATTCCAGATAGTGTTCCTGTAATACAAGGAAATACGAGAATGTTGAGAGAGGCCACTGTAATAACGGGAAGCCAGGTTCGCAGGGCAAAAACTACAAGTTAAGTCGAAGTAGAAGAAGTCAAGTCGGTATAGACAAAACAGATGCGGTTACAATTGCTTTTGGCTAAGAAACGTTATCGTTGATGTATACATATGTTAATAATAATAGACTTTTAAAAGACGTCCTAATTCACAATACAGTTAAATAAAAATTGAGTAAGGGTCCTGACTGACGGAACTGATGGAACATTACAATGCCTATTAAATGTACTTTGATAACATGTTCTATGGAGAATAAATAACAGATCATAGTGACATATCAATTATGACAATAGAACGTCGTTGGCTTTGTCGGCCCTCCCGTCTCGTACAATAATCGTAAGACACAATTTTATTCAAAACTACTATTAACTACGCAAGCGCTAAATTTTAAAATATAATATTAAATATATTAAGTGCACAACTTACCCAGTCTGGGAACACTATTCAAACACTGGAGGCGCCAGCTATAGATTATTTAGTTTTCTTCGATAGGTAGTAGGTAAGCAAATGAACTGAAGTCTCACTGAAAGTAAAACAAAGGAGGGGGAGGTGCACCAACCTGGCTTTCTTCCACGTACACTGCACATCCAAGAACCTCCTCGGTTCCGATTCCACCAGCAGAGACACTCGCGAGGGGCGCCGACGCCGCTGTATTCGATAGGAGCGGTATGCGAAGAATTTCTATGATACTTCTGTGGTCGAGCGGGGGTCAGCAGATCAGACCCTGGAAGCTGTTCTGCAGCGGACAGACACAACTTGCGGACTGACACGTCTTTTCGCGGCGAGGTGCACAAGGTAATTGGCGGGGGGTAGGAGTAGTGAGACATCAACAATAATTTGAATAGATTGAACCAAAATACGATAGATGGCGTCACCATTTCCAGCCGCCCTTAAAGGGTCACCTTTAAAAATACAATCATAAAGGTAGCGGTAGCGGAAATATAATACATAAAATAATATATTATATGCGGGTTTAGCATGCGGGAATATAATATGGAGCAGTTAAATATACATATATGTACGAGTTAGAAATAAACTATCTAATGTCTAAACTAAAATACATAATTAAGTGTTGAACAATTACTGGCTTGGCAGAGGGCACAAGCGCACTACAGGGCGCAAGTAGCTTCCCTTCGTGGTTTTGACAGTGACCACACGAACGACACCGTCTTTGGCTGGATGAACTTTCTCTACGACAGCTAATGGCCATGCAAGAGGAGGTGCGTTGTCGGTTATAATCACTACGACCGTTCCCAGCTTGATGGGGACAGAAGGAGTATTCCATTTCTCGCGAGTTTGAAGGCCGTGTAGGTACTCGACTCTCCATCGCTCCCAGAACGACTGAACTAGTTTATCTAACAGCGAGTGCCTGTGCAGGGCACTGAGGTTGTTCGACTCCTCAGCGGGCGCAGGCAGCGAGCACAGAGGCGCGGTGTGCAAAAAATGACTCGGAGTCAGAGCAGTGGGCTCTGCCGGGTCTGGACTTAACACGGTTAGCGGTCGCGAATTCAGTAAACACTCGATTTGTACGAGCACCGTGTTAAGCTCCTCGTATGATAAAAGCTGTTGGCCGATTACTTTAAACAAATGCGTTTTAACGATCTTTACCATACTCTCCCAACATCCGAAATGGGGCGAAAGTGGGGGAATATGTTTGAAAGTTATGCGGTTTTCCGACAGCTCTTCTTCAAAACGCGGCTTATATTCTTTATTTAAAAAGTTATAAAGCTCACGAAGATACGAATTGGCCCCACGAAAATTCGTAGCGTTGTCGCAGGCAATGTCCTGGACGGGACCGCGGCGCGCGAGGAAGCGTTTTAAAGCAGCTAAGAAGCTGGCTGTGCTGAGATCTGTCGCTATCTCTATATGCACAGCGCGGGTGGTTAGACAAGTGAATATGCACAAATACGCCTTCTGACTTTGTACTCCGCGACGCCTAATAGGAGTGTAAGCGATAGGGCCACCGTAATCACACCCGGTGTGCGTGAAAGCTTTTAGAGCCTGTCGAACACGGCTGTCCGGCAAATTAGCCATAAGCGGATATGTAGGTCGCGGTTTCAACCGAAAGCACGTATTGCACAAATGGAATCTTCGTCGTACAATTCGGCGCGCGGATAAGATCCAATACCTCTGCCTAAGAAGCGACATAAGCAGCTCTGGACCCGCGTGTAAATGCTTTTTGTGGTAATAATCGATTAATAAATCAATTACATGATCATGACGTGGTAAAATAATGGGGTGTTTGTGCGTAAAGTCTAGCTCGGCATTCACAAGTCGACCACCTACTCTAATAAATCCATTATCCAAAAATGCGTTCAGTTTGTTAAACGCGGGTGAACAAAGTTTATCTTTTTGTAAATTATTAAATTCCTCCGGGAAATATTTACGTTGAATGACCTTTAGTAATTTACTTTCAGCGAACTCTAAATCGTCAGCAGTAACGGCGACCGTGTCACGGCGAGATAATAATTTTACACATCGACAGATGAAAACAATTATGCGTAACAATCTACTCCAAGAGGAAATGCGTTGAGCGAGATTATATATGACTGAATCTTCGACGGGTGTAGTCACAGGGTGTGCAAGTACCTTTTGCTCGGGCACATCAACAATTGAATGTGTATCTGAGTTTATGGGCCACTGTGACGGGTCTAGCGAAAGCCAAGCAGGCCCATGTAGCCAAAGAGCGTGCGAAACCAGTTTTTGTGGCATAAGGCCGCGAGACAAACAGTCAGCAGGGTTCTCCGAACCTGAGACATGATAAAAATCATCCGCGGATATGTTGTCAGTAACTTTGACAACGCGGTTAGCGACAAATGCTTGCCAGCGATGAGGCGAACCTTTGATCCAATATAAAGCTACTTGTGAATCTGTGAAAGCGTAAACTTTAACTGAATGGCGAGAAGCGATTTTATCTAAGACCACGCGCAATAACTTCGACAGTATTACAGCTCCGCAGAGCTCTAATCTAGCGATAGTGTGCGGTGTCATCGGCGCGACCTTAGATTTCGAACACACCAACTGCACCGAAGTACGGCCGTGTGACGTCACGCGTAAATAAACTACCCCTCCGTAGGCTAGTTCGCTAGCATCTGAAAATCCTACCACCGTAATTTCCACGTCGTCGTCTACGCCTATATGTCGCGGGAACTTAATATTGTTCAAAGCGGGCAATTCTATGCAGAACTGTTTCCATAGCTTGACGATATGCGGGGGCGGTACGTCATCCCACTCTAACGTTTGCTGCCAGAGCTGTTTAATGAGCAGTTTGGCGAGCAGGACGGTTGGCGCGACAAAGCCCATGATGTCCCACAGCCGCGCGACGGTCGACAGGATGATACGTTTCGTTCAGGTAATTTCAGCGGGGGAGGTAACCTTAAAATAAAAGCTATCAGTTTCGGTTGACCAATGTAAGCCTAGTATTTTGTGCTGCACGGATTTATCGAACTCGACCTCCATGGGAGGTTTGTGAGATGCGGGAATAGAATTTAAAACTTCGTTTGCATTACTGTTCCATTTTACTATGTCCCACTGTGCACCTTTGAAGAAATCAATCAGCTCTTTTGACACGGTGACGGCATCACTTTCCTGCTGTACAGAAAAGGCGACATCGTCCATGTAAATCGACGAAGCGGCTATCTCGCTGGCACGCGGATATTTAGCGCCGTCATCCGCGATCAGCTGATGTACAGTGCGAAGTGCACGGTAGGGACTGGACTTTAAACCAAAACAAACTCTGTTAAATTGATACAGGACTAACGGTTCATGCGGATTAAACCGATACAAGATGCGTTGATAGCGGCGGTCTTCGTCGCGCATGACAATTTGTAGAAATTGTTGACGGCAATCAGCGGTTAAGGCGACGCGGTAAAGTCTGAAGTTTAATACAATTTGAAATAGATTGCCCTGTAAATTTGGTCCTGCATGTAAGATATCATTAAGCGAACGTCCAGATGCAGTTTTACTGCTGGCATCCAGAACGATACGTAGGCGCGTCGAAGTCTTATCTTCCCGGATGATTCCGTGGTGCGGTATGACATATGAAGGTAACAACGAATTATCAGAGTCATCGGGAGGCGCGGGTGAAATATAATCTTTCGCGATATATTCATGTATGACTTCGTCGTAAGCGGCTCTCATCCTTGGACAGGCTTGTAATTTCCTCTCCAAACACAAAAAGCGCCTACGAGCGATATTGAATGAGTCACCGAGTGAAAAGGCGTCTTCACTAAACGGCAAGCCCACGGTGTATCGGCCACTCTCGGGATCACGAGCAGTGGTCGCGCGGTAAAATTCTTCACATTCAACATCCGCAGTAGAAAGTTGAACGGGCGGGGCGGAGCATTCTTCTAACTCCCAAAATCTTCTAAATAAATCTTCCATCGGTTCCTGGACCACGCAACATGTCGTGAGAGTGCGCGCGGAGCGATTACAAACAGTAGGTACACACCCCATAACTACGTAACCCAGTACCGTACGAATGGCAGGCGGAGCCGTGGTATTACTATATACTGTCTCGGGCAACAACAAGTGCGGAAACAACGATGCGCCTATCAACGCGTCAATTTCACTAGGCGTCGAAAATGTATCGTCTGCGAGCGGTAATCCGCGCAAGTGTGAAAGCGCCGATACGTCTATAACGGCGGAAGGTAAAATATCCGTTATCTGATCCACGAGCAGTGACGAAATGTTAAACTTAATGTTGTCATCGAAGCGAGAATGAAATTGAAAATCTACTAAACCTTTAATCACTTTTTCTGAACCTCCGAAACCTTTAATAAGCGTATGTTCCGTCTTCCTCTGTTGTAAGCCTAGACGATCGCAGCACTCTTTGGTCATGAAGTGACTATGTGAGGCAGAGTCCAGCAAAACACTTACGAGGTGCCTGTTACCACCATCGTCATACATAGCTACTTGAGCAGTAGCCAGCAGAACTGTAGTAGCGGTACATTGCGCGGTATTTACGTGCGGCATACAAGGCGGGGAAGCGAGCGGCGCAGTGGATGTTGCACACAACGATACATCAGCGCGCGGCGCAGAATTAGTCTCTATAGGTACGGACGGACGGCGATGCGCTGGCGCGGTGGCCGGGCGAGCGATAACTTGCACGGTAGCTTCACCGGTAGCGGGGTTCGAATCCCGTCGCGTGAAATGGAGCAAAGTATGATGTTTCAATTTGCAAACTCGACAATTCGAGTTCGAGTTGCATTGCGATACGCGATGTTTAATACTAGTACAATTAATGCACGCATTATTTTCTTTAATAGTTTTAAAGCGTTCTTCTGGTGTCATTTTAATAAAAGCGGGACACTTAAATATGTGTAGATGAGTAATATTCGTACACAAACATCCATTCTTATTACCGGAACATGAATCGACAGTTAAATAAGTTTGGTATTTCGGTTGCGCTGTAGTATTTGTATTAGCGGATCGAGCGCGATTTGAAACTTTATTCGTGTGTTTTTCGAACGAAGGCACACTTTGTAATTGCAACATTTTATTTTGATTTTTAATAAACTTTAACAAGTCATCAAGCGTTGGAATTTCAGACCGATCGGACAAACTCATCTCGAAGGCGTGCACGGTGTTCGTATCTAATTTACGAAGTGCAATATGTAAAAAGATAAAATCGGATAAATTATCAACTTGTACATTTTTTAATGTTTGTACTGCACTGACAAACTTGTCGGTAAACAAATCAAAGTTGTCAGCGGAAGCGATGGTTATGGCTTTAAAATCTAATATCTGATTTAAATGCGTCGATGCGAGTAAACGAGTATCGTCATATTTGTCGATAAGCGTTTGAATAAAAAGTTGATAATTCTCCGGGCAGGGAGCAATACCTGCGCAAGCGGTCTGCGCCTTGCCTGAGAGTTTACCTAACAAATAATATAACTTCTCAGCGTCCGTGAGCGACGGATTGTCATGGACGGTTGATCTGAAGCTCGCGAAAAACAATGGCCATGAACGTATGTCACCAGAGAAGGACATCAATTCGATGGCCGGTAAAGAAGGTCTACTTTTGTGAGGAATTGCACTGTATAGACTTTGACCTTGAGAAACAGCTGGTCGAGCGTATTGATCTCGTAAGGCTTTGATGCGACTGTATAGTTGTTCAAATGCAACTAAACATTTATAGTCGGGTGTCGCTTGCGGATCGACTGTCAATAAACGGGAATTATAATCATCCAGAAGTTGTTTAAATTCAGTACGATAAGCGTCAATATTTGAACTATCACTGAGGAATGCGTGTCTCGTCTCTTTGTTCTTGTCGATGTCGGGACTGATGTCGTAAATATTTTGAAGTAATTCGAAAATTGCGTTTCGTTTCGCTTTAATATTAATTAGTTTAGCGTCTGCAACATCGGCAAGCTTAGAAGACGATTTAGACATAATTATTTATTATTTTAATCAAGCAGGTAGAAATGTAACGAAATACAAGCGGGTTGAAAGTGCCTCGAGTGATGCGTAAACAATGTAGGTAGATAATATATTTTTCGAGTCTACCTGACCATTCAACAAAATATACTCGTACCTATGCAATCTGCCTCACCGAGTGACTTATTTGAAATGCGATTAGGTATGATAAATATTATAATTAATGCGGGGTATAGGAATATATTTATATGAAATACCTAGGTATGCTAAATATAATAGGTGCGCGGGTTAGCACACAATGTAATATGATTTAGGTACAATTGTGGCGCGGGAGTAGTAATTCTTACATAAAATGATTTATTTTTAAATGCGAAATTACTTATATATACTTATATAATTAAGCAAGGAAACTACTTGGGTTTTCACCCGGGACGAAGGACCACTAAAGAATATGGAGGCGCCAGCTATAGATTATTTAGTTTTCTTCGATAGGTAGTAGGTAAGCAAATGAACTGAAGTCTCACTGAAAGTAAAACAAAGGAGGGGGAGGTGCACCAACCTGGCTTTCTTCCACGTACACTGCACATCCAAGAACCTCCTCGGTTCCGATTCCACCAGCAGAGACACTCGCGAGGGGCGCCGACGCCGCTGTATTCGATAGGAGCGGTATGCGAAGAATTTCTATGATACTTCTGTGGTCGAGCGGGGGTCAGCAGATCAGACCCTGGAAGCTGTTCTGCAGCGGACAGACACAACTTGCGGACTGACACGTCTTTTCGCGGCGAGGTGCACAAGGTAATTGGCGGGGGGTAGGAGTAGTGAGACATCAACAATAATTTGAATAGATTGAACCAAAATACGATAGATGGCGTCACCAAACACTTAAGTGTAACACAGTACTTTTAAATCGTCTAAATTCGTTTACGAGTTTTTTTTCTTTACTCCGTATATTATTATTTTTTTCTTTACTACTTATATTGGACTAATCTTATCGTAAAATATGTCATGTATTTTCGTAATTGCAAAAACCTTAACCTCGTATACTTTACCCACCATTTTACTAAAAGTAAACCTCGTAACGACCTCCCTCAGTATTGTGCGAGAAGTTGTAGTGGTTGCGCGGGAGTTTCGCGTTACAAAATATTGTGTTATACGGTTTTCTACTAAAACAGAAGCTTGTAACATAATAAGTAAGTACACATGTTGTTTCTTATAAATTGTGATAGTTTTTTTATGCACATATTTGTTTAGCAATACCTGATATCCAATTATATGGATAAACACGGTTTTCTGCTGTTTTCTGCTCATTTAATTTGGTAGTTACGATAATTTCTATTCGTTAAGAACAGGGAAACGTAAGTGAAGCGATAGTATTGTGGCTTAATTTATTTATTTATACAAGTCAATCGATGCGGCTAACAGAATTATTCCAAAACACCACATATGATTCATTATCATAACTTAGGTAAGTAGGTACATTTATAAAACATCAAGTAGGTAAGTTACTTAGAAGGTAAAATAAAATTATACCGCAGAAATTCAGAATTAGTGATGTAGCAATAATAACATAATAAGCAATACGGTTAAACTATAGTCGCCCGGTACCCGCGGGGAGGGGGGGGGTCGGAGGGGGGGGGTGAAGCCCCCCCTGCATCCCCCCCCCCCCCGCCGGAGGCCTTTAGTTTTTGAGTAATAATTTTTTTAGTACTTAACCTCACTTTCGGCTATATCAGTATTTTTTACCTATTTTTTGTTTCACACCTAATCTATTAAGGCGGTTCGCTTCTGGCACTTCGCCGGCCGCTGCCGCGGCACGCTCGCTTCGCTCGCTCGGCTCGTGCGTTGTTTGTCATGTTCTAACCTAACCTAACCTATTTTTTGTTTCACACCTAACTTATTAAGGCGGTTCGCTTCTGGCACTTCGCCGGCCGCTGCCGCGGCACGCTCGCTTCGCTCGCTCGGCTCGTGCGTTGTTTGTCATGTTCTAACCTAACCTAACCTATTTTTTGTTTCACACCTAACTTATTAAGGCGGTTCGCTTCTGGCACTTCGCCGGCCGCTGCCGCGGCACGCTCGCTTCGCTCGCTCGGCTCGTGCGTTGTTTGTCATGTTCTAACCTAACCTAACCTATTTTTTGTTTCACACCTAATCTATCAAGGCGGTTCACTTAACATTGTATTATATAACAACAATAACATATCCAGTCCGTCTCAGAGTTATGTTGATAGATGAGAAAAACTTAATGTTAAAGGGCTAGGAGAGACACAATTAAACAAACATTTTAATACATTACTTGTTTATTTCATAAACATGTTTAATTGCTTTCATTAAATGTACAAAAGAGTCTCTTTTATATTTATACACGTCTCTTCGCCACAAATATTCAACAATTATATCACTAAAGTTTTCTGGGTTGTTATAATTTTGTTTTTTGAAAAACCTCTTCACTGCTCGCCACTGGGATTCTATTCTTTGGGTGTGGATTCCATCTTTACCCACAAATGGGTTCTCTGGGTCTGAATGTTTCACTTTTTTGTGTATGTATCCATATTCAGACAGACAATCGTATGCCCGCCAACAATCGGTGTGGATTGTTGTTCCAGGTAAAACATGCTTTTGAATTAAAGGTATGAGAGTATCAGCATCTCTTTTATTGTCCGGGCATACTTCCAATCTTAAGTCTTCAGACCCATCTTCTATTAATCCCAGCACCCAGTGGCCTTCAATGTGACGTCCTTTGTTATATTTCCTTTTTCCAAATTTACTTTCGTCTATTTGCACTATTTTCCCACAGCCTCCAATTTTACCGCTGTAAAGATTTTGTTTTTCCAAATAAAATATCACAACTACTTCTCTGCAGTAATTAAACCAATCGGCTATAGTATTTGGGCTTAAACATTGCTTCCTTTCTTTTTTATAAGGGTCTTCGTGAATTGTTTGGTCGTAGGTCCATCCTTGTGAGTATGCATATATAAGATAGTAAACATGCATTATGTCGATAGCAATATTTTCGAAAAATGTGCCAATTCTGCGAGAGATCTTGGCACCGCTGCCCGATTTAGATTTGCATGATCTTTTTGAGCACACAAATGTACCAAAACTTGTGCATCCGCATGAGTATGACACTTTCATGGATGTCCTGTGGGTTCGACACCGTTTCTCAGTTGGTATGAGACCTTGGTCTTCACTATATTTGATGCATTGGTCTTTAGTGCCCAATTTTCGCACAACGTCAGTTAAATTCCAATGATCAATCACTTCAGTGACGCAAAGTTTTCGTTTGGTTATAAGCTCGTTGTCGTCGTCGTCATTACTCGAAGAAGGTCCGGCGACAGGTTCAACGGGCAGATCAGGAGCCGAAGAAGGTCCGGCTACAGGCTCGACGGGCAGATCAGGAGCCGAAGAAGGTCCGGCAACAGGTTCGACGGGCAGATCAGGAGCCGAAACCGCGTCCGCTTCGGGTATTGTACTGTAATACTCCATTACAGCCAAGTGCAGTCCAGTTTTCAAGCCAAGTTCAAGTCGTAGAGCAATCCAAACAAATCCGGTAAGCAAGCCAAGTTTCAAGTCGTCGCGCAATCGAAGGAAGTCCAGGGAAAAAGCCAAAGTCGTAATAAAAATCGAAAAACAAGAGAGCACACATTCACGAAACTACGAGAGAAACGGAATGAATGGATGACAGTCCATCTGTCAGTAAGACAAAATGGCGCCTTTTTTTTTTCTTACGTTTAACGATAACGATACGTTTCGTTTAACTCAGTTTGACAACTTAATTTGACAACTTAATATTGTACCATTTTCTCAACATTGCGTTCCATTTCACTTTTTTTTATCAAATTTTAATTTAATCATAATTAATTTAAACTACGTTTCCGGCAAAAAAAAATTGCTGGAAGGGCTTCAGGTGGACCCCAATGATACCCCTAAACTCGCACCTTCATCAAAATCAGGTACCGGACGGCTATAGCCAACCCCATATTACAAACATATTAATCAAATTATGTCAATTAAATTAAAATTTAAAATATATGTTCAAATATAATAAAGGCATGTTAACGAAAAAAAGTTAAGTTGTTTAAGAAAAAACAGTTATTTACTGTCGGGTGTATAAATTATGTACTAAAGTACTCGTCTTTTATTGCAGAGCTGTCGAGTACCACCGGAGGCGCTACTAACGACGTATAAATTTTGAAGCTGAGGGCAGAACTCAGAAAGTTACAAGGTTCGAATAATTAAATTGGTCACCGCTAATGAAGACTTTTTTTGTATGGAGTTATTTGTGAGTATTAAATTTTTAACGCTTTCTCGGCGCTTTCGCGACGGCGATCGTTAGTAATACCGGCGGCCGTGACGAAGCGAGTAAAGAGAGCGTTAACAATTCAGATAGTACCTAGTAGTAGTAGTAGTTTATCTGACGAAATTGAATGAAAAAAAAGGTTTTTAAAAACTATGTAAATGAGTCGTCGAGGTAAACAACGTAAAAGTATGAGTGAAGAAATATTTTCGTAGATCTCATAGTCATAGTCATAGTAGTTTATTAATAACAAATAAGTTGCATGTCAACAAAAAATAATCATACCTTACTAGGTAGGTGTAAAAACATAAAATACTAAGTATCATAATCAGTACAATTCATTATAGACAATTACTTATAAAATTCGAAATAATAATAAAACTAAAAAATAAATTCAATTCTATTCAATAGAATTATATAATAAACAATACAGAAATACAAAATTAAAAAGAAATACCGTCATAACATAATTAGTCAAATCGTATAATTAATTTAAACTAATAAAATTGTCTTCTACAAATTTGTACGGAACCCTCGCACTTGTCCGGTTTTTTTTAACTTTGATTATTAATACAAAAATTCAAATACCTAAATGTCTTAGTTTTATTTATAAAAACAAATTTATTTTAATTATAGTAATATGTATACTAGTGGTGAGGCGTATTTATCGTCACAGGTAAAAATCACTGGTATTTAAAAGTCACAGGTCGTCACAGCGACAAAACATCACCTATACCAGTGACTGTGACAATTATATTATACGAAGCTGTGACAAGACAACCGCACCGTTATGTAGATTGTAGTCAGTGCTGTACTGTGACGGCTGTGTGCGCTGTGTATGAACAAAATACCAGCTTGTAGCTTCCATCCTTTTTTCACTTACTGTGTCAGACAGAGACAAACCTAGTATTTATGGTAGCTTCCATCCTTATTTCACTTATAGCATAAGACAGAGACAAACCTAGTATTTATCATACTCGTACTACCTTCGCTCGGAACTGTGACTGTGACTACCCACGAACTACAAAGTAAATGAATGAAATCAGTACTATGCGGCGAAGTTGAAAGCTAGGATGAGATTCCTAACGTGGTTGGATAATATTTGCATTTGGCGTGCATGCGTCGTGCATAGATTTATTTCATTCTAAATCAGTAAATGCTTTGCAAATATATGACTTATTACAACAAGTTAGGAATTATAACGCAACGTATGTCTTTTGAATTCTGGAACCTTAAATAACGCTTTGTCACAGTTTTAAAATTTTGAACTGTAGCTAAGTTTAGTTTCATTTGTATTAAATGGTGAAACAGTCTTTTAAAAAATGGTGAATAAAAAAATGAGTGTCGTGTGGGAGCATTTTGTGGACGTAGGCAGTGCATTTGCAACTTGCAATATTTGCAAAGTAAAATTATCGTTTAAGACATCAGTTTCTAATTTAAAAAAACATTTGGAGCGGAAACATCCTACTGTACAAATAGTAGCGAGAATGTCTACGCAGACACAGGAAAATAACGAACATGTAGCAACATCAACCAGTAGCATACAACCTCAGGCAGGATCATCTGCGCCAGATCTTACGAATGCTAATCAAATCCAACCAATACAAACTGCGCCTGCAAGAGTAGCGAGGCAAGCCAACTCGCCAATAACTGCGTTTATGCCAAGAAGAAGGACGGCACAGGACAAAAAAAATATCGATAAAAAAATTATGAATTTATTTTCATATGATCTACAACCTTTTCACATTGTTGAACAGCGAGGATTTAGGGAGTTAATTGAGTATGCTTTTCCTGGGTATACAACTCCAACCAGGAAATATTTTGCCAACAGCATGCTTCCCACTGAGTATGAAAAAATGAAAGTAGAGAAAAAAGAACAAGTACTTAGTGAAGTGAAGTCTATAAGTATCACAGTCGATATGTGGTCTTCTTCGACAAATGACTCGTACATTGGCGTCACAGGCCACTACATAGAAGAGACAGAGTGTAAGATGAAGTCTATATTATTGGACTGCACGCCTATAGAAGGTAGTCAAACGAGCCAAAAACTGGCCCAAGACATAAAAAAAATCTGTGACGAATGGCAGATCACAGATAAAGTATTGATCGGCATATCGGACAATGGGCGTAACATCAAAAATGCCATTGAGAAAGAACTGGGCTGGAAGCACTTTCCATGCTACAGCCATACACTTAATCTTGTCGTCCAGGATGCGCTCAAAGCTCAAGATATCAAAGACCTCTTAGACAAGGTTAAAAATGTTGTGAGGCATTTCAAAAAAAGCAATGTTGCATGGGAAAAATTAAAAAAGTACCAAGAACAAGAAGGCAATACTGCTAAACGTCCGCTGCAAGAAGTGAGTACGAGGTGGAACTCTACTTTCCACATGCTGCAGCGTGTAGTAGATATTAAAGAGCCTATAAATAGCGCCATGGCTAACCTTGGAATGGACCTGATAACTGAATACGAGTGGAACGTATGTCAGCAATTGTGTAAAGTATTGGAACCATGCGAAGAAGTCACCCGTGAAATAAGTGGCGAAAAATATGTTACTGGAAGTCTTGTAATACCAATAACAACTGGACTGCGAGTGGCTTTATAGAACTTGTTATCTGCTGAAATTGTGTTCTTTCCTGTAGTGGAAAGTGTGCTGCAAGATTTATTAGGCGGACTCCGTAACCGATTTCCTAACCTGGACAGGAGCAAAACTTACGGCAACTGCACATTTCTTGATCCAAGGTTCAAATTTTATTTTGAAAATGATTCCACAGCCGAGGAGACCAAACGCCGAATAATTGGTTTGGTGACAAGTGAGCAAGCCAGTGAAGCCAATCATCCAACAACAAGATTAACAGCTGATGCAGTGCCTTCGACGAAATCAATATGGCGGGATTTCCAACAAAAAATGGCGTGCCACCAACCAGAGGGAACTGCGCACTCACGTGCCGTCGTTGAAGTACAAAGGTATTTCGATGAACCTATTTTAGAAAGTTATATGATTATTAACGGGATATTTACCGTGGTAAGGTTGTGGAATGAGCTCCCGATATTTCGGCGCAGTTACATGCACCATGTTCACGGGAAGACTGAAGAATGCGGGTGGTTGGTCATAAAGTTTAAAAGTTAGGTGCAGACATAACGATCTACCCTCTTTCTTAGTCTTTTGCTACGGTTATCACTGGAACTCGAACTCGATCCTAAGTCCCGACAAAACACACTCACTGTATCACTGCGTATAGTATTTTGAACACATTTTAAACGCGGACTTTTATTTTTAAAACAACCAGTATTAGGTTGTTTTAAAAAGCCTTGGTATGTAATGGCTAGTAAAGGAAACTATTGAGATCTCGAAATGCCAGAATTTCAATCGAGGTGATGGTTTTCAACTCGCCAGTGCGTGGAATCCAGTATTAGGTTGTTTTAAAAATAAAAGTCCGCGTTTAAAATGTGTTCAAAATACTATACGCAGTGATACAGTGAGTGTGTTTTGTCGGGACTTAGGATCGAGTTCGAGTTCCAGTGATAACCGTAGCAAAAGACTAAGAAAGAGGGTAGATCGTTATGTCTGCACCTAACTTTTAAACTTTATGACCAACCACCCGCATTCTTCAGTCTTCCCGTGAACATGGTGCATGTAACTGCGCCGAAATATCGGGAGCTCATTCCACAACCTTACCACGGTAAATATCCCGTTAATAATCATATAACTTTAGAGAACAACCGTGATAGTTTAAAACACTATTTTAGAAAGGCTAGAATGCCCATTGAAATGGTGGAAGGAGCACAGAGCTGTGTATCCGACACTCTACAAAATAGTTGTAAAAAAGTTGAACGCCATGGCATCATCAGTGCCGTGTGAGCGAATTTTTTCTGCAGCCGGTAATATCTTAACGGAAAGAAGGACACGGCTTGGCTGCAGAAAGGTTCAACAACTATTATTTCTACATCAAAATTCAATTTAAATTTAATAAGCTTTTTTTATATTTATTTCTAGCAAAAGTATATAGCAGTAAATAACAAATCAGCCTTATCTTAATTTAACCAAAAAGTTATACAACTATTAATTAACTATAGGTACTTATATTTACTAAAGTTTTAAAGTTATACAAGAAGATTTTAGAGATACATTTCTGTTAACATACAATTTTATGAATTATTATTTTCATTAAAAACATATGCCATAGATATATATCTAGTGATTACTGATAATCATAAACTTAGGTATTATTTGGTCCAATAGTAATATTTATTTACGTTTAGGTAGGATTTTATGCACAAATCCAAACACTCATTGCCATGGGAACTTATCTCTTTTACGCTAAACTTATTTTTACTGTACTCGGCCGACTGTAAAATATAACTTTGTCATCATATGCTATTTATGTATTAGGTTTAATATTTCCACCTAAGATACACTAAGTCAAAGTCAAAGTCAAAGTATTTTATTTGCATGAATATGGGTACACATATAGATAGTTCCAAATAACTTTAAAGTTCTCCACATTCCACCATTATGGTATACAAAATAATTTTATAGTAAAGTTAACATGCATCATCATAGCGCATTATCAGAAAATAAACAAATCTTAAAACTAAACTCACTCAAACTAATACATGGTACAGTAAATATTATATATACATTCAGAGCATACAATCATCAATTAATAGAATCAATATTGAAACAAGTTTAGTAATAAGGAAATTTAAAATTATATTACTGGAAAACAATTTTTATAAAATATTAGGATCTCTTAGTTAGCATAGTTAAGAAACATTCCTGCACATCTATTTGCATATTATACAAGGGAAAGAAATAATAAATAATTTCTATACCTTTGATATGAGAGTCAGTACTTATTGGGTGTAGACCTATCATCAATCACCAACAAACATTTGTATTTTCTGAAAGGAAAGGTAGGATAGCTTACCTAAGATATCCTACCTTTATCTACGAGTATATAGATATACAGGTAGGTTAAAATTAGGTAAGCTTAGGTGTTAGATGTGAACCGAATACCTACCTAGTACCTACTAATAGTTTGATATATTATGGTATCTTTAGTGTAAAATCAGCAATTTTTTTTAGTGCCTACTGAAATATATTGATTTTCTATATATGCCTAGAATAAGTAAATAAATACTTTTATTAGATAAATGATTTTAATTGGGAACAAAAAATATTATAAACCTTTTTTCATATATAAAATTTCTTTATTTTACAACTCCTACTGTTCTCCCTATATATGGCATAATCAGATCTCCGAGAAGTTATCTAGAAAATTGCCAAAATACTCAAAGCAGATCGATTTCAAGTAGAAACAAGTATGAGCCCAGAAAAAAGTAAGCGGTCACTTTTTCACTTATGTTATGAAATTTTCAGAGAAATTCTTGTATTTTACAACACGGTGCTTCATACTTCTATCGATGAAAATACATTCACAGAGAACTCAAGAGTGACAAAATAACAGTCATAGTTAAAACAATCCTCGAGTTATCTGTGAATGTGCTTACTTAAACCGATAGAAGTATGAAATACTAGCTAGTATTTTGTCACAGTAATTTGTCACAGGTACCCCCAAGTCACAGTCACAGTGTCACCTAGTATCTCGATTCACCTAGTATGACCCACCTCTAATGTATACTAACTCACCATACAGTCACGTAGCATTACTTGCGCTTACAATAATCATTATCAATAACATTTAAACGATAACAAAATGAACAATAAATATATTACATATACCTTAGCGTAGAGTAATTAATAATCTTTCTTCTGGACAAATTGATTGGGGATGAAATGTTCTCGAGTGGCGATCACGCGAACGACGAACTCATAAAAACCGCGGGGAATAGCTGGATGTAGGAAGCGAGTAGCCGGTCCAAGTGGCGTTCTATGGAGGAGGCGTATGTTCAGCAGTGGACGTCTTGCGGCTGATAATGATGAAAGATGATAACAAAATGAACAATAAATCAAACTTCAAACTTTATTGGGTAATAAGTAACACAATTTGAAAATCTTAAATATAACTTATATAATAACATCAATGTTTTAAATGTACGATTTGTGTGTTGGCGTCCGGACAAGAAATTCTGTTTCCCGGATACCAACCTCTTCCCGCAACAAGAACATTTTAATAGTTAGTAGTAGGTGTACTTAATTAATTTAAACAATAATTACCGTTTGTTAAATTCTACATATAAGTTTGGTAAATGGGTATTACCGATTCAGGGGTTTCATCAATTATTAAGACAAGTATTGTGATATGATATTTACCCGGTTGAGAATATTTGGTAAACTGCTACCCACAACAAAACTCATTTTGTAATAGAATGAACTTAGGTTTATACATACATTAAGGTTTTTGAGTAGCAGTTACTCAGTACTTACATAAAATTGTATGCTATGCATACTTATACTTTCATAGTTTAATAAAGATCATAGACAAAACAATAGATCAGTGAGGGTGACAAAGCCGGTAGTTACCTTAGATCAACCTTTATTACCCATTTTTACCGTTACATTCAGGGCCTACTCCAATATAGTAAGAATTATTAAAAATAAAATACAAATACCTATGTTAAACAAGAGGTTCACCGTTATCGGGTAAGTTTACTTCGCTAAATGCCTGTCCGTAGGCTGCTCGGCCACCATAAGTAGGTACTTAAAAACTCAAGAAAACGAGAACAATCAAGAGTAGTATAATTTGAACAAAAAGAAAAATGTAGGTACTTACTCGTATTTATTATTATATTATAGGATGTACCTAGGTTACGGTCCTATAACGATTGCCTGTTAATTCAGGCCACAATACAATATAAGACATAAGACATACCTACCTCAGAAATGCGCTAACAATCAACAAACAGTACAAATTGATCAAACATTTAGGTATGTGTTATTATAATCTATGATATAGGCAAAGATTCCATAAACAATCACATGTTACTTACATTGTTAACTACTAATGTAAATTTGATGTACCTAAGCATTTGTAGCACCAAAAAGCTTAGGTATAGTTATATAATATATATATATATATATATATATATATATATATTTTGTATTGGTCAAATGCTACGAGCGCGCATGAGTAGGCATGATCTAACGAAGCGCGCTGTGTTTACAATATTTCTGTGTGATACAGTGAGTAAAACTCGACTCCTTTAGTATGAGTGCGCACATTATACAGTTGATTATAATTAAACCTTGTGATATCATATGAAAACGGGTTATTATACTTCGTCTTTGAATACAATATGGCATAACACCCAGTTCAGAACAATGTATAAGTATTCCACGGACTTTACTGTTAGTTGGGCAGTCATATTTCAGTTTAGTTAAGTGTAATATAAAGTAAGAATATATTTTAATTATATCTTCTTATTTACGAAGATTAGATTCACGATAGCGGCAAAAGTTAAATATTCATGGTAAGCAAATTCTCCGTGTCATCATAGTCTAGACTTTGTAAGAAAGATTTAGTTTTGGCTTTACAAGTAGGTTTAGTAGAATGATATAGGTGTAATATTTTGTTAAGCTTGTTATATAAGTATGGAGCTAAATAACAATATTGAGTATTCGTAAATTTTGTTCTGATTTTTTTCAATTTAACCGTTTTTATACGTCTATGTTTTCTAAGTGCACATAATATGTCGAAAGGTGTTTTAGTGTGTTGGTATAGTATTATGTTCAGTATATAAAGCTGCCTTACTGATAAGACTTTACATAGTTTGTACAACTCGGTAGTAGAGAAACGAGACCGTTTAAACATCATAACCTTGAGTACGGAGCGCTGTGCTCTTTCGAGAGGTAAAACGTGTGTCTTGAAGGCTCCTCCCCATGCCGTAATACAGTACGATATAATAGATTGACATAATGAGATGTAAATAATTTTAATTAAATTAGGACTTGTAGCAAACCGTAACCTCTTCAATATCCAAATCATCTTCCTGACTCGCTTTGTTACCATATTTATATGGGATGACCAGGACAGTCGTTCATCTAAGATAACCCCTAAGTATTTTATTTGAGAAACTTTATCTAAAGAAGGACATTTACAGGATTGAGAATCATTTGAGCAGTTATGCATTTTGAATTTAAGGGTTTGTGGAGGATCACCAGGCTGTCGTAATGAAAATGTCATATATTTGGTTTTATTGACATTAAGAGTGAGGAGATTGTCTTTTAACCATTGGGATACCAGTTTCATTCCATTTTCGGCAGCAGAAAAGACGTTCGACCAAGTATTTCCTTGAAACACCAAAGCGGTGTCGTCTGCGTATGTGAAGATTTTTGCGTTGTTGATACTCATCTTGTACAGGTCGTTTATATAGATAAGAAAGAGGCTAGGTCCTAAAATTGAGCCCTGAGGAACTCCAAAAGAAATACTTGCTTCCTCACTAAGGTATTGTCCTATTTTTACCATCTGCGTTCTATTTGTAAGGTAATCTTTGAAGAGATTCAGACACTGTTCACGAATACCTATACGCTCCAACTTGCTGACAAGAATAGGGATCGATACGGTATCAAATGCTTTCGCTAGGTCGAGAAACATTGCTATTACGTCACAAAGATCAATTACCGCATTTTCAGTAGATCTGCCGGATCTGAATCCATACTGTTCGTTAGCTAATAGATCATACTCGTTAAGGTACTTTATTAATCTCTTATTTAAAAGTTTTTCGAAAACCTTGGATAGTGCCGGTAGTACCGAGATTGGCCGATAGTTATTTATACAGTTTCGGTCTCCACCTTTGTGAATTGGATAAACTATAGCCTTTTTGAAAGCCAATGGAAACTTTCCCTGATCAATACAAATGTTAAATAGTTTAACTAGTGAAGGTGTTATTATGTGAGCGATCTTTTTTAAGAATAATGGTGTTAAACCGTCACATCCTGCAGCTGAATTTGATTTCAAGTTTGATATTGTCCTAAAACCTCATCATAATCCACAGGAAGAATTACACACGAGTTGTTAGGAGATATTATATGGTTCAGTACGATTGATTTTGTACTGTTTGTGTGTGTAATATCATCTGCTAGCTTTAGTCCTATATTAAAAAAATGAATGTTAACTGCTGCAATCGTATCTTTAGGCGTTTGTTTCAAATGTAAAAGTTCATTCGGAAAGGACTTTTCAGAAGAAATATTCGCAATACCTTTAATAGCCTTCCAAGTGGATTTTGCGTTCTGTAAACTATTTTCTAGCTTGAGTTGGTTAAATTTATTCCGTGCTTTATTAACTAGATCACGACAGAAAGATTGGTACCTATCATAGATTATTTTTAGGTTTGTATTTTCAGGGTCATTTTTATAGTTGTAGTGTAGCTTATCTTTATGACGAATGCAGCGCAATATTCCTGGAGAGATCCAGGATTTGGCCGTTCGTTGTTTTTTAGGAATAGACGTAATTTTAGTGTTTTTAGTAAGAGATTGATAATAAGGCCAGTATAAGTTTTTCTGTTATTAGGTCTATACTGGCAGAACTAATTATTGAGTCAAAATCAGTTTTTTCTATGTTCTCAATGACGTTGTTCCAATCGGTTTTGATTTTAAGTTTAATTGGTTTATTTTTGTTTAACTTTGTGTTAATACTTAACAGAATTGGAACATGGTCGGTGATTTTGGTCTGAATTAGATTTATATAAGAAGGCAGGGTAGTTTTGAGGAGAACATGATCTAAACAGTTTCCACCACGAGTAGGTAGATCGTGAGCTGGGAATAGTCCATGCTCCAAAATCAAATTGAGATAAGAAGTGGTGTAAATATATTACAGTGTACATATACCTTAGAGTAATTAATAATCTTTCTTCTGGACAAATTGATTTCCGCCAATAAGTGTCTTTCTTCTGTAAACTATTCTTTGTTTTTTCGAGTAGCAAGTAGAAAGTTTCTTGAGACATTCCATAAAACTCACTAAACTTATCAGGATAGTTTCTTAGGTCACGTGTAGTTTTGAATACACCACTTTTGGCGCAATTCCTCACATATGGGTGAACCCAAAATCTTCTATTTAAATTTATTCATTGTAAGAGTGCAAGCACCTCTTTATCCTCGGACGACGATATTTTCAATTGTTTGCTTAACTGTGTAAAGAGAGCATAGCCGCCTGCGCCTCGATTTTGCGCCGCGCCGCGCCTCGACTCGGCTCTAATGTGGGCGTCGCGCCTAGACGCTCACCTCAATTTTGAATTGAATATTTCTATTATTTAAACGTGTCATTTATTGAAACTCGAACTTTCAATTACTTTAAGTACTTTTTATAGATAATTAGTTATTACATTACATAACTTAATTTGCAAATTCAATAGGTAAATATAACAATAACGATGGAAATCGAAAAATTTAGAGGTGCGACGCGGTGGTTTCCCCGTGACGGGCACTTTTATGTGGTCGCACGTTTCGGAGGATCATCGCTGTCGCTAAGATGCCACAGCCATGGGTGACCAGCTTGCTGGATTATGTAGGATGGGGAGCCGGGCGCTATTTCTGGTTATCATGACCATGACGCTACACCAAAAGGAAAAGAGAGGTTAAAATTGCTTTTCAGTCATTTCGCGAAGAAAAAATAGCAAGACACAACGTTAGATAGGTACTAGCTGATAAGTACTGTTATTGCGAATAAAAATCCCGACTGTATTTTAGGTTTTCCAAACTTCATAAGAATAGTTATCTGCTGTACCTATCTTATTATATCTATTAATATATCTTACCTGTCTAACGTTGTGTGTCTTGCTATTCTTTCTTCGCGAAATGACTGAAAAGTTATTTTTAACCTCTCCCGAATTATCTAATGAGTTCATCTATGGTTACGATAGATACACCTACAGAATTTTAAAGATATACTTATTTATTATTATTGTCAGATAGAGACATAATATACCTTTAAATTACAATCGATTTAACCCGTCAAGCTGCCTTGGCATACCTGTATGCCAAATAACATTCCGTAAAGCCGCCTCGGCATACAGATATGCAAAGCCCAAATCAAATAAGGATCCAATTAAAAATGTTATCTATTCAAATATACAATAGATTTCAGCTAATGTTTTGTTTTTTTGATGCTGTAAAGGACCTGGAAATTTTTTTTACATAACAAATTATCATTTGAAAGATACCAGATCGGTAATATTAACGAAAGAGCGACAGTCACTTGTTTTTTGCGGGGTTTTTGCAACTCTGGTTTGCAAATTTGATGATAGTCGGGAGCTCACTAGGTTAATATGTCATCGTTACAACTTTATTTGTTGTTGACATTTTGTTAGTTTTGATAAATTTGAACGGTTTGTGCAGGTGAGGCGCAACTCGCCGGGCTGGCGACTGGTGCAACTGTACGGCGCGCTGGCGCTGCTGCCGGCCGCACGCATCGCAACTCCCCACGATCGCTGTAGCCGAGGGCCTCCCGTACAGCGACGATTTCCACGCCTATTATAACAATCAGTGAATGGCACGGGTAATTTTAAGCTATGTAGCTGTTCACGCCAGAGCGTGACGTCACCTAAAGGCGCGCACCGCGCCCGCGTGCCCCACCGCCGCTTCGCCTGCAGCTGTCATAACTAGAAGAAAGCGGCTGCGAAAGGAAGCGGAAACAGTCACCCTTTTATATTCGCAACCGGCGGACGTGTACCGCTGCGCTCCGCGTAGCGACCGCATGGCACCGCCATTTTATCAGCACGAGTCACCGCGTCTGACTTCGCCGCGAGTGACCTTCAGGGTGTGTTCGGCCCGGCCACACACCAACTACTAAATCAGCCCGTGTGTACACACGCATTCAGCCCGCCGCGTAAACCAGTGCACAACCGAAAAGGACAATACAAACATTATAACCAAGTGAACAATAGTTCTTCAGCTCCTTCAGCACGCCGTCGACAGCAAGACGACCCCAACGAGGACTCACGGTCAACAGCCCTCATCAGACCTCAGAGCCTCTCGACACTCCCCACGTAAACCAGGTATTTATCCTCTCCACTCCAACAATTATTCCCTACCTATTCTCTGGTTGCAGGAAACTGCTCAACCACATTTACCCCCCCCCCCCCCCCCCCTATCATCGAGCGTATAGTGGCAGGAAACTGCGAAACTATATTTTCCTTCGAGCCGGATATCCGGATAACCGGGTACTCGGATAAACCACATTTCCCACGAGCGCGGATATCCAGCAACATAATCTCTTTCGCTGCCGGATAAACCAATGCTATCACCCCCTATTCCTTTAATACAGTCCGATGCCAATATCGGCCCGAAGATCAGCACGAGTTAATTCCCAAATATCGAATATTAACTCAAACTTCATTTTATTAATTTAATTTAAATCCCCTTACGTCATACAAATCACCTACTTAACTTAAATTCATTTGTTTGCTCATCAAAAAAAAAACCGACTAGCGATTAGAAGCTTCTAGAATAATGACCTGACAACAAGGCAACTACCTATTCACTTATCGTGTTCGTTTGACACAAGCGCGCCCCAGAATAAATGAGAGTTGTCTCACATTCCTGACGGATTAGCCTAGCGACGATACGATTGTTTTTGAGTTGCTAGCTTAACATTACTGAATCATTAACGGCGATTGATAACGGTGTTTTTAGTCACGCTGTGTATTTATTTACGATTGTTATTAATGGTGTTTGCAAGAAAGTCAAATTACTTAAAAGCCACTAAGTACCTACCTACGCCAGGTACTTTGTTGATTTTAATTATAAAATTATACTAAGTACTGTTAAAAGATTTGCTTGTGTTCGTGATCATCATGAAATAATTAATGTAAGTTAATTGTTTACATTTAAGAGATCAGCACAAAACGTCTTAGGGTCCCGTACAGAATTTACGTAAATAACATAACGAAATTTACGGAATATAATTAATTAAGTAATTAAACCACCAGCTCACAAAAGGTTTGGTACACACGTTATTAATTTAGGCGTTATTTTAACCGACTTCCGAAAAAGGAGGTGCGGAATTTCACCTACGATTAAATACTTTAATATTTTTATTTCCTTTTAATTTTGCTTGCGTCCTTGTGCCTGACTTCGCCTTCGACGATTAACGATGCCTTCTGAATCACAGGTAGCCAGATTTAGAAAGGAACAGATCGCTATTATTAAGCTTAATTTGGAAGCGTTATCATTGAAGTCTAGCAAACCAAGGCGCTATAGCCCAGAGTTCGCTGCCAGAGCCGCCGGCGTAAAATTGACCCGCGATAGATTTGACGCGGCGTATTATATAATATTAGACACCGTAGGCTTATCAGATTCCGAGGAGGAATTCTACAACGAGCAGTATGAAAGGACAATAGACGCCTACTACGAGATTCTCGTTGTAGAATTGGAACAAAAAACATGGTCATTAGCGCCCCCTCCGTCACCAGCTCAGCAGGTATCGAACCTGCAGCCTCAGTGCTATGCGCAGGATTCGAACCTGCACCCTCTCACCTCCGCGCCTATACCCGCGCGCTCCTCATCATCAGCTCAGCAGGTATCGAACCTGTAACCTCTGTGCTATACGCAGGTTTCGAACCTGCACCCAATCAGCTCCGCGCCTATACCCGCGCGCTTCTCGTCATCTGCTCAGCAGGTATCGAACCTGCAGCCTCAGTGCTATGCGCAGGATTCGAACCTGCACCCTCTCAGCTCCGCGCCTATACCCGCGCGCTTCTTGTCATCTGCTCAGCAGGTATCGAACCTGCAGCCTCAGTGCTATGCGCAGGATTCGAACCTGCACCCTCTCAGCTCCGCACCTATACCCGCGCGCTTCTCACTATCTGCTCAGCAGGTATCGAACCTGCAGCCTCAGTGCTATGCGCAGGATTCGAACCTGCAACCTCTCAGCTCCACGCTTATACCCGCGCGCTTCTCACCGTCAGCTCAGCAGGTATCGAACCTGCAGCCTCCGCACTATGCGCAGGTTTCGAACCTGCAACCACTCAGCTCAGCGACTATACCCGCGCGCTTCTCGCCCCCACTTCAGCAGGTTTCGAACCCGCAACCTCCGCGCTATGCGCAGGGTTCTAACCTAAGGCCTTTCAGCTCCGCGCCAAGACCCAAACAGGTATCGAACCCGCAACCTCCGCGCTATGGTGACAACCATTGCTACCCATGGAGTAATGTAAAGGGTCACAAGCCTCGGGTATGTACCCGATACTACGCATTACCAGTGCGGTTATTGCCGGTACAACAGCGCGAGGTACCACGGCGCCGTCCCTCACCTGATACGGGCCAGATGGTGTACTCCCGTCGTACTCCACCGCGCACTACCTCGCGTCCTTCACCGCCGCCTAGGCAATGACTAGGATGGCACATCCAGCACATACCGACTCAGCCCACAAAGAATCAGCACACACACACAACACGACGACAAACTGTCGTCGCAAACACGTTAAGTCAGTTAGTTGCTGACATTCTGCACTCACCCTTACGCCAGAAATTCTGGACGTTATCAGCTCGCCGCGTAATGCGACATCGAGTATACAAATGTATACAATGTTTACGTTTCCGCGCCCAAACTAAGGCCCCGTACATGGCCGACTCACCCGCCGACCGCGTAAACGTTCAGCCCGTATTTAGCAAAGTCACGACGGACTTTACTGGACCATTTTTGATAAAATCCAGTACATTTAGAAACGCCATGCTATTAAAAGGCTACTTCTGTGTTATAACATGCCTAGTCACGAAGGCGGTCCATCTCGAACCGGTATCTGAGTTATCCACGGAAGCGTTCCTTGCGGCATTACAGCGTTTTGTTTCTAGGCGCGGTGTACCGGCGTTAATTAGATATAATTGCGGTACAATTTATGTAGGCGCTAGAAATGAACTTAGGGAAATACAAGACTTTCTTGCAACCAATAATAACAATATCGCACCTACACTTTCAGCTCCTTTAACGCGCATTGCAGCCATGCTTAATGCACGCCCTCTCAGCCCACTCTCTTTTGACCACGCGGAATTTGAATTACTCGCAGCGGGTCATGTCCTTTTAAACCGTCAGCTCAATGCCCTACCTGAGTATTCGGTAGGAGGACGAGCCATTTCTGCACACAAAAGGGTTCAAGCTCGTCCTACCCTTATCCCAACACTTTTGGCGATCCTGGTCCAAACCCTACCTGCACACCATCCAAACACGCTCCAAACGGACTCCCCGATCCAGCCCACCTCAAGTCGGGGAACTGGTACTTATGGTGGACGACCAGGTGCCATCTCTACACTGGCGCATGAGCCACAAGACGAACCCATGAAGGGATGGCGTCACCCGAGTGGTGGAAATCAAGAACGACCACCTGACTGTCGATGGACCACCACACCACACCTTTGCCGAGTGGGGAATATGTTCACGCCAGAGCGTAACGTCACCTAAAGGCGCGCACACATTTTAAACGCGGACTTTTATTTTTAAAACAACCAGTATTAGGTTGTTTTAAAAAGCCTTGGTATGTAATGGCTAGTAAAGGAAACTATTGAGATCTCGAAATGCCAGAATTTCAATCGAGGTGATGGTTTTCAACTCGCCAGTGCGTGGAATCCAGTATTAGGTTGTTTTAAAAATAAAAGTCCGCGTTTAAAATGTGTTCAAAATACTATACGCAGTGATACAGTGAGTGTGTTTTGTCGGGACTTAGGATCGAGTTCGAGTTCCAGTGATAACCGTAGCAAAAGACTAAGAAAGAGGGTAGATCGTTATGTCTGCACCTAACTTTTAAACTTTATGACCAACCACCCGCATTCTTCAGTCTTCCCGTGAACATGGTGCATGTAACTGCGCCGAAATATCGGGAGCTCATTCCACAACCTTACCACGGTAAATATCCCGTTAATAATCATATAACTTTAGAGAACAACCGTGATAGTTTAAAACACTATTTTAGAAAGGCTAGAATGCCCATTGAAATGGTGGAAGGAGCACAGAGCTGTGTATCCGACACTCTACAAAATAGTTGTAAAAAAGTTGAACGCCATGGCATCATCAGTGCCGTGTGAGCGAATTTTTTCTGCAGCCGGTAATATCTTAACGGAAAGAAGGACACGGCTTGGCTGCAGAAAGGTTCAACAACTATTATTTCTACATCAAAATTCAATTTAAATTTAATAAGCTTTTTTTATATTTATTTCTAGCAAAAGTATATAGCAGTAAATAACAAATCAGCCTTATCTTAATTTAACCAAAAAGTTATACAACTATTAATTAACTATAGGTACTTATATTTACTAAAGTTTTAAAGTTATACAAGAAGATTTTAGAGATACATTTCTGTTAACATACAATTTTATGAATTATTATTTTCATTAAAAACATATGCCATAGATATATATCTAGTGATTACTGATAATCATAAACTTAGGTATTATTTGGTCCAATAGTAATATTTATTTACGTTTAGGTAGGATTTTATGCACAAATCCAAACACTCATTGCCATGGGAACTTATCTCTTTTACGCTAAACTTATTTTTACTGTACTCGGCCGACTGTAAAATATAACTTTGTCATCATATGCTATTTATGTATTAGGTTTAATATTTCCACCTAAGATACACTAAGTCAAAGTCAAAGTCAAAGTATTTTATTTGCATGAATATGGGTACACATATAGATAGTTCCAAATAACTTTAAAGTTCTCCACATTCCACCATTATGGTATACAAAATAATTTTATAGTAAAGTTAACATGCATCATCATAGCGCATTATCAGAAAATAAACAAATCTTAAAACTAAACTCACTCAAACTAATACATGGTACAGTAAATATTATATATACATTCAGAGCATACAATCATCAATTAATAGAATCAATATTGAAACAAGTTTAGTAATAAGGAAATTTAAAATTATATTACTGGAAAACAATTTTTATAAAATATTAGGATCTCTTAGTTAGCATAGTTAAGAAACATTCCTGCACATCTATTTGCATATTATACAAGGGAAAGAAATAATAAATAATTTCTATACCTTTGATATGAGAGTCAGTACTTATTGGGTGTAGACCTATCATCAATCACCAACAAACATTTGTATTTTCTGAAAGGAAAGGTAGGATAGCTTACCTAAGATATCCTACCTTTATCTACGAGTATATAGATATACAGGTAGGTTAAAATTAGGTAAGCTTAGGTGTTAGATGTGAACCGAATACCTACCTAGTACCTACTAATAGTTTGATATATTATGGTATCTTTAGTGTAAAATCAGCAATTTTTTTTAGTGCCTACTGAAATATATTGATTTTCTATATATGCCTAGAATAAGTAAATAAATACTTTTATTAGATAAATGATTTTAATTGGGAACAAAAAATATTATAAACCTTTTTTCATATATAAAATTTCTTTATTTTACAACTCCTACTGTTCTCCCTATATATGGCATAATCAGATCTCCGAGAAGTTATCTAGAAAATTGCCAAAATACTCAAAGCAGATCGATTTCAAGTAGAAACAAGTATGAGCCCAGAAAAAAGTAAGCGGTCACTTTTTCACTTATGTTATGAAATTTTCAGAGAAATTCTTGTATTTTACAACACGGTGCTTCATACTTCTATCGATGAAAATACATTCACAGAGAACTCAAGAGTGACAAAATAACAGTCATAGTTAAAACAATCCTCGAGTTATCTGTGAATGTGCTTACTTAAACCGATAGAAGTATGAAATACTAGCTAGTATTTTGTCACAGTAATTTGTCACAGGTACCCCCAAGTCACAGTCACAGTGTCACCTAGTATCTCGATTCACCTAGTATGACCCACCTCTAATGTATACTAACTCACCATACAGTCACGTAGCATTACTTGCGCTTACAATAATCATTATCAATAACATTTAAACGATAACAAAATGAACAATAAATATATTACATATACCTTAGCGTAGAGTAATTAATAATCTTTCTTCTGGACAAATTGATTGGGGATGAAATGTTCTCGAGTGGCGATCACGCGAACGACGAACTCATAAAAACCGCGGGGAATAGCTGGATGTAGGAAGCGAGTAGCCGGTCCAAGTGGCGTTCTATGGAGGAGGCGTATGTTCAGCAGTGGACGTCTTGCGGCTGATAATGATGAAAGATGATAACAAAATGAACAATAAATCAAACTTCAAACTTTATTGGGTAATAAGTAACACAATTTGAAAATCTTAAATATAACTTATATAATAACATCAATGTTTTAAATGTACGATTTGTGTGTTGGCGTCCGGACAAGAAATTCTGTTTCCCGGATACCAACCTCTTCCCGCAACAAGAACATTTTAATAGTTAGTAGTAGGTGTACTTAATTAATTTAAACAATAATTACCGTTTGTTAAATTCTACATATAAGTTTGGTAAATGGGTATTACCGATTCAGGGGTTTCATCAATTATTAAGACAAGTATTGTGATATGATATTTACCCGGTTGAGAATATTTGGTAAACTGCTACCCACAACAAAACTCATTTTGTAATAGAATGAACTTAGGTTTATACATACATTAAGGTTTTTGAGTAGCAGTTACTCAGTACTTACATAAAATTGTATGCTATGCATACTTATACTTTCATAGTTTAATAAAGATCATAGACAAAACAATAGATCAGTGAGGGTGACAAAGCCGGTAGTTACCTTAGATCAACCTTTATTACCCATTTTTACCGTTACATTCAGGGCCTACTCCAATATAGTAAGAATTATTAAAAATAAAATACAAATACCTATGTTAAACAAGAGGTTCACCGTTATCGGGTAAGTTTACTTCGCTAAATGCCTGTCCGTAGGCTGCTCGGCCACCATAAGTAGGTACTTAAAAACTCAAGAAAACGAGAACAATCAAGAGTAGTATAATTTGAACAAAAAGAAAAATGTAGGTACTTACTCGTATTTATTATTATATTATAGGATGTACCTAGGTTACGGTCCTATAACGATTGCCTGTTAATTCAGGCCACAATACAATATAAGACATAAGACATACCTACCTCAGAAATGCGCTAACAATCAACAAACAGTACAAATTGATCAAACATTTAGGTATGTGTTATTATAATCTATGATATAGGCAAAGATTCCATAAACAATCACATGTTACTTACATTGTTAACTACTAATGTAAATTTGATGTACCTAAGCATTTGTAGCACCAAAAAGCTTAGGTATAGTTATATAATATATATATATATATATATATATATATATATATGTATTGGTCAAATGCTACGAGCGCGCATGAGTAGGCATGATCTAACGAAGCGCGCTGTGTTTACAATATTTCTGTGTGATACAGTGAGTAAAACTCGACTCCTTTAGTATGAGTGCGCACATTATACAGTTGATTATAATTAAACCTTGTGATATCATATGAAAACGGGTTATTATACTTCGTCTTTGAATACAATATGGCATAACACCCAGTTCAGAACAATGTATAAGTATTCCACGGACTTTACTGTTAGTTGGGCAGTCATATTTCAGTTTAGTTAAGTGTAATATAAAGTAAGAATATATTTTAATTATATCTTCTTATTTACGAAGATTAGATTCACGATAGCGGCAAAAGTTAAATATTCATGGTAAGCAAATTCTCCGTGTCATCATAGTCTAGACTTTGTAAGAAAGATTTAGTTTTGGCTTTACAAGTAGGTTTAGTAGAATGATATAGGTGTAATATTTTGTTAAGCTTGTTATATAAGTATGGAGCTAAATAACAATATTGAGTATTCGTAAATTTTGTTCTGATTTTTTTCAATTTAACCGTTTTTATACGTCTATGTTTTCTAAGTGCACATAATATGTCGAAAGGTGTTTTAGTGTGTTGGTATAGTATTATGTTCAGTATATAAAGCTGCCTTACTGATAAGACTTTACATAGTTTGTACAACTCGGTAGTAGAGAAACGAGACCGTTTAAACATCATAACCTTGAGTACGGAGCGCTGTGCTCTTTCGAGAGGTAAAACGTGTGTCTTGAAGGCTCCTCCCCATGCCGTAATACAGTACGATATAATAGATTGACATAATGAGATGTAAATAATTTTAATTAAATTAGGACTTGTAGCAAACCGTAACCTCTTCAATATCCAAATCATCTTCCTGACTCGCTTTGTTACCATATTTATATGGGATGACCAGGACAGTCGTTCATCTAAGATAACCCCTAAGTATTTTATTTGAGAAACTTTATCTAAAGAAGGACATTTACAGGATTGAGAATCATTTGAGCAGTTATGCATTTTGAATTTAAGGGTTTGTGGAGGATCACCAGGCTGTCGTAATGAAAATGTCATATATTTGGTTTTATTGACATTAAGAGTGAGGAGATTGTCTTTTAACCATTGGGATACCAGTTTCATTCCATTTTCGGCAGCAGAAAAGACGTTCGACCAAGTATTTCCTTGAAACACCAAAGCGGTGTCGTCTGCGTATGTGAAGATTTTTGCGTTGTTGATACTCATCTTGTACAGGTCGTTTATATAGATAAGAAAGAGGCTAGGTCCTAAAATTGAGCCCTGAGGAACTCCAAAAGAAATACTTGCTTCCTCACTAAGGTATTGTCCTATTTTTACCATCTGCGTTCTATTTGTAAGGTAATCTTTGAAGAGATTCAGACACTGTTCACGAATACCTATACGCTCCAACTTGCTGACAAGAATAGGGATCGATACGGTATCAAATGCTTTCGCTAGGTCGAGAAACATTGCTATTACGTCACAAAGATCAATTACCGCATTTTCAGTAGATCTGCCGGATCTGAATCCATACTGTTCGTTAGCTAATAGATCATACTCGTTAAGGTACTTTATTAATCTCTTATTTAAAAGTTTTTCGAAAACCTTGGATAGTGCCGGTAGTACCGAGATTGGCCGATAGTTATTTATACAGTTTCGGTCTCCACCTTTGTGAATTGGATAAACTATAGCCTTTTTGAAAGCCAATGGAAACTTTCCCTGATCAATACAAATGTTAAATAGTTTAACTAGTGAAGGTGTTATTATGTGAGCGATCTTTTTTAAGAATAATGGTGTTAAACCGTCACATCCTGCAGCTGAATTTGATTTCAAGTTTGATATTGTCCTAAAACCTCATCATAATCCACAGGAAGAATTACACACGAGTTGTTAGGAGATATTATATGGTTCAGTACGATTGATTTTGTACTGTTTGTGTGTGTAATATCATCTGCTAGCTTTAGTCCTATATTAAAAAAATGAATGTTAACTGCTGCAATCGTATCTTTAGGCGTTTGTTTCAAATGTAAAAGTTCATTCGGAAAGGACTTTTCAGAAGAAATATTCGCAATACCTTTAATAGCCTTCCAAGTGGATTTTGCGTTCTGTAAACTATTTTCTAGCTTGAGTTGGTTAAATTTATTCCGTGCTTTATTAACTAGATCACGACAGAAAGATTGGTACCTATCATAGATTATTTTTAGGTTTGTATTTTCAGGGTCATTTTTATAGTTGTAGTGTAGCTTATCTTTATGACGAATGCAGCGCAATATTCCTGGAGAGATCCAGGATTTGGCCGTTCGTTGTTTTTTAGGAATAGACGTAATTTTAGTGTTTTTAGTAAGAGATTGATAATAAGGCCAGTATAAGTTTTTCTGTTATTAGGTCTATACTGGCAGAACTAATTATTGAGTCAAAATCAGTTTTTTCTATGTTCTCAATGACGTTGTTCCAATCGGTTTTGATTTTAAGTTTAATTGGTTTATTTTTGTTTAACTTTGTGTTAATACTTAACAGAATTGGAACATGGTCGGTGATTTTGGTCTGAATTAGATTTATATAAGAAGGCAGGGTAGTTTTGAGGAGAACATGATCTAAACAGTTTCCACCACGAGTAGGTAGATCGTGAGCTGGGAATAGTCCATGCTCCAAAATCAAATTGAGATAAGAAGTGGTGTAAATATATTACAGTGTACATATACCTTAGAGTAATTAATAATCTTTCTTCTGGACAAATTGATTTCCGCCAATAAGTGTCTTTCTTCTGTAAACTATTCTTTGTTTTTTCGAGTAGCAAGTAGAAAGTTTCTTGAGACATTCCATAAAACTCACTAAACTTATCAGGATAGTTTCTTAGGTCACGTGTAGTTTTGAATACACCACTTTTGGCGCAATTCCTCACATATGGGTGAACCCAAAATCTTCTATTTAAATTTATTCATTGTAAGAGTGCAAGCACCTCTTTATCCTCGGACGACGATATTTTCAATTGTTTGCTTAACTGTGTAAAGAGAGCATAGCCGCCTGCGCCTCGATTTTGCGCCGCGCCGCGCCTCGACTCGGCTCTAATGTGGGCGTCGCGCCTAGACGCTCACCTCAATTTTGAATTGAATATTTCTATTATTTAAACGTGTCATTTATTGAAACTCGAACTTTCAATTACTTTAAGTACTTTTTATAGATAATTAGTTATTACATTACATAACTTAATTTGCAAATTCAATAGGTAAATATAACAATAACGATGGAAATCGAAAAATTTAGAGGTGCGACGCGGTGGTTTCCCCGTGACGGGCACTTTTATGTGGTCGCACGTTTCGGAGGATCATCGCTGTCGCTAAGATGCCACAGCCATGGGTGACCAGCTTGCTGGATTATGTAGGATGGGGAGCCGGGCGCTATTTCTGGTTATCATGACCATGACGCTACACCAAAAGGAAAAGAGAGGTTAAAATTGCTTTTCAGTCATTTCGCGAAGAAAAAATAGCAAGACACAACGTTAGATAGGTACTAGCTGATAAGTACTGTTATTGCGAATAAAAATCCCGACTGTATTTTAGGTTTTCCAAACTTCATAAGAATAGTTATCTGCTGTACCTATCTTATTATATCTATTAATATATCTTACCTGTCTAACGTTGTGTGTCTTGCTATTCTTTCTTCGCGAAATGACTGAAAAGTTATTTTTAACCTCTCCCGAATTATCTAATGAGTTCATCTATGGTTACGATAGATACACCTACAGAATTTTAAAGATATACTTATTTATTATTATTGTCAGATAGAGACATAATATACCTTTAAATTACAATCGATTTAACCCGTCAAGCTGCCTTGGCATACCTGTATGCCAAATAACATTCCGTAAAGCCGCCTCGGCATACAGATATGCAAAGCCCAAATCAAATAAGGATCCAATTAAAAATGTTATCTATTCAAATATACAATAGATTTCAGCTAATGTTTTGTTTTTTTGATGCTGTAAAGGACCTGGAAATTTTTTTTACATAACAAATTATCATTTGAAAGATACCAGATCGGTAATATTAACGAAAGAGCGACAGTCACTTGTTTTTTGCGGGGTTTTTGCAACTCTGGTTTGCAAATTTGATGATAGTCGGGAGCTCACTAGGTTAATATGTCATCGTTACAACTTTATTTGTTGTTGACATTTTGTTAGTTTTGATAAATTTGAACGGTTTGTGCAGGTGAGGCGCAACTCGCCGGGCTGGCGACTGGTGCAACTGTACGGCGCGCTGGCGCTGCTGCCGGCCGCACGCATCGCAACTCCCCACGATCGCTGTAGCCGAGGGCCTCCCGTACAGCGACGATTTCCACGCCTATTATAACAATCAGTGAATGGCACGGGTAATTTTAAGCTATGTAGCTGTTCACGCCAGAGCGTGACGTCACCTAAAGGCGCGCACCGCGCCCGCGTGCCCCACCGCCGCTTCGCCTGCAGCTGTCATAACTAGAAGAAAGCGGCTGCGAAAGGAAGCGGAAACAGTCACCCTTTTATATTCGCAACCGGCGGACGTGTACCGCTGCGCTCCGCGTAGCGACCGCATGGCACCGCCATTTTATCAGCACGAGTCACCGCGTCTGACTTCGCCGCGAGTGACCTTCAGGGTGTGTTCGGCCCGGCCACACACCAACTACTAAATCAGCCCGTGTGTACACACGCATTCAGCCCGCCGCGTAAACCAGTGCACAACCGAAAAGGACAATACAAACATTATAACCAAGTGAACAATAGTTCTTCAGCTCCTTCAGCACGCCGTCGACAGCAAGACGACCCCAACGAGGACTCACGGTCAACAGCCCTCATCAGACCTCAGAGCCTCTCGACACTCCCCACGTAAACCAGGTATTTATCCTCTCCACTCCAACAATTATTCCCTACCTATTCTCTGGTTGCAGGAAACTGCTCAACCACATTTACCCCCCCCCCCCCCCCCCCTATCATCGAGCGTATAGTGGCAGGAAACTGCGAAACTATATTTTCCTTCGAGCCGGATATCCGGATAACCGGGTACTCGGATAAACCACATTTCCCACGAGCGCGGATATCCAGCAACATAATCTCTTTCGCTGCCGGATAAACCAATGCTATCACCCCCTATTCCTTTAATACAGTCCGATGCCAATATCGGCCCGAAGATCAGCACGAGTTAATTCCCAAATATCGAATATTAACTCAAACTTCATTTTATTAATTTAATTTAAATCCCCTTACGTCATACAAATCACCTACTTAACTTAAATTCATTTGTTTGCTCATCAAAAAAAAAACCGACTAGCGATTAGAAGCTTCTAGAATAATGACCTGACAACAAGGCAACTACCTATTCACTTATCGTGTTCGTTTGACACAAGCGCGCCCCAGAATAAATGAGAGTTGTCTCACATTCCTGACGGATTAGCCTAGCGACGATACGATTGTTTTTGAGTTGCTAGCTTAACATTACTGAATCATTAACGGCGATTGATAACGGTGTTTTTAGTCACGCTGTGTATTTATTTACGATTGTTATTAATGGTGTTTGCAAGAAAGTCAAATTACTTAAAAGCCACTAAGTACCTACCTACGCCAGGTACTTTGTTGATTTTAATTATAAAATTATACTAAGTACTGTTAAAAGATTTGCTTGTGTTCGTGATCATCATGAAATAATTAATGTAAGTTAATTGTTTACATTTAAGAGATCAGCACAAAACGTCTTAGGGTCCCGTACAGAATTTACGTAAATAACATAACGAAATTTACGGAATATAATTAATTAAGTAATTAAACCACCAGCTCACAAAAGGTTTGGTACACACGTTATTAATTTAGGCGTTATTTTAACCGACTTCCGAAAAAGGAGGTGCGGAATTTCACCTACGATTAAATACTTTAATATTTTTATTTCCTTTTAATTTTGCTTGCGTCCTTGTGCCTGACTTCGCCTTCGACGATTAACGATGCCTTCTGAATCACAGGTAGCCAGATTTAGAAAGGAACAGATCGCTATTATTAAGCTTAATTTGGAAGCGTTATCATTGAAGTCTAGCAAACCAAGGCGCTATAGCCCAGAGTTCGCTGCCAGAGCCGCCGGCGTAAAATTGACCCGCGATAGATTTGACGCGGCGTATTATATAATATTAGACACCGTAGGCTTATCAGATTCCGAGGAGGAATTCTACAACGAGCAGTATGAAAGGACAATAGACGCCTACTACGAGATTCTCGTTGTAGAATTGGAACAAAAAACATGGTCATTAGCGCCCCCTCCGTCACCAGCTCAGCAGGTATCGAACCTGCAGCCTCAGTGCTATGCGCAGGATTCGAACCTGCACCCTCTCACCTCCGCGCCTATACCCGCGCGCTCCTCATCATCAGCTCAGCAGGTATCGAACCTGTAACCTCTGTGCTATACGCAGGTTTCGAACCTGCACCCAATCAGCTCCGCGCCTATACCCGCGCGCTTCTCGTCATCTGCTCAGCAGGTATCGAACCTGCAGCCTCAGTGCTATGCGCAGGATTCGAACCTGCACCCTCTCAGCTCCGCGCCTATACCCGCGCGCTTCTTGTCATCTGCTCAGCAGGTATCGAACCTGCAGCCTCAGTGCTATGCGCAGGATTCGAACCTGCACCCTCTCAGCTCCGCACCTATACCCGCGCGCTTCTCACTATCTGCTCAGCAGGTATCGAACCTGCAGCCTCAGTGCTATGCGCAGGATTCGAACCTGCAACCTCTCAGCTCCACGCTTATACCCGCGCGCTTCTCACCGTCAGCTCAGCAGGTATCGAACCTGCAGCCTCCGCACTATGCGCAGGTTTCGAACCTGCAACCACTCAGCTCAGCGACTATACCCGCGCGCTTCTCGCCCCCACTTCAGCAGGTTTCGAACCCGCAACCTCCGCGCTATGCGCAGGGTTCTAACCTAAGGCCTTTCAGCTCCGCGCCAAGACCCAAACAGGTATCGAACCCGCAACCTCCGCGCTATGGTGACAACCATTGCTACCCATGGAGTAATGTAAAGGGTCACAAGCCTCGGGTATGTACCCGATACTACGCATTACCAGTGCGGTTATTGCCGGTACAACAGCGCGAGGTACCACGGCGCCGTCCCTCACCTGATACGGGCCAGATGGTGTACTCCCGTCGTACTCCACCGCGCACTACCTCGCGTCCTTCACCGCCGCCTAGGCAATGACTAGGATGGCACATCCAGCACATACCGACTCAGCCCACAAAGAATCAGCACACACACACAACACGACGACAAACTGTCGTCGCAAACACGTTAAGTCAGTTAGTTGCTGACATTCTGCACTCACCCTTACGCCAGAAATTCTGGACGTTATCAGCTCGCCGCGTAATGCGACATCGAGTATACAAATGTATACAATGTTTACGTTTCCGCGCCCAAACTAAGGCCCCGTACATGGCCGACTCACCCGCCGACCGCGTAAACGTTCAGCCCGTATTTAGCAAAGTCACGACGGACTTTACTGGACCATTTTTGATAAAATCCAGTACATTTAGAAACGCCATGCTATTAAAAGGCTACTTCTGTGTTATAACATGCCTAGTCACGAAGGCGGTCCATCTCGAACCGGTATCTGAGTTATCCACGGAAGCGTTCCTTGCGGCATTACAGCGTTTTGTTTCTAGGCGCGGTGTACCGGCGTTAATTAGATATAATTGCGGTACAATTTATGTAGGCGCTAGAAATGAACTTAGGGAAATACAAGACTTTCTTGCAACCAATAATAACAATATCGCACCTACACTTTCAGCTCCTTTAACGCGCATTGCAGCCATGCTTAATGCACGCCCTCTCAGCCCACTCTCTTTTGACCACGCGGAATTTGAATTACTCGCAGCGGGTCATGTCCTTTTAAACCGTCAGCTCAATGCCCTACCTGAGTATTCGGTAGGAGGACGAGCCATTTCTGCACACAAAAGGGTTCAAGCTCGTCCTACCCTTATCCCAACACTTTTGGCGATCCTGGTCCAAACCCTACCTGCACACCATCCAAACACGCTCCAAACGGACTCCCCGATCCAGCCCACCTCAAGTCGGGGAACTGGTACTTATGGTGGACGACCAGGTGCCATCTCTACACTGGCGCATGAGCCACAAGACGAACCCATGAAGGGATGGCGTCACCCGAGTGGTGGAAATCAAGAACGACCACCTGACTGTCGATGGACCACCACACCACACCTTTGCCGAGTGGGGAATATGTTCACGCCAGAGCGTAACGTCACCTAAAGGCGCGCACCGCGCCCGCGTGCCCCACCGCCGCTTCGCCTGCAGCTGTCATAACTAGAAGAAAGCGGCTGAGAAAGGAAGCGGAAACAGTCACCCTTTTATATTCGCAACCGGCGGACGTGTACCGCTGCGCTCCGCGTAGCGACCGCATGGCACCGCCATTTTATCAGCACGAGTCACCGCGTCTGACTTCACCGCGAGTGACCTTCAGGGTGTGTTCGGCCCGGCCACACACCAACTACTAAATCAGCCCGTGTGTACACACGCATTCAGCCCGCCGCGTAAACCAGTGCACAACCCAAAAGGACAATACAAACATTATAACCAAGTGAACAATAGTTCTTCAGCTCCTTCAGCACGCCGTCGACAGCAAGACGCCCCCAACGAGGACTCACGGTCAACAGCCCTCATCAGACCTCAGAGCCTTTCGACACTCCCCACGTAAACCAGGTATTTATCCTCTCCACTCCAACAATTATTCCCTACCTATTCTCTGGTCGCAGGAAACTGCTCAACCACATTTACCCCCCCCCCTATCATCGAGCGTATAGTGGCAGGAAACTGCGAAAAAAGTTAATGTTGTATGTAGCATACAACATTAACTTTTTTAGAGCACTTATAATGGTATCCCAAAAAATTGAATCAAGCGGAAGTCTTGACATAGAACACCCCTTGGGTGTTGTTTCGCGATAATGTTATTGTTTTTAAGTAGTTTTTAATATACCCCAAGGTGTTCTATCGCTGGACTTACGCATAAAATTAACATGCTCACACTCACGTGGTGTGATAACGTCTAACTGCTGTGAAAACGTATTTACCTAACTCCTCTCTTTTCTATCTATCACATAGGTTGGTCCTGAAGCATTTAGCGTCCACGGTAGCCCTCATAGAACAACAAATATTGCGGAAAGCTACCACGCTCAGTATAAGCGCGCTCTCGGCCCAAACACCAATATTTGGCGGTTCACTGGTAATTATATTTAGTCAGTTTTAGTAGTTAGGTGGAACGGTCTCCAGTCTATCTGCCCTTTGTGAAGGGGGTGACTGACAAAGACATTATCTGAGACGGAAGTTGGGCATGAGAACGATTTTTCGCCCACCCGGGAAGCTGCGACAGCTTTTTAGATCACCCAAAGACAAAGATGCCCTTAACAGTCCTGGTGTTTACAAGACCCCATGCTACTGCGGAAAGTCGTATATAGGTGAGACCCGACGCAATGTTTCTACCAGAGTAACCGAACACATAAAAAGCGTCAAAAACTTGGATACCGTAAGGTCGGCGGTAGCAGAGCACTCTCAGATCGCAGGTGCCAGACATTATATTCGGTTCGATAAAGCGACTATATTAGCGCGGGAGAAATTCTTCGTCCCGTGTAAAGTACGAGAAGCCATCGAAATAAGACGTCACCCTAATTTCAATCGGGATCGTGGGTGGAATATACCGTCGGCCTGGATACCGGTGTTAAATATTGACAAGATGACCGCGGAGCTCTGGAACCGTGAGGTCGACTCAACAAGTGTGGTGTGTCAACAGCCCTACATACCAAAAAACGGTAGTGACAGTGACACTGAAAGTGACATTGACGTAAGTGACAGTTCGTACGGAAAAAATCTGACAGACACAGCGCGACCGTCGCAGCGCCAGTTACGTGCTGTGGCCCACGCTCGCCGCTGTGCACAAGAGTGACTCCCAGAAGAAGAACTTCAAATAAGTTCGAAACTGGTCGGAGAATATTTCAGGTAAATATTACGCGAGTCCTAGCCGGTTTTAAATTTAATTATGAACATAACTCGCGATAGTTTTCTATCGTTTTTAGACGTTGCTAGCGAGTTGTTTTCGGTGTGCGCATCGCGGCGGGCAGAGCAAGCGGCCGGGAACATGCGCCACCGGAACCGACCCCGCCATTACATTAGGGCTACCGTGGTGGGAAATAATAAAAGAGCGCTGGATCGGGGGACCATAACGCTAAGGGAAATCGACCACGATTCGGACCACATAATCATCGCCGACCACAACTCCCAGCCCTGACGCGGTGGTCGTAGAAGAGGATTCTGACCGCGCCGCACCCCCTTTCGCACCTAAACTCGGCCCCGCCACTCCCTCTCTTGCCCCCACCTTAGCTCCCGCCATGGCCCCTGCCTCCGCCCTTGCTCTCGCTCCGGCTCCCGCTCCCGCCCCTACCCCTGAAACTCATTCGCTAATGGAAGCAATGCCGGTGCCCATTGTATTGTGCGGGATTTGTCGCAATAGAGTGCCTCGCCAGGTCCTCATACTGTGCGGCCTTGTTCTCTGCGGCCATGTTCTCTGCTCAGGGGCCTTACTATCAGCTTCGTAAAAACCATGCAAGTTCCGTGCAGTTCTTACACCTGACATAAACAGTTTTGAATGAAATCATACCATGACGCTGATTTAGGTGAACTGTTAAAATATTGTTTTCTCAAAAGTGAACGGATAAGATTGTCTCTGGCATTTTAACAATTTACTATAACCAACATTGCAGATGCCTAGACGTTTGTAAGTTACTAAACTGAGTGGATTTAGAGCGACATGTTAACGATAGTCCATACAAAAAAAACAGGTGAACGGTTTATCTGCGGTTCTTGAATGGTAGGCGTGGGCAGGCCTGCTTTAAAGTTGTCATGGTACGAATAAACCGGGCAGTTGTCTAGAAGTCCTGCTTTAAGAGCTCATAGTAAGGCCCCTGACTGCATACAGCAGTTGGAGTGGGAACATTATCACTAATGCCCTTTTTGCCGGGCATTTGTGGCAAATACTAACGCGTTATACTTAAACTAAGTATTTACGTAAACGCTAGTAGTATAATTGTCAATGTTTATATTTATGTAGCTTAATTCTTGATATGAGATATTTTACTAAGATAATTCTATTTAACCTTGTTATAAAATAGCTACATAGTATAATTGTCAATGATCGTTTCAGAGAAGGAAGAGAGAAGTGAATGTTGAAGGATGGTCAGGGGTCAAAAAGAACACGTTCTAGGTAGGGTACTATTCATCCAAACAATGAAGAATGCTACCACCTTCGAATGCTTCTACATGAGATCAGAGGCCCAATTTCATTTGAAGCGTTGAAAACTGTAGGTGGTCACCTACATCCCACTTTCCGAACCGCGTGCAAGGCTCTAGGTCTACTCGAAGATGATCGGCATTTGGATTCAGATCTTGAAGAGGCAGCACTTTGTCGAATACCGCATATGACTCGAGAGCTTTTTGTTATCATTTTATTGTTCTGCCAGGTTTCCGACCCCTTATGCCTTTGGGAAATATACAAAGAATACCTTTCTGAAGACTTTAAAAAACAACTGGAAAGGCAAGATGACGTGGATGTAGAGCACTAATCGGGCCTGATATTTAACAAATGCCTGTCGGTATTAGAGGATGCCGTATTATCATAAGGCGGCAACCTCTTAAAGAGTATGGATTACCTCAGGCAATAACATCGATACATTTTGAAAATAGAGAGTACGTAAAGGAGACCAGTTACGATACAGTGGCTTTAGAAGACGCAGTTAGAAAAAATGAAGCATCCTTGAATGACGAGCAACAGGAAGTATACAATAAAATTATCACAAGTGTAGATGCAAATGACGGTCGAATATTCTTCTTAGACGCTCCAGGTGGAACTGGTAAAACCTTCCTTATTAATTTACAAGCTTCCGATGGTCGGCTTTCACTTCACCACCACCATAACAAATTAAACAAAAGATGTATGAATGAAACTGACGTATATTTAAGTCTCTGGGACGCAAAGGGTTAATTGGTTTATTTTGAAATACTGATTCTTTTCTAAAGCTAGACGCATTTTCGAGGTGGATGTCATCGGGTTTTATTTCGACACTTTTAGCAATTGGCATCATTATCAGAATTAGCACACTGAGCGGATTTTTTCCCCAGACAAGTACTCCGTGTGCTTGGTAATAACATCATCTACTCTCAGTAGACCACTCTTTGTACAGAATAAAAGTTGTTTTATATTCTTAAAGTAACTCCCAACGTTACTAATGTTGGGTGCATTATTCAATTCCTTGTAGAAGGGTAACATTAAATTTGTCCAAAGTGGAAGTCTGTTAAAAAGTCTTTGTAAACTATCAATACAGTTAGGAAAATATTAAACGTTTTCGTAAATTTTCTCTTCGCAAAGGTCAGCTTATAATTGTTCGTTTTGTATCAGAGTATTAAACCAGCAAGGATAAAATCATTGTCACTAATGTTGTCATCTTCAATAAATGTTTCTGCTAGATTTTCTACCGTATTCATTTCAATTTCCATCATTGATTTTTAATTGTACGCCTACTATCTACTTAACTCTTAACAAGTTTTCTTTCGCTTCTTCACATTTGGTTTTTTTCACCATTTTGTATGTCGATCGAATCTGTTAACAGCAACTATAACCATGTTTTTTAAATTCCTTTTGCTTCTTCATAATCTTTTGCATTTTTTCAAATGTAACAATATTTATGACGTAATTCTTTTGAAAGCGTAAATCGTCTAATTTAAAGCACTCCAGTCCATTTAACGTTTTGATAAAATGACACGAGTGTAGGCGCATGAAGTAAGTAGGAATCACGTTCGTTTGACGTTCAAGTAACTTAAAGCAATGCTTAACATACTCTTTAGTTGTAGAACACGTTGTAAATGCTTCCACGCTAGCTCCCAATAAAGCACTAGTCATCTATTATAACTTCATTTGGTTTTATAAAAAAAATTATCTACTCTGATACTATAATACAAAGATTATAAAACTGAAAACAAAATTCTTATGACAAACATTACTTACAGACCAAAAATAATAAAAAAAAAAAAAATTACGATACAGGTCTTGTATATATATATTGTATATACAGGGTTATTGGTAATTAGACCGGATCCTTTTAAGGGGTGGTAGGGAATGCCATTTGCAACAATATGACTGTACATTGTGATATCCGGAAATGAATCATTTCTGTGATATTCTTTTTTTTTAATTTTTTTTGAAAAATCCAGTTTTACTACTTTAAAATTCAATAAAAAAAAAGTAATCAACCGATTTCAATTCTGTTCGCAGTTTTAGAGAAACCTTGTTACAGCTCTTAATAACAAACAATAATATCGTACTAATGTAGATCCATCCAAAAACTAGAGGCTTTTTCATAATTTTTATTTGATAATTTTTGTAAGATGCTTTACAAAAACCTTTATTTTCTCTACAAAAACGATAGTAAATTAAGTCTGCATTTTATTTAAAAAACATCTACAAGTCTTTAGCTATCCAACGAGGTAAAAAAATTAGCACTTTATCACACAGTTGCATAAATAATGCGATAACAAAGACTCAGGTAGAGACATTCCGAGAAAGGGTTTTAGACAACGGTATCCATGTTGAATGCGCCGTCTCCCTCTCGCTTATGTTTGTTGAACGAGCAATGAGAACCCAGTTTGCTCAAGCGCATCGTACTGTTCAGACGCTCTTTGGCAACCCTTTATTACGATTAAATTTCGACCTTGATAACGTTATTAGACTTGTGTAACTTCTTTTTCTGTGATTCGGCTAGTGAACTGGACTTTTTGATTGATTTCTTACCCGACGACTTGGCTTGTACTAAAGGATCTGATCATGACTGCGGAATCCCACGACCATCTACCTCGGCTTCGAGAGTTCACAAACGAAGAGTATGCGGACATACTGTTTTGCTATGGTTTTGCCAACGGCGTCGCTACACATGCTCGAACGGAGTATCAGTCTCGATTTCCACAGCGCCGTTTACCCCATGTGAGTGTTACCCCTTAAAAGGATCCGGTCTAATTACCAATAACCCTGTATATATATAGGATTGTCTTGTATATATAGGACACCTGTAACATAATATAACTTTTTAATCATAACGATACACCTATACAACCTCCAGCTGGACCAAGGAGGTTGAACCTCTATATAAAAAATCTCCTAAAAAAAGCTTTCAATGAACGAATCCGCAACGACGCAACACGCATGCGCAATCGATGTTTGCGCCTTGGCGCCAACATTTGACATTTAAAAAATCTTTTCAATATTTAATCAAAGTTTGGTTTTGTTTGTAAAATACATAGGTTTTGTATAAAAACATGTCTGAAAGCGGGGATAGTGGCGATTGTACACCACCAGACATTCTGGTAGCTGCGTCAAACATGACCATGAACCTGTTGCCGGCGAAATCTAGGATCAACTATAATAAATGTTACCACGAATTCATGGAATGGAAAATGAATAAAAATGCTACATCATTTTCTGAAAATGGGTTGTATAAGTAAGTACGCTAGTACTTTCAAGAGTTATCTGAAAAACATAAAGTGTCAAGTATGTGGGTTAAATACTCCATGATTAAAAGTACACTCAATATTTACAACGAAGTTGACATAACTAAATATAGCAAGCTGATTGCATTTTTGAAACGAAACTCACAAGGATATAAAGGGAAAAAATCTAAGACTTTTACAGCAGAGCAGATAAATAAGTTCTTTAATGAAGCCCCAGACACATTATATCTCTTCACAAAGGTATTTTAGTTGTTTATCAGTTACATTTACATTTTTATCACCATGTACATTTACCGTAATATATATATGAGTTGTTACAGATTGCACAAATTTTTGGTATAATGGGTGCTTGCCGACGGCAAGAGTTATACAACATACAATTCAAAGATGTTGAAGTCTTCGAAACTAAACTATTGATCCAAATAAGTAAAACTAAAACCAAGACGGACCGCTCTTTTACCATTACTGGGAAATATTATGAACAATGCAAAAAATACATAGAGCTACGACCAACTGAGTGCAGCAATCCCAGTTTTTTTCTAAACTATATTGACGGAAAATGCACGACGCAGAGAGTTGGCATTAACAAATTTGGAGCTTTAGGCAAAGTTATTGCCAGCTATCTTCAACTTACCGACCCCGAATTGTACACAGGACACTGCTTTCGCCGAACATCTGCGACCTTGCTAGTTGACGCTGGTGGAGATATAACGGCACTAAAGCGACACGGTGGTTGGAAGTCAACGACAGTTGCAGAATGCTATATAGATGATTCATTGACTAACAAGATCGCTATATCCAATTCAATACTTAACAGTATTGAAAATAACAGAAATGAGTTCAACATTAACATACCCTCTCCGAGTACCTCCAATAACGCTTCCTGTCCGGTTCAAATTCAATTTCATAATTGTAATATTTAGAACATCAATAATTATTACAAGTAAAAATAAATTTGTTGTTATATTCAGCGTTTTATTAGCAATATTGTTTTACGTATTATAGTATGAGAGTAGATAAAGTAGTGTATGCCACTGTACATAACTTGGTCTTATAACACTCGTGTGATACTATAAAAAAACTCGAAGAACCTTTATTATGCAACAGTATCATAATCTACTATTTCGATACACATTTTTGGCCATAAATAATTGCTATCAATTTTTGAATTACAGATATCATTTGTGTCAGTGGTATTGACGTGTTTTTCAATTTCAGAACTGCAACGTACAAAAACAGGTGTTTAGCAGTATACTTCTGCTGAGATGAGTTTTGTCAGTGGTTGTATTTTATTGAACAAGGATCCTTTGGAATCAATACTTTTTGCTGTGTAATGGGCTTTTGAACATTTTTGATAAAATTTCCGCTGCAAATCTGTCCAGTAATAGACAAAAAAGGTTGCAATATTAAACTTCGGATCACTGTATTAAATGGAGGGTTACTACTTATAATCCACAACCCAAGAACCACGATCTTGTGAAAATTTTTGGTAGTGTTTATCCTGTTGTGAAAGGTTTTCAGACTGAGAACATATGGAGGCTTATTTCTAACAACAATAGGATACTGATTTTCTAGTTTGGATGCAAATTTTTGTTTTTTTAAGATTCTTATTCGAACTTTACTAGGGTCATGTACAATACAATACTTTATTGAACACCAAGCTTATAAAAGAAAACAAATAAGAATATTTTACAAAACAGGTTGTACAATGGGCGGCCTTATCGCTATAAGCAATTTCTTACAGGCAACCTTGGGATGGATAGAAATTAATATACATTAGAATTGGCGCATGGTGGTGTTAAATGGAAATAAATAAACAATTTTAACTTAGTGCATAGATTATTTAAAAAAAAAATGCCTTGTTACCATATTACTTTTCAAAATATTTCGTTTGCTCAGACACAATCAAATATATACATATAAATAACACATACATACACACATTAGGTACATATATAATAATATGATACATAAATACAATACACACATACATACAATACATATTTATTATATACTCGTATATATATTATATAATATAAACATACCTACTATAGGATCAGTTAATAAATAAAGAAATTAGATTTACAATGCTATACATACAAAATATGCAAAAGTTATGACTAGCAGCCTTCAGACATGTAATGCTTCTTTACCATATTCTTAAATAGATTAATTGATTGAGCGTGTCTAATATCAACGGGAAGAGCATTCCACAGACGGGCAGCTCGAATAGTAAAAGAATTTTGATAAAATGTTGTCGAGGAAGTAGGGGTTTTCAACTGACGGGTACAGGAAGAACGAAGAGAAAAATCATTAGAGAGATGGAGAAATTCAAAACGTTCTTTAAGATAAGATGGAGTCGGAGGGAAGAACAGAATATTATAAAGAAGGGAAAGGACATGTAAATCCCGGCGACGTCGGATGGGTAACCAATTGAGCTTAGACCGGAATTCAGATACATGGTCATACTTGCGCAGACCAAATATGAATCTGATGCAAAAATTTTGTATGCGCTCTAGTTTATTTAACTGCTCCTCAGTTAAGTCCAGATAGCAGGCGTCAGCGTAGTCAAGTATTGGAAGGAGAAGGGACTGTGCTAACGCAGTTTTGGTGGCAGTTGGGAGAAAGTTACGGAGTCTTCTAAGTGATGCTGCTGATGCAAAAACCTTTCGACTGACTTCAGCAAGTTGAAGCAGAACCAGTCAATCTTAGATATCATTCTGGAACTTCCAATTACAATAGCTTGCGTCTTTAATGGGTTTATGTTGAGACCATAAGATTTACTCCAGTAAGAGATATATTCCAAATCTTTATTTATTGTATCGATAGCAGTGTGTAATTGAACTAAAACTAACTGTGTATAAATCTGTAGATCGTCCGCATAGAGATGATAGGAAGAAGACAAGTTTTGAGAAATAGAATTTATAAAAATAGCAAATAATAAAGGTGATAATACGCCGCCCTGAGGAACACCAGCAGATGTATTACACCAAGTAGATAAGTTCTCATCAATGCGAATACGTTGCCGGCGCCCATACAGGTAAGTACGAAACCAGTCAATAACCGTTGGAGATACGTTAATAGAGCGCAAAAGTCCAAGTAAGATATCAAAATCCACATTATTAAAAGCATTACTGAAGTCGAGTAGTGTAAGCACGGTTAGTTGCCCGTTACTCATACCATATCTGATGTCATCAGTGATTTTTACCAAAGCGGAGGCAGTACTATGACCAGGACGAAAACCGGATTGGAACGGGTTGAGGAGAGCGTTTCTGTTGAGAAAGGAGGAGAGTTGATGATAAACAAGTCGTTCTAGTACTTTAGATAAGAAAGGAAGAATGGAAATGGGTCGAAACTCGGTATAAGAGGATGGATTGGCTTTTTTAGGAATTGGGGTTATTAATGCTTCCTTCCAGGCTGATGGGAATATGCCGCTGGTAATTGAAAAGTTGAGTATGAAACTGATAACTGGAATTACTTCATCAAGTATGGGTAGGATCATCTTACGACCGATGCTGTCACTACCTACTGCGTTGGATGAAATGGATAGTACGCCTCTTTTAACGTCACAATGGGTAAATTGATCGAACAAGAAAGGAGAATGGTCGGGTGGTGGAATTGAAGAAAGATAATCCAATGTTGAAGATTTTCTTATTCTATCAAATTCGGAAGAAGAGCAGAAATGTTTATTCAGCACATCAATATTAATATTTATTGGGAAATTGTCTTGACGAGATTTTCCCACTCCCATGGACCTAAGAAACTTCCAAACTTTAGCGGGATCACCATTTTCTACTGAGTTATAGACATGTCGGCGTAGCGCATTCCTACAAACTCTATTGCAGCGATTTCTAGCCTCAACGTATTTTTCTTTATTGTAGTCGGATGGTCTATTTTTAGCACTAGTCTTGGCTACTAGCTTCTTGCGCATTATTGCTTTTATGTCATTTGTGAACCAAGGTGAAGGTCAAATATATAATGTGTCAAATAATTTTGTTAGAGCACGATTGAATGCTTCCACTTTATCGTCCAAGGAAAGTCCATTTACAACAGCCGACCAATCTACTTCCCGTGCATCGCTGCGTAAACGTTCCAAATCCATACCACCAAAACTACGTAGCAGAAGAACTTTGGGTTTTGACTTAGGTGGACGAATTTTGTATGAAAGAAAAAGCAAATAATGGGCAGAGAAAGCGTCCGCAGAACATTGACTATGCTTGCTAACATATTTTGGTGACGAAACAAGAATAAGGTCAAGGAGAGAAGGTGCGGAATTTGAAAAGTTGTGCGTGGTATTAAGCGGCAAGATGGTTAAGTTGCTCTTATTAATGACTCAAAAGTTGATGATCGCGAATCACGTTTTATCAAACAGGTATTAAAATCACCCATGATGATGTTATGATCATAAGAAGGAGTGTAATCTTGAAGAAGTTGTTCAAAAGATGAAAAAAAGTTTATACGGCTGGAAGGACAGTAGTAAACACCAAGCAATACTTTAGCGTGAGAAAGGATAATTTCAATTAGAAGGTGTTCACCGGCGTCACTTGGAGGGGGTTGTGCTGATTTACTCAAAACGGTGTAAGGAATATGAGCACGAAGGTATATGGCAACACCACCTCCTACTCTACCTGCACGGTCATTGCGTAAGAGTATAAATCCAGGCAGTGAGTAAGAAGTAGTAGGTAGGGAATGATTTAACCAGGATTCCAAAACTAACATAGCGTGAATATTTTTATTATCGAACGATGCCAGCATATCCGCGTAATGAGCTGGAATGCTCTGTGCATTTATATAAAGAACATTGAGATTTTTTGGGACATCACTAACAAAGCATTCGATACTGTCTGAAAGAGTGGGTATGCTACTAAAACTATCGCTACTGTCATCTGAAGAATAACAAGAGACATATTCTGCACTGTCACTATCACTAGCACTGTCGTTATATTTAAACATAAAGTAAATAAATAAATATTACGTATATTAAATAAATATAATATATTATTTTATGGTATATGATTGTGTTTGAGTAGGTAACTCTTATTACTATAAAATACAAATCTGCCACTCACCTGCCCAACGCGTTAACATATGCAATAGAAGTAAGAAGAAAAATATTCATCAAACTTTACATATAACCTATAAATAACACTATAATAATATAAACAAAAAAAACAAAAATATAAATAGGTGAGACATGCATGCCTGCTTTTCTTTACGGTGCCAACCGTATTAGTTCTACTTTCGACGCATAAGAAAGCGAATAATGTATAATACTTACACTAGAAAACCAACTCTAAAATAATAATAATAATAAAAAATCATCAAGAGCTAATAAGATCGGTACGGTGCGAAGTATAATAGTAAGAAAAAAAAAAATACTACTCGAAGCCACTCTTTAAACATACATAAACTCTTTTATTTTTATATATAGGTACTCCATTAAGACGGAATCTATTTTTGCTGGATTACTAAGTAATAATTAAATTAAAAAAAACAAAAACAACAAAAGCTAACAAGCTAATCAAGAAGTCGATCAAAGATTCTAGACAACATTGAAGCCAATCCAATCGACTCTGTGATCTGTGTCACCTGTCTGTCAACTACTGTCAAGTGTCGCATCACTGTCAGATTCTGCTCGGTGACAAGATCGCGAAGTTTTTTAATTACGTTTCAAAATAATAATAAAAAATGAACAAACAAAATATGTATCGACGGTGGCACGATTTTACATAAAAGTGAAAACTAGCGGGTACCAACTATAACAAGTTTGTTGATTTACCTTGTATCAATGTACATGAGAAATGATAAAAACTACCGACCTAAACAAGAGCAGGCACGCAAAAGTTCAATTACAATGCCATCACTTCCTCGATGTCGCGGTGCGTTTGGTCTTCGCTGGCCCAGCGGCCGTGCCGGCCACCTTCACCGCTATTGCTTCCGTCATCCCGGCAGCTGGTTTAGCGGTTTCCTTCGGCACAACCCCGTCAAGATCGCCAAGGCAATTGATACGGCGCCGAGCCCCATCGGGTCCAATGATAAACACGCATCCTTGCGTCGTCCAGCATTTCGTGATACCGAGACGCTCGCGCGCTGCCAAAAATATATCGTGTCTTGTCTTTGTCAAAAATTCTGATAAAGTTATACCAGAACCCTTTTACATAGATTTGGATGACCATATTTTGTCGCGAATTGTCACATCTCGAAGCTTGAAAAGAACTGGGCGTGGCCTACCAGTACCTGCAACACGGCCCATCCTATGGCATCTGCTGATGTCCTCTGCTTTGAAGCTATCAAGCTTTATTTTACTGAGAATTGCCTTCATAACCACGGACGAAGTATCTTCCTGCTGCACTTCCGGAATACCATGCAATAGGAGAAACTTACGCCTTCTATGCATCTCTATGGTATCCACCTGATTAGCCAGTAAACCAATCTGGGTTTGAAGTGCCCGCATTGACACCAGGACAAAAGCTTTGAATGAGGAAAACTCTTCAGCTAAACTTCCAGGGCCTGCAGATTCAGTTGGCAACCGCCCTTCAATGGAGTCTAAGCGCTGTTGAAAAACACTCATCATTTGGTTTAGTGACACTTGTATGGCATCCATGTTGTTTGAACAAATTATTGTATAAGTGAAGTGGCACAGTTTAGTGAAAGTTTGATGTTAGTTTAAGGAGATAACACTTAGGGTGAGGTGAGGTAAGCTGCTAATGACATATATGCTTCATTTATGCACTTTTATTTCTTCTATGTATTTTAATTTTAAAAATAAATACAGAGCTTTTCAAGTTGATGTTACTTTTTCCACACCTACCCACTAAAAAAAAAAAACATGTACCAATTGAGTATTCACATTTATTATGAGGCAATGAGCGTGAATAACAGATTCTATATTTTCAGTAGAGACTATAAGTTTACCTTCGCATCCTGTAAGTTTTACTGTATAATCATCACTTGCTGTATTTTAAAAATTAACGTACAACGATTTGACGTATACTTCTAAATGTATTCTCTCATATAATCTGTCCATTTATTTATCGGCATTCGTTTCTTATTGCGATATTTACCATTTGGTTTGTTTTTGTTGCATCTAGCATCACAATAAGTTTGTGGTTTGACATGTTCCCATTCTTCTAAGCTTATGTCAAAAGAAACTGTTTATTAACCCAATAGAGAAAACCAAGAAAACCAATAGAGGCGAAGATCTTTGGGTCTCCTTGTGGCACGGACGGACATGTGTGTGTTGTATATATTAGGTCGAATGCCTCGGACAGTGAATACTTTCCATGGTTCTGTAAAGTTGAAAGCGAAATAAGTACATTAAAGGCGCCTGTGTTGATTGTCGGCGACCTAAATATAAATAGTGCGTCGTTAAGTATTAACAACTACTATTGTTATTTTATGTCATAATGTAGGTTATGTAAGAAGAATGATGTGTATAACGCGTATGGAGGTAAATTAGACGTTGTCTTTGTGCGGGAAGTGTTGGTCACAGACACTGATAATCTTGTGAAGATAGATCTCTATCATCCACCTTTGGATATCGACGTCGAAATCGACACGGCTCATCACTCAGAGTATTTAGAACCTTCCAATACCAATTTTGCCACGGATTGGAACTTTAATAAATTCGACTACGTACTGTTATTTTTGTTGCTAAAACAAAGTTATTGGAGTTCTGTCTTGCAGGCACCTGATGTCTGTACCGCTACTAACCACTTATACAAGATAATATATTGTTGATTTGACGAGTGCGTGCCCAAAAAGCGACGTCCGAATAAGAATTTTAGGCGCTATCCTGTCTGGTTTTCGAGCGACATTATCCGTGACTCAAAAATTAAGAATAAAATGCACGCAACTTGGAAACGCACGAAGAGTGACGAAACATATCGTAAATTTTCGAGCCTGAGGGCTGAGTTGAAGTGCCGTGCTGCTACTGCCTACACTTCATACATTGGAACTATTGAGGCAAATTTGAAGCTAAATCCGCGACAGTTTTGCCGCCACGTTTCCAGTTTGCGTGTAAAAGGCGGCTTTGAAACAACTGTCTCGTATAAGGGTGAAACGTTTACTGGGGTGATCGCAGCCGATTCTTTTGCGAGTTTTTTTGCAAGTGTGTTTTTTTACCAGACACACCGTCACTAAGTATTGGTCTTGCTTACGAGTCTGACCACAGTAGGGACAGTAATTATATCAACATTCTCGAAATTTTACCTAGTGACGTTATGTTCGGTATAAACAAGTTGAAACATAGTAGCGCTATGGGTCCCGATAGCATTCCTCCTGCAGTGTTGGAACAGGTGAGCAAACAGTTTTGTAAGCGCTAAGTTTTGTAAGTGGCGCTTTAACATTTTTGTTTATTTTTAACGTTGGTGACCCGTGTAAGGCGTTTTACATTCAATTTCACGCAACTCCTTTATAAAAAAAAAGGAGATTCGTGTAGAAAAACAGAACAGGAGACATTTGAGAAAAACAGGAAATCTATAAAATCAGGAGATCTGGCGACGCTGGTTGCGTAGAAACGTACATGTCAGTAAGGGACTGGTAAACGTATCCATTGAATAAACAGAGAAGGTACTGGGACGTCTAGGTATATTTGTTAATGACCATCTCACGCAGGAGAACAAAATACTGCTCAGCAAAACTAAGTCCTTAGCAAAAGCCCGGGGTTTTGCTTTTACGTGGGTCAGAGGAGGCAAGATCTTCGTGCGGAAAACTACAGGTTCTGCGGTGATCACCATAAAAACTCAACTTTGGTGATATAAAAAAAAAAGAATTAGATCTAAAAAAGTTATAAAATTATCAATACTTATTCATATACAGGGTGTCCAGTGGCAGATTTCAAACTTTGAACAAACATAATTTCTGAACGCAACACGTCAGAGGGGCGCGGGGGACGTCTTTAGAAGCGCGAACGCTGCGGATTTTTAAGTAGCCATGGAACAGTGGAGTGGAGAGCACCGCGCTTTTGCCGTCGAGGCGTACATTTCGAGTGAATTTTCGCTGTCCAAAGCACGTCGTAGATTTAGTAATCGTTTCGGTATTCGTCGATTACGTGATGGACCATCGATCAACCTCATTCAGTCGTGGGTAGCAAGGTTCAGAGCTACAGGATCAATATTAAATAGACCCAGGCCAGGACCTACACCATCGGTAGCCACCGTTGAAAATATCGAACGTGTTATGGTTTCTGTCGTTGAAAATTCCCGTTTATCATTGCGTGCACGTTCATCGATATTGGGAATTCAGAAATCAACTTTGCAGGTTATAATGCGAAAAAAACTCAAGTTCCATCCGTATAAAATTCACATCGTGCAAGATTTACACGATTCTGACTTTGAATTAAGAAAAACTTAGGCAGAGGTAATGTTGTTGAGATTTCCTACTGCTACTCGGATGGGCAACATATTCTATAGTGACGAAGCTCATTTTCACATAGGAGGATATGTAAATAAGCAGAATTTCCGTTACTGGGATATCCACAACCCAAGACAAATGCATCAAGAGCCTTTACATAAGCCTAAAGTAACAGTCTGGTGTGCCATGTCTGCATCTGCAATCATAGGGCCTTATTTCTTTGAAAATGAACGTGGCCCTTCAATTCTCTTTGGAGGGTAGGTGTGTTAACATCTCACCAAATAAGCTCTTCTAAATTTATAAAGTTTTAATTATAAAAACCCATTGTAGGGTCATAATTTATGCTTAGTTTAGCATAACAGAGAGCATACTTCACCTGCCATAATCATTATTTCCTGTAACAGCACTATCACCATTGTTCACTATCTATAATTCAATTCACTAATATAGACACAAAATTTTCACAATGGAGGCATCCCAAACTTTTCTTGAAGTGATGGCTGCCCTTAACAAGAGGATGAACCAGTTTGAAGGCGAACTGCAGAAAACACCCCCTGTCGCCAATACCACAGGCACCTTGGCAGCAGATTTTGCAGCATTCAAATCATTCACTGCAGAAGTTATGCGTGGATTTCAGCATCAGATGGGGTTACTGGCACGGAATCTGGATAACATCGAAATGCATAGTCGGCGAAAAATCCTCCTGCTCCATGGGATAACAGAAGAAAAACAGGAAGATACAGCTGCGGTTGTTATGCGGGCAGTCACTAATCACTTGCATGTGAAAGACTTTAGTTTGAATGATATTAATCGCTGCCAAAGAATGGGCCGCGCCACTACTGATAAGCCCAGGCCTGTCTTGGTTAAACTGAAGGACTTGGATATGCGGAACAAGTTGTGGTTTTCAAAAACCTCATTGAAGGGTACTGGTATAACACTGTCCGAGTTTCTAACCAGGTCTAGACACCAAGCCTTTATGGAAGCAAGACAACGAGTCGGTATTGCAAAGTGTTGGACAAAGGACGGCTTTATTTATGTCATTGGGCCCGATGGTACTCGTCACCGCATCTGCAGCCTTATCGAACTACAAAATGTTGTACCGGCGCAAGTGTCGGGAACTTTGAAGCCAGCTCCTGCTCCAGGATCGAAAGAGACAACAGCGGCAACATCAAAGTCCAGGCGGGTCGCTGCAGCATCATCTCGAAAGTAGGAATAGGTACATATTTCATTGTACATAGGTATAGTTCATTCTCAATAACCCAGTCACTGTAAAATCGCTTGTCTGGTTCCTCATTGCATATAAATTGTCTACCCTACAGACCAAATATGTACCAAATATGTACTACGTAGTCTACCCACTTCCTTGTCTAATTAGTTGCCTTTGTTTTTGAGTACCCAATTTCAAACATGTAAATTATTTTCCACTTTCAGTTCAATTCAATTCAAGTCAACCTCTTCTTCATAAATATTTGTTGACGTTACTAAAAATTTGACAGAAGACAGTTTTTTTTTTTTTTTCTATTTATAAGGACTCTTATGAGTTGTACATTTGACATTTGTCACGTAAAAATATTAGTTGATATGTCAAGTCCGTGAAGTCGAAGTAACGACGACTTAAGTAGGTTTTTAATTGTAATCTTGTCCAAGCGAATGTTATAAAACTTTGAATATCCATTACTAAATTTGTAGGAGAAATCATACATTTTACTTTTACTTTTATATTGGTGTTATAGTTATAGAGAAGGTAATAGCGCTCTCGTCCACATAGTCGGCAGATGGAGTATGCGTAAGTATGTAGTAGTACATACATTTTACACATAGTTAAGAAATTATATATTCTTAGTTTATATATAAAATATTTATTATTATATAATTGTATATATCTATATTAATAATATTAATGTAATATGTCGAATACTCAAGATAGTAGCAGCACCAGTGACGAATATCTGTCTTTCTCTTCCAATGATACTTTTAACAGTGGAAACGATAGCTTTGTAAGCATTCCTACGCTAAGTGATACCTTAGCGGCTCAGTTCTCTGATGTGCCTAAGAATTTTAATGTACTCCATATAAATGCACAGAGTATTCCGGCTCATTACCCTGATATGCTGGCATCATTTGACAATACAAATGTACATGCTATACTAGTCTCCGAATCCTGGTTGAAACCTTGTCTCCCGTCCACCTCTTTCTCTCTCCCCGGTTTCATACTTATACGTAACGATAGAACCGGCAGCGTTGGCGGTGGTGTGGCTATTTATCTACGTTCTCATTTTCTGTACTCAATAATAAATATGTCACCACAGCCTCCGCCTTGTGATGCCGGTGAGCATCTCTTTATTGAAGTTTTACTTTCACACACCAAAATTCTTCTCGGAGTCTACTATAGCCATTCCATAAGAGTCAATTACTTCGCATCTTTTGAAAAGATTTTAGAAGATCTTATTCCATCTTATACCCATAATATAATTATGGGAGACTTTAACACGTGCCTTATAAAAAAAGACTTTCGTTGTGCGAATTTGGAATCCATAGTTAATTCTAGCAACATGCACATTTTGCCACTCAACCCCACCCATAACTTTCCAAATTGTAATCCCTCCCTTTTGGATCTTATTTTTGTATCATCCTTACACCATGTTGTTAAACACGGACAATGTTCTGCTGATGCTTTTTCTTATCATGACCTCATCTTTCTGTCGTATAAGGTACGTCCTCCTAAACCTAAGCCTAAGATACTTCTGCAGCGCAGCTTTGGTACAATTGACATGGAAAAACTTCGAAACGATGCTGGTGAAATAGATTGGGTACAAGTTCATAGCGCCAATAATATCGATGACAAAGTATCCATATTTAATTCCACTCTTACACAGCTTTATGACACCCATGCTCCTTTGCGGGCCATAAAAATAAAACACCTTCCTGCACCCTGGTTGACTGAAGACATAAAAAAACTAATGCACAAAAAAGTAGCAGCAAAGTCTAAGTTAAAGCATTGTTCTAATGACGTGAATAAGCAAAAATATATTAAATCTCGAAATCGCTGCAATAGAATGTGTAGGGATGCTCTACGTCGCCACATCCATGACTCAGTAGATAATGAAGATCCAGCTAAAGTCTGGAAGTTCTTGCGATCATTGGGAGTAGGGAAATCACGTCATCATTCAATTCCGCAAGATTTAGATATCAACTCACTCAACCAACATTTCTCTTCGTCATCCAATGTAAATTCAAATGACAAAATAGCTACTTTGACTTATCTCTCTTCTCTCCCTACTCTTGATCACTCACCTTTTGTTCTGAGTCAATTCACTGCATGTGATGTTAAAAAGAGCATACTATCAATATCCTCCAATGCAGCAGGCGGTGACGGCATCAGCCGAAATATGATTGTTCTTATATTGGATGAAATCCTCCCTATCCTATGCCATATATTAAACAATTCTATTTTGGAGGGCACCGTACCATCTTGCTGGAAAGAAGCTCAAATCATCCCGCTTCCCAAGAAATCTAATCCCAAGTCCTTCTCCGAATATCGACCTATTTCTATTCTTCCTTTCCTATCAAAAGTCTTGGAGCGCCTAGTACATAACCAACTCAGTTCCTTCCTCAACCAAAATATGCTTCTTAATCCACTCCAGTCTGGGTTTCGAGCCGGCCATAGCACTGTCTCTGCACTTGTCAAAGTAACTGATGACATCAGACTAGGTATGGATAACAGACAGCTTACTATAGATAGTATAATATATGTATTATATTATTATTACGTGTAGGTAAGTGTAAGTATTGTTATATTTAAGTGTATTTTTATTAATTTGAATTTTACCCTTTTATCTAGTATTATCTAGTGTTACATCTGTTTCATGTAATACTAGGTAATAATATATTTCTTCGTGATGTTGCACCACCGTCCATGTCAATCATGTAATCGCTATACATCCAAAGGTTGTCTGGAAGAGATCGCTTTTAGCGATAAGACCGCCCATTTGTGCCTACTATTTAAGTTGTTTCCTTATGTTGTATTTACTTTGGTGCAAATAAAGAGTTTTTGTATTGTGGCCAAACTGTAACTGTAAATTCGGAGAGATATTCCCAGATGTTAAATGACTTTTTCAGACTAGAACTTCAGAATAGTCCATCCTTCAACCGAAACACATGGTTCCAGCAGGACGGGGCCACAGCTCATACTGCTAATGTGTCCATGAATGCAGTGCGGCAGTTATTCCCTGAAAAAAACCTATCCCGAAACGGTACCATACCGTGGCCACCTAGGTCACCCGATTTAAGCCCGTGTGACTTTTTCTTATGGGGATATTTAAAATCCGTTGTTTACAAAACAAATCCGACCACTGTGACACAACTTAAAGAAAATATTCGAGCCGAAGTCAGCAGGATTCCCCAGTCGCTCTGTAAACGCGTTTTTGAAAACATGCGCGCTAGACTCGAAGAGTGTGTCAGGGTCGATGGCCGCCATTTGGAGAACGTGGTATTCAAAAAATGAAATCCGCATTTGTTGTTTTTAAGTTACAATAAACATTATTTGTATTAGAGGTGTAGTTTTTTTTTACAAATTTTTGAACTTTGAATTCTGCCACTGGACATCCTGTATATACGAGTACATATCATGTGCGCTTTGATGATTATTTATGTAATGTCTAGTGAACGTGGAAATATCTACCACCAATTGTTGTTAATCGCTGCCCTGCATACCGGTTTGTAAGCCGAGTTTTATGCATTTATCGTGCGCCGTTCTAAGAGTATTCAATTTCTCTTGAACAAATTCCAAGGCTTTCTCCATAGTAGGAGGGCGCATACAACGAATCCTAGAACCTAGAGGGTCCTTAAGACCTCTTGGATATGCCTGTAAAGTCAGTTTTTGATAAAGCACGCGTTTTGCCTCGATGGTTGTACCAACGTTTTCATGCAACGAAATGTACGTCATGATCGTACTAAATAGATTTTGACATCGCTCATAAAAATTTTGCGGTGTACTAGACCCTTGAGTCTGTAGAGACAAGTCGCTGTATAGCGCGGTCTCGTCACGACGGTCAGCGAAATTGTTAACTAACGCGCTCCTAATTCCCTGCCACGTGTCCAGTAAACCACTGGCGTTGATTAACCTGGCCGCGGGGCCTGTAACCTTGTTTAAGACACCATTTATTAAGGCTAAGTTAGTTAATTCATGACCGGGTTCTGTAGAAAAATGAGCAAGAACAATTTGATGACATGTGGAAAATTGGCATTTATTTCATATCCCTGTGCTATATTCAACCATTCTTCTTGTGTTGGCATTCGCATATAAACTGTAGATAATTCTGACCAAATATGATGAGTAACTTCACGTACAATGTTCGCTACTGTTTTTATTCCGATTCGAAAATCGAAATGAAGACGTGCGAAGGCATCTCCAGTTGCCATGTATCTGTAAAAAATTGTAACAATGTCTTACAATGAGGTCATTTCCTTTTTTATATGAAGTTTATGTCTACTTGCAATAGATGGTACTTTATTACGGTAGTTCATTTTTTGTTTCAGCAAAGTCTATAGCAAAAAAATGGACAAGTTTGCGAGATAGGTGGATGAAATGTCATAGAAAACTTAAAGAAATGAAATCGGGGTCAGGTGCTAAGAAGATTCGTAAATGTGATTTTTACGACAAAATGTTATTTTTGACAAAAATTGTAACACGCCGAGACACTGAGTCAAATATACCCGAAACAACAAACGTGGAAATAAGTCCCGTAGAGCATACACCGATCGCGAAAAGAAAGAAACAGTATATTAGCGAGCTGGACAAAAATATGGCAGAATTTATAAAAACTGTTACCAAAGAAGAAGAGAGCCGTGCCATGTCATTTTTAAAAAGTATAGCTCCGAGTGTTGATAAATTCAGTGATGAGGAAATGGTGGATTTCCAGTTTGAAGTTTTAAAACTTGTGCGTGCTACGCAACAACGAAAGAGAAGTGATGTTCAGCATCAATGGAGTACTGAGTATTACAAAACAACGCAGCCTTCGACGTCGTCATTTAACGTATCCGGCCCATCATACTCGACTCGACCAGGTTACAGTACTCACAAATCTACATCCATTGAATTCGACACTGAAACTATTAGTAGTGTGGAAACATCGCATGCAGATGAATTTCACTTTGACTATTCTAAAGAGTATGAACATTTGGAGTCTGTTGAATTTGGAAACATGTAACACTTCAAAGACATTTATTATTGTACAACGTTCTAATCAATATGCTTAAAAAAATTACTTACCTTAATGTTACGGCCAATCTAATGTATGGAGGAATACTTTCTCGCATTTTGGTATTTTCATGTCGTATATTATTTTCTATACTTGTCAAAAGCTTGTCAAACGTAGACATTTTCATGCGAAAATAATCCCCAAATTTTCCTCATGTTGTCGCATGACACGGTAAAGGGAAATGAACCCACCAAACTCATTTTTCTCTTGTATAATTGGATGAACCCAGTAAAGTCTCTTGTTTTTTGTTTCTTTTTTTATTTTGTTATAATAATAATAAACAAAACGTCATAACACCCGAAATAGAAGAACTTATCACAGAGCGAGAACATTTAAAACAGTTATATCCAAGATCAAAATACCAAATACAACGGTTAAAAGACTTACATAAAAAAATTAAGAAGAAAGTGGAAAACAACAGGCACAATATTAGAATGAAAGCAATAGAAAATGAGCTAGAAACCAGAAGCTCTACTAATTTCACCCGAAAACGATTCGACAACAGACGAGAATGGATCAAGTCAATAGACAACCCAATGGGCCAACCAACTACAAACAGGAGAGACATATTAGGAGTAGCTACACGCTTTTATAAACAACTATACTCAGGTGGAAGTAGTGATGACCAACCACAACAGGTTGAATGCATGATTCCTGACGAGGACATTCCAAGTTTCATCGTATCAGAGTTAAGGCACGCCATTACAAAGCTCAAAAAAAATAAAGCTCCTGGAGAAGATGGCATAACGACTGATACAATAATTGCAATGGTAGAGCCCCTAGCGCCTCACTTAGCTCAACTTTTTGATAGAATTATTGAAGAACAGATAATTCCTGAGGACTGGCAACAATCAATAATAACGTTGCTCTACAAAAATGGCGACCCAAAGAAAATTGATAATTACAGACCTATTAACCTCTTGTCTTCTATCTATAAATTGTTTTCTTCTGTAATACTGGCAAGAATGGCAAAGACTTTGGACGAACAACAGCCTCGGGAACAAGCCGGCTTTAGGAAAGGGTTCTCTACGACGGATCACATTTTTACGCTAACCCAGTCTATTGAAAGATGTCATGACTACAAGAAACCTCTCTATCTGGCATTTGTTGATTATGCCAAAGCTTTTTACTCCATTTCGCACGCACAATTGTGGAAAAGTTTAGTAGAGCAAGGTATTCAATGCAAATATATCAATATACTAAAACAAATTTACAACCGGACGTCTGCTAAAATCAAACTAGAGAGTACTGGACCACGCTTTGAAGTCCGTAGAGGCGTTAAGCAAGGAGACCCAATTTCGCCAAAGCTGTTTACATCTATCCTCGAGCCCATGTTTAGAACTCTAGAATGGGAAAATATTGGACTAAATATCAACGGAGAAAGACTTACCCATCTACGTTTCGCCGACGACATCGTGCTTTTGGCTGAAAATCATGAAACTCTACAATACATGATAAACACCTTACAAAAAGCAAGCGAAAAGATAGGTCTGCACATGAACATGGCTAAAACTCATGACAAATGCGGAACAGATACCAATTCGAGCGAACGGCAGCATTGAATACGTCAAAGAATACATTTACCTTGGCCAAACAATTTCTTTTGAAGAAGCTACGCTCAAAGAAATCGACAGAAGAATTGCTCTATCATGGAAAAAATACTGGATGCACAAAGACGTATTCAAAAGTAAGTTACCCGTATATCTCAAAAAGAAATTGATGAATAATGCCATTCTCCCAACACTTCTATATGGATGTCAGTGCTGGCCGTTAACAAAAACTCTAGCTATGCTAGGCATAAAGCTAAAGGACCGAATACGTAACGACGATATAAGGAAAAAGACCAAGCTAACAGATGCCGTTGATATGTTATGTAAGCTGAAATGGAAGTGGGCTGGACACATTGCCAGGGTAAAAGACGGACGGTGGAGTGAGCGCGTCCTTCACTGGTGCTCGATGGAAGACACTAGAAAGAGAGGGCGACCGAGAAAAAGATGGCGTGACGACATCGTGGAGGCAGCCGGCAGCATCACGTGGACTAGACTGGCACAAGACCGGAAAATATGGAACGACATGCAGGAGGCCTATACCCAAATCTGGGTGCCCAATAAAAAAACAAAATAAATAATGTAAAATATTTAGTATGTAGTATATATTAGTTAATTAAAATTAAAGACCTCTTAGAGATATGTTACTTAATTTAATATTGGGAATAAAGGCTTATTATTATTATTATTCAAAATAAATCACGGATTTCATCCGGTCCTTTACAAAGGCATAAGTGGGGCTGTAGCCAACACTTAGAGGCCTGTTTGGTATAAAAATACAAAGTAGTATAAAAAAACAATTATATTATTATTATTATTATTATTATAATAATAATAATATGCAATTATCATTCTTTTTTGCTTTGTAGTTAACATTTATATAAATAAACGAAACTCACACTGATTATCACACTTGTTATTACTTGCGCGCCCTACGCCCGACTGACGACTGCACGAAAAAAATCGTGTCGTGTACACGTTTCGATTGGTCTTGTCTGCGGAAGACACGACAAGTTTTCGAGTGTGGAACAGACAAAATTCTTGTCGTCTACATGAAGAATTTGTCTTGTCTGCCGCAGGAACGGCAAATTTTCTTAGCGTGTACAAGCGCCCTTAGCCTTATCCGCGAGGAAACTTGTAATCTATCGACGAAGCTGTGACTCGGCGTATGATTTTCAATATATTTCAATTGAATCTGTACTATTGTCGTATTTAGACTTCGGGGATCTTGAAATTGCAATTTCTCCAATTATTGTATCCGATCCAATCAATAAATATATGACGATGAAGAATATCTTCATAATAGGCGACTTCAAACTCCCGAAGCAGCGATGATACCGCGCTTTTGAACAAGTAACTGCTACTTTATGAATAATTGTTTTTCTCACAAATTACCAACCTTTTTATTATCTACGCCTAAATTATGTTCTTACGTGGTAGTTGGTACTAATCCATGTTTATTATTACTTTACTTACATGTAGTTGCTATAATAATGATGATGACTAAACTTAATATGCGTTTAATGTCAGTGTTTATTTGTGGAAACTTTTAATTAGCTTTCTATGTACACACATCAACATGGTCTAGGGATATTTCAATTAAACCTCAATAACTAAAATTCTATTAACTTTTTGTTAGGTTTAGGTTAGGTCTAGGTGTCTACCTACACATTAAAATAAACCTTGTTTAATAGCCTATCTAATCTGATAATAACTTTTAGATAAAGTTAAATTTAAAAAAAACTTAGAAGAAGAGGAAAAACTCAGACAAAATTTCAATCTTAACTTTATTTTTGAAACATCAAAACCTAAATAAAACAACAATTTTTTTTTATAAAAATTGTTGAAAACTTAAAATAAATAATCCGTGGATCCACCCACTCCACACACTCTCCTGACACATCTGCAGCGGTTCTGCATACTCAAAACAAGGGTATCAATATCCTGTTGTGGAATACTGTCCCAAGTCTTGCTAAGATGCAAGAAAAGCTGGTTTTCATGCACAACATCTTAAGGGAAATGCCTAAGAGCTCTTCTCTGAAGCATATCCCAGGCATGCTCAATAGGATTTAAGCAGGGGGATTGTGCAGGCCAGTGTAAAGCTTGGATATCATGCTGTTGTAACCAACTTGTAACGATACGCACCGTATGTGGACGGGCATTGTCGTGCATTAGCTGGAAATTTTGTCCCATTTGCTGTCTGTGGGGCAAGATTACAGGCTCTAACATCTCATCTCGGTATTTTAGAGCAGTCATAATACCTTGTATGCAAACGAGGTCCGTTCTACCGCCGAGACGAATTCCTGCCCAAACCATAATCGTGCCACCTTGATATGCATGAACTTGTTGTGGGTGCTGCAGTCGATTCCAACGTCCAGGTTCTCTACAAACGCGTACTCTTCGCGAATCATGATCAAATCCAAACCTGGATTCATCAGTGAAAAGCACAAGTGACCATTGAGAATGGTTCCAGTTTGGTCGTGTGTAATAGCCCATTGTAATCTTCTTCCTCGATCTCTCTTTAGCGCTGGTACCCGAAGTGGCCTACGAGCACGTAGGTTGACTTCCTGCAGTCGTCTTCTCAAAGTTTGACCGCTTACCAGCAAACCATACTCTCTCTGTAGCCTTTGAACCAATTGCATCGCCGTTACATTTGGTTGACTTCGTGCAGCATTTACTATGAATCGGTCCTGTGCACGTGTTGTAATGCGTTGAGGTCCTCTGTGCCGTTCCACCACTTTCCCCGTGACACGATAACGTGATCAAAGCCTGACTGGTCCTCATAGCTTCAGAAACCGCAATTTGGGTAGCGCCAGCTTGAATCATGCCCACTGCTCTTAACATTTCGTTCCTGGTCACATGTCTACGTGGCATGATCAAATAAACACCGGAGATGCGTTCGACAAAGATTTATAGAAATTTATTGAGTTTTAATTAAGTAAGAAGTTCGTGAAGATTTACTTCTTTGGAAGAAATTCAATGAATGCGAATTTCATCTTAAAACAAAACCTTTTAGATACAAATTTGAATTTAATAAAGGAACTTAATAATGTTTTTATATTCTGTCTTCAATTCAAAGTCAAAAGTTATTTAAAAAAGTTTTATATATCCCTAGTGTTGATGTGTGTATATTATATCTAAATTAATAATTGACCTAGCTGTAAGTTTTCATAAGAGAATAAAATGAATAAATAAAATAAAATCGCCAACTTTGTTGCAATTTAGTACATTTTTTGGTAATAGAGCTGACTTCTTAGAAATTTTAGAGAACAAACAAATTTCGAAACAACTGAGTAAATCTGAACCGAAACCGAGAAGTTTTATAATAGCCACTACTAACAAGGACAACATTGTCCAAACAAAAAATCAACAGACAAGAAGTAAAAATAAATGCCCATTATATTCTAATGATCATCTATTTTAGAAACTTGCCTGTAGAAACAAGGATTAATAAATCGAAAGAGCTTAATGTGTGCTTTAATTGTCTACGTTTAGGCCATTCTGCAAAACAATGCAAATTGTCTCTTAGCAATTAAATAAAACACTTTTGCATAATGATAAACCCATCCCTATTCACTATCAAGAGCCGATGCCTAGTGCCTCTAATAGTGTTGCCCTTCCCATTGAAGTACACGGAAACGCGTCTTTGTCTACTTGCCCTCCGAACAATGTCGTCTTATCTAGTGACACTGCTTCGATATTTCTTCCCAAATTTTGCTTTCCACAGCTTTGGTGAAAGTAATAAACAGTGAAGCTGAAAAGCTAGACGCGAGAATTCTTCTCGATAATGGCAGTACTGCAAAAGAAATGTTTTTTTTTTGTTTGAATGTTGTGTTTTTTATTCGGATTGCAATGAACCAGCTTATATCAGATGTAAAATGGAAGATCGATTATTAAGAATTTTCAATGAAGTTACATTTTATTTATATACACATCCAAATTAATAATTATTTAATTCAGACATGAATATTAGTTCGTACAGAGCCACTTTCTTACATAATTTTCAATATATATTATTTTCCGCGCATTAATTTACGATCACTTTGAAATTCGCGCGCTTAGTGCATTGATTGATTGATAGTGTCACGTGACCATGCACAAACAAACGATTTTAACGAGTATGTTGGTATTGGGAGAATTGCGATGCATTCGGATGTTTCCGCTGTGTTGGTATTCCTTCCGACATCAAGGGAGTGGTAGACAAGCGACCGAGCGCGACACACGTCTCCGCTCTAGATTGCGCATCCTCTGTCTTCTGGACCACACAAGTCCAGCACAAGGTGCGCAGCGCGTATATCGCCATTTGCTTTCTTCCATCACGTTGGAGTGACCATCACGGAGCCTCTCGTCAAAAGACCAGTGCCGTCGGTTGGCCCGAGTGCCTATTCTGTACGAACTCTTGAATATTTACCTGGTCGTACCACCTGGAAGCCTGCTTCACCTGCGTGTGCCGGACGAGGAAGTCGGTGAGGAGAGGAACACTGGACGAAGACCCTATGGATTTAAGCTGAAAAACATTTGAGGACGAAATCACATAAAACGAGCTCATTGCCCACGCACCCAGGCTGCGACTCTTAGGATACCTGCAGGTCAGTCGCCTTTCGACACACCAAATATAATTGGAAGGAAAAGTAAATAAGCTTGCAAAACTGGCTTTGCGAAATTGGATGTTTTATTGTCTTTAACACGTGTCTGACAGCTGTCAAGTGTCAATGCCAGCCGTCAATGTCCTCCTATAGTTACAGTCTGTAATGCCTCAGTCAGACTTCAGACTTGCGCTGTTCGTTTGTTCTTCGTTGTGTTAATCTCCAATATTCTCTGAATTCTTCGAAAACTCGGCTATTCTTAACGGTTTCTGTTTGTACTAATTCTGTGACCTGGCTTTGTTAACTTGGACTCCTAAACTACATACGATTTGGACTAAAGCAACGGATTAACTTGTTTACCTACACCTTTAGATTGTAAGTACCTACTTATATATTTTTGCAGTTTCAGCAGCTTGAAGTTAAGAATAACTGGTGTAAAATACAATGCAGTGTAAATAATGCGACAGAATAACCATTTTCAAATGTAATGTAGCTGCATACCAACAAAAACTGCTTCCTACAAAAAAGTTTTTTGTACACGTAATAAAATGTTTTCAGATATATTCTTCTATAACAAATAATCAGTCATGGCTCTTCAATTACCACATTGCATTAACTGCAACATAGCTTTACATGCTAACCAACAGATGTATGAGGCAATTGATATGAATCCCGATATTGTATCTAACATAGAAGAATGGACCACTCGAGAGGTACTTAATAATGTAGTAGATATTTTAGATATTTTATTATCATTCATCAAAAAAACGATTTTAAAAAATATTTTGTGACACTTCCGCTGAAAAGAAAACAATGATTTTGGCCTATTTGGGGGCGTGCACCAAATCATAAAATGCTAATAGGAAGAATACAAAATAAAAAACACAAGAAACCTCAAATAAACCAAAACAGATTCGACACGTGTTTCGCCTCTACACGAGGCATCCTCAGGAGATGTTGACTCGTCGAGCGCTAGACCGACAGTGAGAGAACAACTTTTTTTTTTTTTTTAGAACGGACTAATGCTGTTTGCCTCTACCGGCATTTACAGCGTCACCGGACGGTAAAATCGTCACCGGACGGTGAGAGAACAACGCAAAATCGCCCGCTTATATAGCAAGCAGACTCCGCCACCTTGTGACTCACTGCACGCGCGCCGGCCGCTGCTATATTGTTGTTGGTGACGTATTTTGGGAAAATATACGCAATAATGGAGATGAAACCATGTTGGTTTGGTCATTCAATAGTGTAAGATTATTATTATTATGTTTTATAATCTCTAATTGTTCCAACACACTTAACCGAAAGCTTTTTTCACAAACATGTAAAATCTTAAAAGTGTTGTTGTTGCGCAACGAATGACCGGTATCGAGTAAATGTTTAGCGAAATGAGATTTTGGCTTTTTCAGGTTTATGATGTCCAGACCTGCTAGAGCCATTATGGAACTAGAAAGCATACCGAATGGGCAGGGGGCTTCCGCCAACACCCAACACACCACTTCAAAGAAAAAGAAAAACCGAAAACTTCATCAGAAAGAGCGGGCTGCTTCGTACAGAGAAGTCAAAGGGACTGAGTACTCTGATGAGCGTACAAAAGCTAAGATGGCGGGCCTAGGCGTTGGCCCAAATGGAATTCGATCAAAGCTGTTCGCTGGCGTTACTGATGCTTCTGGAGCTGTAGGACATTTGGGAACGATCTCTACACATCAACCGATCCCGATTCCAGTTACCTCCAGAGGCGTTGGTTTTGCAGCTTGTGCATTTTCTAAAGCGTTATCAAGTTATCAAGGTTTTGACACACCAACTATCTATGCTGTGTATCGCAGTTTTCTGGGAATTTTTGAAGCGAAGATGAGACGGGCGAAGATTCGCTTTCCCGCAGTCAATCCGTTATCTCGTGATTGCCGCGAATTTCTACTCAGCCCGGACTGGATTGAGGCTATGAATACTGCAACTATTGCTCCTGAACCTTTATTTAGTATTCTCACATCTTTAGGAATACTCAAACACGGCGATGAAATCTTTCTACCCGTGATGGCAAAAGATGACACCATTGAGAAGGGCAGTTTCATTCCTTCACCACAGGTAGTACTCCTGTCTAATCTTCGAAGCGTCGTAACGGCACTCCAAGATGTCCGAACACCAAGAGAGGTCAGGGATGCCTTCATCAACAACAACCCTATTCCAGGATGTACCTTCACTGGAAGGTTGTTAACTAACGCTAATGAGATAATTCCACCTAATTACTCATCAACTGACTTGTTTAAAGACATTGCTGATGTGACCAACGTCCTTCACTTTGTAGAAAAGCACATCCCGAAGCTTGTGGGCGGGCAGATTGACTACGACGCTCCTGGTACCATTGCCATGTTGCTAAGTAACGACATGGGTAATTTGAAGTGTCCACCTAGGTCTGGATCGGCTGAAGACTACGCTAAGAACTGCCGACCTACTGGAGACGTAAAGGAGTTCTGGACTACACATCATCTTGACCCAAGTTCTGTTTGTCATGGCGTCATAGGGCTCTTAGGTGAAACGCCAACATCCCTGAGATCCTGCCATCCACTGTACCTGAGAAGACTATCCGAAACCAACCAACGGCGTCACGTTATTAGTTACAGCGGAGTGATGGCCACTGCACTGGCGATGTAGAGTGGGCAGCAGAGTCAACTGCTTTAACAAATCCGTCCGGCACGCCCCCAAATAGGCCAAAATCATTGTTTTCTTTTCAGCGGAAGTGTCACAAAATATTTTTTAAAATCGTTTTTTTTGATAATGGATTTCCGCAAAGTAACGCCTGAATCAATAAATTATCTGAAGTCGGCAAGTATAGCTGAACAGGCAAAACTTTACATCAAGTTGACTAAAATTCATCGTTTGGCTGCTCAAAATGTTTTGTTCAATCAACGTTGTAAACAGTTAAATGTCATACCTAATTATATTAACTTACGTTCCAACACGCATAGTCGGGCTAGCTGTATAGCGATTACTAAAGCTAAAAAAATTTGGTTAGAAGAAGAATGTAGACATTGGTTTTCAGTCAGAGATAATTTGAAACTTCGCCTGAAGGTGTTACACTCAGAGTTGAGTTTCAACATACATAACGTAGAGTTTGATCTTCTGGATAACAAGGCTAGGGAATTAGCATCTTTGGCTGCACATGAGATATATTTGACACAATCTAGGAAACTGGACAGGTTATTTCAAAACAGCCATGTTAATAATGTTAATTCTGACACACAAACTGATACTCATTTGTTTCACACTCGTGTTGAAAACTTAAGTGACACTCAGTTCCCTCCTTCAGAGCTCTCGTTGTTAGAGAAAGGTCATATAAATTATAGGAAAAATATAACTTAACGCCCAAGGTGTCTCAAAAATCTCTCGAAACATTAGCGGTAGACTCGGAAATTGCTTGTGTTAGGAGTAAACAGGATATCGCCGTTAAACATCAGGTGGCAGTTCATATTAAAAAAACCTTTATCTTTTAATACTTCGGTTCTTTCAGAGCATCGGATTTATCGTTCGTTGCAGGATAGACTCAATCAAGATAATCTAGTTGTTTCAAAAGCGGATAAAGGTAATAGTGTTGTCATTCTGGATAGAAATGTCTATAACCAAAACAACGTTATCCTAGGTGAGGAATTTGAACGTCTTAATTCGGATCCTACTAAAAAGTTCACATCAGAGGTGAAAGATGCAGTTAAGAGCGCGTTGTTCATTTCTCCAGGGGTGCTTAAAACTATTGTCCCAATGAATCCACGGTCCCCTCTTTTATACGGTTTACCCAAAACTCATAAAGAATATATTTATTCCCATTCGTCCGGTTGTTTCTTACATTGACGCTCCGGCGTACAAATTAGCTAAACAACTTAATATATATATATATATATATATATAATACGTAATATATGTACTAGTAGTATGTCTCAACCAATTGTGCAGTGCACAGCATGCTTTTATTATTTTATCAACTGTATTCACCTCAACAGCAATAGGTCGCTCAAAAATTCTCCACTTCGATACCAATAAACCAAACGCATTTTCAACCATTCGTCTTGCTCTCGACAGTCGGTAGTTAAATATTTTCTTTTCTTTAGTTAATCCTTGAGTTCGAGGATATGGCTTCATTAAATATTTTTTAAGTGGAAATGCTTCATCTCCTAATACCACTGAATTAGGCGGTATATTTGAGCTACCATTTTCTAATATTGACTGAAGAGTTGAATGAGAGAATATTGTTCAGTCTGATGTTTTCCCATAATGTCCAACATTAATGTATCGAAAGTTTAAGTAACTATCGCATAATGCAAACAAGACTATGCTAAAATGTCCTTTATAGTCATAATATAAAGAACCACTCCCATTTGGGCATCTCAAGATGACATGCTTTCCATCAATTGCTCCAATGCCTCGTGGAAAATTGCAACGTTCTTCGAATCTTTTACAAATTTCATTCCACTCTTCACTAGTATTCGGAAACTGAAAGAAATAAAAAACATTAAAGAAATGTTTTATTTTATTTATATTTAAATTTATTGAATGAATTATGTTTTAGGTTGAATCAGAAAATACTTCAACAGATAGCAGAGAAAATACGCCAGCCAGAGCCAGTGGTTGTCGAAGCTCATCTCAAACACAGAGTCAATCCTCATCCAATTTTCGACAATCGATTCGAAATGCAAGATATGATCCCATAGATACCGCACTTCAAGAATTGAGAAAAATAAATAAGAGCGTTGAATCGGAAAATGAATTTGATGTTTTTTGTCAAAACGTTAGTCTTCAACTTCAAAAACTGCCGTTAGAGTACGCTCTAGAAACTCAAGAACTTATTATGAAAGTTTTAAAAGAGCAGCGAATAAAATCCTTAAAAGAAAAGGCACAACAAGAAGCACTTGTAATTTCTATACCTGATGATATAAATCTTGATTTAGTGGATTACATTGACACCGAGAGTAAGCGTGATGAACCAGGACCATCGGACAGTAGCAAAGGAGATTTATTAGGTCGTGCTGTTCGCGCTATGGGTTCATTGGAATCTGATGACGATGATTAGGATTTGAGTTTTCGACCCACTAACTTTCGTGATTTCGTGATTTTTGATTTGAGAAAGTTGTTTCACAGATTGAAAATAGCCGCCGATCAGTCCTCTTTAATGTTAAGATTAATTATAATAAAAATATGTTGAACATTGATCTTATACATTGTTTTACTTACCTTTATATATTCTTGAAGTGACTCATAAATTGCGTCGCAGACATGGGGCAGGAATTTAGAAATACTACATTTAGGCACACGATACAATTCTTCCAATGTTCCAAGACTAGTACCCGATGCCAGATATTTAAGCGTCACTTGCAATTTCAATTTTGCAGGCAGAGCGGGTCTAAAAATAGTGTCTTGCTTAGATATTCTGGACGAAATCTTATCCAATAAATTTAAAAATAGTTCTTCGTTCATTCTGAGATGAGTATGGTACCGTTTAGGATATTCTGTAGCCAATTCTGTTAACAGATTATTCGACGTACCGTAAGCATCTCTTCTGTGAATCCATTTTCTAACCCACTGAACTGGTCGACGTCGATGCTTTTTTTTGTTATTAAATACGTGTATAATTATTGCGTATACCACTCTGCATGCAGCGACAAGAACAGCACGTCTTCTACCCATGATAAACACTGTACAACTAGAACTAACTTGTATACCACTAAAATCTTGTATGCAAGCTGCAAGTTGAACAAAATCGTGTTTCCAATTCAAATCACTTGCACACAAGTCTGACGTCATACATGTATGCAAACACTTGCATAATGGAAACGCGCCTTCAGTTGCCCGCCGACACTCCAGCGATAGTGACGTGCTTGTGTTTTTTTTGCGATTTTCTGCAATAATGGAATGGGACGAAGAAACCACTCTAAAATTAATAAATTTGTATCATATAAAGGAATTATTATGGAATCCAAACACTTGGATCACAAATGTAGACCTAAACGTTTTGATGCACTAAATGAGATGGCAAACGAATTAAATACAAATGTCACAGAAATAGAACGGAAGATAAAAAATTTGACGAGCCAATATTATAGAGAAAGAAAAAAGACGATTGAATCAAAAAAGTCTGGAACCAGCGCAGATTCTGTTCATGAGAGCAAGTGGTTTGCCTTTAAATCTTTGAATTTCTTGCTCAATAAAAATAAACCTACTGGAACAATCGATACGGTATGTAACATTTCAGTGATGTTGTATTATTTTATTTCTAACCTAATTATTAGAGCACACAAGAATAATATGTAAGCTTGGCCCGAGTGAAGAGAGGCGCGCGGTAAATAAAGACATAGGTACTTATTTTATCTGCCTTTGTTGTTGCGCTGCCGCTATTGTTATTGCACCGAAATATTTCTAAACAAATTATTTCTTGGAATGGCATGTGCACAGATATAATAGTCATTGCAAATGTATTTTTTAAAAACTAACAACTCTTTTCTCAACAATCTTTTGATTTCGCCGAATTTCTATTATAAGCCGAGAGATTCCGTACCATTTTCTTTTTTTTTCTTTTTAGGTTGTTTTAGAAATATTATTATTAATTATTATTTACATTGATAATTAGTATTAGGTTTGATTTATGACCATTGTCTTTTTTTTTATATATTCCGTGCGGTGTACCTACTCGCGGGTAAAAGCTAGTGTATAATACATTTCATAAGTAAACTGTTGGTGATTCAAATAAAATATTATTTCAGGAGATAACAGCAACTGACAATAATGCCCAACATGCGGACAATGATGCTCAACATGGGGAAAACGATTCACCTCAAACGTCAAACATCATTCCCCAAGCGAATAAACGTTATAAACCTAATCCAAGTAATGAGATGGTGTCGGAAGCATTAAATTTAATGAGAACAGTCAATCAACGGACAAATCAAAAAATAAAAGATGAGGACGATTTGTTTGGCGAATATATTGCGACACAACTTAGAAAATTTGATAAAACAACAAAGGCAATAATAAAACATCGGATTAACAATATCTTTTTTGAAACCGAAACTGGATATCGTTCAGACATGTTCGAAGCTTCGCCAAGACCTTCAACTTCCCGTAGTCATCCAGGATATTATACAGTATCTTCAATGGATCAATGTGATGTAAATTCCTACTACTCATCATCCAACTCTGCCGTAACAAACCCTGTTTCACCGCCTCTTGGTGAACCTTCAACATCTTCAATTGAACCTTCGTTACGTGTGTCGCTTCAAGAGAGTGGTGATATTGAGAACATATTATCATCTATTGAGTCAGATAAATAGGTTTATTCCACAAATCCCCACCGTATGCACTCTGAGAATAACCCTATCACCTGATGCGAGATAACGTTATGTAGGCACAAGTATTTCGTATTAATGTTGTTGTCATAGAATCGTCATAGTATACTCAAAATGCATAAAAACATCAGTGGAGATTTCGCGGTGGGGATTTATAGAATAACTCGGTAAATAAAACCACTTATAAATGAACAAAAACAAGTGATTTACGAACTTTTTAATACAAATTATAATAAAAATACAAGTACTAATACAAGTATGAGTTTCATTAAAACTTACGAGTTAGTCATTGATCATTCTGACATGGTAATCTCCCGACATCGGAAAGAAAATATTGAAACAATTCTGTCCTTATAACCTCAGGAGATTGTGTCCTTGTAACCTTAAGGGACTGTGTATTGTCTTGTCTAGGCAAGTCAGCAAACAAATTATTTTCACGTGGTTCCCTGCGCCAATCTCCTGGATTGATTTCTCCCCTACTATTTTCAGTATCATATTCTTTTTGTTGTATTATACCATGTCGTTTTACATAATTGAACAAATGAACACATGCCAATGTTACAATAGTAACTTTTTGTGGATTTAGCTGGATGGGTTTGTTAAATATCTTAAATTGTTTTGTTAACTGTCCAAATACGTTTTCAACTACTCTTCGACCTCGACACATGCGATAGTTGTACACTCTCTTGGGAGACCCTTTCGCATGATTACCATCATAAGGTTTTAAAATATTGGTTTGTAAAGGAAACGCATCGTCGCCCAAAAAAAAATAGGGTACTGGCATAATTCTTCCAGGTAGAGGTTTTTTATCTGGCAAATTTAAATCATTATTATATAACATTCTGCATAATGAAGAGTTAGCAAATACACCACCATCGGAAATGCGACCCTGGCACCCCACATTAGCGTATAAAAACTTATAATCTGCATCCACTAATGCAAACAGTACAATACTGAAATACATTTTATAATTAAAATAATCGCTTCCACTTCGTGCTGGACATTCAATTCTAATGTGCTTTCCATCCATAGATCCAACACAATTAGGTACATTCCATCTACTCAGATATCCATCTGCAACTTTTGTCCATTCGTTTGATGTTCGTGGAATCTGAAATCGGAAATGTGCTCGGTGATAGGATAGCCATTTGCCTACTTATATAGTAATTTTTCGGAACATAGTTTTTCTGGAAGATTAAAGAAAGTTAAACGCCCATATGGTATGTACATACCTTCACATAATCCGAAAGTCCATCTACGATAGCTTGGCACACTTCTGGAATAATGTAGGAAATATAAGTCACAAAGACTGTTGAATGAATCTCCCGTAGTCAGGTATTTTAATGTTAATGATAATCTATCTGTCCGTTGGTGAAATTGCACTTCTGTAATTTGTATTTTTTTTAACTATTGTGGGTCCAACAATGCTTAGTAAATATTCAAAGTCGGTAAACGTTAACGACATAAATGTCTTAAAATGTAAGGGTCTTTTTACAATCAAATCGTCTGTTCTTAAATCTTTTATTCTATCACTGTTACTGTAACGACTGCGACTCATTAAGCTTGGTCTAACCCAACACTGTCGTTTTCTCTTCAGGGACCCAGCTAAAATTATTCCACATGCTGCTATTATTAGATCAGCATCAGTATCCATGTTTATTGTAGGCTGCAATATTCGAGAAAAACAACACGTCACGTTCGTACACACTGCAATCACTAACTAAAAAAGTTGTACTGATTTCTTGCCGCCGACTAACTCACCGACACAGCCCCATGACACATGTTGGCGGGTTTGGGTCGCCGACACCAAGCCGCCGGGCTGTGTCGGCGGGTCGGCGGGTTTGGTGTGTAGACTCCTTTAAGCACACGTTTGTCATTGTGAAATGTATGTAGTTTCGCAACTAGTAACATAGTAGATGCACAGGCAAGGCTTATATTTTGACAGCGCAGTAATTCAGTACCTAGCCGCTTCCGTAAGCGCGATACACGCTTCACGTACGCAAAATTCTGAAATCTGAGGGAAAACGAAATAACCAATCTTAAAGTTCAACTGTGTTATTTTGTGGTCTTGATGATAATACTGGCTATACGCGCTATATTTATGTTTGAATTTTATTTTGCCAACAAACTCCAAATGAAGGATGTATGTTAATTTTTTTATAAAATGTTTTTTATTAGCGTAAGTTTGAAATTTATATATATTTAAAAATTAAAAAAATAAATGTATGTTTTTAGGTCTCAACAGACATCATGCTTAACATGAACTGATCCATGTAGGTAATGTTGACAACCCAAAAAATATGTATTTATTGATAAATCACTGGCAATAATTAGGTTTGTCAAGTTGTAGAAACTGTGGGCTCTCTCTTTTCCGTTTTAAAAAAGAAAATAAAGTTTATTTATTTTTTTTACGGCTCGCCTAAAGCACACGTTTGTCATTGTAAAATGTATGTAGTTTCGCAACTAGTAACATAGTAGATGCACAGGCATTATGTTATTAGCCGCCATTATAAGTATGTAAAAAAGGGTTACCCGTCTTTATCATTTTACCCAATCAAACTGGAAACTAGAATGTCATACCGTAAGCACCATATTTAGAACATGTATGAGCATTGTCAAGGTATTTTTGTGAAATTACTAACACGAGGGTAACGATTATTTTATGAAGTTTTATTTTTGTTATTATTTAAGATCATGTCGATTTTTTGTATTATGTTGCTATTAATTTAGGTATAGTTAATTTTGATGTCGTTTCTATTTGTGTTTTAAATATAATATATGATGTTATTCATTCATACAATAATGATTGTCAAATAGTGTAAGTTGCCATATGAATTAATAAACAATAAAAATAGCGATACATTTAGGCTATCAATTAAAGTTGTTATTTCAGGCATATCTGAAATAACCGTCACTACCATTACCAAAGAAGGTGAAGAGGCTACTTCCACATCTCAAAAAATGTCCACGCCAAGAAAGAAACGAATGCAGAAAAAAATATTAAATTGGATGATTTTGATTTGTGTGCAATTCAAAATAAAATACATAAATGTATACCGTCAGAAAGGAGGCACCGACTTTAGGAAAACTTTTAGTTGAAGATTGACATACATTTTCGTGGAGGGCGTATTACATTGTGGAAAATTATCCGACAAATTGGATTCCGTTTTAAAAAATGTGGTTCAAAAAGGAAGCTACTAATGGAAAGGCCGGATATTGTAGCCTGGAGATACAAGTACCTAACTATTTTAAAGCAAAATCGCGATGAAGGCAAGCCTGTTGTGTTCCTAGACGAGACTTATATTCACGCGTCGCACGAGGGACGAGGCGAGCCACGAGGCGAGGGACGAAGCGCGAGTGTAAAGCCCGTATTAAAGTTTAGAGTTTTTTTAATTTAAGTTTAAGTTTTGTTCTTTAAACCTATTTTCATAATCTCAGAAGAGGAGAAATTGTTGATTTTGTTCATGGTGAGTTGTTGAATCTTATATTCATCATAATTTTATTAGATAGTTATTTAATAAGGTACATTGCAATTGCAAATAGCTAGCACACGTTGAGTTTGCTATAATGTATATTTACGCTTTAAAACGGGCTAGGACTCGCGTAATATTTACCGGAAATATTCTCCGACCAGTTTCGAACTTATTTGAAGTTCTTCTTCTGGGAGTCACTCTTGTGCACAGCGGCGAGCGCGGGCCACAGCACGTAGAGTCCATTTCACGAAAGAAGTACCGCGGACAATTGTGGAACTAAATTTGACAGATGGGGAGTTCGGCCATGTTGTCGTTTGTCGATGTTATCAAGGTGCGTTTGTTGTGGTAGATATTTTGTGAGTGTATTATTGGATTAGTGCGTTATAAGGTTTATTTACTATGCCAAAAGTTGTAAAAAGTGCAGGTCGAGAAATGATATTAAAGGTGAAAGAGTTCTGTGAAGCGGAACACAAGAATCGCGGCGTTTTAATACCATTAGACAATGTTCGCAAAAGAGTCGCCGCCATGACAGGTAAATTTTGGGGCTGCCATATTATACATATTTTTTCCCGATTGATTTATAGATTGGAGTTAAGTTTTTTTTAATGCACGATTTTTATTAAGGAAAATTTGAAAAGGAATTAACACAACACAACAAAAATTTGTAAAGTTATATTCAACTATAATGTAATTAGATACGGAAATAGTCATGGTTAGATTTTTTTTTAAATTGTTCATTTTATTGCAGGTGTGTCAGAGAAAACTGTAACGAGAGTTACAAAAGAAGGCGCAACAGCGGCGAGTACTTCTAAAGTAATCATCACCCCAGGGAAGAGTCGCCCGCATCCCAAAAAGTTCGACTTGGATGGATTTGATTTGTGCGCTATACGGCAAAAAATTCATAGTTTTTATGTTGTGAAGAAGGAATTACCTACATTGGCTAAATTACGTGCAGCTTTGAGAGAAGACATAAATTATCAAGGAAGTATCACAACATTGCACCGTATATTGCATAGCATCGGTTTCAAGTATAAGCGATGCCAATCGAAACGTAAATTACTAATGGAACGTTATGATATTACTGCATGGCGTTCAAGATATTTGGAGAGAATCCGAAGAAATCGCAATGTGGAAAAAAAACCTGTAGTATATTTAGACGAGACCTATATACACAACACTTATCATGCCAAAAGTTGCTGGCAAAGTGAGGAGGAGCCTGGGGTGTTCGTGTCAGAGTGATCAGGGAGTCGTTGGATAATTGCTCATGCAGGAACTGAAAATGGTTTTGTTAATGGTGCATTGTTAATGTTCAAATCCCAATCCAAATCCTCAGATTACCACGATGACATGAACTCAACAAATTTTTTGAAATGGATGAGTGAGAAAGTCGTTCCTAACCTACCTGAAAGGTCACTTGTGGTAATGGACAACGCTCCGTATCATTGCACTCAAATAAATAAAGCACCTACAATGTCAAGTATTAAACGTGACATGCAGGAATGGCTGCGAGGAAAGGGAGTATATTTTGAAGATACTTGGACAAAAGCTGTATTATTTGGATTAATTAAGCAAAACAAAGGTCCACCTACATATGCCGTGGATGAATTATTAAAATCTCACAATCATGAATTGCTAAGATTGCCGCCTTACCACTGTGATCTCAATCCGATCGAAAAAATGTGGAGCCTTGTAAAGAGACGGGTAGCGGATAAAAACGTGGGCCAAGATCCAAAAGAAATTGTACGCCTAACAGAAGAGGCTTTCGAGTCTGTTACAGCGGAAGATTGGGCAGTTCAATGTAAACATGTACAGCATTTGGAGGAAGAATATTTAAAAAATGATGGTCTTATGGATGAAGAAATGGATCGATTTATTATATCTACGGCTAGTGATAGTGAAACAGAATCTGATTCTGTTTCTATTCACTCTTCTGACAGTGATCATAGTATGACCGATCATAATTATTCAATAAAACTTTGAATAAAACTTTTTAAATGTTATTTTATTTTTCTAATTTGAAGTTGGTTGAACATCTATATTTCCATTTTATATTTTAGAAATTACAGGAAGATTAATTTTTCACTAATCTGACCTTAGCAGTATAAACATCAAATAGGTACCTATATAAAAAATATATTCTATTAAAAACATTTTTTTTCTTATCTAACTGTTCGAGTACGAAGTTAATAAAATGAAACTAATGAACTATAAATTATTTCCCCTGATTTCCCCATACCATATAAATTTAACCGTGGCAACATTATGTCGCGCGAATACAGCGCTGCGTCTGCGGGACTTCTTTCGTGAAATGGACTTTAACTGGCGCTGCGACGGTCGCGCTGTGTCTGTCAGATTTTTTCCGTCCGAACTGTCACTTACGTCAATGTCACTTTCAGTAGTGACAGTGACAATGAAATTATGGTTTTAAAGCGTAATTATGAACATAACTCGCGATAGTTTTCTATCTCATAATGTATATTATTGAAAAGTTGATTATTTTTTGTAATATTTACTAAGAAAAACCTAATAGAAGGCTGTTTAATTGATCTGTCGAGAGTTTTGTCAATTTAGTTTTCATAGAAAAAGATTTTATTTAACAAAACAATTAAATGCCTATTTTTTGTTTTTTTTTATTTTCTATATTTTTTTTTTCTAATTCCGGAACCGGTTCGGGAATTCCGGAATCGAACCAGTAGTATTGTAACTCAGTTCCGGAATCGAAAACCATCCAATATAACATGCCCTAGGGCAGTGCTTGAGTCTCTCCAGCGGTGCCGTATTGACTATCGGTATATTGAAGTGCTTAAGTGTTTGTACAAAAACGCCAACATGTCAGTCCGAGTACAGGAGCAGAGTTTGATGGCAATTTCATTGCAAAGGGGCGTGAGGCAGGGAGATGTTATATTTCCGAAACTGTTCACCGCTGCTTTGGAAGACGCCTTCAAGCTTTTGGAATGGCAAGGTCTTGGCATCAATATCAACGGCGAGTACATCACTCACCTTCGATTTGCCGTCGATATTGTAGTCATTGCAGAATCCATGGAAGACCTGAGTACAATGCTCGAAGGCCTCCATCTAGTTTCCCAACGGGTAGGCCTTAAGATGAACATGGACAAGGCGAAAATTATGTCTAATGCCCATGTTGTGCCTACCCCAATATCAGTTGGGAACTCAGTTTTCGAAGTTGTTGACGAATACACCTACCTAAGACAGACAGTCCAAACTAGGTAGATCCAAATTAGAGAAAGAGGTCAATCGTTGAACCCAACTCGGCTGGGCAGCGTTCCGGAAATTTCGCGAACTCTTCTCGTCTAAAATACCTCTGCGCCTCAAGACAAGAGTCTTCGACCAATGTGTGTTACCAGTGATGACTTATGGCACTGAAACGTGGTCTCTTACTATGGGCCTCATAGATAAGCTCAAAGTCGCACAACGAGCTATGGAGAGGGCTATACGACATACCCGTACCATTACACGCCAGTACACGCTATTGAAGAAGGAGACCTCGCGAGAAGGTTGAACTTTAGCAGATTTATTCTAAATACTGACGTAGAAGACCCAGATTTTCTAAGAAATATCTTGTGGACAAATTAATCCAAATTTGATAAATATGGCATAACTATCACAATGCCCATTACTGGGCCCCAAAAGAACTAAGGAATCCCAATAAAAAAAAGAGTGAAGAAACGAAGATTCAGCGTGAATGTGTGGATGGGCATTATCTCCAATCATTTGATTGGACCTTACTTTCTCTCGGACAATCTAAATGGGGAAAGGTACGAAAACTTCTTGAGAGGAGACTTGAGTCTTATTCTTATACTTTTTTGGGGGCGATGAGGCCTGTACTGACGTCCCGCTTGGGGTGTTTTGTGCATTCCCACCTGCCAGCATTTACTCAAGCTAGCCTAACTCCTTTACATATCGGAGTATGGCCTTGGGTCGCTGGCACAACTGCTCCAGTGTTGTTTGAGATGTTGTATGAACCTGTCGATGATGCTAGTGATGCCTCATGCGGTCTGGAGCGGACCTCCAGTAATCTTGTTTTTGCTCTGATTCCTTCCGTAGCACTACAGTGCAGCAACACATGTCAAAGTCAAAGTCATTTATTCAATTTAGGCATCAAAGACGCACTTATGAACGTCAATTTTTCATTATAATGTACTTCAAATACTACCGCCGCGTTCCAAAATATATAGAGCCTACCGAGAAGAAGCGGCAAGAAATTCGGGGCCATTCTTTTTATATAGATGTTTTTACTTAGGTACTACAAATATTAGCTCCAGTGTGTTGCCTTACAAAGAAGAACATAATAATGGTATAATGCTCCACAGTCTCGTTTTCCTGCAGACAACCTCTACATAGAGGGCTGTCCGTTACTCCAATCTTGTATGGCTGGTAATTTAGATTACAAGAAAGAAACGAATGCAGAAAAAAATATTAAATTGGATGATTTTGATTTGTGTGCAATTCAAAATAAAATACATAAATGTATACCGTCAGAAAGGAGGCACCGACTTTAGGAAAACTTTTAGTTGAAGATTGACATACATTTTCGTGGAGGGCGTATTACATTGTGGAAAATTATCCGACAAATTGGATTCCGTTTTAAAAAATGTGGTTCAAAAAGGAAGCTACTAATGGAAAGGCCGGATATTGTAGCCTGGAGATACAAGTACCTAACTATTTTAAAGCAAAATCGCGATGAAGGCAAGCCTGTTGTGTTCCTAGACGAGACTTATATTCACGCGTCGCACGAGGGACGAGGCGAGCCACGAGGCGAGGGACGAAGCGCGAGTGTAAAGCCCGTATTAAAGTTTAGAGTTTTTTTAATTTAAGTTTAAGTTTTGTTCTTTAAACCTATTTTCATAATCTCAGAAGAGGAGAAATTGTTGATTTTGTTCATGGTGAGTTGTTGAATCTTATATTCATCATAATTTTATTAGATAGTTATTTAATAAGGTACATTGCAATTGCAAATAGCTAGCACACGTTGAGTTTGCTATAATGTATATTTACGCTTTAAAACGGGCTAGGACTCGCGTAATATTTACCGGAAATATTCTCCGACCAGTTTCGAACTTATTTGAAGTTCTTCTTCTGGGAGTCACTCTTGTGCACAGCGGCGAGCGCGGGCCACAGCACGTAGAGTCCATTTCACGAAAGAAGTACCGCGGACAATTGTGGAACTAAATTTGACAGATGGGGAGTTCGGCCATGTTGTCGTTTGTCGATGTTATCAAGGTGCGTTTGTTGTGGTAGATATTTTGTGAGTGTATTATTGGATTAGTGCGTTATAAGGTTTATTTACTATGCCAAAAGTTGTAAAAAGTGCAGGTCGAGAAATGATATTAAAGGTGAAAGAGTTCTGTGAAGCGGAACACAAGAATCGCGGCGTTTTAATACCATTAGACAATGTTCGCAAAAGAGTCGCCGCCATGACAGGTAAATTTTGGGGCTGCCATATTATACATATTTTTTCCCGATTGATTTATAGATTGGAGTTAAGTTTTTTTTAATGCACGATTTTTATTAAGGAAAATTTGAAAAGGAATTAACACAACACAACAAAAATTTGTAAAGTTATATTCAACTATAATGTAATTAGATACGGAAATAGTCATGGTTAGATTTTTTTTTAAATTGTTCATTTTATTGCAGGTGTGTCAGAGAAAACTGTAACGAGAGTTACAAAAGAAGGCGCAACAGCGGCGAGTACTTCTAAAGTAATCATCACCCCAGGGAAGAGTCGCCCGCATCCCAAAAAGTTCGACTTGGATGGATTTGATTTGTGCGCTATACGGCAAAAAATTCATAGTTTTTATGTTGTGAAGAAGGAATTACCTACATTGGCTAAATTACGTGCAGCTTTGAGAGAAGACATAAATTATCAAGGAAGTATCACAACATTGCACCGTATATTGCATAGCATCGGTTTCAAGTATAAGCGATGCCAATCGAAACGTAAATTACTAATGGAACGTTATGATATTACTGCATGGCGTTCAAGATATTTGGAGAGAATCCGAAGAAATCGCAATGTGGAAAAAAAACCTGTAGTATATTTAGACGAGACCTATATACACAACACTTATCATGCCAAAAGTTGCTGGCAAAGTGAGGAGGAGCCTGGGGTGTTCGTGTCAGAGTGATCAGGGAGTCGTTGGATAATTGCTCATGCAGGAACTGAAAATGGTTTTGTTAATGGTGCATTGTTAATGTTCAAATCCCAATCCAAATCCTCAGATTACCACGATGACATGAACTCAACAAATTTTTTGAAATGGATGAGTGAGAAAGTCGTTCCTAACCTACCTGAAAGGTCACTTGTGGTAATGGACAACGCTCCGTATCATTGCACTCAAATAAATAAAGCACCTACAATGTCAAGTATTAAACGTGACATGCAGGAATGGCTGCGAGGAAAGGGAGTATATTTTGAAGATACTTGGACAAAAGCTGTATTATTTGGATTAATTAAGCAAAACAAAGGTCCACCTACATATGCCGTGGATGAATTATTAAAATCTCACAATCATGAATTGCTAAGATTGCCGCCTTACCACTGTGATCTCAATCCGATCGAAAAAATGTGGAGCCTTGTAAAGAGACGGGTAGCGGATAAAAACGTGGGCCAAGATCCAAAAGAAATTGTACGCCTAACAGAAGAGGCTTTCGAGTCTGTTACAGCGGAAGATTGGGCAGTTCAATGTAAACATGTACAGCATTTGGAGGAAGAATATTTAAAAAATGATGGTCTTATGGATGAAGAAATGGATCGATTTATTATATCTACGGCTAGTGATAGTGAAACAGAATCTGATTCTGTTTCTATTCACTCTTCTGACAGTGATCATAGTATGACCGATCATAATTATTCAATAAAACTTTGAATAAAACTTTTTAAATGTTATTTTATTTTTCTAATTTGAAGTTGGTTGAACATCTATATTTCCATTTTATATTTTAGAAATTACAGGAAGATTAATTTTTCACTAATCTGACCTTAGCAGTATAAACATCAAATAGGTACCTATATAAAAAATATATTCTATTAAAAACATTTTTTTTCTTATCTAACTGTTCGAGTACGAAGTTAATAAAATGAAACTAATGAACTATAAATTATTTCCCCTGATTTCCCCATACCATATAAATTTAACCGTGGCAACATTATGTCGCGCGAATACAGCGCTGCGTCTGCGGGACTTCTTTCGTGAAATGGACTTTAACTGGCGCTGCGACGGTCGCGCTGTGTCTGTCAGATTTTTTCCGTCCGAACTGTCACTTACGTCAATGTCACTTTCAGTAGTGACAGTGACAATGAAATTATGGTTTTAAAGCGTAATTATGAACATAACTCGCGATAGTTTTCTATCTCATAATGTATATTATTGAAAAGTTGATTATTTTTTGTAATATTTACTAAGAAAAACCTAATAGAAGGCTGTTTAATTGATCTGTCGAGAGTTTTGTCAATTTAGTTTTCATAGAAAAAGATTTTATTTAACAAAACAATTAAATGCCTATTTTTTGTTTTTTTTTATTTTCTATATTTTTTTTTTCTAATTCCGGAACCGGTTCGGGAATTCCGGAATCGAACCAGTAGTATTGTAACTCAGTTCCGGAATCGAAAACCATCCAATATAACATGCCCTAGGGCAGTGCTTGAGTCTCTCCAGCGGTGCCGTATTGACTATCGGTATATTGAAGTGCTTAAGTGTTTGTACAAAAACGCCAACATGTCAGTCCGAGTACAGGAGCAGAGTTTGATGGCAATTTCATTGCAAAGGGGCGTGAGGCAGGGAGATGTTATATTTCCGAAACTGTTCACCGCTGCTTTGGAAGACGCCTTCAAGCTTTTGGAATGGCAAGGTCTTGGCATCAATATCAACGGCGAGTACATCACTCACCTTCGATTTGCCGTCGATATTGTAGTCATTGCAGAATCCATGGAAGACCTGAGTACAATGCTCGAAGGCCTCCATCTAGTTTCCCAACGGGTAGGCCTTAAGATGAACATGGACAAGGCGAAAATTATGTCTAATGCCCATGTTGTGCCTACCCCAATATCAGTTGGGAACTCAGTTTTCGAAGTTGTTGACGAATACACCTACCTAAGACAGACAGTCCAAACTAGGTAGATCCAAATTAGAGAAAGAGGTCAATCGTTGAACCCAACTCGGCTGGGCAGCGTTCCGGAAATTTCGCGAACTCTTCTCGTCTAAAATACCTCTGCGCCTCAAGACAAGAGTCTTCGACCAATGTGTGTTACCAGTGATGACTTATGGCACTGAAACGTGGTCTCTTACTATGGGCCTCATAGATAAGCTCAAAGTCGCACAACGAGCTATGGAGAGGGCTATACGACATACCCGTACCATTACACGCCAGTACACGCTATTGAAGAAGGAGACCTCGCGAGAAGGTTGAACTTTAGCAGATTTATTCTAAATACTGACGTAGAAGACCCAGATTTTCTAAGAAATATCTTGTGGACAAATTAATCCAAATTTGATAAATATGGCATAACTATCACAATGCCCATTACTGGGCCCCAAAAGAACTAAGGAATCCCAATAAAAAAAAGAGTGAAGAAACGAAGATTCAGCGTGAATGTGTGGATGGGCATTATCTCCAATCATTTGATTGGACCTTACTTTCTCTCGGACAATCTAAATGGGGAAAGGTACGAAAACTTCTTGAGAGGAGACTTGAGTCTTATTCTTATACTTTTTTGGGGGCGATGAGGCCTGTACTGACGTCCCGCTTGGGGTGTTTTGTGCATTCCCACCTGCCAGCATTTACTCAAGCTAGCCTAACTCCTTTACATATCGGAGTATGGCCTTGGGTCGCTGGCACAACTGCTCCAGTGTTGTTTGAGATGTTGTATGAACCTGTCGATGATGCTAGTGATGCCTCATGCGGTCTGGAGCGGACCTCCAGTAATCTTGTTTTTGCTCTGATTCCTTCCGTAGCACTACAGTGCAGCAACACATGTCAAAGTCAAAGTCATTTATTCAATTTAGGCATCAAAGACGCACTTATGAACGTCAATTTTTCATTATAATGTACTTCAAATACTACCGCCGCGTTCCAAAATATATAGAGCCTACCGAGAAGAAGCGGCAAGAAATTCGGGGCCATTCTTTTTATATAGATGTTTTTACTTAGGTACTACAAATATTAGCTCCAGTGTGTTGCCTTACAAAGAAGAACATAATAATGGTATAATGCTCCACAGTCTCGTTTTCCTGCAGACAACCTCTACATAGAGGGCTGTCCGTTACTCCAATCTTGTATGGCTGGTAATTTAGATTACAGCGACCAGTGATAATGCCCACCATTAGGCGAAGGTCCTGCCGTTGTAATAGTAGTAATTTGTTCGTAGTATTTTTGTTTAGGATTGGAAACATGGATTTCGCATGTTTACAGTTATTTCTGTCATCTCAACAGTTTTGGTGTTTTCTCTCGGTGTAGCGACTCAGGAGATTCCGCACTTCCATTGCTGATGGTCTGCAGAGTTCCATTTCCTCAATGCTACCCTGCTTTTTGGCTCCTTCTTTAACTATTATATCTGCCCTTCTATTACCAGAACAAAGGCCATGTCCTTTTGTCCATGATACAATTATTTTGTACTTCTGTGACAGTCCTTGGAGTGCAGCATAACATTCCGTTGACTCGACACGACTTTTGACCGTGTTACCGGTCTTCTCAGTGCGTGAATGACTGCTGCACTATCCGTGATGCATGCCAGTAGCTTGTCTTCCTTTTCACTTTGTGAATTTAGGCGTAATATCGCCCTAGCAGCAAGTAGCAGGGCCATGGCCTCTGCTTGAAATGCCGTTGTGGTCTTGTTCAGGGCTACTGAATCAGAAATTCCAAGTTCTGGTAAATGGAATTCACAACCTGTTCCCGTTTTGTTTTTCGCGCCCTCCGTGTAGACGTGATAAGACGGTGTTAAATCCTCCAGGGCACCGCTTTCGGTGGTCGGATTCGGTCGGTGCTTTTGTGTGACTCCGGGATTATTTTGGTCGCCATGTCTAAAATCCTACAGTGATTTGTGATGGACTGCGTGCCTTTTCATTGATCTGTGGATTTCATTCTTAGCGCAGACGCCATTGCTTCTTGCTGTATGTGTAGATGCAATGGTGTCAAGCCAAGGATTACATCCAGGTCAGCTGATGGGGTCGTTTTTGTGCTCCCGCTTATCAGAGAGCACGCCAGTCTCTGAGTTTGCTGTAGTTTAGTCATCGTGGTCACCATACAACGAATCCATAAATAAGGACTGGTCTTATTATGACTGTATAGAGCCATCGACAAAGCTTCGGTTTGAGACCCCAGTCTTTGCCTACTGCTCGAGCACTCTGCATCAAAATGAAGTCAAAATATTAAAAATATTATATATCAAAACTTGAGTCATCACTGGATGATTTGCCAATCAACTTAATCAGGGACATGTGGTTCCAACATGATGGCTGCCCTGCCCATTTCAGGAGAAGTGGCTGGACATAAATTATCCAAACAAATGGATAGGACGAGGTGGGCCGTTGCCAAGGCCAGCAAGAAGTCCGGACCTAACCCTCATGGATTTTCATGTGTGGGGGTGCATGAAAAGTCTTGTCTACAGCGAGCCAAAGTTTCGTCTGTGGAAGAATTAAGAGAAAGGATTGTGGATGCAGCAAATAAAATGAGGACGACGTTGACCACTGGAGTAGTGAAGACTGGTCTACGTAGAAGGATGCGACAGTGTATTAGAAACAGTGGCGGCCATGTTGAACATGAACTGTAGAGTAAGAAAAAGTTGTGTAAAAACCTGATTTAAAAAATGAAAATTCACGCTTACCTATTGTTTTATTTTACTTTTTAGGGCTAAGTATCAATTTTCTTCTCCACTGTCTCCTATGAAACTAAGTTTTTTTCAATTCATTTAAATAAAACTCTAGTTTGTTAGATAGCTGATGAAACGTAGATATTATAAAACACATCTGCCGAACAACTGCTATAATATTTTTTTTAGATATCCCTCAGAGAAAAATAAACTTTATATATTATTAATTTCTTAACTTTCACTTGTCTACTACGGCCTATTCAACTAACGTATGCACTATTTTAATGATAGACGTCCTAAAGCATCTTATTGCACATGTAAAAATGCAATAATAATAAGACACACAAAATAAACAAAATTTAATTTAGTAGCCTAAAATTCGGCAATTTTCAATAAAAAAATTAAAATTCTAATATTTCGAAAAGGATTAAGTTTAGGGTAGGGTATTTCATAGTGAAATAAGTCAGAAATGATGGGTACTCCACGCCCTTACGCATCTAGCTCGACTTTTACTGTAACCCTGTATATAATACAATGTAATAACACATAGGTGGCACCACTTTAGCACTATAGTTTAGATCAAAGACAACCTTTTTTTCATACAATTCTACCCTACCTCCATCTTACTTTCATTACCTGTTTTGTAGTTCAGTCCGTCGTCGCCCTTCATTCGCATTTTAGTGCTCGACCACATCACAAGTTCGTAAGTATATATCTCGCACAAAATAGGTTAGAAAATTATCATGCCGAAACGTGCTAACGACACTAGTTTGGAGTTTATAGCGAAAAAATTACGGAAATTGGAAAAAGAATTAAAACCTTTGCGGCGTAAAAAGCGTAACGCGTCAAACTTATCGTCCTCGGGCCAATCTTCAAATTCAACGCCAAATTCATCGAGGTTAGCTACACCACAAGAGATTATCGACTGTAAGTGCCTGATTTTTAATATGTTTTAAATAAACGTATTGCGAGTGTATCAGTGTAATCTGCGGGATTTTTTCGCCACACTCAATGCAATCTAACCTCAAATATAATAATCAGTCTTTAAAATAAATGCATCAGAGTAGTCTGCAGGACTATTTCGCCGCATTGAATTTGAAGGTCTGTTATGTGTTTAGTTTAAAAGAAATGCATTTGTCTGCAGGAATATCTCGCCGTATTTGAATTATAACAGATGCTTGAAGTTTGAATACAAATTGCATCAGAGCAGTCTTTAGGACTAATTCGCCGCAATTAAAGCATACAACTATAGTCTCTAACCGTAGTTTCCTTGTTATAGGTGAAGAAGAGGCAAGCTTGATCCCAAATCACCAGATGTAATCGATGTAAATATTCCGTTGACAGATAATAATGGGGATGTATCTCAGATAATTATATCAGATAAACCACCAGACGATCCAATTGCTTCGACCGTTAAAAAAAGCGCTGCTGGCGCCGAAATCTTGGACATATTAGGAGCAGACCCGTCAGTAACTATCGAATATGGACTCGACATTAACAATGAAGTAGCATCTAGATTTACTCATGTACTCGTAGCTACTACCGGCTTGAACAAAGATGTTCGAAAATAACTTTTGAATAAGGGATTAGTGCCCGGAAACTGTATAAACATAGCTGCACCACAGCTTAATACTGAGATTAAAGCTGCAGTTTCTGAACAGGTCTTCAAAAGGGACAAAGAAAATCACGACAGAAACAGATATTACAGTATTATTACAGCCCTTGGTAGAATAATATCCAAACAGATATGCGCCAGCGAGAAAAATATTAAATTGATCAGAGTTGTGATATTCATCATTCCGAATATAAAGCAACGCGTAACTTTGTAATTTATTTAGTCAAGAAAGAATTAAAGGATCAATTGTCTAACACCAAGATTGATAAATTCCTGTTTGGCAACAACTTGTCGGGGACCATCAAAACTGCAAAGGCCGTTTCCAAATCTAGCTCAGATTTTAAACCAGAAGCTCCCAAGAAACCTAACACTTCAGCACAGGCTAGTACTTCCAGCAAGAATTTAAACTGGAAGGCGAGTACTACGGCTCGCAGACAGCCGATCGGTCCGCCGCCGCCACGTCATCAGCTGCCTGCCATGCAGAGCGCGCCACTTCGCGGGAACTCATCGCATGGTTACACGCAACGACCCAAGCAGACTCGCCACCAGTAGACCCGATACGTTATGCTGACCGCCTACCCAGTTTTATGAGCAATGGTCTATAATAACAATGACAGTAATATATTGTTGTGGGTAAACGGTTATCAAATAAAATTCGATAGACCACTCCATCACACTTGTTTACCCATGATGAATAACTTCACAGCTTCTGAAAAGATTTATTTGGAAGATAAATTCAAAATCTGTTGACTATAGGAGCTACGTCTCAATGTAAACCATGTTCCGGACAATGTGTATCACGCGTGTTTATGTTACCGAAACCAAGATGAGATTTATTTTAAATTTAAAAAGTCTGAAGAAATTCTTCGTATTTAAAATGTTGTGTGTTAATACACACAAAATTTTGAATTAGAAGACATTCGTACAGTTCTTAAACTTGTATCCAAAGAATGTTACATAGCTAGCATAGATTTAAGGATGTATACATTTTAATTAAAATGCATCAAAACTCACGGAAATACCTCCGTTTTATAATTGGCAGTAAACTTTAAGAATTCATAGTCCTGCCCTTCGGAATATGTACGGCTCCATTTATCTACACTAAACTGATGAAACCAGTTGTAAAGTTACTATGGTCATGTGGTTTTATATCATCTATATATTTAGATGATATGTGTCTAGTTGGTTATACTCGTACCTATCAAGATAAAATATTGAGACTACTCAAAATTTACTAATGGCATTAGGGTTTATTATTAATCAAAAAAGTACAAATATGCATTCGAAGTCTTGTAGTTACTTAGGTTATGTAATAAACACCCATAAATGGCAACTAACACAAACTCCACAAAAACGAACCAGTATAAAGTTGGAACTAGAAAGCATCAAAAAATTAAAATGCTGCAAAATAAGACGATTTGAGAAATTAATCGGTCTGTTAATCTCTGCTTGCCCTGCAATAGAATATGGATGGTTGTATACGAAACAATTAGAAAACTGTAAGTTTCTTAACAACGTATTTGCGATAAATACGAATAATTTATGACACCACACTCATTACTGCCTGATTTAAATTGATGGGTGAATTCCATTGATCATTCCGTGCATAGAATACAAAATGTATAATTTTATTGTAATTGCTTATAATCCTGTTCATTGTAGAATCTTGCTCAAGGTTACTAACCTTGAGCAATGGTATTAACAAAAGGATTACATTTATTACATTGTCTTGGTTGCCTCTTAGGAATATTTAAACTTAATTTAGATAGAAAGTAGGGAGCGTCTGTTAGATTGTTAACTAATTTAAAGAGAAACATGCAGTCCAACAGTGTCCTACGAGAATGAAGCGATTTCATACCGAAATGTTTAAGACGTGCCTCATATGATTGTAGTTTTTGGCCAAGTTATAGCTGAAAGACAAGTGTCAAGGCACGCTGTTTTTGTACGCTCTCCAGCCGTTTATTATAGACATCATAGTGCGGATTCCACACCACACTGCTGTATTCTAAGGTGCCACGGACGAGGGCATTGTAAATTGCCGTTTTTGTGTCGGGTTTTTTGAAAGCCTGACGTGACATTTATCGATATTTAGACTCATTCCATTTATATACGAGTATTCCATTACTTGGCAGGCAATTGTGCCTCATCGATTGAGTTGCCCTGTCTGAAAAAAAATTAAGGTCGTCAGCAAACATACACGACCTAGAGTGCTCAAAACTTTTATAATTGTCATTAATAAATAAGTTGAAAAACAAAGGCCCAAGATGGGAACCTTGAGAAACCCCTGACAACGTAGCAAACGATTTTGATGAGTAACCACCTACAACAACCCTCGATTTCCTGTTTGTAAGATAAAACATGCACCAACTAATAGGTAAATCATCCCTCAAGATAACAGCACCAAATTTTTAGGCATCAAGCTTGAGTCTAGGATGACGGGATCTAGCCATTTTGATTACATTTCTCAAAAGTGTGAAAAGAATGTCAATGTTCTCCGATCTCTCAGGGGTTTGGTGGGGCTCCCATCCATACTTACAAAAACTTTTGTATAGCGCCATAGTTCGAAGCCATTTTGAATACGGCTCATTCTTACTTAACTTATGTAACAAAGCTGGCCAAAACAAAATATTCAGTCAGTAGTAAGTGTCTGCGCATTATTCTCGGAGCGATGAAGTTTTCACCCATCAATACCATGCAAGAAGAATGTGGTGAACCACCTTTGAATATACGCAGGCAGTTTCTTTCTGATCGGTTCATCTTTAAACTAATTTAAAATTCAGAGCAGCCTCATCTTCAAAAAATTAAACCTTCTTTTTGACCTGTTTGACAGTAGGAATATGGATTCAATACTTTGTCTACTTCATAGCTTCATCAAATTTACAAAAGTCCGTAATCCTGTAGCTCAATACCCATCAAACCCTTTGTGTAGCACGCCATATGAAGCCCTTATTTTTCAACCAAATATAATTCTATACTTTGGTATACATAAAGATTCGCCTAACTGATCAATTATTTAATCAAAAAATTTGTTCCCAATTCCAAACCTTATTTATTTTCACGGATGCATCTAAGTTATCCCCTACTAGTGTTGTAGGTGCAGCAGTTTCGAGATTCCTTTTACAAGGATATGCTTTAGCTTTAAATGCCCACCATATACCTCTATTTTCACTGGGGAAGCACTAGCTATTTTCGAAGCCATCCTCTTTGTAAAATCCCACAATCTCAATTGCTCAATCATCTTTTCAGACTCAAAGAGCTGCCTGCAAGCCATTCTTTCTAATCCTTTTCACAAAATTTATCGATTTCCTTTAATTCTTAAAATACCAACCTTTCTCGTTTAATCCCGTGTACAGCTAGAAATGCTTTTTGGAAGACGTTGACCGACTTCTTTGGTAAATTAATAACATATTCGAACACTCTTCTGCCCTAGACGTCGTTTCACTCCCCTGTCAACGTCTGCCAAAAAGCATTTCTGGCTGTACTCGGGATTAAACGAGAAAGGTTGGTATGTAAAGTCCAACATCAAGAGAAAGACATTTTTGATGGTAGAGGTCGCCAAAGCAATCCAAAGACGGATGTAGAATCTGTGAATAAAGTTCATAAATTCATTGAGAGTTTACCAGCTCGACAATCACACTCTACTCTTGTGCGTCTAGTAAGCATAGAAAGTTCTTAGATTCGCACTTGAGTATTGCTGAATTGCATCGAAAATTCAGTTTTGAATATCCTGAATGCATTGTGTCTTATGAAAAGTTTCGATGCATATTTAACCAAGGTTTTAATATATCTTTTGGACAACCTAGGAAAGATATATGTATTGCTGATATAGCGAAAGATACAAATAAAGTAAAACAACTTAAGGGTGCACATGAACTGCACCTGATAAAAACTGAGGCATTCTTAATGACACTGTCTAAATTCGAAAAAGAGAAACCATCAAACAGTTTATCACTATCCTTTGACTTCCAGAAAAATCTGCCTCTCCCTGTAACTAAAATCACAGACGAATACTATTTAAGACAGTTATGGCTACATAATTTGTGTCAGATTATTGCAGCAATGTTTCTGTTTACTGAGAATTACGCACGTAAAGGTCCCAATGAAGTAATAACTGCACTGGAATATGATGTTACCAAAGAAAAAACTCCGAGTCAACGCCAGTTAGATCTTTACTGTGACAACTGCTATAGTCAAAACAAGAATAGATACACCATCTTGGATCAACTGTGCGCAATATTTCATTAAGAGACTCCTGTTACACATATCGTTTTGATTCTTTCAACGAATAAAACTACTTAGTTTGCGCTAAAATACGTTTAAAATAATTGTTTTTTTTTAACCAACACATGTTATTTCAGCTGACATTTAAAACATAAAATTATAAATATTTCAAATGTCACTTTTAGTGATTTCTTGAATTGGGCCTTCCAATTGTGTCTGTGTTTTATTATTGTTTTTTAATAAATACTGCATTATTTTCAAAAAAACCTTTGTTAAAATTGCAATTATGGAGTGCCTGGCATCGCCTAGCACATAGGGGAAGACCAGGAAACGTAAGGCTCATCCAGAAAATTGGAAACAAAACATAGCTAAACGGCAGCGGTAAATACATACAGATCGCACAGATTTGATACTTTATTTTTTTCTTATATTTTGTTTTGAAAGCAGTTCTACTCAAAAATGCATGTGATGTGGTTATAATTTTATTCCAAACAACAATATTGTATGGAATTTGGATTGTGCTCAAATGTTTTGCAGCCAGAAATTTTCTTTAAAAATCCATTATCATTGAGTTCCAACATTATTTGTTACAGATTGGATTGATACCTTTTTAGTGCGAGTGCCGATTGCAAATTTCAAGCTAGCAAAATAATTTAAACCCATTATGAGCTAGGGGTTCCGTTTGGCACCGCTTTAAATCAGTTTAAACTTTCGCGCTTTTCTCAGCTGTCAATTGACGGATTTATTTAACCAATAATAAAATAGACTAATCGATACATTCGATAGCTAAGTGTATGACTACACGAGCGCCACAAAAAAACAGTTTCGAAATAGTTCAGCAAATATGGACGTGCGTTTCGAGTAAGTATTCAAAATCTATGTATTTTGTGGCTAAATTAGATGATTACATTTGTTATCGTAAGCATAAAAGATGCCTTTATCATATTGTAAATAAACAATCAAACAGACGATTTCGGTTTTATAATATGACATGGTAAATGTTAGCGATGCCGTATGGCACCGCTAGCTCGATATCGTGTCATTATAGTATCTGCCTTTCTTGAAGTTTCTTTTAGAATTGCTACTTTATTGTAGGTACATAAAGGCTGCCCAGCGGCAATTTTTCAACTTCAAGTCGCAATCATCAAATTACTGGCGGTGTGAGGTACGCGGGAGGGGTATCATTCAAAGCGCACGCTTTGCGGATTTGTTAGTCGCCATGAGTCACTGGTCTGGAACACATCGCGCGTTTGCGGTCGAGCAATATTTAAAGTGCGGCGAATCACTGGTCCGTGCGCGACGCGCTTTTTATATCACTTTGATATTCGACGATTAAGTGATGGGCCGAGCACGCAACTTATCTGTTCGTGGGTGCAAAGATTCAGGCAAGGAGGGACAACAGTCAATAGATCAATTCCTGGACCATCAACGTCAGCAACAACGCCAGAACATGTGTCTCAAGTTCGAAATAAAGTTATTCGAAATCCACGGAAATCGATAAGAAAGATTGCGGCCTCAACAGGAATCAAAAAGTCATCAGTGCATGTTATTTTGAAACATAAATTAAAGTTCCACCCGTACAAACAGCAAATTGTTCAAAGTCTCAACGAAAGCGACTATCCTTTGCGAGAATCCTTTGCACGAACAATGTTGGAACGTTTTCGGACACCACTGACACTTGGTAACATTTTGTTCAGTGATGATGCACATTTTCATATCGATGGGTATGTTAACAAACAAAGCATGCGATACTGGAGCCCTACAAACCCCAAAGAACGCCATCAAAAACGTCTGCATTCACCGAAAACGACAGTTTGGTGTGCCATTTCAGCCAGCGGTGTAATTGGCCCTTATTTTTTTAACCAAAGGGAGACAGTCACTGCTACGGTGTATTGCCGTATGATAGACGAGTTTCTGTTACCACAATTGCATCTGTATTCAAGTTACAACAACCGAATGCAATTTCAACAGGATGGCGCTACTCCGCATACTGCTAGGGTGTCGATGGAAAAGTTGAGGGCAATTTTTCCGAATAAACTTATCAGCAAGTATGGAGACATCCCATGGCCGCCTAGATCGCCAGACCTTACTCCTTGCGATTTCTTTTTGTGGGGATACCTTAAATCAAAGGTCTATAGCAACAATCCCCAGACTATTGAAGCCCTGCAAGAAAATATCCGGCGTGAAATTGAAGGCATTACTCCAGCGCTCTGCCGGCGCGTTTTCGCAAATATCAAGGTCCGGTTACAAGAGTGTGTTGCAAAAAATGGCCGACATTTGGACGACATAATTTTCAAAAAATAAAATCCGCATTGTCTACCTAAATTTTAGATGAATAAAAATATAAAAAAAACTATGTCGTTTTATTTATATTGAATTTTCAAGTTGAAAGTTTTCCGCTGGACACCCTTTATTTAATTGCATGATCGAAAGAATCTTTGCTATAACAATTTACTACTATAATACTGTTTTATGTTTTTTTGCGACGACGATTTGAATCCCACGGCGATTTTTATCGAATCACCTTATCCAGCTATTCTCACTGACGAAGATACTGCCGATGAAAATGGTGGCCAAATAAATAATCTTACCGGTCGACAGCTTAATGCCAATTGTGAAGTAGTATTGGCTTCAAAACAGCAAAATCTCAGAAGTACCGACAGCAACAATCTCGAAGCGGGGACATCTAGACTTTCATCGCCTCAAATTCATGGTACTTCACATGGTCGACGGTAAGCCCGTGGTCGACGCCAATCCCGTCCCAAGTTCTCGTGGTCTACATTAACCTGGTAGCCGTTCTGATGGGAGGTACCAGTCGAGGCAGGGTTGCTGAAATTTCCGATGACTCCACAAATTGCTCTAGCTCAAGTAATGATTCGGCTGATGAAGCTGGTTCAGCACCAAAAAAATCGAAGGTAAGACGTACTTGGATACAGGAAGAATTGAACTACTCGGAACCGGTATTTCCTGAAGGTGATTACAGTAAGTTTAGAGATAAAACGCCGGTAGAAATAATATAATTATTTCTAGATGAATCTTTTTTCAAATTATTGGTTGAAGAGTCAATGAAATATGCTGCTTTTTTGAATTGTCTCAACCCATAAATAATATATATAGATGATATGGTTGCATTCATTGCAATACTTATAAGTTCAGGGTATAATACTGTTCCCTCCAAGGCTCACTATCGGGACCAAAATGATGACATGTGGAATAATTTGATATACAACAGTATGAGAAGAGACCAATTTAAAACTATAATGCGTTTCTTGCACTGCGCGGAAAGCACTCAAATGAACCCAGTAGATAAAATGTTTCCAACTCAGACAAATTATAGAAATTCTAAAAAATTCATCGCTGAACATCTCAATTATGATAAGTCAATGATAGAGTACTTTGGCAGACACGGTTGCAAACAATTTATTTAAGGAATGCCCATTAGGTTTGGTTGCAAGAACTGGTGCCTAAATACACCCTCCGGATATCTAGTAGATTTCGAAGTATACCAAGGTATGAGTGTCAACGAGAATTCCGGCTATGATAAAGATTTCGGCAAATCAGCTGCACCGCTGGTCAAAATGATTGACGATTTGCCAGAATTCGTTCAAGCCATGCCTCTGTGCTTTTATTTCGACAATTTATTTACAAGCTTCCAATTGCTTGGGGAACTAAAGCGACGAGGCTACGAAGGTACAGGAACAGTTCGTGAAAATAGAATACTTAAGGATATACCTGTGACACAAAAAAAGTATGACCAAGAGGCAGCGCAGTGATTATGAGTTCACAAAAAGTAAAGAAGATGAGGTGATCGTAGTTCGGTGGTCACAGCCATGTCTACCGTACATGGATTGAACCCACTAACAAATGTTACGCGTTATTCTGCAGCTAAAAAGAAAAAAATACAGGTACCTAGACCTGCAATTTTTTCATCATATAACAAGTTCATGGGAGGAACTGATCTAATGGACCAGAATGTCAATAATTATCGTATTGGGATCCGTGGAAAAAAATAGTGGTGGCCTATTTTACCTGATTGATGTAGCTGTCTGCAATGCCTGGGTAATTTATTTATTTATTTATTTAAGTAATGTCAAAGAAAGCAGGCAGCACGATGAGCCAACTAAACTTTCATTGGCAAATTGTACAGACATACCTACTGAGGTATAGAACACTCCCTAAAACTGGTGAACGCCCAGCTGCGTCAAAAATGACAAAAACTGGAAGCAGAGTGTCAGACTAAATTCGCTACGGCGGTGTTGGTCATTTTTTAGTACCTTGTAAGGAAGGGAGTCGTCGCAAATGTGCTTTTGAAACATGCAAAAGTCAGACCATTCTTGGGAAGACAAGTTCATGTGATTCCCAGTTGTATTCATGATGAAAAGCTACGATAAGAGGCTAGCAGTGCAATATGGCACCATATCTGGTGGACAACCATTAAAAGAGAAAAGAGGCGGTGACCACAAGTCCTATTTATTCACAGAGAAGAAAAATGCTGTAATGCTTTTTATAAATATGTTTTATGTTGATGAAGCACATTCCAGTCGTAGACGCCACTACGTGCGCACGCGTACCTACCTACTTGCCGTTCGACAACATCCACGCTCTCGTCACGCGCACACATACGTATTCGCCGCGCTAACACAGTTGTTCCGATTGCGTTCCTCAAACTTTTTTAACTTCGCGATGGAGTCGTTTAAATGTAAACGCTGTGAAACCGAGTCTAGGGATGGTGCACTGTGCTCCGTTTGCCTGGGACGTTTTGATTTCCCGTGCTCTGGTATAACCGAGTCAGGTTACCGTAAACTAGGAGACAGGAAGTCTACCTGGAAGTGCCCGTCCTGCAAAGGTGCCGTGAGTCCACTCATTCCTCTGAGCAAAGGCTCGGCCAAATCTCCTGTACCGGCTGAATTAGAAAGCATTGCGCTGGATATCAAACGGCTTAGTGCTCAAACAGCGACGCTGCCAACTTTGATGGCTTCCGTTAAAGCGATTCAAGCCGATATCAATGATCTCAAATCGCTGAAGTCCGACATCGCAGATCTGAAGCTCATGAAGCCTGCTGTGGCGGAAGTAAAAGCTTCTATTGAGTTTATGCACAGCTCATTTGAAACACTGACTGCCAGGATTTCCGATATCAACCAGGAAGTTCAAGGACTTCTCAAGACCAAGGATGATGTCCATCTTCTACAGCGGCGTGTAGAACAACTGGAGTGCAACACGCGAGAAATGGAACAGCGGTCACGCATGAATAACATTGAGATAAAAGGAGTCCCTGTGTCTCAATCAGAGAACTTATTCGACATAGTTGCAAAGATTGGAAACCATATTAGCTGTTCCATCACCCAGGAGCAGATTAACTACATAGCAAGAATACCTATGAGGAACAATAAACACAACAAGACGATTCTAGTTTCCGTACGCAATAAGTACCACAAAGAGGATTTTGTGGCTGCGGCAAAAAAGTGCACCATTGTTCCAGCCGATTTGGGCCTTCGTGGCGACAAAAGGATATTTGTCAACGATCATCTCACCTTGGACAACAAGTTGCTGCTCAACAAAGCGAAGACCTTGGCCAAAGAACGTGGATTCGCATATATCTGGGTGAAGGGGTGCAAAATTTTCGCGCGAAAAAGTCCCACATCAAGTGTACTGGCCATAAAATCGGAATCAGATTTGAAAAAAAATCTCATAATGTTCAACGTTTTCCAACTGTTTTCACTTGTATATTGTTTTGTATGTACTAAGGCCCGCTTGAAATGTTTGAGAAACATCGGCTTGCTCCCACTCCGCTGTGTTGACTGGACCGGTCCGGTCCGGTTCTATGTGCGCGATTGTGACTTGTGCTCACTTAAGCTGTCGCTTTATATTGCTCGCGCTCAGCTTGACAGCTATCGTATTATGTTTATCTCGTTATCTGTACTATTTTTCGCACCTTATAATTTATTATGGCGCTCTTGTAATTTAATTAATGACTTGAATGCTTTATTCTATCTGTATATTCGCATTTATTATACAAGGTTACTGCTAATTAACTGGCGATACGCGACAGGCGTGTTGGGTATCGATAACAAAAACTAAAAAAAATGAAAAAAAAATTTTTTTTTTTAAGTTTATTTTTCAACTTGTCTTTGAGTTATCAATGAGATAATAAGCGATACACAATACTGTATGGTGCTTAGAATCACTAACAAAACAATAAAAAAGAATAATCACTAAGTAAAAGCATCAGCTGTTTTGAATTAAAGACGCTCGCGCATCCACCCGCTCCGTTGCGATCGCTTAGTGATTGAAACGGCGGCCGCCGCTTGATATCGCTGGTTCGAAGTGCAGCGCGCCGCGGAGCAGCGGCGGCGATGTCGCATGTCAGTGTGCTCCGACGTCCATCCATCTTTTGTTTTGGCTCAGTTTTCCATTGCCTGACGTCGGTTTGAGGGTTGATATTTTTTTCACAGAAAGGTCACGTTATTATATGAACACACGCCAAGTTTCAATACCAGAAAACGCGTAGTTTTTGAGAAAAAAATTATTGAAAATCAATTATTTTTGCAATATTTACGTGAATCCATACCACAGATTATGTAGAATTCTCGCAATTGAACGTTTCGTTTTAACTACAGTTAAGTTGTGGTACATTCGGTAACATTTTATTTTATATAAATTTACGTAAATAATTATATTTTGAAGTTATTTCAACTGTTTTTCATTACTTTTACGTAAATAATTATATTTCGTACTTATTTCAGCTGTTTTTCATTACTAGCTATTAAAATGGGTAGTATTTACCGTCTCTTGCCGGTTTGTGAAACGAAACGTAAAATTGACGCCATTTCATATTGTCATTGTCATCGTCAGTCAGTCATCTTTTGTGTTCCTTGCAGTTGAGCGCGTTTTCGTACTCCTGTCGGTAAACAACATTTGACTACTAACATGGCGTCTCCGAAGCCCCAGGTTTCGTGTTCTGCCGTGCCGTCTGAAGAATCGAGTGTAGTGGAAGTGTTGGACTCTAATGAGCCACTTGTCGCGAGCTCTTTTTCAGGCCCCTCGTGTGGTGCCGTTCCGTCTGTAGAATCGAGTGTAGTGCTAGTGTTGGACTCTGATGAGCCACTTGTCGCGAGCTCTTCTGCAGGCCCCCCGTGTGTGCAAGTGTTGGACTCTAGTGAGCCACTTGTGCCCATGACTGTGCCATCAAAACCAGTAGCTGGTAGTTCCCGCGCCGTTCTCAGTACCGTGTCGGTACTGCCGCCTGCGTCTCCAACATCGTCTGAGAGCAGCGTGGGTGATGCGGAGCCTCGAGCTCCTGGGTCATCTGGCCGAAGAGTCCAATATAATTCCGATGAAATGAGGTTGGTTCGCAGTGTTTTCTTTAAAAGCCACATGTGTAAACTTCACAGAAAAAGCTGACGAGTAGAGCAGTAATTAGTTTTCTATAATGGTAATTTTTGTTTGTTTTAGGTCTCACTGGAATATGTTTAAAATCATAACCAGGTTCAATACCCCAGCTCAGTGCATTGCATTTGCTGAAGAGAATGGGCTCCTTCTTAGGGAAAAAATATGCTCACACCATAAAAAACCAATGTCGTTAAGCTCCTGCAGCAAGACCGGGCAGTTTGGCCTCTTCCGATGCAGGAAGAGCAACTGTCGCTCTAAGGCATTTAGTCGGGCAGCAGGAACATGGTTTGAGAATGCGAGGCTGTCTATCGAGTTACAATTTTTATTAATGTATATGTTCAGCCAAAAGTACAGTTATCATCAAGTAAAATTAGAGACTGCCCGTGACAATAGAGAAAGTGTTTTATCAACAAGGACAATCGCAGATTGGTTTTCTTACTGTCGGGAGACAATTATTATTTATGAGTTGGAGCACCAGGAAATTAGTGGCAAGATTGGTGGTCCAGGCAAAATAGTGCAAATCGACGAATCAAAATTTGGAAAAAGAAAGTATAACAGAGGGAGACATATTGAAGGCCACTGGGTGCTAGGCATGATTGAAAATCGGAAAGATGATCTGAGATTAGAAGTGTGTCCCGATAATGTTAGATCTGCAGAAATGTTGGTGCCGCTAATACAAAAGCATGTGGAGGTAGGCACTGAAATCCATACTGATTTTTGGAGAGCCTATGATTGCCTACCTCAATATGGATACTTGCACAAGAAGGTCAATCACAGTGACCCCATAAATAAATTTGTGGCACCAGACGGGACACACACTCAGAGAATTGAAAGCCACTGGCGAAATTTAAAAGTGATGTTTGGTAGGGATGGTTATAAGGGAAACTTCACAGACTGGTTAATAGAATATTCATGGCGAAGAAAAATAAAAATAGCACATAAATATGTTTTTGAAGAACTAATAAAAGCAATACAATATGTGTATAAAATTGATTAATAAATTATTAATTAGTATTTAATATGTTTTATTTTAACAGTACCTATTAGGGCAGATATCAAATAAAGGTTAGGTTCAACTTAAATCAAAGAACTGAATTGATTGACTCTCACTCTACTTGGTACGAGAATGTCCTACCTCTAGTGTTTTTATAAAGTCTGAAGCGCTTAGCTGCCTCTGCCTGCTGTTTGTTATAATTGTAGGCATCAGACGAGCCAGAGCCGCTGAGGCTGGTTGTCAAAGGTGACCAACAAGCTGAAGCTGCGGAGGTGATGGTCTTACCTTGTTTTTTACAATTATTATTAATTTTGGGTTGAATTATGAATTGACTGGCACAAGATTGATATTAAATGTTGTGGGGATGGGTAAGGGTTGGGTCTCTGATGGTAACAATAACCCTCTTATGCATATTTTACAAGAAAACAATATACAGAAATCTAACGACATTATAAATAAGAACACCACACGAAAAAAAATTAGGTTAGGTTGAAACTGCGACAACCAACGCGCGAGCCGAGCGAGCGAAGCGAGCGTGCCGCGGCAGCGGCCGGCGAAGCGCTAAAAAGTCAGTTACACATCCAACAAAACAATAAATTAGATCAGCGAAGTGTTAAATAACGTGAGGTCATGATTTTACAAAAATAAGCATAACTCAAAAACTATGCATTACCTTGTAATAAAAATGGTGAAAAAGGGAGGGGAGGACCCTATCCTTCCCCCCTTCAACCCCCTATTTCATGCCAATCTATTAAAAAATATTATCTTAATTTTAATCCATAAAATTAGGAAAATTAAAAAAAAAGTAAAAAAGGGGGGGTTCCCGTGCTTATTATTAGAAGAGGGGGGAGGGAAACCCCCCCCTCCCCCCTCCCCCCTTAATTCGGCGGCAGTCAATGGAAAGTCGTACCTTTGTTTTAGCTACCTAATCTATCCATGAAATTTCATGTCCATCACTCTCTTGGTAAGCGTTACATCCTATCTGCTCATAACAAGCCAAAGGCAATCCCGACATGTAGGTATCTACCTAACTTATTCATCATTAAACTTCTGTTGTCCCCAATAAATAATCTAATCACACCTTTTGTCAAACGACCACTTTTACACTAAAAATAAAACAATTTTAAAAGCGTGATATTCAAAATGTGGAATAACAATGTTCATTATTCATTACCTACATTGAGCTACGATACACAGGTCAATGATTACCTACCATATTATTATACCATAGGTAATTAAAATCAGCTGCTTTTTGTGGATGGGTAAAATACTTTGTAGGTACTACCTACTCACATAAACTTTCAAGAAAATTGAGTAAATAGTAGGTAACTACTTACTTACCTACCTACCTAATTAATGACAATTAGTTGTACATCACATCTTCACAAGAAAAACTATTCCAGCACGTAACTAGTAGGTATAAGGTGCAAAATGACCTATCGGCGATTCGAACTCAAACATACGAAAAACAGTAAACATGTAAAAACAGTTTCTAGTAAGTTACTAACTTGTGTAAGCATGGATTACATTTCCATACAAAACCACGCATGTTATACCTACTTATTTATTAACTACTATGAACGTATTGATCTTAGTAGGTTCCTACTTACACGCTATCTGCGCACAAGTAACGTAGGTACCTACTCACCTAATAAATTAATAAATAACATAGTAGATCTTTCTACTATGTTAATAACGTTAAAAATACACAAACGTTTAACATATGGTTCAATATGATATTAATGCCCCCAGGCTAGCTACCACCCCTAATTGGAAAATCTATCGCCAAACACCTAACGGTGTGTTCTGGTAGCTATTCTTTAGAGCCAGTAATTCCAGGATGGCTTATAAGCAATAAAGAAAAAAAAATTTACTCGGCGCAAAGCAAGTACATAAAGGTAGATGATACCTACTTTTTAATTAAATCATAATCGTATCAACTTAAATTTTCCACCACTCCACCCAGGCTATGGACTGGCACGCTGCTTTAATTAGGTATCTCGGAAGTCGTGAGGTAAATAACGCGAACAAGACATTACCCGTTGCTAGTTGGTACCTACCTAGGTAGAAAGTAGATTTTGCAATAACAATGAAACCCAACGATCATTGTTCTAAATAAAATCTCTACAGACAAACTCTTACTCTCTAGCTACATACATACCTACTAATATGTAGTATACCTATGCATGTAGCCTTGATGCACCTCGATGTGACGCACAACGGTCGCCAGTGGCGATGTTTTCCGAGCTTGTCCGATCGCGGGAAGCCCGGCGGCGGCGCGCGTAGCGCATCAAAGATGATAGAAAATAATAGGTAACGTAGGTATTAAGCGAATTTGACGGGGAGGGTGCGGGGGTGCGGGTGCGCAGTGCCGCTGACATGGAATCCGACAAATTATTTTGAAATTAGTTGTTATTGCATCGGGATTGCGTATACACGCGAATCATCATGCCGTACCGATATACGGACATACAGTACACCGACATGGTGATGTGTTACGCGGCAAGTGGGTGTATTTTGGACGCTGCACGTGATATGTACCGTCAAATGCACCGATTTGAACCGGTACCAGCGAGAGGAACCATACTGGGGGCCGTTCAGAGGTTGCGGGACTTCGGGGTTTTCCGACGTCCAAATGTCGATGCTGGTCGACCACGTGGTGATGCTAGGCTGGAAGAAGAAATCATAGAGTACTTCGATGATAATCCCATGGCCAGCACCAATGATGCAGCGCAGCAGTTCGGGGTCAGCCAGTACTTCGCGTGGCAATTAGTGCGCGAAAGCGGTAAACATCCTTACCATTTCAGGAGGGTCCTAGAACTGCTTACTACTGATTTTACGCAGTTTCTGCAATTGGCTGGTGGAAGAGCCACGGAACATACTGTGGACCGATGAGTCCACATTTTCCAGGGTTGGCATCTTCAACCAGCATAATGCACATTGGTGGGCCAGCGAAAATCCACACGTCACAATGGCAGACCATTTCCAGCATCGGTTTTCTGTCAATGTCTGGGCTGGCCTGCTGAACAATGTGGTTCTTGGGCCAGTTTTCCTGCAGCGACTCAACGGTGCTTCTTACTTGAGCATGCTTCAGGACGACGTCGAACAACTGTTAGAGGAGGTCCCACTGCGTAACGTAGTGAATCTCTTTTATCAGCATGACGGGGCACCAGCTCATTACTGTCGGGCAGTGCGCGAATACCTCGACAGAACATACCCTGGTAGATGGGTTGGACGCGCTGGCCCTGTTGCTTGGCCTGCTCGATCGCCGGATCTAACTCCGATGGACTTTTATGTGTGGGGAAGGGTAAAAGACCTTGTTTATCAAAACCAAATGGACACAATACGTAGTGCGGATGAACTAAAAACGCGGATAATTAGTGCATTTGATGCGATAAGAAGTGATCAGAGTGCTGTGCGGAATGTTCAGGAGGACATATTTCGTCGTGCGAACCTGTGCATTCAGCAGAATGGTATGCACTTCGAACATTTAATGTGAGTACGTACCTACTTCTAGTGTATGTAGAAACATTTTCAGTGTAAATAGTAGTAAGTGTAAATAGGCTGATTGATTCAATTATTGTAAATACCTACGTGTGATTCAAATTTTTAAACACGCCACGTTGTTCTAAGTGCCAATAATCAGTTGTTTATTTCGTGGATACGGAAACTTGACTTTATTGGTAGGTACGTAGCTAGCGAGTTCGATTTTTAACCGACCCCCAAAAAGAAGGAGGTTCTTTGTTCGTAGGTATGTTTTTTTTGTGTATGTTCATCGATATTTTTGCCAATTGTGAACCGATTTCAATAAATACTTTTTTAGTTCGAAAAAGTGTACACCCGGCGTGGTCTCATTTAAATTTCATCAAAATCGGTCAAGTAGGTTTTGAGTTACACTCCAATAACTAAAAAGTGTAGGTACCTACGCCTAACTTGATTTGTTTGTTGACAGTAAATTACAATCGGTCCCGTAAGTAGCGAGGGTCACTGAAAAGGGAGTTATTTTTAAATTAGACTTCAACATTAAAAAAGATTTAAAAGACTTGTCGAAGTTTGTACCATGCTCACAATATTGTGAGAATAGGTACTTTTGAACTATCATGATAGGTACCGACTTCAAGAAGTTATTTTACACTTTGTAGTGTTGACGTCGTCGGTTCCATTTTTGGTAAAAAATAATTGTATGTAGAAGTTTTATTTAGAACAATCATCTTTGGTACAGAAAACGTTTCCCTTGGGTTTCATTGTTATTGCAAAATCTACTTACCTACCTAGTACCTACCCTACAGGTAATGTCTTGTTCGCGTTATTTACCACAGAAAAAATACTTACAGCAGCGTACCAGTCCATAGCATGGGTGAAGTGTGGTGGAAAATTTGAGTTGATACGATTATGATTTTAGTCAAGTATGTTGGTATCAATCAAGCCCGATTGTAAAATTCTCTAAATTAAGGTAGTCCTTATTATGTCCGTGTTTAAACTCAAATTCGTACAAAAAATTAGACGGCATGTAATTTGATGCTCACTAACTAAAGTCAATAAGGCCTACAATCGAATAGTACAATATTTTTTTTTAATTGTTATACTAATGGTGAAGTGAATTTGATTATTAGTGTAAAACATCATAATATCTACCAAAAATTAGAAATGTTTTAAAATTTTGTCAAAACCGCATCGGGCTCATTGTCTACCTTTATGAACGCGCCATCATGTTTTTTTGACAGCTACCGGAACACACCGTTAAGTGTTTGGCGATAGATATTCATTTCTAATTGAAAGTAGTAGCTAGCCAGGCGGGCATTAAAATCAAATTGAACCATATGTTAAATGTTTGTGTATTTTTAACGTTAATAATTTATTGGGTAAGAAGGTACGTATTCGTGCGCAGATAGCATTTAAGTAGATAAGTAAGTACCTACTAACATCAATACGATCATAATAAAAACATTCATGGTTTTGTATGGTTACGCAATCCATGCTTACACAAGTTAAACTGTAAATAAAAAATGTAAAAACAGTGTCTAGTAGGTATACTGTTTTCACATGTTTACCTACCAATTTTTTCATTCGATTGAGTTCGAATCGTTGACTATCGTGCCGATAGGTAAATGAACCTTAGACTACGTGGTTTTCTTGTGAAGATGTGATGATATACCTACTAGGTAGTAATTGACATTAATTAGGTACCTACCTACTACTTAGGTAGGTATCTTGAAAATTAATCTTAACAAATTGGTGTGAGTACCTACAAAGTATTCTACCTATCCACAAAAAGCAGCTGATTTTAATTACCTATGGTATTAAAATCAGCTGCTTACCTATGGTAGGTAATCATTGACCTGTGAATCGTAACTCAATGTAGGTAATGAATAATGAACATTATTATTCCAAATTTTGAATGAAATTTTTTTTCATTTTTTTTAGTTTTTGTTATCGATACCCATCACGCCTGTCGCGTATCGCCAGTTAATTAGCAGTAACCTTGTATAACGCATATTACTCAGCTGCTATTAATTAGTTTTATCAATGTATAATATTTATTACCAAAACGTTCGTGGCTTACGAACGAAAACTGCAGATTTCTACAGAAACGTTTCTTTGAACTTCTACGACATTATCTGTTTGACAGAGACATGGCTATTGGATGGTATTAGAAGTAGCGAACTGTTTGACGACCGGTACATTGTATTTAGACGTGACAGGGATTATGATAAGACGGGTGAGGTGAGGGGAGGGGGTGTGTTACTAGCCGTTCGTCGGGAGATTACGGCCGAGGCTTGTAGCGAGTGGTGTTCGAATGCCGAAGATTTGTGGGTAACGTTAACACTTTACTGTCGGAGACCGCGGGTAGCCTATAAGCTACATCTGTGTGTCGTTTACATATGCGACGAGAACACAGGTAACTCCTTGTCACAGCAGGTGGAAGCTTTCTCTGAAAATATGTCGGACATTGTGCTCAAAAATCCATGCGATAAATTTCTTATTATTGGCGACTTTAACATGCGGAATTTAATCTGGAAACCATCTGACGATAACTCTTATTATATTGCTGATAATATTCAAGGCACCGCACAACAAAATTTATTTGATGATCTAAACATATGTAATTTAATGCAATACAACCATATTCGGAATAGTAACAATAGACTACTCGATTTAATTTTTTCTAATAATGATGTTACAGTAGCCCGTTGTCTCAGCCCTCTGTCTAAGTTAGACGCAGAGCACCATCCTGCTCTCTGTATTTCTGCCGACTTTGTTCAACTGCATAAGCTTCGACCTCGTCCTTATATAAAGTACTTATACCATTTAGGTGATTATGACGTCATCAAATCAAAATTAGACGCTATTAATTGGCAACAGGGGGTTGGCTATAGCCGTCCGGTACCTGATTTTGATGAAGGTGCGAGTTTAGGGGTATCATTGGGGTCCACCTGAAGCCCTTCCAGCAATTTTTTTTTGCCGGAAACGTAGTTTAAATTAATTATGATTAAATTAAAATTTGATAAAAAAAAGTGAAATGGAACGCAATGTTGAGAAAATGGTATAATATTAAGTTGTCAAATTAAGTTGTCAAACTGAGTTAAACGAAACGTATCGTTATCGTTAAACGTAAGAAAAAAAAAGGCGCCATTTTGTCTTACTGACAGATGGACTGTCATCCATTCATTCCGTTTCTCTCGTAGTTTCGTGAATGTGTGCTCTCTTGTTTTTCGATTTTTATTACGACTTTGGCTTTTTCCCTGGACTTCCTTCGATTGCGCGACGACTTGAAACTTGGCTTGCTTACCGGATTTGTTTGGATTGCTCTACGACTTGAACTTGGCTTGAAAACTGGACTGCACTTGGCTGTAATGGAGTATTACAGTACAATACCCGAAGCGGACGCGGTTTCGGCTCCTGATCTGCCCGTCGAACCTGTTGCCGGACCTTCTTCGGCTCCTGATCTGCCCGTCGAGCCTGTAGCCGGACCTTCTTCGGCTCCTGATCTGCCCGTTGAACCTGTCGCCGGACCTTCTTCGAGTAATGACGACGACGACAACGAGCTTATAACCAAACGAAAACTTTGCGTCACTGAAGTGATTGATCATTGGAATTTAACTGACGTTGTGCGAAAATTGGGCACTAAAGACCAATGCATCAAATATAGTGAAGACCAAGGTCTCATACCAACTGATAAACGGTGTCGAACCCACAGGACATCCATGAAAGTGTCATACTCATGCGGATGCACAAGTTTTGGTACATTTGTGTGCTCAAAAAGATCATGCAAATCTAAATCGGGCAGCGGTGCCAAGATCTCTCGCAGAATTGGCACATTTTTCGAAAATATTGCTATCGACATAATGCATGTTTACTATCTTATATATGCATACCTACTCACAAGGATGGACCTACGACCAAACAATTCACGAAGACCCTTATAAAAAAGAAAGGAAGCAATGTTTAAGCCCAAATACTATAGCCGATTGGTTTAATTACTGCAGAGAAGTAGTTGTGATATTTTATTTGGAAAAACAAAATCTTTACAGCGGTAAAATTGGAGGCTGTGGGAAAATAGTGCAAATAGACGAAAGTAAATTTGGAAAAAGGAAATATAACAAAGGACGTCACATTGAAGGCCACTGGGTGCTGGGATTAATAGAAGATGGGTCTGAAGACTTAAGATTGGAAGTATGCCCGGACAATAAAAGAGATGCTGATACTCTCATACCTTTAATTCAAAAGCATGTTTTACCTGGAACAACAATCCACACCGATTGTTGGCGGGCATACGATTGTCTGTCTGAATATGGATACATACACAAAAAAGTGAATCATTCAGACCCAGAGAACCCATTTGTGGGTAAAGATGGAATCCACACCCAAAGAATAGAATCCCAGTGGCGAGCAGTGAAGAGGTTTTTCAAAAAACAAAATTATAACAACCCAGAAAACTTTAGTGATATAATTGTTGAATATTTGTGGCGAAAAGACGTGTATAAATATAAAAGAGACTCTTTTGTACATTTAATGAAAGCAATTAAACATGTTTATGAAATAAACAAGTAATGTATTAAAATGTTTGTTTAATTGTGTCTCTCCTAGCCCTTTAACATTAAGTTTTTCTCATCTATCAACATAACTCTGAGACGGACTGGATATGTTATTGTTGTTATATAATACAATGTTAAGTGAACCGCCTTGATAGATTAGTTGTGAAACAAAAAATAGTTTAGGTTAGGTTAGAACATGACTAACAACGCACGAGCCGAGCGAGCGAAGCGAGCGTGCCGCGGCAGCGGCCGGCGAAGTGCCAGAAGCGAACCGCCTTAATAAGTTAGGTGTGAAACAAAAAATAGGTTAGGTTAGGTTAGAACATGACAAACAACGCACGAGCCGAGCGAGCGAAGCGAGCGTGCCGCGGCAGCGGCCGGCGAAGTGCCAGAAGCGAACCGCCTTAATAAGTTAGGTGTGAAACAAAAAATAGGTTAGGTTAGGTTAGAACATGACAAACAACGCACGAGCCGAGCGAGCGAAGCGAGCGTGCCGCGGCAGCGGCCGGCGAAGTGCCAGAAGCGAACCGCCTTAATAAGTTAGGTGTGAAACAAAAAATAGGTTAGGTTAGGTTAGAACATGACAAACAACGCACGAGCCGAGCGAGCGAAGCGAGCGTGCCGCGGCAGCGGCCGGCGAAGTGCCAGAAGCGAACCGCCTTAATAGATTAGGTGTGAAACAAAAAATAGGTAAAAAATACTGATATAGCCGAAAGTGAGGTTAAGTACTAAAAAAATTATTACTCAAAAACTAAAGGCCTCCGGCGGGGGGGGGATGCAGGGGGGGCTTCACCCCCTCCCCCTCCCCCCCCCCTCCCCCCTCCCCGCGGGTACCGGGCGACTATAGTTTAACCGCAACAGGAATTGCATGACAAGTCACTTGAGGACGCAGTATCCTTTTTTTACAGTACTTTAAATGATCTAAGGACAAGTTATATACCTTTCAAAATGGTCACACCTACACAGAAATACCCTCCTTGGTTTAAAAAACCAATTATCACGATTTTAAAAGAGAAGTATAAATATCACCGAAAGTTTAAAACGTACGGCAATCGCTCTGACCATCAATCCTTTGTCATTTTACGGGATCGTGCTAAATTATTAGAGAAAGACATGTTTGACGAATTCATATCGAAAACTGAATTAAGTATTTCAATAAATCCTAAGGCTTTTTGGTCTTATGTAAAAACAAAAAATCAAAATAACTCTTACCCCGCGGTATTACGTTTCGGTCAACGCTCGTCCGATTCGGGGGAGGAGATATGTAATATGTTTAGTGAATATTTTCACTCCACATTTTTAAACAGTACCGATACCGATTGCTTACTAAACGCTTCCGGGAACAGCATGACATCAACGGACATAGCGGACATTGAGTTCAACTGTTCAGAAGTCTGCAAGCTCTTGAAGTCCTTAGACCTAAACAAATCTGCAGGTCCTGACAACATCCCAGCATCATTCATTGTTCAATGTGCTAACAGTTTATCAGCTCCTCTGACCATACTTTTTAGACAATCTCTGAGAGAGGGTGTGATGCCTTCGATCTGGAAGTCTGCGTATATTACACCTATACACAAAAAGGGACCTAAAAATCTTATTGAAAACTACAGACCCATCTCCAAACTATGTCTGTTTGCTAAAGTATTAGAAAGGATTGTATACAAGCAACTTTATCCCGCTTTAAAACATTCACTTAGCGCACAGCAGCACGGTTTTTTACGAGGTAGGTCTATAACTTCAAACCTAATTGTCTGCAGCGACTACTTAACGTTGCATATGTCCAAACCTTCTCAAGTGGACGTCATATACACAGACTTCCACAAATGTTTTGACCGAATCGATCACACAGTACTACTTCAGAAACTCCAATCCGTAGGTATTCGAGGGAACTTGTATAGGTGGTTTACGTCGTATGTACTAAACAGGTGCCAGACAGTAGTACTCAATGGATACACGTCATCACCTATGCAAGTCCCCTCTGGAGTTCCACAGGGATCTCTATTGGGTCCACTATTATTTAATGTCACTGTCAATGATGTTTCTTCATGCTTCAAGTACTCCAAAGTAATCCTATACGCTGATGACATGAAGATACTTTGCCCCATTGACTCCCCAGAACATGCCCAGGGTCTTCAAGAGGATCTCATTCGATTCGGCGACTATTGCCTAGTTAATAAGTTGGACTTAAATATAACTAAATGTTTCCAATGCACATTCACTCGTAAGCCACAACCCTTTATATTCAATTATAAACTCAAAAATACTTATATTACAAGAGTCAGTTTAGTTCGTGACTTGGGTGTTGTTTTTTATACCAAACTACTCTTTGATGAGCATATCAATAGTATCATAAATAAGGCATCGAGAGCGCTAGGTTTTGTCCTGCGTTTATCTACAGAGTTTAAATCTATAAAAACCATCAAAATCCTCTATTGTGCCTATGTACGTAGCCATTTAGACTACGCCTCGCAAATTTGGAACCCTAAGTACGATATTTACATTACGCGTATTGAGCGAATTCAGAAACGGTTTCTGCGTCATCTGCAGTTTAAAACAAAAACATATCTTCCAGACTACAGAAAGCGCTGTCAGAAGTTTCACATTCTTCCTTTAGATGTAAGACGGCAAATTGCTGATGTAGCTTACTTAATAAAGATAGCGAATGGAGCAGTTGATTGTCCTGAGTTGCTGGAACTCGTGGGTGTGAAAGTGCCAGCTGATCCAACTAGGAGACCGTGTAGGCTATTCACCCCAATGGTCAACTCTATCTATAGGAAAAACAGTTATCTGATAAGAGCAAGCCGTTGTTTCAATGACGTAGCATCTCGGCATGATCTTGATCTGTTCAATACGTCTGTCGAGCAGCTCAAGAGAATACTGTCAAATGCATTCTTTTATTAGTTTTTATTTTTTGTATAAATGTTACATCTTTGTTATATTTTTTATATTTATAGTCTACTCGATTTATTATTTTTAAATTATTTTATATTCATTAGTGGAATCTTTTAAATGGCCTTCAGCACCTACATGTATTTAAAGCTAACACCTAGCTCTAAGAATCCCAAATTGAAATAAATAAAATAAATAAATTACTGTAGGGGACATTCTGAACGAAGATTTACCTGCCAAAATTTCAATTAACAAGATATGGAAAATGTATAACAAACAGCCAAATCTTGAAGAAAATTTAGAAGTCACAAAAGGTATGTTCAGAAAAATTTTCAATAACAACTATAACCTCGGTTTTGGCAGTCCCAGAACAGATGTATGCTCGACATGTATTCAACTTTTAGAAAAAATTAAAAGAGAATCAGATGTGGCACAAAAGCAACGACTTATGGTAGAACATAGAGTTTACAAACTAAATGATTTAAAAACATTCTCGTTTGATTGTGAAAAAACCTACCATTACCTAAAACACCCGACCAGATAACTTATTTTTCAAGACAAATTTATCTTTATAACTGCACCATTGTGGAAGCTTCATAAAAGGCTCAACTACACAAAGCTAACAACACAAAATGAATTCGCCTATTGTTGGACCGGAGACCGATATGCCAAAGGAGCTAACGAAATAGCTTCCATAGTATATCATAGACTGATGAACACGAACTTGACAAATATAAGTATGATTAGATTGATAGCGTATGGATGTCCAGGGCAAAACAAAATCTCTATAATGATAGTGATGTCTTTGTTAAATAGTTTGGCACCTGATCATGTGCAAATAATTGAAATAATCTTTCCCATCATTGGACATTCTTTCATCCCACCGGACTGCGTATTTGCTCACTTGGAAAAGGATGTGAGAAAGTTGGAGTGCATAATAAGACCGGAGGATTACCTTGACATTATATGCACTTACAGCACAAGAGTTCGTCTGGGTTCTGACTGCAATGTCCTGAACTTTAAGAGTGGAATGAGTTCAGTTATAAAGGATGTCGGCTCTTGGCACTTCCAATTAAAAAATTGCAAAAGGTTTTTTATACAGCAATCCAAAGAAATTGGTAATGTTGTTATTCAAGGTGAAGTACACTATGGTAACAATATGGGTGTATTAAAGAAATTCACTCGTAAAAATAAAAAGGCCTCCGATATGAACCCTGAAGTGATCAGTCAAAACATCGTGAAAATCAAACCTGCTAAATTGGTAGATGTAAAAAGACTATTATGCACTCACTTTGGAAATGAATGGGAAAATGAGGAGGGATTTGATTTTTACAGAAGTGTTTTATCCCAAACATCAAGTCTAGAAGTGGAAGAGGAAGATGCATCACAAGAAGTTACATGTGATTTGCAAGAAGAGGAAACATGCTTATAGTTGAAGAGTAGCTAAAGATAGTATTATTTTTACTTCTGATTTTCTGATAGTTTAAGGGTATCTACCTAAGTATAACAATACTTAGATACTTGTTTTTTTATTTTATTTGTATGTGTGTTAATTTTCTGAAACTTTTATGTAATGTGCCATTCAACTTATTATATTTCCATAAAAACCATCGAGACTGAGTCTAGTTGATGATAAGCAATAAAAAAGAGTTTGATTATTATCACATATTAAATTTCAAAATTTTACTTCAAGTATCAAGACTACCCTACTATGATTTACCCTACTTTGATTCTTGTCTATACTGATGGTTCCTATATATTATATTGATGGTTCCTATATATATTGATGATGTGCTTGAACCTGTATGGACATTACATCTATTATTCAATGATGGGGTTCAACCGGCAACATTGCAATCATATGAAAAGCTCAGAACAGCATAATCCCTATCTAATGCACAATGGTTGTTGATAACTACTGAGCTGTATCACTAGCTGGTATTGAATATATCTCTGATAAAAAGAAATGAAACAAAGAATGTTTGAATGCAAAGTTGCACACCCTGACCTTAAAATTGGCATCACAGCTAACAACCATCCTCTACCCAAAAAGGCTATGCAGACAACTTATTGTGGAACCTAAACATGATAAATAATATGATAATAATGATTGCAGATAAAGCAAAGACACAAAAATAAATTAAGTTCAAAATTCAATAATTAAATAATATAAAGTGTTTCAAGAGAACACTGAATTATATAAAAGATATGTAGCCCTCATGCCACCCATCTCCACTTAAATCACTTAGATCACAACAGTCCTTATTCCTGTTTATCTATTTAACTATGACGCAGTTGGGAGCTAGCCAGGTTTAGAAGCTTGATTAATTTTTATTTGTGAAACAAAGATACACTTCTTGTATAGGTTGGAGTACCAAAGATGAGGATGGAGGTATTCTATTACATAAAATATTAATCATAGAGCATACCTACAATTAGATTTAACCTACAATGAAAATACTCAAATAACAGGTAAACTTGCTGTAAAAAGCAATTTGTTTAAGATTCAAACTTAGTGGTTAATGGTGGCACCTATTTTATGAGTGAAGTAGTATGTACTTCCAAATAATCCTTAGATTAATAACACGGAAGATATTGTATGAAAAATCCGTAATCAAATTCAACATATACATTACATCCTGAAAGGCACACAAAACCCAGAAAAGGTGCAACTAAATGCTCATCTCAAATCACATAGAACAGAACACTATTTATCCATATTATATTATATTTTTATATTTATTATTTATTTTCCGTATATACAATAAAAATTTCTCTATTACTGTCAAAGAGAATATAACGCTACGCTAGATGATATAGATCATGGCAGGTAATCTCCTAATATAAAATCTGAACCTTCTTGTCTATGGTTCACATATCCCAAATGACAGCAACTGTTCTTCTTCTTCCTTGTTTCGACTCTACCTCGTCTGGCGCCACAGATTTCTATACTATGGTGTGGCTTAACCTAGCTGTGTTAACCGCTTTTTCTATTGTTTAATTTGTTCTAGTAAAGTTTTGGTTGATTTATCCATAGAAATATTATTTACATACAGTTTATAATAGTGCCATGGAACGGACATCAGCAGATTGCAATAAGCAAAAGCGCCATAACAAGCAACGACGTCAAGTCGAATTTATCCAAGGATTTATTTCCGTAACATATCCACACAAATCCTGAATATAGACAATGCTGTTTTGTGGACTGAGCTTGTAGACGAGAGGACGTTAATTTTTATAAATTTCCAAAATCTGAGATGTGGTTACAGTGCATCAATTGTGATAGGCTGTGAAGTCTGGGTGATTCGCCAAAAGTATGACGTTTTGGTGTCCGAGCTGGCGAACATTTTTTTATTAATGTTTATATGTAACTTTTAATTTTATTTCTATACTATATCTTAATTTGCACCTGTTTTTGCCAGTGAAACATTTATACACATGTTAAATAGTTTAAAAAAAATAACGAAATGTTAAAATACTAATTTCCTTGGCATGTCCGTTTCTATTTTAGTTTCATAATATAACACTTTTTTTATTAAAGTTATATTCGTAACATATTATATATTTTATCATTATGTATAATACATCCCAATTCATAAAAAAATAGTGTTTTTTGTATTAAAATAGATAAGGGTTTAAAATTACATTTAGTTTTATACCTGTCCGGGATAAAAATATAATTTCCTTGGTTCGGCAATTCAACAGTTGTAAAGCGAAACGCAAACGTTTAAAATAAATTGAGTCACACCGTTTCACTCGGCCATTTTGCCGCTCGAAACCATCACAGAAGGACGTGCACACCGTTGTTTAATTTCGCGCCATTTGCGTAAGTACACCCCTCCTTGGCTTTTGGTTTATAGATCGCTCAATTTCCATGGTCGTTATTTGTCAACTGTATGATTGACTTCTGACGCATAGTTTTAATTAACGCTAGCGTTTATGGTACAGCTAACCTCAATTTGACTCGTGAATATATGTAGTAAATGTATGTTTGTCTATGATTTTTTTTACACTTAAATCTAATTTCCTTGGTTCTAATTTCCATGTTTTCCGTGGCTCAAAAGTGTACATGGAAATTATAGTACACCAAGGAAATTTAAAAAAGTATGCGTTAATGATTTATGCTATTTATTTATTATTGTTTATATATATATATATATGTACATATAGTTTTACGTAAATTATTTTATTTTTGTCATGAAATCTAACTAAAGTATTTTAGGAAATTACTATGTTCACATTACTAATTTCTTTTCTCTTGTGTAGAAAATACAATATGGGCAAAACAAAAAAAAAACCCACACGGCCTGAAAAATTGGAAAAAAAGAGATTAGCAGAAAAAAAAAGATTAGAAAAAATAAAGAGTGATCCCCAACGTTATGAAGAATTTAAAGCTAAAGATAGGGCAAGATACTATAAGAAAAAAGAAGAAAAAAAAGTTCTTCCTATAAGTGAACTGACACCTCGCAGACAGAGGATACAGCGAAAACGAAACAGAGATAATTTTAAAGCGTTCTACACTAGACAAAAGAATAAACTTTACTTAGAAAATATACTACGTGAAGATAGCCCCCCCGAGTCAGACAATGAAGCACCTACCTACATACCACCTCGTCAACCTGTACCTGAATGTAGCTTACCTCAGACCAGAAGTACTGTTCAAAATGATCCAACTTCTCCCCGTTCTCCTTGTCCTAGCTATTCTTCTAATACCTCAACAGTATCCAAATCAACTTTTAGAAAATATCAATACAAAAAAAACAAAGTCATTAATTCTTTACAGAGGAAAATTGTTGAATTACAGAGAGAAAAAGATACAATTAGAAAGCAAGCGGAAAGACTGAAAAATACCAAAGGTTTAGCTAATGTAAAAGAAAGTTACAAAAGAAGAAATATAAAAGAAAATATTACAAAACATGTGACAAATAAAGTTCAATCATTGAAATTAGACGTTTAAACATTTCTTGCAGACGACGAAAATAGTAGACTTTGTCCTGGAAAAAAAGACTATGTTTCCAAAAACATGATCAAGCATCAAAAACGCTATTTAACTGACTCACTCTACAACCTACATCAAAAGTTTTTAGCGACTTACCAATACAAAATCCATTACGGTACATTTTGCAAGTTAAGACCATTTTGGATTTTAATTCCGAACGTGAATATTCGGGACACTTGTGTATGTAAGCTACACGAAAATATGGCGTTGTTGATCAAGTCATTAAAGTCTAACAAGATTATAAGTCAAAGCAATCCTACTGAAGTGATACAGAATCTCACTTGTGACGGAAGCAATACTGATTGCCTGCAAAGAAAATGTAATAACTGTAAAAACAGAGTAATAAACTATCAAGAATTTGATAACTCGGAAAATCTTTCGTATAGCTCATGGGAAAAAAATAAACACACCTTTACGAAACGAGGTAAAGAAAAAGAAACAATTATTAATGAAAAAGTAAAAATTGATGATAGCCCATTGAATATAATAAATAAATTTGAACGCAACCTTCAACCATTTCTGGATCACTGCGCCAAAATAGTGAACCAAAGCTTAGCTCTAAGAACTACCAAAGAAAACTTGAAAATTGATGAATGCGTACTTCACATAGACTTTAGTGAAAATTACAATACAAAACTAGGCACAGAGATTCAAGCAATGCATTTTGGAGGAAGCAGAAAGCAAATCACACTACTCAGCTGTCAGCTCGTGACCACGGCCATTGTAACATGGTCGAAACGTCGAGCGAAAGGTACATATTTTTACCTATATTAAATAATACGTGATAAGTCCCGATAAACATTTAAAACAAATCACACTACATACGGCAGTTCTTTATTATCATGACAAAATTAGCGGAGAGAAAGAAACGAGATCAATTTGCACGGTAAGCAAATGTTTACGACATGATGCTGCTGCTGTTTGGGCACATATAGTACCACTTTTAAAGTTTATTGAGGAAAAATGTCCACAGGTTCGTACAATTCACATTTTTTCGGATTCACCATCTTCTCAATATCGTAATAAAAAGATATTTTATATTATTTCTAAACTCTCATGGTACCTACCCGAACTGCTATCTGTGACCTGGAACTACAGTGAGAGTGGACATGGTAAAGGTGCTCCAGATGGCGTTGGTGGAGTTCTAAAACGAACTGCTGACAAGCATGTTGCTTACGGAAATGACATTAATGATCTAGAAAGCCTAGTGGAATTTTTAAAAGAAAAAGTTAAAGGTGTTTTAGTAGAAGTTGTCGATGAGTACAATGTTTTAGAAAAAGATCTGCTGTTGCCACAAAAGTTACCACAGTTTTCAGGATCAATGAGAGTACATCAAGCGATTTGGAACTCGCGTAGCAGGAATAGTGTGACATTGCGTTCTATGACATGTATTCGCACAGATTGTTTTTCTAATGCTATTGCATGCACTCATGGAAATCATTTAGGAATTTATAAAATTGAGGATCAAACAACTAATACTCAAGAAAACCAAGGCAAGAGAATAAAAGTGTTGTCTCAAATAATTATTAATCCTGCATCTACTCAGTCACATGTTGCTAGTCCGCCTGTCACTTTATGTAAAAACGATGTTAAAGACTCTGACGAGTATAATATTGACGATTTCAGTCTAAACAATTTTGGCGACAAGGAGAACTATATGATTACGACTGGATCTTGGGTTTTAGTGGAAATAAAAACAAACACGCATATCATCAAGAAATTTGTTGCATCGGTGGAAGATGTAAGACTTAGTGATTATCATGTAATTTTTTTAGATCATATAGATGGTTTGCTGTATCGTTGGCCTGATCATGGCGATACTGACATAATTACTTTGGGTTCAATTAAAAAAGTTCTTAAGGAACCAAAAATAACAAATGATGGCAAGCTTTTGTTCGAACCTTAAAATTAAAGTTGTAAAATATTGATTGCATACTAATTCAGTTTAATACGATAATATGTTACTATAAGGCTGATTGTTCTACTAATTAATCATAACATTTTGTTATTTTATTTGTATTTATTGTCATTATATAAACAGCGTTTTTAATTCGATACATTCAAATTAGTAATATCACAGTATATTATATAATATGTATATTTTGTAAAAGCTTTCAACAATTTTAGGAATGTTTAAGATCTCATGCTTAGTGTCCGGATATTTTTTATAGTGTACTAGTTTTTCTGGGATAATTGTTTATTATTTTTAAATATTACTTTTCTGTTTTGTTATTTGTTGTTCCGTTACTTAAACAATATTATAATAATATTGATATTATTTTAACACCAACTGTGATTAGGAAGACTAGCAATATTTTAATAGTTTCTTATTTCTTTCATAAGCTACGAAACTGAACTGTGATTTTTGGTATTATTAACCGTTAATGTGAAGTAGACATAATCTTCAAATTGGCACTCTACTATTATTTTAATGAAAACTTAAATATGTGATTATTTTGTTCCCGCTTAACATGTCTCTAAGTATAATATAATAATATAATATAATAATATAATATAATATTATAACAATAAATGGTATAATATAACATATATGACGAGTTTCCGTACCAACTTTTAATTTCCTTGTCATAGTTTTCTAATTTCTTTGGAACCTTTCTAATTTCCTTAGAAACTTCCTAATTTCCTTGATAGTTTAAAATTTCATGACCTTATAACTTTTTTTCAGGTGTGTTTTGTGATACCCCTTTAACAGAAATGAATACTGCTTGAATTATTCTATATAACCAACAACCTAACTCATAATTTATTCGAAAAAAAAACATGCCATGGAAATTAGTAAAAAAAATAAAATTTTGGCGAATTACCCGTCTAATCTTCGAAGAACTTTGCACACACTTTGCATCACAAAACCATTTGAGAAGAGATTTCCATCTATTAAGAAGGACAGATCTCGTTTTCGACCCGACGCTTATCTACATTGATTCCTGCTAGCGAGGTAGTCAGTCAGTGATAGTCCTCAATCCGCTGCTATCAACCCCCAATAAAACAGGTATGTATCATGTGTACAAATTTGTTTCCACTACACTGTATATTGACTTGGCCGTCATTATCTGTAGCAAACTACGATTATTATGCTAGCTAATTATCGATTTTATAAAGTCTTTTATGTTAAAGTAGTATATATCTTCTTTATTAATGCTTCCAAAATGATCATAACAAATCTGAGTTAGTTTGCATACTTATGATGATTAATTTTTTCACCTTCAAATAAAGATTTAATATCCAAGAGCTACCGATAATTTTTCCTGCCACCAAACAATCTCCGTTTGTTTTTATCCTCTACTGTGAATAGCGACATCTTACAAAAGCTATTAAAAATAGAAGAAGTAACTTTATTTTGAAGTATGTTGATATTTACTAAAGTTGCAATACCCTTCTATAAACCTATCTATAAACAAATTTATTAAAAAAAAACTTTGTGAAATTTGTAGTGTAGACTATAAGTTCATTAAACCCCATGATTGTTAAGTTACAACTGTGCTATGTGATTTTTATAGTATAATATAAATTATAAATATTGTTTCAGGTAGTCTCAGCTTTAGCCATGAATACAGTAGAACAAGATCCATTGCACCTACTGCTTACCAGAAGTTTTAGAGAAACACTCATAGGTCGACACTGGTATGGTTTTTTTTGGATTTCTATTGGTCTAAGTTTAAGGTGGTATAACACTAGACCTAGAATAGAAGTGACTATCAAAGAAAGAAGCTGGCATGCACTGTTAAGTGCTTAGTGACTAGTGGTAGCTAGCCAGGTGGACACGAAATGTGCACTACATGCTGCTGAACTCTGTTACCGTGCTCTAGGGATTGAAACCCATAATGTAATTGATGGCTGACCCTTGTTACCCATGTGCTATCATCGTTTTAAATGTATTGTAATACATGTTATGTTTTCACATAACTATCAGTTTTTGTACCACAGGACATCACTTGCTGGGACTTATTTACTGCCATGGTTTCCAAATAAAAATCTACAGATGCAATGATTTAGCAATTTGTGTGTCTTTGTGAGACACACAATAGTAATTTGATCTAGGCCTTACTATAAGTTCTTAAAGCAGGACTTCTAGAAAACTGCCTGGCTTATTCATACCATGACAACGTTATAGCAGGCCTGCCCAGGCCTACTGTTCAAGACCCGTAGATAAATCATTCACCTGCTTTTTTGTATGGACTGGCGTCATCATGATACTTTAAATCCGCTCAGATTATCAGCTTACAAACGTTTAGGCATCTGCATATTGATTATAGTAAATTGTTAGAAAGCCAGAGACAGTATTATCCGTTAATTTTTTGTAGAAAACGATCAAACAGTTTACCTAAATAAGCGTCATGGTATGATTTAATTCAAAACTGTTTAAGTCAGGTTTAAGAATTTTTGTATTATCTTACACTACTACTTCCAGATTTGCACACCTCTATTTACCAAAAGAAGACCTCCGGTGAACTCTATCTCTGCAAGCTACACAAAGAAGTTGTTGCTGATGGCTTTCTTACGTTAACTCTAAGCTGATTGATGAGCAGTTTCCAGATTGCAACATAAAATTTTGTATCAGTTGCAATTAGTAGGTACCTTTTAAATATAAAAATAAACATAATTATGTGATTTTTTTACTTTAACTATCCTTCATTACTAAAATTTCCATAATCCTTTTTAAATGCCCACATTTATATAAAAGCTAAAACTATAGAAAAATACCACTATATACGGGACGAGGTAGGTGGCAAATATATTTTAAGCTGAAGGTGAAAATTTAAAAAAAAGAGCTGTCACACATGATATGTGAGCTGGGCCAGTAAAGTCGAAATTCGGTCTATGGGAGTGCCCCGTCTGATGCGTTAGCATCTGTTAGTCTGTGATATAGATGATGATTGTAATATGGAACAAAGACAATATAATAGAGAGGAACCAAAGTTATAAAGGGAGTTCATATCTAGCGTATGGACTAAATCATAGAGTAAACTATATATGTGGAGATAGAGACATCAGCTTAAGAAACGCTCAAAGCGTCATCTAATGCAAAGTGAATCAACTAATTTACGTGACGTCACATCACGTGACCTGATATCAATATCATAAAATTATTTATATAATGAAATATTTCTTTATTTTGAACAGCATTAGGTTTACTGTTCAAAATAAAGAAATATTTCAATACCAAGTTTTTACCAGCCTATGGTTGATTAGGGATTGACAGGCTTATTAAAACTACAGGATTAGTTTAACGTAAATATTTATTTTTCATAAAAATTAATATATAGACAAGGCAAATTTATTGAACCTAAACACATCCCCATCCATAATGAAAGGATTATTATTTCTACTCAAAACTTTGATATTCCCCCTGAATATCAAAGTTTTTCTTACATCAGCTTTGTAAAATCCATGCAAGTTCAGTGCAGTTCTTAAACCTGGCTTAAATAGTTTTGAATGAAATCATATAATATACCATATAACATGGTCTACATCTATGGCCCTGCTTGTAAAGACTGAGAGCCATATTTTTTTCTTTTTGTGTGAATCTCCTACCCATTTTGTTTTTTGTTACTTCTCTAAATAGAATCATTATGAAAAGGACTGCAAGGCTTGTACATTTTCTTAGTGAATTTTGAAGTTACATTTTTTGAAAGCTTTAGAGCTTTTTTCAGTCTTGTTGCATAAGTATCCTTTTTCTTCTTAATCTTGTTTAACATCTGCACAAACATTGTTTTGTTGTCAATATGTGTCCCTGAAATCAACAAATTGATTAATAATGTTGTACCTTGACTTGTAATTTATATTGTACCTTGACACCTAGCCAGAAATCAAGCATGCATTTCTCATGTTTATGTGAGTGGGCTGGCAATACACACACAGGACTCTACTATTTCATGGGATTGATTATCTAAAAGTGGAAATACTAATAATGAGATATGTTTCAGATTGATTGAAGATGAGCCTACAATCTCACCTGATGGTAACTGATGAGGTATAAAGGTAAATAGGCTTAACCTAGAATTGGAGCATTAATGATTAGGCCATTTTTACATTATGACTTTTGCATTAGTCGCAAAAACAATTCAAGATATTGTGTCTTTGTATTGACAATTACATACATCCACATAGGATTAATGACTCAGCATCCTTTTTACGCTTAGAATAAAAGATTTCAACCTCAATGTACATCGGTGGATGTGGAGAGTTAGGCTATGAAGGTAATCAATTTTCATAAATATTTCTTTCCTTACTTGTGTGTTCCCTTCTTCATCTGGTTATGAGCAGTTCTGGACTGTGGTTGATTCACTGCTATTGTAGTTTCTTGATTAAACTCTGTAGATGGTAACAGATTTAGCGGAGGAGCTGCATGTGCAAAAATGTAATCATTGAAAATATAAAAATTATCATAATACTATAATCAGGTTTTTATATTCATTCAATACATGGCATACATTTTTTCATGGACGTTGGTAAGCTTTTGCCTACAAACTCGCCAAAATAGCCTGCTCCACCACAGGTTCTCATTAATTTCTGCAAGTGCACTCTTTCTGTTCCTAACTGCATCATGATTGTCACACCTAAGGCATGGGACAGTAGTTGTGGTCACACTATAATCAAAAGGGACCTACCTAAAATGGGAACTAGCAGAATGGGACAGCTTCATGATACCATTAGGTGTTTGGCAATAGATTTTCTTATTGAAGATGGTAGTTGCCCTACCACCATTGCATGGTTTGAGGTCATGGATAGAATAATAAATTTTAAATTCTAATTACCTGCAGATGTAGACGGAAATGTGTAAATAAAAGGCAATGCAAAATACTGCTCCATGGATCCAACGAAGCGTCTCTGCTTTACCTTTCCCTATGTTTGATAGGTTGTATATTGGTCCTCCTGTCCAGGTTGCATTTTTCAACCAATCTTGACGAAACTTGGTATGCATGTTCTACTATTCTATATAAGATAGACTGTGCCCGTGAGGTCTACTGTTCGCAGAACTACAGGAACTACTAGTTTATTAAGTTTAAGTTACTGTACTTACTTGTTTTTTCCACATTTTGGTACACAGCAACTTCTTGCGGAACCAGACATATTTTCAAGTAGGTTTGAGTCGAGATTTAGTTCGAGCAGATCAGAGTCCAGTGAGCGTAGCAGGGGTGAGCAATTGTAAGTAGAGTGGTCGGAGTCCGTAAACAAAGCAAAAACCGTGTAATTTATCAAAGATATTTATTGAAACACATTCACGAAAACAAAATTGAAACTGAAAGAAAATAATTTGAATTTAATGATGGGCATTATATATTATAATAAATCGATAATGCTAACTGAACAGCTATTAAGATTTTCAATCGGCTACCTATAATATATTTAAAATAATTGACTTGACTTCATAAATAGATGGTTTTTGTCTATGGTTTTTGTGTTGTTACTAAATTAATTGTCACCAATCTGCTAGTGTCTGTACACGCTAGTGTCATAAACCGTGAGGAACATGTAGGTTGTAGTCTAATATTTATATGGCAAGTAATAAAAAAAATCCATCAGTATTTGAAAATCCCTCCTGGTTTTGTATCCACCACGCGGTGATGGATGATTAATCAAATATAGTGTATGTTAAGCAGGCGTCAGTCAGGCATAAATCATATAATAATATAGCTCTCTACTGGTAAAATATATTTGTGAACCGAATGTAGTTATCGCGCTTATCCGTTACAAACAAACTATCAAAATTTCCTCTTTATTAGAATAAAGAGGAAATTTTGATAGTTTGTTAATACTTATCTAGACATCTATGTATCTATGCTCCATGGATCCAACGAAGCGTCTCTGCTTTACCTTTCCCTATGTTTGATAGGTTGTATATTGGTCCTCCTGTCCAGGTTGCATTTTTCAACCAATCTTGACGAAACTTGGTATGCATGTTCTACTATTCTATATAAGATAGACTGTGCCCGTGAGGTCTACTGTTCGCAGAACTACAGGAACTACTAGTTTATTAAGTTTAAGTTACTGTACTTACTTGTTTTTTCCACATTTTGGTACACAGCAACTTCTTGCAGAACCAGACATTTTTTCAAGTAAGTTTGAGTCGAGATTAAGTTCGAGCAGACCAGAGTCCAGTGAGCGTAGCAGGGGTGAGCAATTGTAAGTAGAGTGGTCGGAGTCCGTAAACAAAGCAAAAACCGTGTAATTTATCAAAGATATTTATTGAAACACATTCACGAAAACAAAATTGAAACTGAAATAAAAGAATTTGAATTTAATGATGGGCATTATATATTATAATAAATCGATAATGCTAACTGAACAGCTATTAAGATTTTCAATCGATTACCTATAATATATTTAAAATAATTGACTTGACTTCATATATAGATGGTTTTTGTCTATGGTTTTTGTGTTGTGACTAAATTAATTGTCACCAATCTGCTAGTGTCTGTACACGCTAGTGTCATAAACCGTGAGGAACATGTAGGTTGTAGTCTAATATTTATATGGCAAGTAATAAAAAAAATCCATCAGTATTTGAAAATCTCTCCTGGTTTTGTATCCACCACGCGGTGATGGATGATTAATCAAATATAGTGTATGTTAAGCAGGCGTCAGTCAGGCATAAATCATATAATAATATAGCTCTCTACTGGTAAAATATATTTTTGAACCGAATGTAGTTATCGCGCTTATCCGTTACAAACAAACTATCAAAATTTCCTCTTTATTAGAATAAAGAGGAAATTTTGATAGTTTGTTAATACTTATCTAGACATCTATGTATCTATGCTCCATGGATCCAACGAAGCGTCTCTGCTTTACCTGTCCCTATGTTTGATAGGTTGTATATTGGTCCTCCTGTCCAGGTTGCATTTTTCAACCAATCTTGACGAAACTTGGTATGCATGTTCTACTAATCTATATAAGATAGACTGTGCCTGTGAGGTCTACTGTTCGCAGAACTACAGGAACTACTAGTTTATTAAGTTTAAGTTACTGTACTTACTTGTTTTTTCCACATTTTGGTACACAGCACTTCTTGCGGAATCAGACATTTTTTCAAGTAGGTTTGAGTCGAGATTTAGTTCGAGCAGATCAGAGTCCAGTGAGCGTAGCAGGGGTGAGCAATTGTAAGTAGAGTGGTCGGAGTCCGTAAACAAAGCAAAAACCGTGTAATTTATCAAAGATATTTATTGAAACACATTCACGAAAACAAAATTGAAACTGAAAGAAAATAATTTGAATTTAATGATGGGCGTTATATATTATAATAAATCGATAATGCTAACTGAACAGCTATTAAGATTTTCAATCGATTACCTATAATATATTTAAAATAAGATTCAAGATTCAAGATTCAAGATTCATTTATTTGTCAGCACATGGTAGGTATACACACACAAAGCAGTATGCAAGATCTTACACATTTAAACATATGGAGCGCATGTCCTTGCCTGGTATGGCGTACAAATATAATTTTAAAATTTAAATAATTGATAAAATCATATAATATAAGTAGTATAACATAGTCTGAATTAATTTATTATTTCCTATATGTCAGATATTAAGTACAATTCATGTCAAACCTATCATTTAGAAAGTCAGTAATCTCATAATAACACTTTTCAGAAAGCAGTCTCTTTAGTCTATTTTTAAAGGCTTCATATCTTAATTCCCTAATGGCTTTTGGAATTTTATTGTATATGATCGGAGCCATGCAGAAAACACTATTACGCATTAGAGCAGTCTTAGCCATAGGTGGGCACTGTCTGACTCTGTCTGTCATAATTGACTTGACTTCATAAATAGATGGTTTTTGTCTTTGGTTTTTGTGTTGTGACTAAATTAATTGTCACCAATCTGCTAGTGTCTGTACACGCTAGTGTCATAAACCGTGAGGAACATGTAGGTTGTAGTCTAATATTTATATGGCAAGTAATAAAAAAATCCATCAGTATTTGAAAATCCCTCCTGGTTTTGTATCCACCACGCGGTGATGGATGATTAATCAAATATAGTGTATGTTAGGCAGGCGTCAGTCAGGCATAAATCATATAATAATATAGCTCTCTACTGGTAAAATATATTTTTGAACCGAATTTAGTTATCGCGTTTATCCGTTACAAACAAACTATCAAAATTTCCTCTTTATTAGAATAAAGAGGAAATTTTGATAGTTTGTTAATACTTATCTAGACATCTATGTATCTATGCTCCATGGATCCAACGAAGCGTCTCTGCTTTACCTTTCCCTATGTTTGATAGGTTGTATATTGGTCCTCCTGTCCAGGTTGCATTTTTCAACCAATCTTGACGAAACTTGGTATGCATGTTCTACTATTCTATATAAGATAGACTGTGCCCGTGAGGTCTACTGTTCGCAGAACTACAGGAACTACTAGTTTATTAAGTTTAAGTTACTGTACTTACTTGTTTTTTCCACATTTTGGTACACAGCAACTTCTTGCAGAACCAGACATTTTTTCAAGTAAGTTTGAGTCGAGATTTAGTTCGAGCAGATCAGAGTCCAGTGAGCGTAGCAGGGGTGAGCAATTGTAAGTAGAGTGGTCGGAGTCCGTAAACAAAGCAAAAACCGTGTAATTTATCAAAGATATTTATTGAAACACATTCACGAAAACAAAATTGAAACTGAAAGAAAAGAATTTGAATTTAATGATGGGCATTATATATTATAATAAGTCGATAATGCTAACTGAACAGCTATTAAGATTTTCAATCGATTACCTATAATATATTTAAAATAATTGACTTGACTTCATAAATAGATGGTTTTTGTCTATGGTTTTTGTGTTGTGACTAAAGTAATTGTCACCAATCTGCTAGTGTCTGTACACGCTAGTGTCATAAACCGTGAGGAACATGTAGGTTGTAGTCTAATATTTATATGGCAAGTAATAAAAAAAATCCATCAGTATTTGAAAATCCCTCCTGGTTTTGTATCCACCGCGCGGTGATGGATGATTAATCAAATATAGTGTATGTTAGGCAGGCGTCATTCAGGCATAAATCATATAATAATATAGCTCTCTACTGGTAAAATATATTTTTGAATCGAATGTAGTTATCGCACTTATCCGTTACAAACAAACTATCAAAATTTCCTCTTTATTAGAATAAAGAGGAAATTTGATAGTTTGTTAATCCTTATCTAGACATAGATGTCTAGATAAGGATTAACTAACAGCAAGGTTATGCCTGTAGTAACTTTGTACTAACAAGGAAAGGTTTGTACTAGAAAGGAGTGAGATATCCGATATTATTTCAATCGAAACAACTTATACATTATCGCGAACTCAGATTAAAATCTTATATCGCATGTTTTATTTTTTTAACATTTTTCGTAGGATAATCATAATGAGTAGTAATAAATTCACCGTATGCTACGCAGCGAGACAGGCCAGCCGTTAAAAATCGTAACAGACTCGTCAGGGATAGGTACAACATTTAGGGCTATTGGGTGAACCCTGTGTCTTTGGTTTATACCCTTTTTGGTGATACCCAGTCACAGAAAGGTATTTAGTGCTGTTAAACCTCCCACTAAACATGAACCTTACAGACTCATTGCTGCAACTTGAATTTAGATTAAATGCGTTACTTGAGCCTACCACATCTGCACATGTTTGTGCAACTGAAAAATCTACGTTATGTTTCAACGTTTTTAGCAACGTTTAAAACAAATCTTAATGTGCGAGCAATTGTAAGCTTACTCAGATATTTTTACAACGTTGCATAAACACCATATCTTTAACGTTATATTGTAGGGTAATGAAAGGTATACTTAAAAGTTACAATAACTTATAACAACTTCCAAAAATTATGATTCAGTAAATCCTTAGATGTCAGGTACTTTCAAGCTCGCTGGGACTTGTTTTCGTTGATGCATAGACGTTGCAGACTTGCAGACATAACTTACAACAGTTCATATGCAACTTTATATAAACTTAGCCTTGCTCAGTGGACTAAATCCGACATCTTCAAATTTTTTGACCAACGTTAATCGATTCTTTCTTACGACGCTTTATAGAAACATCACTAATAATGTTTGACATGTGGTTACGTTCCGTTTCTCGCATAAGTTTTCTTGGTACCACACAATAATTAGTGCATTGCATCTAACAATATTATTTTTCCTAAATACATTAAATAAATAATAGATATAATAATTAAATAAATGTATAATCGGTAACATATTTTCATTGTAAAAAATATTGAAATGTATGAACTTGTATTTAGTGTACTAAAAGTGTAACTGAAAGTGAACAAACTATTACAATTTCCGGTAAACCTACAGTTCTGTCATTTGTTCTAAGTGAAAAGCGTTTGGAGCGACGATCAATCAAGGGACTGTGTAGCATTGGCCCCCAGGCAAAATACGGTGTTAAAATATAATTGCAGGATTAACCAGGCCCTGGCTAATCCTGCAATTAAAATTACATAATTATAATGAAATAGGCTCCGAAACTACTGAACTGATTTAAAAAATTATTTCATCTATAGAATCCTACATTCTCCCTGATGACCATACGTCTGCACGACTTGCTATGCGTACTGTTCGTACCGGACGAGCCCGGGGTTCCAGCAAACAGACGTGGTCGCCCTCATGACCTGTTCTACGTAGATCCCGGTCGCACAGTAGCACGTTCTATGTCGCCTCTGAATCGTGCCCGTCGCCACTTAAACGTACTCCTTGCTGCCAACCCTGATTGTATCATTTTTTATGATAACTGCAAGACTATTATAAGTACTTCCTTGACTTACTTTATAAGTACTTCCTTGACTGTGAAAATTTAATGGATCAATGGGACAGGTGTAAATAGCCTGATGATTCATTAGATTTTGACGGTAACCTCTGAGTTTATTGACTTGGTACTCTGAGTACTTACCCGAACGGTATATTTTACTTTGTTTGATATATCTTTTTTTGTATTGACATGCTAGGCATATTGCCCATTTGACATTTTTATATTGTATATTGTAATAGATAATAATAATTTTATATTGTATTTATATAATGAATATTTCTTAATGTTAAGACATGAATTGTTTAAGAATAATTTTTGAATATTGTGAGATAATTGTAATTGTTTTTTTTTTTCGTTTTTATCTCAATAAACGAATATGAATATGAATAGCTTATAGGACATTTTAAAAAATTTAGGGATCTTTATGAAAACTTTGATAATGTAACCCACGGTGTGAAAATAATACCCAATTCATCCATACATCGCAACTAGACAATAGAATACAAATCTTTCAAATAAGAACACGTCAATGAATGTCTACAAATATGTCTTGGTTGCCTTCCGATTGAAGTCAAAATCGATTTTAGCGCTGTGATCGTTATTCCGAATCAACAAAAGCGCGACAATGTGGACCCTTGTGACGTCATGGATTACGTCGACAAAGACGCCATTTTGCGATTTCAACGACCACGCTGCAAACTGAAATCACTGTGAACAAGATGTTAAATCTCTTGCCTTGTAATTCGATGGAACCATTGCCCTTCAACCAAACATCTCGTTCGCGCTCGCGTAATGATCGCCGGCAACCGTCCTTCGCCTCCACGGCACCGCCGTTTCCCCCTTTTGTTGCAAAGATGTGCTACTTACTCGGGGCCGCGCGCTCCAAGTACTTTGTTTTACAAACACAGTATTGCGAATATTACTGCTTCACGGTGGTATATAGGTAAGGTAGCAGTACTTGCCCGGACGAACTCGTTCACAAATAGTTGCACTGCTGCAAAATAACTTCGGAATGCTTCCAGATTAGTATACAAATGGTTCTACTTCATATACAAGATATCGTGCTTCATCAGAGTGGTCGGGTACATTATTTATTTATTTATTTATTTATTTCGGTAATTCAACAGCGTTTACAATTAATATGTACACTTAATATAAAAACTTAAAATATAGCCAAAACAGAATTACTCAAATTAAAAACAATTTACAGAAAAGTAATAATAATACGACAAAATATGTATAAAGGACAAAAAGATAAGATACAGGCACAGGTCCTATTACAATTACAGTGAGAATAGCAAGAATAGCAGGTATGTTTGTGAGTTATGTGTGTGTGTGTGTGTGTGTGTGTGTGTGTGTGTGTGTGTGTGTGTGTGTGTGTGTGTGTGTGTGTGTGCGTGAGTGTGTATAATTATAATGATGTTGACCTTCTTCGGGGTGAACCTGGTGTTTGGACACAAGCCACAGCAGTGGATGGACGTGGGCCTGATGATGCTCTTCGACGGACTCTAGTTCGGAGTGTTGGGCCGGGACGTCACTGAATACTGCTCGGATAAAATGGCTGCTTCTATTGGGGTAAGTGAATATTTTGTTATAAAAACTGACGTGGTTTTCACTCATTTTTACTTAGAAATACGGAGGTTCATTTTTATTTACAGATACGAAATATATTAGAAATAAGGAGTGTTCGGGATGCCCGCGTCAATGACGCAGTGCTAAGCGAGACGTTATCGACGCGGGCGTCCCGAACACTCTTTGAAAAAGACCGAATGTGTTCGAAATGTAGTCGGGCTAATCCCGTATTTCTAAGTAAATATAAGTGAATATTGTTTTATGATCTTGTACAATGTCAGTCACGTGCATAAGTGCAAGGGAGACGTGGTTAACTTAATGGTAAATCCCACTTATGTCATAAGCTAGCTGCGCCCCGCGGTTTCCCCCCGGGATATACCCCTATGTCCTTGCCCTGGATATAATCTATTTCCTTGATAAATTTAATTACGATCCGTTCAGCCGTTTATGTGTGAAGAGGTTATAAACAGAGGCACATTAGCATATATTATATTATGAAGAATGGATTCGGACTGTGTGTGAGTGCATATGTACATAATCCTGGATACGTACCTTACTTTTTATCCCGATTTAATAGGCAGTTCCCGAGGAAACGCAATAGTAATATTTTACGCGGAGCAAGTCGTGGGTAGAAATTAGTACAATATAATAGTTATAGTCACGTATGGTTATAAAACATAATTCTAAGAAACTTCATAATAATTTCGGATATACAAGGACATAATTGGTATATAGCTTACTTAAGTATATCAAAATAATAATTATTTTTCACATTTCTATGTGAATTAAATAACGACATCATTTTTTTAAAGTAAATGTGCATTAATCCTACATTATGCCTGATGATCATATGCTATAGGATAGTTCCAATAATTTAGAGAACTGTATGAAAACAGTGATAATGTAACCCAAGATGTGAAAATAATACCCAAAAAATCCTTATATCGCAACTAGACAATAAATCATAAATCATTTATTCAACTTGTGAGAATAGGTACTCGTATACAACATTTGAAAAATATTGTGGCGAAAATAGATGGCTTGTTCGGCTATCACCGCATAATTAAGCATGCAAGGGAAGGTATACAATAAATTTAAAATGTCATTACAATATTATCATAATTATAAGTATATAATAAGCAATAATAATATCATAAATAGAAAATATCTCAATCATGTCATACATAATGGTTATGTCATAAATCTATTTTACATTTTAATCGTTTATACATTCATCAATCGTATAATAAGCTTTTTCTATAAACAATTTTTAGTGCACTTTTAAAAACATTTATGTTATCTTCAGTACGTTTTATTTATGGTACTTTATTATAGATGATTCGAGCCATACAAAATAAACTGTGACGCAGCAGGAACGATGTACATTGCATTGATATATTGCCAGATGACAAAATTGCCCCTCTCGTCTAATTCCTTCATTTTATTTAACATTTATTTATTTATTTGTTACAAATGCTTACTGCGCTTACAGCTACAAGCCAACACACACAGTAAGCTTAATTAAATTACAATTTGTGACTTAAAAAACATAAACACATCTTAACAAACATATGCATTCTTGTACAAAAGGTATCAAGATCTGGTTCCCAAGCAATCAGGGCATTGAGCAGATTAATAGCCTGAGCCGTAGGAGCAAACTGAGCTGTTTGCGTACGCACCGCCTCCGGCAGCGCGAGCACACGCCGAGGAGCGGCCAGCGCGCGTGGCAGCCGATCGGGTACAAACAGTTAGCAACGTGACAGAGTGGTGGGGTTATCGACTTTGTTATTAAGCGACAGATAGTAATGTACTAATAACGTACACTTACGTCTCAGCTCCAAAGTGTTCATGCCCACCATGCCTGCTACGAAAAGGGACGGGACATATAAGTTAGGATTGCTTTTCACAAATAAGGCTACTTCGCTAATATACATCGAAGGGACTGTTAAAATGTTGAGAGTGAAGTGTTCTTTACAAGAGTCTAACTGCTTTAGGCCTAGTATTACTCAAACACATCGTTTTGAGCTATAATAACTTTTTGTTTGTCTGTAGAGTTTTCCCAAAATAAGATACCATATCTTATTATTGAGGTAGCATGTGCATGGTATGCTGTTAGTACAGCATTTGTATTTGCTACTTTACATTTGTAAAGGGCATATGATGCTTTACATCATTTCTTGCAAACATTATCAATATACTGTTTCCATTAATGTCAGTTTATTGTTCTCTATTTCTGTCTATCTATTTAATTTAATTTGTTATCTAGATAATGAATGTCAAAACCGGATGATTTTTTATGTAGAAGTTTAAAGTCCATTAGGTAATTTTCATTAAAATTAATATTTAAATTGTGTACATGAAGCCATTGCACTAAATATGTCAAAGTAGAGCAATAGAGCAAAGTGATGTACAAACCTTTTTATAGAAGACGTCAATGTCTACAAAATGTCTGCAATTCCATAGGTGTCTTCCGATTGAAGTCAACGTCGACTTTAGCGCTGTGATCGCCATTCCAAATCAATAAAAGCGCGACAACCAAGACCCATGTGACGTCATGACGGATGACGTGATCAAGGACGCCATTTTGCGATTTCAACGATCATGCTGCAAACTAAAATAACCGTGAGCAGTCCGTCAAAATGACAGTTTGTTTATGTGCGCGTGATGCGCTAGCTATCATCTGTCTGTGTGTACGTGTATTCCATGCCGTGAGCAACGTCAGCGTGGCTTCGACCTATTCCGAATGGCTGATAGATTTTTACCTTTATCTGTCAAAAGCGCGATATTGAATCGGAATAGAAAATAGTAATTATATCGCCAAAATCAGTTTTGACGCTACTCGGAAAGTCACCACTTAAATGTCTGACTTTTAAAGTTCTATCAAAATAAACTTTTTCATGTTAAAATTCGAAATTGTTTCGCCGAAAAAACCTTATATCGCGCACGCTGCGAAAACTATCTACAATATGGTCATGTAGGTACTAAAGTTTTATAGAAGACATTAATATGTACAAAAAAACTTTTTTGTACATATTAACTATTATAGTTATGTCACAATAACTACTTTTTCACGTTATAATTTGCAATTGGTTTTAATCCTAATAATAAAGAAAAAGATTGCATTGTTCGTTTGTTTGTGATGGAAACGCAAAAATTACGATTCAAATATTTCTTTCAGCAATAGAAAGCAAGTAAATTATGCCTGAGTAACATACGCTATATTGATTCATCATCATCATCATCCATCACCACGCGGGTGAAACTACAGAGCGCAGCTAGTCTATCATCATCTAAGTAATTTTTAAGTAAAGTGTTGTCACCTTTCTTGAAGAACAGCACCACCACGCTTTTGTTCCATGCTTCTGGCGTTGAACCTTCGAGTAAGACGGTATTAAAGAGCTTTTGAAGGACTTTAAATACCGGTGTTCCACCCGCTTTCAGAAGCTCAGATGTGATACCGTCGTCACCAGACGCCTTGTTGTTCTTAAGCTGTTTCAAGGCCATTCTGATCTCGTACAGGCTGATGTCCGGGATATCTTCGGTATAATGTCGGGTCAGCTTGGCTCTTGGGTCTTTGGCCGAGCTGCTAACAGGTTTAGCGACCGAAGAGTATAGCTAGTCTATACTTATATACTTAATGCTACTATTATAAAGAGGAAATATTTGTATGTACGTTTGTAACGAATTGGCTCAAAAAGTACTGGACCGTTTCAAAAAAGTTTTCACCATTAGAAAGCTACATTCACCTTGAGTAACATAAGATTCATCATCATCATCGTCATCCATAACCGCGCTGGTGAAACCGCGGCGAGCAGCTAGTATTTTATAAAATGAAAAATATATAGGGAGAAAATTATCATGTAAACTCTAGTGTCTTTCACGAACGGCAACCCTCACGAGGATGACAAATTTTATGGCTGCATTCGAAGTAACTATTTGTATGTTTCTAACATTTTATATATTATTTGGCGAATAAATAAATAAGAATACGTATGCTTATATAAACATATTTGCAATATAAAATATCTTAAATATCTAACATCGATTTTATGTTTTTCAAAATAGTGAACGCATTCTAGGCCCAAAATAATACTGGGTTTGTCAGATAGAAGGCGCTGGCGTACTAAGTTTTTTTTTTCATGGATCAACAAAGAGTAACACAATAAATGTAACAGTAAATAATACAAACTAGAATGTAGATAATTGTGAAACCCACATCGTTGACCACAAATTACTAATTACATTGATTCTTTTATGTGTCGAGTAAGACAGTGGAGGTCATTTTACAACAATGTATAGCTAGTACAAATTAGTATAATTATGCTATTGCTACTTAGTACAATAATTCACAAGCTACAGATAAACTATTTAGAATCCGAACATATTGTCAGTCAAGTTGGGAACAGAATGTTTATTAACAAACTCATCGTACATATTTATTTAATCGTGAAATATAAGCATTTATCTGTTTAAATTAAGATGTATAAAAAATAGGTCCTAATTTATTTACTGCATAGGTGGTTTGTACAATCAGAAACTGCTCCAAACATGGCTGAATACATGTAAGTGCCTACGTAGCTACTCAGTGTGAAGTACAATGTCTTATACAGCGGCCGCGATTGGCCAATATAGTACGAAATTAAGTTGTAAGTAACTATAAGGATACAGAGATCTATTTATAATATTAGATTATTTTGGTAACATTGAAGCAATTGAATATTATTGTAACGTTTTTCTCATCTTAGAAATTTTAATATCTACGCGATGGATAAATTAACAACAGAAAATATTACATTAAGGAAACCGTTACAAAGAACAAGTTAGTTGAATGAAATTAGCACATTTACTCATAACTATATGTACTCTGTTTGAGACTACTGCGATTAGTATGCCGAACTCGTCAATGGATGAAAACTATACAACTAAAGAGTCCCATGATAAAATAAATAAATTGCAGCAGCAATTAAAGTCGGCAAATCTTGAAATTGAGAATCTGAATCTACAAAACACAAGGTTATCAAAGGATCTTGAACAGTCAACCAAGATACTTATTATTAACCTTTGATAAGGCAAATGCTTTGCTGTTTCTTTTTCTTCATTAGAAGGATATACTAATTTTAGGCTCAGATCAGCAGGAGTACTAGCTGGTTTTGCGTCAGTCATAGAAAAATTAACAAGAACCTTTTTAATATATTCCTCTTAATCAACAGTTATTCCACTATCTTCCTTCATGATCCTCATGCCTAAGAAATGTTTCAAGGTACCTAAATCCTTGACTTTAAAGAATTGTTTTATAGATAGATAGATAGATAGATAGATAATACTTTATTGTTCACAAAAACATAACAATATGAAAACTTAAATGTAATGATTACAAAAATTGTGTCACAATGGGCGGCCTTATTGCTAAAAGCAATCTCTCCTAGGCAACCTTAGGATGGAATGTATATATTTAAAATTCATCGACATGGGCGCGTTTTTAAAACATAAGTAAACATGGATATAAAAAGCAATGGAAAAATAAAAATAACATAGCGAGATAATACAAAAAGGATATGACAATACGTACTCTTGTAATATCATATTATTACCATGTACTAGCAAAGTGTCATACCCAACAATAAAAATATGTAACCAATAGGTATAAATACCAATATAATAACATAAATACATATATAAATACATAAACGTAAAGCAATTAAGGGACAATAAAAAAGTGCAGTGCAGTATTATATGTTTAGATATAATTTTTTAATTTGATCCTTAAAAATGTTTATAGATGTTGCACGTCTGATTGAAATAGGTAAGGAATTCCACAGGAGGGTGGCTTGGACAGTAAATGAACCATTGTAAAAAGAACTTGAATGTGGAGGAATCGCAAGAACAAGATTTTCTGATGACCTTAGTGGGTGTGAAGGACAGTTAAGGAAGTTGAAACTGAATGAAGGATTTAACAAAATATTGTATAGAAGGCAAAGAATGTGGGTATTCCGGCGAAGACGTATGGGGAGCCACTTGAGCTTATTACGGAATTGAGAGACATGATCATATTTGCGCAAACCAAATATGAATCTAATACAGAAATTTTGAAATCGCTCAAGCTTATTAAGTTGTTCCTCCGTTATATCTAAGTAGCAGATGTCAGCATAGTCAAGAATGGGTAGTAACAGGGATTGAACTAGTGAAATTTTAGTGGTAGTAGAAAGGAAGTTACGCAACCTTTTTAATGATGCAGCAGACGCAAACAGTTTACGACTTGTTACCTGCAACTGAAGATCCCACTTCATACAGCAATCCAAAGTTAGCCCCAAACTTTTCACAGACTTACTAAAAGGAATGGCAACTCCACCAAAAACAACCCCCGGAAGCGTTGCCCATTCCACCTTAGATAACAATCTTGAACTTCCAATGATGATCGACTGCGTTTTTACAGGATTTATTTTTAATCCAAAGGATTTGCTCCACTCAGATATTCGATTAAGGTCATTATTTGTGGTTTGAATAGCTTCCGGTAATTTATCCAATGTGGCCTGGGAATATATTTGTAGATCATCTGCGTATAGGTGGTACGAAGAAGAAAGATTATGGGAAATGGTATTAATAAATAATGCAAATAAAAGAGGTGATAGGACGCCGCCTTGAGGAACGCCTGCAGTCGTATCACACTATAAAGAAAAACTGTCTTCGAGGCGAACACGTTGTCTGCGTCCGTATAAATAACTATGAAACCAATCAATCACCGTTGGAGATATGTTAATCGAGCTAAGCAATGCAAGGAGAATGTCAAAATTTACAGTGTTAAACGCATTACTGAAGTCTAACAAGGTAAGTACAGTAAGTTGGCCATTGTCCATACCGAAACGAATATCGTCTGTGATTTTGGCGAGAGTTGTAACTGTACTGTGCCCACGTCGAAATCCGGATTGAAGCGGATTGAGGAGATCATTATTGGAGAGGAACTTGTTAAGTTGGTTGTGGATAAGACGCTCGAGAACTTTGGAGAGAAACGGGAGTATAGAAATAGGGCGGTAATCAGAATGACATTTAGGATTAAGTTTTTTAGGAAGAGGTATGATATGGGCGTCTTTCCAAACAGAAGGAAAGACTCCAGTGGTAATAGAATTATTGAAAATGCAACAGAGGATGGGAAGGATAGTATCTAGGATGGGTACAACCATATTACGGCTAATACAGTCATGGCCAATCGCACTAGATGTGATAGACATAATGCTCTTTTTAACATCACAAGCAGATAATTGATTTAGAATAAACGGGGAGTAGTCAGGAGTTGGCAGAGTTGAAAGATAATGCAGTGTATTATTTTTATCTATGTCGCTAATATCAGACGAGGAAGAAAAGTAGAGGTTGAGCGAGTTAATATTTAAATCATTTGGAATTTAATACCTATCGTGATTTACCAATTCCCAACATCCTGAGAAATTTCCAGACTTTGGAGGTGTCCTCATTATCAACAGATTTATGAACATGGCGACGTAAAGCATCCCTACACACCATGTTGCAGATATTTCGGGCCTTGACATACGCTGCTTTGATTGTTTCGGTTGGTTGACGTTTATATTTATACTTCGCAAGAACCTTTTTATGAATCATAATTTTAATGTCATCAGAAAGCCGGGGGGCGGGTAGGTGTTTAAGTTTTATAGCACGCAAAGGGGCATGCTTGTCGTACAGTTGCGTTATGATAGAATTAAAAATAGCTACTTGGTCGTTCACAGTCTCGGCATTAATTTTATTACAGGTGACCAATCAATCCTCTGAGCATCCTGAAGGAATGCTTCCTTGTCCATACCACTAAAATTACGCTGAAGAATGACTTTAGGCTTTGGTTTCGGAGGACGAACTTTGTATGACAGATAGATTAAGTCGTGATACGAGAAAGCATCAGCTGAGCATTGACCGTGCTTTGCAACATGCTGGGAGGATGATACAATGACTAGATCAAGAAGCGAAGGAGAGTAGTTTGGAGAGTGGTGAGTGGCATTAAGCGGGAGAATATGCATGTTGCACGAATTAATAATGGATTCAAGTGAAGATGAACGTTTGTCATGCTTGAGAAGACATGTGTTGAAATCACCCATAATAATCGTGTGATTGTATGAGGAAATATGATCTTCTAAGATATTTTCAAACTCAGAGAAGTAATTGATGTGTGATGAGGGGCTATAATAGGCTCCAAGTAATATTTTATTATGAGGTAAGAGTACCTCCACAAAAAGTCGCTCTCCTGCATTAGAAGGCGGTGGCTGAGATGAGGTGCTAATTACAGAGAAAGAAATATGTGACCGAAGATAAATAGCTACCCCACCCCCAACCCTATCAACGCGATCGTTGCGAATGAGATTAAAACCAGGCAGAGAATAGGAGATGGAAGGTAGGCATGGTTTGAGCCATGTCTCTGAGACCACAATAGCATGAATATTTTTACAGTCAAGGAAAACCTGCATTTCTAGGTAATGAGCCGGAATACTCTGCGCATTTATGTGAATCACGTTAAAATTATTCGGTACATCAGAAAATTGTGTGTCGAGCGTTTTATAAAGCGATGGAATACTAATGAAACTGTCAACACTACTTGTAGAAGAGTCAGAAGGTACAGAAAAATACTGCTCACTATCACTGCTATTACCGTTATCAAAAATGCTCAACATAATAATACAATATATAAATACTTAACAATATAAAATATATATAATATACCTAATCAACAATAGTAAGATGTTTACACTTACTAAATTAAAAACTAACTTATCACCTGCCAGTTGTGTATAGATAAAAACAATATACTTAATGATTAACCTCTACCTAAATAATGTAATATAAAAACTTAATTAAAATTCTAAAAATATCGCAGCAGTCAGTGTCGCGATACAATACGAAGAAACCACAGAGCGCCAAAAAAAAAAGATGAATTATGTAAAAAATTATACTGACACTGACAGCTGACAAACATGAAAATCAAGCAAATGGTTATCGCATAGTCTGTGGAATTTAACAATTTGTTTGATTGAGCAAAGAGAATATAATACTATACTAGTTGAATTGAATACTGTACTGAATTGACGGAGTAACAAAACAATACAGGCGCTTATTTACTCTTCAAGGGTCGTCTAGATTTGGGTGCCGCCGCTGGCTCTTTAGCAGAGACGGGTGCAGGCTTCGGCACCTCCGTCAACCCGATCTTTTCAAGCTCTGCAAGAGAGCTGATGCGGTTTCGTTGTCCGTCACCACCCATGATGAATATAAAGCCATTCCTTGTCCAACATTTATGAATACCGAATCTTTGGCGAGCCACCATAAATGCATCATGTCTAGACTTAGTCAAGAACTCCGAAAGCGTGAGGCTCGACCCCTTCAAGCAAGCCTTAGCGTACCAGACCTTATTTTTTACCTCTAAACTACGGAGCTTCAACATGATAGGTCTGGGCTTATCAGGAACAGATGCACGCCCCATCCGATGACAGCGGGTGATGTGTTCTTCAGAAAACTCAGGCAATTTCAGTCTAGTAGCCACTGCCTTGACTACTACTGCAGCAGTGTTTTCGTCCTTGGATTCATCAACACCATGGAGAAGAAGCATCTTGCGCCGACTACGCATCTCCATACTGTCCTGCTGATGTACAAGCAAGGACAACTGATCCTGAAGGCAGCGGAGGGCTGTCATAATGAAGCCTCGGAATGCAGTGAATTCAGATGCAATATTTGTCACATTTGCTGAAGGTGCTGCTGCATGTAGCTCATTCTGATATGCGTCCATGCGTTGCAAAAATAAAGATTGTAGTTGAGCTACTGACTGTTGCATGGCATCCATTTTGAATTGTGTTGAGTGATGTTTGAGAACAAAAAATAACTTACAAGTGTTTGTGTAGAAAGGATAACACTCCCTGGCAGGTACTGTGTATTAGTCTTTAATTGAACATCGAATTTATGCACATAAGAAGCATAAATGTATTATTATTAAATAAATTTTATAAGACACTTTCTCTAAGATGTTTTATCCACGTCTACCCACATGAGGAAAAAGTTTTATATTCTTTTTAAATGTTTCTTTCATATCAATACTATTGCTGAGAATGCAAAGATCATCAACAAAGATTGCGACAATCAAAATGCAATTTCGCTCGATTTTATAGTATAAACAATGATCATATTCTGATCTCTTCATATTCAGTTGCATCATAGCACTATTTAGTTTCAAATTCCATTGCCTAGGCGCTTGTTTAAGACCGTAAGTTGCTTTATTTAACTGGCATACCTTCCCCTTGTCACAATCTTTCGTGAAACCCTCAGGTTATTCCATAAATACTTCTTTTTCTATATCACCATTAAGGAAGGCAGTTTCTACATCCATTTGATCTATGGAAACATTCCATTGTGCCGCAAAAGCCAATAATATTCTTACGGTTGACAGGTGTGTAACGGGTGCGAAAGTTTCGTCATAATCTATACCATATGTTTGTGTAAAACCTTTGGCTACCAATCGCGCTTTATAACGTACGATTTCTCCATTAGCATCCTTTTTTATCTTGAATACCCATTTGCTACGAATTATTTTCCTATCTTTAGGTTTATCTACTAGGGTCCAAGCTTATATTATGTTTAACGAGTGATTCGTATTCACTTTGAAGAGCTTCAAGCCATTTTTCTCTATCGTAAGAAGTGATAGCTTCCTTATATGTTGACGGTGTACCATCTTCTGTGATTTTATACAAAAGTATATCATCTGACCAAGTTCTTGGAGTTCTGTTTCTTAATGGATATCTTCTTTCAGGTTGCTCTTGCCTTTCAGAAGTTTCTTGTATAATTTCTTGAATAGAATCCTGAAATTCATCTTCCAATTCGTCTTCCCCTTCCTGGGTATGAATCAGGTATGTTTACTCCACTTTCCTGGTGAAACCCTTCCTGAGTGACGGGTGCAGTATTGATAATACTAGTTATTTTCTCACATTCAGGAGTTACGTTAACTTCTCCTTCAGATGATGTAGCATCATTTTGTTCAATCATGATAGGAACTGGTTCAATTATTTGTGTTCCAACTTCAGTTTCCGTTACAGTCTCACGTGATTTTGCTTTGAACATAAAATCATTTTCGAAAAATTTGACATCTCTTGTCTTGATAACACATTTTGGGTTGTAAGGATCTATTACTCTATAACGCTTTGTTTCAGTGCAGTAGCCAACAAAAATGCACATATTTGCCTTAACATCAAATTTCCTTCTAAGAATTTTTGGAATGTGTGCATATGCTTTGCATCCAAAAACACGCAATTGTGACAGGTCAACTTTCTTACTAGTCCACGCTTCTTCTGGTGTTTTGCCTCTTACGGCTTTGGTAGGGGAGCGATTTTTAAAATATTAATAGCTTCACCCCAATAAGTTTTAGGTAGACCTGATTCAGAGAGCATAGATCTAGCTTTTTCTACAAGAGTTCTATTTGTTCTTTCTGATATGCCATTTTGTTCAGGATCATATGGTACAGTTGTCTGATGAAGTATACCAGATTCTTTTAAAATTTCTTTTAAGTTGTTTTCACCATTATAAGAACGAAGAACTTTAATTTTTTTGTTAGTTTGATTTTCAACAAATTTCTTGAATTCGCAAAATTTTTCAGTTACTTCTGACTTTTGTTTCATTAGGTATGTAAACGTTTTTCTAGAAAAATCATCCGTAAAAGTGACGAACTTCGATCAGCAATACCAACTAGATAACGGGTCACGTACAAAATCAAAACCAAATACTGTCCGCGTGAATTTATACCTATACATCTGCATTACTAAGAGAAAAGTTTTAAAACAGTTTACCTAATTTCAACCATGGCACCTGGTAATAAAGTCACAAATCTTCAAAATATTATCTTACACTTACTATATTTCATCACAAAAGAATAGAAAAGCAATAAATCTATTCTGTCACTTAGAAATGAAATGACATAAGTCAAATAATATTTAGTGTAAAATTAACTTTAAAAAGCAACAAATAAAGTACCTTTTCCTGTTACGGCCTTGTGAGTTACATCGTTTTATTTCGTGTTGGTTTGCTTTGTCGAATATTACTACAGGAGGTATGGAGTCGCGTTCCACACTAAAATAATTTATAATATGAACGTAAAAGTTTAGTTTAAATTATGTATGTTTTGGGGATACTTACATTGTTTTAATCCTATAATAAATTGTTTGTGGAGTAGAGTATGTTGGAGAACGGAAGAGCGGGAGCGATGCCACGCGGGCAAAAGCTGGTACTTATTATTTTAATAGGGTTGTTTTTGTGTATAATATGTTTTTTTCTTTATCAGTGTTTTTAATGTGTTGTACACAAAAATGTAAGTATGCTTGTTGTTTTTCAAATGTATGTATGCCGGCGGCTGGCAAAGGTGTCTATGACTGGATGACACAAATAAAAATATCAAGTGATTCCACACATACATATATTTATAATCATTTTTACACTTTCATAATACAAGTACAGTTCAATGTAATTAATAAATCAAAAATCAAGACATTTATAAAAAACTTAACATAGGAGATTTTTTTCCATTTTGCGTACCTGGATTAATTTCCTTTAAATAAGTTGAGTTTGTTGTACAATTGTCGTTTTGATTTGTTTTTGATATCCCCTGTTTCTTTTTTACATATATAATGTAACCTTAAGTCAATAAACCTTTCAACTACTGATTTGAGTAAAGTAATTTCGTGATTGTGTTCATCTCCTCCAGGAAACACATTCTTGTGTATATATAATTTTAAAACTGCTGTACATATAAAGTTGCTATCATACTTTTTAAGTAAGGATTTACCTCCACTCACGCGAATACAATTTCGGATCACGCTTTCAGTTTTCATGCAAATATTAAATACATCGTTAGAGGCATAAAATAAACCACCCATGTCTCTTAGGTCTATTAATTTGTGAAAGAATTGTTTTCCTGTTGCACACAAGTTTTTTGTACACTGTTCACACTTTAGTTTTTTTACCAATTTACTGACAACGAATCCCGAAATATATCCTACTATTTGCTGCATAACACAAGAAGATGGATTCTCATCCAATGTAGAAGAAAGTTTATTGCAATTTGTTTGATATTTTTGAAAACTTTGCTGTACGTATCTGTTATTTAAAATTTCAGATTCACTTAAGTTTCTCTCTTCACTAACATCAAGACGATATCCTATCGAGGTATTATTAATTTTATCGAGTGATTGAGCTCCAGATAGTATTGGTAAATTATCAAGTGGAAGAAAATTGCCAGTAAATTTTGAACTCAGTTCCAAATGAGACAAAAGTTTTTTAAAGCTTGCTTTGAATTGTCGACTGTTCGGGTTATTATTATGTCCACCTTGACTTCTAATAGCGCCAAAAAACAGCTCAACATGATCCTGACTGAATTTGTAGGCCAATAAAAATGAAAGTATGTCAGTTTCAACTAAAGTCTTATATAAGTATGTCAAGCTACTAATGCTGGTCAAAATTCCCAGCAAACCAGTATTATTTTGCGTTTTAATTAACGGTACTAATTTATTCGAGAACACAGTTCTTGATTCATTCCCATTTTTTAATGGGATTTCTATATTGCAGGACACGGAGCACATAAATGAAACCACAGTTTCTTCACATACTCTAGTTTATTTTGGGATAGGCAAATTTATCCTTCTTAAAAACAAGTCGGCATCGCACTCCTCTTCTTCTCTCTCTACTCTACCACAGATACAACAATCAAATAGGGATGGGGTAAAAAGTGATGTACTTATTCCAACACCCCCTCTCAATTTCAAATCTGTTAAATGCTAAACAATACTACTTTACTTTGAAATTGTTTCTACATAACGTTTTAATAACAAAGAATAGTTTTAATTTAAACACTTAAATAATCATACACATTAAACAATGTTTTAAAGTTATGACCTACTTAACCCTTTACAAAGGTATACATTATACATACTATTACAGAATATTATTATTTCGCCTTACATGAGATACATATACTATGATTTTGAATTTTACTTAACAAAAATAAGGATACATATTATTATGTAATTTTAGTACATATAGTTTTTAGTTTGACACCATTTTAATTTAAGTTGTTAGGTAAGAATGTTGATTCGTTGACAAAGCTTTCGTTAAAATATCAGCAACATTTTTATTACTTTCTACATATGATAAAGAAATAATTTTCTTAGCCATAATATCCTTGATATAATGAGCTTTTATATCTATGTGTTTAGAGCGTTTACTGTTCTCATAAGTCTCTATAAGTCTTAACGTAGATTGGTTATCTATCAATAGTTTACAGTAAATGTTTGCCGAGTTGAGATCAGACAGAACTCCCTTTAAATTTATTAACTCACATACAGCTTGAGCCCCTGCTAGATATTCCGCCTCGGCTGTTGATAAAGCTACAGAAGCTTGTTTCTTGGAATACCATGAAATAAGTTTCCCACTATAGAATATAGCACAACCGCTGGTACTTTTCCTGTCAGATTTATCTGAAGCCCAGTCTGAATCTGAAAATGTTATCAAGTCCTTGTTCTTTCCTTTTGTATAAATTAATCCTCTTTCTTTAGTTCCTTTCAGATAACGTAAGATCCTTTTCCCAGCTTTCCAAATACTTTCAGTTGGTTTGTCTAAATAACGACTTAAATATGAAACTGCAAATGTAATATCCGGTCTACTGTTAGATGATATAAATAATAATGAACCAATAAGTTCTTTGTAAGGTACGTTGATTATTTCTTCATTTGGATCTGCATTGAAACCTGCTTCCATAGGTGTAGATGCATCTCTGCATTCAGTCATTTTAAAATTTTCTAGTACTTTCTCTATCTGTTTAGTCTTTTTGATTTTAATTTCATTTTCTGTTTTCTTTATTTCCATTCCCAAAAATGTATCTATCTTTCCAAGATCTTTTGTGTTGAATTCCTGATGTAGTATCTTCTTAACTCTTCTTATTTCTTCTTCTTTTCCCATTAATAAAATGTCATCGACATATACTAAAAGTTTCACATCTTTAAAGTACAAGCAAAAGTCGTGATATGATCTTTTCAACCCTGCTTTGAGCATGACTTTATTAAATTGTATGTTCCAGCACTTTGGACTTTCTTTCAAACCATAAAGACTTCTTTTTAGTTTTAATATTTTGTTTCCTTTAATGTAAATTCCTTGAGGTATCTTAATAAATACATCATTCTCTAATATTCCATTTAGGAATGCCGTTGGTACGTCAAGTTGGTAAACTGGTACATCATCTTCTACTGATTGTGCTAAGAATGTTCTCACGGTTGACATTCTTGCAACAGGTGATAATTCGTTTCAAAATGTTTTTCTGGTATCTGAAATCCTTTAACTACCAACCTTGCTTTTCTTATACCATTTTCTTTTATACTAAAAATCCATCTTGTGTCAATAGCTTTTATTTCTTCTTTATTTTCCATAACTGTCCAGGTTTCTAATTTTTCTAATGATTCTACTTCTTTATTTATAGCGTCCCTCCATTTTTTATCTTTCATTGCTTCTTCATATGTTTTTGGTACTTCTTCTTGATTATTAGTCATCAAACAATATGCTGTGTATAGCTCATAGTCCTTAAAATATTATATCTTTTACTTTTGTCTTCTATTTGCTCTTCTGATAATGATTCTTCTTCATTTTTTCCTTCTTCTACATTTTCTTCTTCAGTTGTTTCTTCTGTTTGTCTTTGTTTTCCATTTATGTCTGTACTGTTTTTCACTTCTTCTTCATCTTCATAATATATAATTCTTTTCTCATTATTTTCTTCATCTTTTGTTTCCTTGTTGTATACAGTTTTTCTCTCATCAAAAATCACATCTGTGGATTTCACAATTTTGTCATTCTCAGGATCCCAGAGCCGATATCCTGATCCAGTATAACCCACCATTATCATTGGCTTTGCTCTGGCATCCAATTTATTAGGTTTTGGTATAGTAACTCTCCATGCCTTGGACCCAAAAACTTTCAGTCTGTCAATTCGGTTTGCTCCAAACCATCTCATAGCTGGCGTAGCATATTGTAAAACTCTACTAGGGCATCTATTCAACTCATATGCTGAACTACAAACTGCCTCGCCCCATAAGTGTCTCGGTAGTTTAGTTTCTGCTTTAGTCCTTGTTTTGTCTAATAGTGTCCGGTTCATTCGTTCACTTGTTCCGTTTTGCATCGGAGTATAAGGTGATGTATACTGCAGCTCAATTCCTCTTTTTCTACAATACTCTTTAAAATGGTTAGATGTAAACTCACCCCCATTGTCCAGTCTCAACTTCTTTGTTTTGAATCCCAGTTGTGTCTTTACTTGGATAATATAATCAATTAAATTTTGTTCTGCTTCATTTTTCTGTATTAATAATTTCACTGAAACAAAGTGAGAATAGTCATCCACTATAACTTGAAAATATTTCGCTCCATTAATATCTGCTGGTGTTATCGGACCACACACATCAGAATGTATTAAATCTCCTATTTGTTTTGAATACTTACCCCTTTCTTGAAATATTTTCTTGTACTTTTCCCTTCTGTACAACTCTCACACTTTTCATTAGTTACTGGTAACCCCAAAATACTTAAGCCCTTTCGATTTAAATGACCAAGTCGCCTATGCCATAGAGAGGTGTCCTTGTCTGTATCTCCACTCAACATACATTTTTTTTCATCTATATCTAAATTAATTACATATAAACGCGCATGCAATTGTCCTTGTATTATATTTTTTCCCTTGCAAATTGATACAATATTGTTGTGAAATCTAACCTCTAAACCTTTACTTAAAAGTTGTCTTACTGATAGTAAAGTATAAGATATATTTTTTACAATCAAACATTCAATTATTATGTATTCATTTTGCCATGTCATAGATATTTTACCCTTTTCACTACTTGTTAAGTACTCACCATTTGCTACATAAATTTTTATATCATCTATTTGTGTAATATCATACATACAACTTTTATAGCAGTCCTTGATAAGGTGTTCGGTTGCGCCTGAGTCTATTATAAATTTTATATTACCCGAATTTGCACTTTCCTTGTGTTTTTCCCCTTCTTCTGAACTAAATGCTGTAAATACCCACTGATCTTTTGTTTTCTCTTCATCTTCTATAGCACAATTTGCCTTATTTGGTGCACTCCAACCTTGTCCTCGCATCATCGGTCTACGGTTCCATGATCGACCTCTTCCTCTTGAAGTATGTCCTCTTCCATGTGTTGTTTGTCTGCGTCCATATGATATTGTTTGTCCTCGTCCTTGTCCGTAAGAGCTTTGTCCATTTGTTTCATTTTCTCTATCGCCTTGTCCATATTTTCTGCATTGATATGACTTATGTCCCATTTTCCCACAAGTGTAACAGGAGAATGTCTGCTCTGTTGAATGATCTCTATTTTTAAACTTTATTTCTGCATCTAGTAATCGTGCTTTGATAAAATCTATATTTATGTTGTTATCGGTGGACATGGTTTCAATTGATGTTATCACTGCTTCATATTCTGGTGGCATTGCTGTGAGCAAATAACAAATTTTGTCTACCTCTTCAATTGTACTTCCTATAGCACTCAGTTCTCCCAAAAGTCTGTCGAAAGTCATAAAAAAATCTTGTAATTTTGTTCCTGAGGAACATTTTAAGGTTATCAATTTTCTTCGAAGATGTAACTTGTTGAAAACGCTCTTTCTTTCAAATAACTGTTCGAGTGCTGTTATCATTTCTAATGCTGTTCTGCATCCCTTCACAATTTCCAAATATTTGTCACACAAGCATTGAACAATAATGTACTTCGCTTTATTGTCGTTATTGGTAAACTCTTTCGATTCCGATTTTTTGTCCGTCACTTCAATAGTGTGTTGAACTTCTTTCTCATGTAATAACATCTTCAGCCGAAATTTCCAGTTTGAGAAATTGTCGCCTTCCCGCAGTATAGGCAATGTTAACATCTCCATTTTGTTTAATTGTTACAACGCACATGCACTTCATGCAATGCACTTTTCTTGTTGTACGTCGCAGCTTGTTAGCTTGCGCAGTTTGCTGGCTGGCGCAGTGGAAGCGTGCTAATAGGATTTCTATATTGCAGGACACGGAGCACATAAATGAAACCGCAGTTTCTTCACATACTTTAGTTTATTTTGGGATAGGCAAATTTATCCTTTTTAAAAACAAGTCGGCATCGCACTCCTCTTCTTCTCTCTCTATTCTACCACAAATACAACAATCAAATAGGGATGGGGTAAAAAGTGATGTACTTATTCCAACAATTTTAACAGTTTTTTGTATTGAACTTTAATGGACAACGATAGCAAATACTCTTTTGCTTTTGAATTTCTTTTACTAACGGGCTTTTTAAAACCATAGTCTTTCAAATTCCGTGAGTTTAAAATATCAAATAGATTATTTAAAATAGTTATGAATTCCGCAGTACTATCAGAATCTTGGAAATCAGCAATTTTCAAAGTTTTGTCACAAAATTCTAATGCCTTTGAAACACTCCTGCTCAGTAACTGTGTGGCCAATCTGACGTTCATTATTTGATTTTTAAAATATATGTGTCTATGAGATAATTTATTTGCTAAATGTAAACTGTTTTGTTCTTGCAAATTTTGTAATTTAGTAATGAATTCCCATTTAATCTGTTTTTGATCAATTGTGTGTAATATTTTTTTTGATTCAAAAGTATTTCTCATTAATTTTACCATATGGCATGCATCTAAAAACACAACAACATCATAATCTGCACTAGGATGTCTAAAATTTGTTTTTATATTTTCTGCATTATCTATCTCACACCCTAACATTTTCATGGTCGCAATGTTACTTTTGGGTGATTCTTTAGAAACTTGCAAATCTGTGTCCACAGTGAATATTTAGCTTTTTTATTAGAGTATCAACTTCTCTGTTATATCCAAGTCATAATATTGAATATGTTCTACGTATTCCTTATGTTTACACGTGTAATTTTTTGTGTTTAGGTATATTAATTTCAATTCTAAGTGACAAAATGTAATTTCCATGGCTGTCACAAACCTGTAAATATACAAAAAATAATATTTTTTTCAATTTTAAAATTAGTATTTTAAATGATTTCTATTTTAATAAACATTAAGATAGTAACGAAAAACAATTATGATAAGCATATACAGGTGAATTAATACGAAACATGTTATACGTATGATTAAACTTTGTGCGCGAAAAAAGTAATAATTACCAAGCTCTGAAAAGTCGTCCTTGTGTCCCATTACTATGTGCGTCGAAGAGTAAAGTAGTTACTTCCCCCCGCTCCTTCAGTTGCATCCTAGATGTCGTCATAACCGCACGTCCGAGCCACGCGTCAAAACAAGGATAACTCGAAACTAGTGTCATAATTTGTGAATTTTAACTTTTTTATGTAATCGCCGTGGCCTCAATAACTCTGTGAGTATTTATAATATTTGATCATTGATATTAAGCTACAATTAAGCTTCGGGACATTGTTTCATAGGACTGTGGAGCTTTCTAGAAAACATATAGACTAAGCCGTGATTTTGCAAAATATTGCATTTTGTCATTACCATGTCTGTAATTACCTTGAGTTTCCATGTTTTTTATTTGACACGGTAATTGCATACCGATCATTGTAATTGCAATTTGCCGTTTTGTAACGCGAAAGTTGTGTGTGTGTGTGTGTGTGTGTGTATGTGTGTGCGTGTGTGTGTGTGTGCGTGTGTGTGTGGGTGTGTGTGTTTCAATAATGGGAAAACCGAGGAAATTTTCGAGGGAAGAAATTTTAGAAAGAAAACGGCAAAGAGAGAAAGCGAAAAGGGAAAAATTTCGCAATGATCCTCAACTCTATGCTGAGTACAAAGCCAAAGAAAAAGAGAGATATCGCCAAAGAAAAGAGGCAAAAAAATTGCTCCCTATAGAAGAAAGAACTCCGAGGCAACAAAGACATCAAAGAAAGAGGTGGAGAGAAAACTTCAAGAAAGGTTATTAGATCATCAGTTAGGATCACAATCACAACCTGAAAGTAGTGTGTTCTATTCTACTCAACCACTATGAAAAAGTACTTTGTTGAATTCGTCAGAACCATCTCATCAGCAAATTTATAATTAAAAAAAAGATATAACATCAGCTCTTCGTTACAAATTTGTTAAATACTGTATAGATACAAAAATGAATTAGAAAAATTAAAAAAGAGAACAATTTATTACGTAAACGTATATCACGTATGCTTAAACAAAATCGTAATAAAGACAGCCCAGGACAAAAGGTTGCAGACATACTTCATTCTAACGAAAAAAAGAAGAAGTAAAGAAAAGATTGTTGTTTGCTTAAGTAATGAATAAAAGTTTAGGCCAATCATATGAGACTTTAGAGAGTAATACTTAGAAACAAAAGTTCAAGCTTAACATGACAAGTACATACAACGATCTTAAAAAATACAAACTCCTAAATCAAATTCCAGATAAGTTGACAAGAAAAGTTGAAAGAAGTTGTTATTGAAGTAAAGACAGTGGCAAAAATCCAAAGAGAGAGGATCATACATGACATTCGCAAATTTTACGAATGTGATGATAATAGTAGAGTAGGGGCAGGCAAAAAAGAATGCGTATCGAGGAAAAAAGAAAGAAAACCAAAAAGATATTTGTTGGACTCCTTGCGCAATTTGCACAAGAAATTTGTTGAGAGCAATTATATTGTGAGCTACGCTGTCTTTTTTTATGAATCAAAGCAATTTTAATGTTACTCAATATAATTTGGCAATTAGTTGCTGACATACTGTAAGTTTTTAATTTTAGCATACTTAAGTAAAAGTCTAAAGGCTGAATACTAAAACAACTATTTTAGTGTAACTCAATACAATACAATACAATTTAATGATTAGTTGCTATTATATTGTAAATTTTTATCGTAGAATACATTAGTAAAAGTTTAAAGACTGAATACTGAAACTTTTAACATCTCATGTCTTTTTGTCGTTTTTTAAGTAATATTTAATAACAACTTAAAATATTATTAGACATGCAATACTGTAGTTAATATAAAATGGACTGTGGCCGTTTTAATAAGAGTTTTGAAATTTGAATGAGTACTAAGATTATTATAAGGCACCCAATATCACATTTTTTTACAAGCTTTTTAATTGTAATTTTTAACTCGAGTTTGATAGTTTATTAAACTGTAAATGAATCTAGTGGTAGATACGGTAGTAATCGTGCCTAGGATTATGATTGTGATTGATTAGGTACCATGTTAGTTACTGTTTTCATGTTCATGTCTCTTGTTTTCTCCCTAGTAGTGAAGCATACTTTATTTATGAGTTATTTTATAACGTTTGTATTTATTGGGTTAACAGTTAGATACATTTTTAAATATTTTGACATGTTTGGACAGTGATATTTGCATTAGATTTTTTTTATTTTGATGTAGTAATTACTATTGTCTTTTAAATAATGTAATATTCTCAAATTCTGTGAAAACAGTTGTTTTTATAATAAATATAAAGTGTTTTGATAAATACCATGTCAATATAAAATTACCTTGGCTTTTTTGTAATTACCATGAAGCAAGAAATAATTACCGTGTATCAAAAAAATTCAAAAACCTATATTTTAGTAACCAAAGTATTATTTTAAGTGTGTTGGTATAAACAAATACTTTATTTCCAAATATTATTATTCAAATAAAAAAAACATAGAAATTTACACATTATTTTAATTCTTCAAAATTAACCGAAATTGCAAGTTTCTGAAGAATTACCCTTTTACAGCCATCAAATGTTACAGAACGAATCTGAACCCCTATTTTTTCACATTTTTCAAATGCAATCTTAATCAAATTGGCTTTCATGTCTGCCTTTAAAGCGTCAATAAAAAAGTAAGCCAGTGGTAATTTCCAACTATCATTAATTGCAACCAACATAAAGACGTATGCTTGAGTAGCCATTTGATTGGTATCGTCGTTTCCTAAACCCATGTCTACCAGACCCTCATAACGCTTACCCGTCCATATTTTTTGTCTTCTTATTGCCATCTCATCGGCAACAAGAGCGCATAAAACTTTTTTCTGACTTTCTTTTGCCTTTGCTTCTAACCTGTTTAAAGTTTCGGTACAAAATCCGGGTTCCGCATCGACACTCCGATACCACTCGTATAACGTATGAGGGTGTGGTAAGCTTGTGTTAAACATTTTACGCACGTACTTATAAGCAGTGGGAGAGTAGAAATGGAGCGTTAATGCAAATTTTCTTGCACCAGGTGGATATTTTGAAAATGGTTTTTTACGTTGTTTTTTATTCTTTACGTACATTCCACTAAATACTTCAGCAATTTCAACATTTTTTGATAAGTCAATCAAAATGGTCTCGTCTACAGTTTTTTTTTTCAACAAATTAACTATAGTTTTTAATGAACTATTTTTTTTTACCAGCCTCTTGTTCACTTTTTGCAACGTTTGAATCTTTTTTGATTTATTATCAATGATTTTGCGAGCATTGAGTAACTTTTTATTTAGAAACTTCTTCCTGGGTGTTTCACAAACTGATATTAAATCTGATAATGATGCAACAGGAGAGGTCATAACAGAAATATGCTCTGCTTGTTCTTGCTTGTAGGTGTAGGACTTTTGGTGTGATGTCTAATCCAGAACTTGAACATAGAGGCTGAAACAGAAAACATTATTTCCTCAGTTAATTACATGCAGAGGCGCGAATATAGTAGTAAAGGAGCGAATAAATTACTCAAATCATTACAAGTCTCAACAAAAAAATTCACTTGGAAAAATATTGTAAACAAACAAAAAACACAAGTCGAGTTTACTGAAATAATATTGCGTAAATTTATTTATTTATTTATTTATTTATGATACACAAAACAAATTACAATCAATTTTTCACTTATAAATATAGATGCTAATACAATTCTTTACTGGATTGTAACTCAAAATATGTGTATACAGAAAAACAAAAAGTACCGAGATAGATGGGATTGAAAGTATCCACCTGCAAAGCAATGATCTTTGCAGATGAATACCAACAGGTTGATGCAGTTATATATATTATACATAATCAAGAATCTACAACTTTAAGCGGGATGGATTATCCAGACGCAACACCGCTGTTGTGTCTGAACCATCCGGTTTAAGATGGAGGATATCTTTAACAGTTTTTATGTAACTGCTGAGCTTAGGATCAAAAATGTCTAAATCTGGGTTATTTAAAACGAGCTCATTATATTGACGAGTCATTCTTACGATGGGGTTAAAATAAGATGTATTATTTTTGTAGATTTGAAGTGCAAACAAATTTGTGATATTGGCTCTGCGTGCTCTGTATTTAATGTTGAAGGATATTTGAGATAACAGATCACGGGAATCAATTATTGAGTGAATAATTTTATACAGGTATATAAAGTCAAAGTATTCTCTACGCGTTTTCAGGGACTGAACATTAAATTTCATCAACCTTCTCTCATAGTTTAAATCAGAGCGTCCCACATGCTGACGATAACAAAGTATTCTCAAAAATTTTTCCTGAACACGCTCAATGTTATTACAATGAATTTTATAGTGCGGAGACCATATTGGACTGCCATATTCTAAAATACTTCTAACTAGAGAAAAGTAAAGACACAGAATACTACGAGGTTTTTTAAAACCTTTAGTGGACCTTAAAACAAAACCAAGAAGTTGATTTGATTTGGCAATAACATGTTGATAGTGAGGTCTGAATGAGAGCTTATCATCAAACAGTATGCCTAGATCTTTAACAATATCAGAACGTGTTAAGGCTTGCCCTTTAATTGTATATTTGTTGATAATTTTTTTCTGCTTTCCCGAAAATGATATTACGAAGCATTTATCAATGTTCAAGTACATATGATTTATCTCACACCAATAGGAGACAATATTCATGTCTTTTTGCAAAATTTCGCAATCATTTTCAGTTGAGATGATATTAAATATCTTCAAGTCGTCCGCATACAGTAGGCATGAACATGTCAAGCGGTCGATGAGATCATTAATAAATATGACAAAGAGAAGCGGCCCTAAATGGGATCCCTGAAGCACACCCGAAATTACCTCCACTGGAGATGAAACATATCCCTTCAGAGCAACAAGCTGACTTCTGTTATTGAGACAGGAACTTATCCATCGAAACAGAGAACCCTGAATACCATATGAAGCTAGTTTATTACAAAGTAGTCTATGGTTCACTTTATCGAATGCCTTAGAAAAATCTGTGTATATTGAGTCCACTTGACCTCCCACAGCGAAACTTTTACAAAGGTAATTTTTGTATTCAAGTAGATTTGTAACAGTTGACTTATTTTTTACAAAACCGTGCTGCTTTTCAGAGAGCATAGGTTTTACGTGGTTATACAAATATCCGTACACCAATGACTCGAACAATTTCGCAAAACATGATAAAATACTAACTGGTCTGTAATTCTCACATTTAGATTTGTCACCCCCTTTGAAAATAGGAATAATGTGTGCCGTTTTCCAACACTTAGGGAAAACGCCACTCATGAGAGATTTATTAAAAATAATATATAAGGGTATAGTCAACTGTTTACCACACTTCTTAATAAAGGAAGGAGGGAGTGAATCAGGCCCAGCCCCCTTGTTGATGTCTAACAGTTTTATTTTGGAAAATATATCCTCTTCCGTGATTACTATGGATGATAGCGAGCTATTCCAGAAATTAATAGAATAAGGTACATATCCATCAAATTTAGCTGAAGAGGAACTTTCATCACTTTGGAAAACGGAACCAAAGTACTGAGCGAAAAGTTCGCATATATCCTGGCCAGAAGACGATGAAACGCTACCAAATTTCATAATATTGGGTATGGATACATGCCCCTTTCTGTTATTTACAAACCTCCAGAAAAGTTTTATATTTTTATCAATAGAGTCTTCAGTTGATGACAAATACTTATGGTAACATTCATCTGCCATTTTCTTAAACCTATCGCGAAGTAATGAAAATGAATCATAATCTCTAGGATTTTTATATTTTTTGAATAATTTATGAAATTTATTTTTTTCTTCATTACATTTAATTGTAGCTTTACTGTACCAAACCGGATAAGTGGATGGAGTAATAATCAAAATCGTCGTATGCCTCTTTATAATTTCAAACAGTTTTTTATAGAAAATGTCAGCACACATATCTATATCTGTGTTGGATAGACTATCATACCAATCAACAGACTCTAATTCATATTTAATACTTTGATAGTTGCATTTTGCAAAGTTCAACCGTTTATTGTGACGTTTTCGAAGACACTTAGAAATGTTCAGGGAAGATGTCTCAATGGACAGTGCGGGGTGATGTTTATCCAGTTTACTTAATGCAAATGTTTCTGTAACAATAACAGAATCAAAGTTTGAAAAAACTAAGTCCAAAAGTCTACCATTTACGTTTGTGACGTTGTTATACTGTTTTAAGTTACACAATAAAATTAGCTCATTTAAGAGTTGTAATCTTTTGCTTTGGACTGGAACAGCAGGTATGCTAGAATTTAAGTGACAATATTTAGAAAAATCAGGTGTGTTAAAATCTCCTAACAAAAGAAAGTGTTCCTCAGAGCAGTCATTTAATAGCAATCTATGGCAATTACTATAAAAGTCTTCCAATTTAATGTTACTAATGTAACTGGGCAAATAACAAACACATATATTAAGATTAGGCGAGTTATTATTGTTTGACATAATAGTGATCCAGACATCCTCCATATCAGTTTCCCAGGATGCCTGACGGATAACTTGATAACTTCTTTTAATAGCAACTAAAACGCCCCCACGCCAAATTAAAATGAAATTCTGAAAAAATATAATTATAATGCATAACTTGAATAAAATAATTATATATCACTTCACACACTTCGAAGATACCTACTGCTAAATAAAAAATGGCTCACCTGCACATCAATATCAGATACGGGGAGTTTAGTATCGGTTGCTGCCAATTGTGGGTCATTCGACGGGGGTTGAACCTGTGTTTTTAAAAATACTCTTTATTAATAAGTAAATATTAATTCCAACACAACTTCAGTTAACAAAAAACAACCGATAAAAGAGTACATTTCGATTGTATATAATTAATTAATGTACCTGTAATTTAGGCACTGCTGTTTTAACCAATCGACGTCGGTTAGTATTTCCGGATATATCCAATTTATCAAAGTGATCTGAACATATGACCGAATTCTTAGCTGGCTTATAAAAGTTATCTCCTCTTTCTCTGGCGACCATCGAGACCCATTCTGCACACGTAAACGGATTGCTAGGAAAGCTATTAATAAAAAAAAGAAATAAGTAACTATCAAATAAGAGTCCAAAAAACAGACACAAAAGTAGTATTAACCTATTTGAAAGTTCTAGTAACAAATTATTTTAAATTATTACCTACAACATAAATCTACTCCATGCGTCTACTGTTCTGTTACACCAAAGTTTGGGCACGTATTGGCCGACCTTGGCCAAACCGTGGCCAAACGTTTGTAGCGGTTGTTTAAAATCGGTAATTTTCTTCAAAATTAGATATTATTTGCTAGTTTAAAAGTTATAATATAACTTAATTTACATGTACTTACCGAAAGTAAGACACTCCGGCCGATAAATTGCTTTTTGGGCATTATTTTTGCAACTCTTGAATACACATTGCGGCATTGTGAAACATTGGTTTACATTGGCCGTGTTACAAGCGAACTAAACAAAATAAGAGCTCACGTTTCAAGTGCGCTGTTATTTATCCAGACGTATTCTTTGCGCCGACCCGATATCTAGTTGGTATTGCTGATCGAAGGTGACGAAATATAAAGCACCACCGAAAGATGGGGTACTCATAGGTCCGCAAACGTCACTATGAATTAATTCTAAAATATGAGTCGCCCTTTAATCAGACGATTTAATAGGTTTCTTTGCAAGTTTTCCTTCAACGCAAGCAACACAATTATCTTTAATTAAACAGTTAGGACGATCATACTTCACACCAATAGCTAAGTGAAGACGGAGTAACTCCATAGACCTATAGTTTAAGTGACCTAAGCGTTTATGCCACAAGTCTGCCGAGTTCACTTTTGTTTCAGTAAGATTAGCTTTTTCAATAGGTAAATCAAGCTTGTACATACCATTGACATTTGAGGCTGTATGCAAAACTTTTCCAAAAACCTTACAAGATTGAGCATCCAAAATTTTTAGTTAAATGGTTAAACCGGCAAACACTCACGTTTATCATCTAGTCGTTATATTCCGCAAGTTTCACAGAGAGCGTTGCGTGCGGCAGCCCGCAGTGCGCGACTAGCGGCCTTCGCTGCTAGACCACGCTCTCCATGACGATGGGCATCAGTACTGCCCGAACACCGGTCGGAATATAACGACTAGATGATAAACGTGAGTGTTTGCCGGTTTAACCATTTAACTATGAGTTCTCACGGAAGTTTTTATGACAATATAAATCCAAAATATTTCCTCCAGACGATGAGAAAATAACAACATTGCCTCCCTTTACCAATGAGTTCACTGAAAGCAGGTTCGTTGACAAGTCTGGAACATGCAGAACGTCGGTAATATTAGAAGAAGCATTTAATTGTTCGGTACCAATAGCATCTGAAAGAATAATTTGGTCATTTGCTACCCTAACTTGTTTTTTGATAGGTTTAGTATCATTAAGCCAATCGCGCCTATTTGTCATATGACTTGTAGCACCAGAATCAATATACCAGTCACACACAAGTAGTGACTTATCAACCGAGGAGTTATTTATTTCAGGTTGAACCATAACTGATTTATTCAAATTATTGCATGTATTTCTACTTACAGGTTGTGAATTGACTATCAGTGTTACCTCGCACATTTACCAGCCTTTTCTTTATTTGATTTAGCCTTAAGAACCCTGCAATTCATCTTAATATGTCCTGGCTTACGACAGTAACTACAAAATATTTTCTTAAAGTCTCTATGGTACTGTTTATTTAACCCTAGAATACTAAACATCGCCTGCTAGGCCGCGACTCATCACATTTTTCGTTGTAAGTCCAATTCGCGCGGCAATAATTACGTGTGCGCTCGTGTCAACTCAGTACCCCCCGCGCCGCGGTGGATAGCAGACGCGCGGCCTGCGGGATCTTACCGTTGCCGAGTTATTGACCTCTAGGTCGCCTGACAGGCGATCTTTAGTATTAAAGGTAACTTTTATTTGTATTACTTGTTTTTGGTTATTGTGTTTTATATTGAAATATTATGTAGTAAAATCATACTAATAAATACCTTATTTGTAGATAAACATGAACGACGACGAGATTGTAAATTATTTGTTGAATGGAGATTCCGACAGTGAAATAGAAGATAATTTAGAAGTGCAAGACTACGATTCTGATGACAGTGTAGCTGATCCTACATATTTGATTCCTAATCAACAAGAAAACGAATTGTCATCCATCACTACGCTCGTCACTGAACAACTCGATGAAGTCGCAACTTTACAGGAGCCATCAACAAGTAATCGGTCGACCACATCAACTATTCTACGACCCAATTCTCCAGCTACAGATACGACTACAGAATCTCTCACCGTTTTTCCTACTACATCATCTGTCAGAGGGAAAAATAATTACATATGGGCAACCGAGAGCTCTAATAGATCAAGATCAAGTAGAACTGCCTCAAGAAATGTAGTCCATATTACTCCCGGGCCAAAACATGAAGGACGAGATGTAATAAAGCCCTTGGAATGCTTTCAGAAGTTTTTTACACCAACCATGTTTGACGAAATTATGTTACGGACAAATGAAGATATTATGCTCAAAGCCAGCAAATACAAACACCAATCTACGACCATATCACAAACAAGGCTGGAAGAACTTCATTCTCTACTTGGACTTATTATATTCAGTGGTGCCATGGGCAATAATGATTTGCCAACCAGAGAACTTTTTGATCCTACACTGTGCGGATCAAAATATATGGCGTCAATGAGTTTAGAACGTTTTGAGTTCTTGTTGCGTTGTCTCCACTTTGACGACCGTAACACTCGTGAAGACAGAAGACGAAATGATAAGTTTGCACCTATCAGAAATATTTGGGAGATGTTTATACAAAGATGTCGAGATCTTTATAAGCCGGGATCTTATGTTACTATTGATGAGCAGTTGCTTGGTTTTAGAGGCCGATGTCCTTTTAGGATGTATATCCCAAATAAGCCTGCGAAGTATGGGCTGAAGATAATTCTAGCTTGTGATGTTAACAGTAAATATATGTTTGATGCTTGTCCCTACCTAGGCAAAAACGGTGAAGTCCCTACTGAACCACTTGGGACCCATTATTGCAAATTATTAACACAAACAATACATGGCAGTAATCGGAATCTTACTGCAGACAATTGGTTTACGTCTGTACCTCTGGCTGAACAACTTCTTTCTGAACCGTATAAGCTGACTTTTCTAGGAACTATCAAAGCGAACAAGAAAGAAATACCATCTGAATTCAAACATAATTCTTCCCGTCGCGTTGGTACTTCGATGTTCGGCTTTCACGATAAATTGACACTTGTAAGCTACAAACGAAAACCACACAAAACCGTGATGCTGATATCTACAATGCATGACAAGCCGACCATAGATCCTGTATCAAAAAAACCAGCAATAATTATGTCGTATAATGAAACTAAAGGGGCAGTTGATACATTCGATCAGATGTGTAGCCATCTGTCATGTAGCCGCAAAACTAGACGTTGGCCACTTTGCATGTTTTATGGAATGATAAATATGGCTGTTCTGAATAGCTACGTACTACATGTTACCAACTCGCGAACACGTGGAGATAAGCCAATCAATAGAAGAGAATTTATGAAAACCCTAAGTGATGATTTGTGTCGCCCCTGGTGCAATATACGTTGCGAAGAAAGACCAAAGATGAGAAAACGTGTCAGAGAAGCAATAGAGAATGTCTTAGGTGCTAAAAATGTACATAATTATGAAGATTTTTCAATAAAAAAAGGCAAAAGGAGCATGTGTACTATATGTCCAGCAAAGAAAAGGCGCATGAGCATTTATTGCTGTGCCAAATGCAACAAAAGTTATTGTCTAGAACATAGGTCTCCACATTGCATCGATTGTGCCAAAAAAATTTTAGACTGATTTTAAATTTATGTGCCATGAAAATGTGATCATTAGAATAATTATTTTTGTTACCATTTCAAAGTATGATTCACGTAGAACGTGATTGTTAATTTTAGTTTGTATAATTACTTAATTTTCTTTTAATTTTTATTTATGTACCAAATGCCTATGTCGCCAAAATAAGTGAGAATATTATTAAGTTTAAGGCTCAATTTAAAAGACTGGTAGTACTATTTTGTAAATTATATAATATTTTTAAGAAAGGCAGAAGTTGACCTATTATGTTTATTATTTTTCTTTATTTTGAATAAAAAATGTAAAACAAACTTCTCTTGTTTTTCTTACAGTAGCCTAGCAAGCGATCCTTAGTATTAAGCAGTATAAAAATTATATTAGTATTCTAGGGTTAACCACACTAAAGCAGAATCATTAGTAGAATTACTGCAAGTAGCCAAATCTCGGCTATCTTCCTTCAAAAGTGCAGTTACTACATTATCTGAAGTAAGTTCTGAACCGGAATGCTCCAATGCCATAACAAGTGGCTTAAATTTTTCGGGTAGGCCACAAAGCAGTACAATTCCAAGAAAGTTGTCGTCAATTTTCTGATTAATTTGCTGAAGCTGTTGATGTGTTGTCATTATGTCGTTGATATAACTTTCCATGCAGATTTACATCCAATAATCTTTGAAAAAACTCATTCATGGCAACAAATACCAATTTTTGAGCGAGCTCTGTCATCACGGCGTAGAATTTCTTGAGAGCTATTCTCTAAGGGTGCTTGTTTTACGCAATCCCATAATCCACAATCTATAAGCATCATTTCCATAGAAAATACCCATAATTACAACATCCTTCTAATTTTTGAAAAGTTGGTGTAGTTGTCATGACATGAGCAGCATTACTTGAATAAACAAGATTAGGAGTAGTTTTACATGAATCTCCTTCCATATTTTGTTTGAACTTCGATATTAATAAATGTTACATATATGAATCCTGGAGTTTTAGTACTTACGGCTCTGAGCCCATAACCAGAAGTTTCAGAGTATGCTCAAGTGTAATAAACACATAATAACTCCAAAATAAAAGTATTTTATTTTAACATTACTAATTAATAAACAAGAATAAAAATACGAAGACATAGATATTATTTTTGACAACAACAATCAATCATATATATTCTGACATAAAAATAGTGGCCGATCAAACAATAAGGTATCTTAGAAGTATACAACTCTTTGGTTCATTTCAAATAGTTACAACAAAATCCAGTCTCTCAGAGAGGCCATGGTCGAGCGCATGAACCTGTCCCTTAAGGCAGTCTCCGATTGGGGCGATGCCAACCTGGTCAAGTTCAATGCCGCTAAGACCCAGGCGTGTCTGTTCTCTGCCAAAAGGACGCCTTTCCAACTGGCTCCTACTTTCCGGGATGGAACTGTGGCGGTCATCGTCCTGCGGATTATTGCGACGCACATAATACAGGTTACGAGTTCGGCCGCGGCATACGAGCGGGCGAAGCGAAGAGCGACGTGCGTCCGCACTGGACATCGTTGGCGACTGACGAGCGCTACGGCCGCCGCGATGTATTTATATTCGTGCGAGCGAGATAGAAGATGACTCGCCTTATCGATATACTTCAGTATTAAATAGTTTGTACGCTCCTTATGTTAGTACCTAGTTGTAAGAATAATTTATGTATATAAGACGGACAAAAAATTAGATTTTTATGGTGTATTCATCAAGTCACTACTTATTAGTTTTCTTTTAACGGTAAAACCCTAACCATAGACCTCCACATATCCATTCCGATAACTGACCAGCTTGAGCTTTTGGGCGTTTCTCTGACATCAACCCTCAATTTTGGCTCTTATATTGAAAGCAAGACTCAATTGGCTGCCAAAAACTGGGTATCCTATCGAAGGTGCGACGGTACTTCACGTCGGAACAGTTGCTATCACTGTATCAAGCACAAGTTCGGTCGTGTATGGAGTACTGCTCTCACCTTTGTGATGGATCAGCTAAGTACCAGCTTGAGGCATTGGAATCTATAGAGAAAAGGGCCAAGAAGCTCATCAGCAATGAATCCTTAGTTCGGGCTAAGCTTCTTAGTCTTGAGCATCGACGTAAAGTTGCTAGTCTATCGGTTTTTTATCGGATACATTTCGGAGAGTGTGCATCGGATCTGCACGATCTAATTCCCTCCTGCCCATTTTCTATCGGACTGCCAGAGCTGGCACAAAAAATCGTCACCGCTTTATGGTTGATATTCCGAAAACCCGTACGAAGCGCTTTGATTCCACATTTATTATGCGAACTGCTAGTCTGTGGAATTCGCTGCCGGAATGGGTGTTCCCCGAAGGTTACAATCTGGGTGTCTTCAAATCACGAGTGAATCGGTTCCTTCTAGGCAAGCGTGCTCCAACGTAGACCGCATCATCGCTTAACATCAGGCGTGACGGTAGTCAAACGCAAGCCTATTTACTTATTAAAAAAAAGATGACCGAGCAGATACCACAACCTTCTTGAGATTCACTGGAGCAAATGGGTCTGCTAAGTGTATCGGTGGAATTGTATATCAAATGATTGGAGCTTTAGAGCCCAACGTACCAACCTGCCTGCTGGTGATTTAAGAGACAGCGACCAACGTAGAGGTTGATGATCACTACCGATAATGACTGGTTGGCCATCTAGGTATGGTCGGAAACGCTCAACCGACCAAACAACAGTGAGTGCTTCTCGTTCTGTAGTAGAATGATTGCGCTCGGCTGCGTTGAGCAGACGGCTAATGTATTCAATGGGCCTTTCCTGGTTTCCATTACCCTGTAGTAATAATACAGCTCCCAGGGCGTAGCTACTTGCGTCTGTGCGTAGCACAAAGGGACGACCAAAATCGGCTTGTACCAATATAGGCGCTATAGTAAGCAATCACTTCAGCTCACTGAAAGCTTGAGTTTGCTCAATGCCCCAAGTCCAGACTTGGTTTTTTCTATTCAGACGTGATAACGGTTCGGCAACTTTGGAGAAGTTAGGTATAAAGTTCCTAAACCAAGAACATCTGTAAAAAGGTTCTCAGATGCTTTAAGGTACATGGCTGTTACATCTCGAGTACCGCACTCACCTTTTCAGAGCCAGTGAAAACGCCTTATTGGGTTATTGCATGGCTAATTTTGGCTCTATCGGCTACGCTTACCTTGCAGTAAGAAGACACAAGGTCGAGGGTACCAAAGACCATTATATATAACTATGAGATATCGGGATTCTATACTAATAGGATATATCACGTTGTGTACCAGCCTCTCCTAAAGCTTCGATAAGGCAGACAAAATAGAGATAGGTCTATATTGCTCCACGCCATGCTTAGAACCACTTTTATGTACTGGAGTAATGTATGCTCGCATTCCATATTTCAGGAAAGATTCCTTAGGCAGAGCACTTATTGTAGATGATAGTCAGAGGGACACAGATAGGTTCAGCAGTATATTTAGGAAAAATAGGAGGTCCTGAAACTTTAGTTTAGATTGATCTAAGAGTTTAAGTTCCTTGAGTACATAGGACTTATCAAAGTTGAGATCAGTTAATAAAATATTATTGCTAGAAGATATTATAGGAGGTTCCCACTGACCAAATGTAGGTGAAGTAGGTTCAAACACAGATTGAAAATAGTCTGAGAACATGTTACAAATGGTTTCAGGGTTTGAAGATTTAGTATTTAGATAAGTCGTTTATGAAGGAATACCATACTTGCTTGACTTAAGATTAGCTAAGTATGTCCGAAAATATTTAATATTCGTATTAATATTGTCTTCAACCGATTTCATGTACTGCCGATAACATTTATCACATTTTTCTTTTAATAATGTCCTAAGTTCGGAGAACTTTATGTAGTCAGAATTATTACAAAACTTTTCCACCTGATTTGTAGCCTTCTCCTTATTTTTATTACGGAGTGCGAAAACCAAATGGGAAACTTTGATGATTTGGAATTTGCAAATGGAACGTGTTACTTAATTATGCTATTGATAATGTTGTAAAATTTTTTGACACCATCCTCAGCGTTAAGTCATATCGACTTATTGCAATATTTATTATGTTGTAATCTGCCTTATGGTAGTTATGTTTAACAGTAGGTTTTTTTAAATTGTATACAGGTAAAACAATTGGTAAATAAGCCACGAAGGGTGGGTGATAAGCATCTACTTTTACAAGAGGATTGGTTTGAGGCTGAACCTTACAAGGCGTATTGGAAATGAGTGGGTCAAGTGTTTGACCTTTAAAATTTGTTAATGTAGTATATTGCAATAAATTGAAAAAAGACATTAATCTACTGTACAGCGAGCCTATAGAAGATGTTTGTGAGGGCATCTCAAGCCAGGAGAATGAGTCATATTATTTAGGTTGGAGGAAGAAACACGGGGTCAAGCCACTGGATATCCGGCTGGTTGTAATCACCCAATATATAGATATTATCTGCACATGAATCGCGAAAGGCATCTAACATAAAATCAAAGTGGTTTTCATAGTTACTGATAGTAGCTCGCGGAGCAATATATGAGGCACTAATGATGTGCTTTTTAAGCCTAGTTTTACTTGGAAACTCAACGAGCAGGTATTCGATGCAAGACGGCGGTGTGGCACTAGAATTAACGTGAGTAAGGTCAAAAAGAGCGGGATGTAGGGTAGTTGTACCAGTGAATGAACACTTAAGCTCTTTAGAAGATTTAAAATCCAATTGCTTTCACAGAAATTAAATTTACATATTATGTTGCATCTCTTAATAAACCTACATAATAGACGGGTCGAATAAAATAGCCAGTTAAATTATAAAATGTTTGTATTAGTAATAACAGCAGAGAAAATATGAAAAGTTTAATTTCACCCGTAAATGAACACAATTAGCCTTATAGTGAACATGTAAATCACCTATAAATGAACCTACATATTAGGTACTTAATACGCATAAACTTAATTTCACTTTAGTTTAAGACAACAGGAACAATACTAGGTATAGAATACTTATTTCTCATAGGTTAATCAAACAAATAACTATTATTGTTCATTACTTTTAATATGCATAGGCTCATGTAAAATAAAGATTTTATCCTCGACTTTATGTGCCCTCACCTTTGGCTGGGACTGAACTATTATTGTACATTTTTCAAATCCTTAGTGAAAATAATATCACCTCGTCGAGTTTTGTTTTTAATTAGGAGAATATCCACAACTGAATCAAAGTGTATCTCATACACATCTTTTGCTTGTGGATATACAAACAATGCGATGTCTGTATTCTTCTGACGTTTCATTCTTAAAAAGTCAACTTTTAATTTCGTTTCATCTTTGTTAATCATAAGGACTTTTCCAGCAAACAGTTTTGTAGATTTTGGTTGTTTAAATTTAACTAAAACATAAGAATCCAAAGAAATGTCAGCAAATTCAATCTTAGACTCTGAACTGAAATGTTCACTGTTTGTTTCTGTATCTTCCATTTTGGTCCGTTTAGCTTCTATAATTGTGAGATCAGTTTCATCATTGGTTCTTTTTTTTCGTGGTTCTTTACTAGTCTGAAAATCTATGATGTTCTCATTTTCTTTGTCATCTTTTGTTTCGTCGTCCGTACGTGAAAAGTAAGTTTTCGGTTTCTTTAATCGCCTGCTTTTTTCCTTTAGTACAGTTTCATTCGCCTCTTTTTTTAACACTTTTTCTAGTCTAAGAGCTTTTTTTCTTTTAATATTTTCTTCTTTCTCCTTTTTCTTTTGGTCTTGCTCATTAAAATAATCTTTCATTTTCGAACAAGTAATTCCATAGGGCATTATCGTAGTTTTCCTTTTTTGGGTTGTCTTATTCAGATTAGGTATTTTTAAAAACGCTTCAATATCTTGGGTAGTTTTATTAATAGTTGTAGTTTTAGAACTTTCTTCGTCACGGATCTCTAATCCACCAGGCTCTTTATTTGTGCTTGTCTGGGCATCATTATTAGTAATTTCAGCCTCTGACTGATCATCACAAGACTTATCTATAGGTACGTGAGTTTTCTGCAATGGTACATCGTTTTCAGAAATTACGTTCACTGAAATGTCATCGCAAGATTTGAAAATGACCACATCTGTGTTAAGCACTGATACTTCATTTTCTAAATCTTCAGTCACTAAAAGGTCATCGCGAGATGAGGCGTTTGTCTTATCCGAGTCAGTTTCAGGATTTCCACATAGCGAAGGGTTTTCACGAGATTCTATGATTATCTCATCTGTTTTCTGCTTGGGCAATATATCGTCTATTACTGAGTTGTCATCCCGAAATTCAAATATCAAATTTTCATCACTGAGTATGGCTTCCAATTCTAATCCTGTTATATTTTTGTCCATCGGAGTATTAATCTCGTCAAAAACTTCATCAAATACTGTTGTATTCATTTCTTGGCTAAAACCAGATTCTGATAAAATATTATTATGTTCCTTGCCCTGATGTATTTCTGTCAAGATTTCTGGCTGAGCAATCTCTTTTGAAGTGAGAAAAGTTTTGCAAAAAAGCCATAAGGGAAAGTATGGATGATCGTGACTTTTATTTTCGTCACTTGAAGCATTGAATTCTTCGATGACAGAGTCTGTTGTTAAATGCTTAATTACTTTCATGGTACTCTGGACATCTAAATCGGATATTATACTACTCAGGGCATTATGTGGTACAGTTGGAACATCAGCAACTTCGACAAATGTATCTGTGACTTGTTCTCCGGTAACTTGGGGTGATATCACACATTTTGTATAATCTACCGAGTTTGGATTAAGAGGATATAACCCACATTTTCTAAACCCATTTGAAATTACATCTGTTTTTAAGATGCTGTTGTTGTACGCAATTTTAAAAACGCTTGCGAAGTTGGATCGATTCAGTACTTTCGTCGGATTTTCAGCTTTAAAGTTTCTCACAGCATCTCTCCAAGCATTTTTTAAAGATTTAAAAAAAGATACATCACATGGCTGTAGTATATGAGTTGCGTTTGGAAACAAACAAAACAGCAATATTTTATTGGTTGAGCAATATTCAAACAGTTCTTTATTGATGTGGGATGTGTGTCCATCCAGAAACATGATAACCGGAAATGCAATATTTTTTTGTGTGAGCCAAGGATAGAAAATATTTTTGATATAATCTAAAAATGTTTCGGATATCATCCACCCAGAATCTGAGCGACCAATACCCCATTCGTCCGGTACAGAGTTGACAATATCTCGTGGTATCCTTTTATAAGGATATACAAGCATAGGCGGTGCTGATTCGCCATTAGCGGATACATTGCATAGGACAGTGACTTGTTCTTTTTCTTTTCCTGTCGCGATTTGGTATGAGTTTTTAAAATTTTTAGGTGCAAGTACTGCACCAGATTTTGGACACATTTGTACTCCCGTCTCATCAGCATTAAATATACGCTCTGGTTGCTCCATGATATCATCTGCTTCGTTTTCTTTAAGGAAATTATTTAACTCTTCAAACCATTTACGAATAGAAGTTTCTGTTACGGATGCACGAGCCCTGGAAATTACTTCAGCGTTTCTTTTACTTATTTCGGGATGTCGGCTAAGAAATAATTGCAGCCATTTACGCCCCGGTTTATTATCGATAAAAGACGATTTCCTGTTGTTTGAGTCTAAAAATTTTTTAACTGTCTGTTGTAATTCTTCGGGGTGCATAGGAAAGCCACTTTTTGCTTTTTTTATCACCCATTCCGCCAACGCGTTCTCTTCAGCTTGTGTCAATTGTGTACAAGGTCCCAATTTTCGTTGGTACTTTTTGATTTACCTTGTTGTGAAGAGTGGACTTCGGAATATTGTAATTTTTATGTGCTTTATTAAGCGATAAAGTTCCAGAGGCAATATCTCGGCAAGCATTTTCAAGATCTTTTTCGGAATATTGGAATCGGACATATTTTTTATTCTTTTCCATTCTGATCTGTAAAAATATGGATAAAATATTGGTACTATACACAATTGTTTTTATAATATTATTTTCACAAATAATATTAAGTTAACAATTCTTTATTGATGATATTTTGGCTTCAACATCAATGTTCAGGTTTAGGAACTTTAGTGCCAGTAAATGAACGTCCCAATGTATGGTGGTTTTCAACTTAAGGTGAGTGACCCTAAACATGAACGAAAACTTTAAAACCCCGTTCATATATAGGCCCGGCTAACATTTTGGTAAATTACTTTGACCACATCAATTTACGACAGTATTACCATTACTGAAGAGCATAAAATTGACTTTTCACTATTTTGACAAATGTCCCAAATGTGAACACCACGTTCATTCACAGGCACACGCCGTAAATTACGTTCTCAAATATGAACACTAAAAAATTACATTGATTAACTAGAAATAGAGATATTAATGAATGAAAATTTGTAGAACACATCATAATTTACTACAGACATACAGGGTTATTGGTAATTAGACCGGATCCTTTTAAGGGGTGGTAGGGAATGCCATTTGCAACAATATGACTGTACATTGTGATATCCGGAAATGAATCATTTCTGTGATATTTTTTTTTTATTTTTTTTTGGAAAATCCAGTTTTACTACTTTAAAATTCAATAAAAAAAAAAGTAATCAACCGATTTCAATTCTGTTTGCAGTTTAAGAGAAACCTTGTTACAGCTCTTAATAATAAACAATAATATCGTACTAATGTAGATCCATCCAAAAACTAGAGGCTTTTTCATAATTTTTATTTGATAATTTTTGTAAGATGCTTTACAAAAACCTTTATTTTCTCTACAAAAACGATAGTAAATTAAGTCTGCATTTTATTTAAAAAACATCTACAAGTCTTTAGCTATCGAACGAGGTAAAAAAATTAGCACTTTATTGCACAATTGCAGAAATAATGCGATAACAAAGACTCAGGTAGAGACATTCCGAGAAAGGGTTTTAGACAACGGTATCCATGTTGAATGCGCCGTCTCCCTCTCGCTTATGTTTGTTGAACGAGCAATGAGAACCCAGTTTGCTCAAGCGCATCGTACTGTTCAGACGCTCTTTGGCAACCCTTTATTACGATTAAATTTCGACCTTGATAACGTTATTGGACTTGTGTAACTTCTTTTTCTGTGATTCGGCTAGTGAACTGGACTTTTTGATTGATTGCTTACCCGACGACTTGGCTTGTACTAAAGGATCTGATCATGACTGCGGAATCCCACGACCATCTACCTCGGCTTCGAGAGTTCACAAACGAAGAGTATGCGGACATACTGTTTTGCTATGGTTTTGCCAACGGCGTCGCTACACATGCTCGAACGGAGTATCAGTCTCGATTTCCACAGCGCTGTTTACCCCATGTGAGTGTATTTGACGGAGTGTACCGGCCACTACGAGAAACTGGTCAAGTTCAAAGACGACAAAGTGATGCTGGACGATCTCGTATTTATCATTCGGATGAAGAGGAACAGATAATTCGCATGTTTGAGCAAGATCCTACGACTTCAACAAACATCAGCACGACGTCTTGGCATGTCGCAATGGAAAGTATGGAACACAGTGCACCGCTCAAGACTCTACCCGTATCATTTGATTCCGGTACAAGTTATCCAAGACGGAGATCCTGCACGTAGAGTCGAATTTTGCAGATTCATGTTGAACACCGATATGGAAGATGCCAATTTTTTATTAAAAATCTTATGGACCGACGAATCTAAATTTGATCAGGATGGAATATCAAATTATCATAATATTCATTATTGGGCCCCGAAAGATGACGGTAACCCAAACAAGAAAAGATTACAAGGATCACAAAGAAGGTTTTCCGTTAATGTGTGGATGGGCATTATTAAGAATGAATTGATCGGCCCTTTCTTTCTGCCCAACAACCTCAATGGTGAAGCGTATGAATTTTTTTTGAGAAACGAACTTTATGAGCTACTCAGTGAAGTACCCCTTGAAACCCGCAGAAACATGATTTACCAACATGATGGTTGCCCCGCACATTTTAGTTTGAGCGTCCGTGAGTGGCTCAATCGTCAGTATCCCAATAAGTGGATTGGCAGAGGAGGACCCATTCCGTGGCCGGCCAGAAGTCCCGACTTGACTCCCGTCGACTATTACGTATGGGGTCACATGAAAAGCTTGGTGTACGACGATACTCTTGGACCTGTGGCAACCATCGAAGAACTGAAACAGCGCATAATAAATGCAGCAGAAAAAATGAAAATTAATTTAAATACAAGTGTTGTTAAAAGCAATTTACGCAGACGTATGCGTCTCTCTATTCAAAATTCTGGCTCACATTTTGAGAACGAACTGTAAAAATAATAAATAAAGACTAATTACATCTACTCTTTTATTTCTTTAAAAGAAATTAAGTTACCTTAAGAAAGTATTTCTTCCATAGCTATTTCTCATGGACTATTCTCATTCCTTTCTCGGCCTTTTGTAATCGCATTATTTCTGCAACTGTGTAATAAAGTGCTAATTTTTTTACCTCGTTGGATAGCTAAAGACTTGTAGATGTTTTTTAAATGAAATGCAGACTTAATTTACTATCGTTTTTGTAGAGAAAATAAAGGTTTTTGTAAAGCATCTTACAAAAATTATCAAATAAAAATTATGAAAAAGCCTCTAGTTTTTGGATGGATCTACATTAGTACGATATTATTGTTTATTATTAAGAGCTGTAACAAGGTTTCTCTAAAACTGCGAACAGAATTGAAATCGGTTGATTACTTTTTTTTTTATTGAATTTTAAAGTAGTAAAACTGGATTTTCCAAAAAAAAATAAAAAAAAAGAATATCACAGAAATTATTCATTTCCGGATATCACAATGTACAGTCATATTGTTGCAAATGGCATTCCCTACCACCCCTTAAAAGGATCCGGTCTAATTACCAATAACCCTGTATATCACATTTCGTCTTTATACTTACAGCGATGAGAAAACAAGCGTTGCAGACACCCTTTTGACTAGTTTTCCTAATAATTTTTGCAAACAACGTATTAGCACAGTCGAATGCACTAGCAAATCATTCCACCATTTTGATTGTATCCAACCAATAGGAGACGTAGCTTCACTCAATGAAACTAAAAAGTGTTGCAACATTTTGTGGAAGGTTCCATTATGGTAGTTTTCACCAAATCCTTATTTTTTGCAAAATATCGTGAACTGTTCATTCTATGGTGTGTGTTCATTCACTGGTACAGCTACCCTAGGCCACGCATAATAGCTATCAAAACACCACCACCATCCTTCTTGTCTGCTGACAATCTATCACGGTCCCCTTTAAACACGACGTAGTGCTGGTCTATAAATTCACTAGGTATCATTAATTTCAGGCACTAACCAAGTTTCTGTCAGTACGATGACATCATACGTGCAAGACAAAATGTTCATATACAGTGTGTGCAGCTTAGTTCTTAGGCATCTACAGATTTAATAATAAAGAGAGAGCTTTAGAGCTTTTAGAGCTTCGTTATCCATTAAAAACGAAGTACGTAGTAAATACATAATTATAAATTAGCATTCGAGGAACGCATACTTGGTAATTTACGAGGATGTATAACAGTATTAGTTGTGTCTGTAAATTAAAATAATTAGTCGCGCAATGTGAGTATTGGTTGTTAACTAATAGGAGGCAATCGAAAATGTTCATATTTTCAGTATAAATTACGGTTGAGATATCCTTACAAATGATTAGAAAGAAAGAACGAAAATAAATTTATTCAGCTTAATAACTACACAATAAAAATATATAATAAATTAAAAAATACTTAAAATAGGAACTAAAAATAAAAATAAAACATTAAATCTGAGAGTACTTATTTCTAATCTAATAGTTAGTAGTTGCTGAAAAGGCCTATCTCAGCACAAAATGTTCAGCAGATCTGCCTAAAGCGGGTATTGGACTAAAACGAAAAATAACACAAGGTATACTTATAAAATTATGAAAATATTTGACAATTAATTTAAAAAGCACGTAAACAAACAACGATCCCATACACAAATAGTCTGAGTCAATAAAATAAAATAATAATTAAAAGGGCACACTACTAAAATATTACACTGCAAAACACACAATCTACATTTTTTTAAATTTTATGAATGAGTTTTAATAATAAATAAATCTTTTTAGAAACAAACATTAGAGTAAGTAGTCAAATACTAACGGCCTCAGGACGCTTTTTTAAAAAGAAAGACAAAAGACTTTTTATACGTCTAATCGCTACAAAGGGCAACTTAATTCTAAATAATAAAATGATATTCTACAGTCACCGGACACAGAAGACCACCCGCGTTATCTTATAGCTCGAGTTCACACAATGCAACGGTGCACTATCTTGTTATGCTTAATCAGCACGGATAGTGATTGTGTGGGGTTCTGGTCGCATGACTTCTCCCCCCTGAGATTCGAAATTATCCGAAGGATTCGGAGAATTTCGGAAATTACATTTAAAACCCATTTTCTTAAGTCTAATATAAAATATGCCCACTAAAATAATGATAATAATTAAATATAATGCAATGGTCCAGACACTAACACTATAAAGTCTAATTTCACTCGTTTCATCTTCACTTTCACTTTTCATAATTTTAACTGCCATCTTTATACTGTCCAGATTTATATCTTCTAATTTTACTGGTTTCATTTCTTCGGGTTTTAAGTTATTAATATGTAATAGATTTACAATAGGTGCTGTATTTAAGATTTTCAATTTGGTGTGGTCTTAGTTTAAGAGAGAATCTGCCAATTTTGACTTCACATATATCTTCCAATGTTACAATGTATGTTCCTTGGATATTTTGTTGGAACACTTCGTTTATGCATATCCTTTGGAAAAGCGTTTTTAATCTTGAGAATATGATCCAACGGTTTGGCTGGATACGTTGTACTAGAACATCTTCTATAATGACTGATTTCAGAGTACATGAACTGGTATTATTGGAGTATTTCATTAAATCAGAAACACATGTATTCTCCATAAACTGGGATGTGGAGTCTTCAAAACACACAAAGTTGGATGCTGCAATCAATTGGCACGGCTGGGCGAGTGGCTTGGAGGATAGTCCTTTCACTATCAGATAAGGATATTTTGGTAAAATGATGTAGGTCTTAAGGTTATGGGTAATAGGGAGTGGGTACAATTTGTAATACATATATACCTCTTTAGTAATCAACGGGATTTCTAGCAAAAACGTTAACTGATTTTCTTTGAAAAAAGCTTTTATACTAATGCTTTGTTCAATTTTTACAAGGTTTTCCTGATTTACCTTAAAACAAATTTTTCTGTTTTCTCTATGTTCTCAAGTGTAGCTAATAAATCATCGGACTCAATAATGGATTGATGCAGGGTCTCTAGTTTACTGAAAGCAACGGCAGTTTCTATATCATTAATCTTGACAGAAATAGTTTGGAAGTTATGCAATATCAAAGAGTACGTGTCTATTATTAAATTACTGAGAAAGTTCAAGTTGGTTTCCCGCTGTACATTTACAAGATCGTTTTGAATTTCCTTGAGTTTCTTATCAAGCTGAATTACGTTTCTGTGAATTGCTTTCGTAATGTTACTGAAACCTTCAACAATTTCGGAGATCAGAGTTACCTTTTTATTCACAGCTGTTTGTTTCACTTTTATATTCTCAATCAGTTGATCATAACGTTTAGCGTCTTCGCTGTCCAAATTTCCTGATATAATTTTGATCAAGGATATATATACCTATTGGATTTAGGATACCTCTTTTTATCCTGTAACTTGGAACTAGTTCCCACTGAGCAAGCGAAAATTACGACAACCTTGCGTAACATGACATTTGGGAGTATGAAACTTACAAATACATGGTTGCAACATCATGGTAACGATCAGAGAACATGCCCGCAAGGCTCTAACGGCCACATTTGTAACATTAGGGGGTAATGTTACTCCTTTACCTCAAATGAAACTTATTGTAACTTATAAATGGAACAACCTGAGGAATTTACCTATATAACATAAAGGCAATATAAAAATGTTAAGTAAACTGAAAGTTATTATTGTTACATTGCCACAACTTGATACTTCAAGTTTTGTTATATGTGAACATGTTACAATGCTGGAATAAATGTTTTGAAAGTTTCAGAAACATTGGTTTGAAACATGCCCGTAGAGTGCGTTTGCTAGGTGAGGCGACTTATTGTAACATCCAAATGCAACTAGCTAGTAATGTTTTCTTTTATCATTGCCTACAACTTTAAATCAGAATTTTCAATAATATTGTTTAAATAGCTTACCTACTAGTAACTTTTGTTACGTAGTACGATGTTTAATTTAAATGTAGAAGCGATGTTACATGCGAAATTGTACGCAAGTTTACCGAACTGAGGTGTAGGTTATATAGTATATAAATAGTTAAGGCATTGTTGCATGGGAAAGAACTTTTTCGTGGCATGAATAACTATTTTTTAGCTTTGCGAACGCTGAACGAAAAGAGATGTGAACGACATTTTCACCCACAGATTCTCAATTCGATCGCCCTTGTGTGAGAGTCTAAGATTATTTTCGCCAGCTTGGGTTTATTCGAACGCACTATTAGGTTAGGCGATGATTAAGTTTATAAATTTGCTAGCTCACACCAGCCTTCTCAAAACGTAGTCCCGCAATCGACGCGGAACTATAATCGGAAACCTGTGTAAATGAGAGAACTTATTCTACAGCAAAACTAAGGGGTAGTATTAAATTTGTATGCAGAATAATTTTAAAATTATTCTTCATACAAATACCTTTAGTTTATTTTATAATTATAAAATAATTTGCCTCAACTATTATACATACTTAACAAGGCTTACAAAAAAATAGCTTACACATACATAAAATCACATTTATTATATTATCTTCACAAATGATAAATGCTAATTTAACTGGAGGCTTAAAAAGTGTAACAAGATACATAAAGTACCTAGGTACTCGTAAGTATATAATTTATCCCCAAACCGTCGCACAATAACAATAGTAATTTAACAATATATTATCTTAGCAGTTTTAATATTATTAACAATCATTATTAGATAATGTAAAGGCTATTAATTATAATCACCACAACACCTAGCTACAAAAGCGAAAAACTGTATTATTCAACACAAAGGTATGTATTGACCTTTACCTAAGTCTAAAATAACTTACATATCAATAACCCGTTTTTCTTCCTTGAATGAATCTACACAAAACAAATCTATGAATATATAAGAACTACGAGGGTCATTTGAAAAGTTCTTAGCCTAACATACTAAATGAAACCACACGATTTTGAGTTTATTTTTATTTTTCAACATACTCTCCTCCGAGCACAAAACACTTTTTCCATCGACCCGGTAAGGCTTCGATACCCGTTTTACAAAAATCTTCGTCTAACTCCTCAAAATAAGCGTCCACGGCGGCTATGACCTCTTCATTTGTAAAAAAATGTTTACCACCTAAAAAAAATTTCATTTGGGAACAGATAAAAGTAGGACAGTGGTAAATTCGGTGAATATGGGGGATGAGGTAACAATTCGAAGCCACATTGATGGATTTCTGCCATGGATTGCAGAGGTGTGAACGCGCGCATTGTCCTGATGAAACAAGACTTTTCTTCTCAATAAACCTGGACGTTTTTCTTTGATTTCTTCTCTCAAACGACGCAACAGGTTGCAATAGTAATCGGAGTTTATTGTTTCACCCTTTTTTAAACAATCCACGAAAATTATACCCTTTGCATCCCAAAAAACAGATGCCATGACTTTGCCCGCCGATAAAACCACCTTTGCCTTCTTTGGGGTGGGCGATCCTGCTCTTTTCCATTGTTTCGACTGTTCTTTTGTCTCGGGTGTATTGTGGTGCACCCAGGTTTCATTAATGGTTATAAAAGCAAATTCTATTGGGTCAGCTTCATATAACTCTAAACAGTCGCGAGAAGTTGTGAGTCGGTTGCATTTTTGTTCCACTGAAAGCAGTCTCGGTACCCACCGCGTAGACACCTTAGAGAATCCAAGTTCAGTAGTAATTATATGATGTGTTCGCTCAGATGAGATGCCTACAGTCTTAGCTATCTCCTCGACAGTCAATCTTCGATCAGATAAAATTAAATCACTTTTGATCAGTGTAAGTAGTCGAAGGCCGGCCACTACGGGGCTCATCTTGAATGGTCTCACGACCACGTTTAAACTCTGCCGCCCAGTTTTAACAGTCGCATACGAAGGAGCGGACTCACCCAAAGTAGCAGACATGTCTTCATGTATAGCTTTTGGAGTTAAACCTTTCAAATTCAGGTATTTTATCACTGCACGATGTTCAATTTTATCCATTTTCTAAAATAGCTCTGACTTGACTTACGGTATCACGTGTAAACGAACAATGAGTTACTGTGAATAAACTAAACTGTGCATACTTGTAGCTAAATAATGTAACTACAAAATGAGGGTAGTTATAAAAAAAACCAATGACTTTAACCATGTTAGTCTAAGAACTTTTCAAATGACCCTCGTATTTGGTAAATATATCTTATACAAATATAATAGAAAATTAATTGTTTGTACACCATTAATGTTCCGATCGTTTAAGTCTTGTTGTGGCATGCTGGAACCAGTTCATTGTGTGTCTCTGAAAATTTTCTTCAGTCATATTTGGAAAATTCTCATTGACAGCACCTGAAACAATGAAATACACTTTGTTTATTTACTTGTCTAGATAGAGCGTGGCGCTGCAACGGCAATAAAAATAGATGGCCAGGCCGGATACGCGTGTGAGAGTGTTGACGCACACAGATGAATTGTCTTAAACTATAATTACTAGCGCGCTGAGTCCCATGTTTGTGTGCGTAATGTTGCCAGCTTTTAAAGAATTTCCACAAAGTTGACAAAATATGCCGTGATGTGAAATAATTTGAATAACCGGCCAAGTACAAGATAGACCCGCGCATGAAGGGTACCGTACCATCAAAGCGCTTTATCCGTGCTTTGATTGGTTATAAATAGATTTATACTGGTTATAGGGTATAATATAATGTTAAAAATAAGACATATTTTCATTTAATTTTTTATTCACGGCTTGGCTTGACAGTGGCGTTACACTATACTATTTAGCTACTTCGATATCTGTATCCACGCAAAAGAGAAACTAATACTTGGCATAGGTTATCAAAGTTAACTAAATTAATATTTGGTGAAATTTAATGACCTCTTTGTATTTGTTTTTTAAATAAGTTACGTTTTGATTTTACATCGTACATCGCTTATGTTGTTTTTTTTAGTGTCATGGTAATAGCGCAAGTCCAAAAATTTTTAACAATCAATCTCATAAGATTTGTCTGGTGGAGAAAGCCACAAACGTGATTTGTTTTCACTGGGAAATAATTTAGTCCTCCAACAAATTGTTTCATTGTACAAGAAACAATTTTCGAGTAGTTCGTTGGGGTCATTCGGAAATCTTGTCTTATAAATTTTCGAATGACGCTTTCAGTAGCTCTGCAAACAGAATATACATCCTGAGATGCATAGACAAGTCCGCCTTCGTCTCGCATCATAACAAGTTTTTGATATTTTGATTTTTCGGTTGTTGTTAAGCTACCGAGACAATCGATACATTTAATTTTTTTACGCAAAGATCTAACTACAAAACCTGCAATGTAGCCAACAATTTGTTCGATGTATTCAGATGTTTGATTAAAATCTAATTGTCCGATTGTGATATCTTCATCTTCGTTACAGTTTTCCGTATCGTCGTCGCTTTCTTCATCGTCTTTTCTGAAGGAGGGAACGGTTTCATTGATGCATTTCAATGATGAAGAGCACGATAGAATACTGATATTTTCAAGAGGAACACAATTTCCTGCTGATGCTGATTTTAGCTCCAAGTGGCATAGCAATTTTTTATAAATGCCTTTAAACTGACGAGCATTGGGGTTATCATTATATCCCCCATGCATACGTACCGCACCAAAGAACAATTCTATGTGATCTTGACTGATGCGGTACGTGGTCAGATATTTTAATTTGCTTGAATCTATAAGATTTTCACACAAGTACTGGACGCTTTCTAGGCAGATAAGAACGCCGAGAAATCCAGTGAAAGATTGCGTTTTTAAAACTGGGACATAGCATTTTGTGACCAATTTTTTGGATTTTTCTTGATCTTGAAAAGTTCTTTTTCACGAAACTTTTAAACTAAGGTTTAGCATCAAATCTTTTGCATCTTCCAATACAGTAAATATTTCTTCTTTATTTCCGGGAAACAAAGGACGTTTGCATCCGTGTGCTTTTAAATTTCTCGAATTAAATATGTCAAACATATTGTTCATGGTCATAATAAATTTTTCTGTGGCTTCACTTCCCACGAATGCGGGTAGCTTTAGCTCTTCTCGACAAAATTTAATTGCCAAGGCCACACTTCTGCTAAGAAGTGGGCCTTGGGCTTGGCCTTGAGCTGGGTCGCTAATTTGACATTCATTATTGAATTTCTGAATTCAATATGTCTTTTGGTAAGTCGGTTGGCCAGATGTAATCCGGTCTCATCTTGTAATTCGGCTAACTTTTTAACGAAATCCCACTTTATTTCATCCTCTTTGTATAAAAACACCTCTTTTGATTCGAAATGATTTCTTATTAATTTCAGCATATGGCAGAAGTCTAAAAATACTGCCACTTCATATTCAGCACATGGGTGCTTAAAGGTGGTTTTGAGTTCTTTCGGGTTTTTGTAATTGCAACCTAAAACTTCCATGGCGGATAAATTGGAGCTATGGCCATCAAAAGTTAGCGATACGACATCCACGCCTACTTCATGGCATTTAAACAATATCGTTTTTATAATATTAGCTTTCTGTTCTCCTGTCATACCATGTATTAAAACTTCACCAAAAAAAATAACCCACAGGCAACTTCCATGACTCATTGAGACTTACGAGTAAAAACAAATATGCCTCTGACGCTTTCACTGTTATATTTTCTGAGGGGCCATTACCAATATCAATAAGACCTTCGTCCTGCATAGTCTTGCGATTAAAACATTTTTGTTGTCTAATAGCCATTTCGTCCACGATCAATCCGCATATCATATTATGATCAGATTCATTTCTTTTGGCTTGTAGAATTTTAAATGAATCTTCTGTCAGACCCGGTGAGCCATCGATGTTTGCATACCACTTAGACAATGTTTTAGGATGCGGGAGACAAGTGTCAAATTTGCTTCTCACGTAACTGTAAGCCTTCGGTGATAGAAAATGCAATGTCAAGCAAAATTTTCTAAACTCGGGCTTATATTTTTTAACAGGTCTCTTGGAACCTGAACACTTCTTTTTCATGTTTGAATAAAGGTCTGCTGCAAATACATTACTATTCAAAATGTTATGCATATCATTATCGATGTATCTTTCGTTTTTTAAAGTTTGAATAATTTGTTTTAAAGAAGATACCCTTCTTTTTAATCGTAGATTTTGTCTCCTCAATGACTGGATTTTCAGTGTATGTTTCTTTTGAAGTATTATTTTTCTTCGCAATTCTGTCCGCAATTTTGATTTTCTCGGTGTGTCAAAAATGAACTCCAGATCAGAAAAAAATTCTATGGCATTGCTTGTATTATTGTCTGAAGTTGGTGTATTTGGCGAAGGGATGTTTGTGATACCAGATAATTCTACTTTGTTAGATCCAGATGGTCCCTAAAAGTAAAAACAATAAGTGTAAATTTATATACAGGATACGGAATAGCTGATTGAAGAAGTTATGAATAAATAAAAAAAGAATAGAAGAGAATATTTTACCATTCCATCTTGACAAGTTAGTTTGCGATCACTGTTTTTTCCTGCATTTTCGAGTGAATTAGCATCATTTTGTACTTCGTTTGTTTCTACACCCGTTAAAAACAATGCCTAAAAATATAAACATGGGTTATTTGAAGTGTTTTTACTAAAAACAAATACCGATCCCGGTAAATTACATAATTGGCAACAATATCTAAAAGTTTTTAATAGAGTAGGTATACTTCTGAAAAATAAACTACAATAACAGAAACAACCGACTTCAAGCGCCAAGCGTAGCGTAGCGCCAATGTATATGAGAATATTAATTATGAGCTTATATTTAATCTAGGCAAAATTTATTCAGGTCAATAGGTAATCATACTCCTAGTCTGTTAGATACAAAATGGGAAACACTAGGAAGCACTTCAAAATGCTTGAGATATCAAGTTAAACACATAAAATCTATTTAACCTTACTAAAAAAAAACACACACCTTGCATGGAATCGATCCTTTTTTTAATCTACGACGACCTTGGTTGTTCGCTAAATACAAATCCGTGGAACGAAAATGATCCGAACATATAACAGTAGATGCAACCGGTTGCCAGAGATCTTCTCCACGGCTTTTTCTTATTATATTTAGCCACTTACTCCTTAAAATTGGATCTGTGGGTACTCTGCAAACAAATTATAATAAAAAGTGAAAATTTGAAGCGTCTACCTGTTACCGTTTTCAACATTGAGCAAAAAAATACGAAAAAAACACGTTTATTGTATGGCCCTTAATATATTTTTTTTAATTTTTAGTATTTGTTGTTATAGCGGCAACGGAAATACATCATTTGTGAAAATTTCAGCTTTCTAGCTATCACGGTTTATGAAATACAGCCTGGAGACAGACAGACAGAGGGACACAATGGTCCAGGGCATACATACATAAACACATACAAATATACAACGATATGGATTTCTCACGGAACCCTAAAATGTATCGAAAAATACATCTATTTCACACCTCTAAATCTAAATCTTCTTAGAAAAAAAATGTACAAAAAGATGTCTACAAAATTTGGGTAAACTTCAATTTGAAAGCTGGCAACTAATGACACAGATAACCCAGTAGTATGTTTACCGATAGTTCTATCACTAATTCTCTCTAATTATACAAGATAATAGTTGTTTGAAATGTACTTACCGGTGATAAGAGATCTTTTCAGGAGTTTTCAAACGTCTCTTGTAGTTCCGGCACAGTTTGATAGCACAATACGTCATATTTTCGCCGCAAAACAGAGAATAATTATACGTGCTATCCGCGCGGCGTCTGTGGCGTCACTGAGAGCCGCGGACGAGGTTAGCGTGTAGCAGCTACATGCTATTTATTTTGTCGCTTTTGGTGCGTTACTATATATCTAGACAAGTAAATAATCAAAGGAAATACATTAATAAAATAAACATAAACTTTCTCACCTTATCTATACATACGAGTATAATAATATCGTCATATGTGATATGTCATTTATATTATATTATAAAATATATGGGTGCCTATTAATTTTATACACGTAATATTTGTAATATGTATAATTACCAAAAAAAAAAAATGGGCGGTACAAAAGTGTTAATACATTGTAGATATGTAGTCAAATTTTTTTATTACTTCACAGTGAAATAATTATTAATTGTTAAAGTTTTCGAAAATTCCATCTAAAAGTATGGACACCATCTTAACAAAAATACTACATGCCTATGTACAACTTATTAATGAAAACACATGATTCGCGTCAGTGAAAAAATATCTCTCTTACTCTTTCTTACACCCCCCACCCGAGCGTTCGGTGTGAAAGAGATTGTCGACTTTCGGCTTTCGTTCGTTCGTTTTCGGAAGAAGCAAAGGCCGCGCGGTGGCAGGGCGGAGGGTGCGGGGTTGGTCCGGTGGCCAGGTCTAACGAGCTAGGACGCGAGTTTGCCGAATGTTATGATTATGAATGATACATTTCTATGTAGGGGTGTTAAGTTTCATGCATAAACCGCGCGCATGTAGTATATCATAATGAATAGTGGAAATGCCTAGAATAAAATTTGTAGGTGTGAATCAATCTAGACGTTTGACCAAATATTGATGATTATGTGGGAATTTTTTTTTTAACGTAGTTTTAAATATTCTTCCCATGTTTGTATTAAGTACCAGCAGCATATAGTACTTTTTTTTTGGTAATTATACAAATTACGTGTAATAATAAAAAAAAATATGTGTAATAATATAGGTTTCCTGGTCATAATAATTTTAATTTTTTGGTGCGTGTAATCAAGGTCATTATTTAAGATAAATAAATGTAACTATATATTCCAAGCAATTATTTTTACACTTACGTTTCATTAGGGACATTAACTTCAGAGATGATAATTTGTAATTATGCTTTTTCCCGGTCCAAGAGCAAAATTGTGCGAGATAATTGGAGAAATTTTTTTCTAGACATCGATTTACACAATCTCTTTCGCGGCTGCCACCAGTGTATCGAAGTAGGTCAAACTGCAAAAAAAAAGAAATACAAATTAGAGTAATACAAAACAAGTAATATAGAGCACCATCCGCGGCTATTGAGATCGAGCGTCTTCAAAGATAAATGTAGACTATGCTGGGGTTATTATTTGTAATGTTGTTTGTTATAATTGCAGTGCCAATATACAAAATCATAACATAATCAATTTTATACATGAGCGGGACTCGAACTTGCGACTTTTAGTAGTAGTAGAACTTTTTCTGCATAGGTTTGTCAGAGGAAGTAATGCCTCCATACCTTGATGGGTATGGTTACCAGTGAAATTACAGGCACATGAGACTTAACAACTTTGTCTCGTGTCAGTGTGCCGCGTGCAGTGCTGTTCGCATTAGTGACGAAATATTATAAATAGAGGTTACCGCCTAACATCTGCAGGTGGGTCTCACGCTTGTTCCGGTAACCTAATCACATAAAATGAAAAACAAAAGACTATCCGTCTATCGCGCCGGGACACGCTCTTACCAACTAAGGGTCGGTACCATAATAAAATAGTTATTTTTTTCCTAAGCATTCGCGGTTGTTAAACTAAGTTATAGTTAGGGCTCAAGGGATGTAATTATCAATCACCTTTAAGTTATACCTATATCTGTTTTAGATTATTATAACTTTTTAAAACTCACTAATTGCTGCTCTAAAACTCCGTCCGATAATCTTTCTTCTAATGTTTCAAGTTGTGTTAATTCCATAAGAGGTAAGTTTGGCAAGAGAGACCTCTTTTGTTCGGGACCACGAGCATATTTCATATTTTTTTCAATGCCCGCAATCTTATGCATTGAGAATGTAACCTTTTCCTCAATTTCTTTCAATTTTGTCATTATATCACCTGCAATGAAACAAATAAAATAAAATAAACGTTGACAAACAAATAGATGTTAACATATCACAAATAAATAAAAGGTACGATTAAATGTGTATGTGCCCCTTACTCAAATGTATGTCACCAGTGTTCAAACCAAACATTGAAGAGCCACCTGCACCAAGCAAATCATTTACACTGTCTGTCGCAGTTAAAGCGGCTATGTGCTTTGGGTCTCCTTGATAATTAAACGATGCTTGCCTTATATCTTCAGGAGTAATAACTTTTTCATTACTAGCTTCAAAAGTCATGTTCATAACATTTTCTGTACAAATAAGGATATGTGATTAAGTATAACATAAGAAAAAGTTATGCAATCAAATAACTTATAACCATAAGAAACCATTTATGCTCATAATAAAATTAACAGATTTTAATTTTTAAGTACAAAGAAGACACATTGCGATCTTTTTATCAACAATGAAATAGGTACTTACAAAAAGTATTATTTTATTCGTTTATAGCTAACATGCTGCTATTATGTGCAAATCTCAAATCCCAACTCATTTGTTGCTTATATATGCTATATAATCTAGTCTTTGTCAAAGAAATGAATTTACTTATCGCCACATAAATTGATTTTATTAGAAGAGATCTTTTGGGGATGGAAAGCCACGGAAGTGGCTTTTTTGAGATTTGCACATAATAGCAGCATGTTAGCTATAAACGAATAAAATAATACTTTTTGTAAGTACCTATTTCATTGTTGATAAAAAGATGGGGTGTTTGATACAAACAAAAATTTAGACTAGAAGGTACTTTTGCTTAGCGATACCAAACATTGCAATGTATAGAGAGAAAAATTCAAATCCTGGGCGGGATTCGAACCCGCGTTTTCCGACAATCCGTGTCAGACGCCATGACCATCATTTTTATCACCTAAGTTTTTTAATTTATGTTTTTTTTGGTAGGATCGATATTTAGTTAGTTTTTGCTAAGCTTATATTTATAAAATTTCCTTTGTCCTTAGCTTGTCTGTGATTTTGATTGAGAAATGATAATTTGGGCCTTAATTATAAACACAGAATTAAGTTAACCAACGAAATATAGGTAGTCTAATTTACATGCGCATACCGTGCACAGTGGACAATAATGACAGTGGCACCTTCGTTTTGTTGGATTTACCTGTGGGTCTAGCACGCAAACCTGCGTAAGTGTAACGTAATCGTATTGTCAACTGTGACGCGCTCTCGGTGTTTTTTATTTATAGTGATTGCTCACGTCCACGTCTTTGATTTCTACTTTCTGCGCAGGACGTTACTGGTTCTGTTATAAGCATAACTCAAGTTTAACGTTAACATTATTTTCAATATGACGAGGTATGAAAGATATGTAGATTTAGGGCTTGGGGTGGTAAATGGTAGACTCGAGCCAAAATTGGTAGATCTACCAATAAGAAAGTAGATATGACAATGCTATTCGAATCACGTAGTACGTTCGAATAGACCCCTGTTGGCGAAAATAACGCTAAAAACGTTCAGAAGGGCGTTCGAATTCGGAAGTGAATATGTATTCATATTAATATATTTTTCATTTTATTCATATATGTCGCTTATGTTAAGCTTAAGTGTATATAAAGCTAAAAAAGAAGTTAATTTAGCCACCAAAAAGTGCAATTTTGGACCCACGTCCGGTGCATGGTTTTTTGTCATCGTTTTTGACAACTATGTATTTGATAGCATAATCATGCGATTTTAGGTCTTATGCTCGGTTGAGCATTCGAGTAGCGTGTGGGCAAAAGAGACTAAGTACCTAGTATGAGTCTAGAGTAGTCTGAGGTCTAGGTAATCTCTTCCATACATGCCGTCCCCATATCGTGTACCTACCTACGTAATTTGATTTCACAAATCTTTATAAGGGGGTACGACACGGGCATTTTACCCAAATGACGTATTTTTATTAGGGATCCTGTTCTACCAATAAGCGCAAGAGTTTGCGTAGTTTCACTGAATTGAATAAATGTAATCAATGGCTGCTTCCGTTCTAACATAACATAAACATTATGAGTGTAAGTTTAATAATCATTGAAAGTAGTAATATTGCAATAGCCAAATGGCTGCAATACGATTTCTCACCATATAAAATAACTTTAATTTGCATTATTTCATCAATGTTTTATAGAGCACCTCATGTTACGTCATTTGGTAAACCTTGCTGCTATATTATGTCTGGTACCTATCAATTGTTAGGTTATTGTAATTAGAATTGCAATTAGTTTTATAAATCATATTGCCTCAAAATATCAATCATAGCATGTATTGGAAACATTGCCTTAAAATCAGTGCATTAATTTGCAAAAACATTTTGTATAGTAATTACACCTAAGTGCCATGTAGGTTCCTACAATATTACGTCGGCTACGTTTTAATTGTGATTTATATGAAGTTACCATAGCTACCCTTAACTTACCGTGCTCAGTGGGTTGTTTATACCTATTTATAGTCTGGTTCATAATATATTCTAACTGAGATTTAAAATTAGCCAACCAATTTAAAACCAATTTAATATAAGATTCATTATAATTGATATCTATCAAGTTGTTAAGGTCAGAATACTTGGCAATATTAAAGGTCAAATCGTCAGAAAGCATGTTAAGGTCTAGTACTCTAATTATGGTCCATTTATCATAACTGACGACCGCTGTTCCCTCCTTCACCCTGGAGAGCCTTCAAGTGACTGCAGTTGAAGGGCCTGGAGTAGGGTCGCGGTCATCAGGACCAACACGGCGGCCTGGGTGCGTCTGTGAAGGACGTTTGATATCTTTAATTGGAACTTTAGTTTCTCGATTCTTTGTTATGACTGGAATTACGTTTCTATCTACCTGGCCCGTTACTATCGCTTTCTCATACCTAGGTTTGTCTTTGCTTCGGCGAACATTTGTTTTGTTGTATTGTTCCCTTGCAGTACACCACATCTTCAGTTGTTATATTAAATTCTGTCTCACCTCCTCTTTTGATTTTAGCCTCTTCTTTTGTTTTAACTATCTTATCAGTTATATTTTTATACAGATATTGAGTTCTCTTTTTATTTATGATCACGCATCAGTACTTGCATGTATTCCTTATCGTAATTGACGTTAAAAACATCCTTTGATTCTGTATGACCAAACACTACTTCGAAAGGTGTTAAACCTGTCACGGAATGGATCGTGTGATTATAGGCCATAATGGAGTAGGTCATTATTGAGGACGCGTCAGTAGATTTTTGTTCGTATTTCGCGAGTCTATAGATCTCAATCAGGATTGAATGAAATCTCTCCACAAGGCCCATCGAGTTAGGGTTGTTGGGTGTTCCTAAGTGTAAATCAATTTTGTAAAAGTCCAACAATTCTTTTATTAAGCTATTGTTGAACTCTGTACCTGAATCGCAACTTGTTTTTCGTGGGGTTCCGTATAGAGAGAAATATTTTATGAGCGCTCTGACTACTTCCGGTGCTGACTGGTTACTCACTTCGATCGCTTGTCCCAGTTTACGAAATCCGTCAATTATTGTAAGAAGGATTTTCCTTCGATTTTAAATAGGTCGATAAACAGTTCTTGAAATGGTCTATTTTGTGTTTGAGTTAGGGTGATTGCTGGTTTGTGGGGTTTCCGGTCGTATTTCATTTTTTTACACAACTTGCACGCGTTAATAATAGCGGCTGCTGTTGTATCCATGTTTGGCCAGTAATAATTTATTTTCAAGTGACACACAGTTTCTTTGACTCCACGATGACAATTCTTTCCTACATGGTATTTCCCTATTATACTTCTCTGTTCGTCTTCATTTTCCACGTACACTACTCTCTCGGTACATTCAAGAATTTTAACTGAGCCTTTCTTGAAGAGCTTTATTACTGCCCTAGCAAACTCTGCTCTGTGCTGTTTGTCCTCAAAATATATAAAATATTTGATCTTAGGTCTGATGTATCTCTTCAGGAAATTTAATATTAAGTCAGGTCGATTAATTGGTAAATGGATTTCTAAAATTGTTTGTTTTTTATTGGATTAGTTTTTGACAGCAATATCACTTTTGAACCATGTGTATACTAATATTTGATTTGGCTTTGAGTCTATCGCCTCATTTAATATGGGGATGCCCGTTGAGTTAGTATCTCGAGCTGAATGTACCGTTTCGGTAATATGTGATTCCGAAGCGGAAATAGTACCACTTGAAGGTTCGAATAAGGCGAGTGGGGTCTATTTGAGCCGGCAAGTATAAAAGTTCTTTCAGAATTTGAAGAAGCCGTTTTGGTTTCTTCCGAATCTATCAAAGCGGTCTCAGTCTTCTAAGAACCAGATGATATTGTCTCAGTTTTCTCAGAGTCTGATGACACTGTTATAGGACTTGTAACTTGAACGTTTTTCTTTCCTCTTTTTCTTCCCAAATTTGCTATCTTTTCAACAATATCGTCGCAATGATTTTGCAAATCTCTTTCATCTAGATTCACATCCATGGATTTGTTATCAGCGTCACTGACTAACGCGTTTAATTTTACTCTGGAAAGTGCATCCGCATTGGTGTTTTGGCGGCCGTTCTTATAGATCACGTCATAATTATATTCCGAAGTCTTAAACGCCATCGTGTTATCTTGCTACTCGGTTCTTCAAATGAACTGAGCCATGCCAGTGGTCGATGATCAGTATAGATCGTAAACTTTTTACCGTACTGATATGGGCGGAAATGTTTAACAGCCCATATAATTGCCAAGGCCTCCTTTTCAATCGTGCTGTACCTACTTTCAGCATCATTTAAAGTTCGTGACGCGTAAGCAATAGGTCGATCACTACCAACGGTGCCTTGTGATAGTACTGCACCTATAGCAAAATCCGAGGCATCCGTCGTCAAGATAAAAGGCTTCTCAAAGTCTGGGTATTGCAATAGAGGTGCGTTAGTTAGCAACTCCTTGCATCTTTCAAAAGCTTCGATATAGTCCCTATCTATCACGATCTTATGATGTTTCTTGAGACATACGGTCAAAGGTCTAGTCAGTTTCGCGAAGTCCTTATGAACTTCCGATAGTAACCCACTAAGCCCAAGAAACTTTTGATTTCGGTTTGTGTCCTCGGTAGAGGGAATTTGAGAACCGCATCTATTTTGTCGGTGTTGGGCTTTAACCCGTCTTTGGTAATAGAATGTCCTAAGTAAAGAACCTCTTTACGAATAAATTCAGATTTATCAAGCTGAACCTTAAGATTTGTCTCTCTCAGTCGCTCAAATATTTTGCGCAGCTTGTCCACATGTTCCTGGAGACTGGATGAGAAGATGATTATGTCATCCAGATATACCAGACAGTGTATTCCTTGGAGGCCACGAAGGATACTATCCATGGCTCTCTGGAACGTGGCTGGTGCTGTCTTTAGGCCAAATGGCATACGCAAAAACTCAAAATGACCAGCCTGAGAGCTAAACGCAGTCTTTGATCTGTCCTTTTTGTCAATCTCAATTTGGTGGTACCCACTGGCCAAATCTAATGTAGTAAAATAGTTAGATTTGCCCAACTTATCAAATAAGTCCGCTATATCAGGCAGTGGGTACTTGTTGTCAGTCGTAATGTCATTTAAACGTCTAAAGTCAACTATCATACGCCGTTTAGCTTCTCCGGACGCGTCCATTTTCTTGGGAACCAAGTGGACCGGGGCGTTCCACGGAGAGTGTGACTCCTGGATCACATTTTCTTTTAGCAGTTTCTCCACTTGTCTATTAATCTCATCATTCACTGTATGTGGTTGTCGGTAAGGTCTCACGAAAATAGGGTCTTCATTTGTTGTTCGTATTTGGTGTTTGACTTTATTAGTAAAAGATAAAGGAGCTTTGTCACAATAAAATATGTCTCTGAATTCATAGCACAGCTTACTGATTGCATTTGTCTCTTCAGTATTCATGTGGTCAAGTCGTAGTTTTTCTAAATTATCAATTAAGTAATCGTCAATGTCCAAGTCATTATCAGTTATTACGTTTACGTCACATGTCTGAGGTTCGTATTGTGTTACCTTAACCAGATGGTTTACCTTTAATGTAACTGGTTTTTCCAATGAATTTTGGATCACCGTATATGTATGTCCATTTACACAGCTAACCAGTGCAGATGGCATTCTAACACCGTCTTCAAATTCCTGAAATTCTATGATACCTATTCCATTATGCATGTTCGTTGGCAACCTTACGCGGGTTTCAGATCATATATGAATTATATATGAATGGAATAGCCGTGTCTCGTGTATGTATAACTTGATTTTTCATGTCTATATTGGCATCAATTTGTGCAAGCAAATCTGAGCCAATCAAACCATCATAATCTGCGTCAACTTCATATACATAAAATGTATGTTCTTGAGAACTTTTAAATGATTTTAAAAGTGAGATATGGATTGCCTCACCATGAGAACTTCTGCCGTGGGTACTCACTACTTCAAATGGAACTGAAAATTTATAGTCTTGAAAGTATTCATCATTATGAGGTCTTATAAATGACCGCGAGCTACCTGTATCGATCATGAACTTAGCGTTAATCTCGGGTAAATAGATATATGGTAAATTTGCAAAGTTGTCACAATTAAGGTTTATTATTTCGAAGGGTCCTCGTCCGAGGCTGGCTTGTAAAAATTTTTGTCACTGTTTGTGTCGTCATAATTCTCAGGCATATCGACTGTGTAGCCGCCCTGTTCGTAGTAATTGTCATAATCACAGTAGTCATTTTCAGGATAAACATCTATCTCATTATGATATAGAACATTAGCACGAGCAGCGGGCAGCGCTGTACGCATCGTAACGTCTGTATTGTCGTATCTCGGTTGGGGTGGTATTCCAAACTTAAATTGATTCGCTTGTGGTTGTTAAAACGCCTGCCTAGGTGGACCTTGACCAAAAAAAGGTCTATAACCTTGAGGTCCGGTAATCGCGGGGCCGTAACCTTGTGGCGCACCGAATCTAAGACCTTGATTGGGAATACCAAACTTGAAATTTTGTTGTGTCTGTTGAAACTGTTGTGGATGTTGAGGTCTAAAGCCGGATGTGTGAGGTACCCCGAAATTAAATTGCGGTGCCTGCTGTGCTCCGTAATTTAAAGTATGTGGGGGATTTGGTCTGACCTGACTGGGTATACCGAATTTAAAACCTCCTTGATTTTGTGGAGTGACGTTAGCCGAGAAATACGGTTTTAAACCGAATTTGTCTACATTAGAATTGTGAGAGGATGATGGCTGCGGTTTTCTCGTCCCCATACGTAACATTTTGTTGCGAGCATTGTACTGAAATTGGAAGTTGAGCTCTTCCAGTACCATGCTTAACTCTTCTTCTAGTGTTCTACTACCTTTGAGCCTAACTATCCTAATCAAATCTTCTGGCAGGTTATAAAGGAACACATTCATAGCCATATTATCGTAAATCGTGATCTTGCTCTGCCTAACATTCTTATCCGTAATGAGATTAACCTTTGCTATCAATGTGCTCTTTACTTGCTGAATCCTATTGCAGAAGTCTAAATAAGACTCGTTATGGTTGATCTTTAAAGTTTCCAGCTCAATCGCTATACACTCTTCAGAACGCGGATCTCCGAAATGCTGTGTTAATACGGATTTTAACTCGCCCCAAGATTCAATGTCCTGCCTTTCACTTACGAGATGAGCGGCCTTACCAACTAACTTACTAGTCACTACATGATACACATATAAATCTTGGGCTGGATTATTTCCATTTGTAAAACAACTATTCACATATTCACATTTTTTTATATAAAGGTTAAGGAATTTTTCGTCTCCGTCAAATTTAGGTATGATGGAGGACATCTCCGTCGGAATCGGTTGAATTTTAGCTTCCGTCATTTTGAAAGTTAAAAATGTAAAGTAATGTATAATTGTCAATTTTTAGTACAATTATACCGAAAATCAGTTAACAAAATTATATTAGGTTAATTTTAGACCTAAAATATATAACAGATTTCATGGATTTGGAAAAGAAAAGGAAACAAGGAATAGTGAATCAGACTACTCACAAGCCACACATCTCCTCTCGTGAGAATCAACTGCTCCTCCGTCCTGGGTTGCACGTTCGCGGGAGACTTATTTATTTGTTCGTGAGGATACTCGTACCACTTGCACCGTACTTTTACGCACCAAAACCGATTTAGGGGCCTTGGAAAGGCGTAAGCACGGCAGTAGGATTATTGAGTATCCTACTGGCTGCGCCAGTCAAATACTAACGGCCTCAGGACGCTTTTTTAAAAAGAAAGACAAAAGACTTTTTATACGTCTAATCGCTACAAAGGGCAACTTAATTCTAAATTATAAAATGATATTCTACAGTCACCGGACACAGAAGACCACCCGCGTTATCTTATAGCTCGAGTTCACACAATGCAACGGTGCACTATCTTGTTATGCTTAATCAGCACGGATAGTGATTGTGTGGGGTTCTGGTCGCATGACTAAGTATGTATAAGTTTATATTCAGACAATGATTAAATTTAAATGATTGATACATCAATATTTATGTTATCATAGTTCCTTTGAGCCACCACTAGGTATTGCTTTAACTTAAACTTAAAGGATCCCAATGTTTTCAGGCTCTTAATTAGAGGTGGAATATTGTTCCAACACTTGGATGCTGAGTAGCGAAAGGAACTTCGGAAACCAACTGTACGATGTTTCTGTGTAGACAGTTGTTGAGAAACATGGCGAGCTGAAGAAGATCTACCCTCGCCAATCCAACTGATTTTTGTTATATAGATAAGATGGATTTTTAAAATGTATTACGCCAAATAGCATATAAAACTGCCTAGCTTAATCATACCATGACAACGTTATAGCAGGCCTGCCCAGGCATACTGTTCAAGACCCGTAGATAAACTATTCACCTGTTTTTTTGTATGGACTGACGTCATCATACTTTAAATCCGCTCAGATTATCAGCTTACAAACGTCTAGGCATCTGCAATGTTGATTTAGTTATATTATATTAACGGGGCTTAATCGCGTTAGTAATAGTATTTATTTACCTCGACGTTTCGATCAAGTTGCATTGATCGTGGTCACGAGCGGACTGAAGAGGCGGGTGTCACTGTCTTGAAGTATGGAGATACTTTTTAATATACCCCCAACAGTTGTTATAAAAAGTCATTGTCCCGACACACAACACTAACGATATCGACAGATTTTTCTGAGGATAAATCGCGACGGGAACACTTTTTAATCACTGGATTCCATGTTGCCGCCAGTTTGAAACCATCCTCCCGGTTGAAGTTACGGTGTTTTTTAATCTCAACCGCTTCACGTACCATTCTCGAGTAATAGTGACGCTCCGTAGAGAGGATTTTGGGGTCGTGAAGTTCAATCCAGTGATTAAGTCCTGACTCGAGCAGATGTTCAGCGATCGCAGATTTATTTATTTGGCGGTATCCACCAAATAGGTACCAAAATCCTCTCTACGGAGCGTCACTATTACTCGAGAATGGTACGTGAAGCGGTTGAGATTAAAAAACACCGTAACTTCAACCGGGAGGATGGTATCGAACTGGCGGCAACATGGAATCCAGTGATTAAAAAGTGTTCCCGTCGCGATTTATCCTCAGAAAAATCTGTCGATATCGTTAGTGTTGTGTGTCGGGACAATGACTTTTTATAACAACTGTTGGGGGTATATTAAAAAGTATCTCCATACTTCAAGACAGTGACATCCGCCTCTTCAGTCCGCTCGTGACCACGATCAATGCAACTTGATCGAAACGTCGAGGTAAATAAATACTATTACTAACGCGATTAAGCCCCGTTAATATAATATAACTATGTTTTCAAATCGCGAAAGTTTAAAAATTGCAATGTTGATTAAAGCCAAAGACAGCAATATCCGTTCATTTTTGTAGAAAACAATGATCTGATGAGTTTACCTAAATGAGCTTCATGGTATGATTTAATTCCAAACTGTTTAATCCAGGTTTAAGAACTGCACGGAACTTGCATGGTTTTTACAAAACTGATAGTAAGGCCCCAGATTGACACTATTATTATTAATCATAGAGATCATAAATTTTAATTTTTGTATTATCTTTTCAGATGATTTGCACACCTCTATTTACCAAGAGAAGACCCCCTGTGAGCTCTATATCTGCAAGCTACACAAAGTAGTTGTTGCTGATGGCTTTCTTATGTTAACTCTAACGACTAGTTTGCCCGCGCAACAAAACTGCAAGGATTTTTGAGGTCCAAAGTGTCGGCGCAACAATTGTTGCAAGTAAGTGTCACGCGCGTTTTTCTTTTGTTTATTTTTTAAAGTCATCCCAATGTTTAACCATAGAGTTTAATTCTTTAGCGTAATATATTTTCTTTCTATGGCAACACTACACACGGACATGTTCTATCTGTGAACTTTAAAAAAAAAATATAATCAATGTTTATATTTTCATCTGTGTTTGGCGGCGAGGTTATGTTTTGTGCTATAGTTTTTAGTGAATTAATCGGGTTAAACTCATGATTTTGATACAAATTAAACATGAATATGATCGTGAATGTGTAAGGAATACTGTAAATATGTGATTTAAGTTCTGACATCAAAATTTTACGATATAAATTTGTCACGAACCGACAACACTCGGTAAGCTAACTTCTCATTGTTATGATTGGTTATAATTTGCTTTATTTTGAATAGATTATACTTTTACATTGTAAAATATCACAGAAATAATGTTGTCAAGTAATTACACCCACTCAGAATATGATAAATACGCCATATCATGTCAGGATCGATAAAAAATCGAAGTCACGTGACAGTTAAATTCGCTTGTACTAAAAATTCAAAATTTGTAATATTTTTTAAATATTTCTGATATATAATTATTCTTTGAAACCTAGTTTGGTTTGTAGGATTTCTAATAAGAATTCCAATAAAATAAAAAAACCAACAAGAAAATTTATATTTCATACAAAAAAAAAATTATGGAAATCACCATGTATAAGTCTAGAAAATGGGCCCCCAAGTTGAAAAAAAAATCATTATTGGCCGAAATTTCAAAGTAGCTCTTATTTTTTATGTAATTATTAATAACCTAAGCATATGTTACTAGGTAAAAATAATATTTCTGTTTTAGACATTCAAAATATTAATAAATATCAAATCAAAATCCTGTCTTGGGAAGCATTATTTATTGATAAAACTTAATTTTTGTGGTCAGATTGCAAGTTTTTTTATGATATTATTTCTTCTACGAATTCAAATATTTAAATGTAATTAGATAGATATGTGTTTTTACTATTTAATAACCGCAAAAAACCTATAGGTACTAATGTAAAATTTTTAAATTACAATTTTTTTCCACATCAATTCTGATTTTTTCGGCTACGTCAAGTTTGTCCTCGTGTAACATAACATTTTACTAATACATTTGACATGAATGTTTATGTATCAGATTTCTTGGTTATTCAACTATCTCTGACAAAAATTTCGTCTCTTAACTCGCTATAGGTATGGCACAAGAGCCATTTATTCCCAACTCGGCGCAAACTTTTGACGCGGGCGCAGGTCGTAACACTCGGGAGCAATCACGAGGGCGCCACAGGGCTCCTTAGGCAAGCTAGTCGATAAGCTGATTGATGAGCAGTTTCCAGATTGCAACATAAAATTTTGCATCAGTAGCAATTAGTAGCTTTTAATAAATATAAAAATAAACATAATTATGTGATTTTCTTTCTATAACAATCCCTCCCTACCTAAATTTCCATAATGCTTTTTAAATTCCCACATATATATAAAAACTAAAACTATAGAAAGATACCATCTATATACGGGACGGGATAGGTGCCAAATATATTTGAAGCTGAAGGTGAAAATTAAAAATTAAATTTTAAAAAAAGAGTTCTCATGCATGATATGTGAGCTTGGCCGGCCTTGGCCAGTAAGGTCGAAATTCGGTCTATGGGAGTGCCCCATCTGATGCGTTAGCATCTGTTAGTCTGTGACCATAAATATTCTAAAACTTTACTTTAATTTCTCCTACAGTTTATGAAACTATCATGTAACAGATACTGGCAAAGTTGCGACACTCAAACAAGTCGTAGGGGCCATACACAAAGATCTATCAAAAAATCTATCTATCAAAAAGTTAGTCGGTGAGAGCAAAAAATGTACAAATAATTAAAATCTAAAATCTAATCACTATTTATTTTAAATTACCTATCCAGTTATCAATTTTCAACACTGTAGCTCCAAAAACAAAGAACTTTTGAAAAAAATATCCCCCGTTTCACCCCCTTGAGCCATCCCTGACAAAAATATTGAAAGTATCACTATTTATTTTAAATTACCTATCCAGTTTCCAATTTGTATGACTGTAGCTCCAAAAACAAAGAACTTAAAAAAAAAAATAGTTCCCGTTTACTCTTTTACGTCATCCCTGTCAATATGAAATCATCACTATAAACTGTCCAAATGGTAATTTTCACCACTGTATGTTCGAAAACAAAATTGTCATACAAACTTTCACCCCTCCATTTCATCCTTTTAAACCACCACTATCCAAAAAAAAATAGTTAAAAAACATTTTTATTTTAATTGACCGGGCTACAAATTTTCACAAATACGAGGGTCATTTGAAAAGTTCTTAGCCTAACTATACTTAATGAAACCACACGGTTTTGAGTTTATTTTTCAACATACTCTCCTCCGAGCTCAAAACACTTTTTCCATCGACCCGGTAAGGCTTCCATACCCGTTTTAAAAAAATCTTCGTCTAACTCCTCAAAATAAGCGTCCACGGCGGCTATGACCTCATCATTTGTAAAAAAATGTTTACTACCTAAACATTTTTCAGTTTTTGGAACAGATAAAAGTCGGACGGTGCTAAATCCGGTGAATATGGGGGATGTTCAGGTTGATACCGTCCTGCAGTGAGGAGGAATGATAAAATGCTCACTGTTATAAACTTTGTATATTAAAATGTTATAAATTGTTAAATGTTATATGTTTATGTTATGAATGCAACCGTATGCCGTAAATACCAAACGTGCACTGTCTTAATAAATGTATTTCCATAATTAGGTAGTTGCGACACACGGCTAAATGTGCGGTGTCAGGAAAATGTTTGGAGTTACACCAAACATATTCCGGGCCACCAAAAATGAGGATGATGGGATTAGTTTTAGTAAAATGAAAGTATGAAGGTGAAAAGTTTACAAGATGATGTCAACAAAATAAAAACTTTAATTAAAATATTAGTAAGGAGGGACATGAGTTTCTAATTGTTTCCGGGGTCTAGGTGAACACGCTTTGTCGGAAACACTTTGTTTTAAAACACCATATAAATTACATGACTGACGATTTCGACGTTCAGCCATGTTTAGCCGCGCACTGTTCACTTCACTTGCCCGGATATTGGCATCACTAGCATGAACGTTCACATCACTGACACTGGCCGAGGTCGGCTGAAGCTCTATGTTCGCGCTGATGATAGCGCGGTTCGCCCGCGCCCGCCGCTTATGGCACAGCAGCATGCTGCCTGCCACCGCTGCCGCACCAACTAGGAACACCAGGATGTAGCCCACTGCGTAGTGATGAATGTCATGGGACGATAAATAGTCTATAGAGATATGTCTACTGGGGTCTTCTTCATCTCCTCTATACGATCGTGTAGTTTTTGTAGCGAGTGGTCTATATCAGATGACACGGAATTGTTCCAAATGGCGTCAAATGCTACAGAAGTGTTGATGCTGTTATTTATTTGATTCATCTGTATGTTGGGTACAAATATGTAGGCGCTTATTTTCAACTTATTTTCCGTGTTACTTTTAGTATATGAAGAGTGAAGTCTTGACCCTTCAGTATACAGCCCTTATTTAAGTACAGAATACCAGCCTTGCTTAATGTTTGTTTTTTAACGTGCCCTTCACATATTATCTTGACCGAGCACTTATCACAGCAATGGAACAAGTATAGCGAAGGGTTAGTCAACGAGATCCATTTATTCTCACATTTAGATTGTGTGGTTTTACATTTTTCGGGTATATGGTCCTGACCGCAGAAGTTACAATCGACACTGAGGTGGTAAATAGGCCTGTTTAAGGTCCGTATTCCAGAAGGATGCTCAGTTCTGAATCAAGTTTTAAAACTGGTTTTAGGTAGAGATTACATTTTAGAACAATAACTGAGTCACGATTATTTGATCACAGTTCACCTGAGTGGCATCTAATTCTAAAACGCCACTCAGGCAGAGATTTGATCTCTGTTTACGTAAATAATGTCCAAAGAGTACCTTTATATACTGAAATAGAGACCTGTCTCGGCGTCAAAACGAGAAAGTAATAAATAGCGCCATCTGTACTTTCGTGCAACAGCTACGGCGATCTGGTCCCTAGATAGGCACCCGTTACACGCTCCATCCAGATCACGATCCAAGTCAGGTGACGGATTGACGAATCTTTATGTGGATCGTCGCGACATTAGATGGTCAATCCAGATTATATCAGTCCACTGTTCGACATTGTCAAATGCACACGCGTTCACAACCACTAAATGGATCTGAATAAGAACAAAGCTTGTGCAGCAATAATTATTGCCTGTTCTTTGAAAAAACGCGTGAAGAGGAAACGCTGGGTTAAACCATGGCTACTAAAAAGGAACATCTATACACATTTGAACTTGTTAGATGAAATTTATAGCACGGAAGAGGAAGAGGATTACGCAAATTACTACAGAATGAAGGAGGCATGTTTTGATCATCCCAAGTAGCATTTTACTCCATTTAAGAGTACACATTTAGTTCCCAGGTGTACTTGAAGCTTTATTACAGTTCACTCGTGATGTATAAGCTGCATTATTGCGATTAATTACACCTACACCTGTCTAAGGGACTTATAGGAGTGTAGAGTTATACTTTTATATGTTTGTTGGTGTTATAATACTCTAACAATTATCCTTTAGTCAGCCGTCTGACTAAGAGCATTATAGGAGGGTAGAGATACGGCAACCGCTGTTTAACGGCCTACTTGTACGATGTTATAGAGCTAGCATTTTAATAGAACACACGTGGTCATTTATAAAACCAAAGGCTGTTATGTTTACTTGTTTTAGACTGTTATACAGCTAGTATCTGTAGTAGGACTTGTTTGTGATCATTAAAATAACCTTTTTTTACTATCTGTACAAAAGTGTTTAAATGGTTCGCATGTGCACTGTAGGCTGTTAAAAGGACTATATGTGTTGTCCATTAACATCAATAGCAGTTTATTTGTCCAGAAGTACTACTCTTATTTGCTGTAAGCAGAACATGAATGTGAATGTGATATTCTATAACACTTATCCCACAAGCTCGTCGCGTGCTACAATTTGTGAAAATGAATAAAAACTCTTGGAAAATGAGAGCGAGAACCGGTGGAATAAGAAGAAAAATTGCAAAAGAATATTCGCAAATTGTAAGAATAAACAGTCGATTGACAACGACGCCCGAAAATGAGCCCGTCGAAACGGCTTCAACAAGTGCGAATTCAACCGTTGGTCATGGTGGTTCTGTACATGAAGCAGAGGAAAATGTGCCTGAACCTGAAAGTTCCCTTCAAAATATACAGATATCAGAGTGTGGTGATAGCAGTTCTAGTGATAGTGAATACAATTTTGATTTGGACAATCATTTAACCTTTCGCATAAAAATAAGAGCATGGGCTATTGAAAATAGTATTCCTCATTCCGCTTTGAATAAATTGTCAGGAATAATAAACGATTTTAAACCGGGAACACTACCGTCTGATGCTAGAACAATTTTATGCACTCCCGTTAATGTTACTTTAAAAAATGTAGAAGGAGGTCAATACTGGCACAATGGGATAGCAAAACCTTTGAAGAACATTTTGCAAGATTGGATTGATATTCCGAGTATGATTTCAATTAACATAAATGTGGATGGTTTGCCTATTTTTAAAAGTTCTACAAATGAATTTTGGCCCATATTATGTAATATTTTTGAAAATCCTAGAATTCGGCCTTTTGTTATTGGAATCTATTTTGGGAAAGGAAAACCAAAGAAATTAAATGAATTCTTAGAAGATTTTGTAAATGACATAAAGATATTATTAGAAGAAGGTCTTGTAGTTGAGCGATTAGAGAAAACTATAAAGATAAAAATCAGATGCTTCATTTGTGACTCGCCAGCTAGAGCCTATATTAAAGGTAAGTCTATCTTAGTGTCGCATGTTATCGCCATTATGCACCTAATACCGATAAATAAGTAGTTGAAATTATTGAGGCCTTGACTTGTATTCCTAGATATCTTTGACAGCTCAGTTGGTAGCCCAAGTAGCACAGATAGCTGTTTAGCTACTCACTTTTAGACCTATTTGAAACTCTATGCGTATTAGGACTCTTTTAAGAGTACACTGTGGTCCTACAGCTGCATAATAGCTGTCAGTGATATTTAAACAGCTTAGGCTGATTAAGAGCTGCATTAAGGCTTTTTAAGAACGACAAAACTACCATTAATACGCTAAGAGTACTATAAAGGTATATTTTCAACGATTCAGCTTTTAACCTTTTCTAATGCCTTAAGCGTAGTAAGGGCTATTTAGTGGATGAAATTACGCCAAATGCTGTATAAAAAGGTATTTGTGAACTCCTATTACACTGACTTATTAAAGGGCCACGTGTGAACTATTATGACGTTAATAGCTGTATAATGGATGATTTGTGGCCCACATTACAGCTTATTGCTGAATATGTCTACCGCTTATCAGCCTTTATACTGCCATTGATAGTGTCTGTATAGCGGCTGTTTAACTATTCACTAGATGCCTCGCTGCTGCTTAAATACTCACAAGTGTATCGAATTAACGGCTTCTTTTCTATAGTGGTTCGCATAAGTACCTTTACTCAGACTTTACCTGAATAAAAGTAACATGTGGTACTGTAACCAGTCAGTGTAACTAGTTGAAGCAGACGGCGATTATCACTGACGTATATATTTTATTGCTTTATAAATATGAATTCGACTAATTCTTGGAAAATGAAAGCTAGAACAGGGGGAATTAGAAGAAAATTATCGAAAGAGTACCAAAGAATTATGAAGACAGAAGAAATAAAACCTTCAAGTCGGGAAGTAACGCAAAGCGTGACAAATAGTTTGAAACAGGATGGTTCCGTACAAAATATTAGTCGCAATAGCTCAGAAGATGTTGTACATTCAACAAATTATGTGTGTCCAAGTTCTTCTTCCAGTAACCTCGGTGATAATATTAATTGTTCCACCGGCAATTATAACTCAGAAAAAATATCGAGTTCTGAAGATGATGACGATGGCAACTATAGCGATGATGTAAAGCACTCACTGTTTAGGGAAAAAATTAGAACGTGGGCTGTAGAAAAGAGTATTAATCATGTTGCTTTAAAAGATCTGGCAGCAATTATCAACGACTTGATTCCGCAAATATTACCAACTGATCCAAGGACAATTTTAGCAACTCCACGAAATGTGAACATAAAAGAAATCGAAGGTGGCGAATACTGGCACAACGGAATAGCCAATTCTGTGATTAAAATATTGAATAGTTGGGATGAAGCTCCAGACGAAATTTCAAATTTATTAATTTTGATGGATTGCCAATATTTAAAAGTTCTAAACATGAATTTTGGCCAATTTTATGCAACATCCACGAGAATACTGGCATAAAGCCTTTTTTTATTGGTATTTACTTTGGAGTTGGAAAACCAAAAAACTTGGACAGTTACTTAGAAGATTTTATAAACGACATGAAAAAAATTTTGGATGAAGGTATTCATATTTTCGAAAAGACTATTGCTGTAAAGATTCGATGCTTTATATGTGACTCGCCAGCTAGAGCTTACATAAAAGGTAATCATTTTTTATTTTACCTGTTTAAATTATTGCAATGCCAATTTTAATACCTGAAAGAAGGAAGATGTTGATGTTGACTTATTTATTTATTTTTTACCTTTCAGGTGTTTGCAACTTTAATGGTAAACACGGTTGTTTGAAGTGTGTTACCATTGGAGAGTACTCACACAATTCCCACACAGTTACTTTCTCTGATATTGACTGTGCAGAGAGAACAAATGAAGGATTTCGGAACAAGCTTTATGGACCCCATCACAAGACTGATTCCCCATTGCTTGGCCTACCTATAGACATGGTAAAAAATTTCCCTGTTGGCGATTCACTACACCTACTGGACTTGGGTATAATGAAACGTTTATTAGTCGGTTGGCGTGACGGGAATTTTGGCAAATATATCACAAAATGGCGTGCCAGTGACATTGAAACGGTATCAGTTTTTTTAAGGAGATGTAAGTTACCATCAGAAATTCATAGAGCGGTACGAGCCCTGGATACTCTGGCTTACTGGAAGGCATCCGAATTCCGATCATTCTTTTATTATTTGAGTGTCATTATTTTGCCTGAAGTGCTAAAATCAACTGCATATTCACATTTCTTAACACTCTATTGTGGTATTGTAATTTGTTCAAGCGAAGCTTACCAGAATATGTTGCCGCTTGCTGATAAGCTTTTGAAACATTTTGTAAGACATTATAGGGACTTTTATGGAGCCGATTACGTCACAAGCAATGTGCATAATTTAATTCATGTGACTGCTGAAGTAACGATGTATGGGCCACTGCAAAGTTTCAATGCGTATCCCTTCGAAAACCAGTTGTACATAATCAAAAAATGTTAAGAGTTGGCCGAAATCCACTATCGCAAGTGGCCAAAAGATTAGCCGAACTGAATTTTATTGATGTGAATAAGAATATTGCACAAAACAACTCTAAGTATCCGTTTGTAAAGACAAGTACAAACGGTCGGAAAATTCTACATATGAAAGAATATAAGCTATCTTCAAAAACATGTGACAGGTATATTTTAACCACTAATAATGATATTATTGAAATTAAGTTTATAATCGAGGAATCGGATGTTTTGGTACATGGTACTAAAATACAAAATAAAAATGACATCTTCACGTACCCGGTGAAGTCATCACGCTTTGGCATATACAAAGCTACAAGTTCGGAAGAATGTGCTAACGCAGCCGTCATTTTAGAGCTTCGGGAAATAAAATGCAAATTAGTATGTATTAAACATAAAGAATGCCTCCGTGAGAACTCATAGTTAAATGGTTAAACCGGCAAACACTCACGTTTATCATCTAGTCGTTATATTCCGACCGGTGTTCGGGCAGTACTGATGCCCATCCTCATGGAGAGCGTGGTCTAGCAGCGAAGGCATCAGTACTGCCCGAACACCGGTCGGAATATAACGACTAGATGATAAACGTGAGTGTTTGCCGGTTTAACCATTTAACTATAAAGAATGCCATTATTTTATTCCATTATTACATACTTTGTAAATAAAATAAAATAAATGATTGAACTTATACATATTTATTTATTCATTTATCTCACATCAATTGGTACTCTGTCAATATAGGTATCATCTGTCACTAAAAAGTAAAAGGTAACAACAATAAACTTAACAAAAACATTCCCTATTGTATCATATCTTTTACCTATACTTTCATACAACTAATAAAACCTGCATCACAGTAAATCACTTAAAGTATTTGAAACCTGAACATAAAACAAAAGTACTGTTAATAAAGATATACCAAAACAACGAAAACTGAAATCTACATAATTATAAGAGTCTAGAATCACAGTAGCCTTTAATCATAATATAGTGACTCGCTTAACATAATTTGAGCTTACATAATCATAATAGGTAACAAGAAAAAATTACAAAAAAAATGAAATTCTCTTGTATCATATTTTACACCTACACTTTCAGGCAACTAATAAAACCTACTTTACGTGGAGTAGATATAACAAAACAACAAAGACTGAAGCCTACTTGATCATAACATAGGCTAGCTAAAATCATATTAGCCTTTATTCATAGTAATTGTCACCCGCAATAACATAATATGATGAAACGAAGGCTGCAAGAGATTGCCAGTCTTCTTGATTTATTCGTCTACAAAATTACCAAAATTAGCACAATGAGCTCACATCGATCTGATCGTTTTCTGGTGAACTGTTATTACTTAAAATATTCTCTATGACTCCATCTCTAAATTCTTGTTTGTCCTCCGTCTCTAACGAGTTTTGTTCTCGTTGTATATTATTTTCGGCTTGTTTTGTAGTAGAGTCATTATTTATTTTTACAGGATTTTTATTTTTCCGACGTTTCGTTACTGACGCTCTTAGGTCTCTCATCAATTTTCTCTTTCCTGAATTTTTTAAAGCTGTTTTGAAAAATATATCCGAAGCTTCTACTGTGAATGCTGCGTCCCACGAATGAACCATGTCAAAAAAAACTTTCTTAATAATTTGTAGTTTTTCAAAGCAATTTTCGATTTTTCTCCTCGGCTTCCACCAGACCACGAACACAAACAGATAAATGCCCGAGAAAACAATGTGTCAAGTAATCGATAAGCAAATGTTTTACCATCTCCAGTGGAAGGCGAGCATAAAAATGATAAATGTTTCTTAAGTTTCTTGTATTCGGCTTTATCTGCTAGTTTGACTTCTAACGCATCCAACTGACGTTGGTCTTCAATTATATTAAAGCAAAAGCTCTCGGCTTCATCTTGACGGGCATCTTTCAATAAAGTCACTTGTACAGGTTGTTCGTTTCTTCGCTGGTCCAATTTTTCTGATATGTCTTCTAATTGAACAGACATTATGCAGATTTTGTTCACCATATTTTCTATAATTTTATTTTGATTATGAATCATATTAACCATCGTATCAATTTTGTCCGAATCCATATTCTGGTCTTCACAAACTTGTAAAATTACTTCTCCAGTATTAGGCGTATTATTGATGGACATATTTGTTATGTTTCTGGGTATGGAGTTGGTGTTCGTCTGAAAAAAAAAACATATAAATGAAATAACTATATATAAATATATTTATACACATATTATACTCCTATGTACACATGTCCACCATGGGCCCGAGCAACCCGACGACAATTTTAACTATGAATTGCTGGTGATATTCTGAGCAAAAAATGATATGGCAATACTAGTAGGTCAAATTCTGTAATTTTAAAGAAATATTTTTGAAAGAAATTATATGAATTCCATATAGTACTTCATTATTTCAATTCGATTCTTTATTTCAATCAACAGTTGCAACATATAATAGCATTAGGTACAAACAACGCCATAAGTCGAGTCGCGGTAATACTAATTGACAATTGACAACGAGTCAGGTATGACAGTTTGCTGTTAGGATTTATTTACCTAACGAATTTACAGCTCGTGAATTTCTGAAAATAGTGAATATCTTAGAAAACATGCGTGATGCCATTGTCATATAACTTTATTTGCTCCAATTATGTATCTGAGCCCATGGTTGAAATCGATGGGGTTACTCGAGCCCACGGTGTATATATTTATATATAATACACATTTTATGCACTATTCTTATTAACTAATTTCATACACAATAGCTGTGTATGTGGATTTTGTCAACTAGTACGGAATAGTTATTTGTTATGCAAGGCTGCAAAGTTGTTTTTTGGCGCGAGTGCTTGTATTGAAACCTGAGCAAGCGAAGGGTTCTAGGATTGAACCACGAGCGAAGCGAGTGGTTCAAATGAAGAATCCTGAGCGTAGCGAAGGTTTCAAAAGTACGAGACGCCAAATAACTTTGCTGCCGAGCGAAACACACAACTTTTCACCTCACAACAGCGAGGAAAATGCTAGGTGCAACAGCTTCTGAACAATGTCGTCATCAACACTGAATTCGGCATTATGTACCGCTTGCACTAACTCTGAAGGTGTTAAATTTATATCTTCGTCGCTGCTGGACTCGCTCACATTTCGTAATTTATTAGGATTTTATCAAAGAACAAACCAAAATAATTTAAATGAAAGAGTTTTTTTCCCTCCATTCGGGGAATTTGGCGCCGCACGTCTGGTTCATTCGCCATTTTTTTTCATGTAGTCGTGCTGGCCAGTGCGATTAAGGTTGAATGACGTTGGCGCATTGACATTAAATATAAGTAATAATGCAATTTCAGTGGACTGGCGTCTAGAAAATTATTGAAATGTAAGGTTCGAATTTTGAAAACTCTTTCCACGCTAGCGCGCAAAATGCACTTTTGCACTCAGATTTCGAATGACAAACAAATCCTTTCCGAGCTTGTGAGGTGAAAAATATATTGTTGTGCACACACCATCACCAGACGCGTATACACACACAACATATGTACACATGCATAGAGCGGGCCCAGTGCTAGGATAAATTCTGATTTCACCGGCGCGTCTCACAACACCCGCATTAAGACGGAAACACACTTATGTGGCGTGGCGTAGCGCCTTCTAACGCATTTGATTGGCTACAAAACTCGTTGAGTTATGACGTAGGCTGAAAAAGAGTGGTCTGATTGGTGGATCCCGCGCCTCGCCACGCCACGACACATAATTGTCGTTCCGCCTTTAGTACGGATAACAACCAAGGGCGGCGCAACGACACGCGATAGGAGCAATACTTGGTGGAAAAACAAAACAAAAGTAGTGCGTATAAAGTATATGCAATGCAGTTAGATAAAACTAAAGACTTTTAAATTATATTTATGAAAATTTAAGTTTATAAAAATTACATATTTGTCACGCTGCGCATGGTCGTCGATTTTAGTTTCCCCTTAACGCACTTTGCATATAACCAATCAGCCTATTTCTGAACATTGATAATTTCACAGACACCATAATTATTATTTAGTTAGAGATAACTTAGTCACTTACCAAAGTATCTGCATAAGCATCGAAATCCATTGTATCTGTTTGATCCACTATTCGAGTTTGAATATTATGTGGAGTTGGATCAGCGGTTTCTTGGCACTGCGGCTCATTGACATCGGTGTCGCTATGTCGCTCCATACTTTCTAATTCAATTTCTGCCTGTGCGTATGAAAACAAATTTTGCCTTTTTAGATCACAATACATTTTCTTCCAATCAGGACTCGGCTTCGAACGTTCTTCCTTGATCAGCTTCAAAATGTTTTTATTCTTTGGAGGCCAACTTAATATTCCATTAAACTCCCAAAGTGACGGTACAATGCTCAATCGATCACCATCCGGTTCTGAAGTACTAACGATCTTAAAAGGCATTATTCTGTAATAAAGAAATGAAACAATCACTTAGTTATAAGTAATAAATACATAACTTATCCAAAGGTATTTTCTGGGTAGGTAGGTAGTATTGTTTGCATAAGCTTTTTACAGTTTGTAGGTACCTGCTTGTTTATGTCAATCGTAAACGTTATTGCGAATTGAGGTATAAAAACAGAACTAGATATAGGTACGTTAAAAGAGTACGCAACGTTCCTTCCGAACATGTAGGCAACGACGACAAGCGACTGGCGACCGAGCGTACCGAGAACCGACTGAGCAAGCAAGCACTATAAAATAGGCGCAACTAGCGCGCGAACGACAGAAAGAGATGGCCGCATTTAGACACAATAGGCTAAGTGATAACACAGTTTTATAAACGAAAGCCGCGCGCGCGGACTGCGCAGCCACGTGGCGCAGCGGTAAGTTTATCACTCGATCCGATACAATAGGAGGATCAAATGTCTCTAAAATCTCGTAAATACAATAAAAAAGTCAGAAATGAGCGTCAAAGTTCTAAATTCAATTACAAGGACATCAAACGCAAGGATAGTTATCGTTTAACTAAACGAAAAATAAGTATAATAGATAGATAATAGATTATGTAAAAACTAGGAAATTAAAATATGTTGAGGATGAAATATTGCATTTATGTTTATGTTGCTGTACAATTTATTTTACAATAAAAAAATAATATATCGATTTATATATTAATATCTTTCTACCCAATTTGAAAGGTTCGCCCGCGCGTAAAACGGTGTATAAAAAATTTTAACTAGAAGTTATCCATGCGGTGGTTTTAGATATAATACTACGGATCCCTAAAGAGTCTGTATAACAACTGTTTAATTGTTCACATTATGGCTAACGGTAGAGCTTGTGGAACATTAAAAGTAAATAAAACAGTTTATAGCTGCATACAGTTCACATGTGTAATTTTATTCAGATTTTTGCTGATTAACAGTACACTAGTGAACTATTAGACAGCCTTTTGCAGCATATAAGTGTTTTAACTATTCACGTCGCTGTTTAACATTGTATTGTATAAACTATTAAATATACTGATTAATTTTTTATCTTTTATGATAATTTGTGTATGATTTAGGAATTTATTGCATTAATTTAACATAATAAAAACTTTTTATCTTAAAGAATTATTCAAAGCACTAAAAATTGTTTGTTCAAGTTTTCATCACGGCTTATTTATATCACAAAACTAATTAAAAATAGAATATTTTCGTGGCGCACTAAAATTTTCTTAGACAATATATATGTATAATGTCAGTGAAATTACATTCCCAATCATTTTTCTTTTATTAATATGTAAAACAATGTACTTACCTGGGAATATGAATATTATCCACGTATAATTCACTCCACGAAACAAGTGTTCAATTGGCAGCTAGGTTTATATATTATATTTGCTTCTATATGTTCACGCGAAAGCGTGACGTCACCTCAAGGCGCGCACCCGCGCCCCCGCGTTCCCCCGCCGCTGTCCTGCAGCTGTCAGGCGACAAGCAAGCAGCAAAAGGAAGCGGAAAGAGTCACCCTTTTATACTCGCGACCGGCGGACGTGTACCGCTGCGTGCCGCGTAGCGACCGCATGGCACCGCCATTTTATCAGCACGAGTCAACGCGAATGACTTTCGCCGCGAGTGACCTTCAGGGTGTGTTCGGCCCGACCACACACCACTCCTAAATCAGCACGTGTGTACACACGCATTCAGCCCGCCGCGTAAACCAGTGCACAACCCAAAGGGACAATACAAACATTATAACCAAGTGAACAATAGTTCTTCAGCTCATTCAGCACGCCGTCGACAGCAAGACACCTCCACCTAGGACTTACGGTCACCAGCCCTCATCAGACCCAGAGCTCCTCGCCACCTCCCACGCAAACCAAGTATTTATCCTCTCCACTCCTACAATAGTATAGTTAGCAGGAAACTGCGAAACTATATTTCCTACGAGCACGGATATTTAATTACCAATTGGTCCATCGAACCGAGATAATTAAAAGAACCGGCACCTTAATATCTCATTCGACCGAAATATGGTGTAAACAAACTATATTTTCCTTCGAAACGAGATAACGACCCAGTGAATATCCTTCACTTTCAGCTCTTATCAGCTCTTAATTAAAATTCCCTTTAATACAGTCCATTAAATCTCCCTAATATAAACTACATTTTATTGACTTAATATTACCCAAATTACGTCATACAAATCAATCAAATAAGCTATTGTAGACTTATCACCAATAAAACTCCACTTGGGTTTACATACACTGTATTCACTGACTTTTGCAAAGAGAACATAAACGCTACGCTAGGACTTTTGTACACGTTCATCCAGCTCAGGCGCCGGCGATCGAATGACCCTCTCCACCGAGCGTTTGTTCCCACAATGGCTCGATACGCTCGCTTTCCCGCCAACAGCAAACTTACCACAGACTCTGCATTATTTTGTCTATGACTTCAGTGTTGCTAGACTTTAAAACTACAGGAGAGTCAATTCAGTCTCCAACTCGAGCCATCGATAATATCTGGGTTGCAACCTTACACTCGACCACCCTGATAACGTGTATGACCCCATACACGATTCTGTCAAAGAACCTTACACTCGGTGAGTGGAGTCATTCTGTGCAGCTAACATTAATATCCTATGGGTTATCAATAGTGTACAAATTATTTTATCTAAGTTAACATTCACATTAAAAAAATTTGGAATCGTTCACAACATATTTTATGAGGCATTTCTTACAATTACAATTAACTTACAATTGTTTTGGTACATTTTGCTTGCTGGATTCATTAACCGTCTTTAGACATTTGTGTAAATTTAACTCATTAAATCTAACAGAACTCCCTATAAATAAACAAAATAGAAACAAAACAAGGTCTTAAAATGTTAGTTCTTCTAACTAAAGTGATAATACAATAAAATAATTTCCATATCTTTAGTACTTCCATATCTATACTTATTGTTTTACTAAACCAACATAGCTCTTAGGTATCTATACCTTATGTATCCGTAATTCATATAACGTTATAAAAAAATAATCTTATTCAAAATTACATATTATATAGAAGAGCGAGTACATGCAAACCAGCTTTCTATCTCCAATGAATTCATCCATAGTTATATAAAATAGCGACTCCATCCAATGTCGCTTTCTATCTCCAATTAATCCATCCAACATTATATAGAATAGTGAATCATCCCAGTTCACTTTCTATCTCCAATTAATACATCCCAAAATTATATAGAATAGCGAATCATCCCAGTTCACTTTCTATCTCCAATTAATCCATCCCAAAATTATATAGAATAGCGAAACATCCCAGTTCACTTTCTATCTCCAATTAATCCATCCAAAATTGTCATGGTAGTCAAGTTGCGAAACCATTCATTCTCGCCCTTGACCTGTAACAATCCATAAACTATTATGCAGAAAACTCATTTATAGAAACACATCAAATAATTTATTTAAGGGATAATTCAAACAATTTATTATTTCTTAAATTCAATTATTTATTATTATTAAACTTAATTATCTAGCACTGTTAACTTCCCAAGTATCTAAATCAATATACAGATAACTTGTTTATACAAACTCATTAAAGAACGTAATCATCGTAAGGGTTCATTCAAATTAAACATCTTATTAATTAATCACTGTTATCCTCCTCCCTATCGTCAACTGTACCTAATTCTAAGGATGGTATGTGTATCCATGGTTGCATCCGATCCGATGCTACTGTAGTGTTGCGCTTGCTTTTCAACCCCTCGAACCCCGGGATAGGGGCTATTTTATAACGATCGTTCCCTAACACCTTTATAACTCGAAATGGGTACTCGTATGTAGGTAAAAGCTTGGTACTTTTACCATCATTTTGAAAGCACCTTTTTGCTATTTTAATCAAGTCTCCTTTACCGTAAACTCGTGATGGTCTACGCCCTTTGTCATAGTACTGTTTTTGTTTTTGCTGCTCCCTGTCAATTCTATTTTTCACTTCCTTCCGTAGTGATGACAGATCACATGGCTTACGGATTGAATCTGATATCTCATTCAGTGATGGATTATGCTCGCTATTCATCATAGTGCCAAACATCACCTCTGCCGGTGCCCTACCGATTGTCTTCTGCACAGTATTATTGAGTCCCCATTGTATCTTTCCTAGTTTATTGTCCCAGTCCTTTTCATCACCCTTCAAATTCTGCGCAGTCAGAGAATCCAAAATAGTTCTATTGTATCTTTCTACCTGTCCGTTAGATCTTGGGCTTGACACAGCATTTAAAATATGCTTGATTCCTCTATCTAAGCAGAACCTTTTGAAAGCATGTGAGGTGAAACAAGTTCCACGATCACTTACTAATCGGTCCGGAGTCCTAAAAGTATCAAAAACCTCTTCCAATACCCTAATCACATTAACAGTCTTTGTATTCCTCACTGGCTTTATAAAAACAAATTTGGTAAAAGAGTCAACTGTGACCAAAATATGTGTGTACCCTCTTCTGGATTTTACAAACGGTCCGAGATGGTCGGTGTGCACGGTGTGAAATGGCGCCTCGACTTTGGGAATCGGATGAAGCAACCCTTCACGTGCAGTCGATGTCCCTTTTGCATAAGCACACTCAATACATGATCCTACATAGTTTTTTACGATTCGAGACATTTTCGAAAACCAGTAGAATCTTTTTATGCGCTCTAGCGTTTTCTCGTAACCAAAATGACCTATATCGTCATGGTTCCTTTTGCATACCTGCCACCTCGCTCCTTAAAGAACGTAATCATCGTAAGGGTTCATTCAAATTAAACATCTTATTAATTAATCACTGTTATCCTCCTCCCTATCGTCAACTGTACCTAATTCTAAGGATGGTATGTGTATCCATGGTTGCATCCGATCCGATGCTACTGTAGTGTTGCGCTTGCTTTTCAACCCCTCGAACCCCGGGATAGAGGCTATTTTATAACGATCGTTCCCTAACACCTTTATAACTCGAAATGGGTACTCGTATGTAGGTAAAAGCTTGGTACTTTTACCATCATTTTAAAAAGCACCTTTTTGCTATTTTAATCAAGTCTCCTTTACCGTAAACTCGTGATGGTCTACGCCCTTTGTCATAGTACTGTTTTTGTTTTTGCTGCTCCCTGTCAATTCTATTTTTCACTTCCTTCCGTAGTGATGACATATCACATGGCTTACGGATTGAATCTGATATCTCATTCAGTGATGGATTATGCTCGCTATTCATCATAGTGCCAAACATCACCTCTGCCGGTGCCCTACCGATTGTCTTCTGCACAGTATTATTGAGTCCCCATTGTATCTTTCCTAGTTTATTGTCCCAGTCCTTTTCATCACCCTTCAAATTCTGCGCAGTCAGAGAATCCAAAATAGTTCTATTGTATCTTTCTACCTGTCCGTTAGATCTTGGGCTCGACACAGCATTTAAAATATGCTTGATTCCTCTATCTAAGCAGAACCTTTTGAAAGCATGTGAGGTGAAACAAGTTCCACGATCACTTACTAATCGGTCCGGAGTCCTAAAAGTATCAAAAACCTCTTCCAATACCCTAATCACATTAACAGTCTTTGTATTCCTCACTGGCTTTATAAAAACAAATTTGGTAAAAGAGTCAACTGTGACCAAAATATGTGTGTACCCTCTTCTGGATTTTACAAACGGTCCGAGATGGTCGGTGTGCACGGTGTGAAATGGCGCCTCGACTTTGGGAATCGGATGAAGCAACCCTTCACGTGCAGTCGATGTCCCTTTTGCATAAGCACACTCAATACATGATCCTACATAGTTTTTTACGATTCGAGACATTTTCGAAAACCAGTAGAATCTTTTTATGCGCTCTAGCGTTTTCTCGTAACCAAAATGACCTATATCGTCATGGTTCCTTTTGCATACCTGCCACCTCGCTCCTTTAGGTACCACCCATCTAACTTTAGTCTTATCACCGTCAAGATACTTGTATAGATTATTATCCCTTACTACATAATTTTCTCGAATGTATTCAAGGCCCTTAGAATTTAGATCACTATTAACTATGTCACGAATTCTGCCCAGTTCTGTATCACCTAACTGAAGGGTAAGGAGCCAATCCTCATCACTGAGAGCCAAAATGGCTGGAACATGGACAGTATCTATCGTGGCCATCTCAACCACTGGATTCCTCGACAGCGCATCAGCATGAGCCATTTTGGTACCGGCCCTATACTCTACTGTACAGTCGAACTCTTGTAACGCGAGCCACCAACGTGCTATACGGGGTATGAGATCACGTTTTTGAAAAGTGGAACGAAGAGCACTACAGTCCGTTATTATTTTAAATTCTTTTCCTAGCAAGAATACTCTAAACTTTTTAAGCGCACATACCACCGCCAGAGTCTCGAGCTCGTAAGAATGGAAGTTTTTCTCTTCCGGGCTAGTCTGGCGACTATAGTACGCCACAGGATGTAGAGACTCTAAACCATTTAAACGTTGCATTAGGATACCCCCAATACTTAACCTACTGGCGTCCGTATGGAGCTCCGTCTCTGCCAAATGATCGTAAATAGCAAGAACTGGTCTTGCTGTCAATTTAGCTTTGAGCACATCAAATGCATGGTTTTGATCGTGCGACCATTCCCACTTTGTGTCCTTTTTTAGTAATTTTGTGAGTGGTGATGCCAGCTCCGCAAAATTGTGAATAAATTTTCTAAAATAGCTCACCAGCCCTAAAAATTGTCGAACGGCGTGCAAGTTTCCCGGTAACGGAAATTCTGTCACAGCACGGATTTTCGCCTGACCCGGTCGTATTCCTGAGGCACTAATCTCGTATCCCAGGTAGTCTATTTGGTTTTGTAAGAAACTACACTTAAATAGATTCAATTTGAGCTTGGCATCATTCAAGAGACATAGTATTTCGTCCAGCCTTGTCAGGGTCTCATCCGTGTCCTTGCCATATACCAATAAATCATCAATGTACACAGTAGCTTTATCAAATCGCGCTGGCCCTAAAACACGATTCATCATCCGTTGAAACACGGCTGGTGCGTTTGCCAAACCAAACGGCATACGATTAAACTCGTATTGGCCGTCCGGCGTCACAAACGCAGTCAGGTATTTATGTTTTTCGTTAACGGGCACCTGATAGTAGCCCGACATTAAATCTAGAGTAATAAAGCACGCTTGACCGGATAAACGAGATATATCGTCCTCAATTAAGGGCATTGGGTAGCGCTCTTTTATTGTAACTGAATTAAGCATTCTGTAATCAATGCACATGCGCATTTTTCCATCCTTCTTTTTAATTAATATAATAGGACTAGCATAGTTAGATACGGATTCTCTCACAATTCCGGCTTCAAGCATTTCACTTATCATACCTCTAACCTCATCTCGCTCATGATGTGAAAGACGGTATGGTCTATACACAACGGGACGATCGTTGTTTAGTTCAATGGTCATTTCTGTAACGTCAGTGCATCCTAGGTCCTTTAAATTGAAAGCGAAGCAATTTTCATAACGTTTAAGTATGTTGAAAAGCCTGACCTTGTCATTTTCTGACACAGTGTCACCGATTTTTACTAAGCATTCATCAACCATTTTGGGGCAAGAATGCTCAGAGGCGACCTCGGGATTGATCGGCATGCACGCCACTCTATTGACTACTTCGACCTTCTCACCCCTAGCAAACACCGCGTTTTCCTTGAGCTGGCACGGAATGGAACAGGGCGTTACGGTAACGTTTAAAAGGCCATTTCTTACATTATGTATACCTCCGAGCACTATGTACTGTTCATTGGGCTTACCTATAATCTTAGTACCTAGCAGGATATCTCCGCTCAAATTTGATTCGGGTGCTGCCCTGACACTAGCCGTTCCATACAGTACACTGTGACCTACCATCCTAACACGTATTGATCGTTCCTCATCATCAGTACAACAATGAGCAGGTATCTCTGTACCTACATCTAAAAATTGCAACTTTGTTGAATCTTTGAACACCACTATATGTGGTTGTTCAGAATATGTTTGACCTATAAGCATAGCTTTATCAAGTAAGCAATCTTCCACAATTTTGCATGAAACTACTGCAGTTACCCCGTCAATCGTCAGATTCAATGAGACCGATCCTATGGACTGGACTAAGTTATTACCAAAACCTTTCATTGTCGATGGTATACCATCACAAGAGACATTGAGTTTTGCGACACTAGATTTTCCTATTAACGTAACTTCACTGCCAAAATCTACGAAGGCTTCCAGAGGTACACCGTTAACTACAACAGCTTTAATGAATTTATTGTTTGGATTAGCATTTGAGATAGACATTGTTTTCGCCACTGTGCTAACATTCGTAGATTGGTTAACTGCTTTTAATTTGCAATATTCGGTTTTGTGTCCAATCTTGTGGCAGTATTCACACTTAACTAACGGTTTGGTACATTTATTATAAGGGTGTCCCTTTTCCTTACAATTAAAGCAAAGCAAAGACGTGTTCATGTTACTAAATTTAGAGTTTGTCCTATAAAGTGGATTTTCCATATGTGCCGACTGCTCTATATTCTTGGGCCGAAAAGTCTGATAAGATAATTCTTTGTTGCTAAGTAAGAACTGCAGAAGTTGGTCGGGTTCAGTGCAGCGCAGTGCTAAGGCGCTGGATTTAATAGTTTTATCAGTCAACCCATGAATGATACAGTCAACGGCTCGTTTGCCCGAAATATCGCATTGATTTAGTAGAGAAAGTTTCTCGTAGAAATAATTTTCTATAGGTTCGTTAAACCTGCTTTTCCGTCTCAGCATGCTTTCCAAGGATTGGCCATAATTTTGTTCGCACGGAAAAGCTTTAGTTAGCTTTTCTTGCCACTCTGTCCATGAAAAGAGAATGGTGTTCAAACTTTGATACCATGTTTTGGCCAATCCTTGCAGTTTTTGCATAGAGATATGTATTGTTGTCTTTTCGTCCCAACCGTAAACAGAGGCACATTCATTCACCTTCCTGAGCCAAACGTCAATGCGTTGATTCTTGATGGACGGATCAAATTCTGGTAGGATATTTTTAAAATCAAGTTTGTTGCTAGATTGTGCTTCTGGTTTCGGTTGAGACGTAGAATTATGACTAAATGACTGCATTAACTTGAAGAGGTCTTTAGCGGAAAAAGATGGACTACATGACCTTGAGTGACGCCGATGTTCGTAGCTGGAACCGCGGTCCCGAAGATCCCGTCCATCCCGGCGTGGCTCTTGTGTCGACTTGTTGTTGCAGGTCTCCAGTTGCTGAACATCCACACCGTGTCGGCGTTGCTCACTCCGCATCCTTCGAGACTCCTGGTCCTGCTCCTTTTGTAGCGCCTTTTCCCTTTGGTAGAGACGCTCACGTTCAAGTTCCAACTCTCGTTTCCTTTCGCGCAGGCTCTGAGCGCGACTGCTGCTACGCCCCCTGAAGTGGCTGCGACTGCGCGAGAGACTGCGCTGGTGAGAACGGCTGCGCTGGCGTGAGCGGCTGAGTCTCGCAGAGCTTTGTCCGCGATGAGGTGTCGCCAATAGTATCTCCTCACGGCTTCCAGCACCGTCCATTTTTCTACGACTCGAAAACAGTTTCTAATTTTAATTAACAGGTCATTTAAAGTGAATAGTTCTTCATAAATTGGTAAAGATATTGTGTAATCAATAATAACTAATACGGATATTACTTCGTAACTTAATTGTTGGGAAAGTCTTGACTTTTTTCTCAACAGCTTATTCGTGTGCCAATATTACTGCAATTTTGAAAAAGTGTACGGTGATGATTACTCTACTATTGTTATCGGAGAGTAGCCCCGATCTAACAAGTTCAAATATCGTCACTGTAGTTTGTCAAATTATGCTGATGCGACCGGATAGTCTCGGGGTAGTCCCGACCGAATCATTTTGGCAAAATCGTTACTATTTCACCTATTCGAATAAAGTACCGTACCTAACCAAGAACATGCAGGAAGATGATAATAATGTTAGTTTCGATAAGCGGGACCTATTCAAAGTTAAAGTAAACGTACCTTGGTTCAATACCACTTCTGAGATGTAGACTTATCACCAATAAAACTCCACTTGGGTTTACATACACTGTATTCACTGACTTTTGCAAAGAGAACATAAACGCTACGCTAGGACTTTTGTACACGTTCATCCAGCTCAGGCGCCGGCGATCGAATGACCCTCTCCACCGAGCGTTTGTTCCCACAATGGCTCGATACGCTCGCTTTCCCGCCAACAGCAAACTTACCACAGACTCTGCATTATTTTGTCTATGACTTCAGTGTTGCTAGACTTTAAAACTACAGGAGAGTCAATTCAGTCTCCAACTCGAGCCATCGATAATATCTGGGTTGCAACCTTACACTATCAGCCCATATTAAGCTCAATTTAATTCCTTCATTCTATTGATTTAATTTAAATCCCTTCCGTCATACAAATCACCTAATTAACTCAGGTATTTGCTTATCAAACAAAACCCGACTAGCGATTAGAAGCTTCTAGAAAGGTGACGACATCGTATGACACAAGCGCGCCCCAGAATAAATGAGAGTTGTCTCACATTCCTGACGGATTAGCCTAGCGACGATACGATTGTTTTTGAGTTGCTAGCTTAACATTCCTGACTCATTCACGTTTGCTGCGTTTATTCACGATAGTTTAATAATTGTTTGCAAGAAAGTCAAATTACTTAAAAGCCACTAAGTACCTACCTACGCCAGGTACTTTGTTGATTTTAATTATAAAATTATACTAAGTACTGTTAAAAGATTTACTTGTGTTCGTGATTATCATGAAATAATTAATGTAAGTTAATTGTTTACATTTAAGAGATCAGAACAAAACGTCTTAGGGTCCCGTACAGAATTTACGTAAATAACATAACGAAATTTACGGAATATAATTAATTAAGTAATTAAACCATCAGCTCACATAAGGTTTGGTACACACGTTATTAATTTAGGCGTTATTTTAACCGACTTCCGAAAAAGGAGGTGTGGAATTTCACCTACGATTAAATACTTTAATATTTTTATTTCCTTTTAATTTTGCTTGCGTCCTTGTGCCTGACTTCGCCTTCGACGATTAACGATGCCTTCTGAATCACAGGTAGCCAGATTTAGAGAGGAACAGATCGCTATTATTAAGCTTAATTTGGAAGCGTTGTCATTGAGGTCTAGCAAACCAAGGCGCTATAGCCCCGAGTTCGCTGCCAGAGCAGCCGGCGTAAAATTAACCCGCGATAAATTTGACGCGGCGTATTATATAATATTAGACTCCGTAGGTTTATCAGACGACGAGGAGGAATTCTACAACGAGCAGTATGGAAGGACAATAGACGCCTATTACGTGATTCTCGTTGTAGTATTGGAACAAAAAACATGGTCATTAGCTACCAATGACGATGTAATAACTGCGCCCTCCGCGCCTATACCCGCGCGCCCTTCGCAGTCAAATCAGCAGGTATCGAACCCGCAGCCACAGTGCTATGCGCAGGATTCGAACCTGCAACCTCTCAGCTCCGCGCCTATACCAGCGCGCTTCTCATCATCAGCTCCGCAGGTATCGAACCTGCAGCCTCTGTGCTATACGCAGGTTTCGAACCTGCACCCTCTCAGCTCCGCGCCTATACCCGCGCGCCCCTCGCAGTCAACTCAGCAGGTATCGAACCTGCAGCCGCAGTCCTATGCGCAGGTTTCGAACCTGCACCCAATCAGCTCCGCGCCTATACCCGCGCGCTTCTCGTCATCTGCTCAGCTGGTATCGAACCTGCAGCCTCAGTGCTATGCGCAGGATTCGAACCTGCAACCTCTCAGCTCCGCGCCTATACCCGCGCGCTTCTCGTCATCTGCTCAGCAGGTATCGAACCTGCACCCTCTCAGCTCCGCGCCTATACCCGCGCGTCCCTCGCAGTCAACTGCGAAGGTATCGAACCTGCAGCCACCGCACTATGCGCAGGTTTTGAACCTGCAACCTCTCAGCTCCGCGCTTATACCCGCGCGCTTCTCACCGTCAGCTCAGCAGGTATCGAACCTGCAGCCTCCGCACTATGCGCAGGTTTTGAACCCGCAACCTCCGCGCTATGCGCAGGGTTCTAACCCAAGGCCTTTCAGCTCCGCGCCAAGACCCAAACAGGGATCGAACGCGCAACCTCACTATGGTGACAACCATTGCTACCCATGGAGTAATGTAAAGGGTCACAAGCCTCGGGTATGTACCCGATACTACGCATTACCAGTGCGCTTATTGCCGGTACAACAGCGCGAGGTACCACGGCGCCGTCCCTCACCTGATACGGGCCAGATGATGTACTCCCGTCGTACTCCACCGCGCACTACCTCGCGTCCTTCACCGCCGCCTAGGCAATGACTAGGACGGCACATCCAGCACATACCGACTCAGCCCACAAAGAATCAGCACACACACACAACACGACGACAAACTGTCGTCGCAAACACCTTAAGTCAGTTAGGTGCTGACATTCTGCACTCACCCTTACGCCAGAAATTCTGGACGTTATCAGCTCGCCGCGTAATGCGACATCGAGTATACAAATGTATACAATGTTTACGTTTCCGCGTCCAAACTAAGGCTCCGTACATGGCCGACTCACCCGCCGACCGCGTAAACGTTCAGCCCGTATTTAGCAAAGTCACGACGGACTTTACTGGACCATTTTTGATAAAATCCAGTACACTGAGAAACGCCAAGCTATTAAAAGGCTACTTCTGTGTTGTAACATGCCTAGCCACGAAGGCGGTCCATCTCGAACCGGTATCTGAGTTATCCACGGAAGCGTTCCTTGCGGCATTACAGCGTTTTGTTTCTAGGCGCGGTGTACCGGCGTTAATTAGATATAATTGCGGTACAATTTATGTAGGCGCTAGAAATGAACTTAGGGAAATACAAGACTTTCTTGCAACCAATAATAACAATATCGCACCTACACTTTCAGCTCCTTTAACGCGCATTGCAGCCATGCTCAATGCACGCCCTCTCAGCCCACTCTCTTTTGACCCCGCGGAATTTGAATTACTCACCGCGGGTCATGTTCTTTTAAACCGTCAGCTCAATGCCCTACCTGAGTATTCGGTAGGAGGACGAGCCATTTCTGCACATAAAAAGGTTCAAGCTCGTCCTACCCTTATCCAAACAGCTTTGGCAATCCTGGTCCAAACTCTACCTGCACACCATCCAAACCCGCTCCAAACGGACTCCCCGATCCAGCCCACCTCAAGTCGGGGAACTGGTCCTGATAGTGGACGACCAGGTGCCGCCTCTACACTGGCGCATGAGCCACAAGACGAACCCAGGAAGGGATGGCGTCACCCGAGTGGTGGAAATCAAGATCGACCACCTGACTGTCGATTGACCACCACACCACACCTTTGCCGAGTGGGGAATATGTTCACGCGAAAGCGTGACGTCACCTCAAGGCGCGCACCCGCGCCCCCTCGTTCCCCCGCCGCTGTCCTGCAGCTGTCAGGCGACAAGCAAGCAGCAAAAGGAAGCGGAAAGAGTCACCCTTTTATACTCGCGACCGGCGGACGTGTACCGCTGCGTGCCGCGTAGCGACCGCATGTCACCGCCATTTTATCAGCACGAGTCAACGCGAAAGACTTTCGCCGCGAGTGACCTTCAGGGTGTGTTCGGCCCGACCACACACCACTCCTAAATCAGCACGTGTGTACACACGCATTCAGCCCGCCGCGTAAACCAGTGCACAACCCAAAGGGACAATACAAACATTATAACCAAGTGAACAATAGTTCTTCAGCTCATTCAGCACGCCGTCGACAGCAAGACGCCTCCACCTAGGACTTACGGTCACCAGCCCTCATCAGACCCAGAGCTCCTCGACACCTCCCACGCAAACCGAGTATTTATCCTCTCCACTCCTACAATAGTATAGTTAGCAGGAAACTGCGAAACTATGTTTGCTACATCGAATATGTTCACTTTTATACTGGCCGCAAGCAGCCTTTCCCGGTTTAAAACATCTATTAAGGCGTAGATGATGTGACATATTTACTGAATAAACAGTAACTCGTGATCTCTTAGTCAGTCGATATTCAGCGCATAGTACTGTCGTTACCCTTTATAACACTGTTAAATTGCTGCTACACAGCTCCTAAGCAGCTACGTGAACTTAAGGCTGAATAATTTGTGCCCATTTAAGAGTTATAAGAGCTGTATAAGGCCCTATACAGCCCTTATGCAGCTTTTTTTTATTCAGCTTTAAGCATGATGGAAATCCGTTATTTGGCTGATAAGCAGCCTCGTGTGCTACTTGGGAGTGAACCTGCCTTCTATTCTGTGGTCCGTAGGTTCGAACCGCACATGAGACAAATATTTGTGATTTATAAATTTTGCTTGTATTACTATAACTGAATCAAAAATATTTTTTGCAGGAGTCTGCAATTTTAATGGTAAACACGGCTGCCATAAATGTACTACGGTTGGAGAATATTCGCATATCACATATACCGTCACATTTTCTGAGTCGTTGTGTCCTGAAAGGACAGATGAAGGGTTTAGAAACAAAATTTATGGCTTGCATCATAAATAAATGTAATAATAATAATAAATGGTTGTAAATCCACCATAAGGGGGTGCGGGATGAACAAAGGGTTGGCCTCGGGTAATCGACAGAACTTGGAGCACTAACCTTGTGTCTTTTATCCTCGGCGAGCACTCGCCTTCTTCCATGCGCACGTGCACACGTTTTTCGATTGTGTCCTGGGGAGCGAAGTGATAGGTACTTTGTTGCTTGTGTCCACTCTGATTCCAATTTCAGGCTTCTATCTTCAGTTGAATATAATGATGATCCTAAGTGTAATCGATCGCTATGCCAGCCGGCCAAATTCAATTCACACAAAAAAGTTTATTGCGTTTGCGTCGACATTTTATCAAGGGGCGAAGAAAAAGAAGAAAAAATTAAAGCAGATAACCCAGCTTGACACTTTTTCTTTCCCTTTTTTTTGTTGTGGCTTCGGTCGTAGTGCAGACTTTACAGGTGCGCCCCTACGTTCGTCTACCCATTGGCCGAAAAGGTTTATAAGGATTTGCGGTTAAAACGCGCAAACAAAGCTTATATAACCCGTATTATATAATCAGCATATAATGCGTTCTAATAAACGGAGATATTTAAAAATATCTAAGTCTCATCACCGAAAATTATTATTTAAGCTGTAATCAGTCTAGTAGAAACAAGAATCAACTAAAGGCAGGTACTGGTAATTACCGATTTTGTAACGAGGCATAAGGTGAAACGTTAAAAAAGAAGCATTCGCACAGTTAGTACGAAAAAACTACCGTGTCATTATATCTAGTAACGCCGGGCAGTACTTACTTTAACAGTATACTAGACATAATAAAAAAAAGAATGCCATAAGCGACAAGAAAAGAAACTGCATAAAAAATATTAGCGCAAACTTTCTTCGTCTTCATCATCTTCTATCTCTTCTTCACCATTATTTTCCTTTTCCTCCTCCTCTTCTGCTACTTCCATCTCTAAGGTTTCATTTGATTCTTTATTTTGATTAATTGTTGAATTAGCAGAAACTTCTTGCTTACTTGTGGTTGCCTGGTCTTTTGGTTTTGATTTAATTTTTCGGACTCGTTTTGAAGAGGATCTTAAGTCTTTCATTGATTTCCTTTTAACAGCATTTTTCATAACGGCCTTAAAAAACTGTTCAGTTTGTCCCATAGTAAATTTACAATCCCATGAACGTACCATATCACAAAAGAATTTAATAAAGTTTTTATAGTCTTTTATTGGGACCTTCGAAATGTTGCCACGGCTTCCCCCAGACCAGGAGCATTCGCACAGAAACTCACGTGAAACCATTGAGTCGATCAATTTATAGGCAAAGGTCATTCCCTTCACAGGGCCACAAGCAATTTCCTTCACAGGGTTGAAACAAAAACCCCAGCTGTTTTTGTAGTTTTGATCTCACAATTTTATTCATTAAACTTCTTTCCAGATTTTCTAGTTGTTTCTTGTCACTTATTTGTTTGATACTAAACGATTCATTATCAACTTGGTTAGCGTCTTTTAATAAAGTAACAGATACTGGCTGCTCGAATTTTTCCATAAATTTTACCAAGCATTTATCTAATTGTACAGACAACTCGGCCACTTTTTGAGTAAGTTTTTGAACGCTTTCAACAAGAGTTTTCATTATTAATTCTTGGTTATTAACTTTTTGAATTAAAATGTTTTGATTTGCAATACACTGTTCGCCGTCGAAGACGGTCAGACATGGCATTTCATCATTAGCTTCCATTTGATTACTTGTAGCAGAAGTAAAATCTATTGGAGTCCCTCCTGCGTTGAAGGTACTTGGCATCTGAAACAAACAAAAAATCATAACTCTTGTCTTGTACGATGATATTAAAACTTTGCAGTTTGGCTGTTATTTTTGTTCCAATGATAATTTATATATAGAATTTGATAGGTGGATTTACATCCGTGGTTGATGAGTCACCGACAGAACCACGAGCTAACGAAACCTTTTAATATTTTCAGAAAAATTAAAAGTTTAGTTTAGTATATTTTAGTAAGTAGGTAGGTAAACAGTTTGATATCAATCTGTTTAGTGCCAAATTATCATCAGTCTTCTTGAAATAATAAAATACTATTAGTCAGTGGTAAAAAAAATGATTAGTAGTTGAATAGTAATAGAAGTTATCTGTGAAAATCCAAAAAAATATATCAAATCATATATATCATCACGAATGTAAAAGCATGATTTTACATCCCGAAACTTCGTCTGATTAAAAATTAGACTGCACACAATAAACGCCACTCACTTTAATAATAATAAGTAGTACCTACTTGAATTTGTAGCAGAATGGTTACAAACTAAGTGGTAGGAAAAGCTTAAAAAAATCAGGTATCAAATTAGGTTGTTCCAAGAATTTAAAAATAATTTTTGGGTTGCCATCCCGAGATTTTTTAAATTTGCCGCGCTTTTTCAGTCTCTACTTTCGTTTGCCAGACATTAGGTAAATTAATTACAGTGTTTGGCAACAAACAATTTTCAATTTTCAACAAACAATTTGGTTGTCAAACAATTGTCTCCGTTTTAGGGGTGCCTAGCCTACTAAAACAAAATATCACAGACACTTAATTGTAACCCTGTCTCGGCAGCCCGCGCTCGGTGCAATATTACTAGTTTTTATTATATGTTTGTATGTGTTGCTGAAACAAAATAAAATCACTTACCAAAGTTTGCACCATATTTTCAAAAGGGTTTGATGGTGGTATTGCCGCTGGTCTTACAGGTGCTGGGATAGGGCGCGATGCACTTGTTTCATTGTCTGTGTCTGTACAATTTTCCATATTTTGTAGTTCAGTTTGCGCTTCGGCGTACATTGCAATATTACTTCGTTTTACCACGCAATCCAAAATGTCCCAATTCGGACTTGGAAAAGAGTTTTCATCTTTTGCGAGTCGTGCTCGGTTTTTAACTTTTTCTGTAGGCCAGAATAGTTTTCCACCGTCCTCCCAAACAGACGGTACTATACTTAATCTGGGTCGTCCTTTTTCCACAGTTTGTACAATCTTAAACGGCATTGTCTGAAAGAAAATAATTGGGTTAACCTACTAGTACATTCATCATCATCAAAAATAATAATAATATATGTTTTTACTAACTAAAATTAAAAACGAGACACACATTAATACATACACAACGAACCGTTGAGCCAAAATACCACCATACGAATTTGAAGAAGCGATAACACATCCCGATTTATCGGGCCCGATTCACATTCCATTGCTGGTTATTATGGATGGAATTACCTACAATAAAGTCAAGGTAACCAGCAATGTATTCCGAATTGAGATGTGTTATCGCTGCTTTATATAAAATGTAGTTTGGAAATCAAATCCGGAGACGGTAGTCCGTGATATTAAACCTCTTTATGAAGAAAAATTACTTAGCAAGTATTTATATATAGATTCACTTTTTCATAGCTTAACATAAAACTGACCTAAAACCACAATAAAATCAGTCACATAAATGAATTTTTACTAATAAACAAATAATACACGCTCCTTAAAATAAACAAATAATACCTTTATAAAATACGAATACCGGTGACACACAGAAACATGCACTTCACGTAATCTTTATTTCGCAACTAAATAACAATACAATAACAAATCCTATCCTAGCCATCACGCACGCTACAGGCGCACGCGAGTGACCAGAGGATCTATACCTATCCCGTTCCCGCCTCTATTTCTCGCTTACTTGTTAAAAGGAATGCGCATGTTTACTTTCAAGGTCAGAAATAAATAGCATATACTTTGTCTAAGTAGATATTTAAAGATATCGTACACCTGTCAGCGCCGTACGCGCCAAGTCTGCTAGTGTAACCATATTTTACAGAATTTTAACAGATAAATATCAGAAATAACAGTTATTTATAAAACAGACAACAGCTATTTATCTGATAATAAGGTTACACTATTACACTTGCCGACTCGGCGCTTACGGTGCTGACAGGTGTATATTCACCTTTAAAACATTGTAAACAGTGTTTTTTACTATGGCTGAGTGACAACTATTATTTTCTGTCCTTTTCTGTCGCAGGGTATAACGTTGTCCACCTTTATCTAATTTGTTTACATTATTTTAAATACCTTCTTGAACAGAGTAGTAGTGTTTTTTGTAACTCTGACACCAAACTGTGTGTCTCACACGAAAACAAAAAGTGATTTTTGTTAGTTTGTTACAAAATTTGTCCTTTAGGTATTCATACTTGACTTAGAACCTGGTCTAGGCGATTTAACGGACAATAATTATTATTGCGGATCTCTAAAATTTCAGTACATTATGATACACAATAGTCCTGAACTACATCTTAAAGCTGTACATAAGTTCACATTAGAATAAATTTATAGACATTGGCTCTGTTGTGATACAAATGTGGGACTTCATATAGATAACAGCATACTAACAGAACACATGTGAACCTATATACGCTCAACCGCATTACATTGGAGTTATAACAGTTCACATAGCGGTATTTCATTTCCACCATTTTATTCTAACCTAAAATATTTACCAAATAATAAATCTCAAAAATTATCATGCAGATTTATCACAAAATACGCAGAGAGAGCGGTTGAGTTTTGGTTACATGTTATAATTAATTTCCGTAGTATAATTATAATGCCAATATAATATCAAAAACTGAAAATTGTAAATTTCCTCTCAGCCAGTTTTAAATATTTTAAAAAGAATAACGCGTTTTTACAGAGGCGCGTGAATATTTTAGCGGTAAATATGTATACATTTCACGATAAAGTTGCATTCCCATGGCATTAATATTATTAAGTCTTTGAAACAGGTACTATTACCGCGTGTTATCATAAATTTTTATCCAAATATCCGCCGGAGTTAATTGTTTTCTGGATGGCACACACAAAACCAAACAATTGTAGTGAATAATTGAAATAAAATGAAGAAATAATTTAGGACACACGTGAATTCTAGGTAGCACTGGAGTACTTTTGTCAGATTTTATAACTGTGAAGGCTGTGTATTTAGCCACTTGTTACTCTTTATTACGCTCATGTACATTGTATGGATCACACTGCGTCCCATATAGTGCCGCAAGTCAGCCTTAAGTCCGATGTTACTACTTAAACTGCTATTATAATGCTATTATACTGCTAATGTACAGCCATAGTGAACTTAAGGCTGTCTAATTTGTGCCCAAACTGGTTCTATAAGAGCGTTATAGCAAGCTATACAGCTCTTATACAGCTGACTTACACAGCTTTTGGAGTTCATGTGAACGACTAGACATCTTATATAGAACTCCGAATGCTACTTGGGATCTGTTAAAAATGGTTACACCACACTTGTTAAAAAAAGATACCTGCATGCGAGAGAGCATAACCCCCAAAGCAAAACTAGCTGTTACATTGCGTTACCTCGCGACTGGCAGAACCATTGAATGCCTAAAATTTTCAGCCATTATGTCCCCAGCGGCTATTGGAGAAGCCATTATTGATACATGCAGAGCACTTATTATTGTTCTTCAGTCTTATATAAGGGTATGTAGATAAAAAACACATTATTTTATTAATATTTGTTTTATTCAAAAAAAAAAAAACATTACAAGTTCGGCTTAAAATTAGCAAACAGTGTTCCTACATTATACTCCGATAATGTTGATTGAGAAGTGTCATGAGATGGTGATGGAATGTGTAGGTTATAGCTACCTTGCTGATTTTGAGGATCCGTTTGTATGTTTACTAATGGTGTAGAGGAAGCAAGCGAGGGTGGTGGTCTACAGTTATCCAGTTGATTTAGAGGGTTTGGTTGTACTAGTAATGGTGTAGATGACGTCATTAAAGATGATGGCCGGAATGTAACTGATGTCTGAGAAGTTTGGATTTTTGGATTTGAAATAGGATGAGTGATTATTATTTGCGATGCAGAACCTGATTGTAAAACTGTTTGCCCTTGTGATTGTGGAGATGGTGCTGTGTATATATTATCATTATCAGTAGTAGGTGTAGTAGGTAGTAGGTGTATATGCCGTTGATGAAGAATATACAGGGGACGAAGTATCAGCAGATTGGTTAATTTGTACAGAAAATCTATGCAAATTCCCCAGTTGTGCCTCAAACAAAATATCATTAATAGCTTTTTCGGCGTATAATCTTTGTGTACGATCCAATTCTTCAAGCTTTTCCGACCAAAGCAATGCTGCTGGGCTGCATGCTTTCGTAGGTTGAGCTAAGTATGCGCAAGCCTTCTTAAGTAACTCATTTTGAGTGCGAGCGACTGTTGATTTGTGCCTTTTTGCATTAGATCCCTCATTAACAGCAGCAGGCTCTGTCATTAAATTTATAGAGGACAGCGGTAAATCACGTTGCTGGCTGAGAACTTCTCGCGATATATCTTGCGAATTATTCTGTTCTTGTATATGACTGGAATCGTCGGAATCTTGACTGTTATTTTGAATCTACAAAACAAAAGGTTATTTTAGTTACTCACATCAGATTTACTCTCAGCATAGCACAATGACAAAGACATTTTTCATTTAGTAAGTATACTAAATTTGTTTCAGATGCCAATGACTCAAGACGAATGGAAAGAAGTAGCAGAAGAGTTTGGAAACAGATATCAATTTTGGAATTGCTTGGGAGCTTTGGATGGAAAACATGTAGGAATCATAAAACCTGGTCATTCTGGATCTTTGTATTACAATTACAAAGGCTTTCATAGCATTGTCCTTATGGCATTAGTAAATGCAAAAAAGGAATTTATTATGGTCGATATTGGAACAAATGGCCGTGTATCTGATGGGGGCGTATTATTTTATACTAAATTTTGGGAACTTTACCAACAACAAAAATTGAATTTGCCCCAACCTTCAAAAATACCAAATTCTGACCAAGTATTTCCATATGTAATTGTATCTGATGAAGCGTTCGCTTTGGGTCAAAATTTAATGAAACCTTTCCCACAAAATTCATTGACTGAAGAACGGAAAGTATTTAACTATCGCCTGTCAAGAGCACGATCGGTAGTTGAATGTGCTTTTGGCATAATTAATTCTAAATTTGGTGTTTTTCAAAGAGATATAGCCTTCAAACCCAGCAAAGCAGCACTTATAACAGCAACATGTTGTTATTTACACAATTACCTCATGAAAACTGCTTCGAATACTTATCTTTCCTCAAATAAAAAAAACAATTCAAAACGTACAAATTCGCTTGTTAACTTGGAATGCACTCGTAATCGAAACCCACCACGTGATGCGAATGTGATAAGGGCAAACTTATGTAAATATTTTTGTAATGAAGGTAAAATGTAAAGCATACTTCATCAAAATTTTTAAAATTAAAACCCCCTATAATACATTTTTGGAATGCGAATCATTAGATCTATATGCTATTTGAACATGTTTCTTGTTTACAGAATCACATTGTATAAATTGTACCTACCATGGTTAAAAAACACCTTGAATAAATAAGGATTAAACATAACATCTAGGTAACATTAATATGTAGGTACTACATGTAACAATTAATATGTAGAAACTATTGTGGATTATGTATAATTTGTCTTTATGCTATCTACATATATGTATAACATCTGTTTGTTTCCCAAAGATCAATAAATAAAAATAAATAAATAAGAACTGTTTTTTATTATCACTAATATGTAATACTAGCTTCAGCCAGCGGCTCCGCCCGCGTGGTGCTCGTTTCCGTGAAAAAACCGGGATATAGTAGCCTATGTGTTATTCTGATGTACAAACTATATTACTGTTAAGTTTTATCCAAATCCATCCTGTAGTTTTTGCGTGAAGGAGTAACAAACAAACGTACAAACTTTGGCATTTATAATATTAGTAGGATAGAATTTAGGCATCATAAGTAATAAATGATTAGGTTAAACGGCTTTTGAACGAAATATGTGGTTCAAATTATTGAGCTTACCTGAGAAACTGGCTGTTCTGCGTTGTTTAAAAACGCAAGGTACTTAAATGTCCACGATTTTGGAACATAAACTTCACTCGTACCAGCACCTGACCTTTTCGAAGTGATTATCTTTTTTAATTCTCTTCTATAATTTGACCGCAGACTATTAATTTTTTCTTTACGTCGTCGATAGTGGCACGTGGTTTTATTTTAATCAAAATTTTTAGGAGCTTCTCATATCCAGTTCTTCGTTTGTACTTATTCATGTAATCACTGCATTTCTTATCCCACAATTCTGGCAAAGTTTCGAGAGTTAAGATGAAATCTTCATCTGGAGAAATATCCGGCGTTTTCGACGTTGATGGCACTTGCGGCCGGGCCGGAATCTCGTCGTTGTTGTCGTCTGACTCCATCGCGCTCCGAACGCAGACTGACGTAATTTGACAGCATGTTACATTACACGATCAATCTGGATCTCGATCAATGGATCGAGATCGTTGATTTCAAAAAATCTAGATGTTTTCTGATCAGATTTTACGATCCGTCAATCAAATACATTACACAGTCAATCTGGATTGAGATCAATGATCATGATCAAGGATCACATTCTAGATTGAGCGTGTAACGGGTGCCATATAGGTAGTGTATATATAACTAGGTATGGATACACACCCATATTATAATATTATATATTACTATAGCTAAACCTACTCGATAACACAGGTTTTCTAAGGTATTTAAATTAAATACTTAATTGTTTACAAAGTATTTTTATTTATTAGCCAGAAACATGGTTATTTCATAATTTTAAAGAAAATACTGCATCACAATATAGGGTTTTTACATACAATATTTCATAATAAAGAATTTCTTAGGCATCGTTTTAAGCTGTGAGTAAAGATAATATACCTATTTAGTTTGTTTTAAAATAATTATATTGATTTGATCATTTTAGTTCCTTATTATGAATATGCAGAGTGTAATCACTTCATCAAAACTCGCCTGAAGATTTATTATAAATTATTATAACACCGGCTTGCACTCACGATGATGGACCGATAAAGCATCGTCATGAGTGCATGCCGGTGTTATAATAATTTGTGCAGAGTGTAGACTAGTATAAACAATAGACATCTTATGTTGTCTAATTTATAGCAGGAACGTATATTCACTTATACCGTGATCTAGGTTAGATACTGATGACACCAAGTTTATCAATTGTTTTTACATTACATTTTTATAAGGAGGAAAAATAGGCCTCTATGAACACGGAAAATAAGGAATTTCAAAATAATCTTAATGTGACTAGTTATGGAATTATTGTTTATATTAAAATATATTTATTATTTAATTAACAAACATTACTTTCATATCATAAAATGTAATGTAAGTTTGGTCACAAATTTCTTAGACACTACTAATCAATTCTAATAATTCGTGGCCAATTATGTTTCAACAAAAGGGATTATGGACCGATAAATTTTTTATCGAAATAGCTTCAGTGATGTCAAGATATGACACCTAAATCACGGTAATCACAATTCATTAATGCACATCACCTAAATTTTATTTGTAGAAATCATTATTTATTATTTTAGGCACTATCGCATGACCACACTCAGCAGGACCCTTCATGCAGCAGTATCAATTAAACATATTTTTTTAATATAGATTTTTTATTTATTTTACATGTATTACATTCATAGCTGATTTCAGTTAACAGGTACCACAGCTCCACAGGGTTGCTCTAGGTTGCACATTTTGTAATTTAAAGATTTATAATTACTGAATGTACCAAAAAAAATTGATGTTGATTGAAACAATTTTTTTATCTATTATTTTTTGTCTTTTTTATGTTAATATGAAAAACTTGCTGTAATAAAAATAAAGTTTTTTATTGGTACATTGTCATATCCTCAAAAAACATTGAAATTTGCAAGCCAGAGGCAAAACCTTAATATAGTGGCTTCTCACATCGCAACATAACACAACATATAATAAGTAAGAAGACCTATTACAGCTATACTAATAATACCCCCTACCCCCAAGCTCTTCACGGGGCCCGGTGAGCATTCCGGATCCACCACTCTGGGACCGGGGTTATGAAAATGTGTTCCTCAGTTACTACATATAAACGATTTCAATCGGACAACAAAGAATTACTAATTTAAAAAGGGTTCAGGTATACCATTTTCTAGTCTTACTATTTACTATTTTATTTCTCATGAAATAACCCAATAGGTATTGAAATTGTAAGATATCAGAGCCCCGATTCTACTAAACCAATTGTTTTTTAATCGTTAATGAATTTCATCATAAATTATCCTTAAAGGATAAGTAAATGTCATAAGTGGCAATTAGTGCGGCTAAACCGATTGTTCTAAATTGTTAATGAATTGACTCAACATTGACACTTAAAGTATAAAAAGTGTCAATTTTGAGGCAATTCATAAAAAAACAAAAATTAAAACACTACAATTTAAAAACGATTGGTTTAGTAGACTCAGGACCCAGATAACATAATTAAAATTATATAAATTACACTGGAATTGCTGTTAAGAAGGGTCCTGCTTTTACAATATTATTTGTGTCTTTTATAGCATCTGTTATGTTTCTTTGCTTTCACTTGCAAATCATCTTCATCATCATCGACTTGCCTTCTCCCAGCCAATATTTGATTTATATTTTTGCAATAGTTATGAAGCAGGCATCTAATAACTATATTTATTAAATAATTTATCACTTTGTCTTTATGGACATTGCACTTAATAAATCTAAAATCAACTATTATCAACACTGCTGTTTTTATTGCCTGCTTCAGATTAGGAGATTCCAATTTTGTTTTCATCATTTCATTTATGATGTCCTGCATATTGCTTAAACACTTACAAAAAGATCTCTCATTTTAATTAATTGAAATAATATAGTAAATAACATTTGAATAGCCTAAAACATATGTATAATTAAAATATAATCTGCAATAACTGCCGGGGTCTGTTATCCATACTGTGGCACTATCACAAAACACTTTTGTCACTATTGAAAAATATTGAGTTCACAACTCAAACAAAATGGACACCCTACAGCAAAGTGTGGCTGAACTACAAAGTCTATTCCTTCAGAGAATGGACTCCTATCAAGGTGAGCTTCAAGCAGCATCTTCTTCGCCAACTGTAGCAGTCTTGTCAGCGGACTTTACTGCATTCCATACATTTATAATGACTGCACTTCGCTGCCTGCAAGATCAAGTAGGCCTGGTTATGCAGCAACAGGATGCTATGGAGATGCGAGGGCGACGAAAGATTCTTCTCCTTCACGGTGTCCCAGAAACCAGAGATGAAGATACTACCTCTGTAGTGGTGAAGTTGGTAACTAGTCAGATGAAAATTCCTGATTTTTCCAGCAAAGACATCAGTCGCTCACATCGGATGGGCCGTGCTTCAGCACCTGACAAACCCAGACCTATTCTATTCAAAATACGTGATCTTGATGACAAAAATAGGATTTGGAGCGGTAAGACCGGTCTGAAAGGGTCCAATATCACGCTGTCAGAGTTCTTGACAAAACCGCGTCACGACACTTTCATGGCTGCCCGCCAGAAATTTGGCATTCAAAAGTGTCGGACAAGGGATGGCTTCGTTTTTGTACTTGGCACCGATGGTGTGCGGCATCGGATTAGCAATCTCAAAGAGCTCGATAAGATTGCCGCGTCGAGTGCGCCTAGGACTGCAGGTACAGCTGCTGTCACCACCAGAGCCAGGGACACGGCACCGCCATCGAAAAGTCGACGAGCCCCTTCAGCCAGCAAGAAGTAGCACCGTTTTGTTTTTTCACTTTTAGTTCTATTTTGTATTTGCGGCCCGCCGAGGTACCGATTCCTTGGTATGTACCCTTTTTTCTGTTCTTAACTATATCATTTATCCACCCACAAATGTTACTTGATAATTTTATTTACAAAGAATTAGCGGTACGGTAGGTTAGTTTTCATACGTATTTAATGCTTGTCTTGTCATTGTCACGTCAATGTCATATGACACTGACATTAATATTTTAATTATTATTTTTTTTATGTTTTGGCTTACCACACTTTGTATTTTTTTTAAATTCAGAGTTTCAAACGTATGGCAAGTGTGTCAATGGATGGTAACCGCGGCGGTGAAGCATTTGTATTTATGTGATTGTGTTTAAATTAATGTATGTACATACTGTTGTCCCTTTTTTTTTTCTTAGTATTTATTCTGTTTTGTTTAATTAATTATTGCGATTCCCGGCAGGTGGAGTTTTTGATAGTTTTGGTTATAAGTAATTGTATTTTTTACATATTTAAATATTTTATATAGTTAGTATTTATTACAATATTTATATATATTATTTTATATTTATATTATGCTTAATTTATTCAATGATAATGCAAGTAGTGATAGCGACCAATCATTCTTATCTTTACTTTCCGATGGTAGCACAGACGATGGCAGTTTTGTAAGCTTACCATCCCTTGCCGACTCTCTTGAGGCTCAGTTTTCTGATGTACCTAAAAACTTTAACGTAGTCCACATTAACGCGCAAAGCATTCCGGCTCATTATCCTGATATGCAGGCATCCCTCCTTAACAAAAATATTCAAGCTATAGTAGTCTCTGAGACGTGGCTCAAACCTTGCCTTCCTACTACCTTGTAATCACTACCCGGTTTTCACCTCATACGCAACGACCGCACGAGTAGTAGAGGTGGTGGTGTGGCTATTTACCTAAGGTCAAATATTCCTTTTTCTGTGATCAGCACATCGCGTCAACCACCACCCTCCAACGCCGGCGAGCATCTGTTTGTGGAGGTAATTTTATCTAATAACAAAATACTGCTTGGAGCCTACTACAGCCACTCCTCAAGTGTCAATTACTTTTCATCTTTTGAGAAAATCTTAGAAGATCTTTTTCCATTATATAGCCATAACACTATTTTAGGAGACTTTAATACCTGTCTCCTCAAGCAAGACCACCGCACTCATTCCTTTGAATCGATCATTAAATCTTGCAACATGCGTATCCTCCCATTTAGTGCCACTCATCATGCACCCAATTATAGCCCCTCCCTCCTTGATTTGTGTATAATGTCTTCTCCACAGCATGTTGCTAAGCATGGTCAATGTTCTGCTGACAATTTCTCATATCATGACCTAATATTTCTCTCGTATAAAATTCACCCTCCAAAAATTAAACCCAAAGTAATTCTTCAGCGCAATTTTAGTGGTAAAGAAAAAATGTTACAAGATGCTAGCAACATAGACTGGTCCCCGGTGACCAACGCTGTAACAGTCGATGACCAAGTTGCAATTTTCAATTCAATGATTACTCAATTGTACGATAAGCACGCTCCAGTACGTGCCATCAAGCTAAAGCATCGTCCAGCTGCTTGGCTTACAGATGACATTAAATTATTAATGAGCAAAAAATTTAGTGCTAGACATAAATATAAATGCCGCCCTAATGACTCTAACAAAGAAAAATATGTGAAGTCCAGAAATCGTTGCAATATGGTGTGTAGGGATGCCCTGCGTCGCCATATTCATAAATCAGTCGATAATGATGATCCAGCAAAAGTCTGGCAGTTTCTAAGGACTTTTGGAATTGGTAAATCTCTTCAAGATAGTATCCCTAACAACATAAACATAGATTCTCTCAATCTCTATTTCTCTTCAGTGCTTCCTATTGATGTATCTGAAAAATCTAATACTATTAATTATCTTTCAACGTTACCTATTCCTGACTACTCTCCTTTTGTTTTTAATCGAGTGTCCGCTTGTGATGTTAAGAAGAGCTTATTATCGATCACTTCCAATGCTGTAGGCGGTGATGGAATTAGTCGCAATATGATAGTGCCCATCCTTGACATCATCCTTCCTGTTCTCTGCCTTATATTTAATAACTCCATGACAAACGGCATTTATCCCACTATCTGGAAAGATGCACAACTTATTCCCTTACCCAAAAAACCCAATCCCAAATCTTTTACTGAATATCGTCCTATATCCATTCTCCCATTTCTATCAAAAGTTCTTGAGCGCCTAGTCCACAGTCAAATAAGCAAATATTTATCCTCTCATGACCTACTAAATCCTTTCCAATCCGGTTTTCGTCCTGGCCACAGCACAGGAAGCACTCTCGTGAAGATCACTGATGACATTCGCTTGTCCATGGACAACAGAAACTTAACTATACTCACATTACTAGATTTTAGTAATGCTTTTAACACAGTTGACTTTGACATACTTCTAGCCATACCACGCTCAATTAACATATCTCCAACGGTACTCGATTGGTTTCACAGTTATTTATTTGGGCGCCGGCAACGGATCCGTCTAGAAGAGAAGTTCTCTTCCTGGTGTGATGCAATTGCAGGTGTTCCACAAGGCGGCGTTTTATCTCCTCTCCTTTTCGCAATATTTATTAATTCAATCTCAAATAATTTTTCTTCTTCCTACCACTTATACGCAGACGATCTACAAATCTACTCTAAAGCCCCTCTTGACCAGCTTTCTGGAGCCGTAGACCTAATAAATGCTGATTTAAATTGCATCACAACATGGTGCAGACAATTTGGTCTGAAAATAAATCATAGCAAGACGCAGGGACGCAGATTGTGGCAAGTTCGCAGTTAATCTCAAAGGTGGACTTGTCAACGATTCCATCCATTCATTTTGATGGAGTCCCTATTCCCTATAGTACATCTTTAAAAAATCTAGGGTTGACAATCATCATTGCTTAAGTTGGGCTCCTCAGCTACAAGTTACTAGTCGCAAATTGTACGCCACCGCTGGCGCTTTAAAAAGGCTGCGCAACTTTCTTCCTGTCACCACTAAAATTGCTCTAGTTCAATCTCTTCTACTCCTAATTCTAGATTACGCTGATGTCTGCTATCCAGATCTCACTGAGAATCAACTAGATAAGCTCAACTAGTTTTCTCTTTGGAGGGTAGGTGTGTTAACATCTCACCAACTAAGCTCTTCTAAATTTATAAAGTTTTAATTATAAAAACCCATTGTAGGGTCATAATTTATGCTTAGTTTAGCATAACAGAGAGCATACTTCACCTGCCATAATCATTATTTCCTGTAACAGCACTATCACCATTGTTCACTATCTATAATTCAATTCACTAATATAGACACAAAATTTTCACAATGGAGGCATCCCAAACTTTTCTTGAAGTGATGGCTGCCCTTAACAAGAGGATGGACCAGTTTGAAGGCGAACTGCAGAAAACACCCCCTGTCGCCAATACCACAGGCACCTTGGCAGCAGATTTTGCAGCATTCAAATCATTCACTGCAGAAGTTATGCGTGGATTTCAGCATCAGATGGGGTTACTGGCACGGAATCTGGATAACATCGAAATGCATAGTCGGCGAAAAATCCTCCTGCTCCGTGGGATAACAGAAGAAAAACAGGAAGATACAGCTGCGGTTGTTATGCGGGCAGTCACTATTCACTTGCATGTGAAAGACTTTAGTTTGAATGATATTAATCGCTGCCAAAGAATGGGCCGCGCCACTACTGATAAGCCCAGGCCTGTCTTGGTTAAACTGAAGGACTTGGATATGCGGAACAAGTTGTGGTTTTCAAAAACCTCATTGAAGGGTACTGGTATAACACTGTCCGAGTTTCTAACCAGGTCTAGACACCAAGCCTTTATGGAAGCAAGACAACGAGTCGGTATTGCAAAGTGTTGGACAAAGGACGGCTTTATTTATGTCATTGGGCCCGATGGTACTCGTCACAGCATCTGCAGCCTTATCGAACTACAAAATGTTGTACCGGCGCAAGTGTCGGGAACTTTGAAGCCAGCTCCTGCTCCAGGATCGAAAGAGACAACAGCGGCAACATCAAAGTCCAGGCGGGTCGCTGCAGCATCATCTCGAAAGTAGGAATAGGTACATATTTCATTGTACATAGGTTTAGTTCATTCTCAATAACCCAGTCACTGTAAAATCGCTTGTCTGGTTCCTCATTGCATATAAATTGTCTACCCTACAGACCAAATATGTACCAAATATGTACTACGTAGTCTACCCACTTCCTTGTCTAATTAGTTGCCTTTGTTTTTGAGTACCCAATTTCAAACATGTAAATTATTTTCCACTTTCAGTTCAATGCAATTCAAGTCAACCTCTTCTTCATAAATATTTGTTGACGTTACTAAAAATTTGACAGAAGATAGATTTTTTTTTTCTATTTATAAGGACTCTTATGAGTTGTACATTTGTCATTTGTCACGTAAAAATATTAGTTGATATGTCAAGTCCGTGAAGTCGAAGTAACGACGACTTAAGTAGGTTTTTAATTGTAATCTTGTCCAAGCGAATGTTATAAAACTTTGAATATCCATTACTAAATTTGTAGGAGAAATCATACATTTTACTTTTACTTTTATATTTGTGTTATAGTTATAGAGAAGGTAATAGCGCTCTCGTCCACATAGTCGGCAGATGGAGTATGCGTAAGTATGTAGTAGTACATACATTTACACATAGTTAAGAAATTATATATTCTTAGTTTATATATAAAATATTTATTATTATATAATTGTATATATCTATATTAATAATATTAATGTAATATGTCGAATACTCAAGATAGTAGCAGCACCAGTGACGAATATCTGTCTTTCTCTTCCAATGATACTTTTAACAGTGGAAACGATAGCTTTGTAAGCATTCCTACGCTAAGTGATACCTTAGCGGCTCAGTTCTCTGATGTGCCTAAGAATTTTAATGTACTCCATATAAATGCACAGAGTATTCCGGCTCATTACCCTGATATGCTGGCATCATTTGACAATACAAATGTACATGCTATACTAGTCTCCGAATCCTGGTTGAAACCTTGTCTCCCGTCCACCTCTTTCTCTCTCCCCGGTTTCATACTTATACGTAACGATAGAACCGGCAGCGTTGGCGGTGGTGTGGCTATTTATCTACGTTCTCATTTTCTGTACTCAATAATAAGTATGTCACCACAGCCTCCGCCTTGTGATGCCGGTGAGCATCTCTTTATTGAAGTTTTACTTTCACACACCAAAATTCTTCTCGGAGTCTACTATAGCCATTCCATAAGAGTCAATTACTTCGCATCTTTTGAAAAGATTTTAGAAGATCTTATTCCATCTTATACCCATAATATAATTATGGGAGACTTTAACACTTGCCTTATAAAAAAAGACTTTCGTTGTGTGAATTTGGAATCCATAGTTAATTCTAGCAACATGCACATTTTGCCACTCAACCCCACCCATAACTTTCCAAATTGTAATCCCTCCCTTTTGGATCTTATTTTTGTATCATCCTTACACCATGTTGTTAAACACGGACAATGTTCTGCTGATGCTTTTTCTTATCATGACCTCATCTTTCTGTCGTATAAGGTACGTCCTCCTAAACCTAAGCCTAAGATACTTCTGCAGCGCAGCTTTGGTACAATTGACATGGAAAAACTTCGAAACGATGCTGGTGAAATAGATTGGGTACAAGTTCATAGCGCCAATAATATCGATGACAAAGTATCCATATTTAATTCCACTCTTACACAGCTTTATGACACCCATGCTCCTTTGCGGGCCATAAAAATAAAACACCTTCCTGCACCCTGGTTGACTGAAGACATAAAAAAACTAATGCACAAAAAAGTAGCAGCAAAGTCTAAGTTAAAGCATTGTTCTAATGACGTGAATAAGCAAAAATATATTAAATCTCGAAATCGCTGCAATAGAATGTGTAGGGATGCTCTACGTCGCCACATCCATGACTCAGTAGATAATGAAGATCCAGCTAAAGTCTGGAAGTTCTTGCGATCATTGGGAGTAGGGAAATCACGTCATCATTCAATTCCGCAAGAATTAGATATCAACTCACTCAACCAACATTTCTCTTCGTCATCCAATGTAAATTCAAATGACAAAATAGCTACTTTGACTTATCTCTCTTCTCTCCCTACTCTTGATCACTCACCTTTTGTTCTGAGTCAATTCACTGCATGTGATGTTAAAAAGAGCATACTATCAATATCCTCCAATGCAGCAGGCGGTGACGGCATCAGCCGAAATATGATTGTTCTTATATTGGATGAAATCCTCCCTATCCTATGCCATATATTAAACAATTCTATTTTGGAGGGCACCGTACCATCTTGCTGGAAAGAAGCTCAAATCATCCCGCTTCCCAAGAAATCTAATCCCAAGTCCTTCTCCGAATATCGACCTATTTCTATTCTTCCTTTCCTATCAAAAGTCTTGGAGCGCCTAGTACATAACCAACTCAGTTCCTTCCTCAACCAAAATATGCTTCTTAATCCTCTCCAGTCTGGGTTTCGAACCGGCCATAGCACTGTCTCTGCACTTGTCAAAGTAACTGATGACATCAGACTAGGTATGGATAACAGACAGCTTACCATACTTACCTTACTTGACTTTAGCAATGCTTTTAATTCCGTAGATTTCGACATCCTCCTAGCATTGCTTCGCTCTATAAACATATCTCCATCGGTAATTGACTGGTTTCGAAGCTATCTATTTGGGCGACGCCAACGTATTCGCATTCAGGATACTTTCTCTTCTTGGTGTGAAACAAATGCTGGCGTTCCTCAAGGCGGCGTACTGTCACCTCTTCTTTTTGCCGTATTTATAAACTCTATATCTTTCTTTCTTACTTCTTCCTACCATCTCTATGCAGACGATCTTCAGATATACTCTCAGGCTCCACTAGATCACTTAGCAGATGCTGTTGATGAGGTCAACGGCGATTTACTTCGTATAGCTAACTGGAGTAGATCTCACGGACTTACAATAAACCCAATAAAAACTCAAGTTATCATTGTTGGAAGCTCCAGATTAGTATCGAAGATTGATTTCACAACTCTCCCCGAAATCGTATTTGGTGGTATATGTGTGCCTTATAGCACTCAAGTTAAGAACTTGGGAATAATCATGGATAACTGTATGTCTTGGCAACCACAAATCCAATCTGTAGCACGAAAAATGTTTGCATCAGCAGCCTCCCTTAACAGACTGCGTAACTTTTTACCCACTGCTACCAAAGCTGCACTTGCACAATCTCTCCTTTTTCCCATTCTTGACTATGCTGATGCCAGTTACATAGATCTCACAGAGGACCAGCTTAACAAGCTGGAGCGTCTACAGAATCTCTGTATTCGGTTTATTTTTGGTCTGCGAAAGTACGACCACGTTTCCGAATTTCGCTGTAAACTTAAGTGGCTCCCTATACGCCTTCGCCGGAATTCTCACATCCTCTCTATTCTGTATAACATATTGTTTAATCCGTCTACTCCCTTTTACCTAAAAGAACGATTTACATTTCTCCAATGCTCTTCTTACTCTCTTAGGTCATCAGAAAACTTACTTCTAACGACTCCTGAACATTGTACTATATTCTACAACTCTTCATTCACAGTCCAGGCAGTTCACCTTTGGAATGCCCTCCCTACTAGTATCAAACGCGCGCAATCGCTGAATAGCTTCAAAGCTCAAGTAAAAGATTACTATCTCTCCACGTTAAATGCTAATCCCTGACATAATTCATTGATTGATATTATTTTATATTATTGATATTTATGTATGTGTAAGTATATATGTTCATGTATGTTTATAGTATAATATATGTATTATATTATTATTACGTGTAGGTAAGTGTAAGTATTGTTATATTTAAGTGTATTTTTATTAATTTGAATTTTACCCTTTTATCTAGTATTATCTAGTGTTACATCTGTTTCATGTAATACTAGGTAATAATATATTTCTTCGTGATGTTGCACCACCGTCCATGTCAATCATGTAATCGCTATCCATCCAAAGGTTGTCTGGAAGAGATCGCTTTTAGCGATAAGACCGCCCATTTGTGCCTACTATTTAAGTTGTTTCCTTATGTTGTATTTACTTTGGTGCAAATAAAGAGTTTTTGTATTGTATTGTATTGTATTGTATTGCATTACACAGCAACATAATTGCAGTCATAACTAAGCTTAAAACACCTACCTACTATATCGGAAACGTATATAATCAGCGTAATGAGTTCTATAAAACGGATATAAATATTAAACTTAAACATAAGTAACAATTTTAATCAGTCCAAATATTTTTATGAAAATAGCACTTGGTATCAAACAACATTTAACATCAAATTTGTTTCAAAAACAGGAGTACTTAAAAGGGTTTAATAAGCCGAAAAGAGGTCAAAGTTGTACTCATGAAACTGAACGTTTTCGGGTATAGAACATGGGTCGAAATAGTAAGAAAAAAATTATTGAGACCTCCCATGCAAAATTGTTGATCAGCTAGTTAATTTGCTATGGGAGGTCCAATTATTTTAAATATTTTGACCCATGTTCCATGGGAAAAACAATTCAGTTTCATCAGTACCTTGACCCTTCTTTCGGCTTGTTATACCCTTTTTGTTACTTCCTGTATATAATTTTCAAAAATAAATATCCTAACAAATAAGCCATTATGTAAATCAGCATAATGTGCATAGTCATACATAAATAAGCTTGAAGGGTTGTAAATCCACCATAAGGGGGTGCGGGATGAACAAAGGGTTGGCCTCGGGTAATCGACAGAACTTGGAGCACTAACCTTGTGTCTTTTATCCTCGGCGAGCACTCGCCTTCTTCCATGCGCACGTGCACACGTTTTTCGATTGTGTCCTGGGGAGCGAAGTGATAGGTACTTTGTTTTTTGTGTCCACTCTGATTCCAATTTCAGGCTTCTATCTTCAGTTGAATATAATGATGATCCTAAGTGTAATCGATCGCTATGCCAGCCGGCCAAATTCAATTCACACAAAAAAGTTTATTGCGTTTGCGTCGACATTTTATCAAGGGGCGAAGAAAAAGAAGAAAAAATTAAAGCAGATAACCCAGCTTGACACTTTTTCTTTCCCTTTTTTTTGTTGTGGCTTCGGTCGTAGTGCAGACTTTACAGGTGCGCCCCTACGTTCGTCTACCCATTGGCCGAAAAGGTTTATAAGGATTTGCGGTTAAAACGCGCAAACATACTCCCCGGCTTGAAAGCTCTAGGAGTTTCAAAATTAAGTAAAATTAAGAGGTGAAGCAGGATTACTGAATTAAAATAAGTGAACTATGCAAACAATTGAGAATTTATGGAGTAAGTCAAAGTCCTTATATAACTATTAAAGTAAATATCTTATAACTAAGCGATGCATTGAATGTTATACATTAATTGGAAGAGGATACAGTTTCGCAACTGCGCGTTTAATTAATTTGTTATGTGAGCGAACTAAAGCGACGCGAATTACTGAGTCCTTCCCAGGGAACACTTGCTCTATAATTCCAAGAGGCCAGCGAAGCGGTGGCACGTCATCTTGATGTACAAGAACAACCGTACCTATTTTTATATTTTCCCTATGGTTGAGCCATTTCTGTTTTTGCTGTAAAGTGTGGAGATAGTCAAGACGCCATTTTTTCCAGTAACTTTGTACTAGGCTATCTAAAAGTCGTTTTCTCTGAACAACAGTTTTATCAGTATTGACTTCATAAGCAGGTAAAGATTGCAATGGCGTAGTCATTAAGAAATGCGCGGGGGTAAATACCTCTGGTTGCGGTTCGTCAGGCAGAAGTCCCAATGGACGTGAGTTGAGTAAGCATTCAATTTGAGCTAAGACTGTCAGCAACTCTTCATAAGAAAGTAGTTGCTGTCCAATGCATCGAAATAAGTGTGCTTTAACGCACTTCAAATTAGCTTCCCATAGGCCTCCGAAGTGTGTCCCTGGGTGGTATCGTGTAGAAGGAGATTCGATGTTTCGAAAGTTCATAATTAAATGAAGTTTTTGTGTCCTCAGATTGTAAAAATGTATATAATTCATCGAAATAACGTTTTGCTCCAACAAAATTGGTAGCATTGTCTGAATAAATTGCCGATACAGGACCGCGTCGAGCAATAAAGCGTTTGAAAGCATCAATAAATGTCTCTGTGCTGAGATTTGAAGCTATTTCCAAGTGGATAGCTTTGGTTGCCAAGCAAACGAAGAGGCAAATATACGCTTTCGTGCTTCGCACTCCACGATGTCTTGTCATTGAGAGGTTTATTGGTCCAGCGAAATCGAATCCAGTATTTGTGAACGCTTTGGCTTCCGTAACCCGAGCAGCCGGAAGACTTGCCATAACCGGAGTATAATTTGTTAGAGCACATTTGAAACACGTAGTGCACATTCGTACACGTTTTCGAATAAGATTTCGAGCGGAAAGTATCCAATAACGCTGCCTTAATACTGACATGAGCAAATGCGAGCCAGTGTGACAATTAATGCGGTGATAATAATCGATCAATAAATCTAAAATGTGATCACGACGCGGCAACAGAATTGGATGCCGGTTTTCATAAGGAACATTCGCGTTTGTCAATCTGCCACCAACACGTAGCAAACCCGAATTGTCTATGAATGGATCAAGTTTACGAATTGCAGGAGAAGTCAATTTATTCTTGTTAATGTTCGTCAAATCGTCAAGAAAATATTTATATTGCAGATTCCGAAGGATCACAAGTTCCGCAGCATCAAGATCAGATGACTTTATGAGACTATCACGAGGAAGTTTTCCCAATAAGCGTAAAATGTACACTACAATTCGTAACAGTTTGGGCCATGACGACAGCTTTAACGCAAGAGTATAAAGAGGAGAGTCTTCGACTTCACCTAGTGTCGCGAGAACCACAGACTTCCTAGTCTCAGGCAAATCTTCTTGCGATGATTGGAAGGCCGTGATTGGCCACTCAGCAATCGGACACTGAGCCCACGCTGGACCAGTCCACCAAAGCGCATGATTAAGGATTTGAGAAGGCAGAAGGCTTCTCGAAGCACAATCACTTGGGTTCGAAATACCTGGAACGTGAAAAAAGCGGTCTGGGGAAACATTTTCGTGAATCTTACTGACGCGATTTGCAACATAAACTTGCCAACGATGTGGCTGTGAGTGAATCCAACATAAAGCGATAGTCGAATCGGAAAAGGCGTATATGTCCGACATAGGGTAGCGGTCATTAAAAGTTGTGTGTACATAACGAACGAGCTTAGAAAGCAACAGGGCAGCACATAACTCCAATCGTGCGAGCGATGCGATTTTTGGGGAGGCTACCCTGGACTTTGCGCAAGCCAGGTTCATCGACACATCACCATTTGGCTGAGTTATGTGTAAATAAACTGCACACCCGTACGCCTTAAGGCTCGCGTCTCCAAAAGCGACAATATTGACCACACAATCAATACTAACACCTAAATGGCGTGGAATTTTTAATTCCGATAAAAGCGGTAGTTCATTTTTAAACTGATTAAAACTGTTTGATATGGAATCTGGTACATCCTCGTCCCATCCAATTTTAGCGAGCCACAGTTCTTGTATTAATAACTTGGCATACAAAATGACTGGCGCAACAAGGCCGAGTACGTCAAAAAGTCTGGCTATGACCGACAAGATTATGCGTTTGGTGCAACCGGTGTCTGCATCATTCGTAGTGAATGTGAAGGCATCGGAAGATGGAAGCCATTTCAGACCCAATATTTTTAAATTGTCGTTATCCGAAAATTCAATCGCAACTCTATGTGATTCCGGAACATGTGCCAACAACTCTTGTGAATTACTTGCCCATTTCACAAGGTTAAACCCACCGGATCGAAATAAAGCCAAAAGTTGTTGGGATAAATCAATTCCAACTTCGGTGGAAACAACAGAAGTAGTTATGTCATCCATGTAGATGTCTTTGCTAGCTACCTCTGCTGCTAGAGGAAGAGTTTCCTTATAATCTGCAGCTAGTTGACGGATTGAGCGCATAGCTAGAAATGGGCTAGACCGAAGTCCAAAAGCGACTGAATTAAACTGAAATAAGCGAACAGCTTCGTTCTCATTAAATCGATACAATATTTTTTGATACTTGCGATGATCTTCAATAACCAAAATACGCAAATACATTTGTTGAACATCTGCGGTAACAGCGACCGGTAGAAGTCGAAATTTTAACAGAAGTGCGAGCAAGTCCGCTTGTAAATTCGGACCAGTGTGCAAAATATCATTTAGAGACATATTTAAGTCTGTCACTGCGCTGGCATCCAGAACAATTCTGGTTTTCGAAGTACTTTTATCGGGTCTGACTACTGCATGATGCGGAATAAAGTAACCTTCTTTAGTAGTCGCAGGTGAATACGGTATTTCAGATAAGTATCCTTTCTCTAGGTAATCAGTTATGACGTCATTGTATGCATTACGCTAATCCGAGTTTACCCTAAGCTTGCGTTCGAGAGCGATGAGCCTGCGTTTAGCGATAAAATACGAATTACCTAGCAACGCCGGGTCAGATTTAAAAGGAAGCGAAACAATAAATCGACCCGTGTGAGCGTCGCGAGCGACAGAAGCCCTGTACATCTCCTCACATGCAACCTCATCAGGGTCCTCAATACGACAGTGTGTAAACAGTTCTTCCGACTCCCAAAACTTAGTCAAACTTTTATTTAATTCATCATTTGTTATAGGACCGAAGGACCAGGTGACGTCAACATCGTCAGGCATAACAACCGGTATCTCACCCATGATGACGTAACCAAGCGTAGTCTTGAGAACTGGAAGCGAATACGGAAGGCGTTTTGCGGAACCTTTAATGGCGGCGGAATCAGACGCATCGTTAGCTGAGCGATTAGAACTAGTTGCGGCGAAAGCGGAATTCATAGCGGAATTTTTACAAGCGGCTGAATCAGGCGCGGCGTTAGCTGAGCGGTTAGAAAGGCTATTAAAAGCCTTCAGACTAGTTGCGGCGAAAGCGGAATCCCTAGCGGAATTTTCAAAGGCGGCGGAATCAGATGCGGCGTTAGCTGAGCGGTTAGAAAGGCTATTAGAAGCCTTCAGACTAGCTGCGGCGAAAGCGGAATCCCTAACGGAATTTTCAAAGGCGGCGGAATCAGACGCGGCGTTAGCTGAGCGGTTAGAAAGGCTATTAGAAGCCATCAGACTAGTTGCGGCGCAAGCGGAATTCCTAGCGGAATTTTCAAAGGCGGCGGAATCAGACACGGCGTTAGCTGAGCGGTTAGAAAGGCTATTAGAAGCCTTCAGACTAGTTGCGGCGAAAGCGGAATCCCTAGCGGAATTTTTAAAGGCGGCGGAATCAGACGCGTCGTTAGCTGAGCGGTTAGAAAGGCTATTAGAAGCCTTCAAACTACTTGCGGCGAAAGCGGAATTCCAAGCGGAATTTTCGAAGGCGGCGGAATCATCAGCAATGTTGGTAGGACAATCAAACAGGGGTCCCCCATGCAATAGGTATGGAAACAATTGTGCACCGAGAATAATATCAATGCCACTTGGTATATTCCAGCTCTCATCAGCTAGAGGTAAATGTTTCAATTGTGTCATTGAGGGCACATCAATATAAGAAGTAGGTAGCTTATTCACAATGTGTGGAAAAACCAATAACTTTAAATTATATGTATCTGTAGTGTACCGTGACTGTATGGTCAGGTATGTATATCCTATAATTTTTGTTGAGTTAGATCCAATTGTGTTTATGTGTGAGTTACTTAGCGGTATAATTTTAATTTTGAGTTTCTTGCAACAGTCTAGGCTAACAATATGGTTTTGTGAGGCTGAATCAAGCAAGCAGCGTACTACACATTTTTGCTGTTTATTTGTGACAGCATAAACTTGTGCAGTGGATAACAGTACAGTGGTTTTTTTTGTTGCCAGTACTGTGTGTAGGTATCGAAGTCAATGTCACTGAATCTTGGTCAGTTACAAAAGACATTGGAGCCTGTTCCATGGTTAACAAAGAAGGTTTATCTTCAATCAGCATAGCTGTGAACGAGTTACTGTTTGGAGTATTTAATTTAGAAGAAACTGCAGACGTGTAATTCTGAGTGGTATTTCTACTATGTTCCACTTTAGTACTATTCGATTCGAAATGTAAAGTTGTATGGTGCCTTAAATTGCAGTGTTTACAAGTTGATTTTGATTTACAGTCTTTAGATAAATGCTTACAACTTAAGCAGTTAGTACATAATTTATTGCTTCTTGTAAACTCAAAGCGAGTTTTCACATCCATCTCTTTGTATGTAGGACACATGTAAACTTGTGGGTTGGAGCCACTTTTACACAACATGCACATTGTGCCCTGTATCTCCTTGTCTACTAATGCAAATGAATGAGAGTTCACATTACGATTGGTTCGTGGAATAGATCCCTTTTGAACATTGGTTCGCTCTATTATTTTTATATGTTACCTTAAAAACTCAACAAACTCACTACACATTGGAATTTCCTTCTCACATCTAGATAATTCAAAGGTTTGAACTAAATTGCAATCCAACTTCTTTTGTGTCACATATAGCAAAATAAAATCAGCTAAATCTGGTATTTTTAATTGTTTCAATGCATTGAATGAGGAAGAAAACCTCTCAACAAAATCAGTCAAGTGATTAGTGTTATTATTTGAAACATTTTTCAGATCAAAAATGTTGTTCAGATAAACTGCAGCTAGCGCTCTGTTGTCTTGAAACTTATCTACTAAAGTCTGCCAAATACATTCATAGTTCTCCTCAGTTGGTAATATTCCAGCAAAAACAGATAAGGCCTTGCCTTTCAACTGACCAATTAAATATTGAACTCTTTGAGAGTTTGTTAATTTTGAATTATTATCTATATTTGTTTTGAAACATTCATAAAACAATGGCCAATTTTCACTTTTTCCATCAAATACAGGTAATTCACAGCGAGGTAGAATAATATCAATAGATGCATCTTTTATAGATTTTAAAGAAGAGCTAGAATTCTCACAAAGTTGGATCCTAAATTGTTTGACAGCAGAGTACAAGTTTTCAAATGCTAACCATTGATTATTATCCAAATTGAAATCAATATCTTCCCCTAACTTTAAAGTATAATATTCATCACATAGCTTATCAAATTGATCATAAAGTTTCTCAATATTGGATGACTTACACAAAAAATCCTGTTTTGTTCGAGTATCAGCTTGTGAAATTTTCTTAGTTATGGAATACATTGAACTAAGTTGTTCAAATATTGTATTTCTTTTTGATTCATTTATTTTTAGCTTTATTTCTGCCATTATTGAAATAGGGAATGAGATTACCAAATGCAATCTTTGTAAAATTAACCTCAAAATGGCGTCAAAGAAATTGAAACTTCTAATAAATTTATGTTAAATGTATTGTAAATAGGATGTCCTTAATAGGAAGACATGCTCTTAAAAGGTGAAATTAATTGTAATTGCAATGTTAATAAGTTTTGTAAGCGGGAATACGCACAAATAAGATTTTGTGCACTATACAAAGCGGTAGCGTTTGCTGGTTGAAATTTGGCTCGAAGTCGACTAAACTTATGGAGGGTTGTAAATCCACCATAAGGGGGTGCGGGATGAACAAAGGGTTGGCCTCGGGTAATCGACAGAACTTGGAGCACTAACCTTGTGTCTTTTATCCTCGGCGAGCACTCGCCTTCTTCCATGCGCACGTGCACACGTTTTTCGATTGTGTCCTGGGGAGCGAAGTGATAGGTACTTTGTTGCTTGTGTCCACTCTGATTCCAATTTCAGGCTTCTATCTTCAGTTGAATATAATGATGATCCTAAGTGTAATCGATCGCTATGCCAGCCGGCCAAATTCAATTCACACAAAAAAGTTTATTGCGTTTGCGTCGACATTTTATCAAGGGGCGAAGAAAAAGAAGAAAAAATTAAAGCAGATAACCCAGCTTGACACTTTTTCTTTCCCTTTTTTTTGTTGTGGCTTCGGTCGTAGTGCAGACTTTACAGGTGCGCCCCTACGTTCGTCTACCCATTGGCCGAAAAGGTTTATAAGGATTTGCGGTTAAAACGCGCAAACAAAGCTTATATAACCCGTATTATATAATCAGCATATAATGCGTTCTAATAAACGGAGATATTTAAAAATATCTAAGTCTCATCACCGAAAATTATTATTTAAGCTGTAATCAGTCTAGTAGAAACAAGAATCAACTAAAGGCAGGTACTGGTAATTACCGATTTTGTAACGAGGCATAAGGTGAAACGTTAAAAAAGAAGCATTCGCACAGTTAGTACGAAAAAACTACCGTGTCATTATATCTAGTAACGCCGGGCAGTACTTACTTTAACAGTATACTAGACATAATAAAAAAAAGAATGCCATAAGCGACAAGAAAAGAAACTGCATAAAAAATATTAGCGCAAACTTTCTTCGTCTTCATCATCTTCTATCTCTTCTTCACCATTATTTTCCTTTTCCTCCTCCTCTTCTGCTACTTCCATCTCTAAGGTTTCATTTGATTCTTTATTTTGATTAATTGTTGAATTAGCAGAAACTTCTTGCTTACTTGTGGTTGCCTGGTCTTTTGGTTTTGATTTAATTTTTCGGACTCGTTTTGAAGAGGATCTTAAGTCTTTCATTGATTTCCTTTTAACAGCATTTTTCATAACGGCCTTAAAAAACTGTTCAGTTTGTCCCATAGTAAATTTACAATCCCATGAACGTACCATATCACAAAAGAATTTAATAAAGTTTTTATAGTCTTTTATTGGGACCTTCGAAATGTTGCCACGGCTTCCCCCAGACCAGGAGCATTCGCACAGAAACTCACGTGAAACCATTGAGTCGATCAATTTATAGGCAAAGGTCATTCCCTTCACAGGGCCACAAGCAATTTCCTTCACAGGGTTGAAACAAAAACCCCAGCTGTTTTTGTAGTTTTGATCTCACAATTTTATTCATTAAACTTCTTTCCAGATTTTCTAGTTGTTTCTTGTCACTTATTTGTTTGATACTAAACGATTCATTATCAACTTGGTTAGCGTCTTTTAATAAAGTAACAGATACTGGCTGCTCGAATTTTTCCATAAATTTTACCAAGCATTTATCTAATTGTACAGACAACTCGGCCACTTTTTGAGTAAGTTTTTGAACGCTTTCAACAAGAGTTTTCATTATTAATTCTTGGTTATTAACTTTTTGAATTAAAATGTTTTGATTTGCAATACACTGTTCGCCGTCGAAGACGGTCAGACATGGCATTTCATCATTAGCTTCCATTTGATTACTTGTAGCAGAAGTAAAATCTATTGGAGTCCCTCCTGCGTTGAAGGTACTTGGCATCTGAAACAAACAAAAAATCATAACTCTTGTCTTGTACGATGATATTAAAACTTTGCAGTTTGGCTGTTATTTTTGTTCCAATGATAATTTATATATAGAATTTGATAGGTGGATTTACATCCGTGGTTGATGAGTCACCGACAGAACCACGAGCTAACGAAACCTTTTAATATTTTCAGAAAAATTAAAAGTTTAGTTTAGTATATTTTAGTAAGTAGGTAGGTAAACAGTTTGATATCAATCTGTTTAGTGCCAAATTATCATCAGTCTTCTTGAAATAATAAAATACTATTAGTCAGTGGTAAAAAAAATGATTAGTAGTTGAATAGTAATAGAAGTTATCTGTGAAAATCCAAAAAAATATATCAAATCATATATATCATCACGAATGTAAAAGCATGATTTTACATCCCGAAACTTCGTCTGATTAAAAATTAGACTGCACACAATAAACGCCACTCACTTTAATAATAATAAGTAGTACCTACTTGAATTTGTAGCAGAATGGTTACAAACTAAGTGGTAGGAAAAGCTTAAAAAAATCAGGTATCAAATTAGGTTGTTCCAAGAATTTAAAAATAATTTTTGGGTTGCCATCCCGAGATTTTTTAAATTTGCCGCGCTTTTTCAGTCTCTACTTTCGTTTGCCAGACATTAGGTAAATTAATTACAGTGTTTGGCAACAAACAATTTTCAATTTTCAACAAACAATTTGGTTGTCAAACAATTGTCTCCGTTTTAGGGGTGCCTAGCCTACTAAAACAAAATATCACAGACACTTAATTGTAACCCTGTCTCGGCAGCCCGCGCTCGGTGCAATATTACTAGTTTTTATTATATGTTTGTATGTGTTGCTGAAACAAAATAAAATCACTTACCAAAGTTTGCACCATATTTTCAAAAGGGTTTGATGGTGGTATTGCCGCTGGTCTTACAGGTGCTGGGATAGGGCGCGATGCACTTGTTTCATTGTCTGTGTCTGTACAATTTTCCATATTTTGTAGTTCAGTTTGCGCTTCGGCGTACATTGCAATATTACTTCGTTTTACCACGCAATCCAAAATGTCCCAATTCGGACTTGGAAAAGAGTTTTCATCTTTTGCGAGTCGTGCTCGGTTTTTAACTTTTTCTGTAGGCCAGAATAGTTTTCCACCGTCCTCCCAAACAGACGGTACTATACTTAATCTGGGTCGTCCTTTTTCCACAGTTTGTACAATCTTAAACGGCATTGTCTGAAAGAAAATAATTGGGTTAACCTACTAGTACATTCATCATCATCAAAAATAATAATAATATATGTTTTTACTAACTAAAATTAAAAACGAGACACACATTAATACATACACAACGAACCGTTGAGCCAAAATACCACCATACGAATTTGAAGAAGCGATAACACATCCCGATTTATCGGGCCCGATTCACATTCCATTGCTGGTTATTATGGATGGAATTACCTACAATAAAGTCAAGGTAACCAGCAATGTATTCCGAATTGAGATGTGTTATCGCTGCTTTATATAAAATGTAGTTTGGAAATCAAATCCGGAGACGGTAGTCCGTGATATTAAACCTCTTTATGAAGAAAAATTACTTAGCAAGTATTTATATATAGATTCACTTTTTCATAGCTTAACATAAAACTGACCTAAAACCACAATAAAATCAGTCACATAAATGAATTTTTACTAATAAACAAATAATACACGCTCCTTAAAATAAACAAATAATACCTTTATAAAATACGAATACCGGTGACACACAGAAACATGCACTTCACGTAATCTTTATTTCGCAACTAAATAACAATACAATAACAAATCCTATCCTAGCCATCACGCACGCTACAGGCGCACGCGAGTGACCAGAGGATCTATACCTATCCCGTTCCCGCCTCTATTTCTCGCTTACTTGTTAAAAGGAATGCGCATGTTTACTTTCAAGGTCAGAAATAAATAGCATATACTTTGTCTAAGTAGATATTTAAAGATATCGTACACCTGTCAGCGCCGTACGCGCCAAGTCTGCTAGTGTAACCATATTTTACAGAATTTTAACAGATAAATATCAGAAATAACAGTTATTTATAAAACAGACAACAGCTATTTATCTGATAATAAGGTTACACTATTACACTTGCCGACTCGGCGCTTACGGTGCTGACAGGTGTATATTCACCTTTAAAACATTGTAAACAGTGTTTTTTACTATGGCTGAGTGACAACTATTATTTTCTGTCCTTTTCTGTCGCAGGGTATAACGTTGTCCACCTTTATCTAATTTGTTTACATTATTTTAAATACCTTCTTGAACAGAGTAGTAGTGTTTTTTGTAACTCTGACACCAAACTGTGTGTCTCACACGAAAACAAAAAGTGATTTTTGTTAGTTTGTTACAAAATTTGTCCTTTAGGTATTCATACTTGACTTAGAACCTGGTCTAGGCGATTTAACGGACAATAATTATTATTGCGGATCTCTAAAATTTCAGTACATTATGATACACAATAGTCCTGAACTACATCTTAAAGCTGTACATAAGTTCACATTAGAATAAATTTATAGACATTGGCTCTGTTGTGATACAAATGTGGGACTTCATATAGATAACAGCATACTAACAGAACACATGTGAACCTATATACGCTCAACCGCATTACATTGGAGTTATAACAGTTCACATAGCGGTATTTCATTTCCACCATTTTATTCTAACCTAAAATATTTACCAAATAATAAATCTCAAAAATTATCATGCAGATTTATCACAAAATACGCAGAGAGAGCGGTTGAGTTTTGGTTTCATGTTATAATTAATTTCCGTAGTATAATTATAATGCCAATATAATATCAAAAACTGAAAATTGTAAATTTCCTCTCAGCCAGTTTTAAATATTTTAAAATGAATAACGCGTTTTTACAGAGGCGCGTGAATATTTTAGCGGTAAATATGTATACATTTCACGATAAAGTTGCATTCCCATGGCATTAATATTATTAAGTCTTTGAAACAGGTACTATTACCGCGTGTTATCATAAATTTTTATCCAAATATCCGCCGGAGTTAATTGTTTTCTGGATGGCACACACAAAACCAAACAATTGTAGTGAATAATTGAAATAAAATGAAGAAATAATTTAGGACACACGTGAATTCTAGGTAGCACTGGAGTACTTTTGTCAGATTTTATAACTGTGAAGGCTGTGTATTTAGCCACTTGTTACTCTTTATTACGCTCATGTACATTGTATGGATCACACTGCGTCCCATATAGTGCCGCAAGTCAGCCTTAAGTCCGATGTTACTACTTAAACTGCTATTATAATGCTATTATACTGCTAATGTACAGCCATAGTGAACTTAAGGCTGTCTAATTTGTGCCCAAACTGGTTCTATAAGAGCGTTATAGCAAGCTATACAGCTCTTATACAGCTGACTTACACAGCTTTTGGAGTTCATGTGAACGACTAGACATCTTATATAGAACTCCGAATGCTACTTGGGATCTGTTAAAAATGGTTACACCACACTTGTTAAAAAAAGATACCTGCATGCGAGAGAGCATAACCCCCAAAGCAAAACTAGCTGTTACATTGCGTTACCTCGCGACTGGCAGAACCATTGAATGCCTAAAATTTTCAGCCATTATGTCCCCAGCGGCTATTGGAGAAGCCATTATTGATACATGCAGAGCACTTATTATTGTTCTTCAGTCTTATATAAGGGTATGTAGATAAAAAACACATTATTTTATTAATATTTGTTTTATTCAAAAAAAAAAAAAACATTACAAGTTCGGCTTAAAATTAGCAAACAGTGTTCCTACATTATACTCCGATAATGTTGATTGAGAAGTGTCATGAGATGGTGATGGAATGTGTAGGTTATAGCTACCTTGCTGATTTTGAGGATCCGTTTGTATGTTTACTAATGGTGTAGAGGAAGCAAGCGAGGGTGGTGGTCTACAGTTATCCAGTTGATTTAGAGGGTTTGGTTGTACTAGTAATGGTGTAGATGACGTCATTAAAGATGATGGCCGGAATGTAACTGATGTCTGAGAAGTTTGGATTTTTGGATTTGAAATAGGATGAGTGATTATTATTTGCGATGCAGAACCTGATTGTAAAACTGTTTGCCCTTGTGATTGTGGAGATGGTGCTGTGTATATATTATCATTATCAGTAGTAGGTGTAGTAAGTAGTAGGTGTATATGCCGTTGATGAAGAATATACAGGGGACGAAGTATCAGCAGATTGGTTAATTTGTACAGAAAATCTATGCAAATTCCCCAGTTGTGCCTCAAACAAAATATCATTAATAGCTTTTTCGGCGTATAATCTTTGTGTACGATCCAATTCTTCAAGCTTTTCCGACCAAAGCAATGCTGCTGGGCTGCATGCTTTCGTAGGTTGAGCTAAGTATGCGCAAGCCTTCTTAAGTAACTCATTTTGAGTGCGAGCGACTGTTGATTTGTGCCTTTTTGCATTAGATCCCTCATTAACAGCAGCAGGCTCTGTCATTAAATTTATAGAGGACAGCGGTAAATCACGTTGCTGGCTGAGAACTTCTCGCGATATATCTTGCGAATTATTCTGTTCTTGTATATGACTGGAATCGTCGGAATCTTGACTGTTATTTTGAATCTACAAAACAAAAGGATATTTTAGTTACTCACATCAGATTTACTCTCAGCATAGCACAATGACAAAGACATTTTTCATTTAGTAAGTATACTAAATTTGTTTCAGATGCCAATGACTCAAGACGAATGGAAAGAAGTAGCAGAAGAGTTTGGAAACAGATATCAATTTTGGAATTGCTTGGGAGCTTTGGATGGAAAACATGTAGGAATCATAAAACCTGGTCATTCTGGATCTTTGTATTACAATTACAAAGGCTTTCATAGCATTGTCCTTATGGCATTAGTAAATGCAAAAAAGGAATTTATTATGGTCGATATTGGAACAAATGGCCGTGTATCTGATGGGGGCGTATTATTTTATACTAAATTTTGGGAACTTTACCAACAACAAAAATTGAATTTGCCCCAACCTTCAAAAATACCAAATTCTGACCAAGTATTTCCATATGTAATTGTATCTGATGAAGCGTTCGCTTTGGGTCAAAATTTAATGAAACCTTTCCCACAAAATTCATTGACTGAAGAACGGAAAGTATTTAACTATCGCCTGTCAAGAGCACGATCGGTAGTTGAATGTGCTTTTGGCATAATTAATTCTAAATTTGGTGTTTTTCAAAGAGATATAGCCTTCAAACCCAGCAAAGCAGCACTTATAACAGCAACATGTTGTTATTTACACAATTACCTCATGAAAACTGCTTCGAATACTTATCTTTCCTCAAATAAAAAAAACAATTCAAAACGTACAAATTCGCTTGTTAACTTGGAATGCACTCGTAATCGAAACCCACCACGTGATGCGAATGTGATAAGGGCAAACTTATGTAAATATTTTTGTAATGAAGGTAAAATGTAAAGCATACTTCATCAAAATTTTTAAAATTAAAACCCCCTATAATACATTTTTGGAATGCGAATCATTAGATCTATATGCTATTTGAACATGTTTCTTGTTTACAGAATCACATTGTATAAATTGTACCTACCATGGTTAAAAAACACCTTGAATAAATAAGGATTAAACATAACATCTAGGTAACATTAATATGTAGGTACTACATGTAACAATTAATATGTAGAAACTATTGTGGATTATGTATAATTTGTCTTTATGCTATCTACATATATGTATAACATCTGTTTGTTTCCCAAAGATCAATAAATAAAAATAAATAAATAAGAACTGTTTTTTATTATCACTAATATGTAATACTAGCTTCAGCCAGCGGCTCCGCCCGCGTGGTGCTCGTTTCCGTGAAAAAACCGGGATATAGTAGCCTATGTGTTATTCTGATGTACAAACTATATTACTGTTAAGTTTTATCCAAATCCATCCTGTAGTTTTTGCGTGAAGGAGTAACAAACAAACGTACAAACTTTGGCATTTATAATATTAGTAGGATAGAATTTAGGCATCATAAGTAATAAATGATTAGGTTAAACGGCTTTTGAACGAAATATGTGGTTCAAATTATTGAGCTTACCTGAGAAACTGGCTGTTCTGCGTTGTTTAAAAACGCAAGGTACTTAAATGTCCACGATTTTGGAACATAAACTTCACTCGTACCAGCACCTGACCTTTTCGAAGTGATTATCTTTTTTAATTCTCTTCTATAATTTGACCGCAGACTATTAATTTTTTCTTTACGTCGTCGATAGTGGCACGTGGTTTTATTTTAATCAAAATTTTTAGGAGCTTCTCATATCCAGTTCTTCGTTTGTACTTATTCATGTAATCACTGCATTTCTTATCCCACAATTCTGGCAAAGTTTCGAGAGTTAAGATGAAATCTTCATCTGGAGAAATATCCGGCGTTTTCGACGTTGATGGCACTTGCGGCCGGGCCGGAATCTCGTCGTTGTTGTCGTCTGACTCCATCGCGCTCCGAACGCAGACTGAAATAATTTGACAGCATGTTACATTACACGATCAATCTGGATCTCGATCAATGGATCGAGATCGTTGATTTCAAAAAATCTAGATGTTTTCTGATCAGATTTTACGATCCGTCAATCAAATACATTACACAGTCAATCTGGATTGAGATCAATGATCATGATCAAGGATCACATTCTAGATTGAGCGTGTAACGGGTGCCATATAGGTAGTGTATATATAACTAGGTATGGATACACACCCATATTATAATATTATATATTACTATAGCTAAACCTACTCGATAACACAGGTTTTCTAAGGTATTTAAATTAAATACTTAATTGTTTACAAAGTATTTTTATTTATTAGCCAGAAACATGGTTATTTCATAATTTTAAAGAAAATACTGCATCACAATATAGGGTTTTTACATACAATATTTCATAATAAAGAATTTCTTAGGCATCGTTTTAAGCTGTGAGTAAAGATAATATACCTATTTAGTTTGTTTTAAAATAATTATATTGATTTGATCATTTTAGTTCCTTATTATGAATATGCAGAGTGTAATCACTTCATCAAAACTCGCCTGAAGATTTATTATAAATTATTATAACACCGGCTTGCACTCACGATGATGGACCGATAAAGCATCGTCATGAGTGCATGCCGGTGTTATAATAATTTGTGCAGAGTGTAGACTAGTATAAACAATAGACATCTTATGTTGTCTAATTTATAGCAGGAACGTATATTCACTTATACCGTGATCTAGGTTAGATACTGATGACACCAAGTTTATCAATTGTTTTTACATTACATTTTTATAAGGAGGAAAAATAGGCCTCTATGAACACGGAAAATAAGGAATTTCAAAATAATCTTAATGTGACTAGTTATGGAATTATTGTTTATATTAAAATATATTTATTATTTAATTAACAAACATTACTTTCATATCATAAAATGTAATGTAAGTTTGGTCACAAATTTCTTAGACACTACTAATCAATTCTAATAATTCGTGGCCAATTATGTTTCAACAAAAGGGATTATGGACCGATAATTTTTTTATCGAAATAGCTTCAGTGATGTCAAGATATGACACCTAAATCACGGTAATCACAATTCATTAATGCACATCACCTAAATTTTATTTGTAGAAATCATTATTTATTATTTTAGGCACTATCGCATGACCACACTCAGCAGGACCCTTCATGCAGCAGTATCAATTAAACATATTTTTTTAATATAGATTTTTTATTTATTTTACATGTATTACATTCATAGCTGATTTCAGTTAACAGGTACCACAGCTCCACAGGGTTGCTCTAGGTTGCACATTTTGTAATTTAAAGATTTATAATTACTGAATGTACCAAAAAAAATTGATGTTGATTGAAACAATTTTTTTATCTATTATTTTTTGTCTTTTTTATGTTAATATGAAAAACTTGCTGTAATAAAAATAAAGTTTTTTATTGGTACATTGTCATATCCTCAAAAAACATTGAAATTTGCAAGCCAGAGGCAAAACCTTAATATAGTGGCTTCTCACATCGCAACATAACACAACATATAATAAGTAAGAAGACCTATTACAGCTATACTAATAATACCCCCTACCCCCAAGCTCTTCACGGGGCCCGGTGAGCATTCCGGATCCACCACTCTGGGACCGGGGTTATGAAAATGTGTTCCTCAGTTACTACATATAAACGATTTCAATCGGACAACAAAGAATTACTAATTTAAAAAGGGTTCAGGTATACCATTTTCTAGTCTTACTATTTACTATTTTATTTCTCATGAAATAACCCAATAGGTATTGAAATTGTAAGATATCAGAGCCCCGATTCTACTAAACCAATTGTTTTTTAATCGTTAATGAATTTCATCATAAATTATCCTTAAAGGATAAGTAAATGTCATAAGTGGCAATTAGTGCGGCTAAACCGATTGTTCTAAATTGTTAATGAATTGACTCAACATTGACACTTAAAGTATAAAAAGTGTCAATTTTGAGGCAATTCATAAAAAAACAAAAATTAAAACACTACAATTTAAAAACGATTGGTTTAGTAGACTCAGGACCCAGATAACATAATTAAAATTATATAAATTACACTGGAATTGCTGTTAAGAAGGGTCCTGCTTTTACAATATTATTTGTGTCTTTTATAGCATCTGTTATGTTTCTTTGCTTTCACTTGCAAATCATCTTCATCATCATCGACTTGCCTTCTCCCAGCCAATATTTGATTTATATTTTTGCAATAGTTATGAAGCAGGCATCTAATAACTATATTTATTAAATAATTTATCACTTTGTCTTTATGGACATTGCACTTAATAAATCTAAAATCAACTATTATCAACACTGCTGTTTTTATTGCCTGCTTCAGATTAGGAGATTCCAATTTTGTTTTCATCATTTCATTTATGATGTCCTGCATATTGCTTAAACACTTACAAAAAGATCTCTCATTTTAATTAATTGAAATAATATAGTAAATAACATTTGAATAGCCTAAAACATATGTATAATTAAAATATAATCTGCAATAACTGCCGGGGTCTGTTATCCATACTGTGGCACTATCACAAAACACTTTTGTCACTATTGAAAAATACTGAGTTCACAACTCAAACAAAATGGACACCCTACAGCAAAGTGTGGCTGAACTACAAAGTCTATTCCTTCAGAGAATGGACTCCTATCAAGGTGAGCTTCAAGCAGCATCTTCTTCGCCAACTGTAGCAGTCTTGTCAGCGGACTTTACTGCATTCCATACATTTATAATGACTGCACTTCGCTGCCTGCAAGATCAAGTAGGCCTGGTTATGCAGCAACAGGATGCTATGGAGATGCGAGGGCGATGAAAGATTCTTCTCCTTCACGGTGTCCCAGAAACCAGAGATGAAGATACTACCTCTGTAGTGGTGAAGTTGGTAACTAGTCAGATGAAAATTCCTGATTTTTCCAGCAAAGACATCAGTCGCTCACATCGGATGGGCCGTGCTTCAGCACCTGACAAACCCAGACCTATTCTATTCAAAATACGTGATCTTGATGACAAAAATAGGATTTGGAGCGGTAAGACCGGTCTGAAAGGGTCCAATATCACGCTGTCAGAGTTCTTGACAAAACCGCGTCACGACACTTTCATGGCTGCCCGCCAGAAATTTGGCATTCAAAAGTGTCGGACAAGGGATGGCTTCGTTTTTGTACTTGGCACCGATGGTGTGCGGCATCGAATTAGCAATCTCAAAGAGCTCGATAAGATTGCCGCGTCGAGTGCGCCTAGGACTGCAGGTACAGCTGCTGTCACCACCAGAGCCAGGGACACGGCACCGCCATCGAAAAGTCGACGAGCCCCTTCAGCCAGCAAGAAGTAGCACCGTTTTGTTTTTTCACTTTTAGTTCTATTTTGTATTTGCGGCCCGCCGAGGTACCGATTCCTCGGTATGTACCCTTTTTTCTGTTCTTAACTATATCATTTATCCACCCACAAATGTTACTTGATAATTTTATTTACAAAGAATTAGCGGTACGGTAGGTTAGTTTTCATACGTATTTAATGCTTGTCTTGTCATTGTCACGTCAATGTCATATGACACTGACATTAATATTTTAATTATTATTTTTTTTATGTTTTGGCTTACCACACTTTGTATTTTTTAAAAATTCAGAGTTTCAAACGTATGGCAAGTGTGTCAATGGATGGTAACCGCGGCGGTGAAGCATTTGTATTTATGTGATTGTGTTTAAATTAATGTATGTACATACTGTTGTCCCTTTTTTTTTTCTTAGTATTTATTCTGTTTTGTTTAATTAATTATTGCGATTCCCGGCAGGTGGAGTTTTTGATAGTTTTGGTTATAAGTAATTGTATTTTTTACATATTTAAATATTTTATATAGTTAGTATTTATTACAATATTTATATATATTATTTTATATTTATATTATGCTTAATTTATTCAATGATAATGCAAGTAGTGATAGCGACCAATCATTCTTATCTTTACTTTCCGATGGTAGCACAGACGATGGCAGTTTTGTAAGCTTACCATCCCTTGCCGACTCTCTTGAGGCTCAGTTTTCTGATGTACCTAAAAACTTTAACGTAGTCCACATTAACGCGCAAAGCATTCCGGCTCATTATCCTGATATGCAGGCATCCCTCCTTAACAAAAATATTCAAGCTATAGTAGTCTCTGAGACGTGGCTCAAACCTTGCCTTCCTACTACCTTGTAATCACTACCCGGTTTTCACCTCATACGCAACGACCGCACGAGTAGTAGAGGTGGTGGTGTGGCTATTTACCTAAGGTCAAATATTCCTTTTTCTGTGATCAGCACATCGCCTCAACCACCACCCTCCAACGCCGGCGAGCATCTGTTTGTGGAGGTAATTTTATCTAATAACAAAATACTGCTTGGAGCCTACTACAGCCACTCCTCAAGTGTCAATTACTTTTCATCTTTTGAGAAAATCTTAGAAGATCTTTTTCCATTATATAGCCATAACACTATTTTAGGAGACTTTAATACCTGTCTCCTCAAGCAAGACCACCGCACTCATTCCTTTGAATCGATCATTAAATCTTGCAACATGCGTATCCTCCCATTTAGTGCCACTCATCATGCACCCAATTATAGCCCCTCCCTCCTTGATTTGTGTATAATGTCTTCTCCACAGCATGTTGCTAAGCATGGTCAATGTTCTGCTGACAATTTCTCATATCATGACCTAATATTTCTCTCGTATAAAATTCACCCTCCAAAAATTAAACCCAAAGTAATTCTTCAGCGCAATTTTAGTGGTAAAGAAAAAATGTTACAAGATGCTAGCAACATAGACTGGTCCCCGGTGACCAACGCTGTAACAGTCGATGACCAAGTTGCAATTTTCAATTCAATGATTACTCAATTGTACGATAAGCACGCTCCAGTACGTGCCATCAAGCTAAAGCATCGTCCAGCTGCTTGGCTTACAGATGACATTAAATTATTAATGAGCAAAAAATTTAGTGCTAGACATAAATATAAATGCCGCCCTAATGACTCTAACAAAGAAAAATATGTGAAGTCCAGAAATCGTTGCAATATGGTGTGTAGGGATGCCCTGCGTCGCCATATTCATAAATCAGTCGATAATGATGATCCAGCAAAAGTCTGGCAGTTTCTAAGGACTTTTGGAATTGGTAAATCTCTTCAAGATAGTATCCCTAACAACATAAACATAGATTCTCTCAATCTCTATTTCTCTTCAGTGCTTCCTATTGATGTATCTGAAAAATCTAATACTATTAATTATCTTTCAACGTTACCTATTCCTGACTACTCTCCTTTTGTTTTTAATCGAGTGTCCGCTTGTGATGTTAAGAAGAGCTTATTATCGATCACTTCCAATGCTGTAGGCGGTGATGGAATTAGTCGCAATATGATAGTGCCCATCCTTGACATCATCCTTCCTGTTCTCTGCCTTATATTTAATAACTCCATGACAAACGGCATTTATCCCACTATCTGGAAAGATGCACAACTTATTCCCTTACCCAAAAAACCCAATCCCAAATCTTTTACTGAATATCGTCCTATATCCATTCTCCCATTTCTATCAAAAGTTCTTGAGCGCCTAGTCCACAGCCAAATAAGCAAATATTTATCCTCTCATGACCTACTAAATCCTTTCCAATCCGGTTTTCGTCCTGCCCACAGCACAGGAAGCACTCTCGTGAAGATCACTGATGACATTCGCTTGTCCATGGACAACAGAAACTTAACTATACTCACATTACTAGATTTTAGTAATGCTTTTAACACAGTTGACTTTGACATACTTCTAGCCATACCACGCTCAATTAACATATCTCCAACGGTACTCGATTGGTTTCACAGTTATTTATTTGGGCGCTGGCAACGGATCCGTCTAGAAGAGAAGTTCTCTTCCTGGTGTGATGCAATTGCAGGTGTTCCACAAGGCGGCGTTTTATCTCCTCTCCTTTTCGCAATATTTATTAATTCAATCTAAAATAATTTTTCTTCTTCCTACCACTTATACGCAGACGATCTACAAATCTACTCTAAAGCCCCTCTTGACCAGCTTTCTGGAGCCGTAGACCTAATAAATGCTGATTTAAATTGCATCACAACATGGTGCAGACAATTTGGTCTGAAAATAAATCATAGCAAGACGCAGGGACGCAGATTGTGGCAAGTTCGCAGTTAATCTCAAAGGTGGACTTGTCAACGATTCCATCCATTCATTTTGATGGAGTCCCTATTCCCTATAGTACATCTTTAAAAAATCTAGGGTTGACAATCATCATTGCTTAAGTTGGGCTCCTCAGCTACAAGTTACTAGTCGCAAATTGTACGCCACCGCTGGCGCTTTAAAAAGGCTGCGCAACTTTCTTCCTGTCACCACTAAAATTGCTCTAGTTCAATCTCTTCTACTCCCAATTCTAGATTACGCTGATGTCTGCTATCCAGATCTCACTGAGAATCAACTAGATAAGCTCAACTAGTTTTCTCTTTGGAGGGTAGGTGTGTTAACATCTCACCAAATAAGCTCTTCTAAATTTATAAAGTTTTAATTATAAAAACCCATTGTAGGGTCATAATTTATGCTTAGTTTAGCATAACAGAGAGCATACTTCACCTGCCATAATCATTATTTCCTGTAACAGCACTATCACCATTGTTCACTATCTATAATTCAATTCACTAATATAGACACAAAATTTTCACAATGGAGGCATCCCAAACTTTTCTTGAAGTGATGGCTGCCCTTAACAAGAGGATGGACCAGTTTGAAGGCGAACTGCAGAAAACACCCCCTGTCGCCAATACCACAGGCACCTTGGCAGCAGATTTTGCAGCATTCAAATCATTCACTGCAGAAGTTATGCGTGGATTTCAGCATCAGATGGGGTTACTGGCACGGAATCTGGATAACATCGAAATGCATAGTCGGCGAAAAATCCTCCTGCTCCGTGGGATAACAGAAGAAAAACAGGAAGATACAGCTGCGGTTGTTATGCGGGCAGTCACTATTCACTTGCATGTGAAAGACTTTAGTTTGAATGATATTAATCGCTGCCAAAGAATGGGCCGCGCCACTACTGATAAGCCCAGGCCTGTCTTGGTTAAACTGAAGGACTTGGATATGCGGAACAAGTTGTGGTTTTCAAAAACCTCATTGAAGGGTACTGGTATAACACTGTCCGAGTTTCTAACCAGGTCTAGACACCAAGCCTTTATGGAAGCAAGACAACGAGTCGGTATTGCAAAGTGTTGGACAAAGGACGGCTTTATTTATGTCATTGGGCCCGATGGTACTCGTCACAGCATCTGCAGCCTTATCGAACTACAAAATGTTGTACCGGCGCAAGTGTCGGGAACTTTGAAGCCAGCTCCTGCTCCAGGATCGAAAGAGACAACAGCGGCAACATCAAAGTCCAGGCGGGTCGCTGCAGCATCATCTCGAAAGTAGGAATAGGTACATATTTCATTGTACATAGGTTTAGTTCATTCTCAATAACCCAGTCACTGTAAAATCGCTTGTCTGGTTCCTCATTGCATATAAATTGTCTACCCTACAGACCAAATATGTACCAAATATGTACTACGTAGTCTACCCACTTCCTTGTCTAATTAGTTGCCTTTGTTTTTGAGTACCCAATTTCAAACATGTAAATTATTTTCCACTTTCAGTTCAATGCAATTCAAGTCAACCTCTTCTTCATAAATATTTGTTGACGTTACTAAAAATTTGACAGAAGATAGATTTTTTTTTTCTATTTATAAGGACTCTTATGAGTTGTACATTTGTCATTTGTCACGTAAAAATATTAGTTGATATGTCAAGTCCGTGAAGTCGAAGTAACGACGACTTAAGTAGGTTTTTAATTGTAATCTTGTCCAAGCGAATGTTATAAAACTTTGAATATCCATTACTAAATTTGTAGGAGAAATCATACATTTTACTTTTACTTTTATATTTGTGTTATAGTTATAGAGAAGGTAATAGCGCTCTCGTCCACATAGTCGGCAGATGGAGTATGCGTAAGTATGTAGTAGTACATACATTTACACATAGTTAAGAAATTATATATTCTTAGTTTATATATAAAATATTTATTATTATATAATTGTATATATCTATATTAATAATATTAATGTAATATGTCGAATACTCAAGATAGTAGCAGCACCAGTGACGAATATCTGTCTTTCTCTTCCAATGATACTTTTAACAGTGGAAACGATAGCTTTGTAAGCATTCCTACGCTAAGTGATACCTTAGCGGCTCAGTTCTCTGATGTGCCTAAGAATTTTAATGTACTCCATATAAATGCACAGAGTATTCCGGCTCATTACCCTGATATGCTGGCATCATTTGACAATACAAATGTACATGCTATACTAGTCTCCGAATCCTGGTTGAAACCTTGTCTCCCGTCCACCTCTTTCTCTCTCCCCGGTTTCATACTTATACGTAACGATAGAACCGGCAGCGTTGGCGGTGGTGTGGCTATTTATCTACGTTCTCATTTTCTGTACTCAATAATAAGTATGTCACCACAGCCTCCGCCTTGTGATGCCGGTGAGCATCTCTTTATTGAAGTTTTACTTTCACACACCAAAATTCTTCTCGGAGTCTACTATAGCCATTCCATAAGAGTCAATTACTTCGCATCTTTTGAAAAGATTTTAGAAGATCTTATTCCATCTTATACCCATAATATAATTATGGGAGACTTTAACACTTGCCTTATAAAAAAAGACTTTCGTTGTGTGAATTTGGAATCCATAGTTAATTCTAGCAACATGCACATTTTGCCACTCAACCCCACCCATAACTTTCCAAATTGTAATCCCTCCCTTTTGGATCTTATTTTTGTATCATCCTTACACCATGTTGTTAAACACGGACAATGTTCTGCTGATGCTTTTTCTTATCATGACCTCATCTTTCTGTCGTATAAGGTACGTCCTCCTAAACCTAAGCCTAAGATACTTCTGCAGCGCAGCTTTGGTACAATTGACATGGAAAAACTTCGAAACGATGCTGGTGAAATAGATTGGGTACAAGTTCATAGCGCCAATAATATCGATGACAAAGTATCCATATTTAATTCCACTCTTACACAGCTTTATGACACCCATGCTCCTTTGCGGGCCATAAAAATAAAACACCTTCCTGCACCCTGGTTGACTGAAGACATAAAAAAACTAATGCACAAAAAAGTAGCAGCAAAGTCTAAGTTAAAGCATTGTTCTAATGACGTGAATAAGCAAAAATATATTAAATCTCGAAATCGCTGCAATAGAATGTGTAGGGATGCTCTACGTCGCCACATCCATGACTCAGTAGATAATGAAGATCCAGCTAAAGTCTGGAAGTTCTTGCGATCATTGGGAGTAGGGAAATCACGTCATCATTCAATTCCGCAAGAATTAGATATCAACTCACTCAACCAACATTTCTCTTCGTCATCCAATGTAAATTCAAATGACAAAATAGCTACTTTGACTTATCTCTCTTCTCTCCCTACTCTTGATCACTCACCTTTTGTTCTGAGTCAATTCATTGCATGTGATGTTAAAAAGAGCATACTATCAATATCCTCCAATGCAGCAGGCGGTGACGGCATCAGCCGAAATATGATTGTTCTTATATTGGATGAAATCCTCCCTATCCTATGCCATATATTAAACAATTCTATTTTGGAGGGCACCGTACCATCTTGCTGGAAAGAAGCTCAAATCATCCCGCTTCCCAAGAAATCTAATCCCAAGTCCTTCTCCGAATATCGACCTATTTCTATTCTTCCTTTCCTATCAAAAGTCTTGGAGCGCCTAGTACATAACCAACTCAGTTCCTTCCTCAACCAAAATATGCTTCTTAATCCTCTCCAGTCTGGGTTTCGAACCGGCCATAGCACTGTCTCTGCACTTGTCAAAGTAACTGATGACATCAGACTAGGTATGGATAACAGACAGCTTACCATACTTACCTTACTTGACTTTAGCAATGCTTTTAATTCCGTAGATTTCGACATCCTCCTAGCATTGCTTCGCTCTATAAACATATCTCCATCGGTAATTGACTGGTTTCGAAGCTATCTATTTGGGCGACGCCAACGTATTCGCATTCAGGATACTTTCTCTTCTTGGTGTGAAACAAATGCTGGCGTTCCTCAAGGCGGCGTACTGTCACCTCTTCTTTTTGCCGTATTTATAAACTCTATATCTTTCTTTCTTACTTCTTCCTACCATCTCTATGCAGACGATCTTCAGATATACTCTCAGGCTCCACTAGATCACTTAGCAGATGCTGTTGATGAGGTCAACGGCGATTTACTTCGTATAGCTAACTGGAGTAGATCTCACGGACTTACAATAAACCCAATAAAAACTCAAGTTATCATTGTTGGAAGCTCCAGATTAGTATCGAAGATTGATTTCACAACTCTCCCCGAAATCGTATTTGGTGGTATATGTGTGCCTTATAGCACTCAAGTTAAGAACTTGGGAATAATCATGGATAACTGTATGTCTTGGCAACCACAAATCCAATCTGTAGCACGAAAAATGTTTGCATCAGCAGCCTCCCTTAACAGACTGCGTAACTTTTTACCCACTGCTACCAAAGCTGCACTTGCACAATCTCTCCTTTTTCCCATTCTTGACTATGCTGATGCCAGTTACATAGATCTCACAGAGGACCAGCTTAACAAGCTGGAGCGTCTACAGAATCTCTGTATTCGGTTTATTTTTGGTCTGCGAAAGTACGACCACGTTTCCGAATTTCGCTGTAAACTTAAGTGGCTCCCTATACGCCTTCGCCGGAATTCTCACATCCTCTCTATTCTGTATAACATATTGTTTAATCCTTCTACTCCCTTTTACCTAAAAGAACGATTTAGATTTCTCCAATGCTCTTCTTACTCTCTTAGGTCATCAGAAAACTTACTTCTAACGACTCCTGAACATTGTACTATATTCTACAACTCTTCATTCACAGTCCAGGCAGTTCACCTTTGGAATGCCCTCCCTACTAGTATCAAACGCGCGCAATCGCTGAATAGCTTCAAAGCTCAAGTAAAAGATTACTATCTCTCCACGTTAAATGCTAATCCCTGACATAATTCATTGATTGATATTATTTTATATTATTGATATTTATGTATGTGTAAGTATATATGTTCATGTATGTTTATAGTATAATATATGTATTATATTATTATTACGTGTAGGTAAGTGTAAGTATTGTTATATTTAAGTGTATTTTTATTAATTTGAATTTTACCCTTTTATCTAGTATTATCTAGTGTTACATCTGTTTCATGTAATACTAGGTAATAATATATTTCTTCGTGATGTTGCACCACCGTCCATGTCAATCATGTAATCGCTATCCATCCAAAGGTTGTCTGGAAGAGATCGCTTTTAGCGATAAGACCGCCCATTTGTGCCTACTATTTAAGTTGTTTCCTTATGTTGTATTTACTTTGGTGCAAATAAAGAGTTTTTGTATTGTATTGTATTGTAAGCTTGAGCGTCTTCAAAACTTCTGCATAAGATTTATATTTGGTTTGCGCAAGTATGATCACATTTCACATATCTCAATATCGATCAAAGCTCAAGTGGCTCCCTATACGTCTTCGCCGGAATGCTCACATACTCTCTCTCCTTTACAATATTTTGTTCAATCCTTTGACCCCGCGCTATCTTAAGGAACGTTTCAATTTCCTTCACAATGCCAACGTTCTCAATCTTAGGTCATCAGAAAATCTTGCCCTCAGTATGCCTCAACATGGCACAGTATTTTATGATCACTCTTTTTCAGTGAAAGCTGTTCGCTTATGTAACTTATTACCAGTTACTATCAGGCGTGCACAATCCTTGTCGACCTTCAAAAGCCAAGTAAAAAGTTTCTATCTTGCCAATTAGTTTAACCCGTGTGAACTTGGGTTTTGATTATAATACATCAAAGAATTAATGTATAAATATATGTATGGAAGTATATTGTATTGTAGTGTATATATATATATATATATATATAATGTAAGTATATCAATGAATTAATTATATGTTTATATATATTTCAATATGTATTAGTGTATTTTTATGTAGTAGTAGATATTTTTCTTTTCTTGTTTATAATTTATTATTAATTTGATTTAGTAATGTATTATTGTCTTGATTTGATTGTACCTTTATCTTTATATTACGCCCCGTCTTGTTATTCCTGTATTTCCTCTCCATCCTAAGGTTGCCTGGAAGAGATCACTATTAGTGATAAGGTCGCCCATTGTAACACTTTATTTTAAGCTTTCTTTTACTTTTATGTTATTTTTGTATATTAAGTGGTGTAACAATAAAGAATTATCTATCTATCTATTTATCATATTGGAAATCATTTTTACTAATTCATTGCTGGGAGTGCAAAGCCATCGCCGTCGTTTTTCATATTCTCTGTACCGAATGTATTCAATTTCATCACGAGATGATAAATCAGATGTACATTCAGCACACATTTTAAATATATTTCATTTAGCTTTTTTTAAAAAGTATCCGCTCATAAATTGTATTGGAGCATATTTTCGAGGATCATTTCAATAGAGGTTAAAGAAAATGACATTTCCTTTAACCTCTATTGGGACTAGCTCCAACTCTAATAAATCAGCAAAATCAAAAGTTGCTTCGGACGACGCTGCTTCAGCATTTTCGTTGATGATGAGTGCTTGCAAAGTGTTACAGTAATCTGCTTCACAATTTTTACCACGGGTGTGGACACTGTTTATATTATTTATTAGCAGTGTCGCAAATGCAGACTCAAATTGGTCACATGTTGGATTGACGTTGCGGCACCCATGGCTTCTTACAACCCCAAAAAAGTTTTCCAGTGGGTCCTGGTTTAAGTGGCTCAACCAAACTGATGATATTTGGTAATCATCGAGTAGTTTTTTTAATTCTTTCTTGAATTCCTTCCAGTGTCCACACCCAGTTTTCCACTGTGGGTACAGACTCTTTTTTTCCACCTGGAGTAATAAAGGCCATGCTTTGGAATACTTTTTTCCCTTCCTGCCATGTTTTATGGTGGAGTGAGTTTGGAGTCGCTGGGCCCAGTAATGGTTTGGCATTTTTATTCTTCGTGAAACTGCCGTTCACCGAATCAAATATGGAGTCCATAAATAGGAGTAAATCGGCAGTTTCTTTACAGTCCTCTGGAAGGATGCCTTTGTCTAAAATTGTAAAGTTATAATATTAGATTTGCTTTTAACACTGTTTTTACATCTTCATGCCGAAAGAGCTGAATGTATTTGGATGAAATTTGGAATGGAGATAGTTTATAGCCTGTATTGACCTCCTAGACTAGTAGTAACAAATAACAAATTATTATTATGTATTAGAGCATAACATGGTCAAGGCACAGTAGAACATGAATCATCATTAAATAAAACTAGCTAAGTGCGAGTCGGGCTCGTGTACTGAAGGTTCTGTACCACCATATAAATGATCAACTACTAAAGTAAAAAAGTAGTGCATAAAGACAACATCACGCCCAGGCGGTCACCCATCCAAGTACTGACCGCGCCCGTTGCTTAACTTCGCTGACCGTACGGTACGAGAACAGGTGGTGAACAGAAATCTGTTACCGATTTTCATTTGGCTGGTATTTATTAAATTTGTTGGTACACTAAAGCAAATACAAAAATAAATTTCTTAGTTTATCATAACTGGCCTTACTTTTAGACTTTTTTTACTGCTGGACTTTTAGCCTACCCCCGAAAGGGTGATTGGGCCATATCCACCGCACTGGCCCAGTGCAGGTTGGTGGATTCACATACGCCATTGAATTTCTTATCCGTACGTATGCAGGTTTCCTCACAATGTTTTCCTTCACCGGAAAGCCAGTGGTATGAAAATCCGTACATAAACTCCAAAGAGCTTATTTATACGGACCCGGGGTTTGAACCCGCGACCTCACGCTTTCAAGTCTAGCGGTCTCCCAAATAGGCTACCACGGCCTCTAAATTTCCTAGTTAATCCGCAGTAACATTACATATTCTGTGAAAATTTCAACTGGCTATCTATTACGTTTCGAAAGACACAGCTGTTAAAAGGTAGGACAGACAGACAGCACAGGCTTAGTATTAGGGTCCCGTTTACATCGTTTGAGTACAGAAACCCTAAAAAAAAAAAAAAATATTCAATTTTAATTTTAAATTAAATAATTATTAAATAAATAAAAAAACTATATGAGTGTTACCTGCAAGATATCCCATGTTCGATGCCACAGTTCTGCTGAAAACTTGCGTTGCAATTTTTACTTTCATTTTATTCATTTTTTCAGGATTGATGTGGTTTTCAGTTAATTTTGGTATAAGTCTGATGCCTTTGTACCCAGGGTTTTCTTTGAGAAGTTGCTGTAAATGAGACCATTTTGCTGTTTTTTTCACTCCATCATTTGTTGTATAGATTAAATTTTTGGTAATGAGGTTATTTCTTATACCTTTTAATAGGTGTGGGGTGTCATATAGAGGTACTATTTCTTGATTATTTATCAGAACAATATTAGTTTTTGGCTCCTCTTGTCGTCTCAAGTAGACCCACCCCCCTTGTCTCATTTAACAGCAATTTCAGTGCTTGTCGATTATTAGCACCCTGGTCACAGACTGTTGCCACCACTATCAACCCTGCTTCTTGTACTCCTGTCACAACCTCTTTAATTTGTCTTGCCAGTTCTGGTCCTTTAGTGGCATTTCTTGAAAATGTATAATATACCGGCTGTTTGTAATTATTTATCAAACCACGCACCATGAAAACTTGGGCGTGGTCTGCAAAGTCTGCTGATCTTCTATCTCCATTGTCCACTACACCCATGATTTTTTCTTTTCTTTCATTATACATAATATTTGCTTTTAATGACACTTCATCAAAGAGTATTACACATAACTTTTCGGCAGTTTTCATTGATTCTGCCTTCTTTTTCAGTTGGCTCATTATATTTTTATTCAGGCCAGGCTTTAGATTGCTGCGATGTATAAGTTTAACTAAAGTTTGTTCGGCAGGCAAAATAAATATCTTTCGTAGAAAACGATATCCTTTGGGGCTTTGTTTGAATATCGACAATGATGCGATTTTTTCTGCTAAAGTAAAACGACGCCCTTTTTCCTTTTTTTTATTTTCACGCCCTTGCAATTTGATTAGCAATTTTGCAGTATTAGAGCTGTTTTGGAAAAAATCTGTGGCAGCCGGATTGGAAATGCATTTTTTTGCTGCTTTAATTTGAGCTGACTGTTTCTTAATCTTGTTTTTCATTTTGCTCAATTTTACTTGAGCAGAAACAATTCTCTTGTGCATTTCTTGTTCTTTTTTGGACATACATTTTTTTTGTCCTTTTTTTAACAGCTTTTGCTGTCCTGCTCCTGGAAAACGACAAAAAGATGATATTAATTTATAAGTTCCAATTTTCGAATTTCTTCTTAACACTTTCAATTTACGTGTGGGTATTGTAAAAGACCACATATCGGTAAACGTAGCATAGGACGCCCTGAGACTTGATGGAGTAACGATATACGTAAGGCACCTGGCAGTGGCTGGAAGCGATATGCCAAAAAACAGGCTGACCGATGTGCCTTGGGAGAGACCCATGTCCAACAGTGGAATAATATAATCTGATTAAGATGATGATGATGTTTAAATACCTGCGCTGGGACTTATCGCTCATTATTTTATTTAGGTAAAAATACGCACCTTTCGCTCGACATTTTGACTATGTTACAATGGCCGTGATCACAAGATCATGTAAGGGTAGAAGAACAAAACACCCGCTTTTCTCGCCGGACTCTTCCACTTTCCAGTCAGCTCGTGATTACGGCCATTGTAACATAGTCGAAACGTCGAGCTAAAGGTAGGTACCTATTTATTCTAAATAAAATAATGTGCGATAAACATTTAAACGTGTGTTCAAATCGCGATAGTTTAAAAATTACTACGATAAAACATACATACACGTATGTTGGTTGATTCTGTGTACATAAAACATACCGTGCATATTATGGTCTTTTTTGTCCAAGCTTATTGGCAGCACGTTTGCTGAACATTCACGCTGGAGCGTCACAGGAGCTAAAATGAATAATAATAATTATTAAATTAGAGAAAATAAACCTGGCCAAGTGCGAGTCAGACTCGCGCACGAAGGTTTCCGTACTAGAGGTGTGACGTACTAGGTAAAACTCGTACTGAGTCTTGCGAGTACGCGTCCAGTTAAATACTTAGTCTTAAAACCTGTTCCACGAGTATTTACGAGTACAGTATTTATACGTATCTAACGTTTAAGTTTAAAAATACGTACGATTACGAAGTGCAGTATTTGAATGGGAACCCCCATTCAAATACTGCACTAACAACTGGTAAGAAAACAATTAATTTAATTGAGCTTGTATTATTATTGCATTTATTTACTGTACAACCGAAAACTTCCCTTCATACTTTAGCTTACAGGCTTAGGACTGTCAGCTTTTTAAGAATAGTTTTATACCTAAATAAAAATAAACAAAGTACCAAAAGCTGGCGTATTTAGAAGTTTTCAATTGGTTTTATGTACATAATAAATATTTACAGTTGGATACTTTTTTTATATTTTTATATTTTCTTTTATTTACAATTTGTACAATTCTCTGACTATTATTTTACATTTATTTACAATTTGTACAATTCTCTGACTATTATTTTACATTATTTACAATTGGAATATACTTTTTTTTATTTTTTTTGTTTTTCTTTTATTTACAATTTGTACAATTCTCTGACTATTATTTACATTAGCTATGTTTTAAATTTTGTTGTAAGAACAACATCTGTTGCACCTTCCGAACTCCAAGACGAGTTCGCCTATCACTTATAATATTACCCGCAACTGAAAATAATCTCTCACATGGCACACTTGTAGCCAAGGCGTTCAGTTTCTTACGTGCGAGTATTGCCAAGTGCGGGTAAGAGTTTGCATTATTTTTCCACCAATCTAATGGCGACTGAGCTTTATGCAGTATTTTATCGTCAATATACCGCTGGACTTCTACAACAGCTCTTGAATACGCAGTACCGCTTGGTCTGATGTTTTTCATTTTTTTATAATAATGGGTCCAGATTGATGTTTCAGATGTTGTCGTATTTGGTATATCTTCTTCCATTACTTCTTCATTTTGTTCAGAAATCAAAGACGTGACCAATCCTATGACGTATTTCTTTGTTGACTCTGCTGTGTTCTCATTCTCAAAATATAGTTTGTATCTTGGATCGAGGAACATGCAAGTTGTGAAGAAGCGGCTGTTTTCCAAAGAGGAAAATCGTGATGAAAGTCCACTGAGAATATCTTGCCGGGCCATTTCAACTTCATTAGGTAAAGGCTCAGCACCATCTAAATCAAATGCCACTAAAGCTGATTTAATTGCAATAGTAATAGGAATAACTGCACTACCTGTTACATAGTTCTCACCACTCATTTCCTTTGTAACCTCTTCGCAGGGTTTCAGTATGAGAACCAGTTTTTCAATAATGTTCCAATCGTATGATGATAATGTCATTATGTTGACATTCAGATTAGAAAGTGCGCTATTGAGTTCTTCTTTTAATTCCAATAGGCGTTTCAACATACAAAACGTGGAATTCCATCTAGTTGGGACTTCTTGGAGAGGTCTTTTTATGGGTTTTCCAGCTTGCTCCAAATAGCGCTTCAGTTTCTCCCATGCAACATTGCTTTTTTTAAAATGTGCCACTATCGTTTTGGCTTTTTGGATTATGGTGTTAATCGCTTCATTTTCGAATGCTTTATTGACTGCTAAGTTCAAGCAATGTGCGTAACAATTGAAATGTTTCCAGCCCAAACATTTTTCAATGGCACATTTAATGTTGGCGCCATTGTCGGATACGGCGAGAAGTATTATTTTCAATATTCCATTCCCGTGCTATCGTAGATAGTTTATCTGACAGAGACACAGCAGTGGGTGAAATTCCGTGTAATGCACTACATTCTAAAAGCACGGAACGCAATTTCATGTTATTGTCTATGAAATGTCCAGTTAGAGCGAGAAACCAATCGCCATTTCGAGATGTCCACATATCCGTAGTGAGACATATAGATACCATTTCTGAATCTAACAACTCCTTTACTTCAGTTTTGGTGGCTTCGTAAAGTGAAGGCAGCATGTTATTGGCGAAATACTTTCGCGACGGCAAGGTATAATTAGGAAAGGCAAATAAAATGAACTCACGAAATCCTCGATCTTCTACAATTGAAAAAGGCTGCATGTCATATATGAAGAGATTCATTATGTGGCGATCTACACCGTGACTGGTTGAACACTTTACATATTGATATATAGTGCTCAGTACTCGATTCTCGTTCTAATTAAGACAAAAAAATAGGTGCCTAATATTTACCTAATTTAACTTTAATTGTCTACTCAAAACAATAAACATGGTCACTCGCGGCGCGCGTGTAGTAATAAAAGCGCGGCGCGGCCGGGCGGGCGGCCGACGATCGCGGCATTCGCGGCATCCTTTGGCGGCGCGGGCGGCGCGGCCCTTTGGGTCATTAACCCCGTTCGGACGCAGCTTGATTCCTTTGAACGCGGCGCGGCGCTTTGGGTCATTAACCCCGTTCGGACGGTGTCCATAATTTTCGAGTTATAGCACATTCATAGAATGAAGGTTTCCTCTGTAGTTTAACGGTATTTTTTTAATTTTATTTTTTTAAACGTTTCATGTGACCATGAATTATCATGTCCTTGTTTATGTAAAGTGTTCAACCAGTCACGGTGTATATCTTTTTTAATTTTCGAACAGTCTCTTCGTAAATATGACGTCATAGTATTTCTGACTGCTGGCACCACCCTTCCTGCATATATATTGGCATCATGTCTGGAGGTAGATGCTTGAGGCTCTGACAAAGGCGCAGTAACAGTACGGACCTCTTCAGCTTGTGTTACCGCCGCCGCTCGAACCGTTAAAGTTTCTTGTCTGGATACTAATTGAATGGTACCATGTCTCCTTTGCAAATGTTTGGTCAAATTTGACACTGACGCCTTTTAAGATATATCCATTCTGCAAATGTTGCACTGCGCCTTATAGTCACCTTTGTCACTAAAATGGTCCCAAGCTATGCTGCGTTTAGGAGCCATATTTAAAATTATTTATTGTTTTATATTCTGCTTATTAGTTTAAAAACCACCACCACCCTAAACCCGTCACCAGATAGTTTATTGAAAACCTAACCAAAAACTTAATTTACTATGAATAAAATATACAAAAGAACATTTAAAACCACTCCGTTAATACCACCACACATGCAAAATTAGTTTATGATACAATTACTAACACACCTTTTAAAACAAAACAAGTTAACCTTTAATTCAATAAAAGTTCAAATAAAAGCATCCGCTATTAACCGTTTCGAATTAGGTACTAAAGATTCAAATTTTGAAACATAGGCCGATAGCAAATAGTTTAAAGTGAGAAAGAAAATAATTCATCTGTTGTTCAAAAATCAGTCTAAACGCTAAGCAATAAAGCTCATTTTTATAATACATCGACTTAAAAATCACTCACACAAACATAATCAGATCGCGTCTCTAAGCTAAAGCCGCGTTGACACTATCAAAGTATGCTTGGACAAAGTAGATTTGACAAAGTAGCTTTGTTCAAAGTTCACTTTGATACCTATTGACACTAACATAGTTCACTTTGATCATTTTCTTCATTCTTTGAGCAGTCAAGATCGAAAGATGTCGGACCAGACAGATTTATTGCTAAAAGGTGTCGAAATTGTAGCAACTTGTTGATAGAAGAGCTAAGACGGGAAAAAAAAAGAAAATGTCGCAGAAGAAGAAGTGTTTGGACGCGCCCTTGGATTCTACGCCGCAATGAACAGGGAGCATCTAACAATTTTCTTCGAGAAGTAGAAGAGGAAGATCCCGTTACGTATAAAAATCATTTAAGGCTGAATAGCGAACAATTTGATTACCTCCTAAGTAAAGTCAAGACGAACATACAAAAAGAAGATACTATTTTAAGACCAGCATTACCTGCAAGACTTAAATTACAAATAGTCATGAGATATTTGGCAACTGGCGATAGTTTCTCGTCCCTTGAAAGTAGTTTCCGAGTTCCTAAGAGCAGTATATCTAAATTTCTGCCGTCAGTCTTAGATGCCATCTATGAAGCGTTAGAGGAATACATTCAGGTAAATAAAAAAAAGAAAATATTACATTTTTTATCATTTATTTTAAAAATACAAATTAAAGTAGAAGCTGTGAAACATCAAACCGCTTAAAAACCCATCACATCATCATACATTGCAGTAAAAGTGTCTTGGAAGTTTTGGTCGGCTACGGCTGGCTCTTTAAATCTATAATCATTTTTCAACTACATCATAAAAACCTCCGATGCTTCTTATTGCTTCGCCTAATGGATCGTTACGTGGCTGTGATGCCGGTGCCTGGGATGTAAGAATTGATGACGACTCTTCTTGATTCTCCCGAGATAGCAGTATTGATGGAGATTCTTCTTGATTCTCTTGAGATATCAGTATTGATGGTGATTCTTTTTGATTGTCCTGTGACCAAATACTTTTCAATATATGCTCCGCTATTTCAATGGTGTAGTCGCCAGTATTTGTAGAAGACTCTTGTTCTAATCGCTGTTCATAAACGGATTTCCTCTTTCGTTTTATTAACTCCAAAATATCTGATTCTAAATCTAGAGCATCCATGATAGGAAGTTGCCTTAGCTGACTTGCAATATTCTTTCCAAAGTAAGAAAATTCATCTTCTGTTTCCTTATTATTAGACAACACTTGGTCTTTAATACTCTGAAGTTTATCAATTGACTTATCAATGCGGTCTACATTACCTCGTTTCTTGGTCCTAATATTCTGAGGCTTTACGAATGGGTCATGTGAAATTGAAGCTGCTGAGGATGAAGCTGCTGAGGGTGAAGCTGGTGAGAGTGCTGTTGCCGGTGAGCCTAGTTCTTCTATTGCAGGAGAAGTTGGTATATCTGGAGATGGACTTGTTGGTATATCAGGAGAGCTCTCATTCCGATCGGAGTCCGAATTGATCTGAAAAAAAAGAAAAGTAGGTGCTTTTATTTACCTTTTTAAAGATGTATTTTAATGTATTTTTCAGATTCCAAAAACAACAACAGAATGGGAGACTATTGAAAGAGGATATAACCATCGATGGAACTTATTGGTTGTTGTGGTTCATTGGATGGTAAACACGTCAATATTCAACAACCAGAACACACTGGAAGTGATTTTTTTAACTACAAAGGTTACTTCAGTACTGTACTTCTAGTCCTTGTGGATAGCAATTACTGTTTTATATATATTGATGTGGGAGCTCAAGGAAGAATGAACGACAGTACAATATTTAACAACTCGTCGTTGAAAATGAAAATAGAAAATGACACACTAAATTTCCCTACTTGGGGTGTACTTTTGGGAGATGAAGCCTTCGCTTTAAAAAAATATCTGATGAAACCCTATTCACGTCGGCTGCCGTTGTCAACTGAAGAAAAAGTCTTTAACTACCGCCTGTCACGAGCCAGAAGAATCGTCGAAAATGCCTTCGGGGTGATGGTGATGAAATTTCGGATTTATCGCACTCCTATATATGTATCTCCCGCTAAAGTTGATAAAATTGTAAAAGCAACCTGTGCTTTGCACTATTGGCTGATCAAAACGTCACTGCGTTCATATGCACCTTTGGGGACAATGGATACTGAAGAAAGACCTGGCCAATGGAGGCTAGAACCCAGTTCAAAGTATATAAGAGACCTTGAAAATCAGGGCAGCAACAACTATACGCATATAGCAGAACAACGAAGAACCAATTATAAAAATTACTTTATGGGAGAAGGAGCAGTTCCGTGGCAAAATAGCAGAATATTTTAGATATCAAACATGAAATCTAGTTACACTATACACTTCTGTAATAACTTATAAGTACCTAAATAAACATAATAAACAAAATCATATTTGAAAATAACTACTAAGTTTCATTTAATTCAGACACAGGTTAGGGCAAGGTAAACAGTTAACCAAAACAACAGTCACTTTAAATAATGAACATACATGCAAACATACACACGTTCGCATTTATAATATTAGTACGAACTAGGTATAGTAAATATAAAAGTATTCCTCGATTTGACAACTCCAGATAAAAATCTGTCCGCCACTTCGTACCACGGCAGAGATGGCATATAGATGTCGTCCACCCCGAATCCAGTGCCCTGAGATTTTTTTATTTTCGCCTTTTCTTGTGTGTACGTAGTACGTATTTTGTTAATTTTGCTGACAATATCTTGAGTAGTAATATCGTCGATTTCAAGATTTCTTACAATACGTTCTAGTGCAGCGTTTCTGGCATCCTTGTTCTTGTAATTTTTGAGCCGCACATCCCAAAGGACAGCTTCTGCCTCGTATAATTCGACGAATTTGAAAGTATCGCGTTCACTCCATTTTCTTTTATTGCGAAGTGCCACCGTTTTTGCAGTGGACGCCATTTTGATTTATCAACTGACATCCAAGTAGGCTTGGAAAAGTTGAACGCGGTCGAAGTCCACTTTGATTAGACGCCGTCATCCAAGTGCGCTTTGATAAGTGTTGCCATAATCAAAGTAGCGTCCAAAAAGCCGTCAAATCTACTTTGTCCAAGCATACTTTGATAGTGTCAACGCGGCTTTACGTACGCTTCTCGTTCGCATTCCGATCCGAGTAGCACAAGGAGTGGCTAGAAATTATAAGTCTGTGTGCGTTTTGGTTCCGCGTCGCGTCAGACTTCTTAATACTCGAGACGCCTTTGGGCGTCTTTATGAGACTTAGTCTCGAGACGTGGCGGCCGAAACCTAGTTTTGAAACCTGTTGCAGTATATACGTTTCACCTCTATTCCGTACCATTATCTATAAATCTCCCACACAAGGGACATGATATTTTGCTGTTTTTACGGAAACCCTCGTGCGCGAGTCCGACTCGCACTTAGCTGACTTCGATAAGTTATTTCACACATTTTAGTGTTGAAGTCGGTTCCATTTCTTGGTAAAAAAATGTATGTCACGCTCTGAAAAAAAAAATTAAGTGTAGATCAGAGGGTTGCAGAATGTAATGGGTCCCCGACACGATCAAGTGCACTTGACAAGTCTCACGTGATTGACAATTTCACTTAACGAGGAACTTGACGCGACTTGAAGGTTCCATCAAGTTGAACGACGCAGTCGTTCGCCCTTTGCCCAGGAAAGTGGTCGTCGCAAAAATTTATAATAATGTTTTCCAACGCAGACAAGGCATTCCTTGCTATAACTCTAGCGGTATCTATCACAAAAAAAGAGAAAAGAAAGAGGCGATGGTGCAAGGAATGGTATAAAATGAGATATCGATTCACGCATGAACATTTGCAAAGAACTCTTCAAGCAACTGAGCCGGACGATTATAAAAATTTTCTACGAATGGACAACGATTCTTTTAAAACATTGTTAGAGTTGATTCGACCCAATATTGAAAAGCAAGATACCAATATGCGACAAGCTATTCCTGCCAGCCAAAGGCTCTCTATAACTCTAAGGTACTCAGTCACTGGTATGGACTTGGAAGATTTAAAGTTTATGTGTGCTGTCGCTCCTCGTACTTTGGATTTAATAATACAGGAAACGTGTGAGGCTATAATTCAAAAGTTAAAAGAAAATATTCGGGTATGTATGATATTTATTTATTTTCATTTATATTCATCTTAACCTAAATAATCATAACAAAAATTAAATGTGATTGTGAAATATGAGACAGACAAAAAAGAAAACTTTTTAATGGTTTGTTGTATTTTATCTTGTATATCGGTTGTGCAACCGATTCATACCCAAAAAGTTCTGTTTGTTATACGTAGTCTCTCGATTCGTTTAAGAAGTTACTAAAAAGAATAGAAGTGTGTTAAGAACTTAGCCGCAGTATCTGATTCTTCTTCTTCAGTAGTTGGTTCTGGTATATGAATTACAGGCTGTTCATGAGACTGACTTGGCGCCTGCATAGGTTGAGATGGCACAATTATGAGTGATTTGGCAGTACCATGCACCGGTGTCTTGCTTATGACTTGTGAGTGTGACTGTTGTGGTGCGGGTGATTGGTATGTCAAAGTTGAGTGGTGCCCACTTGGTGATGGTGACTGGTATGTCAAGGTTGAGTGGAGTGCATTTGGTGATGGCACAGGTGATGGTGACTGTTGTGGTGCTGGTGATTGGTATGTCAAATTTGAGTGGTGCTCACTTGGTGATGGTGGCTGGTATGTCAAGGTTGAGTGGAGTGCATTTGGTGATGGCACAGGTGATGGTGACTGATGTGGTGCGGGTGACTGGTATGTCGTACCCCCCCGAAGGGTTCCCGCATTGACGTGGCGGGGGGGCTCAGTAGCCGTGGCTTGGAGCACCACGGTGAAGCCAAGAGGAACCCAGGGGCCGTGCCGGCGTTGGGGTGCGCTGGCCGGCTCAGGCAGGGCCGCTCCTATGGGCTTTGGCCGCCAAGTCCACATAGGAGTGGCGGGGTCCGGGCGCTTTGGCGCAGACTCGAGGAGGTGGGGCCCGGGCGCTTTGGTGCAGGCTCGAGGAGGTGGGGCCCGGGCGCTTTGGCGCAGGCTCGAGGAGGTGGGGTCCGGGCGCTCGGCGCAGACTCGAGGAGGTGGGGTCGCGGGGGGTTATCCCCCGTGGCTGACGTAGCAGGCGGTGGGGCTACGTATCAGACTCACCGCAGGGGGGAGACCACGGGCGTCCAGACACGGGGAAGTCTGGCGCCCATTGTTGGCGGGTTTGGTCTTTGAGGCAGTTGCGGCGCGCCATGTGTTCTGGCGTGCCACGAAGAGAAGGGTCCGGCAACGGACGGCCGCGGCGGGTTCGCGGTCGTGTGCAAAAACTGTCCCGCGTTCCCGCCAAAAGCGGCAGTGACGGAACACCCCGGGGTTTTGGTGGGTATACGGACTCCCACATAACCACCTACCTCCCCGTGGTAGGTGGTATCCATAAAGAATTTCCCCGGGACTAAAAAAAAAAAAAAAGGTGACTGGTATGTCGTAGTTGAGTGGAGTGCATTTGGTGATGGCACAGGTGATGGTGACTGATGTGGTGCGGGTGACTGGTATGTCGTAGTTGAGTAGTGTACATTTGGTGATGGCACAGGTGATGGTGACTGATGTGGTGCGGGTGACTGGTATGTCGTAGTTGAGTAGTGTACATTTGGTGATGGCACAGGTGATGGTGACTGATGTGGTGAGGGGGATTGGTATTTATTTATTTATTTAATTAATTACAAAATCCACAGATCTTAAAAATATCTTAAATACGCTTCTTAGTTGTAACTTACATCCAATTACGGATTTACTTTTTATAAATATTACAAATAGAGCAGGTTCAGTACCTCTGATTGAAGAGAGTTTACAATTTTGTTACACGGAATTACTTAAAAATTAAAAAAATCTAAATGGTAATCGTGATTTTTACACAAAGATCAATATGATTATAGTAGGTACTGCTCATAAGATACACTTGCTGCGCCGTACGCTTAATTACAGCGTAAGACTTAGCGTTTCATGCGTGCGTGAGGGAAAGCGCGTTTGTGTGTGTGTGAGTGCGTGTGTGTGTGAGTATGTGTGTGTGTGTGTGCGTATGTCTATATGATAGGCTATGTGTTATGTTCTATGTACTGTTCTTAATAATGTCGATAATACTGTTTTTAAACTTAATTTTTTGACTGTGGAAAATATAATAATAATAATAATATTTTTTATTTCCATAAAATATACAAGTTTACAATTAACTTAAATTATCTTAAAGATGTAAGTTATTAATAATTGGCTTGTAAAACATTTAAATACAATTACAGCTAAACCTACACTAAGATTTCTCTTGTATCGTAGGTTAGCTATATATATATCAACTGAGCTGAAACGTTTGTTATAAACATTTTGACCTCTATATATAATAGAATTTTGATAATAGTTCGTACGTGCGCGTGGGAGACTAAACAATGGAGTGTGCCTAGTGCGGATGGATGGCGCGTTGAGCCGCAGAACCTGCTGAGTGAGCTTAGGGCTGTCGATTACACCGTGAATCACATTATGTAGAAATGACATTTCTAAAAGGCATCGCCTATCTTTCAGTGCTAATATGTTATGGGAGTTACAAGATTCGTCATAGCTTGCACAAAAGCGTTGAGAGCGGTAGTTTAGATGTTTTATAAATTTGATTTGTATCTTTTCTATTTCTTGCGTATTTGTGATATATAGGGGGCTCCAAATGTTGCAGCAGTACTCAAGGGTACTTCGTACAAACGCAATGTATAACATCTTCAAACATTTCGGGTCAGAGAAAGGTTTGCTGACACGAAGTATAAAACCCAAAGTTTTGTACGCTTTTCCTAAAATATCAGATATATGTTCGTTATATGTTAATTTGCTGTCTAAAAGTACTCCTAAGTCTTTTATTTTATCTGTCTTTGTTATCGGAACATTGGACATTCTATATTCAAAGGCCAGTGGCGTCTTTTTCCTGGTGAAGGTCATGTGCATGCATTTACTTTTGTTTATGTCTATTTTATTTTCCTTATAATATTTATTTAAACTATCTATATCCTGTTGGAGTGTTTCACAGTCAGTTAAAGATTTAATTTTATGATAAATTTTCGTGTCATCTGCATACATGAGAAAGTTAACTGACCGAAAGCATTTTCAAACGTCATATAAGTATGCTGCATATAATAAGGAAGCGAGGGTAGACCCTTGAGGCACCCCTGATAAGATATCCATGTAATCCGAGCGGTATCCTCCTACAATGACAGCCTGACAGCGATTGCGGAGGTAAGACTCCATCCATCTCAAAAGGTCACCACAGATACCAAGCTCTTGGAGTTTGCGAAGGAGGATAAAATGGTCTACGCGATCATATGCTTTTTCAACATCAACATAAATGACATCTATCTGTCCGGCATCTTCGTCCATACCACGCAAGACGTCATTAGTAAAAATGGCCAGGTTTGAGTTAGTCGAGCGGCCTTTAATAAATCCATGTTGTTGGTGGGGAATATTGCGACTAATAAATGGGTATATATAATGGTGTGCCACTTTTTCAATTAATTTGCTCAAGGTATTTAATATCGAGATAGGCCGGTAATTTTCTATTGACGTCTTCGTACCCTTCTTGTGGATCGGAATAATATGCGCAGTTTTCCAGATCCTCGGAAAATATCCCTCACGAAAACATCGAGTAAAAATGCATGCGAGAGGTTCTGCTAGAGTTTCAGCACATTTAATGAAGAATATTAACGGTATTTTGTCTCTGCCGGCGCCTTTATTTGGGTCTGCGTTCAGAAGTAGCTTTTTAACTAAGTCGGCGTTTACGATTATAGAGTGTAATGTATCGGAGCTATTAACTATTGTCGAACTGGACATGGTTATACATGAGGGAGTATTGAAATTTTTACAAAAGAATTCGTTAAATGACAGACAAATTTCTTTTTCATTAACTATTATTTTACTCCCATAAAACATTTGTTTTGGGTAGCTGCCTTTATTTTTTCTTCTGTCTTTAACATATGACCAAAATAGCTTAGGACAAGTCTTTATTTTTTCCTCAGATAATTTGATATAGGATTTATAGCACTTATTCTGTAAAAGTTTCACTTTTGCACGTAACTGTGAGAATATTTGATATTCAAGCTTATTATTGAATTTTTTCCAGTTCACGTGAGCTTTGTTCTTTTCCTTAACTAATTTTATAAGTTCTCGGCTGTACCAAACTGGATATTCATATGAATTTGATTTAACAAATTGCGGTACATATTTATCAATAGCATTATTTAAAGCGGCATACAAATTAATAACCGCCTCTTCAACGCTACATGCAAGCAGCAATTTTCGCCAATTCAACCCCTGAAAATGTTTGTTGATAACTAAATAATCCGCTTTACGGAAGAGGTTTTTTTTTGTATGGTGCTGCTTTCAGGGGAGGTATTAAAATATCAATTGCATCAATACAAATAGTTGGATGAAAATTATCCTCGTTAACGAGTGAGAAATCAGATTTTTTTATTCCTAACGCAAAGTTCACAAATAATAAGTCGAGAGTATTTTGGTGTGAATTTAACACGTTATTATATTGATTTAAACCAAAATATGATGTTTTGTTCAACAATAAAGACGCACAGGCTTGAATTTCCACAGAACCCTTTTTTTTGATGCTAGGGCCCTCAGATGACCACTTTATGCAAGGTAAATTGAAATCTCCCGCTAATATGACACTGTCGTACGGGTTGTTATCTATTATACTCGACAAAGTAGCTAGGAGTGTTTGAACGCGTGTAGGTATTAAGCTATCGGGGGGCAGGTATACGATGCCGATATGCAAATCTTGGTGGGAGCGATGGGAACTCGTGGTGGGATTAGCGGTGGCGGCTAACGGCGTGCTCGCTGTGAGCGAGCGCCCGGGCACAGTCACCCAGAGGCATTCAATGCCGCTACGTTGCCATTCAGGGCGCGCGCGCACGCTGAGGTGAGCCGCAGACATAATCATCACACCACCGCCACGAGAGCCTCGGTCGCAACGAAAGACCTCGTATCGATCATCGGTCAACTCTGAGTTCAGCACATCGTCACCTAGCCACGATTCAGTAACCAAGACTATATCAGCACCACAGACCAGTGAATTATTATAAAAATCATTTGTTTTTGTTCGGAGTCCGCGCACATTTTGATATAGTAATTGCAATTTATTATTATACGTCATTGTGTGTTGTGAAATGTATAGACCATGTGTTTATCAACCGTTTATGTGAGATTATACGAGTCAAACCCAGTTTGTTTCCAGACATCCTGTACGTGTATGTGTAGTGACATATTGTTAGTAAGTCGGATATAATAATACTCCAGTTAAGTAATATGAAATAACAGTTTAAAATAAATAAATTTATGGTAAGTTCAAATGCGTATTGAGGTGTAAATAATTTAGTTAGGTATTGTAGTATATTAGATGTGGCAGTGAATGTTGTTTGTAAAGTAATATACATATTATTTGAATTAGAAATTGAAAATGTAAAAACTATTAGTGTTAAAAATGTTAGGGCAAATGTAGATGTATGATGTACACATATTGTATTACGCATCATGATTATTACAATAATAAATGTAGTGATTATTTTAAAAGTAAAAATGACGATGACAATCTTATTATATGTTATTTTATTTTCTCCAAATCTGATGAGCTTACTATCGGGATAAGGGCTGAGGTATCTGTTTTTCTCATATATATACGGCAGTTTTTTGTCCATACATGTTTGAAATTCAGCTTAGAAGCCTCTGTTTTGCACAATTTAAGTAACTGTTTGTTATCTCTAGTCAGGTGTTCGTTGACAAAGATTTTTCTTATCTCACCTCCCATTCCAATATCCTTGGTTGTTATATGACGTTGCTTGCGTGTGGCAGCGATGACAGTATCCTTAGTGACGCGTTGCCGTAATCGAGCGACGATAGCCCGGCCTGTGCCGGCTGCACCGGGGCCTCCTGCGCTGGCCTGACGGCGTGGCTGCACTCTATGCGCGAACTCAATGTCCCCATTCTGCAGAATGACTCCCGCTGCAGCAGCAATCTTAATGATGCCATCTGTGGTGGATTCCTCCTTAGTTTCCGGTACACCGACGACTTCGATATTTTGCGCCCGAGACCACTGCTCCTGACGTGCCTGTGCATCTTCGAGAGCCTTCGTGCGCGCTTTCAACACAACCAGCTCCTCCCGTAGCTGTTTATTCTCATTGCACACAGTAGCTATGCTTGTTTTCATTTCGGTATGAAATTTTAAAATATCATCATATTGTGCGCTAAGATACTTAACTGACCCTTCTAAGCTGGTGATGCGGTCTCCAAGAACCTGAAATTGTCCCTTCATCGCTTTTGTGACTGCGTTGGTGACATCTTGAATAAGGCCTGCCGTTCCCGACACGCCGCTTGCCTCCTCAAATCCTGATGCCGCGAGCATGTTAGCGCCAGCATGTGGAGATGTGGGGGTAGGAGTTCCTTTTCTAGATGCAGGTCGGCTAGTCTCTGCCGTGGCTAACGGAATATTAACCATGAGCGGTGAGTCCGGGGTGCCGCCCGACCTTGGGTGCTTACTGGTGCACGACGGACATAACCAACCTTGCACTTTCAAATATTCTTCCCATTGTATATTTACACAAGAGACGTGGTATTGCTTTGCACACACGGACCGCGAACAGACAGCTTTTTCGGATGCCCGTATAAGCCTTTTGCAACAACTACAGTTAGCCATATTCCTAGTTAAATCTTCACTTTTCGTTAATATGGAATATAAAGTAAAGTAATTAACTAAAGAATTTACGTCTACCTTCAATTAAAAATAAACTAGTTTGAACGTCTGCTCTGTATGACAGTCGAGCGAAGTATGGAAATGGTATGAGTATGTGTACATGGGTGAGCTAGCAGGCAAGATCTGAACTCCGTTTCTTGACAGTGATCCCATTTCGCCTTCGAATAAAACATCATTTATTATTTTCTCCGCATAGCGTCTTTGATCGGCTGATAAACGTTTGAGTTTAAGAGCCCAGCTCTTCGCAATTATATCCGATTCAGAGTCATCAGGTTTTTTGAAATAATGCGATGCTATATCTATCAGTTCCTGCTGTGATGTATTTTTGCTTTTCTTTGGTTGTGGCATCTCTTTTTGATAATTGGATGACCCGGAAGCCTGTAAGAAAATTAACCAATGTTTGTACTATTTACAGGTACCGAGAAACACCGAGGGCTGGAAAAAAGTAGCCAAAGAGTTCGAGAGACGATGGAATTTTCCCAGCTGTATAGGTGCTGTTGATGGCAAGCACATCGAAATAGAAAAACCTTCAAATTCTGGATCTTACTATTTTAACTATAAGAAGACATTTAGTACTGTTCTCATGGCTATTGTAAACGCCAATTATCAATTTATGATGGTTGATATTGGTGAAAATGGGCGGATGTCAGACGGTGGAACTTTGAAAAATACAAAGTTTTGGCAATTGTTTTCTAAAAGTGAAAACAAACTTAATATTCCGGAGTCATGTGAGTTACTAGAAAGCGATAAAAAGTTTCCGTTTGTACGATGCTTTCCAACTGACTCCAAACTTCATGAAGCCATACAACAAAGCCGTCTTGACAGATGAAAGACGGATTTTCAACTACAGATTATCAAGAGCCAGGAGGGTGGTTGAAAATGCATTTGGCATCCTGTCTTGGCGATTCAAAATATTTAAAAAAGACATTGGACTGCATCCTGATAAAACGCGAAAACTTGTTTTTTTTGTAAAAAAAATAAAAACAAATATATTCAACCAGGAGATGTTGACATAGAAGAACCACATACCACAATCACAAGAGGTGCGTGGAGACAAGGACGCCAATTGTTAAATATAGAGCGAGTACGAGGAAACTCGGCAAATGAGGCAAAAAGAGTGAGAGATGACTTTTGCGAGTACTTTAATGGTAATGGTTCCGTTCCTTGGCAAAATAATTGCCTAGTTTAGATATTTAAAAATAAACTTAAAAAAAAAATGTATCTTTGAATAGAAAATAAAAAATGTTTTACCTCACTGCTTAAACTGCTTTCAGTATCACTTATACACTTTTGGTCTGACAGAAATAACAGTTCATTGTAATAGTAGAGTGACGGTTTTGGTACATCATCGGAAGAGGCGCCAGACCGTTTGCTTGTTCAATCTTTTTTCTTTCTTTGTTGAAGTTGGTTCTTAATGCATTAATTTTTTTCTCCAATAAATCTTCGGTGTAGGTAGGTTTATATACTCGAAGTGCTTTGACTATGCTTGTTAAAGCAACCGACCTTTTGTTTTTATCCGCATAATCCTTACTTTTAATTTTCCACAGTGCAGGATAATCTCTGTAGAGAGATATTAATAATATCACAAAATCACACTCGGTAATTAGGTCGGCACTTGCCGCCAAGGCCACGTCTCAGTCCGGTTCGTCGTCCGCCATCTTCGATGCTCCGGCCGCAAATGAATAAAAACTTGTCAAGGCGCAAGGTACTTCAAGTGCCGTCAATCAAAATGTCTGTCAAGTAGGTCAAGCCCGTAGATTACTTGACGGGACTTGTCAAGTCAACGCTGTAAACGACCAATATTCACTTCAAGCACGTAGACTTGTCAAGTGCACTTGATCGTGTCGGGGACCCTTAAGAGGCCAACAAAACTTCGTCAAAACAAGAAAGCGATTTTCAGTTTATTTATGGAACTTAAATTTGATATTTATCAGGAAACTAACTATTTATTTAAATTGTTTTAAGTTGGTATGGTAATGGAATGTCTTAATAACTTTATGGGACACTTGAAGCAAATTTCGTTCCGACAAATATTGAGGTTATAAATCCATATTCATGTAACATAAGTATATTTTCGTTATTTTTTTTCATTTGGTGACTTTTAAACGAATACTCTGCAACTTTGAAGATAGTATGCCATTTTCAAAAGTAGCTTGAGATAGTAAGAATGAAAATCCTGTTGATGACGTATGGTGCGGTGTTGAAATTCAGGAATTAGCATCATGGATTAAATAGCTATGCTGATGGTATCTTCTTGCTGAAAGCATAAAATAAATAATATATCAACGAACCGCCCGAAATAATATATCAAATAAGAAAAAGATTTATATTGAACAAGTAGTTCCCCGTGGATTACGGTACATAACACTTATTTACTGACTATCAAAAGGAAGAGGGTATATGTTCGTCTGTATGTTTTTTTGTGTGTATGTTCACATGTATCAATATTATTATTTCACTAATTTATGGATCAAATTAAAAAATCTTTTTTCATTCGAAAGAGTGTACTCCCGTGGTGGTCCATTATCAAGTCAGGATCTGATAATGGAGTCAGGAGGTGGATAGTAGAACTCCACAACGGCGAAATGCATTGACACGAAATTTTGTAAATTGGTTTAACTTTAATATAGCCTGTTCTATACTCCATCAAGACATAGCTGCTGCACCCAGGGTAGACTTTCGGCGAGGGAAGTTTTTCGATCGGTGTATACACGGTCCGTATTCCAGAAGGATGCTCAGTTTTGAATCAAGTTTTAAAACTGGTTTTAAGTAGAGATTGCATTCTAGAACAATAACTGAGTCACGATTATTTGATCACAGTTTACCTGAGTGGCATCTAATTCTAAAACGCCACTCAGTTGCCAAATCTCCACTCAGGCAGAGATTTGATCTCTGTTTACGTAAATAATGTCCAGACCACACTTGAGCGTCGATTCCATTGCATTACTGTTGTGAGCGTGATTGTTTTATTCATTGCACCATGGATATCTTTAATAAAATCATATTTTCCCTGATGACGGCCATTTATATATTGGCGTACCAATGCGACATTTAAGACGAGAAACGCACAATATCCATTTTTCATGGATGTGGATAATTTTCGAAAACGTTGAAGAAAGAAATAAATATCCTCCACTTGATAACCACTGGACGAACTACGCAATTATATTAGCAACATTTTGTGGACTGGGACAAAACAGGGGGCATCAGGGTCTCTGAAATGTAGATGATGCAATTGATTGTACACATTGAAGATTGTTTAAACTCCAGATACAACACCACCGAGCTTGAAGAAATGTCCAAGTAAGTGTAGGTACATATTTGAGAGGTTTGGTATCAAAATCAGTCAAGTCCAATTCACCCAATTTGTCATTATAGTGCATAAACGAATTTTTGTTATTGGCAATATTTTTGACAACTCAGCTCAAGGCGGGTGATTCAAACGAGTCTTTTAAAACTAAACTAAACAAATATCTACCTTAGTATCAAACAAAAAAAGTCGGATTTCAAATAAAATCTGCCGGATTTGACCAAATTTGATAGTGAGGGGCGGATTTGGCCGAATTTGATTGTCTTGGCTTTGGATTTGACTGTTTTTGATTGGTTATTTATGGATTTGGCCATTTTTGTATTTGTCGTGTACGGGAGGTCAGGGGTGGTAAATTTTGGTTTCAAATATTCAGATATTCAATAAAAAAAGTAAAGAATATATAATATAAGAACACTTTATTTGTTTATTTAGAACTAAAATTAAAACTTTGTGCAACTACATACACAATTAAAATTAAACAATTAAATTTGGCAACTCTTCCAAAGCTTCACAATCCTCTTCTTCATAAGAATGTAATGATTCAACTGGCCTTGACAACACATCGCTGAAATATTTTAACTCTGGTAGTTCATTCCATCGTTCACCATAATGAGTAGTGAGTAGATTTTTAACGTCTCCTAGTTTCGCGTCTTTAACTTTGACGTACAGAGGTACAGGGTCTGGGTTAATCTGACTAGCAGCTTTTCCTTTCTTGCAAATGTTCTTAAAATCTCCCAGACGGTTGTGGTAACTTTCTTCGGCACGCACCACAACGTTTGTCTTTTGTTTGTTTTTTTTTAATAAAAAATCTCTTACATTTTTTAATTGAGAAGTGCATTGCAGTTGTAGTTTTTAGTATTTTTCCAGTTGCTTCTTTCCACTGCATAGCTTGCACGTCAGTACCTAAATGGAGCACAGTAGCCTGTTCTTTAAAAAAGTTTTCATAACAATCTGGTCCAGGTATTGATTCCACTTTTTTAATTTTCTTTTCGATTTGGGCAAAGACTCTGTCTGGGGGCAGAAAAGAATGGCCTACGATAGGAAAAACAATCTCGATCATTTTAATCCTATCCGGAGCATGATCCATAAGGTACTTAGAGGCCATACCAAGTACAGAAGAATTTTTATTCTGGCCACTGCAGCCATCTGCGACTAAGCGTATCGAAGTCACTTTTTCATGTTTCTCGACAACAGTACACAGGCAGTGAAACACCGCACTGGCAATTTCGTTTGATGCTTTTGGCAATAAGTCCTCGGTCCAAGTGTATGCAAACACATTCTCGCTATTCAGTTGGGACTTTGAGTGACCAACAACGATCGTGAAGTTATAAATGTAGAGTTGACGCGAGTAATAAGTAATTTGATCTGGCACTTTCGGCATAGGTTGATTTTTTTGGCAGTCGAAACTAAGTATCAGGAAACTTTCATCATTTTCTTTTAATAAGTTGTAAAATGCTTTGGCTCTTAAACTGTGTACTCTTTTTTTAATCATTAAATCCTTCTTTTTATAACTGTCTTTCTCATATTTGATCTGTTCTTGTAATTGCAGGCATGTAGAACAAACGTCAGTCCGTGGGCTTCCGAAACCAATATTAAATGTAGTATTAAAAATTCTTCGAAAGTAAGATGCTTTAACAGTCTGAAATTGTGCCTCTGCTTGCTCTTTATACATTTTGTATAGTTTATTAATGTTCAAATCAGATGAAAGATACTGTCTGCATTTGATACTTCCTCGACAGTAGTGGATCTCGAGTGGTTTAAAACGCTTAATGAATTTTTGTATAGACTTTTTCTGACCGGCATATTTATGTTCTTTGTGATTGCCTCCCCGCGACTCACTAGCTGAAGCTCCACCACTTTTAAAATTACGCGCAAATCACACCATTCACTCGTCCTTTTTTAATTCCTAAAATTTCAAGAAATGTTTTTCTGCACACGGGAATCAAGTTATTTCTTCTTCGACAATAATATACTATTTGCATTCCTTTCATTTTTCTTGTGCCTGTCTTAGGCCGATGGCGACTCACAGCAGACGCCTTAGAATGTTGCAAAATAAAGTTGTCTTGGTCAATTTTAGATGGTGATTTGTAAAATGCTGCATGAAATTTTACAATGTCGACTTTTCTTAGCGATGTGCATCTATATGATTTTGAGTAATGTTCACATGGTACTTTAATCTTTGGAGGAGCTTTTGGTGAATATCTAAAACAAAAATGATAAATGAAGCAAGCAAAGCATTTAACATTAGTAAAATACACTACATTTTACATACCTATCGTATAAAAAGTATATACACACGCATGCATAGGCACACACACCTCAGACTGTGCCTCAGACTTATACATACATAGGTGTACAACTCACTTTCATGTTATACACTTTATGAATTAAATTTAAAAAAAAGTGGTTGTCTGTAAAGTCGGTTTACGGACGATAATTTTACGTGATAACGTCCACTGTCACTGTCCACTGTCACTGTCCCACTGTCCACTGGCCCACTGTCAAAAACACCATCACACTCATAGCCTAATAACACTAGGGAAATTATGTATCGTGTCGTGTGCCCATGGACAAACACAAACACGACCACAAAGACAACCAGACTCGATAATTTAAATAAATTTTTAAAATTGTCCAGTAGTAAGTAGCTTAGGTTGTTAGTAATTTTATTTTAATACGTAGGAGCAATTTAGTCATCCATGATAATAATAACAAAAAATTAGACTTGATCAAATGCGAACTTAATGCAAATTGTTAATCACCCCTGCCTGTCAAATGTTCGTCAGTAGGACTCGAGTTGATGCAACAAACATTACTTACCTAGAAACTTTTTGTTCATTACGCTTCCACTTAGTTTTTTGTGTCAGCCGTTTCCTAGACATTTCTGGAGCAGTTTCTTTTATTTCTTCAGTTGATTCATACATTTTTTCTATTTATTTTTATGTAAAAACGCTAGGAACTCGATCTCGACGCAAATCTAGCACTTCGACGTAAAAACAAAATGGCTGACACGCCGTACTAAATCCTTGAATCTGATTGGCTGTTATGGATTTGGCTCATTTTGTTTTGAAATAGTACTCGATTTGTCTACTTTTGATCCCAAAGTTACGATTTGCAATGAAATTTCATAGAACAAACATGGATTTGGCCAATTTTGAATGACACAGAACTACAAAATGGAACGTTCTTAATTTAGCTGCATATTCAGTTTAAAAAGTAAGTTATTTGGATTTGGCCGATTTTGATACCAAACCTCTCAATTATTATACCTTGACGCTCAGATTAAAAAACCTTTTGTTCTATAATCTGATCTGCCTTGATCCTTTTAATGAACCTATAATTTCTAACCTAATAATTTCTATATATTATAAAAATTATTTATTGCTACACAACATACAAATTATTGAGCATGTAGACACAATAATAAGTTTAGTATGAACATTATAATAAATTAATTTAGAGCTATGCCATGTTGACTTTAATATTGAGTTTTCTTTTCAGGCTGTGGTTGGAGCTTCTGGAGAGTTTTTAGATATGGTTGCTCAATGAGCTGGCAGCACACATGATAGCTGGATATTCCAGCTCTCAAGAATTAACTTAAAGTATAGACAAGGTATACCTACATAATGGATGTCTGGAGGTGATAGTCGATATCCTTGTTTTGTAGTAAGCTCGATACTGTCTCGGCCATAAACATGTCATATGCAATACTCCACAATTTGGCCTTTTATCAAAGCCAACTGTGTAGGAAGGCAGGGAGGGACCATGGATTTCATTAAATGTTGCCTAATTTTTTTATATATGGCTGATATGATAATTGCCTAACAAATTAGTAAATGATAATCATAATACAAAATCAGTCTTTATTTATACATAAGTATAGGTACAGATTGTTTCAACAATTATGACAATAAATGACGAATTACCATAAAATAAATTATTCTAAACATTGTCACACTCTGTATTTTTATACAAAGGATATTACGAGACATTGCCTTCACATCGATCTCACAACTAGTTACTCATGTGTATTAAAACTTTCTTTGTACTCATTAGCGGCACTAGCAAGATATATGTAATTATATAGCACCTACCTATTCATTATTCACGGCTCACTTCATGATAATGAAAATAAAATAAACTTAATTCTAACATATCGTGCCTTTTACTAAGCATATTTCCATTTATTTAATAAGAGTGTGTTTCTGAGCATTGGTATGTTAATTTCAAAATACCAATGTAAGTAATAAAATTTCCAGCCCATCATCACTGTTTCTTAAAAATATTATCAATAACAATTTCAAATATTATGTATGTTTAATTATAATCTATGCACTATAATTGCATTTGCTACAATGTAATTATTGTGCATAATGTGTCATCACTGCAGCATAAATCCAACTTAAATCATCATTCTTTAATTTAAAACAGTGGTGATGTCTTTTAACCGAGTTGCACAACATATATTATCTGTTTTGGCAAAATGCTTCAGTTAAATTCACTTGTAATATATTTTCCTCTAGTTCATGTTATTTTCGGCGTTTCTTTTCTCGTGTCACATGTGTTCAGTTTTAGAATATTGTTTCTAGATTCTTTTCATTATTTGATAATTTCTCACAGGTTGACGTTTCATTATATTCAGGTTGGCCTATGACTGGTGGCCCATTACTCATTGAAGCATTGTCGATAGGCATTCCTTCAGAATTATCACAAACTACTGTATTTATGGGTTGTGACGCTACGTCACAATATATATATATATATACAGAAGAGAGCTTCATATGTTGATTGGCTGAGGTGTATTGTGCAGGCTCTACATCTATGACACACTGTTCACGTCACTGTAACAGAAAAAACTATAAATTGTCATTTAACTACAAAGTTTTATACCAGTTAGCATTCTTATGTAGGTAGAGTGAAATTTATATAAATTAATTCGAGGATTTATAGTAATGTAATGTTGCAGCTTGCGGGGATCGAACCTGCAAGGGCAATGCTTACATTACGGGTCCCACGCGCCGGCTGCGCGTGAGATTGGGTGTGCTCGACTAGCTATGGTCGGAGGCTTCCTAGCGGTGGAGGTGAAATTAAATACGGATCACTTTCCACTGGCCGTGTGCTTTATTTACTTACAATGGTACTTTATACATAAAGGGGGTTTTACCCCAGGTTACAGAGGTTACGGTCGGAACGCGGGGAGGGCTCCCTCTGACGGGGCTGTCCGTCCTAGTCTATCGTGAAGTTTTATTATCTGGCGAGGGGTCGTGCTGCTCGGTGACCCCCGAGCCGCGCCAACGTCCCCGCTGATACGCGGATCCCTATTTAGAATACCACCGTGCTGCCCGGTAGCCCCCAGGCCGCAACAGTGGTTTCCCTACCGGACCGCGGAACCCTGAGTGCTGCTCGGTAACCCCCGAGCCGCAGCTGCAAAGCTCCACGGGAGCGACTTGGTCTGCTTGCCTTCTCACTGGTAAGGGTGCGAATCGGTACCCCAGTCCGCACAACCTTTCAGTTCGAGCGCTCGCAGACGAGTGCTAGAGTGTACTGTCGCGAGTGGCTTATATAGCTCCGCGGCGAGTCGACGTGCGTCGTGGGTGGGCGCGGCGCGGGTGGGCGCGGTGTGCTTGTGTGCGTGCGGCCATGCGTCATCGTGTCGCTGTGCGCCGGCCCATCGGAATGCGTGGAATGCACTGCGTGTCGGCTCGTTACACTCTCCCTCCTCTTCGGAAGATTTTTACCTGTAAAAATCACAGCTGTAAAACTCTGGACACAATGATTTAAAAAAATGTTTGTCGTAGGTGTGGTGGTTTTGGGTTCACTCCCTGCGGTGAACCGAAACGGTGCCTAATAATAGGTTTTCAACTTGGTTTATTCTTTCTATATTATTTCCCCGGTTAATCTGTGGCCGTGATGAAATACTAAACTGTTGCCACTCCCCGGTTTTAAACTAAATTTGCATGGCTTGAATTCTTGTGGTTTCCCCGCCTTACTCGGACTGTCAAATCTTCTTCTGATTTCGACAATGTAGCTGTATAATTCACGCAGCTTCTTCTTGGTTTACTATGCTAACTTAACTAAGCTTATAACTTAGAAATGCATGCAGCCTTCTCTCGGCTTTAACTAAAAATATTACGTGGCCTTATCTTGGCCTTTACTAAAATCACTTGGAAAAAAGAATTTACTCGAAAAAATATTTTAGCCTTCTTCTGGCTGTAACTAAACAAAATGGCCTTCCTTTGGCTCTCACTAACCTAACTTAGAGAAAAAAAAAAAAAATGCCTTCTTCTGGCTTTGATTTAGCTTAACAACTAAAATACATATAGAAATAAAAAAACTCCTTCCTATGTTTCCCCTTCCTTCCGGGGCCTCTTGTATTGGGGAAGTCTGCATACCCCCTGCCGGTTCCCGCCGTTCCTTCTATACCCTGTCCTCTTCTTTTTCCGTTTCTTTTTGGTGTTAGGGGTGTTTTTGTTTGGTTCTTCCTCCTCCAGGTCTCTGAACTCCTCCTCGTCGGCCATTATTTGGAGGGCCTCCTCAGCTTCCTCCGGTGTTGGTGATTTAGATTTTGGGGTCTTTGGTCGCTCTGTTATTATGGCTTCCCTTTTGGTTTTGCACCCTGTTACAACGGTGGGGCGGGTTGGTTTCCTTTCCATTTTTTTCTCCTTTTTGCTATCTGCGTTCGCGTGCCCTCGATTACTGTCATCGCTTGTTATGCGCTTTCCCTTTTATATAGTGCTTCCTTGGGTTTTACTTCAGGCTACCCTCTGTTTTCGATTTTTAACTTGTGTTCGGATAGTGTTGATCGTCCGGTTTGTTCCGATTACTGAATAGTTCCTCTTCTATGTTTTTTTTTTTTTTTTTTATTTTATTTACCGGACTCTGGTGCCGTGCAGATACTGGGGTTTATTTTTCTAATGGTTAAATGTTTTGATATCTTTTATGTGCGCTGTACAAATTTTCCTTGGGTTATTTATGTCTTGTAATAAGAATATTACTGGTGATTTTTCTTGCGTTATTTTATAGGGTCCTGAGTATTTTGGTGCTAGTTTCGCGCAAAAACTGTTGCTGGCTTTTGAGATTGGAAATTCCCTTTTTAATACCAGTGTGTTTATTTGTGGTTTCCACTCTCTCCTTTTCTCGTCGTAATATGATTTTTGTGTTGTGGAGGCCTTTTTTTGGTTTGTTCGGACCGTATCGTATACCTGTTCTATTTTCTGGTTTTTGTGTATTTTAGGGGTTGGGAATTTGTTTCCGTCCCCTGGTACGGTGATTTCTCTGCCAAACAGTAAGAATGCTGGTGTGTATTTAGTTGATTCGTGTTTTGACGTATTCAATGCTAGGTTAAATCCTGGTAGGTACTCGTCCCATTTTTTGTGGTTATCTTTTATGAATGTTGATATCATCGTTTCTAGTGTCCGGTTTACTCTTTCGGTTGAGTTACACTGGGGTGTATATGGTGGTGTTAGCCGGTGTTTGATCCCGTACTTTTCTAATTCTTTTTTGAATTGCCTCGACGTGTATTGTTTTCCGTTGTCACTTAGTAATTCTGTCGGTCGCCCGTATCTCATGATGATGCACTCTCTCAGAGCTTTTACTATGGTGTTCGTTGTCGCGGTTCGTAGTGGTTTTATTTCGGTCCATTTTGTGAATTTGTCTTGGAATACTATGATCCAGTTGTAACCTTGTGATGACCTTGGTAGTGGGTCGATCAGGTCTGTTGTAACTACTTGCCATGGTTCTTCTGGGTTCTTTATATGCATTAGTCCGGCTTTTTTCTCTTGTGATGGTTTGTGCGTTTGGCAGGCTATGCATTTTCTTATGTATCTTGTGACATCTCGAAACATTCCGGGCCAGTAATATCGTTGCGCTAGTCTGTTTAATGTTTTTGCTACTCCCATGTGTCCTGCGTTTGGTGAGTCGTGATTTCGTTTTATTACGTTTGTTTTTTCTTTCTCTTGTACACATAGCTTCCATTCTGAGTTTGGTTCTAGCTTCGTCCCGTATGCTGGGCTTGTAATTCTTTTATATAGTTCTTGTTCCTTAATGCAATAGTCCGGGTGCCGTCTCGGGTTTTCGCTGACCTCTTGTAGTTTTTTGTTATACCAATCGTTTGTTCCCTGGTTTATCGTGCATGTTATCGGGTTCCTTGATAATTCATCCGCGACTTTGTTTTGTGTGCCGCTTCTGTAGGCGATGTCAAAGTCGTACTGTTGGAGTTCTAGTGCCCATCTGGCTAGTCTCCCTGAGGGGTTTTTCATTGTGTTCAACCATTTCAATGCCTGGTGATCTGTTTCTACTGTAAAGTGGTAGCCTTCTAGGAACGCTCGCATTTTCCGTATTCCCCATACTACTGCTAGACATTCCTTTTCCGATGTGCTATATCTTGTTTCGGCGGGTATAAGCGTTCTACTTGCGTACATCACGATTTTCTGGGTTTCCTCTATTTCTTGTATTAAAACGGCCCCGATTCCTACGTCACTTGCGTCTGTTTGTAGGATGAAAGGTTTCGAGAAGTCGGCTCTCGTAAGTACCGGGTCTTTGGTTATTGTATCTTTTATGTCCTGGAATGCTTTTTCTTGTGTGGTTCCCCATGTGAACGACCTGTCTTTTTTTAGCAAGTTGGTTAGTGGGGCTATTATCTCCGAATAGTTTGGGATAAATTTTCTGTACCAGGAAGTCATACCGATGAATCTTCTAGTCTCTTTGACGTTTTTTGGTGCTTTTAATTCCTGTATTGCTTGTATTTTGCCCGCGTTCATTTTTATTCCTTCTCTTGTGACTATATGTCCCAGGTATTCTACTTCTGGTTTGCAAAAATCGCACTTGTTTTGGTTTATCCTGAGTCCTGCTTCCCTAATGCGTTTAAATATTTCTTTTAGGTGTATCAGGTGATTTTTGAATGTTGTACTACAAATTATTATGTCATCTAGATAGACGTAGGCGTGTGGCTCTAAGTCTGGTTTTATTACCCTGTCTAATAATCTTTGGAAGGTGGCTCCGCTTGAATGTAACCCGAATGGCATTACTCGGAAATGAAAATGGCCGCGTCCCGGTGCATTGAATGCGGTAGCTGGTTTACTCTCTTCCTCTAGAAGGACGTTCCAGTAGCCATTTTTAAGGTCTATTTTTGAGAAGTATTTAGCCTTCCTCAGTTTCTCTAATGTGCTATCTATTTGTGGTAGTGGGTACGCGTCTTTTTCAGATATCTCGTTTATTTTTCTAAAGTCGATGCAGAATCTATACTCTCCATTGTCTTTCTTAGCCAGTACTATTGGTGAGCTGTACGGGCTGTGCGATGGTTCTATTATTCCCTCCTTCAACATGATGTCTACGTGCTCGTTAATTTTTTCTTGTAACTTTGGGTTTCTTGGGTAATATTTTTGTTTTACCGGTTCATTGTGCTTTAATTTGATTTTATGTTTAACCCATGTGTTTCCTTTTGGGCTCTGGTCGCATTTTTTAAACTCGGCTTTTAATATATTGTTTAGTTCTTCCTGTTCTTGTCGTGTCAGGGTCAAGTTTGCTTCCGATGGTTCTCTTTCCTTGTGGCTTTCTGGTTCTTGCTGTGCCTCTGGATCTTTCTCCTCACCTTCGGTCCATTGCAGTTTCATCCCCATCCTCTTTAGTAGGTCCATGCCTATTATGAAGTTGGATGTTCTGGGGATCACGTATAGCCGGTGTTTAAGTGTGGTACTGTTTATTCCTAGTTCCAATTCTATTGATTTTTCGATTACCACTTTACTGCCATCGGCTATTGTTATATGTTTACTGATGTCCCTCACAGTTTCGTTTGTGCATTTCTGGAATGTATCCTTGTTAATGAATGAGTTCGTAGATCCGGTGTCTATTACTGCCTTGTAATTGGTACCCTTCACCTGGACGGTCAGGTATAGCCTGTTGTCATGTACATGTTCCCTTTTTGCTGTAAAACTTTTTGAATGTGTCTTGGTCTCTTGGTTTGTTTTGCAGCAGTCTGTGCTTTTCTTTCCTATTTTCCCGCAGACGCAACAGAATATTATTTTATTCCCTCTGCATTGCCGGTGGCTGTGTCCTTGTTTCCCACAGCCCCAGCAGCTTGTCTGTGGGTTATAGTTTCTCATGTATCTTCCCTCGCTAGGATTTGAGGTCCGATGCACCTGCGGTTGTACTTGGGGTTCGTATTTCTTTCTATTGTTTCTACATTCACTTGTGCTTGGCTGTGCTTCAAGGTCTGTGAACCGTTGGTCGTTTTTCGGGTTGCCGAATGTAAAGTTTTTGTATCTTTGTTCCGATATTGACTCGTATTCGCTCGCTAGGTTTATTAGTTCTGAGATTGATTTGAATTCTTGCCTTTTTATGTAATATTTGTACTTTGCGTTCATGTTTTCGTAAATTCTATCTATTTGTTCCGTTTGTGACATCTTGGCGTATCTTCGCATTAATGTTTGCAGTTCTGTTAAGTAATCGATAAATTTCTGTCTGTGGTGTTGCTTTTTAGCGATCACTCTTTCTAAAAGGGTTGCTTCGTATTTTCTTGGAAAAAAATATAATTTAAATTCCTCTAGAAATTCTGTCCATGTACTCCAAGTCGTGTGGTTGTTTCGGTGCCACATTAACGCTTTCCCCCTTAATAGACGCGGTAGCGTGTCAAGTAATTTGTCGGGGTTTATATGGTTAGCTGTCGTTAGTTCGTCTAGCCTCTCTATAAACTCCAACGGGTCGTTTGACGTGTCAAATGATATGTTCCAGCTGGATATGATCTTCGATCTATCCCAAGTTGATTGGTCGTCTTGACCGTCTCCTGGGTTGGTTTTCTGTTCTTGCATTTTTTGTTTTCGCGAACTTGGTCCTGGCGAGAAGCTCTCTGCGCCTTCCATTTCTTCTTGTTGTTTTTGTTCTCGTACTGACATGGTGAGGTTCTTCCGTAATTCTTCCACGGTTTTCCCCTCTGTTGGGAGTCCCCTGGCTTGGGATTCTTCTACCAGAGCGGGTTTCCGAATTTCGTAAATCCACGAAGTGTATGGCATTAGTACTAATTTATCTAATGCTACGCTATGTATTTAACGGTTATGGTAAGAACCAGTAACGGTAAACGGCAATGTCATATATGTTTTTATTTTTATTTTATTTTTTTTTAAAACGCGGATAACCGAAAAAAAAAATTATTTGATGGTTTGACCGCGAATCCCGAAGCTATTTATGTTTGTTTTATTTATTTTCCCGGGTTTCCCTTAACCTATTTGCGGGTTTTTTATTATTATTATTATTATTATTTTTATATATTTCCGTGAAACTACTTTAAAATCTCAAGTCTTGTCTGTGGGTATTGTTTGAACGCTTGTACCTAACGAATGTTATTTTGAGGTCTAAATGTAATGTCCGTTAGTCCATGTGTTCAATGTAATTAATTATATCAATTATGTATAATTAATTACTACCGATACTTAGGCGCCAAATGTAATGTCGCAGCTTGCGGGGATCGAACCTGCAAGGGCAATGCTTACATTACGGGTCCCACGCGCCGGCTGCGCGTGAGATTGGGTGTGCTCGGCTAGCTATGGTCGGAGGCTTCCTAGCGGTGGAGGTGAAATTAAATACGGATCACTTTCAACTTGGCCGTGTGCTTTATTTAATTACAATGGTACTTTATACATAAAGGGGGTTTTACCCCAGGTTACAGAGGTTACGGTCGGAACGCGGGGAGGGCTCCCTCTGACGGGGCTGTCCGTCCTAGTCTATCGTGAGGTTTTATTATCTGGCGAGGGGTCGTGCTGCTCGGTAACCCCCGAGCCGCGCCAACGTCCCCGCTGATACGCGGATCCCTATTTCGAATACCCCCGTGCTGCCCGGTAGCCCCCAGGCCGCAACAGAGGTTTCCCTACCGGACCGCGGAACCCTGAGTGCTGCTCGGTAACCCCCGAGCCGCAGCTGCAAAGCTCCACGGGAGCACTCGTCTGCGAGCGCTCGAACTGAAAGGTTGTGCGGACTGGGGTACCGATTCGCACCCTTACCAGTGAGAAGGCAAGCAGACGAAGTCGCTCCCGTGGAGCTTTGCAGCTGCGGCTCGGGGGTTACCGAGCAGCACTCAGGGTTCCGCGGTCCGGTAGGGAAACCTCTGTTGCGGCCTGGGGGCTACCGGGCAGCACGGGGGTATTCGAAATAGGGATCCGCGTATCAGCGGGGACGTTGGCGCGGCTCGGGGGTTACCGAGCAGCACGACCCCTCGCCAGATAATAAAACCTCACGATAGACTAGGACGGACAGCCCCGTCAGAGGGAGCCCTCCCCGCGTTCCGACCGTAACCTCTGTAACCTGGGGTAAAACCCCCTTTATGTATAAAGTACCATTGTAATTAAATAAAGCACACGGCCAAGTTGAAAGTGATCCGTATTTAATTTCACCTCCACCGCTAGGAAGCCTCCGACCATAGCTAGCCGAGCACACCCAATCTCACGCGCAGCCGGCGCGTGGGACCCGTAATGTAAGCATTGCCCTTGCAGGTTCGATCCCCGCAAGCTGCGACATTACAGTAAAATAAAAAAAAATACAGAATGAAAGCATTCAACCTAAATTGTTATGTTCAAATTTTAATTTTGTGTATTATGTTTATGTCATCACACTTTTTTATTTGTGTTTATTATAATTTATGGGCAAGCGGGATGTGCTAACAACACTGTGTCTATTACAAAAGACTTTTACATTAACTCTTTCGTTATGATGTAGGCAATAAAGAGTTTAAAAAATCCATTATTGTTTACATCAGATGATTTATAAAGTTAAGGATTCACGTACTTAACTGTATGTTTATCAAATACTAATAAATACTATGTTAACCTTAGAAGCCACGAGTGATTATATTTTGTATGAGAGTGTCTAGCTTATATTTTGGTATATTAACTACATAAGAAAGAACTTAATACAAGAAATATACCTACTATTTTAAACAGTGAAGAACTTTTTTATGTAAATAATTATACAAAATACTAACCACAGCAATCGGAGTCAATAGCTTCTGGTATCTCCACAAGCAGAGCTGGAGCAATTTCTGCTATGTAGGGATGGGATCAATTTCAGCGACAGAACAATGACTTCCACCGCTAGTACTCATCCTGGGCTGATGCTCTTTGGTATCTCTGGAGAGTTATTAAATTTAGCCAATACGCCGCTGTTGATGCTTCTCAGGCGTGGCAAATTTTTTTTCTTCACACATATGTAGTTTAATAATTAACAATTTCAACAACTGGATCTTCCTGGTTATCAATTTATCATATCCTCAGACTACTATCATATCAACCACGCATTACATATACTTTGTAAGTATCAAATAAACATGAATAAATGAGATATCAAAGAGTAGGGTAATATATAGGGAATGTGAGATATGAATGCAGTGTTAGTGTTACCAGACGAGGAAACAAATATTACAGTGTTTCATGCTAAAATTTACAGTGTTAGTGACATAATTACAGCAAAAGTTAAAAAAAATACAGCAATTTTTACAGTAGATCTCAAATTTTTTCTTTAACTAAAATACACATTCTAAATTTAAAAAACCAACCACTTATCAATCACTGTCACTGTCATTTAGCCCGATAGCCGTTCCTTTTTTGTAAATCCCAGAATTAAATAATTTTATCATTTTCTCTGTCGGTTTAAAATTAACGCAACTGGTACTGTTACGTTGAATGGTTTGTTGCGCTAACATGTTGCATCTTATTGTCCTGGTTATTAATCTATTTCGTTTCTTCGTTTTGGTGTCGTTAATTTGGCTAAACATTCTCTCGCATTCTGCGTTGGAGTTTGGAAGAGCCAAGATGTTGAGCATGTATTGTGCAATCAAGCGGAACTCGTCCAACTGTTTAACCTGAAAAGCAACATTAGTATTAAAAATATTGTATCATTGTGATCATTGGAGTCTCACTCTAAAATAGCGTATTAGCTTCCGTAAATTTAGGTAACATCCAGTTGAAAAAGTATGATTTTGTTACGGGATCATTCAACTGCGTATGGATTTCGAAACATTCGTTGTCTTCAAGCCATCTTCCATCAAAAAACAATGTTAAGGCATTCCACTGTTCCAAAATCCTTTGCACTACAGCACTTAGTGATAACCATCGCGTTTGAGCCGGTTTCAAAATTTTATGAATATCTGTTTCTGTGAATACTTGAAACTCTTTTAATAGCGATGGTCTTTTGCTACTGGTCGCAAAATAATTGTAGATATCACGCGTTAGTTTTTCACATTCAGCTGGTAACTGTTTGCATGCAAAGATGCAGGGAATGGCAAACACATTTTAGAACAATAATTCCGGGACATTTTGCTCTAAGCCGACTCGAAACAGAGTTATGACACCCCATCATCGTATTACAACCATCTGATCCAAATCCTACAATATTGTAGATGGGAATAGAATTTTCCTCGAAGGATTTTATAACTGCTTCGAAAAGGTGTTGCGCTGTGGCGGTAGCCACAGTAGCAGAGTTGTCACTGATCACTCTGAGGGAAATTTTATGCTCTGCCATAAAAGCGGCCAATTTTATCTCAGATGCTTTGCATTTATCATCATCGGACTGCTTAACCTTAGCAAATGCAGTGGCAATCGAAGATTGAGCTGGCGCTGCCGTAGTTCTTTTCACATGCTTAGCACCTTCACCATGTCTCTTTATCACCACTCTGTCAGCTATCATTTTTGCATCACACAGAACGCAAACTGCATGATACGGGTCTTTTGGGTCACGCCGCAGCCAAGTTTTGAAATTATTGTCACTTAACCACTCGTCTCTGAATTTTTGTTTATAATGTACCTTTTTTGTTTTTTTTTTGGAGTTGATGGTCCGCTTTGATTATCTTTATCACTATCGTCAGATGAATTAGGCATTTTTAATTCTCAAGTCTTCAAACAAAATAATCACTTTCACAACTTTCACAGAACTACAGTCAATCGGGGTAACACTCAGACCAAATAAAAAAGTCAAGACAGAATGTTGTGAACAGAAAAGTGAAGCCGGTAAAACTACGCCTCGTCGTGTACATACACAATTACACACACACACGCACAACGAAACTACGCCTTGACTCGTCAGTCGAACTATCGCTGCGCGTGGAAGCAACACGTAAAGTAAATCAACAAATTTACCAGTCAAAATGCCGAATTGTGTCGTGAAACGGTGTTAAAACAAACATCAAAATATAAAAAGGAGGTTGGAATCACATTTCACACGTAAGTAACTTGGAAAGCAATATTTTAAATAAATAAAAATAAAAATAAAGGTTATTGCTTGGAACATAGAAAGTGTTGCCATGGTAAAGCCTGTAAGGTTTACCCTATTATTGGGTAATCTTAATATTTAGTATATATGTTACGTTAATACGGGTACGTTTTTATAATAGTTTATCAACGTGTTTTAACCGACTTCAAAAAAGAAGTAGGTTCTCAATTAGACTTTTCTTTAAATATAATATTGTATGACACTCGACGCAATATCTTTATACAAAATCGGTTCCGTCGTTTGAAAGCAAATTAAAAAAATAGGCAATACTTTTTTTTATTTTTAGTTTATTTTCAACCGACATCTAAACGGAGTAGGTTCGCAATTAGGTTCTATTGTTTTAAATACTTGTTACCTCATAAGTCCGTTATTTATAAACCGATTTGAACAATTATTTTTTTGTTGGAAACCTGATACCTTTAATATGGACTCGCATTAATTTCACACTGGATTTTCAATTTCGTACATATTGAAGGCGGTTATGTATTTTTGTAAAAATAAACCATATTTCTATTGAAGTCTTTTGTTTTTAGGGTGTATCTATATTGAATGTTGTTGTGTGTAGTTAGTATGCGGAAAGTTATACGAGATGGTCGACCAGTCTTTGTCATCACGCGATTTTATAAACCAGTCGTAGAAGAAAAATGCAAAGCAGGATCCATAGGTACATTAATAAATATTGAAAGTTTAAAAGCGCTTTATACGAAGTACATAGAATATGAAAAAAGGCTGTTTTTTATCTACTTATAAATTAAGCCAGGATCATTTGGAGATTCTATTTACGTCTATTAGGATGCATGGAGGGTTCAACGATAACCCTAACGTAAGACAGTTTACAAGCAAGCTACAAAAAATACTATGTCATTTAGAATTAAAATGTCTTGCAAAAAGTAATTGTGTTCCTTTAGAACACATAGCAATACTTAATTGCACTTCAACAACTAAAATTATAAATAACACTTCATCGTCGTATAGAAACGAAGAAGAAGAAGAAACCATTGAAAATTCTTCGTTGCAACTTTATAATGAAATTGTCAATGAATCATTTGATTGGGCCAGTTGTTTACATGACAATTCATATTATGGTGACTACAGAAAAATTATAATTGGTTACATATCTGGAAGTACAGTGCACTATCTTGTTAAAACCATAAAATGCTCTAAATGTTAAGATGCCTTGCAGACTGATGAGAAACTTTATTTTCACAAGCTCATTAGTTTAAAAAACAAAGGCGGTTTTCGCTTCCCGTCTAAGGATCTTTTTGACATTTGTGTCACTTGTGAAGCAGTTGTTCGAAAATTATTGAATGAAAATATTGCTATAACCGCAGAAAATCAACACCAAACTATAGTCTTGAACATATTAAAGAAATTCATTGGAAACAATCAGATTTTTATCAATTTAGAGTCAAAACATGAATATGTTGGGCAGAAACATAAACTTAATTTAATACGGTGTGTAATTGAGAAATACTTAAACATTAGATTCCACCATATTGCTAAATTAGAAAGTATTTCTAAATCAGTGCAAAGTAAACGACAAGCGTACAAAAAAATAATTCAGCATAAAGGTTTTTAAATAAAACTAGCAGTTACACCGAGTAATTTTATTTCTGAAACTCTTTGTCTTTTCTCTTTCACTACCCAATGCCACTACTTTTTACCGACACCTAATGTAGGAACCCTATTATTATATTAAAACTAATAACGTTATAACTTTATGAAATTTATAACGTTAATAATTTGATAACGTTATTTTTATGGGGTAATTTAAATTATCATGGCAGCACCGATTCACGCACTACATGCATAGAAAACCGGCCTCACTGCTCTGTTCACAACATTCTGTCTTGACTTTTTTATTTGGTCTGAGGGGTAACATTGACAGATCGTCACTATATTTTTTTAGCTAACTTTTGCTAGCTTAATTATTAGACTAAATGGTTTACATAATCTGTGCTCTCAGGGCGTTTGTCCACCGCCGCCGTCACCGGTAGGGCTATTATGTATCTCAGTTGCTAACAAATGTGGATTGAAATCTGAAAAAATGGCCGCTCTATGTCACTTTTGTCAGCTTCAGTGATCAAATTACTAACACTTTTCCTTACTGGAGTTGCCAAAACTGACATAGGGCCGCCATTTTTCAAGATTTCAATCAACATTTGTTAGCAACTGAGATACATAATAGCCCTGCAGACCGTCACCGAGAACGAGATTATTTCAGGCCGAGTTTAATATGACGTGACGGCGATCGTTTGTCCACCGCGACCGATTTCGCTGGTTTAGTTTGTTCCAGCTGTCATGCGTGGTAGTCGCGTTTTTGAAGAAATAAAGTGATGGCTAGGTTAAACCGGCGACAACTTCTTCTACTGCTTTTGTACCTTCGAAGGCGCAGGCGATGCAAAGAATTTTGGATTCATCCGCTAATACGTGAACGATACATCACAGGGGCATTTTATGTACACCACGCGATGTTGCGGCAGCATGACGAGAAGTTTTTTAACTACTATAGGATGTCAACGACTACGTTCGATTATATCCTATATCATATTAAGGATAGCATCACACTACAAAACACGAACTACAGGACATGCATACCACCAACTGATATGTTAGCTGTAACGTTGAGGTACGTAGTAAAATACTACTCCATCACCGCAACTAGAAGAAGCATGTTAGTGTTGAGAAGGTCGGTACAGTTGGTAATGTCAGTCTGCGTCACTAACTTAACATGCATCTTCTACTTGCGGCGATGTGTAGGAAGTAATACTTTTTGTATTTTAATGTATTTATTTGAATAATAGTATGAATAACAGGGTCCAATTTTATAAAGCTACATGTTATAAAGTTACAATTCTACTTATAATATTCCGTCAATGTTGGCAGTAATTTACCTGTAGCCTGTAACTTGTAGTTTCATAAAATAGGGCCCAGCTAGTTAGATTAAACTTACACAACTACATTTTAGAAAAATCTTGGTTAAATAATTCTCCAATAGATTGTATTTCTTGCTGGGGTGAAATCAGTTGGATTCCTTGCTGGGGTGTGAACTGCTGGGTTTCATGCTGGGGTGGAATCAGTTGGTTTCCTTGCTGGGGTGTGAACTGCTGGGTTTCATGCTGGGGTGAAATCAGTTGGTTTCCTTGCTGGGGTGTGAACTGCTGGGTTTCATGCTGGGGTGAAATCAGTTGGTTTCCTTGCTGGGGTGTGAACTGCTGGGTTTCATGCTGGGGTGAAATCAGTTGGTGGAAGTTACCATGATCGCTAAGTGTAGCGGTGTTCAACAACGACAAACGCCTCCGGTTTTTAAATCTGCGAAGCAATTGCATAACTTCGATCCTAAAGTCAAACCTATCATCGTCGTTCAATTCTTTGACGGATGGCAGGAGAGATATCATAAACGCACGGTCATCGTTAATTGATTCAGATTCCGATTCCGCGGATGTGCCTGTATAGCTTTTAATATTTCTGCATCGACCGCATTCAGCCTTTTCGTTCCCCTTCGAATCGTGGAAGATGTGGATGTGGATGGGGAAGGTATTGATTGGTCGTGGTGACTATGTGATGATTGTTGGCTTTCGGGACGTCTTTCAGAGTCATTTTGAGAATGAAATCTGGCACAATGAACTATAATTATAAGGGATATTTCTCAATTGTACTTCTGGCAGTAGTTGATTCAGATTACAGATTCGTATATGTTGATATTGGTTCATACGGTAAAGACAGCGACTCCGCAATTTTTCAACGTACAAACTTCTATCAACTACTCACTGAAGGCAGGTTGAGTATACCTCCACCTGTTCCACTGCACACATCTCAAAATAACAGAATGCCACATGTTATACTAGGCGATGAAGCTTTCCAGCTCTCTGAGCATTTATTACGTCCTTTTGGCGGTGACCATTTAGATGTGAAAAAACGTATTTATAACTATAGACATTGTCGTGCACGAAGATACGTTGAATGTGCATTTGGCATTATGGCCAATAAATGGCGAATATTTCATCGCCCTCTAAATGTAAACAAAAAACTTAGCAAAAGTATAGTTAAGGCATGCGTCGTTTTGCATAATATTGTACGTGAAAAAGATGGCTACAGAGGTGAGGATAAGTTCATGTCTATTATGCACGATGGGCTGACTGATGTACCAAGGGTAGGAAGTGTACCGCCTGGTGGGCGTACCGCTAATGAAATAAGAAATAATTTTGTTGAATACTTTGTAAGCCCAGAAGGCTCCTTACCTTGGCAGATGAATAAAATCTAAACTTGTTAAACTTAATTAAAAACATAAATAATAAACTACCATGTACTTACTAATTTCGTCTTTGTTTTTCTGGTCCATATCCTCAAAGTTCGGCTCTAAAAAGGCATAAACATCACGCCATGCATTTCTCCGCAAAATTTTATCTTTAGACACTTCCTTGGTTTTATCCCACAAACATTCTTTACTTTCTATAACTTCTATTAATGAATAAATATCGTATTTAAATTTCTTGGCCATTTTTATTACAATTATTAATTATAATAGATGACAGAGAAAATAATAGGTAACTGAGCTCGTGTACGGTGCGACTGCGACGGAACGGTGACGGCAGTGTATGGACAAGTTCATACGTGTTTTGTATTGTCGGCACATCGGCCCGTCAAAATCTCGGGCCACGTTCAGCGGTCACGCCGATCTACTCGCAATTTCGGCGGCCGGGATGACGGCGCTCGGGTGACGGATGTGCGGTGGACACGCGGCTAAGTAAATGTATGTACCGCTACTTCGCCGCCGTCATCTTGTTCTCGGTGACGTGACGGTGACGGCGGCGGTGGACAAACGCCCTCAGGTTGGTTTTAATATTTTCAAATTATTAAGAGTCTTTAGGAATCAAAAATTATATTAAAAAATGGCAATTTTGTTGTGTGTCAAAGTTATAACCATTATTTGGGTAAGTTTGATATAGATGAGATTTTTGAATAAATCATAGCATAAAACCGTTTTAAAGCATCAGGGTAACATTAGTTTATATATTTAACAAATGTCAGATGCAGTAGAACCATAGACAAGTCAATAAAACCATAAAATTGTAGTTCTATTTTTATTTAGTCTTTGGTAATCACAATTACATAGAATCAACATTAGAATATTTTGGAACATAGCTTTGAAAAGAGATTTTACATTCATCAGAATCAACTTTACTGTATCACTTAAAACATATTTAGGCTGCTTAAGGGCCTATTCACCCCACTCCATATAGAGCAAGTCATCTTCCAAATGATAAACTCCAAAAGATTTGATTTTGATTTTGTTTGAATCCACAATCGAAACTATGGCATCAAACCTACGAATAATAATAAGTCAGGAACAGTAACTCCGTTAAAAAAATGACCCAACAAAAGTCGTGTTCAAGTAGGCGGGGCTTAAAAGTCGTGTTCAGTACGTCATCAGTCAGACATTTTTCTTGCAAGCGAGCACACGTGAAATCTTCGCATACATTTAAATTATTATCATTATGAACTACAGCTGTGAATCATCATGCGAGCATGTGTTGTGAAGTGGTGCAGGATCCATACAAGATTAAAATGTCCAGGAATCACTTTTATTAGTATGTAGTAGCAAAATTATATTTATATTCAAAGATGTTCAAATACGTATACAAACCGAGATGGTCAATACTATGCAAAATAAAGTCAGTCTATTTTTGTTTAATGTATATTTTTTAAAGAACTGAATATTGAAATGTAACAGCAATGTATTTTGCTTATTTTGTTTTATTTTCATTTCCTTGCCGATCCAATGCAGTAAAATCAATGCCTCTCTGCACTTAAGCTAGAAAGACAAGAGTATGACTAGATGCCTGTGAAAACCAGCATTATATACTTACTCCGTTCATTTTGAAGAAAAAAATCAATAGTAAATTGAAAGATATTGTATATGTACCATGTTACACAAAACTGCAGATCCTCCCAGTTTGTACACTAAGTACTACTGTTCTTTTAGTTATATTATTATGTAAATCAAATCTTATATTAAGCATTTTAACGCTGATGATTCGTCCCGAAAAAAATCAACATCTCTAAAAAATACTACAGAAAATGAACAATTAACAGTAATAACCGATTACCTACAGTTGCATAATATAGCATTAAAAAATAATTCATTGTTTGGTTGAATTATGTAAGTACTTACGTTTAATTTTTAAAGCTAATGAAAATTCACCCTCTGCAAATTTTGAAGTGGTTTAATTGAGTTGCTCATAAATCTGTCAGTAATATCAACACAATGCTTTTCTAAAATAATTGATAATGAAGGTATTCTGCGACCACTGAAAAACGTCCACCAGGCAAATAACGAATATCCTATCCTACTTCCTACTTATATCCCACTAATATCATACTCGTAAATGTGAAAGTGTGGATGGCTGGATGGATGGATGGATGATTTTAATGTTTGTTACTCAATCACGGCATAACGGCTAAACGGATCTGATTGAAATTTGTCACAGAGATAGATTATAGTCTGGAATAGCACGTAGGCTAATTTTCATCATCATTATCATCACCCACGCGGGTGAAACGGCCTAATATTCTCGGGTACAGTATAGACAAAATAACAAGATCTCCATCGACGCCAAGATCGTAATGATGACTTACTTTCTGTCAATAGAGTTCTGTCAAAGTTGTGTCAGTTTCTGATAGATTGTATAGTGCGTTTGAATAGCCCTAAGTTGACGAAAATAACGCTAAAACTCTCACAATGGCGTTCGAATTAGAAATTTGTGGGTGAAAATGTCGTTTAGGGCTCTTTTTGTCCACCGTACGCAAAGCTAACAAAGGGTTATTTATGCCACCGAAAAGTACAATTATTAACCCACGTCCGGAGCTGCGGTTGTTTTTGATCATTTTTTGACACAACTATCTAATTGACAGCACAATCGTGCGATTTTATGCACGGCTTAGCGTTCGAGTAGAGTGTGGAAATAGCGGCAATAATAACGATTTTGAGCTTTACGAACGCTTTAACAAAAAAGCCAACAATTGCAACCTCACCAATTTTCTCATTGCTAAACGAACGCACCTCGAGTCAAAAGCACGCAATGATTTTGCTAGCTCGATACACTAGACTTGTGCTTGGCGATAGAGTTGGCATGTCATCCGTCTTTGTTGTTCAGCCGACTGTAGTCGAGCAATTCCGGCATCACGATTAGGTAAAACATCAATCTAGCGGTCTTGAGTGAATCGCCCGCAATACTTATATGTTATTTTTAAACACAACGTAACAAATGGTTTCGCCTGTATATCCTCGAAGGGGTAAGCAGCGGTGTTCCAACGCCTATATTTAAGTTAAGTTTGTTTTTTTTTGTTTGTGCCTTAAGTTTGTGTCGCTCGTATATTGACAGCTCGATACACTAGACTCAAGGGGGATGAAATGTAACACAAATACCGTCAAGGGTGATGAAATGTGATGATAGTTTTTTTAATGGTGATTAATTTTATATTTGTATGTACTCGTAATTCCTGTCTTTTATTATTAGTGTTTACTGATTGATACACTTAGTATTTATTTTTTCTCTTGGATTTCTATTATAACAATGGCGTTTGACCATGTACATATTTTATGATATTTTAGTATTTTAGATGGATGTCTGGTCAGGGTGAGGCCTTGGAGAAGATAATAAGCTACTCGAAGTACTAACCCTGCGCAGGCGTAGTCGCGGGCACCAGCTAGTTAAATATATTTTTGGTTATTTAATCTCACTTTACTACATTGCGGAAAAAGAGTCTCTTCTAATTACTTCTAGACGAAAACTTAATATTTTGCGGGACATAAAGTTCACAGAATTTTAAAAAGTAACCATTATAAAAAAACAAATAAAAAACATTGTGTATATTATTGACTTGGTCCAATCAACTTGTTGCATTACATCGTCCACGCCGCTACGACTCAGTTGTCATAAGTAGACGTTGCAGCACGCGCGTGAGCCAATCCCTGCTTTCCTTCTGAATTTAAACCAATCACCGAACATGTCTATTTGTAACCTCGGAAGTAATTCGTATTTGGAATCATACGTCGCTTTGGTTTGAAGGGCCACTTTTTGTGTGGAATTTGTTCTGAATTATGCTTCCTGACTTATTATTATTCGTAGCATCAAACTTAATTTTAACCTTTTCTTGTTTATCTGGCCACCTCCACCCACCACCCATTGACTTGACCATAGCCGCAACTACATAATATGAAGGCAAGGATGATACGACTTTCCCAGGGAACAAACATCCTTCATCTCTAAATACGACTGTGGTTCCAGGTTGAATCAAAGTAAATTCTGAAGTGTTGCTAGCTGATGTAGGTTTCACTTCTTCAACACATTCAGATGTACATACTATTTCTTCAGTCTCTTCCATAATTAAATACTCTTCTATAACAACTTCATTGTCTATTTCTAAGCCCATTGCCTTATCTTCAAATTCTAAAGGCAGATCTTCATTCGATTTCGTTTCGATACTCTTACTTGTTTGTTTTGAGGTCGATGGTTGGTTGATTATATTTTCTATTTCATCACACTCGTTTCCTTTATCCGGGTTCTTGCTAGAATTTAATTTTGTGTTCTTTGTCTTTAACTCAGTTGTATTAACTCAGTAACCTTTTTTAACTCAGTTGGTGTTTTTTGAATTGTATGTTCTTCTCCATCATTTTCGTTTTCATTTTCCTGTTTTTCGTTTTGTTCCATATTCTTTTCTTGCTCTGAAATGTTCTCATTTTCTTTGTCCTGAATTTTGACCTTCTTCTTATTTTTTGAGCCTTGAGGACGACCTCTTTTAACAGTTTTTTAGGATCAACTGAACTCTTTGGATTTTTGTTCTTGGCTTAAGTATCTTTGTATAATAAGGGTAACATCATCAATGCCTATTGGTATCCCTGAATCTGCCAAGACCATGACGTGGTCTTTTATAATGTTTTCCTCTTCTTCAGATAGAACTGTTGGCCTCCCTACTTTTTCTTTGTGTTTATTGGTATTTTGTAGTATTTGGCAGCAGTATACGCACTTAGTGAACCAGATCTAACCTTTTCTAAGCATTCTTCTAAGGTTGTTAGGGTATAATTAGATTTTAATCCATATCTGCGGGTGCCAGGCTCTGGTACTTTCTTTTTTCTAGGCATTTTGTTTGTGGCTGGGCTAAAAATTAAGGGTATGTCATTCATACATTGTTTGCTTTAAATATCGTAACGTCTGCATGTGTGTGTTTTTTACACATTACATATATAACATTATTAAACTTAGAAATAACTATACTTAGAAAATGAGGTAGGTATCTCACTTATCAGTCTAGCCGATTAATGACCCTTTTATTTAAAAAAACAACTAATTGCTCAATTCTTTTAAAACAAAAATTAAAAGTTTGAAACAGAACATAAAATATCTTTCTCAATAAAAATGGCACAGATCAGGCACTAGGATAAATAGGAACTATTAGTATCTACAGGTAGATAAATCTGTTTAATAAATCAGATTATTATAGAACTCGTGACAATCTTGAGGTATGACAGCTTTTAGCTCTTGAAGATGATTATATTTAGTTTTATTGATTCTTTGAGGCCCTTCATGAAGCTGAGACGCTTCCTGCAATAGTGAATGTAGCGGTTTCGGACGCCTGGGCAGGGGCTTATAATCCTCGGAGTACGTTAATTTATACTCAATAGTACCAGTGCTGTTATATCTAAGCACTCTTATGTCTGTCACACAATCATCCCCAGGGATTCGGCCCGGTCTAATCGAATCATAAATTTGATAGTCTTTCTGACTGTAATCCTTGAAGAAAGTGTAATCTGGTATCACCACATCATAGGGAAAAGGTCTTATCCTTGCCTCTTTTGCTATCGATGCATATTGGCTTGGAAGATGAATCTCACGATTCTTCAATTTTCTTTCAATAACTGAATGGACCGAGTCCACCTCCATTTGAGTATGGCCCTTCTCAAGAAACTTCTGAGTTATGGTAATGTTTTTCTCGACCGCCAAACGCAAAAGGGCATTGGATACGACATTGTTGCGGTTTTGCGCTGTACATCCATCTGTGTATATTATAACGTTCATTAATTCTTTGTCAAGTAATTTTGTTATGTAATCTACAAAAAATGAGGCGTAGGTAGTGGCTTTTAAATCTGTTACAGTTTCGTCAAACCAATAACAGGTTACTTCATGGTTACTCAAATTGTATACAGTAAAGTTGTGTACACACAGCTTTGTTTTAAAGTACAGCGCACTAGCATTTAAATATGCGCATAACATAACAGCTTGCAAGTCAGCTGTTATTACGTGTACTGTACCTTTGATGGCCGCTTCTTTGTTGTTTCCCTTTTCTTGACGAGCTGCTTCTTTCAGAGAAAAGTGGCGCTGATATTCCTCTTCCGTAATGTTGCCAACCGTATACGCACAACATGTATCACAAGCATCTTTTTTAGGTTTAAATAGGCTAATGTTTTGTTGGGAAAGCAAATCTTCGAAAAGCTTTCGGCATGCCACTGTGGAAGCGGTGGAATTCGTATATTCTACATAAAGGCGGTATAATTGAGCCTTAGATTGTATTATAGGCTCTAAATACAGTTTGTTGCTGGATTTCCTACAGTAGTGCGAAGGTAATTTAGGCAATCCCTGCAAAAAAGTCAAAACAGATTGTGTTTTAGTTGTTTGATCAGCTCTCTCTTGATCAACAGGCTCTTGTGCTTGCGAATGTGCTCCTTCACCAATCCAATACCGACAAGTCCATTCTTTAATTCCGAGTGTACTCAAAAACATGCTCTGACATACGCGTATCTTCTTTTCAGGAGTTTTCAAACAGTACATTTTGGTCTCGTTTCTTCTGCTATCAACTCCTTTAGTTTTTCTTTGTGTCTTCTGTACGTCGATTAGGGTTAATACGTAAAGTTTTTTCTCTTTCCACGTCATTGTCCAAAATTCATCAAACATTTTTAATCTCATTTCTTCTGTGAATATATTGCAAGCAAAAACTTTACTATTGACGCAGCGTTGAGAAGAACATGCTACACCTAGCTTTCTTTCTGGTTTAGTTATATCCTGTACATATTTTCCCTCGACCTTTCTGAAACCTACTGTGTCAGCCACTGAATCGTCTGATGAATAATCACAAGGCAGATTTGGAGTTATAGACGGCCCAGGCTGAGCAATGCTTGATGTAAAAGGATCTGTTACTTCACAAGAAGGCTGATTCTCATCTTTTGTCTCTTCATCGCTCAATGCAGTTGTTAGTTTTTCTAGTACTTGTTTTTTCTTTCTCATTAATTCATCTCGACGTTTTATGAGGTCCTGTAACGTTTCTGAAGAATTAGACATCTTCTGAATAGTTTAAACCTGAAACAAAACCAAAACCGTTATTTTAAAATAATTTCAAAACCGCGTATTTACCCATAAACACGTAAACAAATTGGTACTCAAAACCGCGGAACTGCACCTCAAACAAAAATCATCAATTTTAGGGTCGTTAGCAATCTTGTCTAATGTACATAAACGACTTGAAAAGTAGATAAATCGTTATTTAACAGATTTCAACACTTACCGTTGTCATTCATGCAGAAATATCATATAAAATTTATTTTTTTCACGGAGCACAGAATAAAATCGCCTGTTCGTTTACGTTTTCATTCAGTTACGCGGTATTCGTCGCAAAAATGACCCATCAGACACTACGCGCTATTGCATTGAAGTGCCTGCAAGCTTTCTATTGGTCGATTTCGAGTGGCGTGATCGCGGGCGGGCGCCGATGACAGCTCAGTATGCCGTGGCGCGGTAATTTGAATTTCGCTACTTTTTGTATTACGCGGTATTGCAAATGGTAGATCAGCGGTATTGCAGTATCTGCGACGATAGGCTATATACTATTTCAAATAATTTAGGGATTCCTAAATCGTGTACGCTGTGGAAACTATTGACAACAGAGCAAAGTGATATACTATAGTTTTATAGAGGACATCAATGTCTACAAAACGACATGCATAACTACTTTTTCGTGTTAAATTATGTAGTTATCATCATCATCATCATCTCAGCCGTAGGACGTCCACTGCTGAACATAGGCCTCCCCCATGATTTTACAAAAGGACCGGTTGGAAGCGGCCTGCATCCAACGTCGTCCTGCGACCTTTATCAGGTCGTCTGTCCATCGTGTCGGTGGACGACTTACGCTGCGCTTGCCGGTCCGTGGTCTCCATTCCAGAACCTTCCGGCCCATCGGCCATCTGTTCTGCGTGCTATGTGCCCTGCCCACTGCCACTTCAACTGGCTAATCTTCTGGACTATGTCGGTGACTTTCGTTCTTCTACGGATCTCCTCATTTACCTGATTCGATCACATAGAGAAACCCCGAGCATAGCCCTCTCCATAGCTCGTTGTGCGACTTTGAGCTTATCTATGAGGCCCATAGTAAGAGACCACGTTTCAGTGCCATAAGTCATCACTGGTAACACACATTAGTCGAAGACTCTTGTCTTGAGGCACTGAGGTATTTTTGACGAGAAGACTTCGCGAAGTTTCCGGAACGCTGCCCAGTCGAGTTGGATTCGACGATTGACCTCTTTCTCAAAGTTGGACCTGCCTAGTTTGGGTGTAGTTATATTATTTATATTATATAACTACAGTATATTAGTTATATTAGTTATGTAGTTATATTATATATGAATGAATGTTTGTTACTGTTCACGTCCTACTGAACTGAAACTGTTTGGCTGATGTCAGGGCTCCGTCACTAGCTCAAGGTCACGCGCTATATGCCTACCGCTCGGCATATCGTCGACGATACAACCGACAGTGGGCTGCCAAACGCCCGCCTGAGCGCGCGCACCGCACGTTTCCCGCGTAGTATTATTGACGAGCGAACGAAGTACCTACTTGTTTGCGAGTCTACTGCCCACAGGGCCACTAGTAATATCTGTGCCCGCGCTTACACTTCGAAATGCCGAAACCACCTAATTATTGTGCAGTAGATGGGTGCAAAAGTCAACAAAACAAATGAAAATTTGTCGTTTTTTTCATTGCCGAGAGACGAAGAAAGGTGAGTAGTGTTTAAAATCTATCTTTATCAATTTTGTCACCATTTATTTCTTTGAACACGTGTAGTTAAATCGTAAAAGGAGTTTTTTGAGTCAGGTAAGTATTATAAAAGTGACAACGTCATAATGAATCGGCCTGGTAGCACCATATTACAACTTTTAAAAACCGTTGATTTTCCGTCGCTTTGCTCCTGTTTTCCTAATGATTATTTGTTAAAATTATTTACGCGATTTAGAATATTTTCTACTATAAAATTTAATAACAGAGAATTCCGAGAAGGGAAAAAAATTATAAACCATTATATAAAACTAAAACATATTTGATGGACATATAAAAAATATAGTTGATTCGCAACATTTGTTTTATTACAATAATCATCATAGGTACAACCCTAGCGCATTCTTACGATGACGCGTTGGCACGTGACTCGCACGGTGGCCAACACAGTCTCGACTCTACGTGCGCGTAATTATGGTACATTTCTTCTCGTCTTGAGCAGCAGGTATTATTATTAAGATTTTGTAGGCTATTATAGAGTAGGTATTTTCGCTTTTGTATGGGAGTGATGCATCTGTTACGTTTTATTAATCTGTGCTGATGTATCAGGATAAGTAGATGTTGAAATAACACAAAGGCTACTTTTTATTCCAAAAGAACCTAATTAAGCTTACTATTGGCTGGCAGTAAAAATGTGCTCGATCGGAATCGCTAATTGGCATTCAAAATTCCAATAGGCTTTCAACGATTGGCCTAGCAAAAAGTGTTACCCTATAACAATCTATGGCAGTAGGTGAATACAAGCCATTCACTTTAGTGTTGTTTTACATTTTGTTTGTGTTACAAAACGTGAAAAAAAAAACATTATTTCAGTGTTAACAAACGAGTTAGACCTGTTTTGGAAAATTTCTACAGAACTACACAAAATTTCCGAATTTAATGGCCTTACTTATAAACGCTTTATAAATGAAAATAACGTCATTTCCTACTTACTGCGCACAATATAACGTTTCTGCACAGTACGTGCAATGCATGCTGTGTAAATGATGTTATCCAAACTTATACATTGTTTTATATCAAGCGGTGAATAGATATGCTTGGAAAAGGGCTGAGTTGTGCCATAAAGCCTAAGGTCGTTACTTATACAACGACGTTACTCAGCTGTGCTCACAACAAAACTGTTCTGCGCCGTAAGTGACGTAAATTATCTTTAACCACATACGTTGCAGTTCCTGGAAAAGTAGGTTGATTTCTGCGAAATCTATTGTATTATTGGCCAAATATGGCGAATGGCGAGTCTACGGGTTAAGCAGCGTTTATAAGTAAGGCCGTATATTTTATATCAATTATTATCGTACGCAAAAAAAATTCTAGTATGTTAACTATTAAATCATCATGTCGTTCATAACTAATTAACTATCATCTATCATGACACACGACAAAGCGCTCATAGTGGAGCTTGCAATCTTAACTGATCAACAAGCAACACTTGCTGCGCTCAGGACTTGGATGGGTGACCGCTAGTGGCATTCTTCAACTGAGCGCTTCCTTGTTTCGCAGGACACGTTAAGTCGTCGGTCCCAGTTGTTTGTCTTAGGACAACAGTCAACCGAAAGCCTGAAAACTATGACAAAGGATGGCCACTAACCTATCCACTAAACTACACTGGGCCCGCGTGGTAGATTATAGCCCAACTCCTCTCTCTGAGAGGAAGGCTCAAGTTCCAGCAGTGGGAACAAAAAAGGCTGATTATGATGACCACTTTATTCTTGCTTGGTTGTATCTTTTTAACGATTCTATACTCTAATAGATTACTTTTATTGTGTGACCTCAAAATACAAGTCCATTATCAATATTAAAAATACACAACATTCCTAATCCATTATTGAACTTACTTTCAGTGTTATATATTGAAAGCGTCCTAAAATGGAGAGTTATAGCGGCGAGACGAAAAGGATACGTTATAGCAAATTAAGAGTAATGTGAAACCGTGCAGGTTACTGTCCATATATCTGAGAGGTTAGACAATAATAGATCCAAATATTAGGACTATAAAAATTGATTGTATTTTTGTTTTCTGATAAATAATATTGACTTGACGCATCAGTAACGTATGTTCAGATGAATGATCAAATATATTTTTGAAATACGAAAGTACTACGTACTGATAGTTTATTGATTCATGCGTTACTTTGCGGAAATCCATTATCAAAAAACTGTATAAAAAATATTTAGTGACACTTCCGCTGAAAGTTTGTGCTGGAGGCAGGGTGTGCACCACCCTGCCACCAGCACAAACTGCTAATAGGAAGAATACAAAATAAAAAACACACAAGAAAACCCAAAAAAAAACTAAAAACGATTCGACACGTGTTTCGCCTCTACACGAGGCATCCTCAGGAAATGTTGACTCGTCGAGCGCTAGACCGACAGTAAGTTTCTGGGTTTCTTGTGTTTTTTTATTTTGTATTCTTCCTATTAGCAGTTTGTGCGGGAGGGAGGGTAGTGCACACCCCCAAATAGGCTAAAATCATTGATTTTTCAGCGGAAGTGTCACAAAATATTTTTTAATATCGTTTTTTACTACGTTCTGTTTCAAACTTGTTTTTAACTTACTTGCATTGCTAGTAACTTTAAAAATATTAGGACAAGAACATAATATATAAAATACGGGGTGGCACTTTAGATAGCATAACGAGAGAAAAAAATGCTCCACGCCTCGGATTCCTTGGCGCCTTAGGTACATGAGTTAAAGTTTGGCAAAAATCTTGAGTAGGTACAAACCTAAAGCTACTTTACAGATTGATTTTATTCTTTAGAACTATGAGGCTAGTTATGATCCACGTGTTGAAAATACGTCTCATTTTGAAAAGCAATACAGTTCCATAAGTATAACTTTTTTACATGCACATTGTCAGTAGAAAAGTTCTGCAGATCAGCACAACTCACCACAAAAATGTTTTGTTGTTTTTAGGGATCCGTACCTCAAAAGTAAAAAAAAATGACCCTTATAGGATTACTTTGTTGTCCGTCTGTTCGTCTGTATGTCTGTCAAGACCCTTTTTATCAGGGACTCCTAGAGGTATCAACTTTTTTGCTGTCAGCTGTGAAAAAAGTAAACTTGTAAGTCAACGCGATCGAAAGAAATGACCGTTTATGTCGCATTTTTTCGCATATTTTGCGATTTGGTTGAGGGACCAAAACCTATAAAGCACTTCCCGTTGACCTAGAATCATGAAATTTGTCACAAAGCAATATTTTAAAGCACATACAAACGAAAATACTGAAATATGTAGTTTGTATTAAAAAAAAACATTTACTGTTACAATTCTATTATTTGCGGTTGGTACAATAGCCATGTCTAGGGATCAAACGGCAAAGTTAACCCGTCCGCATCAGCGCAAAAAATAACAATAGATTTATGAATGAAACTTAACTCGAATGAGTCTTGCTGATTCGGACAGATTAAGTTTGTACTTTAACCTACTTTGTCTTTAGTTAGAGCAACCATGTTGCTCTAATCGATGCACGAGTCTAACTCCCAATTAGCTGGTCTTTATTTAAATACCGCTAGATCTAGTACTTTCATTTATGCATAAAACATTCACACAATAAACATCCATGTTCCGAGAACATATTATCTGCTTATCACACCAATTCAAATATATTTATTTCATTTATCGACAAGATCCGTATTATTATTATTTAATTACTTTGAAGTAAAAAAAAATAATTAAATATATTTATTTCTAAAAAACCTTTATTTTTCGCGACCAGAGATCGAACGTTTGATGCAAAGATAAGGTCACAGTACAGCAACTAGACCCACTGAGCAGTTTACATGCATACACGAAAACTAGATACTATTTTTTTATGATAAATTATAATCCAATGGGTCATGCTATTCACACTATAACTCCAAAATAAGACCTTCAAGACTGATTCTTCCACGTTCTTCCAACAGACGTTTAAAATTTAATATGCTAATCCAGTTTAAATACGCGTAACAGTGAAATGTTACCCAAAAGTTTCTGTTGTCTAACTACTTACATAACAACACAACTTGCTAAATGTGGTATACATTATTCAAAATGATAATACCTACTTCGCATTTAGTAGTAACACACAATACTTTCAGTATGTAGAATACCTACAGGAGCAATTATGATAGATTAATAATATATTCCAAATGTAGCAAAATGAAATTAAGAAGCTTATCATATTCTGATATGAAAACATTTTTAAAAAGTTTTATACATAGAAGTTTCATTCAAACTTCACGGTACCGAGTCACTGAGCAATCGATCACGTACGGTCATTTATGCAACTACTGCATGTGAGCACACTTAAGCAGGACTGGCAATAATAAATAATAAACTAATCATGAATTATTTATTAGTCTTGACGCTAGCTTACCATACAATACGATTACGATACGGCTTCACGTCCGTAAAATTCACAAAATACGAAAGTAACAGATCTAGAACCGCAATAAAGATAAAAGGTTTGCGAAGAAATAGTCGAATAATTATTAAAGGGTGTTATTTAAATGGTTAGCATAGTATTAGTATTTTTGAAAGAAGAAAAATATTATCTGTCAGCAGAAATAGCTAATTGGTCAGCAACTCATGGCCAGAAAACATTTCAAAATCAATCAGCAATTTATGTCATTCTGGATGGCTGTAATTATTTTTGTACTGCATATTAATTATATAAGCAGCCATAAGCTGTTCCTGTTTTATAATATTTGGGTAAGCACTCAGTCGCCGGCCGCTGCCGCTGCACGCTCGCTTCGCTCGCTCGGCTCGCGCGTTGTAGTCACAAGTAACCTAACACTCCTCCTCGCTACGCTCGTCGTCGTACCTATATATGACTTTGCCCTAGACTAGTATAATTACATATGGAACATATAGACATGTTTTCTCTGCTGATCAATCATAAAATCTTGCTGACCAAGTAGATATTTTGCGGACCGAATGTTTATTATGCAAGCTCATGGTATTGTTATGCTGCCTATTAATGATTAAATTTTTGACCATTATCAAAATTATCTGCGGAACAAAGATTGCTGCCTGATTTTTATTATTGCAGACAAAATCTTTGTATGCTGACTAAATCATTTCAATGCTGGTTTGGGTGGGCTCACCAAATTTTATAATTGCGTATCATTTAATTACTTCTCATTATTAAATCATACTGCAAAGTAAGGCGGTTCCCATACTGTTTATACTTTCTGACAGTGGTATCCATTACTCGCAACTCATATCTCATCGAGTATAGTACGAAACTACTTTGAAACCTTCCCAGTTCATTATGAAGTTTTCCTTGAATGCTTGCTTCTACCTACGTTCATTTACAAGCACTAGTTTCTGCCAACATTGAGCCTATACATAGCAAGTAGGTTTTGTGTATTCTGAGAATGTGTGGCGTTTTGTGAGTAATTTAGGCAGACTAGACTTGCGACAAGGCAGACCAGAACGCAATGGAACCTGCAAAATACGATGTGGGAAGAAGACCCCGTGCTGATGCGCCAAAGTACGGAAACACTCAGTAGAAATTTTCTGCGGTCATCCATACAAATACCTAGTAAGGTTTTTACTTAACTGATCTATACAGAACGACGTCAGAGCGATTATCGCTATGAACGTTTCAAGATTCCAATAAGATAGAAAAACATCGAACAAAATGATTTGGATCTTGCATTGAAAATCAAATGAAACTCTTGAATTTGACTGCAGCACGTTTCGTGGGTTGAGTCACGAGGAGTCGTCTTCAGAACCCAATTATAAACGTGCCTAGTATTCCCTAAATGTAACAGTAAATGAGGAGACTTCAATGTTACTTTATGAGGATCCCATACTTCAAATAGAAGATGAAACCTTTATTTAACCACTTTGTGGTCCGTCTTTATGGCTCTCTGTCTGACTACAGACTCGTGGTCCGTACCTCTTTAGATATTTTTACATAATTTGAAGTACATATATACATTAGTAATTTCGATTTCCAAGCATTTCATGTTGCAATCTTAAACTATAGATGTTGTTTATACTTATTCCTTGGTGAGCCCAATTAGTAATTCTCTATATTTTTTAAATATTTTTTTATCTGTATGTTAGTTCTATACATATGAATGAATGCTACTTTACAAAGACACTGGTTTTTAACATAGCATAATACATATTATATATATATATATCTTCAATAAATTGGTCACTTTTATAAACTCATAGGTAGTTATGTTATAAGGGCTCACTTATATATCTTTCGATAATCTTCTTTCTTTCTTCTTCTTGATTTCCTGGTATTCGTAGGTTTTCGAAGACACCACGTAAATTTCAGTTTGATTGATGCTTTATGCAAACTGCCTCGGAAATAAGTTACCTACGTAAAGATTTTATAGGTGTTCAGCTTCCATGGTCCCCGAATGACGAATTTTGAATTCAATCAAAAGTCGATGTATTTAATACATATAATACCGATGGAGTATTAGTCGAGATAATCCTAAGCGTTACATAAAAAAACTATAGTACATATAAGCCATGTTAAAGTATCTTCTATTCTATTTATTAAATGCTGTTCGTTGGTAAGCGCATAACTTAAGATTGGCTGAACCGATTTAGATATAAAATGGCCCGTCGCGGGTAGTCGCTAGTATATAATATAATATATATTATGTTATCAACCTATATTTCTACCATGAAGCAGTTATGAATCTATTATTCTGTTTTGGTTTCGATTTGATGGGTATGATTGCCGGTGAAATTATAGGCACATGAGATTTACTCGTAGATTAGAGATAGAGATTAGATTTAATATTTAAACAAAATACACAAAATCTTTAAACATTATGCTTACTACTAGTACTAACAATTAAAGATAGTTCAGTCGTTTATAAACTCTAGGTGCTTAAAATCTTATTACTTAAATAAAATTAAACACATAATAACATTTCAAATTTAGGCAAACAATAATCAGTCATCGGTGGGAATTACTTAATCTTCTAAGCAAATAGGACAAATGTAGTCAAAAAAGGTACTATATCTTTTGGCTCGCTCGGCAGCAGTCAACGCCATTCTTCAGGTCTGTAATAATGTGAATAATTCAATATCTAGACGATGAAATAAAAACGAAACTTAATATACATCAAAAAAATAAATATTAAAAAAAATCTAATATTCCAAGTATTTGCATCAATACTTACAATGGCATCAACTGCCCGGATACTAACGGTTAGTATTACTAGGCATATATACGTTAATTACATATTGCAATATTATATGAAATGCAGCGTAGCTGCGACCTACTTGCGCACAAGCGGCACAAAGTGCAACACGAGGCGCCGACTCAGCACACGTGTCGAAGCCGACACCGGACGAGCGGAGCGGCGTTTGCGTCACTCTTGGTACACACCTCGACCGGAGTACATAGCATAGTTTAGCAATAGTTAATTAATTAAATTGTAATTATTATATTTTAAAATAAATTAGTTGCCAACAGTTTTGGTTTTTTTTTTAAGTCCTGCGGCTGCAGCTAACGTAATTGGCGCAGTCGGTAGGATATTAGAGTCAGCGCGCGCGGTCTAAAGCTCGAAAAGCTCCAAAAATCGTTGCACGGCTTGACTCCGATAGTCGCTGGCAGGCTCCTAAGTCTTCATCTAATATCCGAATCTACGTGGCCGCAGCTCCGGGGACCAGTATCCGACAATTGATACGCAGAGGAAACCAGAATGCAACTGTAAGTACGCAAAAACTTTCTTTTTGTGTTGCTCCTTTTAGTCCTTACTTATCCTTGTAATTTTTCAAGATTTTTCATCCTAAGAATCGGGGTGATCGGGAGACTGTATCTCGCCAGTCTCACCGTCATAGGGAATTAGATAGTATTAGGGAAATAGATTTAGATTTAGATATAAATTCATTAAAAATGCCTTATGACCCTGATGTTATTTTTAAGGCCTTACGCCCAGTGCCAGATTTCGATGGAAATCCGAACGTACTCACACGATTTATAAAAATATGTGATCAACTTGTTTCATGTTATATGAGTGCTGAGGCCGGCAATGAATTAGGTAACTTGTGTCTATTAAATGGAATATTAAATAAAATAACTGGGCCCGCAGCCACAATCATAAACTCAAATGGCGTTCCTGATAATTGGTTAGGGATCCGCGAGTCATTAATAAATAACTTCGCTGACCAAAGAGATGAGACCGCATTGTATAATGACCTCTCCTTAGCCACGCAAGGTCACAGGACCACACAGGAATTTTATGACCATTGTCAAACGTTATTTAGCACGATTATGACATACGTTTCATTGCACGAAACTATCGCCACAACGATTGAATCAAAGCGTTTATTATATAGGAAGCTCTCTATGCAAGCTTTTGTACGAGGTCTACAGGAACCCTTAGGTTCTCGAATTCGTTGTATGAGACCTTCAACGATAGAGCAGGCATTACAATTCGTGCAGGAAGAAGTGAACATACTTTACTTGCAACAGCGAAATAATGAAATACATCCTAGAGCTCAGCATCAGCAGAGAACTCAACCTCTTACTCAAATGCCTCCTGCACCAAGGCACGGTTATCAACCACCTATGATGTTAGCACCTATTAGTCAGAGGCCTACGTTCATGGCGCCTCAACCATTTAAATTTAGTCCGCCACAGAACCAATTTAAATTTAATGCAGGACCACAAAACCAGCCTCAATACCGCATGCCGACTCGAACACAGCAGATGTTTAGTGCACCACCACCAAACTATAATGCTAGGAGTAACGCGTTTCGAATTCAACCTCGTAATCAACCTCAAAATTTTACCCCTAAGCCTATGAGCGGTATACAACATTTCACCCCTAGAGCTTTACCCCCGACTGGACTAACTGGACACGACTGGAGTAAGCACGGCAACCCACCACCTACAAATTATTTTAGAAGCCGTGAAATGAACTTCAATGAATGCACAAATGATGGTTATGATTATCACTATGAGCCTGACTTTAACTACTGTCCTGATTACAATGAATACCCGACTTATGCGTACGAGTACGTTGACCACGAGAACTACGGGCCGGAAACGGCTCAAGTATACGAACACTATAATGTCCATGACACGGTTGAAGAGCCGCAGCCTTCCACTAGACAGGAATTTTTTTTTCAGAAGGCCTCAATATCAGACAAGCCAAAATAGAGGTCAATCTGCAAACTCAACGACAGCTACCCTTTATTCAGATTTGTAATCCACCCTTAAAACTCCTCATAGACACCGGCGCGAACCAGTCATTTCTCAGCCCGGATGCTGTAGAGAAATTTTACTCGCACGTAAAGTTAGATTATGATCCATTTGAAGTCACAAATGTTCATGCTGTCAGTCAGAATGATTATTCTATTACAGTTCCCTGTTTTTCAGAAATAAATGACCCTGAACCGATCAAACTCTTCGTGTACAAGTTTCACGATCATTTTGATGGATTAGTTGGTCTTGATCTGCTCACTAAATGGGAAGCTAAAATTGACTTAAAGAGACTATGTTTAAGTACGAAGTCAGCAGTAAATCCCATCTTATTGTATAACTCACGAAATGTAAATTTATACGAAGATATCATTCCGGCAAACAGAACGAAGTTAGTCAGAATACCTATAGACACCCAAGATAGCGAAGTTTACGTTCCGGAACAATTCATATGTAACTGTATTATTCATGAATGCATTACTAGCGTAGTTCAGAACAGAGGTATATTAGAAATAGAAAATCCAAACAACAACGACGTTGTATTTTCATTAGATCAACCTGCTCACGCAGAGTTGTTTAATGTTGAGTGCGCGCGCACTGAAAAATGGCCCGCGCGTGTTAATGAAGTCTTATCGCGACTTCGCACGGATCATCTGAACGAGGAAGAAAAGGCTAACTTGATGGCTCTTTGCTCAAAGTATGCAGATGTTTTTTATATTGATGGCGAAAATTTAACTTTCACAAATCAGATAAAACATCGTATCCGAACTACCGATGATATCCCGGTACATACAAAGAGTTATCGTTACCCTTTTGTTCATCGACAAGAGGTTAGCGACCAAATTAACAAAATGTTGACTCAAGGTATCATACGCCCTTCTGAGTCCGCGTGGAGCTCACCAATTTGGATTGTTCCAAAGAAGGCGGATGCCTCGGGTAGACAAAAGTGGCGTCTAGTGGTTGATTTTCGTAAGGTCAATGAAAAAACCATAGACGACAAATACCCCATCCCGAACATAGCGGATGTTCTGGACAAGTTAGGGAAGTGCCAGTACTTCACAACCCTAGAACTGGCCAGTGGGTTTTACCAGGTAGAGATGGAACCCTCTGACATCCAGAAGACCGCATTTAATGTTGAACATGGGCATTTTGAGTTCCTTCGGATGCCCATGGGTTTAAAGAACTCGCCTTCTACCTTTCAGAGGGTGATGGATAATGTCCTCAGAGGTCTGCAGAACCAGGTATGCCTGGTCTACCTTGATGATATTATCGTATTCAGCACCTCGCTGCAGGAGCACATGACCAATCTTGAAAAGGTGTTCCAAAGACTTAGAGAATCCAACTTCAAGGTACAGATAGATAAGTCCGAGTTCTTGAAGCTGGAAACAGCTTACCTAGGTCATGTTATTAGCAGTGAAGGAGTGAAACCCAATCCTGATAAAATAGCGGCGATAGAAAAATATCCTATTCCCAAAACACCTAGAGAGATAAAACAATTTCTGGGCTTATTAGGGTACTATCGGAAATTTATACCGGATTTTGCACGAGTTACAAAACCATTGACTCAATGTCTAAAGAAGGGCAAGAAAGTTACCTTTGACCCTGAATACGTCAAGAGTTTTGAAAAATGTAAAACCTTGTTAACAAATGACCCGATACTTAAGTACCCTGATTTTAATAGGGAATTTGTCCTTACAACAGACGCTTCTAATGTCGCTATAGGGGCCATTCTATCTCAAGGTCCCATAGGTTCCGACAAGCCTATTGCCTACGCCTCCCGTACACTCAATGACAGCGAACTAAATTATAGCACCATTGAGAAGGAGCTTTTAGCAATAGTTTGGGCCACTAAGTATTTTAGACCCTATCTTTTTGGCAGGAAATTTAAAATACTTACAGACCACAAACCGTTGCAGTGGGTTATGAGCTTGAAAGAGCCCAATTCGAGACTCACGCGATGGCGTCTCAAACTCAGCGAATACGATTTCACTGTGTCGTATAAAAAAGGAAAATCCAATACTAATGCCGACGCGTTATCTCGTGTAGAGATTTATAATGAGGAAACCAACTCCCTCATGGTAAATCGCTCGGAGCAACCCGACCCAGATGACGAGTCTGCGACTGTGACAGCTCATACCAGTCACGAAAATCCAATATTGGAAGTTCCTATTACCGACGACCCGCTAAATAGATTTCATCGTCAGTTAGTCTTAACGATTGTTAGTGATGTCAAAAGGCGACCAGTGGTATCGAAACCGTTTGATACACATACTCGCGTATCTGTACAAGTTACCGAATCTAACTTAGAACATGACGTCGTTAATGCCATAAAAGAATTTGTTAGCCCAAAAGTTAAAACAGGACTTCTAATTGACCCTCCATTAGGTTTTTACTCCATAATCCCAATCATACAGAATCACTTTAAGAGCTCATCTATGAATCTTGTGTTAACTAAGATTGAACTCGAGAATGTCAAACCTTATCTCAGACAGCAGGAAATAATTAAGCACTACCACGAAGGAAAAACTAACCACAGAGGTATCAATGAGTGCTACTTGTCCTCTCAAGGAAATATTTCTGGCCAAAAATGAAGGACCATATAACGAAATTCATTAACGAATGCACTGTATGTGGTCAAGGGAAATACGATCGTAATCCCGTACAACCGCGGTTCAATATCGTTCCACCACCTAAAAAGCCCTTAGAAATAGTTCATATGGACTTGTTCACTGTAGACAGCGAAAAGTACGTTACGTTTGTAGATGTGTTTTCTAAGTACGGGCAAGCATATCATCTTCGTGATGGAACCGCCATCAGCGTTCTTCAGGCATTATTAAAATATTGTACACACCATGGTTTACCACTAACTATTGTTACAGACAATGGAACTGAATTTAGCAACCAATTGTTCTCGGAATTTTTACGAACACACAATGTGAACCATCATAAAGTTCTCCCACACTCACCTAACGATAACGGCAACGTAGAGCATTTTCACTCGACTTTACTTGAACATCTGAGACTTTTAAAATTACAACGTAAAGACGAACCAGTGGTAAATCTTGTACCATACGCGATAATCGCTTACAATAGCTCAGTTCACAGTTTCACTAAATGCAGGCCATTCGACATAATTACTGGACATTTCGACCCTAGGGATCCCGTAGCAATAGATTTGACGCAGCATTTACTACAACAATATACTCAAAGTCATAGAGATCAGATGAAATTAGTTTATGATATCATAAACGAATCAGCCCAGCATAATCGTACTGTTTTAATCGAAAATAGGAATAAGGATAGGGAACCTGAAATTCAATACGATCCTGAACAGCAAGTCTTCATAAAAAACCCGTTAGCTAGCAGACAAAAGTTAGCGCCGAGATACACTAAGGACAAAGTTCTCGCTAATTTGCCCATACATATATATACGTCGCGAAAACGTGGTCCGGTAGCTAAATCTCGCCTTAAGCGAGTACCTAATAGTAATAAATTGTTTCAGAATTCTGCTGATGATCATGGCGCATCTTGTTCGAACGCAGGAGATAAGACTTGAAAGTCTTAACAACGGTCCAGGACTTCTACCGTATAAACTCGGACAAACTCGTCTTATAACTCATTATCATAGTTTCTTACAGTACATTCAGATTAATGACATAGAGAATAAGGCTCTCGCGGTTAGGAAACAGCTAATGGATTTTAAATTTAAATTAAATAATGATACGCACGCTTTATATGAGCTACAAATTAATTATTTATCGCAGAAAATTGAGAAGGTCTTCAATCATTTGAAAATCTTAGAGCCTAGCCGGATAAAGAGAGGTCTAATTGATGGTCTAGGGTCCGTAATTAAAAGTCTCACTGGTAATTTGGATTATCAGGATGCAATTAAGTTTGATAACGCGATTAAAAATTTGAAAACCAATGAGAATAAAATTATTGCCGAGTTCAACTCCCATATAAGCCTTGGTAAAGAATGGATGACGCAACACAACGACGTCATAGACCAATTAGTAAAGAACCAACAATTTATAAATGCTACACTTGAGCTTCTATTGAACAGCGATGCTTATAAAGATACTAGCCTCTTAAAATATGCTCGATTTGCTCAGCTATTGACTATTATAACGGAAAATGTTGATGATTTATTTAAGGAATTACTTAGGATAGAAAATATTTTAGCTTTAGTGCGAGCATCGAGCACGCACCATTCTATGGTAGACGTAAATACTTTAAGAAATATGATAGATAGAGTCCATATAATCTATGGAGATAGTAGAATATTAAATTTATATTTACGCGATTATTATAGTATTATAAAGCCTGGGTCATACTATGCCGACAGACAAATAGTCATAGTTTTCAAAGTACCCATTGTTAGCAAAGACATATTTGATTTATACAAACTTTCAATAGCCCCGAATAGGTATAGTCAAGTCCTTATTCCTCCTTTTCCATTCCTTGCAACCAATAAGGAAGCGTATGCGTACATGGAGGCAGAATGCCCGAAGGTAGACAAGCAGTACCTCTGCGAAGAAGACACCATAAACCAAATCAAGAACCAGCATGACTGTACCCGAGAACTCGTCATCAATCATGTGTTGGGAGCAGCCTGCAACCTCACCACTGTCATCCTGGAGAAGGAAGCAATGGAGCAACTGGACGACAAGGACTATGTCGTTACATTTCCTCGCACTACAAGAACCCACCTGCGATGCGGAAGAGAAGAGTACAAGCAACTTCAAGGGAGCTACTTAATCACCGTTCCTATTAACTGCAGCCTGATGACGTCAGAATTTACAATAGCTAACGAAAACGACCAAATATCCGGCCATCCTCTTCTGATCACGGATATCTCATATAATTTCAAGGAGAAATCTGTACGCTCACATAAGATATCTCTGCGATCTATCGATTTAAGAAAACTACATAAAGCCTATAACCAAGCCATGATGCAACCGAACTTAGAACGAGACACGACGGCAGATGACGCACTCTACCATACCACCCTACCTTTTTATGTGGTACTATTCGGTGCATTTGCACTTGGACTCACCATGATTCTACGGCGTCTCAACCTGTGGAAACGCAGCAAATCTCAACATCCAGATGACCAAGAATCTCCGAAGCATGTATATGAAGATCCTGAAAAACCTGCGGCTTTTCCAGCAACATTTTCACTAAACGTTGGAAAATAGTTGCTGATCTGCGGGTGGAGGAATTACATATTGCAATATTATATGAAATGCAGCGTAGCTGCGACCTACTTGCGCACAAGCGGCACAAAGTGCAACACGAGGCGCCGACTCAGCACACGTGTCGAAGCCGACACCGGACGAGCGGAGCGGCGTTTGCGTCACTCTTGGTACACACCTCGACCGGAGTACATAGCATAGTTTAGCAATAGTTAATTAATTAAATTGTAATAATTATATTTTAAAATAAATTAGTTGCCAACAGTTTTGGTTTTTTTTAAGTCCTGCGGCTGCAGCTAACGTAATTCGTTTAAATACAAGATTTTTTTTAAAATAACGACGTTTTTTTTCTATTGTACCAAATAGTATGCTTATCAGTTTACTATTTAATATTTTATCCTTTTAATATTTTAATCGGAATAATACGAGACTAAAAATGGCAGACAGTATGAAAATTGATTGCAAATTAAAAAAAAAAACAAGAAATATTAGCCTAGATAAAAGTAGTTATACTTTGTACACGCTGCCTAAGAATTCCATTACGTCACGTTTTGCGTTCCCATATACAATACGTAACGTAATTGATGTGACGTATGTCTACCGGTCGGTAGTAAAACGCAAATTACTTCAAAATTAATGCGAATTTGAATATTCTACTCATATTGCATCATTACTAAATAAAACATCTAACATATAACTCAAAAAAAAACTACTTAAAATAGGAATATTACCTTCAAAAACAGTCGTTCGTAATTGAATCACAATTTTTGCCACGTTACGGAGCGACCGCTCTGCTCGGTTTTCCGGCTAGACTGCTGTCAAAAATAAAACATGGCGGCTGTCCATGGGCTAAGAATGTTGCCATTTGTTAAAACAAATCGTATTTCAGTAATATTTAGCATTAAAACTTGTTCAAACCCGTAGTGATGTATTGCGGAATTTCCGCGCGAACGATTTTTAGAGACGGCAAATAATGTGTTTATTTTAATTTTAAACTCTAAATCACCTATCATTAAGTTTAATTATAATATATTGGACATATGATCTTTTAAAATAACAATCGTATCAATATTATAGAGAAGAATAACATTACAAATTTGCTGCATTTAAATCTGCATAGATTATACACGTGAAGAAAACCATAGATTTGAACAACCGATTAATTTTGAAGAAAACACTGACATTGACAAGTTTAGTGAAGAGAATTCAGGAACCTGACTGCTCCATGAAATTAAAACAATAAGATATGGCATAAGGACAAGTATCCAAAGCCATGTTATTTATAAAAAAAAAACAAAAAACGAATCTATTGTTTACTTTATTTTACCATTCATATCTCATTTATTCATGTTTATTGATTCCGCCGTCGCATACGATAGCTATCACACGTGTAAGAGAGTTTTGTGCAAATTATACTCTAATTAGCCGTTTTTTGGCTGAACTGGCTGCGCCTCCAAGCAGAATAGCTAGGAGGGATTATTATTTGGTGTTGGTTTGTTTTAAATCTGGTAAGTAAGGTGTTTTAACATAGTTGTTTGTCTTACTAACCCTTGGAGGAATCCAATATGGATCCCAGTGTGACCCTCTCAAAAATGGCGAATCTGCCACACACGGACCCAAAAATCTGACACACTCGACGTTAAAAAATGCCAAAAATATGCCAACATGAAAATAAGAAAAAAACGTATTTTCATATATTTTTTTAATCAACTTTATAACTACGTTAAACATACAAAAAAAATACACCTAATCAACATTGGCTTCAAAATTTTCGCCTTCCTTTTCTTTGTACATAGATTTTGTCGACATATTTTTTAACATTTCCTTGCTTGGTTTAAAGGAGACGCAGTCTCCGTGTTCCTTTATTCCCTCTTTTGTAGTAATGATTGCTGAGACATGTTTATTCAAAAACCTGTTCCTTATTTTTGTTTTATTTAAATTAACTTGAGAAAATATCCTTTCGCACGATGCATTTGACATCGGCAAACATAATAGAGCTTTTGCAAAGTTTGCAATATTTGGATATTTTGCTGTCCCATTTGCGTCCCTGATTTTTCCCACCGCTCCCCAAAACTTGTCCACGCTCAAAATTGTCCCGGCGCTATTTCCACTTCCGCCTGCTTCTAACAAATCGCTTACACTTCTGTCAAACTTCATCTGTCGGAGTTCGTCATCAACTTTTTGAATATTGTCTCCGTCTACAATGTTGGGAAATGACTTCGCAACGCTTAAAATTGACGTAAATTCTTTGTATACGACATGTTGTGGATCCAAAAACTGTAAATCTTTGAAAATGTTTGTAAGTGGCAGACGGGTTTTCAATTGACTACATAGTTCAGTTAAAAATGATTGGATTCGTTGAAGAAACGTCTGGATTCCAGGTTTCAGACTCACGTCTGTGGATAAGCGATCGATTTCTGTACTCACGTTAACACCCAAATACATATCTTTTAGAGGCAAAAAGTTTACGGTAGATTTTGGGTCAATTGCAAGTGGGTCTGCGGTTTTTAAATAATTTCCCTTGATATAACAACTCAATAGGCACACGTACACTTCAGAAATGTCTTTGAATGCTGTGTGGACTGTTGTATAATCTCCTTGAAATATAATGTTTAGTTTGTAGACTGACTGCAATATATAATCCAATGCATAAAAATAAAGTTTGTGTATCTTGTCATTCAAACTGTTAAACAAGAACTCTGATGAAATATTTCTGTCTTCCAAAAACTGCGACTGAAAAAAAAGTTTTAGGGCATCCCATTGCTCTAAAACTCTTTTAATGCAAGCGTGCAAGCAAAGCCAACGAATTTCATAATGTCTTAATATTTTATGCTTTTCAGTACCAATAAAATCTTGATATTCAACAAACTCCCTTTGTCTTTTACTGCTATGGGCAAAATATCCGTAAACCTCTTGTATCATTTGGTTAATAGCTCGTGGTATGGCGTTTTTACTAGCGTGAGATACACACAATGCAGTGGAATGACACACACACTTAATGAACATGCAGTGAGGATTGACGTGCCTTATTTTTGCAATGATACCACCATGCTCTCCAAACATAACGTTAGTAGTGTCAGCCCCAAAACCAATAGCATCTTTAATATTAAGGTTAGAATTAGTTAAAGACGTGGATAATGCATCAAACAATGATTGGGCATCAGCCCCGTTCAAGTCAACCAAGGTCAAAAATTTTGTTTTTACCTGCAGGTCTTTTTCTGAATAATATTTGGTTACAATAGCAAGCGTTGATGTGGTTGTAACATCTGTAGTCTCATCTATAACCAACGAAAACATAGATGTACGTGTTTTAATATTTTCACAGGATTTTAAATCAGCAAGCATCTCTGCTTCTAAATTTGGTTTTAAAACATTATATGTTACCGCTGCCGCTTTGGTTCTCTTGCAAGAAAATTGCTTGGCGATTTCAGAATCATGGAAGCTTTTTGAGATGACTTCGCTCAAATGATCCATTAAACGGAATGGCAAATTGTGTTCCACTATCATGGCACAAAAATTAAGTTCGGCTTTTTTTACTTCCTCTTCTAATGGAGATGTTTTGAAAAACTGTTGCACCTAAAACAAATTAAATGTGATTTGTCACAAATCCCTAACAAAATACGTGGATCAAATATCTATTTCTTACAGCATAATATTTATAACAACTAAATGTAAAATACTTACCGAAGATTGGCCACTAAACCCGATTATGTTTTTTTTGTGTTTCTGGGATGAAACATGTTCCTTTAAAGAAGATAACCTGGTAACTAATTTGCAGTTACAGGCTTTACAAAATGCAACGTCCTGCTCATCCTTAGCTCGACTGATCCAGGACGAGAGCAAAGGATCTTGCTCCCATTCCGGTCGATAGGACCGCTCGTATTTTCTTTTCATTATGTATTTGCTTTTCAAGTTTAGAACTGCACTTCACATACACGCTAAGCGACGTAAGAGAATGAAATGAAATGAAGTAAAAACAAAGATTTGATTGAAAACACAATCAAGAAACGTTATAAGAATATCAACCTTAAGACTTATGACTTACAGCCCACAATCAAATGACAATACCTATGTATGAACAGATCAAGCGGGAAATCCCCGTGTAATCTGGGCTGGGTATCAAACAAAGGCGTAGGTTGCCAGATTGTGAAATAATTTTCTACTAAATATTTTTATATATTAACCTTATTTAAATTTTTATTACTTATATATATGATGTAATGTAATTTAAAATTAGCATGATTTTCATTTTAACCTTTGAAATCTGCCAAAATCTGCCACATTTGTAAATCGTCAGCATAATATGCCACAGCTAAAATTTTGGATCCAAATCTGCCAAAATGGCAGAAATCTGCCACAAATGGTCACACTGATGGATCCTCTAAGCCCCGAACCTCCGGATCCTCCGGACATAAACATCCCCATCCCTGCTCCCGCCGTGTCTAATGATACCGTTGCCTCCACCGCTACCAAACGTAGATCAGACGACGATCAAAACGTTAGCTCTGCTAAGAAAACTATAGTTGATACGGAAATGGCAGTATCGTCCATACAACATACATATTTACATCCAATGCTTGTTCTAGGAATTAAAGCATACACTGCTAATGATAAAGGTCCATTTGTGGTCCATGTTTCTAGGACAGAACCAGACCCTTCTGCAGGGACAACCATCCGTCCAATTAAGTTTAGCCAGTTTCTCTCAAGAAATAAAGTAACTAATATCTGCTCTGATGGAGTGAAGAGAGTGGGCAGGAATAAAATCTCTGGTGAGTTCCAAACTGCTGCTGATGCCAATAAATTCTTAGACAACCAGGTACTTGAAATCTGTAAATACAAAGCTACCATTCCAACTTACAACATAACTAAAATGGGTATAGTACGCCAAGTTCCAGTTGATATGTCTATGGACGAGTTTGTAGAGTCACTGGTCCTACCCAGCGGGTGCGGTACAGTACTTAAGGCCAGAAGACTTAACCGTAAGACTACAGATGAAGGCAAAGTGGTATGGTTACCAACTCAGACTGTGGTAATGACCTTCAAAGGTCAAACACTCCCATCGAGAATATTCTCATATCATACTTCCCTCCCTGTAGAGACTTATCAATACCCTACAATCCAGTGCCTAAACTGCTGTAGATTTGGACATGTGAAAGTACAATGTCGATCGAAGCCTCGCTGCTACAAATGTGCTCAACCACATACAGGTGAGTCATGTGACATTGAAGAGAGTAAGGCTTCCTGCCTTCACTGTTCTGGTCAACACTCAGCGAACAGCAAGAGTTGCCCTGAGCTAGGGAGACAGAGGGCTATAAAACTCCTTATGTCACAGGAAAACATCTCATATGATGAAGCGGCCACTCAGTACCCAAAAGTAACGAAACCTTATGCCGAAGTAGCACAAACCCCAACTTTAGTCCCATCCCAGGCTTCCTTCTCGACCTCCCAGTCCAATCAACTTATCCACACCTCTTGTCTAATTTAAAGGGAAACACTGTTTATTTTTCGACACACCGTTTATTTCGTTAGCATTAGTTAGTTTAAAGACACTTTCGGATATAAAATGTAACACATCACGCATTGCGTGGACAAGGCTGAACCGAAGAGACCGAAACGCCACCTGGCAGATACACTACGTAACATTCTCGCCTCTCCTTTGAAGGAAAATATATAAAATTACACAAAATAAATAAATTGTAAGAACTATATAACTAACTTTTAACTTTAAAACAAAGTAGGTAGTATCATAATAATAAAAGTGCTTGAAGAGCAACTTATATCTAAGTATAGCAATACAAAAATAGAAATAGGCTTACAAACTACATACATAGGAAAAGCAAGTATATAACTCAGTATGAGTTTACCTAAACCTAAAAAATGCAACTAAAATGTTGGTTAAGCCACAACATTATTGAAACTAATCTCTGAGAGGTAGCAAAACTAATTTATGAATGGGCCTTGTAAATTCCCCTTTTGAAGTAAGAACAGTGACTGATCTAATCAAGCCATCAGTCTTATTTTTGTTAGTACAGATTACTCTGCCCAGGGGCCACAAAGTAGGAGGAGTAGACTGATCCTTTATTAAGACCAAATCTCCTGTTTTAAGATTATCTTTAACAGCATACCATTTATTTCTACACTGTAATTCTGAAATATAACTAGCATAAAACTGTTTCCAAAACTTTTGTTTAATTTGAATAACTTTTTCATAGATTTTTAAACGACTTTCTTTTACATCAATTAAATTAGGTTCTGGTATGTCTGTTATTGGTGATCCTATTATGAAGTGAGCTGGTGTTAAGCAATTTAAATCATTGGGTAAGTCGTGTAGGGGGTACAGGGGTCGTGAATTGAGCACTCCCTCAATTTGGACTAGAACAGTATACAAAAGTTCGTAAGTTAATTTAGTACAAAATAGATGACGCTTTAGTAATGACTTTACCGATTTTATTCCGGCTTCATAAATACCACCCATATGGCTTGCTAAAGGTACAGTAAATTTAAACTCAATATTATTATTAACACAAAAATTAACAATTCCAGAATAGCTTTTATCATTCTTATACATTTTATACAACTCATGCAATTCAGTTTTTGAGCCCTTAAAGTTTGTTCCATTGTCAGAATACAAACAGTTAGGTACACCTCTACGAGATATGAAACGTTTAAGTGCACAAATGAATGCATGTGTCGTCATATCAGTTACAAGTTCAAGATGTATTGCACGGGTCGACAGACAAACAAACAAGCAAATGTAGCCTTTAGTGTATCTACAATTTCGCCCCATAGAATTTCTAATAGAAATAGCTCCACTGTAATCAACCCCTACATGAGCAAAGACATGAGTTAGCGTGACTCTGGCTGCTGGGAGATCAGACATCTGCTGACCACAGGCTTGCCCCCTGAACCTTGCACAACACACACAAGAGTAAATACATTTTTTCACTTCTCCTCTGCCATTAATAGGCCAGTACTTTAATCGAATGTTGTACAAAGTATTTTGAACACCAGAGTGCAATAATTTGAGATGATATTGTTTTACAATTAGTGAAGTTACATGATCTTTAGTAGGTAAAATTATTGGATGTGTAAGGAATGTCTGAGTGACGTAGGCGACCACCTACTCTTAAAATACCTTCCTTGTCTAAAAAAGGGTTAAGTTTCTTTAGTGAACTTTTACTCAAAGTGTAGGAAAGTGTGTGTGACTGTGACTGAGTGTCAGAGCCTGACTTAAGAGACTGTAATTCTAGAATTTCTTTTTTAAATGAGTTATACTGAGTTACTTTTATAATGAAATTGTGAGCCGTGTGTAGCTCTGATACAGAAATATGTGATTTATATTTATTCTTATTTCTGAGATTATTCAAGAATCGAAAAAAGTAGGCAAAAATCCTAATAATTTTTGAAAAATTGGAAAGTTTACAAATGTACTCATAAAAGTAAGAATAACTTATATGTGTGGGTTCTTCTTCGCATAAACAAACAACCTTTTTACTTGAATCTACTAGTGAATGAGAATTTTTAGTATGGGAGCTACTGTCATCTAGTAGTGAGCAGTTAGTGATAGGCCATTCTACTTGGTCATGTACTAGCCAGCTGGGACCGTACCACCAAAGTGAACATGATGACAGTGCCTCTGGGAAGACTCTACGCGTGAATAATCTATATAAAATATCTCTCTAATACAAAATAATAAATAATCAGGGTTTTGTTTAGTATTAATATAGTACCAGTCATTGCCTTTAGTTACATCAATGATACGCATTACACGGTGTGAGACATAAGTATCTCTTTTGTTGTTGAATGGAGACTTTATCCAACTCAACACTATTGAGGAATCTATAAATAAATATGTATTATTTATGTTTATTTTTTGTTTAATAGCATTAACAAAAACGTCAGATAATTGAGCTAGCAAATGTGCTCCACAGAGCTCTAAGCGAGGGATGGATAGTTGTTTTTTAAGAGGTGCAACTTTAGACTTTGCAACATGTACCCTAGTCACTAGGGTACATGTTGGCGACTTGTTGTGATAAGCAGCTCTTAGATATAAACAAGCACCATAAGCTTTGATTGAAGTATCACAAAACCCTATCAAAAAAATGGAATTGGGAATATCACTGAAGTAATATCTTGGATTTCAATAATTTTTTTAAGTTGTAAATCATGAGAAATAAGAGAATCCCAATCTAGCTTTTGTTTCCAAATTTCTTGCATAAGAATTTTGGCCAAAATAGTAGTTGGGGCTAAAATACCAATAGGATCAAATATTTTGGCTATTTGAGACAAAACATAACGTTTGGTACACTTTTTCTTTCAATGTCTGGGATAGATAACTGCAAAGTATCTTTATTGGGTGACCATTTTAAACCTAGTTTTAACTGCGTTAGGTGGGGAAAAACTATAATTTGTGTTATAGGTTTCACTACATTTTATATTATTAGCGTGTTCATTGTTAAGATTTGATATGAATGAATGCAATTCATCAAAATTTGAAGACCATTTGTGTAGGTTAAAATTACCTTTTTTTAATAAATCAATGAGCTCTTTACACAACTGTAAACAATCTTGGGGAGACTGGGCTCCACACAAGAAGTCATCCATGTAGCTACTGTCTTTTATACAGCTGGCAGCTAGCATGTGAGAATCGGAATGTTTATCAGCTAGATCTTGTAATGTACGACATGCTAGAAAAGGCGCACATTTGGTACCATAGGGCACGGTATCCAGCTCTAAGCATTTTAATGGTTCGTTTTTAGATTCTCTCCACAGCACTCTTTGTAAGTGAGTCTGTTGAGGATTGACAAGAATGGCTCGAAACTTTACTATATCACAAGAGAATGCAGTTTTATAGGATCTAAATCTCAATATAATTTCAAATAAAACATTGTATATATTTGGACCTTCAAACAAAATATCATTAAGGGATAAACCACTTGATGATTTAGCACTAGCGTTGAAAACCGTGCGTAATTTAGTTGTCTCACTGTCTGGTCTCAAAACTGCTAAGTGTGGTAGGTAGTAAGCTCTATCAGTAGTTAAAAGGTAGGTATGTAGTGAGCATGACCTAATTGAACATATTCATCTAGAAATGATTTATATTGTGTGTATAGGTTAGGATCTTTTTGAAATTTGGCTTCAAGTTGTAATAAACATCTATATGCTGTGTTAAATGAATTGCCTAAATCTGAAATTTTCTCTTTGTTGATAGGCAGATCGACAATATAACGACCATCACTATCTTGTGTAGTGGTGGACTTAAACAAATCCTCACAATATTTATCTTCAGGTGACATTACCTTAACTTGAGGTAAGTGTTCTTGTTCCCAAAATGACTCAAGCAACGTATCAGTGGTTGATAAGCTAATGTGTAAGTTGATAGGAGATGTGTGCACTATGTGTGGTGGGCACTCACTATTGTATGTACCAGATACAACCCAACCGAAAGTGGTTTCAATTAGGTAAGGTAAGCTAGTACCAAGCTTAATGCGACCAGTTTGCAAAATTGAATAAAACAATTCAGCACCAATAAGCAAATTAATAGTGCTTGGTATAAAGAAAGTAGGGTCGGCAAGAGAAGGTACTAGCTTGTTAGGTATTTGCCAAGCGTGTGTTTGTATGAATGAGTGGGGTAAAGGCACAGTTATATTATCCATAACAATAAAATCAAGATTTGCATTATATGTATTATAGCGAGACGATATGTTTGCATTTATACTCTGTTGCGTTTGCTTCACACTGTTTCCAACTCCCTGTATAGTACACATAGTTTGCACGGGTTTGAGTTGCAGCTGAGAGGCAAGTCTATGTTCACTTCACTCCCAGCATCCAGTAGGGCACGAGCATTGATCCAGTTTCCAGAAGAGTCTTGAACTCGAATTACAGCTGTGGATAGCAATATCATATTTTTATTACATGTATTTGACAATAAAACAGTAGAGGGGGTAGTCACGGGGTTCAACATTATAGAATTGCTGGCCAAGGCAGTGTTGCTGGCACAGGCAGTAGTTTGATTATTGGTGGGCACAGGTACAGGTAAAGATGTAGGTAAGTAACTCTGTTTAGAGGTTACACTGTCATTAGTAGGCATAGGAGCCGTAAGTACACTATTATTCGAAGAAATTGTAGATAACACAGGCACAGAACTAGGCAAATGATTGTTGTTTCCACTTGTAGCAGAATAAGTAGTAGCACAACTAACCTGATTTTGAGGCTTAGGTTTTTCCCAATGTATTGTAGTGTGATGTCTACCCGAGCATGTTAAACATTTTATTTTAGAACATTTATGACTGGTGCTGTAAGGCTGTAAACAATTATAACACAAAAATTTTGTTTTTATTAAATCAATACGACTATTGACAGGTAATTGTAGGTAATCAGGACACTTGTGTAAATAATGTTTGTTTTGACACAATACAGGGTTATTGGTAATTAGACCGGATCCTTTTAAGGGGTGGTAGGGAATGCCATTTGCAACAATATGACTGTACATTGTGATATCCGGAAATGAATCATTTCTGTGATATTCTTTTTTTTTTGAAAATCCAGTTTTACTACTTTAAAATTCAATTAAAAAAAAAGTAATCAACCGATTTCAATTCTGTTCGCAGTTTTAGAGAAACCTTGTTACAGCTCTTAATAATAAACAATAATATCGTACTAATGTAGATCCATCCAAAAACTAGAGGCTTTTTCATAATTTTTATTTGATAATTTTTGTAAGATGCTTTACAAAAACCTTTATTTTCTCTACAAAAACGATAGTAAATTAAGTCTGCATTTTATTTAAAAAACATCTACAAGTCTTTAGCTATCCAACGAGGTAAAAAAATTAGCACTTTATTGCACAATTGCAGAAATAATGCGATAACAAAGACTCAGGTAGAGACATTCCGAGAAAGGGTTTTAGACAACGGTATCCATGTTGAATGCGCCGTCTCCCTCTCGCTTATGTTTGTTGAACGAGCAATGAGAACCCAGTTTGCTCAAGCGCATCGTACTGTTCAGACGCTCTTTGGCAACCCTTTATTACGATTAAATTTCGACCTTGATAACGTTATTGGACTTGTGTAACTTCTTTTTCTGTGATTCGGCTAGTGAACTGGACTTTTTGATTGATTGCTTACCCGACGACTTGGCTTGTACTAAAGGATCTGATCATGACTGCGGAATCCCACGACCATCTACCTCGGCTTCGAGAGTTCACAAACGAAGAGTATGCGGACATACTGTTTTGCTATGGTTTTGCCAACGGCGTCGCTACACATGCTCGAACGGAGTATCAGTCTCGATTTCCACAGCGCCGTTTACCCCATGTGAGTGTATTTGACTTGTATACATGACACATTCGGAGTGACTGAGGTTACATGAGATGCTTTCACATTCTGTTTATCCAGAGATTTATCATTTAATAGCTCAAAAGCTGTTCTACGTAGGTTTAAGAATTCTAAAAGTTCACTAAATGTAGGGATAGTGTAATCTTTACGATTGATTTCCCATGCTGCACATAAAGAGTTGTCTAGCTTTTGTGTAATGATGTACACTAACAGAACGTCCCATTGATCAACGGGTAAGTTCAAAGCTTGCAGAGAATCTAAACTTTGTTGTAGTTTTACTAAAAAGTCTTTCAAATTGTATCTGGTAATCACACTGTAGGCGGTGCACACTGTTTTCAAATGAAAGTTCACAATAATAGTTTTGTTTTCATACCTTTTAGAGAGGATGTCTAAGGCCTTTGTGTAATTTTCTTCAGTTATAATGAGTGAAGAGATGAGGTCTGCCGCCTCGCCCCTTAATGCGGCTTTCAAATATTGCAGCTTGCTGACTGTCGGCAGCTCCGCACAGTCCACAGTGGCGTTAAAAATATTTTTGAACGCTGGCCACTCGCGTATGTCGCCCTCAAATTTTGGTATCTCCAATTGCGGCAGCTTAACATGAGGTTTGGTGACGGGATGTTTTTGCTCGTAGTTGTAGCTACCAGCTGTTGAGCTGGCGCGTTTGGTTAGGGTGTAGCCTTGGGGGCGCTGAGGAAAAAAATTTTTTTTTTCTTCTTGGAGTCAATGACCTCAGGGGAGCGGTCAGTGACCTTGCCCGAGGTCACTGACCTCGAGGTCAAGGTCAAAAAAAAATATAAATTTTCTACAAAAAAAAAATATTTCCCCTGGGTTACTGGCCTCGCAGGAGAGGTCAATAACCTTGACCGAGGTCATTGACCTTGACCTCGAGGTCAACTTTTTTCTACCATTTTTTTTTAAAATGTCTTTCACCCTGCGTGAAGTGTCAGTGACCTAGCCCGAGGTCACTGACCTTGAGGTCAAGGTCAAAAAAAATACAAATTTTCTACCAAAAAAAAAAGTTTTCTCCTGGGTTACTGGTCTCGCAGGAGAGGTCAATAACCTTGACCGAGGTCATTGACCTTGACCTCGAGGTCAACTTTTTTCTACCAATTTTTTTTTAAGATGTTTTCACCCTGCGTGAAGTGTCAGTGACCTAGCCCGAGGTCACTGACCCCGAGGTCATTGACCCCGAGGTCATTGACCCCGAGGTCATTGACCCCGAGGTCATTGACCCTGAGGTCAAGGTTTTTTTTAAATGTGTCCATGATAATGCGGAACAGGTCAGTGACTTTGTCAGAGACCTCGGGGTCAATGACCTCGGGGTCAGTAAAGTAACCTTGTCTGAGGTAATTGACCTTAATTTAAATTTTTTGCGTTTGTTCGCAGTCGGACGAAGGTGGTGTTCATACAAAAGTTGGTGGCCCGAAGGTCCCCAACAGGATGCCATCAAAAAATATGGGGGTTAATAGGGAATGAAATTTTTCATCGAAATTTTTCTAAGTCTCAGCTCACGTTTCTATAGCAGGTGTAGGGTTGGGTGCGCAAATTTTTTCGCCAATTAACCCACCCTTTTTTTGATGCCATCTCGAAGAGTGTCTACTGGAGACCACCTTTAGTTCCGGCGGTCGACATCTAGGTCGGCTCTTCGACCACGGGTCGTCGAAACAATATCGAGTTTCTTTGTAACACCAAAAGTTGTCGTCGGACGAAGGTGGTGTTCATACAAAAGTTGGTGGCTCGAGGGTCCCCAACAGGATGCCATCAAAAAATATGGGGGTTAATAGGGGATGAAATTTTTCATCGAAATATTTCTAAGTCTCAGCTCACGTTTCTGTAGCAGGTGTAGAGACGGGGGCGCATTTTTTTTCGCCAATTAACCTACCCTTTTTTTGATGCCATCTCGAAGAGTGTCTACTGGAGACCACCTTTAGTTCCGGCAGTCGACATCTAGGTCGGCTCTTCGACCACGGGTCGTCGAAACAATATCGAGTTTCTTTGTAACACCAAAAGTTGTCGTCGGACGAAGGTGGTGTTCATACAAAAGTTGATGTATGAATGGTAGAAAAAAGTTGACCTCGAGGTCAAGGTCAATGACCTCGGTCAAGGTTATTGACCTCTCCTGCGAGGCCAGTAACCCAGGGGAAATATTTTTTTTTTGGTAGAAAATTTATATATTTTTTTGACCTTGACCTCGAGGTCAGTGACCTCGGGCAAGGTCACTGACCGCTCCCCTGAGGTCATTGACTCCAAGAAAAAAACAATTTTTTTCCTCAGCGCCCCCAAGGCTACACCCTGACCCGCGCGTTTTGCTGAACTCAATAGCTCGTCCATTTTTGCCTTTATTTGGTAGTACTTGGTTTCGAAGTAGGCCCGCTCTTGATCGTGATTAGTGACGCGGTCTAAGTACTCAATTTGGGTTTGAATTTCGTCATACTTATCCATGATCTTGTGAATTTCTTCATGGCGTACGCTTATTTCTGTTATAGGCGCAGAGCTAACGTAAGTAACTGTTTATGAAGGGCAGTATAAAATATCCATTAAATTTATAATTAGCAGAACATTACCTACAATAATTATATATAATGTTATGTTATGGAACCCTTCGTGCACGAGTCCGACTCGCACTTGAGATTATAATCTTTGCTTGAGCATTGTTTATATACTATTCTCAGTTGAACTAGTTTCAAACCGATACACAATCAACGATTTGTTTTTTTCTACGGAACAATCTGTTTTCGCTTAAATTTGATTACATTGACAATATTGGTGCCGTTCTACACAGAATTTGATAACGAACTAGTTGACTCAACAGCAGCTTCGCTCGCTTGGTCTTGGTGTAGTGATGGAAGCACCTTTTTGGAATTTCAGGGTCCTGGATTGTCCATTTATACTAAAACTGGATAATTACGTATTTATCGTTCTCTAGATTTTGATTGTTTTAGTGCACATGACTAGTAGGTAACGAGAAAAGTTACTAATATACTATATAATACTACACTTAAATAACGTGTTACATTTGACTCTCATCGCTGATGACTGATGCTAGTTTCATCTCTCATCCATGCCGCCTTAATGCGGCACATCGTGCGTGATTTAAGAACATTTTATAGAATACCTGGCTTAGTTAGGTTAGGATTGGATGGACGACGGGCTTTGTTTTTTCATAACGCATATTCATAATCATTATAATAATAATAGAATAAAGGGATCTATAATAATATAAGAGATTGTCACTCACTATTAATCAAATAACTATGATGGTTATATAGTAACAAAATGTTTGATTGGCCGCTTGGCGCAGTTGGTAGTGACCCTGCCTCCTGAGCCGCTGGTCCCAGATTCAATCCCTAAACAGATCAAATATTTATGTTCATGTACATTGTACTGTTTAAGATGCGTCTGGGTACGTCTATAAAAAGTATAAAAGCATTAGCACTAAACATGAAGATTGAATTTCAATGTCATAACATTATATAAGACATATATACTGGTCAGAGATGGACCCGGGGGCCCCGCGCTTCGATGGCAGGGTATCTACCAACTGAGCTAACGGAGCTGACATAAGACCTCATGTCTCAGAGTGATGAGTGCAGTGCAGTATCACATATAATGATGACATTGCGGTGGGCCTAACACGAATAACTGCGTTTGTGTAACACATTCACGTGAAACATTTATCTTCTTATCATCACAACTGTCATTTATCTAGGGCAACTGTGACACAGATAACTCATAGTTTGTAGCCGAAGCGTGACGCATTGACGCTTACGATACGAATACTTTTTCGCAAATTGTTTGTATATATTGATATATGAAAACACCGGTCGAGTGCGAGTTGGAGTCACGCAGTGATGGGGATAATCATTAAGAAAACGTTAAAGATTAGTACTCTAACTCTGTGGAAGGCCTAACATAACTTTCCTGGTCCATCCTAGAATTAGTTATTGCATCAACAGCAAATAATAACTTTGTAATGGTCAATTCACTTTTTGTTATCAGCAGTCCTATATTAAATTGTGTTGATTTGCAATGAGTTTGAGTTTGGCATAGCTTTACATTGTCGTCCATCAAGTTGGGGGTTGACAATTTTTATACAAAAATAATACATTATTATAAGCACACATGCAAAGTTTTAACATATTGCGGAGTCACATATTTTTGGAGAAAAATATTGAAAATCAATTATTTTTGGAACATTTATGTCACCCATCATCATCATCCCTACCAGAGAATTATAATTATATTCTACATATTGTAAGTAGTAAAGAAAAGGGGGAAGGGGGGATTCTCCTTTTACTTATTTCCCCGATAGCTTGCATAGTTTCATGTATTTGATAGAGTTTTAATTTTTCACTGCTTCGACAAGAATTGTATCCCAACACTGCTGCGTTATATTTCCTTATCAAGGTGTAGGTTACCCTAATTATTGTGTTGCGTTGTTTAACCATTGTGCAACCCTTTAACCTAACGCTCCTCCTCGCTTCGCACGTCGTCGCACTTATCGTGACTTTGATCTGACTAGATACTCTGCTACGTTCTGTAGGAGTAACTTTTGTCGAATATATTATGTTCTGTCGAAGCAATGAACAAAATGAAGGCTTAACGTTTCTATCCACGCACTTTGACACTGCATTTGTCAAAGTCTACAAGAAATCAAAGATAATTACGTTTCATTTCATGAATTCGTAAATGTTTACGGCTTAGCTTTCCGTGGACTTCTGTCGAGTTGGGAGTTATATTTTTTTTAACAGAAAGGATACATTAATAGAAGCACACACAAAGTTTCAACGCGTAGTTTATGAGAAAAAAAATATTGATGATCAATTATTTTTACAATATATGTATATGTGAATTCCTACCACACATTATATATAATTCTTGTCATGCAAAGTTTCGTTTTACCTATTGTTAAGTTGTCATACGTTCGGTAACATTTTATTTTATATAAGTAAATTTATGGAATGAATTATATTTTGTACTCATTTCAATAGTTATCAAGCACACGTATATTTGACAGTTTGTATATATTAAATTACAGCATTATCAGTACGAGATTTATAATTAAAATGTGTAGTATTTACAGTATTTCCCCGGTTTGTGGAACGAAACTAAAAACTGACGCCATTTTGTATTGCCATACCACACTATTTTCAGTCATAGTTTGTGTCGTGATGTTCTGTAGGGATAGTAATAAAGGAAACTTCACAGACTGGCACATCGAATATTCTTGGAGGAGAAAAATAAAAATAGTGCATAAAGATGTTTTCAAATAATAAAACAATACTACTATGGTATTGATTTGATTTATTCTTTGAAAACATCAATTTAATAAATTTTATACACATATTTGTGTATAAAATAAAATGGGTTAGGTTCAACTTACTCGTATATCACAGAACCCAATTGATTGACCCCGACTCTACCTGGTACTAGTATGTCGTACCCCTAGAGTGTTGAGTGGTGCGTTAGGAGAGCAACTTGCGCCTGCTGTAATCATCTTCTCCGCAGCTTCAGCTTGTGGGACCAGCCACAGCTGCTCCGGCTCATCCGATGCCTGTGGTTTGTAATGCAAGGGCGTAGTGGCTGCTCTTCCCGCAGCACCGGAGACGTTGCAATCTAATAATAAATACAGAAATCTTTCTGAATCAGTCCCCTATATTTTTATGATGAAGAGAGTCGCCCTCCTTGGCCTTCAAAGGGCCCCGTGTTTAGTACACTTATATGGTTTTTTTATCATTAAAATGAGGAAAATTTCTTCAGAATTAAAAATGAAATAATCTGAAAAGGAGGGGGTCCGCAACTTTTCCTTAAAAGGGGGGGGGGGTATTGTACACGTACCCCTTCCACTCCCCATCACCCTTCCCCACTCAATTCTACGGACGTCGATGGAAAGATGTACCAATTTTTCTTAAGAATTCACGTATTTTCGAGAAATTATTTCACATATTTCAACGCATCTCCGGCAGCGAATATTGCTGCAAGGCCCTTGGTACGAACCCCCTTGACTACCCCAAATTTCCAGTTTACTCAAATTTGAAGGACTTAATATAAGAGATCAAACCCAATTTTGATGAAATCTTTTTATTTAAATCTTATAAGTTAATTAAGTACGAGTACCTAAGTAATAGCGTGATTTACACAAATTAGATGTGTGTACACACACGCATGCAGTTTTCGCCCACATAGAATTTATATATAGGTAGCTATAAATAATATGCTGGTACATGTCAAGGAATACATCTAAAATACGTTAACTTTTTACCATCTTTATGTCCTTGCATTCTGGTACACGATTTGCTATGAGGACAATCACTGAATCTGGTCTCCAGCAAAAAAAATCACCACAAGTTCTTTGCAACAGTTACAACATGGAGCCAACCTCGGTTCTTAAAAGGAATAATATACTCCGAGCAGCCGTACCGTACAATACAACTATAACATTTATTAACACATGGATTAATTGGACGTATATAAAATTTGTGATTTTATTTATTTTAGATAATTCAAATATAAACGTCAAAAATTTTCTGAAATCTCTCTGGTAAAGTAAGGTTGTCCTCAGACAGCCGGAATGCCTCTCTGGATTCATAATCTTAATTCACATTAATAATTCAGAAAGCCCAGAATATCATACAAACAAAATCAGTATACTCCACACACATTCTGATTTTTTCAGATTATTATATTTTCAGATCGATCTGTAAGAATGATACTGAGATTTCGGGTCGGAATATTTAAGATTATGAATTCATAACGCGCGTGTTCTCTTCGCGTATTATACATTTTAATAGAGTGGCACACAAATACTGAAATCAGATTATGAATAGGGTAAAACCGGGCTATCCCGCAGTAGTAATGTAAAACGCTGCTGAATAACTATTTGACTGACTTTTAAATGAATATGACACTGTATGAAGGTCAATTCAAACAAAAATAAAACCGTACATATTGATTAAAATTATCCCACCTACTTTAGTGTTTATGCTTTTTTGTAAGTCTTTCTTCAGTGGAAATGGCTCTTCTCATATGTGTGTCTTCTTTTGGATTTTGTTCCGCAGAAAACATAGTAATCTAACTAATATTATAAATGTGAAAGTTTAGATGGATGGATGCATGCAGGGATGTTTGTTACTCAATCACAGTAGAACGGCTGAGCGGATGTGGCTGAAATTTGGCACAGTGATAGATTATAGTCTGGAGTAGCACATAGGCTACTTTTCATCATCATAATCATTATTATCATCATCTATCACCAGGCATTGTGCACAGCATAGATAAAATAACAAGATCGTAATTTTATTTACGACTTATTTTCTGTCAATAGAGTTCTGTCAAAGAGTTTCTGATAGCTTAGTCAAAACCACGCTTTTTGAAAGCTCGAAACGCTGGACGAGCTCGGCGATAGAGGTGGTATGTCATCCATCCTTGTTGTTTAGCCGACTGTAGTCAAGTCTAGAGTCTTGGTCTAGAGTGAATCACCCGCAATACTTACATGTTATTTTTAAACACAACATAACAAATAGTTTCACCTATAAATATCCTCCAAGGGATATGCAGCGGCGCGGTAATAACAGTCTAGCGGTCTTGAGTGAATTGATACTTTTGCCCTTGGGTATATCCTCGAAGGGTTAATCAGCGGTATTTTCATCGCCTACGTTTCGCCATTATATGTTTTGGTCACGTGACCATGTAACAGGGGGGCGAGCCTATTGCCATCTACGGGGCACTGTTCTAGTCACCGGACTGTTATTGAGAATATCTTTCTTTCTCAGAAAAACACAATAACTGTCCAACCCGGGGATCGAACCTTTGACCTCGAGGTTCCGAAACGGCATTTCTACCACTACACCAAGACCAAGCGAGCGAAGCCGCTGGCGGGTCAGCCAGTTCATCGTATGATGCCACTGCACTGACGAAGAATCTGTCAGGGTACTGTTGTAATTTTCTCGCCGTAATGTGTTACTGACTCTCCTTTACTCAGTTCACATATAAGAATGAATCCAGTATTTGCCTTTGCATTTCTTTTTTTTTTATTAAGTACCTAGAGCCAAAAGTAATGCGATTAGTGTTCATTCCTCTTCCATAAAGACGGGTGCATGTGTCGGGAACCACGAGCACGAGACTACTGATCAATCTGATTTTTTAAGATATGTGTGAGGTAAGACGCCGGAATTAAGATTATGAATTCTAGATTATGTATCCAGAGAGCTATTCCGGCTGTCTGAGACCAGCTTAAATAGTAAAACGAAGTGTTTTTATTCTCTTTGGTAAATATAATTTTTCTTTACAATTGCATTGCACTCGTACGTTTCTCTATTTGCCATTCCTCAAGTTCATCGGTGTTACCCTATGTGGAAACACATTTTTTATAATTGTTTTTCCTGTGGCTACATTGACGAGCAAATAGTTTTCCGCACCAAATGTAGATAGCAGTAGTTTCCATACAAAAAGTCTGAGCAAGTCCAAATATTCTAAGAGAGCCCGGCATGGTGAAGTTGCTGCGGTGTACCGCTGTGTTGTATACGTAGACAGAGAAACCAATAGACAAAGGTACTCTGTAACCGCGACTGAGACAAAGATAGTTTGTCAACGTATGCGATGAATGTTGCCACAGTATCCGAACTCCCGGACGTTTTGGATGTTACAGGGAAAGGGTAAATATTTTAGGATCAATTAAATAAAACCAGATATGAGATTTTTCTTTTGTCTTTATAATCAATGTAGTTGATACAAAAATATAATTAATTATTGATTGCGGAACAATGTTAATTTTGTGTACAAATTTCTTACTTTTTCTTTGGGCTCCGATAGCTGTTTTGTGTACTTGTAAATTCGAATTTGAAGGTATTTCATGGTAATTGCTTTCATTAATAGAACTTTATGATCATTTAGAGGAGAATGATCATAAGAAATACCATGTTCCTTAAATAACTCTTTCCCTATACATTGGCGAATACATTGATTCATTAATTGTAGCAAAAGATTATTTCGTGTAAGTAGATTACTGCCCGATTGTGTTAAATTGCTCCTAAAAACTTTTTTAGCAATTTCACAAAGGACGATTACATCAGCGGAAGGATAATGCAGACCGCCTTTATCCTTTTTTACAATTAATTTGTAACTGTTTTTGGAGGCAGTGTTAATCATTGACATCAAACAATTTTCACATTTCACCATCTTTGCTACTTTTGTTATAATGAAACCAGAAATATATATAATTATCTGCTTAGAAAATTCTGTAAGTCGTGAAGCATCGGCAAGGTAGTCATGATCAGTATCAATGTTAAAATACTCGGTTTCAGTTGGACTTTCGCTTTCTAAACTAGTGGAATGTTCCAAAAGGGGTAAAGTAGCATTTATTGATTTTTCATAACGCGAGTTAGTGTATGTTAAAATGCTTATATTTTCGAGAGATGTACAATTTCCTCAATGTTTTTGAGTTCTCCATGAACGACTAATCTTTTGTACGCGGCTCGAAACTGTACCGCCGAGGGATTATTATTGAAACCGCCTTTAGATCGAATTGCACTAAAAAACGATTCCAAGTGATCCTGACTTAATTTATATGTAGGTAAGAATATCAACTCTGAGCTGGTGATAAGTTTTTTATATAAAAATTGCAAACCACGAATGCAGCACCTTAGTCCGATTATACACACCTTCCTATTACTTTGAACAACGTTTTGGCCATTTTCTAGTTTAAGACTACTTAAATAATCGAAGACTTCATTTAAGAACACATTGATATTCACAAAATTTTTCATATTTAGAGGTTTTTTATAACCATATGCATTGATATTTCGGCTATTTAAAATATCGAACAGATTATTTACTTTTCTAATAAAATCAACGGTGGGTGATGACCCTTGGAACTGTTCGAAATGATTTTCTTCACAAAACTCAATGGAATCAGCAACTGAATTGCTAAACGTCTGAACTGCCAGTTTAACTTTCATTATCTGTTTTACGAAGTTAATATGTGCTTTTCTTAATTTATTTGCTAGATGGAGACCTTCTTGTTCCTGCAAATCATGCAAAGATGTTATAAATGACCACTTTATGATTTTATCATCCCTAGTTTTTAAAACGTGTTTATTGCCGAGCAGATTTCTAATTAATTTCACCATATGTGGTGGATCAGGAAAGAAACACACTTCTTTATTAACACCCTCTATTTCAATGTTAAATACAGGGTTAACTTCGACATCATGTTCTATTTTGCAGCCTAATATTTTCGCCATCGCAAAATTTGAGGGACATCCATCACAAGTTATTGAAATAACATTTACGTTACAGGAATACAACAACTTAATGCAATCTGTTACAAGCTGTGACTTCTGTTCCGCAGTAACGCTTTCGATTAGAAAATACCCAACAGGTATTTTCCAAGAATCGTTTAGGGCTGTTACCATAAAAACTAGAGCCTGAGTAGCCATTCTAATATTATAGCCATCTAAATTGGCACCAATATTTATTGCGCCAATACATTCCCCACCATCTAGAGTCATAGCTTTTCTTATTGACATTTCATCAAATGAAAGGCACACATGAATATTTTTACCTGATGCATTTACTTTTGACTTTATTGCATGCAATGCCTCTTGGGTAAATCCGGGATTACCATCAACTGATCGATACCAACTAACCAATGTTTGCGGGTGTGGAAGGCAAGTAATAAATTGTTCTCTAACGTAAGAATAAGCACGTGGACTAATGAAATGCAAACATAATGCAAACTTTCTCAATGCAGGAGAAAATTTTTCAGTTTTTCCAACAACACCCAAAAACCGTTTAAGGAAATCTTTGTTACCGCTATCAATTGTGCTTAATATGTCAGCATCTTCATATGATATCAAGAATTTGAATTGTAGCTCTGAAATAATATCTGATAACTTAGCATTTCGTTTCATTAGACGCCTGTTTGTTTGCCGGACAGCACGTATTTTTTTTCGAAGATTTGCAACAGCCTCAGTTTTCTTCATTAAAGCCACTTTAAGTTTTTTCTTTCTTGGCGAATCTTCCTCTTCAGGTAATTGCAATTTTCTTTTGATAACCTTTTTAGTGCCTTTTATTTTTGTGTCATCTTGAAAATTGGCACTTGTAGATGTGGACGGTGCTGGATCAACACACTCCTCGGGTATTGAAATCTAAAACATTCAATCAAATAATAAAAAAACATATCCACAAGTACCACATTAATTTTTGTGAATATGTTAATCTCTTGGATCAGAATTTATACGAGTTTGTAATAACAAAAGGTTGTGATTTTCCATGCACTAATTACTGTCTGACAATATGTTTTAAAATAAAAACGAAAGATGACAAATGAGTCTAAAATCTGCTTGAAAAAACCTGTCTAAATAGTTTGCTGCTAATTATTTACCTACTTCTTAATGCTAGCAACACAAAATCTCGTTTAAACTTATTTTTGCCAAATGTGGTACAAGTTGAAATAAATTTAATTCTTGAAGGCAGCAAATCATATTTAATCAACGAAACTGTTTTCTTAGGAGCTATGGTTGAATGTATGTTCTAATAAATTCTTACCGCTATTGGTACAGCATCAGGATACAGAACTGTCTTTTTGTTCTTTTTTATAAGTTGTTTTTGTGGGAAATGATTGCTACATATTTTACAATATTTTGTGGGAATCCAATCTTTTCTCCCAATTGCTTCGATCCATTTATTACGTAGGTCTGGATCAGCTGGAAACCTATCGATAAACATAGGTTAATGATTAATACTCGCAGTTAGTTCAGTTCTCTAAAATTATAAGTGTAATTTTATGTCAATCAAAATTACTATGAGAAATAATAAATCAAAATATGTTTTCGATGCCGAAGTCTTCCCGAAACACTGGATTATTATGGTATTTCGTATTTATTCACTTTCGAGTTTCGCCATATTGTCATATAAATATTTTTTTATTGATGATCGGGGTATTATTTTTACAAAAACTGGCAACACTTACTTGTTGATGTTTATAGGTTATTGAATGATAAAACTCGATATTACGCTAATATTTTCCTTGTTTTAACGCGACTTGTTGTTACTCTATGCTAATATATAAATAATCATCACTGAGAAACTATAGATTAGGACAATAAAGTCGTACTTACGCGTGAAAAGACACACCGGCCATTTTCTTCTCACTGTCGCTTAAACATGAAATAACACGACAACGCACCATTATATTTACTTCGATGTCTATATTAGGATAATTTCACCGTCTTTTCAATGGGCTGAAATCGATTTTTAACTAAATAACACACAAAATTCGAACACCAAACACGATGAAGGCACGAACTGTCAAAGCTTGTTTCGCAATTCAAGTTGCCGACCTTGAAAAACCGGTTATACAATAAGGGACAAAAAAAGAGTATTTGTGTCTTTGTCTTATGCATTCGTAATTGTGTTATCACTCTCTTTCTTGTGTAAGTGATAAAGGTATCGTTATTGGGTCTATTGGTTTCTCTGTCTACGGTTGTATAGGTGCTGCTTTCGGTTCGATGTATGTTGGCGCTGGTATGTGTGTATTGTCGCGACGGCTTTTGCAGGAACTATCACGGGTCGTACTATTGGCGTAGTACGTTTTTGGGCCACCGCGCGTATGTACTGCGACTGATGGCGCTGGCGTCGAAGAACTGAAATCTACGTGATTTGGTCGAGTTATACGCAGATGTATCGGCGTCCCAGTGTTGCCAGGTCAGATTTATAAATACAGTATTTTGGATATTACAGTATTTTACAGTGTTTTGGATATAAAAATACAGTATTTGGTATAAAAATACAGTAAATCACAAAGTTAAATACAGCGCTTTTACAGTAAAAAATATACCATAATGTAATCAACTTATATATTTTCACTAAAATTATTATTAATCACTATCCGTTTCACTCAGAGATGGTTCGTTTTGATCATACATTTTTTCAGTGAAAGCTGCAAGCATGCTACCGTTTGGTACAAAATTTACGCAACTGGTGGCACTGCGTAAAATGTGTTGGCGAGCTAATATGTTGCCCTTTATCGTATTAGTAACTAAGCGATTTCTTTTTTTTGTTTTAATATCGTTAATATCGCAAAATTTTCTTTCACACTCTGCGTTAGAATTTGGTAGTGCTAAAATGTCCAACATAAAGGTTGCCAAGTGCATGAAATCTTCCTTTTTCGTTAACTGAAAAAGAAAAAGAAAAAGAAGTTTAACGATTACATTCTGTCATATATAAAATTTATTAGTAGAGTTATTTTAAAATAAATAATTTGAATACCTTGTGCCAAAATATATCAGGTGCCTCACTGCTGTCAATGGTATTTGATAAGCTTGGTAATTTTCTCCACTGGTCATCTAGTTTTTGTTGTTCTTCTAGTGACTTCGGCGCCAGTCTTGGCAATACCACAAATAGTTTATGTAGAGACTCCGGACGATTGCTAGTATCCATGCAGTTGTCAGGGTCCAATTGAGAAACTGCAGCCATTACTGGGTCATTCAATCTGTAACGTTTTCGTATACCAACACAGGCTTTTATTACAAATTTTCGACAGCTCTCTTTTACGCCCTTAACTTGTTCTGTATTCATATTACTTGATAAAATCTGCTTTTGAACACCCAAACCGAAATAAACATCTTCCAGATTTTTAAAATATGTTTAATTTGTAGGGTCTATTTCATCAAGATTACTGGCGACATATTCCTGCTTTATGTAGGTCATCAATAATTCTCGATATAGCTCTTTCATTTTCAGATGTATTTTTGTTATCATTGGAGACTCGCTTTGAAACAGAGTGTTGGCATTCGTAAATTTAGGCAGCATCCAGTTTAAAAAGTAATAATAGGCCTTTATCTGTGGATCATTCAAACAATAATGGATATTCTGACACTCTTGATCTTCAAGCCATTTACTATCAAAGAAAAGTACTAAAGGATTCCATTGTTCAAGAATTCGTTCAGTAACTGCAGCTAGGGACAACCACCTAGTTTGAGCCGGTTTTAATAACTTATGGATATCTGTTTCGGCAAATACCTGAAATTCTTTAAATTCAGACTGCCGTTTGCTGCTCGTAGCAAAATAGTTATATATATCACGTGCTAATATTTCACACTGTATCGGCAATTGTTTGCATGCATCACTGGCGCAAAGATGTAGGGAGTGGCAAACACATTTCAAAACTATGATGCCCGGACACGCCAACCGAAATCGACTAGACACTGAGTTATTACACCCCATCATGGTGTTGCAGCCGTCGGATCCAAACCCTATTATATTCTCAAGGCTAATTGAATTATCTTCAAATGACTTCACTAGGGTTTTAAAAAGATGTTCTGCTGACGAACTATGATCTGTGTTGTCCCTTCCATAAATCTGGATTAAGTCCCAAAATCTACTAACAATGCGACCTTTATCAGGACAAAAATATCTCACAACAACACACATAGTCTTAATTGAGCCAATGTCAGTACTTTCGTCAATCATCACCGTGAACTTTTGAAGTTTTAAATCTTTGCATAAATCCTTCTTTTCATTCGCACCCAAGACATTATTAATTACAGCCCGGAGTTTTGTACGTTTCATTTTTATTTTCTTTGCAATCTCAGAATCGGGAAATGCTTTCGGCAATAAATCCACTAGATGGTCCATGACCCTATGTGATATTTTATGCTCAGTCATAAATGCTGCTAACTTTATTTCGGCTGTTTTACGTTTATCGCTAAAGATGTTGATGACTTTTGAAACGCAGTGGCAATAGAAGTTTGAGATGAAGAGGGCTTGGTTCTAAGAATATGTTTGTTACCTTCAGTATGACGTTTTAGCGCTCCCATGTCAGCGATCATTGATGTGTTACATAATGCACAATAAGCGCGATGTGGATCTTTCAAATCACGCCGCAACCACGTTTTAAAATTTTCTTGCTGTAACCATTCATCGCGGAATTTTTGCTTATAAACTTTCTTCTTTTTAGGCGTAGAGGGTCCTTCATCACCACTTCATCATCACGAACAGACATTTTAATTTATTTGGTGGTATTATTTATTATAACAAGTTGCGTGTGACGACTGAAATTATTACGTTACTTACAAGTTCAACATAAAATCACGTCAAACTATTCGGGTATCCGCAAAGTTACAATACTGCTTTACAATCCAGAAAATATATACGAAAAACATACATTTGCGTTTGGTCGAATGATAATTGTCTATTGTCTTTTGCCTGATAGAGTCACGGAGACACCATTCAAAAAAAGTAGACTGTTTTGGGGGATTTCCCGATCATTATGTACTAGAGTTAGAGCATAATTGCGTTTCGTTTTACGTAGACACTTAACAGATGTATCGTTTTTGAACGTTAAAACTTTATACAGTGATTTTCATACACTGTATTTTTGTAATACAGTATACAGTAAAACGGGAAAAAAGCAGCTAAATTACAGCGAATCTACTGTAATTACAGTGAACCTGGCATCACTGCGGCGTCCGCACATGAATTTTGGTTTGCCGTGTTAGCAAATATGGCGGACAATGGCGACTTGCAGCGAAAATTTTACGCGCACAACCACAACACAAATGTCTTCGAAGGACCACTTTTAATGTCTAATTTAAAGGGAAACACTGTTTATTTTTCGACACACCGTTTATTTCGTTAGCATTAGTTAGTTTAAAGACACTTTCGGATATAAAATGTAACACATCACGCATTGCGTGGACAAGGCTGAACCGAAGAGACTGAAACGCTACCTGGCAGATACACTACGTAACACCTCTCCTAGTACGTCCTACAGAAAAACAGTATTCTCTGCCCCCCGCACCAGGGCCCCCTTAGGAAAATCATATGACAGGACTGCCCATCAGGCTATTATTGCTGATGAGCCATCTACCCTTCCCAATGGATTTTCCTTGCTGTCCCAAAATCCACAAACCTCACCATCGTCCCAGGAGGAGAGCCTCCTGGAAGTCCTTCTAACCATGATCCTTAGTATCATCTCCAGAAATAACTCCAACTTACCGTCCAACGCTGCCCAGAAACTTACCCAAATCCTCTCCCTAATCAACAATCATGGATCAAGTGTCCATTCTTCAATGGAACACCAAGAGCATCATTCACAAGAAGCATGAGCTTCTTCACTTAACAAATTTTACCCGTCAGTCATTGCTATCTCGGAGACATGGCTAGTGCCTGGTTCCTCATTTCGGGTCCCAGGGTACTCCTGTCTCCGGGATGACAGGGCTGACGGGTATGCAGGATGCGCCTTACTTGTAAGGCGCAATTTAACATTTGCCCAAATCCCTCTCCCTTCTGTCTCCCCAGAAATTAATATCATAGCGGTAAAAGCATTTAACATTTCATTCCTATCAGCTTATATCCCACATCCCCGCTCTAGCTTAATCCCAGATATTTTATATGTCATATCCTCAGTCCCACCACCTATAATCTTAATGGGAGATTTTAATGCACATCACACCTCATGGGGATCTAGTGCTAATGACCTCTTTGCTCTTGCCCTTCTGGAAATCTTTGATGAAGCAAATCTATGTGTCATCAACAATGGCTCTCCCACACGAAGAGTACTGCCCACCCAAAACCCTAAAAGTGCTGTTGATCTTACCATATGCTCCACATCCCTCGCTTCTGTCCTGTCATGGAATGTGTTGCCTCATTCCTATGGCAGCGACCATTTCCCGATAACAATTACTATATGTAATAGAGTAAGGCCAGCACAAAATTTTTCTCCGTCCCTTAAATACAGACTGCGCGATGTCAATTGGTCTGATTATTCTTCATCTCTGGAGAATAAATTAGAACACCTTCCTATTTCAAACAATAGTAACATCGTAGAGTGCTATGATCAATTTGTAAAGGCCATTATTTCGAGTGCAGATGAACATTTCCTAATTAAAAAACCATATGACTTTAAGGTTTCCACCCCTTGGTGGGATGCAGAAAATGAAAAAAATGCAAAGCGCGGTATATTATCGGATGAGATAAACTCATCCGATAATATACCGCGCTTTGCATTCCTCCCCAGCGGCAGCCTGTGGCCGGCATATTGCTTGGGGGCAAAACACCCTCTGTGTTTCTTGGGGTGATTTCTTCTCAAGCAATATGCGAAAAATCAGGGGTAAGTGCTTTTGCGCCCACTCACTAACATTTCTGCTCCACAGAACTACTATTATTATTAAATGATGTACAGCAATATTCTGTATAATCAGGTATTTTAAATATTTTAATGATGGATACTGATAATATAAACAATTCGTATTCCAATTCAAAAAACACAACCAACAGAATGGGTGACAGTACAACTAAACAGGGCGTCATTAGTAATATTGACATCATCCAAGCCAATCTCCAACACAGTGTCACAGGTTTCGCCGCTTTGCGAAGAACCCTGGAGGAACAACCTAACACGATAGCACTGGTCCAGGAACCCTATCTAAGCCGTAGTAAGGTGAGTGGTTATAATGCCCTAAGGGGTAACGTTTTCTCTCCCCCCTTTCAAAGGAAAATTCGGACTTTCGTTTACGTACCGAATCCATACAAAGCATCCTTGGTGACACACTTGTGTACCGACGATCTTACGGTAGTGAAACTAGAGACGGGCCTACATGGACGGCTCGAAAGTGTTATAATAGCATCAGTTTACATGGACATCGAAGCTGAAGCGCCACCTCAAGCACTTGAAAAATTAATGCACTTCTGTGAAAAAAACAATCTAGAATGCGTGGTGGGCTGCGACGCAAATGCCCACTGCTCCGTCTGGGGTAGCACAGACACAAATGAACGAGGAAAAGATATACTAGATTTTATCCTAAGGCATAATCTAAACATTCTGAACAGAGGCTCTGAACCCACATTTGTAACTTCTAGGGCCAAAACTATAGTTGACATAACTATAGCGACAAGGGAAATTGCCGAGACCATTGAGAACTGGCGAGTTGCATCAAAAGAGTTCTCTGGCTCGGATCATAGACGAATCAGGTTCAGCCTACAAGTAAAGGAACATAAACCGCGAACCTACAGAAATCCTAAGAAAACTAATAGATCCCTATTCAAGGAAACACTAGAAAAGGCACTGGAAACAGTGCCACAGGTAGAGGCTACCACAGAAATAGAGCCTCAACACATAGAAGTCAACCTAGATATCATAGTGTGCTCTATGATAAGTAGCTACAATAAATCATGTCCTTTAAAAACAGAAAACAGTAAAATACTGCACTCGAAAGATAAATGGTGGAACAAGGAACTCAGTAAGCTGAGGAAAAAGTCAAGACACCATTTCAATAGGGCAATGAACACCGATCACGAGAGTGATTGGCAGGAGTACAGAAAAGCACGACACAAACTCAAAGTAGGGGTGCAAAAGAGTCAAAATAATTCATGGAAAAAGTATAGCAACTCTATACAATCGGAGAGTGAGACGGCGAGACTTAGAAAACTTGTATCTAGTGACACTCAGGTAAAACTAGGTACTTTGAAGAAGCCCGATGGCACCTATACAACATCGGAAAAGGAGCAATTTGAACTCCTCTTACAAACTCATTTTCCTGACTGTTGTTTGGAAAACAATGAAGGTTGGGAAACCGAAACTTCGAACGAGCCCGATAACGATGATTGGGCTTTTGCGAATTCTATAGTTACGGAAGAAACTCTTCTATGGGCGGTGAGTACTTTCAAACCATATAAGGCAGCTGGCACCGATGGTATTTTTTCTGCATTAATCCAATGGAGCCTGGCCAAGATCAAAAACCACCTCCTGACGATATTTAGAGCATGCTTAGCCTGGAAGTATATACCTAAGTCATGGAGGGAAGTCAAGGTAGTTTTTCTACCTAAGCCTGGAAAAACAGATTACACGAATCCAAAGTCTTATAGGCCTATAACCCTGAGCTCATTTTTATTAAAAACCTTGGAAAGGCTCTGTGATAAATATATAAGGAGTGGACCATTAGCGCAGAATCCTATCCACAAAAATCAACACGCCTATCAATCAGGAAAATCCACAGAGACTGCTCTCCACCATGTGGTGAACAAAATAGAATCAGCTTTGGAGAATAAGCAATCCTGTTTAGCCACCTTCATTGACATTGAAGGAGCTTTCGATAAAACCACTTTCTCCAGCATCGAGATAGGGCTAAGAGACAAATGCGTGGATAACAGAGTAAATACGTTTGTGACTAACATGCTCTCCAATAGAGTCGCAAGCATTGAAAACTCTAGCACCACACGCTGTCGAGTAACGAGAGGATGCCCACAGGGTGGTGTCATATTACATTTGTTATGGGTAATCGCAGCAAACGAACTCGTTGAATTGTTAAACAAAGATGGAATAGTTACTATCGCCTACGCAGATGATTTGGCCATAATGGTATCGGGGCTATTCAAGTCTACTCTCTGCGAAAAAATGCAGATGGCACTTCGAATTGTCGAGGGATGGTGTCACAGACACGATTTATCAGTAAACCCAAATAAAACAGAAATGGTACTATTCACACGTAAAACAAAGGTAACCAAACTTAAACTACCTACGCTATTTAGCAAACAGCTAAGTCTAAGTAAGGAAGTTAAGTACTTGGGCATTTGGATGGATAGTAAACTTTTATGGGGAAAACATCTCGAACACATTACCATAAAAGCTACAAATATTCTCATGCAGAGCACAAGAGCTGTAGGAAAAGACTGGGGACTAAAACCAAAGCTGTGCCGCTGGCTATACACGGTCATTGTGAGACCAGTCCTCACCTACGGATGTGTAGTGTGGTGGCCAAGAACAAATTTGGTAACCACAATAACTAAACTGCAGCAAACCCAAAGATTAGCTTGCTCTCTTATTAGCGGATGCACAAAGACCACACCGTCGGCAGCCCTAGATGTAAGCTTAGGCCTAACGCCATTGCATCTTCACATACAGCAGGAAGCAATGGCATCAGCGCTACGGATAAAATCTACGGGCCAGTGGAAAGACTCCGGACCTGATACACACCATAGTAAAATTTTACATAAGGTGACAAAAATTATCCCAGAATCATCACAAGGCACTGACAGGATAGTCAGCACGCACCTTGATAAGAGAAAGTACGTGCTGGTCACTGAGAAGACTGCTTTGGATGGTTGTTCACCGTCATACAACATGTTTACGGATGGGGCGAAATAAAGCGGGAGCTGGTTGTGGATATTTCTCGCCGGAACTTGGTATATCAGATTCAAAGGCCTTAAATAAGACCACATCACCAGCACAAGCAGAGGCTATGGGCCTACTGTTAGCAGCAAAAGCTATACCATATAGAGACGAGGTGGGCTCCATAACATCATTTGTGGAAAGAAAACTAATCGCATTCACTCTAGATAGTGCGGCGGTCATCTATGCACTCAGAAGGCCGGTAACCAGGTCAAGAGTGATAGCCGAGTGTCACGCGACTCTACAAAAACTATCAAACAAGTATAAGATAGTGGTAGCATGGACAAAAGGGCATGGCTCATGCCCAGGAAATGCGAAAGCAGATACCCTCGCCAAAAATGCGACTAAGAAACAGGTAAGTGGAGATGTAAATGATCTCAACCCTCAGCGATGGAAATACGTAATCTACTACGTCGCTTTACTGAAAGAGAACAACAACACATTTGGGATAACAAAAAGGACTGCAAACAAGCAAAATCTATGTTTCCAACCTTGAACAGATACACAACTAATAATTTGTTGAAACTTTAACGACAGGACCTCCGCCTAATGGTAGGCATTATCACAGGTCACTGCAATCTCAACTACCATCTATATAAAACTGGTGCAACAGATAGTCCACTGTGCAGAGGATGTTTGCAGGAGAACGAGACCGTGAAGCACGTGCTGTTGGAGTGCACGGCTACGGAAAATATACGGAACACTACCGGTCTACTAGAGGATCACTATAGTTCTAAATCAACATCAGTCTTAACACCTCAAATATCACTGGAGCAGTTGTGCCAGCGACCCAGGGTCATACTCCGTTATGTAAAGGAGTTGGGATGGCTAGGGTAGCTGGCGGGGGAAATGCACAATACACCCCAAGCGGGACGTCAGTGCAGGACTTAGCGCCCCCAATCAGAATAAGAATAAGAATAAGGTGGGATGCAGACTGTACAACAGCCGTTAGAGAAAGGAAAATATCTGAAGAAACATACAACGCTAACATGACAAGAGAAAACTTTCTAAACTATCAAAAGAATGCTGCCAGGGCAAGAAGATTATTATTTAAAAAAAAGAGACATGGATGGGTTCAATACTGCAAATGCTTATCCCCTAGAAGTCCTTCTTCTTTAGTGTGGAAACAAATTAAACGCTACAGGGGATCATGTAGTGTTCACAATATCACAATAAATGACCCTTCGTCATAGGTTGAGGCCTTTACAGATAAAATATCTCCTCCTTTCGTACCATATATGGACTCTTTCCCTACTTTTAATAATCCTATCTTGACTTCTGACCATTTTGACTCACCATTCACATTCTCTGAAATTCAACTGGCACTAGATGGACTTGTGGACTCTTCACCTGGCATAGATGGGATCCCATACTCTTTCTTGAAAAATGCTACATATAATAGTAAGATGTATTACTTGAAGCTAATAAATATATTCTTTGAACATGGAAATGTCCCCCATCAGTAGAAAACCCAAGTAATACTTCCAATTCTTAAACCTAGCAAGAACCCATCTGACCCGAACAGTTATAGACCAATTGCTTTATCATCAGTTTTATTAAAAGTTACTGAACACATGATTAAACAACGACTTGAGTGGTTCGTAGAAAGTAAGAACTTACTGGCGAAAACACAGTTTGGATTTCGTAAAAGTATGAGTACGATGGATAGTTTGGGTATTTTGACAACTGACATACGAATCTCATTATTGAAAAAGGAGCTTCTGATAGGTGTCTTCTTAGATATAGCGTCTGCATACGACAATATCTTACTTCCAGTACTCAGATATAAACTTAGACAGCTGAGTATTCCTGAGAAGCTAGTCCAGTTTGTATGCAACCTGTTTATGGAGAGAACTATTTTAGTTAAAAATCAAAACACTTACCTTTCCCCTAGAACCATCTGGAAAGGCTTACCGCAGGGATCAGTTCTCAGCCCATTATTGTACAGTTTACACACATATGACTTAGAATCTACAGTACTCCCATTTTGCCAAATTTTACAATATGCAGATGACCTGGTACTTTACATATCTGGTCAAAGTATAGAGGACCCTTTGAATAAACTGACATCTGCGCTTCAATACCTTTCAGACTGGCTTGAACAACATGGACTATCCATTTCGCCTTCTAAGAGTAGTGTAGTGGTTTTTACTAGGAAAAAAATTGTCCCTCATGTCATCCTCAGAGTCAATAATGAAATTATCCCACAAAATCAGAATGTGAAATTCTTAGGAATTTGGCTAGACAGCAGGTTATCTGGTACTATTCACTTTGATTATATTTCCCAAAAATGTGAAAGAAATATTAATATACTCCGTTCTTTATCTGGAGTGTGGTGGGGTGCACACCCATTCACACAAAAATTGCTGTATAATGCCATAATCCGTAGTCATATGGATTATGGCTCATTTCTATTGTATCCTTCAAATAAATCAGGACTTCAAAAACTGGACAAGATACAATCAAAATGTCTGCGCATCATCCTTGGGGCTATGAAGTCTTCCCCAATAAACGCTATGCAAGTAGAATGTGTTGAACCCCCTCTTTCATTTCGCAGACAATTCCTTGCAGATAGATTTTTTTTCAAACTAGTACAAAACCCTGATCATCCTCTTCTGTGCAAGTTAAACCAACTGTCTGCTTTATATGATTCTCATGGTTATAACTCATTTAATGAAATCCCTTGTGTGCTCCGTACTTATTTACAGTATACCCGTCTCCCCAGCCCACTCTTTCAGAGCTCCATTATGCCATTATTCTCTACGCCATATGAGGCTTTGATCTTCCAGCCCAATGCCATTCCGGACTTTGGCATTGATAAAAGCACAATAGAAGCAAACAAAGTTTTTAACAGTATTATTTCAACAAAATATAAACATTGGATCACAATATATACAGATGCTTCTAAATCCTCCGATAGCCCAGTTGGTGTTGCGGTGTGGATTCCCTTCACTAAAATCATTCTTAACTTCAAATGTCCTCCTGTCACTTCCATTTTTACTGGTGAATCCATTGCCATCCTAGAGGCTATTCTTTTCGTAAAATCCCATAATTTAAATAACTGTATTATATTTTCGGACTCTAAAAGTTGCCTTCAAGCTATCGTAAGTAACCCATTCAGATCTCTTTTACCGAACAATCCTCCTTTGTTTGGTGGTCTATCGTACTACGTGACATTGGCGAAATTGTAGTGGCTCCCCTACAAAAGCCATAAGGAAGAGTTGAAGTTGAAGTTCATGTTTATTTGATACTTAAGTATATGTAATGCGTAGTTGATATGAAAGTAGTCTGAGGATATGATAAATTGATAACCAGGAAGATCCAGTTGAAATCGTTAATTATTAAACTACATCAAGTGTTAAGAAAAAAAAATTGCCACGCCTGAGAAGCATCAACGGCGGCGTATTGGCTAAATTTAATAACTCTCCAGAGATACCAAAGAGCATCAGCCCAGGATGAGTACTAGCGGTGGAAGTCATTGTTCTGTCGCTGAAATTGATCCCATCCCTACATAGCAGAAATTGCTCCAGCTCTGCTTGTGGAGATACCAGAAGCTATTGACTCCGATTGCTGTGGTTAGTATTTTGTATAATTATTTACATAAAAAAGTTCTTCACTGTTTAAAATAGTAGGTATATTTCTTGTATTAAGTTCTTTCTTATGTAGTAAACATACCAAAATATAAGCTAGACACTTTCATACAAAATATAATCACTCGTGGCTTCTAAGGTTAACATAGTATTTATTAGTATTTGAAAAACATACAGTTACATGAATCCTTAACTTTATAAATCATCTGATGTAAACAATAATGGATTTTTTAAACTCATTGCCTACATCATAATGAAAGAGTTAATGTAAAAGTCTTTTATAATCAGGGACTGATTTGGTTACCCATTTTTAGGGTTTAACCCAGGGTATTTTAACAGGGTTAGTAAAAAACCTAAGCTATAAGTGTTACCCTTTAAAACGGTAACTTATTTTATTGAATAACCCTATTACAACCTTTTCAATTGGGTTACCCTTTGGTAGGGTTGTTGTCGCCGTTGGTTTATAGGGTTAGTAAAAACCCTATCGCTGTGGGTTTTTACTCTCAGCAGTAAGCCATGCCTATGGGTTATCCTTTGAATTGTGTTAACACGGTAACACAAGGGTTACCCTAATTTGGATACCCATTTGTAGGGTATTCTTAAAAGGATAATAATTAAAAACCCGACCCGTAAGTGTTACTCAATGAAAGGGTAACCTATCGTATTTGGTATTGTTGTAGTCCAAAGGTTAATAATACTTAAGCTGTGCGAACAAGTAAGCCGGCGGTATTTGGAACAAGAAAGTGATGTTGCAATTCTTTGTTATATTCACAGTTTACTCACATATCACGGAAAAAGATATTTTGTGTTTTAGTTTTATGATTATTTATAACTATTTACTACTGTCACATTATTATGTAAATGATCTTAACTGTTTTGTTTTTTAATGCTTAAGAGCCTTCATTCTGCGCAGCGCTGCGCGAGTTTAGGTATTTTACGTAGCGAGCTACTCCCTAGCGCGCCCAGCGGCAGTGACCCCACCACTCGAGCAAAACAGCGCCGCATTCATATTTTGATCTTTTTGTGTCAACTTTGGTTTTTATATCACAAGTAGACGTAGGTCAAAAAGTTAAAATAAAATATCATGCTAGACTCGTTTTATTTTTAATAACAACATTATTTAACACATGAAAATTATTAATCAAGCGTTTGTTATCTACCAGAGCATATACTAGAAAAAAGTGATATTTAACTCATGGACCTACCTGCTACCTACATGTACAATAGTTCCTGCTACTTGTTTTCGGCTCCTACATCATGTCCTTGGCCCCAAGTCTCTTACCCATTGAGCAATTACCGCACTATTGAGACGCTTCTACGATTGATACGGAATTTTGTGTATCCTTAAACATACATACAAACATACGTGCACACTACTACCCCGAGGCAGAGTATTTGGCTTGGCGATGGTACACACCAAGACGAGTTACTCATTCAACAATAATTTGAATGAGCGTAATCACAATGTGAACAGTGCACCACTAAAAGCTGAATCTATTGTACTGCGATGGTACCCACGAAGACGAGTTGTTGAATTGGAAATAATTAATTTAGTTCCAATACATACATACATGCATGCATGTCTAGACACAATTATAAGTACACTGTGCACACTACTACTTTAAATCAAAATAACGGGCATGGCTGTGGTACCGAACAAAGCGGGTTACTATTCGGATTGGATTAAATTAGTTACAATGACTTCGAGCCTGAATACAATATACGTGCGCAGTGCACATTACTACTCCGAATCAAAATAACTGGCATTGCGGTGGTACCCAACAAGACGGGTTACTATTCAGGAATGATTTCATTAAAACAATGTCTTGAAGCTTTAACACAATATACGTGTACAGCGCGCACTACCTCTTAGAGGAAAAAAGTCTTCGATAGCGTATGTCTATCTCTAACATACTATATCCATTTTAATACTTTAAAAAAATGGGCAATTATAAAGCGGCAATTGGAAAGCTATTTACACAAATACGGTATTAATCCTTATCATTTTATATAAGTTGGAGGCTTTAAGCATTGCATGCACATTAATTCATTCTTTTACACCATATAATTTAAACGAATATCTTAGAAGTAATCGTAAAAAATTAACTGACGCGAGAATAAATTATGTAAAATGAGGACAGATGAAAAATTAAGTATATATATTATGTATATTTATATTCGGGAGTAGACTGCTTTAATAAATGTTATGCTTAAAGGAAATGTCCCTCTCTTGTACGGTGCAAACCTAGTAGCGCTAGAAAAGATGGGGGCATCCGCCCTATTGCAGTTGGTAGTACTCTGAGATGCCTTACGTCTAAAATTTGCTGCCGAGTAATCCAGGACCGCCTCTCAAAAAAATTTCACCCTTGTCAGCTCGGTTTTGGTGTTAAAGCTGGCTATGAGGCAGCTGTACACGCCGCGCGTATTTTTCTATGCTTTACAGACTATGAAGTATTCACCACTATACCAAGACCAAGGCGAGTGAAGCCGCTGGTGGGTCAGCTAGTTATATAAAAATCAACAAAAAAATAAAGATATAAAAATCATTATAGCCATTTGTAAAATATCTTATGAATAATTTTATTAGGTAAGTATTGCAAACAAAAATGTTTTTCCGTAGGTATAAAAAGAACTACACTTACATAACGACTAATCATACTCGTTATGAAACATAAAACCATAATTTGATTTCGTCATCCAAAATACAAAAGTCCCAAATCACAATCTATTCGCAAGACAAATAAACTCTCGCCGGCGCGCGGCGTCGGTTTTCTGTGTAACGAATTTCGATCTCGCACACTGTTGCAGGCAATGCTGAGATAGCAATATATTTTTTGAATACCTACGAAGAAAACATAGTCAGGAAGCATAATTCAGAACAAATTCCACACAAAAAGTGGCCCTTCAAATCAAAACAAAGTATGATTCCAAATACAAATTACTTCCGAGGTTACAAATAGACATGTTCTGTGATTGGTTTAAATTCAGAAGGAAAGCAGGCATTGGTTTACGCGCGTGCTGCAACGTCTACTATGACAGCAGAGTCATAGCGGCGTGGATGATGTTATGCAACAAGTGGACTGGACCAACTCAATAATAAATCAATCGTTAATTTCGTATGTGTTTGCGAAATATGATTAATTTATTAAGTTTTTGTCTAGAAGACATTAGAAGAGATTCTTCGCAATGTAGTAAAGAAAGATTATGAAACATTTTAGGCTTTTACATTTTACCAAAAAAAATAAGTCGTTATTTGCCAGCTGGAAGTTTTTCAGTGGTCACAGAATACCTTCATTATCAATTTAGAAAACTCAATCAATTTATAGAATTACTTTAGAAAAGCACTGTTGATATTACTGACAAATTAATTAGCAACTCAGCTAAACCACTTTTTTGCAGAAGGTGAATTTTCATTAGCTTGAAAAATTAAACGTGCTTAAATTTGACCAAACGATGAACTATTTTTTTAATGCTATATAGTTACCTATATTACATACCAACTGTAGGCAATCGTTTATTGTTCATTGTCTGTAGTATCTCTTTAGAGCGTTAACGCTTTGGAAGCGCCAATTCGCGTTTTTGCTGAGTGTTTGAAGGGTCACATAATAATGATTGATATAGTATATTATGTCAATTATTCTTACCTGAAGTAATAGAAAATTATTTGATTAACAAGTTCAAGTTCCACAGACTACATTTAGAAATTGTTTATTAGTTTGTTATTGCCGAGCGGTTTCTACACACACGTTTTTAAAATCAATAATAAAACCGGTCGCGCCAGTCACGAATCGTCAGACAGGGCTGAGGCCTCTTAGAGAGAGGTTACACAACTAAATATTAGTGCGCTCAAAACTTCCTGATACTTATTGAGGTAACATTTCTAAGTGGGATTCTAACAAATAATTTTATATGACGAGTAGTGCATCAACAATAGAAATTTCATTGTTATAATGACATCGACCCTTGAGGGGCTAGTATTTTGCTATTAACCAAATTTCTTATGCTTATACTTGGTATCCAGGAATCCATGCTGGAGCCGAAAACTGGTAGCAAGAACTATGTGATGGTTAATAGTAGACACACCGTGTTTGGGATCGTATGAATCGTCTTCGCGATACCTTTATTCAAGCTGGTGACTAGAACCTGATGCTGGATCTAGAAACTGGTAGCAGGAACTATTTGATGGTTGTTTTATTTGCTATTCTCATCTCTTTTTGGTAGGTACATGAGTTAAATCTTACTTTTTTCTAGTCTCTTGTAGATAACATGTACTTAATTAATAATTATCATAATAAGTTAATTAATGTCGTTATTAAAAATAAAATGTCTCCTGCGTGATATATTTTATTTCACATTTTTGACCTACGTCTATTTGTGACATAAAAACCAAAGTAGATAAAAAAGATCCAAATGTTAATGCGCGCTATTTTGCTCAAGCGGTAAGGCCACTGCCGCAGGGCGCGCTAGTAAGTAACTCGCTAATGTAAAATACCTAAACTCGCGCAGCGCTGCGCAGAATAAAGGCTCTTAAAGATGTTGATGTTTCTTCGGGACAAATCATCAGCATAAAAGGATAAGTATGATAATACAAACATAATTTAAAAAAACAGTAGGTACTTACTGTACCAACTGGTAGGTGGGTACTGCAGTTTTATGTAACATGGTCCATAATTTTTTTATTATCTATATTTTTTTTGTTTTCAGTCAAAATTAACGTACTATAACTATGCTGGTTTTCACAGGCAGTCATACTCTTGTTTTTCTAGCTTAAGTTCAGCTAGGCACTTATTTTGCCGCATTGAATCGGCAACCAAGCGAGAATAAAACATAACAAGCAAAACCATTGCACATTACATACATTCCAATATTTAGTCCTAAAGAAAAAGAAATATCCTAAATTAAATAAAAATTGACTGACTTTATTTTGCATACTATTGACCATGTCGATTTGTTAACGTATTTGAACATCTTTGAATAATTATAATTTTGCTATTATTTACTAGTAAAAGTGATCCCTGGACATTTTAATCGTGTATTGTTTCTGCACCACTTCACAACGAATGCTGGCATGATGATCCACAACTGAAGTTCACAATGATAAAAATGAAAATGTACGCTAAGATTTGAAGTGTGCTCGCTTGGAAGAAAAATGTCCGACTGATGACGTACTGAACACGACTTTTAAGCCCCGCCTACTTGAACACGACTTTTGTTGGGTCATTTTTTTAACGCAGTTACTGTTCCTGACTATTATTTCTTCGTAGTTGAATACCTACAACGCGAAAATAGTGATCGCTCGGCGATTCTCTTATTCAATTTAGACAACGCTACCTTCACGATCAACAACCCAAAGGATAGGGTTACCCACCACCAACCACAGGGTTTTTAAAAGTTACAAATACCTCTTCATACGAATACCCTAAGCAACGGGTTACCCTATGAGGTAAAGGGTAACCCTACAATAGGGTTATAGACAGTTACAAATACCTCTTCAATTGAAAACCCTAAGCAAAGGGTGACCCTATGGCTGGGTTTAAGGCAGGGTAACCTCATAGAAATGGTGTTTGGTAAATGAAAAACCTCTTGGATAGGCTTAACCCAAAACCGGGGTTGTACGGTCCCTGTTTATAATAGACACAGTGTTGTTAGCACATCCCGCTTGCCCATAAATTATAATAAACCTTATAAAAAGCTAACAGGGTGTAAAACTTTGTAGACAAATGACAATTTTTATAGTTTTTTCTGTTACAGGGACGTGAACAGTGTGTCATAGATGTAGAGCTTGCACAGTATACCTCAGTCAATCAACATAATATGAAGCCTCTCTTCAGACTACTGTATTTATAGATTGTGACGTAGCATCACAAACCATAAATACAGTAGTTTGTGATAATTCTGAAGGAATGCCTATCGACAATGCTTCAATGAGTAATGTGCCACCAGTCATAGGCCAACCTGAATATAATGAAACGTCAACCTGTGAGAAATTATCAAATAATGAAAAGAGACTAGAAACAATATTCTAAAACTGAACACATGTGACACGAGAAAAGAAATGCTGAAAATAACATGAACTAGAGTAAAATATATTACAAGTGAATTTAAGAGAAGCATTTTACCAAAAACAGATAATATATGTTGTGCAACTTGGTTAAAAGACATCACCACTGTTTTAAATTAAAGAATGATGATTTAAGTTGGATTTATGCTGCAGTAATGATGACACATTATGCACAATAATTACATTGTAGCAAATGCAATTATAGTGCATAGATTATAATTAAACATACATAATATTTGAAGTTGTTATTGATAATATTTTTAAGAAACAGTGATGATGGGCTGGAAATTTTATTACTTACATTGGTATTTTGAAATTAACATACCAATGCTCAGAAACACACTCTTATTAAATAAATGGAAATATGCTTAGTAAAAGGCACGAGATGTTAGAATTAAGTTTATTTTATTTTTATTATCATGAAGTGAGCCGTGAATAATGAATAGGTAGGTGCTATATAATTACATAATATATCTTGCTAGTGCCGCTAATGAGTACAAAGAAAGTTTTAATACACATGAGTAGTTGTGAGATCGATGTGAAGTCAATGTCTAGTAATATCCTTTGTATAAAAATACAGAGAGTGTGACAATGTTTAGAATAATTTATTTTATGGTAATTCATCATTTATTGTCATAATTGTTGAAACAATCTGTACCTACTTATGTATAAATAAAGACTGATTTTGTATTATGATTATCATTTACTAATTTGTTAGGCAATTATCATATCAGCCATATATAAAAAAATTAGGCAACATTTAATGAAATCCATGGTCCCTCCCTGCCTTCCTATACAGTTGGCTTTGATAAAAGGCCAAATTGTGGAGTATTGCATATGACATGTTTATGGCCGAGACAGCCATATCGAGCTTATTATAACAAGGATATCGACTATCACCTCCAGACATCCATTATGTAGGTATACCTTGTCTATACTTAAAGTGAATTCTTGAGAGCTGGAATATCCAGCTATCATGTGTGCTGCCAGCTCATTGAGCAACCATATCTAAAAACTCTCCGGAAGGTCCAACCACAGCCTGAAAAGAAAATTAAATATTAAAGTCAACATGGCATAGCTCTTAATGAATTTATTATAATGTTCATACTAAACTTATTATTGTGTTTACATGCTCAATAATTTGTATGTTGTGTAGCAATAAATAATTTTTATAATATATAGAAATTATTAGGTTAGAAATTATAGGTTCAAGGCAGATCAGATTACAGAACAAAAGGCTCTGTAATCTGAGCGTCAAGGTAAAATATGTACCTACACTTACTTGGACATTTCTTCAAGCTTGGTGGTGGTGTTGTACACCTGGAGTTGAAACCATCTTCAATGTGTACAATCAATTGCACCATCTACATTTCCGAGTCCCTGATGCCCCCTGTTTTGTCCCAGTCCACAAAATGTTGCCAATATAATTGCGTAGTTCGTCTAGTGGTTATCAAGTGGAGGGTATTTATTTCTTACTTCAACGTTTTCGAAAATTATTCACATCCATGAAAAATGGATCTTGTGCGCCTCTCGTCTTAAATGTCGTATTGGTACGCCAATATTTACATAGCCTTCATCAGGGAAAATATGATGTTTTCAAAGATATCCATGGTGCAATGAATAAAACAATCACGCTCACAACAGTAATGCAATGGAATCGACGCTCAAGTGTGGTCTGGACATTATTTACGTAAACAGAGATCAAATCTCTGCCTGAGTGGGGATTTGGCAACTGAGTGGCGTTTTAGAATTAGATGCCACTCAGGTGAACTGTGATCAAATAATCGTGACTCAGTTATTGTTCTAGAATGTAATCTCTACCTAAAACCAGTTTTAAAACTTGATTCAGAACTGAGCATCCTTCTGGAATACGGACCTTAGATGATTTAGAACAAAACAAACTGATAAAAAAATCAAAAAGAAAACCAACTGATAAAAAAAAAGGAAACAAAAGAGAGTAAAAGAATAACAAAGGCAAATCCGTCAAAGAAACCGAAAAGACCACCAAGTATCGTATCGACACTTGTTGACAGTGATGAAATCAGTCTACACAGTGATTCAGATTCACAAGATTTATCTAGCGACTTTTTTACTAACCAAGAAATCGTTATGCACACTATCCTGAAGGACAAAGAATTGTTACTACGAGAAAAAGAGATTGTAAGAATAATAAAAGAGATTCGTGCAGAAGAAAACGAAATCGAGAATACAAAAAACAAGACAAAAAACTATACAGTAATGGAAAAGAAAATTTCGAAAAGGAAAGAAAATGAAGGAAAAGAAAATATACTGATACAAACAAATATAATGACAAGAAAAAACCCAAGTTAGGGATGACACAAAATATCCAAAGAAAATTAATATCGTTTCATCGGTTCCGGTGAGTCCTAATGAATCAGCTTTCGCTAAATATTCAATCCGAAACCTAAAAAATATCGACCTAAACAGTGACCTCTACAATCCAAATCCAAACAAATCTTTAGCAGGTATCCAAATGAAAGGAGATGAACAGGAAAATACAACTGAACATCCGAAACAGCCAACCCTCTATGATGTTGGTGACACAGTTATTACCAAATATTAAAAAAAAACTTGGATTTATTATGTAGGTACAATTAAAAGTGTAGACACGAAAGAGAAAAAATACTCTATCTCATTTCATAGAACTGTTTAAAAGAACGAAAATGTGATGTTTGTTGTCCCTAAGCGAATAGATGAAGACAATGTTGATGAAGACAATGTTCCTGAAGAAAACATAGTAAAAACGATCGAGCTACTGCAGATGAATGAGAATCCTGTTCAGTGTGCACTGCTGAATGATGAAGATAGCGTTTATTCTTATTTTAAGTAAACTATGCGTAACTACTTACTTACCAAAAATTGCAATAATACGTTAAATTTTATGATAAGAACTTTGCTATTTATATTTATTTTGTGCCAAAGTTGATAAGGTATGCTGAATCTGTAGGCTAGCTACATTTATCAGTTATCTGAGGGTTTAGTAAAAAGACTGTTCATTTGTTGAGACTGGTTGTTTTCCTGGCCGATTGTTTTGTTTTGTACTAAGCTTGATACAGGCTAAAAAGACGTAGTCAATATATTCGTACTTCGTAGGTATGCACTGTTGAGACTATAGTATTCTATTGTATGTCGAGACTGATGGTTAAAAGGTAAGAGTAATAATTACATGTTCTTTTTTTGTGAAAATTCTCTATATAAAATTGATTAACCTATCAGGTAGTTTTTATTTCTATTGTAGTAGGTCCTATTACAATGCCCAAAATTATTATTATTTTATGCATCACAATTTTATTTAAAGTAAAAATACTAAGTCAGTCCTGAGTAGGCAAGTACACAAGTACTTTTCTCAGTTTAATCTAAAAATATTTTTTTAGAAATTAATTACGCTCGCCATATTTCAACTAAGTCTATATAAATATAAAACAAGTTACGCAATATGCGTAAGTAATTTTTAATTTATTTAACTATCCAATGAGGCTATGACTATCCGATCTTAGGTACCTTTTCATTATTTAGTTCTAGGACCCGAAGGATAAAAGTTTAAGAAACTTAATTAGGATGAGGAGGGAAGACCGGACTATATAAACGCAAAAAAAAAGAAAAATCGTTTGAGGAATTTCCTGACCGGATCCAAGATACTTAATTAATGGTCGTAAGTCCGGATGTTTTCCTAATGTGTACTTTATTATTGAACATATAGAAGTGAAGATACTACATAGTCCGATCTTCGGCCGAAATTCTATTATCTTCACTATAGTAAGTTGAAAAAGTCTGCTTTTCAAGCTCTTTAATTTTCTTAGATAGATAGCATCTACGCAAACGCCGCTGCGCTGTGCGGATTCCCGAGCTGCTCCGCTGGGCGACTGCCTGAGCCGATGCGCGAGCCGCTACGCTGTACTGTGCTGGGATGCAGCACTAAACCTCCGTCCAGGATATGCAATTCAGTTATTCCTCTATCCATGCTCAGATATGTCACTTACCACCTATCTGAAAAGGACATGCGATGCAGTGATGCCTCTATCCATGCTAACATATGTCACTTACCACCTACCAGAAAAGGACATGCGTACATTTCATCATGTGTGTTCAATGTTTACTATTCTTCAAAATTCTATGCTTACACGTGCTACGTGCAATCGTAGGCATGTCGCGATGCACATCCGTCAGACCACATTTCAAGGAGCTCGGAATACTTACATTACCTGCCATCCTGATTTTCCAGGTGGCAATATACGTACGGAATAACCTCGACTCATATAAGAGGCGTGGAGAGAAGCACACTTACAACATCCGCAACGCTGACAAGCTGGTTAGTATCTCGCGCTCTTTTGTGAAGTCGGGTAAGCTGACTCACGTTATGGGGCTGGAAGTATACAACAAGTTAACGGATATAGTAACAACCGCTCCGAGCTTAAGTTGCTTTAAAAGCAGACTGAAGCGCTGGCTTATCGATCAAACGTTTTATGATTTCAATGAGTTCATGAATGGTAATTGCAAACTGAGGATAAAATAACTTTTACCTTTGTTGACATATAAGTACTGACATAATATTAATTATTAGAATTTAATGTTATTAAAATTGTATATTGTTTTGACATTTTAATAATAATTTTATTGTAATGAATGCCTTTATATTTAATTTTGTAAGTATACTATTGTATACGTCTGGTTTTGTTTGACTTGTAAATGAATATTTACCAATAAATAACTTTGACTTTGACTTTACATGCACGTGTGATTATGACTGCAGCACACCCATGCGTGTAGTTCCTAACACTGATATAAATCAATATGATGCAGACTTAAATCTCTACTCAATGAAAGTAATCGCTATTTTTCCTAATTACCTACACACGTCTTTATGCCATAAACATGTGTTGTGGTTTGTAAAAGACCATGACATACAGTTGCCGTTTTGCCGTTTGTGTAGCAAATCTTAGAGGTCCGGAACTTTATAATTCCGTACATACATACATTCACTCTTCTTTTTCTTATTTTTAACGAAAATGTTGCTGTATTTTTAAGGTAGGTACTTGTGGTACGATTGCTGTTATGTTTACTTTGCTAGCTTTTATGCCTACTAGGATATATAGATAGATTATGTACTAAACAAGCCTATATTGGCTGCGTTAAGTGTTGTGTTCAGTGGAAGAGACCCGTGTAAATCCTGTGCGCCGTGGTATTGAGTTGACCCTGGCACTGGTGGTTTCTGGGGTGAGTCGGTGGCGCAACCGACAGCAGACACACGTAGTGTTTATTACTGCTCCTGTTGACTTGTTTGGCTAGTTGGTACATAATCTGACGCTCTTGTGCATTATACTCGTACGAATTTACTGACGCTTTTATGCATTATATGAATTTAGACCCACTGGTGATACACGATGTGAATAAGCATCATTCTTAAAATGTGTGCATCTTCACAGAGACCGATGGTGATGACTCTGAACAGCCGTTGGACGCGGAGGGTGTTTCTGGACCATCCTCGAGTTCCTGCTGAGGGCTTCGAGCACGCAGCCCTGTCAGGAGAGGCCGTATTGGAGACGAGAATATAAAAGGCGGTGCGCACAGTGGTCGTGTCTCTGGCTGAGTGCCATCTGCGCTCGCCACCCGCCCGGTGACGCTGTAAATGCCGGTAGAAGCAAACAGCATTAGTCCGTTCGAAAAAAGAAAAAAAATCGTGTCTTACTTTGCCTTCACCAGTCGACGAGTGAACAGAACATCTCCGAGGTTTTACTGTGATATTTTTTTTTAATAGTTGTGACGTGATCAGTAGACGTAGTCGTGATTTTGTATAGCGTGGACACTGTCGTAATGATTGTCGGTTATTGGATCAATGTTTTGGTACTTGTAAAAATAAATAAGTGTTCGGAGAATGTTACCGCTATTTAAAAAAAATACCTTTCCACTTCTGATTTCTAACAATAGGTACTATCAAAAGTTGAAAATCGACCAGATGTCAGTGAACTGCATTTGTGTTATACCACGGCAGAGCTTTTCTTCATTATATCCAAGTCAGAGGAAATCATAAGTATGACTGATTTATGGAAGCGTGCGCTCAGCCGCTTACTCCAAAGGCTACAGCTGTATTGACTCGAAAAAACGTCAGAGCGCGCCCCGACACGACAGAATAGTGTGCACGCTCGCCGTCACGTCAGAGAACACCACAACATAATAATGCAATTCCTGCTTTAATTATAAACGCTGCTGACGTTATTTAGTATTGCGCAAAGCAAAATTGCTCTGCGCCGTACTAAATGACGAAATTATTTAAATTTATGCAGCGTTTATAAGTAAGGCCGTAAACGTTGCAAAAATAAAAGTACTATACAAATAATTGCCACAAATAAGGCTATGTGCTAGCGAGGTCTGATCGCAGAACTACTAGTTAATATTTTAGTTGTTTTTTAAAGAAATCTCGAGTAATTCAAAAATGTATATTTGTCGTCAAAATAGCACTTAGTTTAATAATTATAATGCATACGAAATAGTGTATAGTAAATAAATAAGTTAACTAGATCCTGTTACAACCGTTATTTTCCTCATTGACATCAGAACACTTTCCAGCTGAAACAAAAAGTCAAAGTAAAGTTTTATGTGTGAAATCATGAAGAGAGCCGATACGTTACTATCATATGTATTTATTAAAGTAACGCTTTAATGACGCCCAGTAAACTAATTAAATTACAGAAAATAGGAAAATAATATAAAACATTATAATGCAATTAAAAATCAGTTTCAAGACAGATAGGTAAGTAAAAACAAAACATGCGTACGGGGTTGACAATGGGGAAACTACATTTTCTCGTTTTTACCGGTCTGAATCAGATGCACTATCTAGCATGTGTTATGCTAGATAGTGCATCTGATCCTGACCTTTTTGGGATGAACGACATATAAGTAAAATTACTAATTAAAAACGCCTTACAAGTAGAACGTCCGAAACTACTTTGCAATGGAATTGCCTTCGAATTCTGTTCCTGTACTCAGACTGATATGTTGGCGTTTTTATACAAACACTTCAGCACTTCAATATACCGTTAGTCAATACGGCACCGCTGGAGAGACTCAAGGACTGCCCACGTCTCGATCGATACAAAGGCCTTGTCATAGTCCACAAACGCTAAACAAAGAGGCAAGTTATACTATTCGGTCTTCTGTATAACTTGCCGTAGCGTGTGGATGTGGTCTATGGTACTATAGCCTTTTCGGAAACCAACTTGTTCCGGAGGCTGGAATTCATCAAACCTGCGACTGAGACAGTTTGTTATGACCTTCGAAAACAGCTTATAAACATGGCTCAAAAGCGAGATGGGTCTGTAATACTTAAGTAAAGTGTTGTCACCTTTCTTGAAGAACAGCACCACCACGCTTTTGTTCCATGCTTCTGGCGTTGAACCTTCGAGTAAGACGGCATTAAAGAGCTTCTGAAGGACTTTAAGTAACGGTGTTCCACCCGCTTTCAGAAGCTCAGATGTGATACCGTCGTCACCAGGCGCCTTGTTGTTCTTAAGCTGTTTCAAGGCCATTCTAATCTCGTACAGGCTGATGTCCGGGATATCTTCGGTATAATGTCGGGTCAGCTTGGCTCTTGGGTCTTTGGCCGAGCTGCTAACAGGTTTAGCGACCGAAGAGTATAACTGTCCGTTTGTTAAGTTAAGGCAGATGTATTAGTCTTCAACTTCAAGAACTGAGTTCCTAACTGATAGTGGGTTAGGCACAACATGGACATTAGACATAATTTTCGTCTTGTCCATGTTCATCTTAAGGCCTACCCGTTGGGAAACTCTATGGAGGCCTTATACTGAGGTGTTCCATGGATTCTGCCATGACTGCAATATCGTCGGCAAATCAAAGGTGAGTGATATATTCGCCGTTGATGTCGATGCCGAGTCCTTGCCATTCCAGAAGCTTGAAGGTGTCTTCCAATGCAGCGGTGAACACCGACAAGGTGGACAGACGACCTGAAAAAGGTCGCAGGACGAAGTTGGATGCAGTCTACTTCCAACCGGTCCTTTTGGGAATTTGTGGGGGAGGCGTATGTTCAGCAGTGTACGTCCTGCTCCTGAGATGATGATGATGATAAAGTGCGGCGCGCCGCAGTCATTTGGAAGAATTATAATTACAGAAATAAGCAAAATGTATCGCTAAGAGGACATACTCAAAGGTTGCGTTGTTTAACCTTCCATCCATCCACACAATAATTCACCCACCCATTCACCCTAATGTACATTGCGAATATAAATACTCATATAAAGTAATGTTGATCTTGACTACTGACTCTTACTATATAATTCGTAGCCACACAACAAAACACATACATGCTCATTAACACACCGCAGATACATTCTTGCGTACACACAGACACTAAACAGACTCACACAGATACAATCACAACACTTTGCTTACGCACATATTGTTTTATTCTACCCTCAACATCTAATACACTAAAAATTATGATAAAGTTTAGTACTGGTGTGTGCCAAAGTATATTCTATCCGTGGGAGGAGACCTGGTGACCTGTGACACAGGTTTTATTTTAAAAAACCTACTTCGGGCACCAGCCCTCTCACATAATTAGGTTTTATTTTGTCACTCTTACTAATTATGTTAAATTGTTTTTACCAACCTTTTGTGACGTGGAAATAAATATATGTTTATTATTTTATTATTATGATGTCATTATTCGTAGAGACCAAATGAATAAAAAATCCAGACTCCAGACGTTTCTCTAGTAGGTAATTTTACTTGTATGGCGTTTATCGCACAACGACTGTATGCTAGACTGTCCTTACGGATCGGTTTTTACGGAAAAATACGGGACATTCACTCGAGACTTGAAAACACCCAGATCGTATCAATAAGGAAACACAGACTCAGGCAATGCATTACACACTGTGGTACGGATCATGAATGCAAAAGCGTAACGCTTTGTGCGCAATAGTAGAATTTCGAGTATGGCTGCGTTCGGATAGCCTCAAGTTGGCAAAATAAGCGACTAAAAATGCTAAAAACGCACAAAAGGACGTTCGAATTGGGAATCTGTGGCTAAAATTGTTGTTACCTATGGGCTAAAGCGTATGTAAAGCTTCAAATGCCAATCAATTTTCAACCCACGTCCCAGGCATGCATGAGGTATTATTTTAGACTGATGTGTGATTAGTCCGTAAGCAAAAGGTGCAAAATTAACGACATGTTGTTTCTCGAACGTTTTACATGAATGCAAACGCTAACACGGCCATCACAACAATTCGAACGCGAGTTCTCTTCGAATTTATAGCGATACGTATAATGCGAATGCGTACTTTTTAATACAAGGTCCTGGATCCTTGAGCTCCTCGGCGGTGAAGTAGGTGCATTGAGTCTCCGGGAAGCCGAGTAGTTCCGCGATCATGTTGATGTCCTTGTACGATGGCTTCGCGCGCAGTATCTGTCAATACGCGTCGAGAAATTATTCACAATCAATATGGTTCTCGTATTTAGTATATTTTGTTCACTCTGTTATTTCCAAGCAAATTTTTGTATCACATTGTTATTCTATTATATAAGTACCTACCTACCTATATAAAAACAAGATTGTAATTTAAGCACATTCATGTATATTTTTGAAACAATAAAAAAAGATACGAAGAAAAATAAATTCATAAAAATAAATTATAATATTATTATTTATAAGTGACAGTATCTCATAGGGATTATTATATAGATATTATCATAGGTATTATTATTTTTCAGTATCAGATTATTAGAGCCGCGGTTAGAATCTTAGCTCGGGTGTGGGTTTCCGGAGTAAGTCGCGTCGGTAAGAGTTTCGGAGAATGATGAAGCACTTAGTATTCCTCATCACGGCAAAGTCGAAACCATTTATTTAAGTTAGGCATCAAATAAAGACGCACTTAGTAACGTCAATTATTCATTATAATGTACTTTACCGCCGCGTTCCAAAATGGAGCATGTGGGCAAAAACTACCTGATTGAAAATCTGTCGCCAAGCATTAAGTGGTACTTTGGCAGCTGTTTTCGTCATTCTTTACCTATTCTAGAACTAGTGTGCTACCTATCCTGTAGGCCCAGCGTGAATAGCTGCGTAATTCGGTATGCTAAAAAAAATTAACCTATGCCAATTCCGAAACCATTTCGAGATTTTATGTTACAAACCCTTATTTTTCTACTCTGACCTTTTAAAACGATAAGATGCCATTTATTTTAACAAAAAACGATGAAATAATTCGACTTTCATTGACCTCTAAATGACGTCACTTTTTTGCACTTTTGTTTTGATTGAATAGAGACTTACGAATTAGTAGGTGTCACTGTCAAGTGTCAAAGTAAATTCTAGTTTCTTTTTTTTTACTCGCGTGCTTTTCTTGGCTCCTCAACGCAACTACATATTTGTGCAAAAAAGTGACGTCATAGGATTCAAATTTTCAAAAAAATATTATAAAATAACTACTGAATATAAAACAAAAATATTGAAATTAGTTTCTTATAATGACCTAATCTACGAAATAAAAATATAAAAAAAATACCAAAAAAAAACTTTACATACCGAATTGTAAGGTAACATGTCGCGTGAAAAAAGCACAGATAACACATTGTTTGTACGTCAAAGCGTGACAAGTTGACGCTTACGTTTCGCAAATTGTTTGTTTGTGCCTCTGTACTGCATCGTCACTGACCGTCACATCGCGTCATACAAAATATTTATTTACTAAATTATCTAATTAAATCTTTGTCAAATGTCTTTGTAAAGATTTATTTAGATCATTTCTTCTTATTTAGATCATCTCTATCTTTAAAAGAGAGATAAACTCATTATTGCAAGACTACAGTACATAAAAATAACACAAACCAGGGTGACGAGCGCAGTGCAGTACTGCGCAGAACTTTGAAGTTCAAAGATCTGGCTCGCACTCCAACTGTCATCAGGTGAACGACTAGTCCGTTTGTATCTCACTTGCATATAAAAAGTTATGCAATTATGGTGACACGTCATCGATAGGTACAACGCTGCACGCACAGATATATATATATGTACAATAGATATAACGCAAGTAACGCGATTGGTATTGAAACAAGGGTGCCGACTTTTTGATGATACGTGAATTTACTTATTTATTTATTTAGTTTTATTTATTTATATGGAAAACCAACAGCTAAACATAATGAGAATAATTACTTAATTAGACACAGAATGCCATTTATAGGTCTTCACGGATAGACTTACAATATAATTATAATTATAAATGTGAACACTCACGCGAACACACTGATCTAACTTAACTGCAAACATTTAAAAAAAAACTAGAAATTATAAATAAATTATATCTGGATGTCAAAAACTATCGCTTAAGGTGGGTCTTGCGGCTTGCCTTGGGAACACTACTTGAGAAAGGGTCCCATCATATAAACTACTGAATTTATTAAAGGTCTACTCGCAGAATAGCATAGTCAGAATAGTCAATTTATTGGTAAGAATATTAAATATCAAACATTATTAATATAAGTAACAATAGAGTTATAATTACAATTATAAATAAATTTATGTCAATTAAATAAAGTAGAAAATAAATAATTTAAATATTATTCTATTTTTCGCAAATGTTCGTCAACACTGTAGAACGCCTTCTCGACGAGCTAAGATTAAAGTCTATGCTTAAATGAAAAGAGGCTAGGTGCTGCGACTGCCTGATCCGGTAGGTGGTTGTATAACGCTGGTCCCAGCACGTGCGTGAGTATGTCTGTCTTAGCCAGTCTGTGCGATACCGCAGATAACTTGCCAGCTCCGCGGGTGTTGTAGCATCGCGCGTGGTGATCTCCACGCGTCCTGAACTGCTCCAGGTTTTGTTTAACATGCATCACAACCTGGAGTATGACAATAGAAGGCAACGTAAGTATCTGGACCGATATAACGAACTGTCGCGCCGGCGTGTCCCACGGTGTTTTCGCGATCGCCCTCACAGCCCGTTTCTGCATGCGGAAGACGCGCTCCCGATCAGCCGCGCGCCCCCACAGCTCTGCGCCGTACTAAAACAGGATGTTGGATACCGACGATCCCTGCGCTACGCCCATTACTGTCCCGAGAGGGTCGGACTTCGTCTCACCACCGTCGACAACCACCATCTGTGTCCTGTCCCGCAGCAGGTCTGTCAAGAGTGAATGCGCTGGTCCCCGTATGCCGTAGTACTTGAGTTTAAATGTTTGTTATGGGGTCGTCGCCTCCGAATTCTGCCTTTTTGGAGCGGATCTAGGGACTCAGAGAAGAGGATTCACTCTTAGCGACTTATGTGGATCATTGTAGTTCAGCTTGTTTAATAATTCAGAACAGTTTATATTGTTGTGCATGAGTTTAACGCTTAATATAATTTTAAAATAACTTACCTTTACTAGGAAATATGCCTTGCCTTTGGGAGCACGAAACGTTTGGGCTATTACAGTTAATTACTAAGCAATTTAGTTTTCGCGTGTGTCCTCCTGCAACCACAGACACTGCGCGGACTGTGTGTAGAGTCGGCCGACCTTGACACTTTGTCGGGGTTCGGACACGGGAAGTACACGCATTTGCGTTATCTATTGTACATATATCTGTGGCGGACCGACACAGTCATCCCCTTACCTCATCCGCGATCCCACGTATCAGCATTCACGTATCATTCCATAAATAAGCCACCACTACATAGACATTAGCATGTAAATCGACAATACAAGTGAATTTACATTTCTTATTATAGAGTACAGTAGGGGGGTTTCCCCCTATTGCTCTCTCTAGCCTAGAAACGCTTAACCCCCTTATATCCACTCACTACCCGCACGCTAGGAGACCCACCCTAGGATGCCCGCACATATTCCACAGAGGGAAAACTCAAGTAGACTGTAAAAAAAGTTTTAATAAAAAAAAGCATATTATAAAGTCCGACATTATATAGAAGACAAAGATGCTTTGAATACTCCACTTCTGGCAAATTGTCATCTGATAAAACGTAATAGTAGTAGTACCTAAGTAGAAACATTATAAAAATCTATATGAAAAGAATGGCCTCGAATTTCTTGCCATTTCTTTTCTTCACTGGGCCTATATATTTTGGAACTATGGAACTGAACGCGGCGATAGAGTCTATACAATACATTGTAATGAAAAATTGACGTTCATAAGTGCGTCTTTAATGCCTAAGTCGAATGAATGATTTTGACTTTGACTTTGATAATCATAGAAAATGACGTAATACCTCAGTGACTACTCCCTTGCGGTCATCGACGGGCGGAATGTTCCAGAAGACCATGCCCACGATGATCTCATCACGCAAGTAGAACAACATGCCGCGCTTGTATCGGTCTTTGTAGTCTGCTGATCTGGAAAAAAAGAAGACAATAAAGAGTAAGTTTTTTAGAGCAGGTAGAACTCTTTGTGAAAGAGTTGGTCAGGGGAAGTACTGCGTTCTAGTTCGAAGGGTATTTAAGCGCTCGAGCATAATATGTAGAATAAAACTTGTTTGATAATTTAGTTTTTATACCACCTGTTCAAAATGTTCTATTACATGTCACGCAATCTCTATGTAAAGCAAGGCATTACATACGCGGGGCTGTAAAGTTGTATGAAACTCCCTGGGGAGTAAAGTGATTTGGATTTGGAACGTTAGTTGTAGGAATACTCTTAGTACGGAGACAGCATACAGAAAAAAAAAGGCGCGAAAAGGTTTTACTATAAGTAGTGCGTTCGAATAGCCCTAAGTTGGCGAAAATAACGCTAAAAATGATCATAAGGGCGTTCGAATTGGGAATCTATGGATGAAAATGTCGTTTATGGCTCTTTTTATTCAGTGTTTGAAAAGCTAAAAAATAGTTATTTTTGCCACCAAAACTGATCTTGACGAACGCTTTAACAAAAGAGACAACAATAGCAACGCCACCGATGAATGCCTTTATTGCTAAAAGAACGCACGATTGTTGTGCGCCGCGTTGCTATGGGTTACACATGACCCCTCTTTGCGCATGGGTTAGTATCTATACTAGTTTGTGATTCAAGGTCATTGTTAAAGTCATAGATAATACTTTAAATTGGTTGAAATTAAAATATATTATTATTTTCAACGTGGTGCATGTAACTGTACCGAAATATCGGGAGCTCCAAAAGCAACTAAATCGTGGTCTACATCTCGTGAGTACTAATTATAACTTAGTTAACAACCGCGAAAGTCTAGAACAGTGTTTTTCATAAAATGTTCATTCCAAAAGTATTACTCTGTCCCTCTATAACGGTACAAATGTGTCCAATATGAATATTAACTATTAATGTATTTTACTTTTAACTACGAGTATATAACTGCTATTTTACAGCTCTGAGTTTTTATTGTCTCGCAGTAGGTATGAAAAGTAGAGTATATGGACCTCGAGGATAAAGCCTGTCTTCGTCTTGGGCGGCTTTAACCCCTCGCTTCAGTCAGAACTCTACATAACTCCCTCGCTACGCTCGGGAATTAAATTTTAATCCCCTCGCTATGCTCACGGATTAACCCAAGAGTCCACGTTATACTCAGGGTTTAATATACCGCCCATGACGTAAGACACTGCTTTACTCCCTTGGTGCATAATCTACTATTATTGACCTTTAAATAAAACTACTATAATGAAGCGGTAATTCGCAGTACCTACTGTATTCCGGTTTAGACAAGGGACACAGACTTAACAACTTTATGTCTATGGGTTACGGGCACAGTGCAGCTCTTCCCGTGTGAGGAAATGCACCTGTTTTATAAGTAGAATAATGCCGGGACTAATAAAACAAGGTACTTAAGCGAATAGCTTTTATTACGTGCCGTAATTTTTTGTTATCTTTTACTAACATACAGAACATGAAGTTCTCTTAAACCATGGTTTAAGAGAACTTCATGTTCGGGACTATCTTTAGTCCAGGATTGTTATAATCAGCCTTGGATTTAGTTTAAAATCCTGAATAGCACTAAACTGTTATGGGCAAGCGTAACACTTAAGATCAGGCGAGCGACTTACTCATCTTGTTACCGATAAAAATAAACGTCTTCCCAAAGCAGGTTCTCACCTCTACTGTAATGTTTTGATTGTGAGTGTAACCCTAGAACTTTATTCTAAGGGTTCTAACTACCAATATCTTAGAGAATTTTAGTTTAAGTCAAAGTCAAAGTTCTGGGCATGTCAAGTCAAAATGCCGTGGCGGTGCCGGCTTAGAATAGCACCCCCCCAACTCTACCCGTGGGTGCCGTAGAAAGCGGCTAAGGGATAACAAATCAGAAGGTGGGCAGCAGCACCTTCCCAGTCAAACACACACAAACTGCGCTCGCCAACCCGCCTGCCAAGCGTGGCGAGTATTGGCAAAAACCCCTTATGGATTGGACAAAAAGAACCAGGCCCCCAGTCCCCGGCAGCCCCGCTATTCCTGGCTACGGTAGCGGCCACGGTAACGGTGGGGCAGGGGGTGCTAAGAATCCCCGGCAGACGCCCGGCTACCACCCCCAACGACGACGACTGGCCCTGGTAACACACAACATACGCACGATGAGGACAGACGAGAAGATATATGAGCTGGAAGAAGAAATGAGTAAGCTACACTGGGACATTGTGGGGTTATCTGAAGTCCGTAGAGCGGGTGAGGACACGATAACCCTAAAATCAGGTAACCTACTCTATCACCGGGAGGGCGACCAACAGTCCCAAGGTGGTGTCGGGTTTCTCGTCCACAAGTCCCTTACTAACAACATAGTTAAGATCGATAGCGTTTCCAATAGGGTCGTATACCTAATACTCAGAGTATCCAAACGATATTCGCTGAAGGTCATTCAGGTATACGCACCGACGAAGTCGCACCCGGATGATGAGGTGGAGGATATGTATGAGGACATTAGTCGGGCCATACATACCTCTGAAACGCACTTTCTAGTTGTTATGGGGGACTTCAACGCGAAGTTGGGTAAGAGAAGCGAGGATGAGTCGAAAGTGGGGCAATTTGGCTATGGACAACGGAACCGTAGGGGACAGAGGTTGGCCGACTTCCTGGAGAAAGAGGGACTCTTTATGATGAACTCTTTCTTTCAGAAGCCACCTCACAGGAAATGGACCTGGCTGAGTCCCGATGGTTCCACGAGAAATGAGATTGACTTCATTATGACCACCAAAAGGCAAATATTCACTGATGTCTCCGTGATCAACAGGGTTAAAACCGGTAGTGATCACCGAATGGTAAGAGGCACGGTGAATATTAATGTCAAACTGGAGAGTTCTCGTCTGATGAAGTCTACGCTCCGACCCACTCGTGCCCGTATTCAAGACCCCGAGAGCTTTCAACTTGAGCTATCCAATCGCTTCGATTGCCTTGAGAACATCGCTTCAGTGGACGAGATCAATAACAGGTTAGTAGAAACTGTCCATACAGTGGGTTCCAAGTACTTTAAACCCCACCGTACAGATAGGCCACAGAAACTCTCCAACGATACCCTCAACCTCATGGCTGAACGACGCTCATTGAAATTGCAGTCTTCGAATGATGCTGAAGCATATAGGCTGCTCAATAGACGAATATGGAAGTCCTTGCGACACGACATCCGGATCTTTAATACAAACCGTATTAAAGAGACGATAGAGCGGAAAAAAGGCTCCAAAGTGTTTGCAAGAGACATGTCTATTGGGCAAAGCCAGTTGACGAAGCTGAAGAGAGGAGACGGCAGTGTAGCGTCGACCAAAGCGGAAGTGTTAGGAGAGGTCGAGAGTTTCTACGGACAGTTATACACCTCGGTCGCTAAACCTGTTAGCAGCTCGGTCAAAGACCCAAGAGCCAAGCTGACCCGACATTATACCGAAGATATCCCGGACATCAGCCTGTACGAGATTAGAATGGCCTTGAAACAGCTTAAGAACAACAAGGCGCCTGGTGACGACGGTATCTGGTGACATCTGAGCTTCTGAAAGCGGGTGGAACACCGGTACTTAAAGTCCTTCAGAAGCTCTTTAATACCGTCTTACTCGAAGGTTCAACGCCAGAAGCATGGAACAAAAGCGTGGTGGTGCTGTTCTTCAAGAAAGGTAACAACACTTTACTTAAAAATTACAGACCCATCTCGCTTTTGAGCCATGTTTATAAGCTGTTTTCGAAGGTCATAACGAACCGTCTCAGTCGCAGGTTTGATGAATTCCAGCCTCCGGAACAAGCCGGTTTCCGAAAAGGCTATACGAGTAGTACCATAGACCACATCCACACGCTACGGCAAGTTATACAGAAGACCGAAGAGTGTAACTTGCCTCTTTGTTTAGCGTTTGTAGACTATGAGAAAGCCTTTGATTCGATCGAGACGTGGGCAGTGCTTGAGTCTCTCCAGCGGTGCCGTATTGACTATCGGTATATTGAAGTGCTGAAGTGTTTGTACAAAAACGCCTACATGTCAGTCCGAGTACAGGAGCAGAGTTCGAAGGCAATTCCATTGCAAAGAGGCGTGAGACAGGGAGACGTTATATCTCCGAAACTGTTCACCGCTACATTGGAAGACGCCTTCAAGCTTCTGGAATGGCAAGGACTTGGCATCAATATTAACGGCGAATACATCACTCACCTTCGATTTGCCGACGATATTGTAGTCATGGCAGAATCCATGGAAGACCTCAGTACAATGCTCGAAGGCCTCCATCGAGTTTCCCAACGGGTAGGTCTTAAGATGAACATGGACAAGACGAAAATTATGTCTAATGCCTACCCCAATATCAGTTGGGAACTCAGTTCTTGAAGTTGTTGACGAGTACATCTACCTGGGACAGACAGTCAAACTAGGCAGGTCCAACTTCGCGAAAGAGGTCAATCGTCGAATCCAACTCGGCTGGGCAGCGTTCCGGAAACTTCGCGAAGTCTTCTCGTCAAAAATACCTCAGTGCCTCAAGACAAGAGTCTTCGACCAATGTGTGTTACCAGTGATGACTTATGGCACTGAAACGTAGTCTCTTACTATGCGCCTCATAGATAAGCTCAAAGTCGCACAACGAGCTATGGAGAGGGCTATATGCTCGGGGTTTCTATACGTGATCGAATCAGAAATGAGGAGATCCACAGAAGAACGAAAGTCACCGACATAGTTCAGAAAATTAGCCAGTTGAAGTAGCAGTGGACAGGCCACTTAGCACGCAGAACAGATGGCCGATGGGGCCGAAAGGTTCTGGAGTGGAGACCACGGACCGGCAAGCGCAGCGTAGGTCGTCCACCGACACGGTGGACAGACGACCTGAGGAAGGTCGCAGGACGACGTTGGATGCAGGCCGCTTCCAACCGGTCCTTTTGGAAAATCATGGGGGAGGCCTATGTTCAGCAGTGGACGTCCTACGGCTGAGATGATGATGATGATGATGGCGCCGTAAAAGCGTAAAACGCGCGTCGTCTGCGCGCATAAAATACTCCGTGTGCTTAGATAGATAGATACCGCCAGTTTCTGGAACGTTTGTCAACGTTTGATCAGCTAACAGACTGAATACTGACCGCTGATTGGTCACATATCACGTCATAGAATACGATTGACCAAAGAGCGTTTAGTATTTAGTTGGTCAACTAATCAAGGGTGTGACAAACGTTCTAGAAACCGGGGGACAGTGTAATAAAGATAGCTCACTGTTTATAGCAGGGCCGGTCACCGGCGCCGTCGTCAGAGGCGCTGACTGTGGCGGGAGCAGCGACGGCTTTCGCCCGGGCTTTCTCCATCTCTTCCTCAGCACAAGGCTTGAACAAGGCTATGGTGGGCATACAAGCACCTACCTCCCCCACCACCTGTAAAGTTTTATAATTGATACAGTTATACTTTTTATATAGATAAAAATACTTTTTTATGCCGTGTGGCAACACTAAAGACAACATGGCAACACTAACGCCTGCTTAGCCATACTAATCATTGCAATTTTAAGAGAGAAAAATCCACATCCTCGGACTTAAAGATTTTAATTAAATTTTAATGTAAATATAGTGTTATTTAGCATAGAATTAAGTAGTTAATTAAAGTTCAGAACTATAATATTAGTATATATAGTAGTGTGTGTCCATCGACCAGTAAATTCGTGTCATATATGTACAATACTGACCAACCCGGACTTGACGTTTGGATTGGAAACAGTTTGGCTTGGCAACATGCCATGTTCTCTTATGGCCGTTTTCAATAATCTATCTATCCACAGTTTTCCTTACTACCGATAGAAATTTAACACAACGACCATACAAATAGTGTCAAATATCTATCTCTAGAAAGGTAAACCGACGATAGATAAGTTATTGAAAACGGCCGTTAGCTGTTGAGCAATCTCCACACTACTGCGATGCTTCTGCGACCTTTGATGTCAAACTCGGTATTCTGTTAGATCTTAATCCCTGCCGTATGGCTGTGCTACGGCTGGCGAATGTTGCCAAGGAACGAAATTAAAATTTACTTCCTAGGTCTTTTCATATTTTTTATACGGCATTTTGTGATTCTTTAAACTTACATACAAAAAAATGCGTGCACACTACTACGCCGGGGAAGAATATTTGGCATTGCGGTGGTACAAACCAAGACGAGTTACTCATTTTGAAATAATTGAATATTCTGGAAGTTGTCTAGCGTAATCACAATGTGAACGGTGCACACTACTACTTTGAGGCAGAAAATCTCGTATTTTCCCACCAAGACGAGTTGTAGAATTAGAAATAACTAAATTTGTTTCAATACCTCCAAGTCTAGGCACAATTATGTGTACACAGTGCACACTACTATCTCAATTCAAAGTAACTGGCATTGCGGTGGTACCCAACAAGACGGGTTACTGTTCAGAAATCATCTAATTTAGGTCATACAATGCCTGCCTTAATACAATATACCTGCTACTACTTCGAGGCAAAACAACTGTCACTGGTGGTAACTACCAAGACAAGTTCTGTATTCGCCCAATAATTCAAAATGCCCCTTCCAACCGAAATGGAATAATGCGTGCACACTACTATTACGAACAGAATTTCTGGCTAAGCCGAGTGAATTCTTTACTCAACAGTGGTGTGGAGCTCGCCATAACACATTATGGAACGACTATTGACGTACGCCACTGTAGCAATGCAATCGCATTACAATAGCTTACAGCATACCAATTATGTCAAAAACTATCGATCGCAAGCCACTGGACCGCGATCGAACCTAAAAAGCGAAACTACGAAAACTGTCAAAAACATAAATTTTTTGCAATTGAGTTTCGATAACGCAGTTCAATCGCTAAGAGAATTGGAAAAGAGCTGTTACGATAAAAGTGAACTCTAAATCATTTCTTCAATTTAGACATCAAAGACGCACTTATTAACGTCAATAATTCATTATAACGTACTTTAAAGACTCTTCAGCCGCGTTCAAAATTATATAGAGCCTACCGAGAAGAAGCGGCAAAAAATTCGATGCCATTCTCTTCATACAGATTTTTACAATGTTTCTATTAGGTACTATAATTATTATTACATTTTATGGGTGGCAAAGTATTCCAAGCATCTTTATCTAACGTATGTTTAATCACTTGATGGTCAGATTCTGTGTCTGATATGTATTGAATTTGTAGTACTTGTGAATATAGAATCATATTCATTTTATAACATTTAGAATTTCTTTATATCGCCTATCCCGGCCCCTGAATCCACGGATGTTAGAAGGGGTGGGAATATCATTAAATCGTTACACTACTTTTTTTAACAGACTTCACAAAAGGAGGAGGTTAAATTTTCGACTTTATGTGTTTTTATATGTATGGTCACCGATTCCTCCCCCATTTAGGACAGATTCTCAAGATTCTTTTTTTATTTCATATAAAGTTTAATTCCTTGGTGGTCTTACTTAAATTTCATCAAATTCGGTCAAGTGGTTTTTGAGATATACTCCAATAACTTTAAAAGTGTCGCATATCTTGACGATATACTTATTGACGGTGAATGACAATCGATCCCGTAAGTAAAAATGTAAACGTCACAACACTACAAAGTGTGAAATAACTCGTAGAAGTCTGTACCACACCCACACTATTGTGATAATAGGTACTTTTGAACTATCATGGTACCGACTTGATTTTGACTTTGGTTCGCGTAATAAACCGATTCTTTATAACAGCAGCAATGGACTTCGTACAATAATTAAAGTTGAAAACAAGGAGCCTGGGTGCCGGAGACGGGTTTTCTGTATTGTTCGAGTTAGTAACAAAGACTGCACCCACAATTCGGAGCGGTGTGAAGTAATGTGCAGTCATACTCACTCGAACATACAGAAAACCAGTCTCCGGCACGCCTCCGGTGTCTGTGTGTTTTCAGCTTAAACTATAATTATGTCAGCGATCGTTTGGACATTGTGAGACAGTGAGTTGCGGTAGATCCAGGTCACGCACGTTTATCATATCCACTTCCTTCTAACATCAATGCCAGAACAAATTTACAGATAAACTAGGCGATAGGCCGCTCATACAATATACCATCTTGCTTGGTACCGCATTACCAGATATTTTACTCCAAAGCAATAGTGTGAAAGCATTACTGTATACCGTGAGTTTGCACTGCCTAAACATTCACATGAAAACATGGTGTACACAGTTGTAAACACTTATGTGCATGTAATAAAGTAGCATACGCACTGTTACACAAAATGTTGATGGTAAACAAGTAGCGAGATTCAGAAACTACGCAAATTTCCAATCCTTAAGTTTGACTTTGCAATAATTCCTCTGTCACTGAAACTTTGCAGTATGTCAGTAATTAAACCGTAATGTATAAGCAGTAATGCGGCTCAATGTTGCAGCCAAGTATGGTAGTGTCAGAGAGACGGTATACACACCTCCGTCTCCAGCACGTGGCCGAGTTTCAGCCAGTAATGCGGCTCCATGTTGCAGCCAAGTATGGTAGTGTCAGAGAGACGGTATACACACCTCCATCTCCAGCACGTGGCCGAGTTTCAGCCAGTAATGCGGCTCCATGTTGCAGCCAAGTATGGTAGTGTCAGAGAGACGGTATACACACCTCCATCTCCAGCACGTGGCCGAGTTTCAGCCAGTAATGAGGCTCCATGTTGCAGCCAAGTATGGTAGTGTCAGAGAGACAGTATACACACCTCCATCTCCAGCACGTGGCCGAGTTTCAGCCAGTAATGCGGCTCCATGTTGCAGCCAAGTATGGTAGTGTCAGAGAGACGGTATACACACCTCCATCTCCAGCACGTGGCCGAGTTTCAGCCAGTAATGCGGCTCCATGTTGCAGCCAAGTATGGTAGTGTCAGAGAGACGGTATACACACCTCCATCTCCAGCACGTGGCCGAGTTTCAGCCAGTAATGCGGCTCCATGTTGCAGCCAAATATGGTAGTGTAAGACAGACGGTATACACACCTCCCTCTCCAGCACGTGGCCGAGTTTCAGCCAGTAATGCGGCTCCATGTTGCAGCCAAGTGTAGAAGTGTCAGAGAGACGGTATACACACCTCCATCTCCAGCACGTGGCCGAGTTTCAGCCAGTAATGCGGCTCCATGTTGCAGCCAAGTATGGTAGTGTCAGAGAGACGGTATACACACCTCCATCTCCAGCACGTGGCCGAGTTTCAGCCAGTAATGCGGCTCCATGTTGCAGCCAAGTGTAGTAGTGTCAGAGAGACGATATACACACCTCCATCTCCAGCACGTGGCCGAGTTTCAGCCAGTAATGCGGCTCCATGTTGCAGCCAAGTATGGTAGTGTCAGAGAGACGGTATACACACCTCCATCTCCAGCACGTGGCCGAGTTTCAGCCAGTAATGCGGCTCCATGTTGCAGCCAACTGTAGTAGTGTCAGAGAGACGGTATACACAACTCCATCTCCAGCACGTGGCCGAGTTTCAGCCAGTAATGCGGCTCCATGTTGCAGCCAAGTATGGTAGTGTCAGAGAGACGGTATACACACCTCCATCTCCAGCACGTGGCCGAGTTTCAGCCAGTAATGAGGCTCCATGTTGCAGCCAAGTATGGTAGTGTCAGAGAGACGGTATACACACCTCCATCTCCAGCACGTGGCCGAGTTTCAGCCAGTAATGCGGCTCCATGTTGCAGCCAAGTATGGTAGTGTCAGAGAGACGGTATACACACCTCCATCTCCAGCACGTGGCCGAGTTTCAGCCAGTAATGTGGCTCCATGTTGCAGCCAAGTATGGTAGTGTCAGAGAGACGGTATACACACCTCCATCTCAAGCACGTGGCCGAGTTTCAGCCAGTAATGCGGCTCCATGTTGCAGCCAAGTATGGTAGTGTAAGACAGACGGTATACATACCTCCATCTCCAGCATGTGGCCGAGTTTCAGCCAGTAATGCGGCTCCATGTTGCAGCCAAGTGTAGTAGTTTCAGAGAGACGGTATACACACCTCCATCTCCAGCACGTGGCCGAGTTTCAGCCAGTAATGCGGCTCCATGTTGCAGCCAAGTGTAGTAGTGTCAAAGAGACGGTATACACACCTCCATCTCCAGCACGTGGCCGAGTTTCAGCCAGTAATGCGGCTCCATGTTGCAGCCAAGTATGGTAGTGTCAGAGAGACGGTATACACACCTCCATCTCCAGCACGTGGCCGAATTTCAGCCAGTAATGCGGCTCCATGTTGCAGCCAACTGTAGTAGTGTCAGAGAGACGGTATACACACCTCCATCTCCAGCACGTGGCCGAGTTTCAGCCAGTAATGCGGCTCCATGTTGCAGCCAAGTATGGTAGTGTCAGAGAGACGGTATACACACCTCCATCTCCAGCACGTGGCCGAGTTTCAGCCAGTAATGCGGCTCCATGTTGCAGCCAAGTATGGTAGTGCCAGAGAGACAGTATACACACCTCCATCTCCAGCACGTGGCCGAGTTTCAGCCAGTAATGCGGCTCCATGTTGCAGCCAAGTGTAGTAGTGTCAGAGAGACGGTATACACACCTCCATCTCCAGCACGTGGCCGAGTTTCAGCCAGTAATAAGGCTTCATGTTGCAGCCAAGTATGGTAGTGTCAGAGAGACGGTATACACACCTCCATCTCCAGCACATGGCCGAGTTTCAGCCAGTAATGCGGCTCCATGTTGCAGCCAAGTATGGTAGTGTAAGACAGACGGTATACATACCTCCATCTCCAGCATGTGGCCGAGTTTCAGCCAGTAATGCGGCTCCATGTTGCAGCCAAGTGTAGTAGTGTCAGAGAGACGGTATACACACCTCCATCTCCAGCACGTGGCCGAGTTTCAGCCAGTAATGCGGCTCCATGTTGCAGCCAAGTATGGTAGTGTCAGACAGACGGTATACACACCTCCATCTCCAGCACGTGGCCGAGTTTCAGCCAGTAATGCGGCTCCATGTTGCAGCCAACTGTAGTAGTGTCAGAGAGACGGTATACACACCTCCATCTCCAGCACGTGGCCGAGTTTCAGCCAGTAATGCGGCTCCATGTTGCAGCCAAGTATGGTAGTGTCAGAGAGACGGTATACACACCTCCATCTCCAGCACGTGGCCGAGTTTCAGCCAGTAATGCGGCTCCATGTTGCAGCCAAGTATGGTAGTGCCAGAGAGACAGTATACACACCTCCATCTCCAGCACGTGGCCGAGTTTCAGCCAGTAATGCGGCTCCATGTTGCAGCCAAGTGTAGTAGTGTCAGAGAGACGGTATACACACCTCCATCTCCAGCACGTGGCCGAGTTTCAGCCAGTAATAAGGCTTCATGTTGCAGCCAAGTATGGTAGTGTCAGAGAGACGGTATACACACCTCCATCTCCAGCACATGGCCGAGTTTCAGCCAGTAATGCGGCTCCATGTTGCAACCAAGTATGGTAGTGTAAGACAGACGGTATACATACCTCCATCTCCAGCATGTGGCCGAGTTTCAGCCAGTAATGCGGCTCCATGTTGCAGCCAAGTGTAGTAGTTTCAGAGAGACGGTATACACACCTCCATCTCCAGCACGTGGCCGAGTTTCAGCCAGTAATGCGGCTCCATGTTGCAGCCAAGTGTAGTAGTGTCAGAGAAACGGTATACACACCTCCATCTCCAGCACGTGGCCGAGTTTCAGCCAGTAATGCGGCTTCATGTTGCAGCCAAGTATGGTAGTGTCAGAGAGACGGTATACACACCTCCATCTCCAGCACGTGGCCGAGTTTCAGCCAGTAATGCGGCTCCATGTTGCAGCCAAGTGTAGTAGTGTCAGAGAGACGGTATACACACCTCCATCTCCAGCACGTGGCCGAGTTTCAGCCAGTAATGCGGCTCCATGTTGCAGCCAAGTATGGTAGTGTCAGAGAGACGGTATACACACCTCCATCTCCAGCACGTGGCCGAGTTTCAGCCAGTAATGCGGCTCTATGTTGCAGCCAAGTATGGTAGTGTAAGACAGACGGTATACATACCTCCATCTCCAGCACGTGGCCGAGTTTCAGCCAGTAATGCGGCTCCATGTTGCAGCCAAGTGTAGTAGTTTCAGAGAGACGGTATACACACCTCCATCTCCAGCACGTGGCCGAGTTTCAGCCAGTAATGCGGCTCCATGTTGCAGCCAACTGTAGTAGTGTCAGAGAGACGGTATACACACCTCCATCTCCAGCACGTGGCCGAGTTTCAGCCAGTAATGCGGCTCCATGTTGCAGCCAAGTATGGTAGTGTCAGAGAGACGGTATACACACCTCCATCTCCAGCACGTGGCCGAGTTTCAGCCAGTAATGCGGCTCCATGTTGCAGCCAACTGTAGTAGTTTCAGAGAGACGGTATACACACCTCCATCTCCAGCACGTGGCCGAGTTTCAGCCAGTAATGCGGCTCCATGTTGCAGGCCACCCAGTGGCCGGTCATGTTGGCGCCTGCCTTGAACCCCGTTTCTTCCGCGTTGTCATAATGCTCGAAGCGAATCCGCGTGTCTCGCCACTGCGAGAAGATGCTCGCTGCGTCACCCGCCTGCAAACATGCGTCATCAATCTGCTAATACGGTTTGTGTTGGCCGAAGGCCGATAGGCAAGTATACCTATACAAAAAAATACTATAGCCGGACACCAGGGGTTCCGAACAGATGTGGTTGGCAGGGCTCCCTAACAAGGCAAGAAAGGCATACAGTAAGCTCACTCACCTGGCGAAGTGGAGGGTTTATAAGAGCCACGCAGCTTCCTTGTTTGTCCCAGCGCTGGGCACACAGACAATCCGTAGACAAAGAGTCCCACATTCACGCACCAACGTCTTGCACCACACAATTGTGCCTGATGCTGCTACAGTAACTTCTGGTCCTTCGCGGTCGATTACGAGAACCAACGATACGAACTCGCGATAGGATCCTTTTGAAGATTTTTAGGTTTTGGATTCAATGGCGGTTAGTACACGCCACGACGCAATTCACACGACTCCTCCATCGTTCCTTCAAACAGCGCGTATGCGCAGCTCGTAGGATCCGTTCAATCCAACCCTTTCCGTTCGCGCGCTCGATTTGAATCACGAGCAAAGCGCGCGAAGTTTGAGTGAGCTAATTTGCACACAATGCTTACAATGGTAAGAATTCCTCACAACCACAACTATATACGGCCCAAACATAGCCCCCGGCTTGAAAGGATTCCATTCAAAAAATAAAGTTAAGTATAACCTAATGGAGTATAAAAGTACATAGGTAACTATAATCTCTCATAACTAAGAAATCCAATACGTATTATAAACTTCGCTTATATATTTTTTAACGAATAGAAATAAATAATAATATGGAATACATAAACTAATGACAGGAATAAACTTAGGGTATAGCTATTAATTTCAATCCAATAATTAAGCTTATTCATTGGGATGGCAATGGACACAAACGGACCACTGGACGCTTTAGCACACCGCCTTTAGTTTTTACCAAAACAACACGGGTTCGACGATCTGATCCGGGATAAGTTTCCTGAATAATGCCTAACGGCCAATGTAATGGCAGAGCGTTATTTTGCATGATCAAAACGACAGTACCTTTCTGTATTGGGTTGGGGTCTGTCATCCATTTCTCACGCGCTTGCAGAGTATTCAAGTATTCAGTACTCCATCTATTCCAGTACGACTGAACTAACTTGTCGATAAGTAAAAACCGCGAACGTAATTTATCAATACTTTCTGTAATTGGCGCCGACGGAAGCGAACGCAAAGGAACAGTATGTAAAAAGTGTGCAGGAGTTAACGCTACCGGTTCCGAGGGATCTGAACTCAAAGCCTGTCCCAACGGTCTCGAGTTCAAAACAGCTTCTATCTGAATTAACACTGTTAGAAGCTCTTCATACGTAAGTATTTGAGCGCCAATCGAGCGGACAAGATTTGTTTTAAATGATTTAACTAATGATTCCCACCCCCCTCCAAAATGAGGAGAATTGGGGGGTATCATTCCCCATCGAATGCGTTGGATAGATAACTCACTATCCCACCTTTTTTTATGTTGTTCCGAACTCAAAAAAACGCTGAGTTCATCAAGGTATGCTCGAGCACCAACAAAATTGGTCCCATTATCGGAAAACAGTTTGTCCACAGGGCCGCGTCTACCTAAAAAGCGTTTCAATGCGTTGAGAAAAGCTTCAGTACTCAAATCTGGAACCAACTCTGTGTGTGCAGCTCTAGTGGCGAGGCATATAAAAACACAAATATAAGCCTTCTGACTTATTACACCACGTTTACGATTCATAGTGATCTTTATTGGACCACAGAAGTCCAAACCTGTCTGTGAAAAGGGCTTCGACACTTGCAACCTACACTCCGGCAAATCTGCCATCACCGGCGGTACGCAAGCTTTGGGCCGTGCCCGAAAACAAGCGTAACATAAATGAACCCGGGAGCGAACAACATTTCGTCCCGCTAAAATCCAGAAACGTTGTCGCAAAATGGACAGCAGCAAATTCGGGCCAGCATGACAGTTTTCGCGGTGAGTGTAGTCAACGATTATGTTGACAACGTGATCTTTTTGCGGCAAAAGCATAGGATGCTTATGATCAAAGGTAAGATTCGAATTCTCCAACCGACCACCTACACGCAGAATGCCATTAACAATAAACGGTCTTAACTTCTGCAGTGGTCTTGTACATGACCTGCCGACTAGCACGGCACTCATTGTTTTAGCAAAGTGGACCGATTGCAGTGAATGGATGATCCTCCGTTCAGCCTCAGCTAAGTCTTCCGCATTAGGAATGCCCTTCGAAAGTACTATTTTCGAGAATCTCAACACATACACGACTATACGAAGCAACTTAGGCCACGAGGATACCCTTTGTGACAACGTATACAGTACCGGTTCTATAGGCTCGGTCAGTACCAACGATACAGTTTTAGCCTCTGGGACTGGTATATCAATGGCTGCCCGAAATGGTTGGACTGGCCATTGAGACACTTCATTTTGCAACCAAGTAGGCCCATAGAGCCACAATTGGTGTTCCAGAAGCTGAGCCGGACTGAGCCCACGCGACAGACAGTCGCTCGAATTATCTTTCGAAGAGATATGGTAGAAATGAGAGGACGACAAGTTTTCGTGTATTTTTGCCACGCGATTTGCCACAAAAGTTTTCCACTTGTGGGGACTAGAATGGATCCAGTGCAAGGTAACAGTGGAATCCGTGAAAGCAAAAATGTGATCTATATGACAACGTCTGTCAAAATTATCAAGCACTACTCTCACCAACTTCGACATCAATAAAGCTGCACACAGTTCCAAGCGAGCTAATGAAACCGTCTTGAGAGGTGCGACACGTGACCTTGCACATAGCAGTCTGACACTGACTCCATCTGGTGTCTGACAATGTATGTAGATTGCAGAACCGTACGCCTTCTCACTAGCATCCGAACAAGCCACTAAAGTTATCACACCGTTCTCTACGACACCAACATGGCGCGGTACAAACAAGCGTGATAATAACGGCAGTTCCGTCTTAAAACACGCCCATTTATCAACAATATGCTGAGGAGGCGACTCGTCCCAATCTATTTTTAACTCCCACAAGTCCCGAATTAGCAGCTTTGCATACAATATGACTGGCGCTGCGAACCCTAATATATCCCATAGCCTAGCAACTACGGACAAGATGTTCCGTTTCGTGCAAACGTCAGGACATTGAGCTACCTCAAACGAGAATTCGTCAGATCTCGGATCCCATTTGACACCTAGTATTTTATGGCTATCATCATCGAAACTACGAATCTGCGGGTGTAGATGTGTTTCCGGTATCTGAGTGAGTAACTCGTTGGAGTTGCTGGACCACTTCATGAGGTCAAAGCCTCCAGCCTTGAATAATTCTATCAGCTGACTCGCTGTCTCTTTTGCTGTAGATACCGAGCTTACACTGAAAACCACATCATCCATGTATAAGCCCTTATGCACGGCTTGTACTGCGAATGGGTAATTGACTTGCTCGTCATCACACAGCTGCCCGATCGTTCTCAATGCTAAGTATGGGCTGGAAGTCAAACCGAAACAGACTCTGTCAAATTGCAGCAATTGCAACTGATCATTGGGGTTGAAGCGATACAACAATCGCAAGTATTTGCAATGTTCCGGGCGTACCTTTATTTGTAAATACATTTGCTTGACATCCGCACAGAATGCTACTGCAAACAAACGAAAGTTCAACAATAGGGTAAATATATCACCCTGTAAATTGGGACCGGCGTGAAGCATTTCATTCAAAGAGTGCTCACGATCAGTCCGGGCGCTGGCGTCTAATACGATTCTCAATTTAGTAGTAACTTTGCTATCCCGAATCACGCAATGATGCGGTATGACATACCCGTCATCTTCACTAGCACGTCTACTATTTGATATTGGAGTAAGGTATCCAACTTCCAAATATTCCTTCACAACATCATCGTAAGCATTTCGCAATGGCGACGACGCTTCTAGTTTACGTTCCAAAGCAAAGAAACGTTTCTGTGCAGTGTACAATGAACTACCTAAGTCAGTTGGGTTGGCCTTAAATGGTAGCGCTACGGTGTATCTACCAGTTACATCACGTGTCGTAGTGGACTTATAAATTTGCTCACACTCCTGTTCATCGCGACTAAGCCGCGCCGAGGCGGAGGACGGAACCTCTTCCAATCGCCAAAACTTGGACACCTCTTCTCGCAACTGCGAATCTACCACTGCACAATAACTCGCTGTACGAGTTGAGTTATGCGGTAATGTCAATGACGGTACTTCACCCATCACGATAAATCCAAGACTAGTCTGAATAGCATCTGGGCTACCAGGCGGTCCATACACTCTACCAGGTAATAACAACTGTGCAAACAATTGTGCCCCAATCAACAATTCTACCTCACCTGGCACCTGGAAGGTATCATCAGCAAGGGGAACGCTTGACAGGTATGCCAACGTTGACATGTTGACGCTGGCAGTCGGCAAGCTGTTTGTAATATTGTTCACTACCAACGCTTGAATGCAAAAAGCCTTTTTAGTGTCAAAGCGAGATGTAAATTCTAGCTCGGTTATACCTTGGACATGGTTAACCCCACCACCAAACCCTTGAACCGATAAGGGAGAATCTGGCTGTTGTGCCGTCAAAGACAAGCGCTTACAGCACCGAGCAGTAATGAAATGATTCATCGATCCATTATCTATGAGGGATCGAACCATATGAGCCACACCTCGAGGGTCTACAACACGCACCATAGCTGTGGCAAGTAGCACTGTAGATGAAGCTACACCCCGTAATGGTCCTTGTGTTTTATTTGCAGCATCATGCATCGAGCATAACGATACCCCTGCCTGAGGCGAAACCTCCACTTCATAATCACTAACTCCCAACAGCTCCGGGTTACCATCACAAGAATCTTCTGCAATGGATACTGGCAGTGATGTACTTGACTTTTCACTTGGAAAATGTAATAATGTATTGTGCGTTTTTACTTGACATACACTGCAACCTATTTTGGACTTACATGCGGGGGACCGATGATGAAAGCTCAAACAATTAACACACGCATTATGTTTCTTTACAATGTTATATCTTTCCTTAGATGAGACTTTAAGAAACTCGGTACATTTTGAAAAACCACTATGTTTCGAAGAATTACACAAGGGACAAACTGTACCCTCGTTTGCAGTAACAAAGGAGCTAGTATTTCTTCCAGGAACAGGCACTGACTTGGAGATCATTGGCACTCGAGTATTATTCCATTTTAACGAACTCCTCTCACTCGCATTGGACCCCGAACCTGTCCTTTCTAAAATCTTAGCTTGTTCTTTGACAAACTTTACAAATTGGCTATACACCGGTATTTGTACACTACGCACTGAATTTTCAAATAATCGCGCGGTTTCATTATCCACCTTTTTTAATGCAATATATAGATACATAAAATCTAGTTTACTTGCAATGTCTAATTTTTCATAAGCTGCCACCGACACAGAAAATTTGTCAATAAATGCATTAAGTCCATCAACAGATGGCACCTGCATTTTCTTCAAATTGAAGATTTCATCCAGATAGGCCGTAGCCAATGAACGGACATCCTGATATCTATCTACAAGAGTACTGTAAATTAGCTCATAGTTATCACCCGTGGGTGAAATCCCAGCGATTGCTTCAAGCGCTTTTCCAGACAGCTGACCGCATAAGTAAAATACTTTTTCAGACTTAGTGAGATTATTATTATTATGAATGGTGCTATTAAAACACTCGATAAACATTGGCCATGCCTTCCTATCGTTGTCTAATTGTGGTAACTTTATAGCGGGTAATTTTATTTGCGGAGATTTAAAATTGTTCAAACTCGCTTTCGTCAACTGTTCGCTTTGAAGTACGTTTACCTTATTTTGCACATATACATATAAGGTTTCAAAGGCTTCCCATTTTTTTAAACATGGTTCATACTTCGGATCCGCTTCCATTTGCAACATATTCCACTCTTCTAATTTGGCAATAAATTCTGACCGAAGTGTTGATATATTAAAAGTTGACACTAAAAATTGTTTCTCTACTGCCTCACTTTCCATACCTATAGCTAGGTCGTACAATCCTTGCATCTTCGCAAAGTATGATTGCAAGGAAGCCTCACTAAATTTAATTTTCATCCTTAACTTTCTTTCCTCTGCCATTGTTACAAATACACAACAAGCAAACTGTCGTATCGGTTACACGTACTAAATATGTCAACAATGAACAGCTGACCATGTAAACAAACTTCACGAAATGTCAAACCGGTAGTAGAAAACGTCGTAATTCGAACTTTCTATTCTATGGTTATACAAGTATGACAACTAAAGCAAACGAACGAAAATATTTCACAGTTTGCTCGCCAGAGGGCGCACGAGTGGAGTGAACATTATGCATTAACCCGTTCTCCTGACGTCACAACCGGCGTTCGTCAACAATGGACGTATAGTCGGGGACGTTCGGTCAACCTCGTACTTGCAACGTTATAATGACGAACGTAATAGCGGACAGAACAATTAATAATTAATGTAGGTAGAAAAAAATTCAATAAATGTAGGTAAATTTGCGAACTCTTACTTTAAATAAAGTTGTGAGTTATCGCAAATGCACTAAATACTTCCGTTATCAACTAATTATAGTTATGTTATGATTTGTATACCGGAATTAATTAGCAGTTAGGCACTGTTGTGACAACAAATCCCGTTATCTAATTCGACTTGTACCGGTACCTACCTAATGCCTGCGAAATGGCTTAGTAATTATTCTCGTTATTTGTTCAAATGCCTTTATTGGATTGAAACTAATAAACAAAGATAATACATTACATACAACAGGTATATCTAGGGTTTTTTGAAGTGGACTGTATTAAGTATATTATGGTATGAATAAAATATATATAATATATAATAGTTTTAACTAGATCAAATTAATCTGGGCTTCGAAGAACCAAACTATGTGTTGGCCGAAGGCCGATAGGCAAGTATACCTATACAAAAAAATACTATAGCCGGACACCAGGGGTTCCGAACAGATGTGGTTGGCAGGGCTCCCTAACAAGGCAAGAAAGGCATACAGTAAGCTCACTCACCTGGCGAAGTGGAGGGTTTATAAGAGCCACGCAGCTTCCTTGTTTGTCCCAGCGCTGGGCACACAGACAATCCGTAGACAAAGAGTCCCACATTCACGCACCAACGTCTTGCACCACACAATTGTGCCTGATGCTGCTACAGTAACTTCTGGTCCTTCGCGGTCGATTACGAGAACCAACGATACGAACTCGCGATAGGATCCTTTTGAAGATTTTTAGGTTTTGGATTCAATGGCGGTTAGTACACGCCACGACGCAATTCACACGACTCCTCCATCGTTCCTTCAAACAGCGCGTATGCGCAGCTCGTAGGATCCGTTCAATCCAACCCTTTCCGTTCGCGCGCTCGATTTGAATCACGAGCAAAGCGCGCGAAGTTTGAGTGAGCTAATTTGCACACAATGCTTACAATGGTAAGAATTCCTCACAACCACAACTATATACGGCCCAAACACGGTTCACTATGGGAATTGTCGCAAAACGAGCGTTGTTACTTAAAAAATCATATACAAAATTCACAGGGAATGAACAAAACAGGAGGCCAGCAGGTATGTAAGTTGCTAACAAATAATGATTGAAATAAAAAAATGGGTCTCTATGTCATTTTGTCAGCTCCAGTCATCAACTTACTAACATTTTAGCTTACTGCAGTTGTCAAAACTGACATAGAGCCGCCATTTTTTTAGATTTCAATCAACATTTGATTGCAACTGAGATACGTAATAGCCAAGCAGGTCTGATAGACCCTATATCCGGTCAGAAAGGCCGTAAAGAATTTACATAAAAATTTTATTTAACTATATTTTATACTTGCTAGACTTCTATCTCGCATGATGGTCAACGATACGGTCGATGGTTGTATGGTTGTATCACACTGAATCTAGAACGGCGACTGGCTCTCGATTCACAGGTGCCTAAACACCGTTCGTTTTTTAATGACAGGTTTTCAACCTTGAGGGTAGCTTGTCAGGTGGGCACTAAAAAGTGACCGACCACCAGTGGTAGTTAATTGACGTGTTATAGTAGTGAATTATAAACCGATTTGTTCGTGATGTTGCATGAGTAGGCAAAGCGAACAAAGTCATGAAACATTGTTTTGTGTTTGCCTTTTTGTCGATCACCTTATAAAGTTTTTTTATTACTCACACTCAATTATTTATTGCAATCATATCTACATTGTATAGATATTACAGTTATGGTAGGAACCATATGACTCTATTTGGGCGTAGCAATATGATTTATGAGCGTACCGATTCATTTAAGTTAGTCAAAAATATTATTATTAATAAAAAACATTAAATGCATGAATAATTCATGAATTCTTTCAAGTCATAGTAGCATTTTGTTAGTAGTAGATATTTTAAAGATTTGTATAAATATAATCCCTTTCTTCAGCCTTGTCGTTTGGTATTTTATTGAATATCTTTATTGACATAACATTTGAGCCATAATAGTTTGGATGGATGCATTACTAGAACGGACTTGGATATGACAGCGACTTAATTGAATGACTAATTTATATGACTGTGACTTGACTGAGACTACTTTAATAAAAATTTAACTTGTTAAATATAATAATAATTACTTAAATAATTTGAGGAATGGTAAATGTACAGAAGTACGAGACCAAACACAAATGGAAATAAAAATAAAGTAACGTACAACCCAGAGATGCGTGCGCGCCTCCAGTTCCGTGTTGACCTTGAAGCCGCCGTTAACACGGTCTACTTCCAGGAACGAGGGCTCCGCCATCTCCACTCGGGCTTCCGTCCCGACAGCCACGAACACCTGACATAAACAAAACATTTTTTTTTTATTTCACTTTTATAGGAAAACTTCCAGCCTATAATATCTATATTTATAAAAAAATGAACCCCAATTTCTCCTGGTCACGCATTAACTTGAGAACGGATGGAACAATCTCGCTTATTCCTTTTTTGTATTAATTAATAAAATATTATTAATTTATAAATAAATTAATAAAAATAGATAATTAACACTACAAAAATCCTGATAATAATTAATTATTATCAGGATTTTTGTAGTGTTAATTATCAGGCGATATAGCTATCGCAGCTAGATCTCTACTAGAGCTGATAGTCACTGAGATCCATGCTCGCACGCTGGTTCGACTACCAAAGTCTTTACGGTAAGCGTTTTTATTACTATTTCATTTACTTGTATACAAAAAATCTCTATTGCAGACAATCGATAATTCATTTCATTTCTTGATCTGGCAACTCATACGCCCAGAACAGAATAAGACCGATATCCCTTATTTCCAATTTTTTTTTTGTCCTAATTTACTTTGGCATTACGGCAGAAGGTTCTTATGAAAGAAAAACCAAGAAAAGACGGGATGTTATGGCGAGGCCGAATCCGAGCCTACTACGCGAACGAAGTCGCGGGCAGTAACTAGTACATTATAAGTAATCAAACATTCTCGTGAACGAACTGGCCAATTACAAGTTTTCACATTTAGATATAAATTAGTAATATCTTGCTGTTAGTGTTACGATTGCGTAAAGATATTAAGATAACACAGGAAATACTAAGTTGCAGATACATAATAGTTATATGGGAAAAGAGAACTGAAATGGAACCGACTTCAACACTAAAAACTGTGAAATAACTTGTCGTTGAAGTCGGTACCATGACAGGTCAAAAGTACCGAATATCACAATATTGTGCGCATAGTACCGACTTCGACAAGTTATTTCACACTTTTTGGTGTTGAAGTCGGTTCCATTTTTTAGTCAATAAATATTTTACTCGTACCGTTATAAGTTTCCTTTTCTGCGAACAACTTTACAACCTATACTGTTACCAACTACGCACTACGAGCATGGATTTTCGATAGGATATAATTATCAATAAAAGACGGCCCGCGATATAGCTATCGCAGCTAGATCCCTACTAGAGATGGTACGATAGCTGATAGTCACTGAGATCCATGCCCGCACGCTGGATCGACTACCAAAGTCTTTACGGTAAGCGTTTTTATTACTATTTCATTTACTTGTATATAAAATCTCTATTGCAGACAATCGATAATTCATTTCATTTCTTGATCTGGCAACTCATACGCCCAGAACAGAATAAGACCAATATCCCTTATTTCAATTTTTTTGGTCCTAATTTACTTTGGCATTACGGCAGAAGATAAGCCAGTTGAAGTGGCAGTGGGCAGGCCACATAGCACGCAGAACAGATGGCCGATGGGGCCGGAAGGTTCTGGAGTGGAGACCACGGACAGGCAAGCGCAGCGTAGGTCGTCCACTGACAAGGTGCACTGACGACCTGACAAAGGTTGCAGGACTACGTTGGATGCAGGTCGCTTCCAACCGGTCCTTTTGGAAATTTCTGGGGGAGGCATATGTTCAGCAGTGGACGTTTTACGGGTGAGATGATGATGATGATTACGACTTACGCATTTTTTTGTCATAATACAAATATGACATTTGTTTTTAGCATACTATTTCAGTAAGAATAAATATAGTTTAGGCTAATGGTTTTTGCCCTAATTGTTTATTAATTAAATATAATTAATAAAATATAATTTATATTAATTATATTTATTATATATATTTATTATATTTAATTATATATATTATATATATTAATTATATATAATATATTATATATTATATATATTAATTATATATATTATATATATTTATTATATTTAATTATATTTTATATTAATTAAATATAAAATAAAAATATAATTTATAATTAAATAATTAATTCTTCTAGGCATAAAGATCCTGTGTACCTCTGAATTTCAACAAGTTCAATACTTCGACAGTCGCTTACTTCGAAAAAATATAGTTCAACAAGTCATTGCTTCGACAGGATATATTATATTCGACAAGTACTCGTATCCAGTCCGAGCAAAGGCACGATAAGTGCGACGACGAGCGAAGCTAGGAGAGTTAGGTTAAACGGCGACCAGACGGATATCATTTGATGATGATCATCATCAATCAAATGATGATGGATCATGATCATCATCATCGAGAGCGCAGCTAGTATTATATGTAGAAAAGAAAGAATCATCACCAGAAGATGGTTCAGGAAACAGATCAGTGGTAATTTTGTTTACATTTTTTAATTTTCTTATGATTAGATTTAGTACAGTAGTAGACATTACATTGGTAAGTGTGTATATGTAGCATCTATAGGCATTGCTTAATATGGGAAGACACTGCCTTCTGTAATATAGTACAGGCACATTTCATATATGAAATTCCCTTAAACCATAGTTTAAACTCGGGACTATCTTTAGTCCAGGTTTTATAATAAGTTTTACTAAAGCAAAAGACAGGATTAAAACTGTAAATATTTAAGAGTTTATATTAAAAACGATATTAGAAGAAATATTTAGTGACTTCTAATTTCGTGTTTGATAATGGATTTCCGCAAAGTAACGCCTGAATCAATAAATTGTTTATATTAACATTAAACATTATATTTTTTAAATGCTGTTTGAGTTACTCCTCTTTTCTTGTAAGTGGGTTGAAAACACTTACATAGTCCGTTACGAGGGAAGATCCGTCCGACAGAGTTAACTCAAGCCGCCCGTCGGGAGTAGGAAACGCGTCGTAAACTTGCTCTGAAACGTAAAAAAATAACGAATATTAACGAAACATGCTTCAAATTTATTATACTCCCTCTCTTATACTCATACTTATAATACTCAGTTATACTCTCATAAATCTCACTAGAGTGAGTCATTGAGTCCGATGCGGTGTGCGCCGTGACCCCATCCTGCTGAAAATGGGTTCCGTTATCGTTCCGGCATAAAAAATTGTCCAGCATCTCGGGTACCTTTGTGAGTTAAAGGAAAAAATAACGTAGAAGTAAAGAAATAGGGTGAAATAAGGTATCGGTAGAACGTAAATCCTCCATGCAATATCGCACTTCCGGCTTAGACATTACGTTTAATGCCGGCACTTCACATGGCTATGTGTATTTGAGTATATGGCATATTTGGCAAACAATTACCATGTGTGGAGAGTTTCTTTGACAGAGCGTTTGCCTTGTTTGCCTATTTAACTAATAAGGCGTATACCAAATATACGTTACCATGCGCTTGTCGGTTTTTTGAGGCACATCAAAGGGATCAAATACGCAAACGAACCATCAATTGTCTTGTTATTTGTGTGCTAAGTGTGGATAGTCGTATTTGCCTATATTTGCGTGTTTAGATGAACGTCTTATATTTAGCCAAATACAACAAAGACCCAATAGAGAACATAAATAGCCATGTGAAGTGCCACCATTAAACATATATCCTGAGGCAGCGCTTCTCGGAGCGCTGTTGACGTTTATGGTTCCACATTCACACTTGTTGTTTGTTGAATTATTGGAATGACAACATACACACACACATGACGCCACTACTCCACTCTGTCATTCCCTTCACTGTGATAGCAAAGATAATTTAATGCGATAGCGACATTGTGAATTGGTTGACAGATTCAAAGCAGGCATGTCAGGCATCAGGCATGTGTGTAACGATTCGATACTGTCTGACGATGACCGGAGGAATGTTGAAATATCTTCGCAGGCGCGTGGTGGATAATTGAAAAACTATGCATGCTTTTGAACAAAAAAGAACCTGTCACTAAGGACACTACCCTCTTGCGGTCGTCTAACGACGGAATGTTCTAGTAGACAATGCCCACGAAAATAACCCGAGGCAAATATACAAATTTATGAGTCCATAAAGAAAAAATAGTTACTATTGGGCATTTGCGTGACGTTCTCGCAGCGCACGGCCTCGGCCGCCCACTCGCCGAGGTACTCGGGCACCACGCCCGCCAGGAGCCCGCGGTCCTTGTATATGTGCACGAACTGGATGGGCTCCTTCTCGGGGGGACGCTCCACGACCTCGTCTGGAACGGATAACAAACGAACTGTTGAATATGTTCACCAACTGGATAGGCTTCACGGGCGAACGCTCCACGACCTCGTCTGTAACGGATAACAAACTGACGGTTTTTTCACAGGCAGATTATTATCAAAACATAATTTTGATTTTATTTATAATAAGCACTTTGTTAAAAAAATTACTAACCACTACGTTTTGCGTTGCATCGACGTATAGACTGGTCCGACCACGATCGATGGAACACAATCGATCAAACGAATGGGTAACAAAATGCTCCTTCAGGAGGTTAATTCTACTCGGAACTTTTTCACAGACGGATTATTATAAAAAACATGGTTTTGACTAACCTCGACGTTTCGAGTTGCATCGACGTGTATAGACATCATGCCCACGGTCGAAGCAACTCGAACGAGATTACTATTGCACTACTTCGCGACGTTAAACAATCGATCCTGCTGCAACTGCCGTTCGACTCTAGTTTGTCGTTCGATATAATGATCCGGTAATCCCAAATAGACAATCTGCTATTCTAGAGACAAACTGTAACTTTTTTATGTTATTAGGAAAGGGTACTAGCAAGAAGCCCGTCCTGATGTTAAGTGGTAACCTCTGCCTAGAACAGATGCATTTCCTCACAAATCACGAACTACACTGCACCCATAACCCTGAGACTTTATTTTTAAAACTCATGTGCCTGTATTTTCGCTGGAAACCATAACTTCAAACCAAAACTCAGTATTGAGAACATTATTGATTCACGGTGGAAAAAGGTAAGATGGCACTACTATAATACTACCCCCGGACGAACTCATAATTCTACTGCTCCTAACACGTTGACGTAGTCATATTAAACGCTACTTAATATTATACATCCCACTAATATTATAAATGTGAAAGTTTGGATGGATGGATGAATGGATGGATGAATAGCTGATGTTTGTTACTCTTTCTATATGCGCGCGCAAGTAACAATAGCGATCGGCCATAGACTAAAAGATTGAAGTTTTTAGCTTGTCGCGAATAGCCTTTTAGCCACGTACAAAATGGGGAATTTCAATTTTTCTTTATTATAGAGAAAACTAAAGTTTATTTGAGTGACAGTTTTAAAGCGTACAAGTTGAAATTATATATTTAAATAAGAAATTGCATGAAATGAGCAAGCAATAGGTACCTACTTTAATTTATTTGTACTATTGGACACGAACAAACAACTTTTAAGAACAAAGCAACTCAACCAATAAAATAAAAAAAAACTATATACTTGTGAAAAATAGCAATGAAAAAGTCACAGTTTGATTACAGGTGTCATTATGTGCCTAATTGCGGTGAAATTAGGGCCACTTTATGAGCAAGTGTGTTGAATATATGTTTTATAATTATTTTAAACGAGTCAACGGGCAAGTCGTGCTTGTGCAGTGATGGTAGGACTATGCTTGCCCATTTGCTGCACCAGTCATAGCTGAGAACTGTAGTTTAGCGTAGTACTGCACTTTGAGCCTAGCAAGAACAACTGCGTAAGCGTAACGTAACGTGTCCTTCACGTGAAACAGCACAAACTGTCATTTATCTAAGGCAACTGTGACACAGATAACTCATAGTTTGAACGTTGAAGTGTGAAACGTTGATGGTTTCGATACAAATACTTTTTCGCAAAGTGTTTGTGCTACGGCCTTTGTGCTTGTCACTCCAAGACATTTGTTTTTGAATCTCTTTGGTCAAATAATTTCACAAAGTGAGTTCCGGTGCGTTCCGGTAAGCGCCGTCGACGCTCAGAACTCTCGCGCTCCGGATTGCCGTTCCTTTTGGTTCCAATGCTTTTAATGCCCAATCTGAATTCAGCGCGTAAAATTATCTGACAAAAATCGAAAGAATCATATACATATTTGATGCTTTGACAGTGACAGCTCGCAACGACCGCAAAAACCACCTTCCATCGGCAAGCGTCGTGGTCGCGACGTGAGCGTTTTCGGTGACGTCATCGATGACGCATCGAGCTCGCGCACTATGAGGTGGACTGTAAGGGAACGGGTGTTATAGGAACATGACCTATGACTTACTCATCTTCCCCAGATGCCAGGCGAGCTCGGTGCCGAGCGCGCCGCCGCCCAGTACGACCACGTGCTTGGACTCGCGCACGCGCCGGAACGCGATCTCCAGGTCGCGGATAGTGCGCAGTGTGGTCACCTTGTCGCGGACCGCCTTCGGAGCACACTTGAATATGTCCAGGTTCTTCGCTTTCGAGCCTGAAAATATGTAGGTAATTTGTTTTAAGTCTGCGTTAACCAATATCTATACAGGTGAGCCATTTAGGTGGGTCAGTACGAGCATGTCTGAAACTATAACAAAATATTACCAGTAATGGAACCGACTTCAACACTAAAAAAATTGTTGTGTGTAAAGTCGGTTTACGGACGATAATATTATCATCTCAGCCATAGCACGTCCACTGCTGAACACATGCCTCCCCCACCAATTTCCAAAAGGACCAGTTGGAAGCGGCCTGCATCCAATGTCGTCCTGTTACCTCAATCAGGTCGTCAGTCCACCTTGTCGGTCTTATCGGTGGACCTACGCTGTGCTTTCCGGGCCGTGGTCTGGTTTATCCGCGAACACACATAAAAATATATATAAATAGTCGATATTTTGAAGTCGGTAAAAATGAGTAAAATGCATTGTATTTCATATCCATGCCCCAGGTATGTTGTGAACTAACCGGGCGCCAACAAACACCGCTCGTAGTATATCGGCTGTTCGCCGCACATGGTCCGCACGTAGACGACGTGTTCGTCTGCGTCTACGCGCAACACGCACCAACCCGACGCTATGGAAACGGCCGGACCGATCTTGCGACGGTAAAACTTTATCGGATCCAGGAATTTCATGCAATCGGCGAGGTACATCCTGGAATACAAGCGGAAAATTCGTTTTTATATAATTACCACATAACCTGAATGCGAAAGTTTATGGGTGAGGATATGAGTGAGTGAGTGTGTTATACTTGTTGATTCTTCACGCTGAAATGCCGCGAAATATTTTCGCTCATGAATTTAAGAACATATTCTGGTTAAGGCAGTTTCTAATTACATACTTGTACAAGCCTTCCGGATCCTTCGCTATAGTCACCGCGTAACCAACTGAGCCGTGCGTTAATAAATAAATAAATAAAATAGATTTTTATTGCCAAAACCATAAAAAATATTACAAAAGTTTTAACATTTGCCAAGGTATAAGATAGAATAATGTATAGAAACAAAATTAAAATTATTAATAATACCTACTTCAAATTTACTTTTGATGATTATGGCAATTGGGGTAGGCTCAGCGTTTTTCTGCGTGAACTAGGTCTACGCAGAGCTGGTTTTCAGCATACCCCATTGCTTGAGCTGAGATGTTTGTCAAGCTTATTGGACATGTAAGCAATAAAGCGGGTCTTATTCACACAAAACTTCAGTAACTACATCCTAATTATATAAAGTTGATCCTAGATTACTTTGTCGGAGTGTGTGTGCTTGCGTGCGTGTGTGTGTGTGTGTGTGTGTGCTTGTGTGCGTGTAAGGAATTGAGGTCAAATTTGTATTTTAAAAGTTGTTTCAAATGTTTTTTTAGCACGACCAGTCAGCATACATTTTTACATTTTAAAAAGTTCGTAACTAATCTTTGCCCTCATAGGAGGCGGAAGATTATTCCAAATTTTCGCCGCTCTGTATTTAAAACAACTTTTAAATCCAGTGGTCTTATGCTTAGGTATAGACAAAAGGAGCAAGGCCTTACTGCGTGTATTTACGGTGTGAATATCTCTAACCCAAGTTAGCTTCTCAAACAGGTATTCAGGCTTTTTGTTCCAAATTATTTTTTGAGTAGCACAGGCTAGATAAAGTTCTCTTCTGGCCTTCATTGTCATAACGTTGTTACGAACGAGGTAAGCTGTTACGTGCTCTCTTCTTGGTATGTCAAAACAGAACCTTGAACATTTTGAACTCGTTGTATCGCATTTTCTGTTTTGGCGTACAGTCTTGGTCCATATATAACACTGCAATAGTTAAATGGCGATAGTACCAAGAGATCACACAGCAACATCCTCACCTCTCTCGAAACACTGTTCCTTATATTATACAACACTTTTAATTTGTAAAAAGCATTTTTAATTTTACCGGTAATATGCTTTTGAAATCGCATTTCACTATCAAATAAGAGCCCCAAGTTCTTAGCTTCTGGTTCTAGCGGTATTGTTATGCCATCTATCGCAAGTGTCAGATTATGACTTTGAACTTTAGATATCTGCTTTCTAGTACCAAGGATCAACATTTTTGACTTAGATGGATTTAGAATTAGCGAATTTCGATTAGCCCATTTAAATATTTCATTAAGATCGCTATTTATTTTTTTGAAGGCTTCAATGGTTTCTTCGGATTTAAATGAGAAGTATATTTGCGTATCGTCTGCATAAAGATGGTACTTGCTATACTGTATATGGTTTGGTAGATCAGCTGTAAAAATAGAAAATAAGAGCGGACTTAAAATCGATCCTTGTGGTACACCTCGACATAACTTTCTTATGCTAGATGTAATTTTTGTACCTTCTTGGGATTCCGTTACCACAAATTGCTCTCTATCTAATAGGTATGTTTGAAACCATCTACAAGCATCAGCAGATAACCCATAGTACGATAATTTAGCGATAAGCATGTCAAGATTTAGACAGTCAAATGCGCGTGAGAAGTCAAGTAAAACCATAACACTACTCAAGCCTGCATCCGATGCTGCCAGGAGGTCATCAGTAACATGCAACAGTGCAGTTTCTGTTCCATGTCCTTTCCTAAAACCTGATTGAAGGGAAAGAATAATATTTTCCGTGTTAGCGTACTTTTCGAGTTGGTTATATACTACCTTTTCAAGAGTCTTAGATAACAGCGGGAGGATACTTATTAGTCTTAAAGCCTTCAGTTGTTCTATTGACTGTGATTTTGGAATTGGTTTAACAAGTGCACGTTTCCAAGACTCAGGGAAAACGTGCAACTCAATAGAGCGGTTTATAATAGCTGTTATAATTGGTAACGTTTCAGAGAGTGTGAGTTTTATCATGTCTGCGCTTATTTGATCATGTCCAGCTGCATTAGTCTGAACACCTAGTACAATTTTGGCTACAATCTCCGAAGACACAGGCTCTAGAGAGAACACGTTATTCGTTGCTTTGTTAGATTTATAGAATAGTTGAGTCTCAACATCAATATTGCCATCTCCAGGGACGTTTAAAAAGTGTTGGTTTATTAAATTAGGGTCGTTTAGGTTCTCCGGTATCAAAGAAAGCTCTTTGTTTAGTAGCTTAATACTTTTAATATATTGATTAATATACTGAGTAAAAAAAGCTTTTCTTTCCCTTTCAACAGCTCCTGTCACTAAGTTTTTTAGGCTTTTGTAATAAGATTTTGAAGAATTTGTCTTCTTGCTATAAGATTTCACGAGTGGTTTATCTCTAAAACACATCATAAATCTAATCATATTAGTTATCCATGGTTTGGAGAGTTCCTTTATGACTTTTCTCTTAATAGGAGCGTGTTTATTGAATAGATTTAGCAAGTGTTCATTAAATTTTAAAATCATATTATGAAGTTCATAAATATTTAGAATATCCTTCCATGGCATAGCTTTTAAGTCATTGTTAAAAGACTTCTCATCAATGTCCCTTAATGCACGGCTTTCAATAAATCTAGGCAATGGCTTTGGTTTTTTAATTTTAAATTCGCACAGTACAAGACCATGGTAACTTAGGCACTCTTTATGTACAACAGTTACTTGTTTACATTTGTCGAGAATATCAGTAATCACTAAATCTATTAAACTTTCCGATTCGTTTGTCCTTAACTATTTGTTTAACATTTAATTGTTCACAGAAGGCCAACAGTTCTTTAGATTTCGTACTATCGGATTTAAGTAAATCTACATTAAAATCGGTTAAAATACAGATATTATCACAATTTGCAAATGTACTGAGTGATTCACTAAGGGCGTCTAAGGCATAAGTTACTTTGACACTTTCGGGTCTATATGCTGTGCCTACCGCCATACGTATGCCTGGAAGCGTCAACTCAAGCCACAGCTGTTCAAGCTGTGAGTCAGGATGGGTGCGCACCCTCGCCCGCAGTCCCTTTCTTATGTAAAAGCCTACCCCTCCACCTCTCCTGCTGCCTTTGCGAGCTTTATGTTTAAGAGTATATCCAGGAACGACAGGTGTAATGAATTCCTGCCCCTCCTGGATCCACGTTTTGTTCAATGCTAATATATCAGGTTTGTAGGTTGACATAGTGACTTCTAGCTTATCCCTGCCCGTATTTAGAGATCTAATGTTAAGTAGACCAATTTTCAAACCGATTTTATTTGAGTTAGCCATTGTTGGCTGTTATTAAATGTTTGTAACCATCTGTATATTTCATACCTATCCGTCTGTAAAAGTGTATTTGATGTGTGTATGTGTTAAATCTGTATAAGTGTGATGTATATACGGTAGTAAGTAATCTAGCAATAAGAAAGAGACATTGAAATCTAATTTTAACTATCTAGTTACGGGAGAAAAATATATTACAATTTTTCTCCTAATTAAATCATGTCACTATGTCTATCTCGCTCGCACTTGTGGGTCTTATGGAGCCGCATAGTGATGTTCGTAAGATGGTTATAGGCGCATATCAATAAGAATAAAATTAGATAGAAACATAGTAGATAGTATTGTGGCCCTGAAAAGGGCCGTTGCCCTCGTTTACCCTTTTCCTACTGATTGATTCTTAAAGCCGCCTTCATCATTGCTTCCAAGCCACATGCGTTTTCTTGAGTGGTTCTGAGAATCCATGCCTCATCGAGATAGAATCGCGGCCTCTGGTCGTTAGTTTTCCGCAATGTGTCTAATTTTCTCAAAAAGTCCATTCTAGCACAAACAATGACACTACTTTCAATTAAGTATTTTCGTTCTTCGTCACTTTTAAGTTCATTTAAAAACAGAAATACGTTATGAATCACTGTCCGAGTTTGAGGGCTAACATCACCTTGTAACTTCTTGAGGTCTACGTTAGAAAATAAATGATTAATTGTGAGCGACGAGACTTGACGAGAGTTGTCACATGAATGTAATCACAAGTCACAAATACTTATAGCAAAAAACAACAACTTTGCGACGACGGCAGCGCGGCGGCGTGATGTTATCAGAAACTAGCGATAAACGAGCGCTAATGAGGGTCTAATGCAGGTAACGGATTATCGATAACATATTAGGACGCGTAGCACATTCCTGTCCCTATTGACGTTTATGACCCTACGACTCGGTTGGTAACGCGGTGACTATAGTAAATTAGCTGCCAATTAGATTTATGAACAGTTTCATAAGTTTTATGCCTGCGAAGGATATTTGAGTTCTTTGGCCCGTAAACCCGGCGACAACCTCCAAAAAGACTGATAGGAAGGAGTCCAATGCGTTGGATAGATCAGATCTGCACTACTCTCAACTTGTATTTTAAGTCACAGTCTTTTAAGTCGCTGACACGAGTGGTCGTTCGTACAGCGACTGCTCCAATGCTGACCCAGATTTTTAACGTGTTTTTAAAATAGCGCGTCGACATGGAAGCGAAGCGTTCTGACCGCGTTGTCATCCATGAGCTACTCGCGTTTGTGCAGCAGAAGCTGGACGTGATGGATGAGCTCAGTCTTGAGCAGATCTGCACGTCCAGCTACTCAGAAGATGACATCGTCGCAGCCAAGAAGACGCTTGCTGACACCGCCGTGACCACCATCCGTCTCATCACAAGACAAAGGGACGGGCGTGGCAAGAAGGACCTGCAGGACATCTTTCGGGTGTTTAAGGAGACTGAGCCTGATGACATCCCGATATTCGTGGCGCGCGATTTGCATCGCTTGCCTTGCGTCACCTTTGATCACGTTGACGTAAGCAAGCTATTAAAGGATATGACGCTTCTCAGGATCGATGTCACGGAAATACGCTCCAAATTGAGCATCTCGGAGCAAACCGTTGAAAAACTCAAGGTAGAGTTAGCTGAATTGCGCAATAAAATCGCTGCGCCGACAATTTCGCCGCTGTCTGCACAAAACATCAATATGCGTCGACGCGGCGAAAATCATTATTGCAAAATCAGCGTGTTAGCGACACCGACATCTGACCCTGATACATCGCCGCGGGTTGATGACCGTGGTATTTCTGTGGTCGAAGCCAGCCCTAACAAGTCCGGGACATCAGTGCTTCATCCACCTGAGGCATCCTTACCCTTCCGCCGGCGCCAGAAAACTTTCGCGCAAGTAGCGCGACAGTCACATGCACCGTTCACTGAACGGAATCCCATGTGTGAACATACAACCGCATTAAACACAAAAACGGTGGAGAAGGAAGGCTTCATCCTTGTCGAGAAGAAGAAACGGCGAGCTCGACCAGCCCGAAACCTCCGCGGCACCGCTCCTGCTGCAGCCACGACCATCCGTGCTGTTGAGCCTGTGTCAGCTGTATACCTCTCCCAATTTCACAAAGACACGTCGGGAGATGAGATTCTGCATTACATCAGAAAAAAATGGAATGACCGTAATATCCAGACTCAGGCCTTACCCGAAGTTACATTAATGCGCCTGGATTCGAAAAGAGAAACAAACTTCAAGTCGTACGTGCTCCGGTTTCCAGAGAAGTTTAAAGAAACGTTCCTGGCACCGGACTACTGGCCTGAAGGGATCGTTTTTCGACGGTACAGGGAGCCTAGACCGAATATAAATCCTGAACTTACTGTACGCTAGTTAAGAAACCAAATAATATGTGTATATATGTTAGTCTATAAGGTATTGTACGCTAGTTAAGAAACCAAATAATATGTGTATATATGTTAGTCTATAAGGTATATGTTTTGTATATGGGCCGCTGGTAATTTTATGTTGTGTAATTCTACTATTGCCTGAAATAAAGATTATTATTATTATACACATTATTTATTTCCTTTTCTTAAAATTACATTTTTTACAATATTTCTATATACAATAAAAATTAATTAATAAAAAACATTGTAAAAAACCTAATCCTAGATTGCCATCGGCAGCGGGGCATGACCCAAACTACCAGTGGTTAGGGCTGCAGACTGAGGAACCTCCTGACAATACGTGCCGTGTCAAGAAGTACTGCCTTCTGTATCTGTCCCTTGATCCAACCGTCTAGCGAAAGCCTCTTAAGATGTTATTATTATTATTCACATTATTTATTTCTTTTTCTTAAAATTACATTTTTTACAATATTTCTACATAAAATAAAAACATTATAAAAAACCGAATCCTAGATTGCCATCGGCAGTGGAGCATGACCCAAACTACCGGTGGTTAGGGCTGCAGACTGAGGAACCTCCTGACAATACGTGCCGTGTCAAGGATTACTGCCTTCTGTATCTGGCTCTTGATCCAACCGTCTAGCGAGAGCCTCTTAATTATTATTATTATAATTATTAAATGACACTGAAGCGGTTCGAGAAACATCGTACGGGAGAGGCTAATGCCACGACTCCCAGCATTGGGAAATCGACGCAAGGAGGAGGGTATTATTTTAATCATACTATATTGTTAAACTGCCGCACGAGGCGGGTGCCCCGGCTTGCAATAGATCTAGGATAGGCTATCATAGCTATACCATAGATAGGCTGGTCGTCAAATATTAGCATATTAAAATAAAACAAAAATGTGACTCACGTGAATCTCTTGCCATCGGCCACGTAGTTAAGTGATTTCATGTCTGGCGGGTCCGCATTCCACCACATATACTTCGATATCGGGGGCCGAATGTACGGCAAACAGTCTTCTTTCGTTATGAAGAACACCTGGAGGTTAATTCTACTATTTCAAAACATTCAATCATTTATCCTGCTGCAGTTGCAGTTCGACTCTAATTGTAGTTTGATGATTACCCAAAAAGCTATTCTACTATTTCTATAGACAAATTGGAACGTAAAGTATCGTTAACGCTAGTTAATTATGAACGTAACGCTAACTCATACTAGGGCTACGTTAGAATATAAACTTTCGATCGTTCGCTGATGTCAGCAGAAACATAACTGCAGCTGAACTGTTATTCGGACGGGTGCAGGATCTGTCTGGCAACCTGCTGTCCACGTCATTACCAAGGGATATATATTATAATTCACCAATTTTATTAGGGAACATGTTTGAACCCGCCGCGTTATCTAGTACCTACTTTATAGGTCGAAAAAAAGCCTAAAAGTTAAAAATTATTTTACATCATAAATTCTATGAGTGTAGTGATACTGAAAGAGTGTATTAATACATACTTTTGGTGTTTAAGGTTTTTAAAAGAAGTACTTACCTATTAGCAAAAAACCGTCAGCACAACGCTATATAGTGGCGCCCCTAGAGGCGTATAATCAGCTAATTATATACAGTGGTGTGTGTTGTGTGTACACACAACACTGTTCATCAGTACAGTCTGTGTATGTTATACTATGATGATGAACAAGACTGTGATGACGAATGAATGATATGTTCTAAATGACCCTGAAGCCTTTTTAAACTAGGTGTACCTTGGCAGTCTTGTCATATTCCTGTATAGCGCGGTATGCAGCCCATCCGGCGGCGCCGGTGCCGACTATGAGATACTGAACGCACGCTGGAAGGTCTTTCTCGTGAACCGGACGCTTTATTTTACGCCGAGGACGCCCTGTGGCATATATACACATATTGTAGCAATCGTCAAACAATTTGAGCTCTATGATCATCATCGCAGCCGTAGGACGCCTGCTGCTGAACATATGCCTCCCCAATAATTTTTCGGTTGGAAGCAGCCTGCATCCATCCGTCGTCTGTCAACCTTTTCGGTGGACATCTTACGCTGCGCTTGCCGGTTCCACTCTAGAACCTTCCGGTCCCATCGGCCATCTGTTTAACGTGCTATATGACCTGCCCACTGCCACTTTAACTTATCTCCAAAAATAAAGGATCTCATCATTTCTGATTCGATCACGTAGAGAAACGCCGAACATAGTCCCTCTATGGCTCGTTGCGCGACTTTGAACTTAAACATAAGACCCATAGTGAGATACCACATTAAAGCCCATGACGGAACAAAAACTAGCGGTCAGTTGGAGCATGGGCAATAATGCGACTTACAACACAGATGAATAATGAAGGAGTGAACGCCTCACGGTAATGTGAATTGGACTTAATTCGTTACAAAATTTAATTTAATTGATTTAGAAGTAAAGGACGTATATTTTAATTTTTAATTCATATGCTGTAAATGAATCTACTGCTTGTAAATAATAAATGTACGTATATATCACGTTTTTGATTGGTGTATCCACATGCTACATGAGATCGTGTTCAAGGGTCCGAGTGTTGATTATAACGTGCCTCGCAAACTTTCCGCCGTGACCGAACGAAGTAGGGTATCCCTGCACTCGAGGTGAGGAAACTCGACTAGGTTGACGTGTCGAGCACCACAGTGCCGGATATTCGGCCGCGAAGCAGTAGTGCGCAAGCATTACCGTGTTAGCGTGTGAACGAACTGTATCAAGTGATATAACTGGGCGATAGACAAAAACCAAATGCCTCAGGGTGACTAGCGCAGTGCAGTGGCACGCAAAACTACAGATTTAAGCTCTGGGTGACACTACAACTGGCATGGGCAAGCGCAGAATTTAACATACGGATGACTTGCCCGTCTTGACATGTAATATCATATAATAAACGTCAGTGTATATTCAACACGAGCAAATGGATAGAAAAGGCTCTAACATATTGGTTTGCTCTCTGACAGCCTCTCCCTTTCCTCCTTCCACAAGTAATATCGGTAAATCTGCAATTAATAAACACTTCGTTATTTATTTACTAATAATGATAATATAAAGAACAAATATTTGTTTGTTTGAATTTAATAGGCTCCGAAACTGCATGAATCATCATCATCATCATCAATGAGCACGCGGGTGATACTACGGAGCGCAGTTTATTGATACTTTTATAAATTTCGGGCAATTATAAGCTTGTTTTTATATGTTAGTCGTAACATTTATTTTTCTTTCAAAACGTCATCGACTGCTGTAATTTTAGTTGAGTTTTCGTATAATTTATAAAATAGCTATAACTTGTTTTAGTGAGACCAGCAGATATTAATATAGCGAGTTATAAGCTTTTTAGGAAATTATGGTAGTTTTTATTCTGTTCAAAGTCCGAATTCGTATAACGCATTGGAATGGCGGTTCTTAAATTTGCCATTTCGTTTTTTCACTATATGATTTTTAAAGCACCACGCTTGCTTAGCGAGACCAAACTTTGCAATTTTAGTGAAAAAATACACATCCCCGGACGGGATTCGAACCCGTGTCTTCCTACTATTCGTGTCAGACGCCACGACCACTAGACCACCAAGGCACGCCGTCCGAGCATCGAATTCCAACTGAGTATTTGATTCTAACTCACTAGTTGATTCCAACCGTCGTATGTGGACGGAGTGACATTTATTGAACTGCTTGCACTCGCATTGATGTCGCAACCCTTCATTACTTTCATTATATGATTTTTAAAGCGCCAACACCTGCTTAATGAGACTAAACATTACAATTTTGAGTGATGTATTCTGAGACGGATTGCCGAAAGAGGCGATTTCGAATTCCATCGGGATGTGTATTTTTCTCCCTATCATTGTAATGTTTGCCACTTCTATTTATTTATGGGTATATTTAGCGCAAATTAAGCAGTCATGTAACTTCGTGCTCTCTAAAGTAAACGGAAGCTTCTCACAATCGACAATAATCATATTATTAAGTATTACACGAATGAGGATTTTAGTATAAGTAGAAACATAAAAAAACTACCATAGTTTAAAGCATTTTGGTTTGAGTATGCTAGTTTAGTTTGGTGTTCTCTACAGGGGAATTAATACCAATTAGACTAAATATACCGTTCTTCATTTGTTATTTTATTGTATCATTGTACCATCGTAACGTACACGTACGTTACACCTGGATATGAAAAACTAAGCAGTAACTCACCAATCCCATGAGAGCTAGAAAAGCGCCTGTGAAATATACGTAGATCCACGGAAAGGGAACGATCGGGGGTGGGGGGCAGGGCGGTGGATCTGGCACTTGCTGGGGCGTGCACGGGCCTTTTTTCTTCGTGCATTGCAGCGCCGGCTGAAATGTTACAGATTTTGACAGCATTATTCTTATTTAATGCACTTTGAATTGAATTACCTATGAATACATAAGTTTCATAAGCTTACTGCTTCGTCTTCGCACACGCACACTACTTGCAAGTCGGTATTAAAAAAAACACTACATCTTACCACGTCTTTGTATGTACATGAAAGACACATGCGTTTTCGTTCGAGCTTATCCCAATTATATCACAAAACGTCGTATTATCTTTAGACAAAAAATAACTAAATTCCGAAACCTACTTTACCAACCCACTTGTCATAGAGACATTTTTAGACAGAAGTATACAACATGTGCGCAAGCATTTACAATAAATTACCAGACCATATTGAATCGCTGCATGGTAATGATTTCAATTTAAACCTGCGATTATTATTTTTATATTGAAATTCTCGTGAGTTTGACACATATTTAATACCCGCCGGGAACACGCAGACACCGCTGCGCACTCGCCCTGAAGACGAAACCCGGCAAGACGTATTCTATCCCTAACGTGAGTGTTTTGCCGGTTAATAGTGATAGTTTCAACTTGTTAAAAATGGTTAATGGACAATTGAATTTTAAGAGTAAAAGAATATTTTATATTTACACATACAAAACGTCACGCCCGTTTCTCAGAGGAGGATGCTTCATCCACTCGCATCACATACTTTCATTCTTCATAGACAATTCGGTCGGTTCCGGATACTATTGACCTAGCCTTTCTTCAGAACATCTCCGATTTCATCAGAATGCGTTCGCCTAAGTCTACCGCTTCCATTTGCTCCATCCACGTTCGCATTATACATTGGCATCAGTATTTTCTCATCCATCCTTTTTACATGCTCAAACCATCTAAGCAAGCCTTGCTCATCTCACTACACCTTCACACTATAGTAGCCAATTATCCAATGCATTAATTTACATAAAAGTGAATGATCAGTGATGACATGTTGAACTAGTTGGGCCTTAAATGCATTTAATGAGTTAACACTTTTAATATTTAAGAGTATCTTGTTGTACTCCTTCAAATGTGAGCATTTTTTGCCGTACTTAGTTCGATACTTTGGCAGGACTAAGTGACGAGCACGTTGGTTACTACGTTTGCTTATTTGTTTAATTGTGAAAGTGGACTTCAATTTTGAACGAACGGTAATCTCTGATTCATCTGAACGAAGTTTCGTTCAGACATATCCGGATAAAGATACAGACATTAAACACAGAGAACTTGAGAAGAGAAATGTTAAATATTTATTAGTTTAGTGTCTTTATAAATGTTTGTGGTTTTAGTAAAATTTAGTAGAATTCGAGGTTCTGTTGCTAGTTACGTGATACGTTTTAGTGGTTCTGCCCCAAATTTCGATCTAATGCAGATGTGGCTACTAAAGCATTGTTGATTGTATTTCAGCTTATGTATAATACGTTTTTAAATATTACCTAAGGAGCCGAGAAACGACAAAAGCTTACTTTGAGGTTTTCTATATGTGTATTCTACGTTAAAGCGCACTCAGACCAAGATGTTTTTCTCATGTTTTTTGCTGTAAATGTACATTGTTATTTGTTAGGGGCTGGCGACTAAATGAAATTTTATTTTTGGATTTAATGTACAATATAATAAGTTTTGGAAATAACAATTGCAAGGTAAGTATATATATAATATATATAGCTATAGATCGTGTTCAGGCGTAGGTAGTTAGATTTTAGTTTGGATTATATCATGTATAAAAAAACTCAAAATTATAATTAAATTAATTTTAAATTAAATTAAAACTTGATAAATAAATATGTATGATGTAGTAGGTTTAATTCTAAGTAATTCGTGTATAAAACTAACATGTGTATAGTGTACGTATTTGAAATGACCAAATAAGCATACCAACTGTAGCGTTAATAGACTAGCACGTATTTTATTAAGTATCAATTTCAGTACCTTTACTAACAGCAAACAATTGAAATGAGGGGATGATTGTGGTGTTGATAAATTACAATAATAATAATTACTCGAAGATATTTCCATTATGAATTTTATTCCCGCGTTCTCGTCTCAATCATCTGTGTTCACGACCACAGAGTACAAAGTTAATACTCGATCATAGATTACTCGGTGCTACCGTTTGCCAGTGCAAAAAACATTAACCTATTCTGAATAATTAATTAGACATATATAAATATTATTAGTAGCTCAAGTAGCTTATTTACTAAAATACAATTATAATTAAATATATGACGATTATAAATATTATGAAGATATTATATATTACCCAAAATTCAAAAAGTGATGCCAATGTGTCGTCGGAAAACCTAGTAAAGTGCGACCAGTGCTCCCAGCCACGCTTTTTTAAAGGCAACCGTGGGCTCAAAATTCATATGAGTAAAACACACCGTTCGGCTCCAAATTTAACCAAAGAAGTGCCTATACAAAACAATAACTGCATTAGTTTTTGTGAACATTTAGGCAATTTAAAAACAAATTTGCCAGTTTTAAAAAGAATTCCTCGTGGTGCACGTATTAGCGTCGCTAAATGTCTGATTGATGATATCAGAAATGTTATTTCATGTAACTCTCCTCAGGCCTGGGAGCACTTGTTGACTTTCCCGTATAGAATTCTTCATGTTTCGAAAAACCCATCTGATCAAAATTCTCTTACTAACAAAATAAAACAAAATTGTAAAGACAACTCAAAGCGCTGTCCTGTTTACTGCTTCACTTCGCAAAATTTAACTCGACCCGTATATTCTTCTGCGTCCTACCGTCTCGTGGAAGACAAGCTAAGTGAAGGAGACATCAGAGGTTCGGCTAGACTTTTATTTTCCAACGATACATTGGCACCAAACTCTCCGGAAACTTTGTTGGCTTTAATAGAAAAACATCCACCTTCCGCAGCTCAAGCTCTTCCTTTACCTGCTAACGTTACTGGGGAGGATGTTCTTGTCGCCACTGTCGACGACCTAATGTATGCGTTAGCATCCTTCCCAAGTGGTTCAGCGGGGGGCCTCGACTCTTTTACGCCACAACACCTAAAAGACCTGACCAGTGCAAGCTGCGGTGAGATTGGGGACTCTCTGCTTAAAGAGCTCACTTCACTAGTAAATGTGATGTTAACAGGTAAAGTGAATGACGCAATAACAAATGTTTTATATGGAGCTAATTTATGCGCTCTTCTTAAAAAAGATGGTAGCATAAGGCCCATAGCTGTTGGAACAGTGTACCGTCGTCTAACTGCTAAAATTTGTGTTAAACACATCAAACAATCTCTCTGCAAGGAATTTCAACCCTTGCAGTTGGGATTTGGTTCACAGGGTGGCTGTGAGGCGGCGGTACATGCCCTAAGAACATTTTTAACAAATGAAGGATGTGAAGTGTTGCTGAAAGTTGATATTAAGAACGCCTTCAATTCTCTTGATAGAAACACTCTGTTGACACAAGTTAAAAATAAAATCCCTTTTATATATAATTTCATTTGGCAATGTTATGGTAAACCTTCAAAATTAATATACAAAAACAATTTGTTATCTTCAGAAGTAGGATGCCAACAAGGTGATCCACTTGGACCAGCTATTTTTAGCCTAGCAATCCACCCTATCATCAAAAAATTAGAATCGAAATTTAATGTCTGGTACCTGGATGATGGGTCCCTAGGAGGAGATGTTGACACTGTTCTTAAAGACCTACAAAATGTAATTTCAGAATTTAGTTCAATAGGTCTTGCTCTCAACTTTTCAAAATGCGAACGAATTGCTCCCAATATCAAAATATTAGATAATCGATCACTTCGCCTCTTAGGGTCTCCAATCCTAGACGAGTCAATTGAAGATTTTGTTGATGACAAAATTCAAAACTTTAACTCAGTTTCGGACCGCCTACAAAAAATAAATTGTCACATGGCCTATTTTATTATTCGATATTGCCTTTTTGTCCCTAAATTTATGTATTCTCTTAGATGTTGTCAGTTTTGGAATCATCCTTTACTTTTACAAAAACTTGACAACATCCAGAGGGATACGCTCACTACCATACTTAACACACATTTTGACGATCGCACTTGGCGCCAGGCCTCACTACCTGTTAGGTGTGGAGGTCTCGGTATTCGCAAAATTTCTAGTGTAGCATTACCCGCATTCCTTTCATCAATTTTCAGTACTCAAAAGTTAGTAAAGGCAATTTTATCGCCTTCTATTCAAATTAGTTATATGACTGAGGCTTTAGGAAACTGGAAAATAGCTTGTCCAAGTCAGTCCCTGCCCAAAGCTCCTGCTTCTCAGAGGCAGTGGGACGGGCCGCTCTGTGAGTTAGAACTTGAAAACCTGATCAATTCAACTAGTTCTTCCGCAGAGCGTGCTCGCCTGTTAGCTGTTACTCGATGGGAGTCGGGGCTTTGGCTACATGCTTTGCCGTCTAAAAATGTTGGAAATCTTTTGGACAACAATACTTTCCGAATAGCCGTATCCCTACGAGTAGGTGCCCCTTGCCAGGTCCCTCACCGTTGTGTCTGCGGTGAAATGGTGGATCGGTTCGGCCACCACGCACTCTCATGCGTAAAGAGCGCGGGGCGCATACCGCGGCACGCCAGCTTGAATGATATCATCCGTCGGGCATTTGTCAGTGCTGGAGTCCCGTCAGTTTTGGAACCGAACGGATTGATGCGGGATGACGGCAAGAGACCAGATGGGATGACTATCGTCCCGTGGAAGATGGGACAGCCCCTGGTGTGGGATGCTACATGTGTGGACACACTGGCGCCGTCTCATCTCCCTGGGACGATTGATCGGGCTGGCGCTGCCGCGTCTAAAGCGGAAGACCTCAAACGTCATAAATATGTGTATTTAGACAGAATGTACATGTTTGTGCCGTTTGGGGTCGAAACTTTAGGCCCATGGGGGCCGTCCGCTCTCAACTTGTTTAGGGATCTGGCGAAACGTTTGTTTGAGGCGTCGGGTGACCGAAATGCTGGCGCCTATTTTGGGCAAAAACTTAGCATTGCCATCCAGCGTGGCAATGCCGCCAGCGTTTTGGCCACTTTTCCCCCCACCATGGGCCTTATATATTAGATAGTTATTATTATTATCATTTTATTTAATTTTTAATTACTAATAAATACGTTTATGTTACCATTGTTAACTAAATGAAGATATGTGAATTGTCTAACTATATTCTACCCATATTTATTTTATATTATTGTGACTTATTGGCGGCGGTGCTCGATGTTGTAACACAATGTCCGTTTAGTAATTATTAGCTAATACTTATTTGGTAAGACTTACAGTTAATTAAGTATCCTGTATTTCTCTATGTAAGTGAATTTCATTCTATTTTGAGAAATAAATGTCTATAACCGTAAAATAAAACAAGCAAGTATCGTCTGCGTAAAGAGCTCATAGCTACCAATGCTATTCATTTTAACTACTTGAGTTCTAGTAATTTTTAATCTTTCGCGATGCGAACACATATTTATAGTATTAACGGGACTTAATCGTTGACGAAAACACGATGACTCCCGCCTCTTCAGTCCGCTCGTAACCACGATCAATGAAACCTGTTCGAAACGTCGAGGTAAATAAATGCTATTTTTAACGCGATTAACCACACTTGTTGAAGCTCCTGGAAAAGTAGGTTGATTTCTGCGAAATCTATTGTATTATTGGTAAAATATGGCGAATCGCGAGTCAACGGGTTAAGTCCCGTTAATATTATAAAACGAGTTCTATTTTTCAAGATATGATTTCAATATTCTTAGTGGAGTACCAGTAATATTTGTTGATTCTTGTTTTTTATAAGCAATGTGTGGCTAACTGTGCCTTGCCATGTTAAAATCAATAAATAGGTATAACCAAGGACTATATTTCTTGAATCTATATTATGTCTTATTTTAGTTATAACCGATGTTGCCGCAAGGGTATTTCTTTTTAGTCTATATTGCCGCTTCGTAAGGCAGTTTATGGATTCCGAATATGCTTCCAGTCGCCTATAAAACACCTTTTCAAATTTTATTTATTTTAGATAATACAGCGAGGACGGAAATAGGTCGATAGTTGCAGACATCCAAAGTTAAACCTGTCTTATGGATGGGAACACCTTTGCAATTTTGAGACTGTTAGGGAATGCACCATCTAGTAATAATTTATTTGCATTTACAAAGAATATCTGCAATGAAATATTTTATACACTTATATATCATCATCATCTCAGCCGTAGGACGTCCACTGCTGAACATATGCCTCCCCCATGATTTTCCAAAAGGACCGGTTGGAAGCGGCCTGCATCCAACGTCGTCCTGCGACCTTCATCAGGTCGTCTGTCCACCGTGTCGGTGGACGACCTACGTTGCGCTTGCCGGTCCGTGGTCTCCACTCCAGAACCTTTCGGCCCCATCGGCCATCTGTTCTGCGTGCTATGTGCCCTGCCCACTGCCACTTCAACTGGCTAATCTTCTGGGCTATCTCGGTGACTTTCGTTCTGCTAAGGATCTCCTCATTTCTGATTCAATCACGTAGAGAAACCCCGAGCATAGCCCTCTCCATAGCTCGTTGTGCGACTTTGAGCTTTTCTATGAGGCCCATAGTAAGAGACCACGTTTCAGTGCCATAAGTCATCACTGGTAACACACATTGGTCGAAGACTCTTGTCTTGAGGCACTGAGGTATTTTTGACGAGAAGACTTCGCGAAGTTTCCGGAACGCTGCCTGCTTGGACCTGCCTAGTTTGACTGTCTGTCCCAGGTAGATGTACTCGTCAACAACTTCGAGAACTGAGTTCCCAACTGATATTGGGGTAGGTACAACATGGGCATTAGACATAATTTTCGTCTTATCCATGTTCATCTTAAGACCTACCCGTTGGGAAACTCGTTGGAGGCCTTCGAGCATTGTACTGAGGTCTTCCATGGACTCTGCCATGACTACAATATCGTCGGCAAATCGAAGGTGAGTGATGTATTCGCCGTTAATATTAATGCCAAGTCCTTGCCATTCCAGAAGCTTGAAGGCGTCTTCCAATGTAGCGGTGAACAGTTTCGGAGATATAACGTCTCCCTGTCTCACGCCTCTTTGCAATGGAATTGCCTTCGAACTCTGCTCCTGTACTCGGACTGACATGAAGGCGTTTTTGTACAAACACTTCAGCACTTCAATATACCGATAGTCAATACGGCACCGCTGGAGAGACTCAAGCACTGCCCACGTCTCGATCGAATCAAAGGCTTTCTCATAGTCTACAAACGCTAAACAAAGAGGCAAGTTACACTCTTCGGTCTTCTGTATAACTTGCCGTAGCGTGTGGATGTGGTCTATGGTACTATAGCCTTTTCGGAAACAGGCTTGTTCCGGAGGCTGGAATTCATCAAACCTGCGACTGAGACGGTTCGTTATGACCTTCGAAAACAGCTTATAAACATGGCTCAAAAGCGAGATGGGTATGTTATTTTTAAGTAAAGTGTTGTCACCTTTCTTAAAGAACAGCACCACCACGCTTTTGTTCCATGCTTCTGGCGTTGAACCTTCGAGTAAGACGGTATTAAAGAGCTTCTGAAGGACTTTAAGTACCGGTGTTCCACCCGCTTTCAGAAGCTCAAATGTGATACCGTCGTCACCTCGGCGCCTTGTTGTTCTTAAGCTATTTCAAGGCCATTCTAATCTCGTACAGGCTGATGTCCGGGATATCTTCGGTATAATGTCGGGTCAGCTTGGCTCTTGGGTCTTTGGCCGAGCTGCTAACAGGTTTAGCGACCGAGGTGTATAGCTGTCCGTAGAAACTCTGGACAAGGACTTCGACAAGGGTACCGACGTACCGACTTCGACAAGTTATTTCACACTTTTTAGTGTTGAAGTCGGTTAAATTTTTTGGTCCCAATTTTTTTCTCTTTTCTTAGTGATCCTTGCTAATTACGAGATCGAATGTCATTGACCGTCAATGATAGTACTAAAATAGGTGGTATTAATATAACCACATTTCAGTTATTAGAGTGTAACTCATAAACTGCTGGACCGAATTTGATGAAATTTAAAGGGTACACGGCCAGAATCAAATAGAGAAACAGTACGGAAACTACCTACAAACGTTCGGAACGGCTCACTGATACAAACATGCGCATCGACGAGAGCCCTAAGCTGTTGTCGCGGTGCTGTCAGTTTGTGAGGCCGCGTCAAGACGAGTGGTCACGTTTAAGTTTATTTCCGCTTAACTAGGTTAGTTTCCAAACTGTTGCATCTTTATACTATGCACACGGGAAGCACCAGCAGGGCTATTATGTATCTCGGTTGCTAACAAATGTTGATCGAAATCTTGAAAAATGGCGGCTCTATGTCAGTTTGTTCAACTCCAGTAAGCAAAATGTTAGAAAATTAATGACTGGAGCTGACAAAAGTGACAGAGCGGCCATTTTTTCGATTTCAATCTACATTTGTTAGCAACTGAGATACATAATAGCCCTACTAGTTTCAAATAGAATCATCAAAGTCAGTTTAACCAGTCGCAAGTTATGAGGTAACAAACATACAGTCGAATTAAGAACCTCCTCCTTTTTTGGAAGTCGGTTGAAAAGGTGTGAGTTTCTCTGCTTCACCGTCAGCCTCGTCCTTTTCTCTTGTCTTGTCTACAACTGGCTTACTACTAGTTCCTTAGGGTGCTTACATAAAGAAACAGGTTTCCGGTGCATGCGAGTCTGTACGGGTCGGTACTGATCGGTGCAGGTATAATATTCCCATGTTATCATATGCGGTCAGTTATAAAGGAACAGGTTTAAACTTGTCGGTACCGACTACCTGTACTGATCCGTACGAGTTTAAGCATTTGCCGGTGTAGTGTGTCATCTTCTGTCGTCGTGAAAATGGATGTGCATTGCGAAATTTTTAATAACATTGATATTTGCTAAACCACCTATGTGGAACAAAAGACATAAATTACACAGCAACAGAAATTATAAATATTGGAAGGAAATTAGCTTAGAAATGAAACATGATGGTAAGCAACTAGAATAAATTTTTTTATTCCATTATATTTAATTAATTAGTGTACAACAATCGGTTAAGCGTGAAATACTTTACAAAAATGTTTCTGACGTTTGTTGCTAAATTCGAAGGTGGACCCGGATTTTGATTGTGCCATTCTTGTCTTACTAGTTGAACAGGAGTTAAGTGCCTATCAAAACCCTCTTTGTCAATATATTATATTATACAAAACATACATGGTTATCACGATTTTGTCAGCTAATTCAATATACTTACAAGATAGTAAACGCCATTTTGAATATATTCTGCCAAATGCACATTCCACTGTTTTTTTTTGCTCGAGATAATCGCTCATTGATATTATGTTGCTCTTCTGTTAATTCACGGCCTCCAAAGGGTTTTAATAAATATGTTTGTAATGGATAGGCCTCGTCAGCTAAAAATACATAAGGAGCAGATACTTGAGTACCTGGTGAATAGTCGGGTTCTGGAATATCAATTTGTCTCTCATTAAGAAACCAATACAAGTCTGAACCTCTAAAGGTGCCTCCATCACTTTGTTTACCGTATCGTGGGTTCGATTCCCACTCAGCACAACAGTTTGTGTGATGGGCCCGAGTATATACTGCTAGCTTTGACTCTTGATTTTTATACAAACCTAAATGGTGTGTTTTGTTACAGAAAATAAAATAAGAAAAAAGTGGAGGTATCTCACAGGTCCTTTTCTTACATTTATAATGAACACTTTCGAAGAGAAAAACATCATCGTCCGACGAACTCGAAGACATTATGGTCACTAAGAACAGATTTACCGGTTTCTATATGTAGTTTAATCGGTACCTATCAGTACCGACCCGTACCGACATATCGGGACCGAAAAACCTGTATCTTTATGTTTGCACCCTAATTCCCACAAATGGGTTATTTTCCAGGTGACTAACAATCGTATTTTGCCGGACACATGGTACAGATTAAAAATGTATACAATGAGTTTAAACATGAAGTAATCAATAAGATTATCTTTATATTACTATTTTTATGTGCGCCCCGCGGTTACAATGATGATAATAGATAGATAGATATATTGGTAAAAACAAATTTTACAAGTCAAACTTAACATCATTACAATAAACATTGTTATATTTAAGTACTTGAATGTACAATAAACTCATCTTGAATATATTCTTTTGTATTATAATAAGATTTCCTTTGAAGGAATAACTTCAGATTTCTTTTAAAAATGTTTAAAGAAGCTGCATTTTTTATACTATCTGTCAAGTAAATTAGGGCCTCCCATATCCCTCCCATGTATACAGATTTACTAGATTTAGATGATGATGAAAACTTTACTCTGTATTAATCCACCGCCTCATCTACTTCCATACCAAATATCATCAAAATCGGTTAACGGTTTGAGCGTGAAGAAGTAACAAACATACAAAGACACTCTCAAACTTTCGCCTTTAATATTACTGTGATTAGTAGCGTTTCAACATGAAAAGCATCCTATTTTTCGGATTTCTCATTATCTCTGCAATAGTTCCATCAAAATTGATTCAGAGTTTATTCATTTTTGTTGTGTGAGTTATGTTTTATTAGTGTTTGAATACTATCTCACTCGATAGTTAAGATTTGGGCGATCACACTAAATCTAGAATTGCGACTAGCTCTGAGGCCGTAGAACAAACACTTTGCGAAAAAGTATTCGTATGGTAAACGTCAACGCGTCAAGCTTCGGCGTACAAACTATGAGTTATATGTGTCACAGTTGCCCTAGATAAATGACAGCTTGTACTGTATTACGTGGGCGACGCGTTACATTACACTTACGCAGTTATTCGTACTAGGCCTACTGAAGAAGATTGCCGAAACACGCCGTTAGGTGTTTAGCGGCAGGTATTCATGTTAAGTTCAAAAGCTCGATCCCGATACAGGAATCGAACCAGCAGCCATCAGATTGGATATTAATATTACGTATCAAGTCAGTTGGATCGGGCTATTACTCATTACACTACATTCTACACCTAGGTACTTGTACACTATTACACAAAGACATGAATTACTGGCCAGCTTATTTATTCTCAAACCATGCGACATAAAACTAGAAATAATCCCCACATTCCATCCCCACTAAATAACGGCCGACTTGTATTTCTCGAGAACGTTAGTTAACTCTTTCCATATCATCTTTTTCGGCTTTCTCAAGCAAGGTCAGGCGATCCAACGGCCGCCAGGGTTCATGAAACGCATATTTGTATTTGTTTCTCCCGTGGTACCCCAGCTTCGGAAAGACCTCTTTGACAACATCGCTCAGCTTTCTCTCCGGCTTGCCTTTCCAATAATCAGGGCGTATAATTGGCGGATTATAAAACAAACCGTGAATCTGTCTTTTGGTTCCAAGTGATATTTCCGGACCGTGGAACAGCTTACGACTGTCTGCAGTGGGCAGCTCCTGTTGACAAAGCGACTTTCAGAGCTGGTTACCAGGACGTGTGTTAGTGCGCTGGACGAACGAATGAACGAAAAACTTATAAGAACGAATGAGCGAACGATCTGTTGATCCTGCGTCTTACCGCGAATGTTACAAGCAGCTGGTCATGTTTTCGGTGTTTCTTTTGGATTTCCCTTTGATTTTATCGAAGAAACCTCTGATCCTTCCCATGAAGCTTTCATCTTTTTCTTCCGCTTCTTGATCTTGCGTCTGATCCAGAGGGCCATATCCCCGCTGCTGGTAGCTCCTCTGGTATCCCTGCTGGTTGACTTGTTGCTGGCCCGGTTGCTCCTTGTCCGTCGTCAACAGCATCAACTGATGAAAGAAGGACAAGCTGGATTTCATTAGTCCTCTTTTCGCGACGCGATGCAATAATATTCGTCTAACGCACTTTTTACACATTTTAGTTTAATGTCACATGGCGCTGGCATCTATTACACTAAAACTGAATTAAAAAAAATAATAATAATACAAAATATGAAATAAAACGGTTCCTACGGATAAACATAAAATAAAATAAATGTTATTGTCTACATGCCTAATTAAAGTTACAAAGATAGCTATTTATAAATGAATAGATTATGTTTTAAAAGAATAATTAAAACGAGAAATTGTATGTAACTTGTAAAAAAAATTAAGACAAATTAGACGCGCGTATGATATTAATGCTATTTTCATGTGACAAGTATAATGCCGCAACTGTACGTTGAGGGTTCTCAGAAAACACAGTTAATTAAATATCGCCTTTCCTGGCGAAATCGAGAGCGATTATCGCTAGCAAAATTACTTGTTCAGGAAAGCAATTTGTTAGTTTTCCGTTTTCGTCGATTTCAAATTATGCCCAAAATATTCCAGATGATATTTATTGCGCGTCTACCACCTTACACAGGTTCTCGCAAGTGTTCTACTTACTCCATAAAAAAAGACCACATACTCCTCACTTTGAGAGTAAGAATCGTAGCCCAGCAGTTAAATAACAGATAAGTTCAATTAAATATGTTTTACAAAAATAATTAATAAAATAAACGTTTCGCGTATTCAGTGATCAGTATCATTTATGTCTGATCTCGTAAAATATTTCAGGGTACAAGAGATTTAAAGGAGTGGTGCGGCATTTGTTTTTATAAGTATTGTTTTTGACTCGTTCATCCATTACCAAAGCCGACATCAATAACTCACTAACGGCTGATTGATACATCGATGGTTGGCTTGCTAGAGATATTTAGAGACAAATGCCTAAGACAGCACTACCATACAAATAGTGTCAAACTTCCATCTCTCGCAAGCTAAAGCTATATGGCTAAGCTACAGTTAAGATATACAATCGGTGCAAGCATGAATACCACGATGAACTTGTCGAATCTATTAACTGACGTACCTCGTCTCTAGTATGGATAGAGCTGCGACAGCTACTCGTATATCGCGGGCTGTCTTTTACCGATAATTTTATCGGTAAAAGACGGTATCGACAATACACGCAACACTATGCATTGCAAGCATAGAATGCCGATAGGATAAAATTATCGATAAAACCATCGCGGGTGGTTCCATGCTAGAGACAAGATACGACAGATACAAATCAGTTTATCGACAAGACAAGTTTGTCGTGGATAGATCCACGCTCGCACTGTTTGTCGCAATTCTTACCTTAGCGTCGGTCGGCGGTAGCGGGGGAACCACTACTTCCGGCACTTTGATCCTATAAGGATCGTAGTTAGGAGGTTGGGGCTCCCGATGGCACTCGTTGCGGTACGGCGCCGATGGCTGCTCGGGCTGCGGCCAGGGTTCCACTCGCCGGCCCTCCGTCTGAGGGACATCTTTACAGGATTTGCTTCCTTTATCGGACGAGTAGAGCATACGTCCTGTGAAAATACGAATAAAATATCCATAGCTCATTCATACAACCTCAATCCTTCTTTTACTAATATAACTCTTCTAAATAACTATACCTATATAATATATCTTCTATATAATAAAAATGAACCCATATTTCTCCTGGTCACGCTATAACTTGAGAACGTATGGAACAATCTCGCTTAATCTTTTTTTGTTGTGTTAATTATTGTCTGGAGAAGGTTCTTATGAAAGGAAAGCCAAGAAAAGACGGGAGGTAATGGCGAAGCCGAAGGCCGAGCCTACTGCGCAAAAGAAGTCGCGGGCAGTCGCTAGTAATAAATATAGTAAACAGTAATATTTGGTTTTTATAAGAGTTGTGAAATACTAATTTTGACATAATGAAATTAACATATTATTCGCTTCCGCAAGCCCTATGTTCAAATGGTCTACAATCTATATGACATAACTCTACTTATAGTCCTACATTCATAATAAGATTTGTCACTAATTAATTATTAGCACCGGCGATGTTCAACTGGTTGTACCACGCGGAAGCAATATTACCTTGGGCCCAACTATCAGAAAACTCTCCATCTATTATTAGCCGAGGTCATACTGTAAAGGGCGATTACTAGGACTCTTCTGCAAGAATCTGTCATGGTAGGTACAACAGGTTTCTTCCTCGATGCTGCTATGTGCAAGCACTGCGGTGTTAAGGTTGAACACATTGTATCCAGTGAAATTACTTAGCGTGAATGGGACTAACAGGAAACGCAGGTCTCGGGGTGACAAGCGCATGCAGTACTTTAAAGTATAAAGATCTGGGTCTCACAGCAACTGTCATGAGCAGACGTTACACTTGCCATCAGGGTAACGACTCGCTTGTCTATTCACTAACTGTTTTATTCAAAGTAGGAGTATAATACGAGTTTTGTGGACTACAATAAAATAGGTAAAAACTCACCGATGCCTGTAACTATGTGTCCAACATTATTGCTGGTTATTGCAATTGCACCACTTATGTTTTTGATCGGTCCGCGGAACCTCAGCGGTGCTATGAACATCTCCAACTATTTCACAATAAATTTAATTAAAAATAAGATGGTAAAAAAAGGGTTTCACATAAATTTCTACAGTTTCATAAAATAAATCTACATTGTTTTTTTGTAAAGAATCAGGATTTTAGCTTCAGTGTTTTTTGAATTGAAAAATAATTTGACAGCGATTGAAAAACAGAAATATATCGTTTTTAATTCATGCCGTCATTGTGTAGATAGTTCGGTATAAAAAAGGTTAAAGTTAGGTTTGAGAAATAAGGTTTTATTAGAGGGTATTCTCTTCATATTTTTATTCATAAAAACAGATCGTTATGGTTACAGCTTGTTACTCTTTTACTGTTGTTTTATATAAAAGGTTTGTGTCCAAAAATTATTAGTCACAAGCAAAACGAGCTTTCCTTTTCCTGACTGAGCAAAGCCTTCTACAGCTTTTCCTATTTCGTAGGAACCCAACGCAATACATAATGTGATATTACGTATTTTTGGAAATTATTTTACGTAATTAGGTACGATAAAATTAATTCGCAAATATAGTTCAGTACATAGGTACTGCAGAAGCGATATTCATATTTCTCTGTATGATTTTCGACAAAACGATGGCGCACGTCCTCACTGCGTTCAATGGTAGTCGTAGCTGATTGCATAAATACTATAAACAGGGTCTTTTTTGTAATTTACAATGATTGTTTCCGATTTACAATAAAAGAGGGTAATTTTAGTGAACTGCTTAGTAGTTAGTAAAATAGGGCGAAAACCATTAGCATATAAATTATATTTTTGCTTACTAAAATACTATGCCAAAAAAATGTGTCAAAATATTATTATGTCAAAAAAATATGCATGCCAAATTAAATTAGGACAAACAATTAGTGGAAGAAATGGAATCCCGCTTTGAAGTGATGTCTCGAACTTGTTTTTTTTTCTCAAATCGCAAATCACCAGAATTGAAAATTAGGATCTAAACAAAATGCTTGAAGGGTTAACATTTTAATTCCTAACGTTTTCTCACTACTTCGAAGAAAATCCTTTTGCGACTTGATAATAACTATTCGTCTGCATAAAATGTCGCATACGAAAGCAGGTTTCGCAATATTGTGTTCACCAGTTCAGGTTCAGTTTATCGAACCATCATACAATGATTTAAACTCTAGTTTAAATCATTGTATGATATATGTAGGTACAAAATATTACCCGCTAACCTAAACCCTTATGGACGCAGCCACCACGTGCCAAAAATGTTATTTTAACATCCTACTTTCTAGATAGAAGGTGGTTGACAAGATGATACACCTCTTTGGAATCCTGTCTTGAAATTAAATTAAAACCAGATCTCTAGACACCGTCAGCACTTACAAAATTTTACGGCAAAATGATGAAAGATGGATAGTGGACATGTTTGCCATGAGCGACCGAGACAGATAGTGACGCACATAGTTGACCAAATACCTAGGTTTTTCTTAAATGCCCATAATTTCCAAACTGCATGGGATAGATTTTTTTTCTGATTTTTCTCATCATGGTGACAATCAATCCTGTCACCCCGTTTCGGCTTGACGTTGAGTTCTGGGGCACCCTGTATAGGTATGTTATAGTATTCTTTTCATTAATAGACACATATCATCGAGTCTACCCTGTAGCCATAGCACGCATAATTTGCAAATCGTCGTATTCATATCGTCTACGTAAACTGTAAAACGTATCACGCTACGTCGAACTATGAGAGATCTGTGTCACAGTTGGGCTAGACATTTGATAGTTTGTACGTAAAACAATAACGTCACACTTACCCAAATCTTCGTGCTAGGCCCACACAACTACGATCACTGGAAATTATTCGAAACGTTGTCAAGATTAAAGTATATACACGCGCTATAGTCTAAATTAAAGAATCATAACGACGAACACCTAAGAATTCACACAAAATTAGTTAAGTACTACAAAGTCTTTATTGAGGCCACCGACTAGATCGTGGGCACACACATGTATGACGATTGGACAAAACACATGTACGACGGTATGTGCGCGCGACATTCTATATACATGGAATTAAATATGGAATACCTACCTAAAGAACTAAATGTTAACTGTTTAACTAAGCCGGCTTCATGAAGCTGCGGCAAACGACGTGTCGCAGCGACACTACTGGTTTTTACGTATTTCTATGAAACACCATTCGTAGTTACACACACGAAGCTAGCGTTGCGTCGTCGAGCGGGTACCAATCTACGTAGTAAAACAACTGAAAAGCTTTTAAACAAAACCTTTCGTATCGCCTTTCAAATGGTTGATGCCATCTGCAGTTGCCGTCTGCAGTCGGGTTCGAAATCATACAGCGACATGGAGCGACGACACGTCGTCTGCTGCTGCGACGTGTAGCCGGCTACCAGCTTGCACCTTAAGTTATAATCGCTGCTTAAATTTAAATATCGTCATTTAGTACGGCGCAGAACAATTTTGCTGTGCGCAGTACTAAATAACGTAACTACAGTGTTTATAAGTAACGCCCTTAATAAACAACTGTTTTAGCTGTAATCAAATAAAGTATCAAGTAAAAAAACAATTTTCGATAAGCTTTTAGATATTTTATTGATTTCAAAGCGATGATATAGCAAGCTGATTGCTCTCTCATCACAGTTTTACAGGGCAGTACAAAAAAAATTTAAAATTTCACTAACGGCCATCCATAATCAGACTAATATTATAAATGCAAAAGTTTGTGTGTGTTTGTATGTTTGTTACTTCTTCACGCTCAAACGGCTAGACTAATTTTGATGAAATTGGTAATGCAGGTAGATGAAGCACTGGGTTAAAACATAGTATTCTATTCAACATCATGATCATCCATTAGCACGCGGGTATAACCGCGGGGCGCAGTTAATAATTATTATAAATACGAAAGGTTGAACGGATCCTAATGAAATGTATCAAGGAGATTGAGTACACCTCGGGGAAGGAAACTTATTTCATCATCATCGGCGTCCATCACCAAGCGATTAAAATCACTGAGCGCAACTAGTTTTCTATGAACTATCTATCAACGGTTTACTAGAAACATTTACACAAGTTCAATACAAATTCTATCTCTAGCAGGGTAAACTGTCCATAGACGGTATATAGAAAACGGGCATAGGACGATTACCTTCGAAAGTTTTGTAGCTATATTTCCTTACATACAACTCGAAGCCAACCAACCCCGCAGTTTTAAGCGCCACAGAATAAGTAAGACTGAAGCGGCAGTCTCGAACAAAAGTCAAGTTTAGGTATAAAAATTAGCCTATTCTTACGAACGTTCTGTTTGCACGCTAAATAAAAACGTATCGCGAGATACGAACGATATTTAGTTGGGGTCGCAGAGTCGTAATCGTGCGAAACGAGCAGCGAGCGGCAATCTACAACCAAAAACACCGCCCGGACCCGACGTATCTAAACTGCGTAGTGAAACCTGTATCTCTCCCATGAGTTGGCAACGTAAATGTCATCTATAGTCGATACTCTATCAGAATCTCGCCTACCTATTAAGCTTGTGATTGGCGTACTCGCTGTCAATTTTAGTTCTACAATTGACCGCGAGGTTGCACTGTTCTTTTTTCATACATTTTTTTGCGGCAGTCGATAGCGAGCATCGATTGGTGTCAATGTTGTAAACTCATGGTACAGATCGCGCGGCGAGAGTTTGGCTTTGACCGTTATTGCGCAGAAGTCAAAAATTGGGTATCACAGGGTGGCTAGAGGGACGAAGGACTCTTGTCTCTCTCTGTCACATCGAAGACGAGGGACTCTTGTCTCTCTCTGTCACATGGCGCGACAGTACCCATGCGCAGTAATCCCCTCCACCCGAAGGTCAAAGCCAAACTCTCGCCGCGCGATCTGTAGACCTACTGGTAGCGCTTGGTACATCGTCTCCCTAATAGTTGAAGTAACAATACTAAGTAGGTTATCAATTACACTAATAACTTTACATTAAATACACATTCACATATCACAATATATACAATGTTATATCCACACTATAATACTTAATAAATTCTTCTACATATTTACAAATATGTACTAAACTGTGTTAGGTTAACAGAAATTAGACTACTCTTTGATATCTGCTCACAAATTATAAAATTATGACAATACATATATAGGAAATATTTTATATTGTTTTTTGTTCAAAGTTGAAGAAAATAATTACAGGGTGTTTATTAATAAACTCTTAATGCATAACAGTTCAGTTTTATATTTATACTGTATGTAGGAATGGGAATTGCAATTAGCGTACTTGATAATGGTATTGGCTGAATTAAAACATTTACTTACATTACAATTATACAAATAATAAATAAGTTCGGACTGATATTTATTTGAGCCAGCGGGTTAGCACGTTAGATTTTAATTAAAATGTAACAACAAGCAATAACTTAATACAACAAAAATAATAAACAACAAAATCAATCCTATACAATTTTTACATTACACTATTATTTTTGCTTATTTAATATTACCTACATTGTGTCTGTTGACCGAGTTAAGCTAATTAAGGCTACGTTCCGGCAAGCGCCGTCAACGCTCACAACTGTCGCGCCTCGGTTTGCCGTTCCCTTTGATTGGCATTGACAGCTCGCAACGACCACGCAAACTCACCTTTGATCTGCGAGCGTTGTGGTCTCGGTGTGAGCGTTTTCGGTGACGTATCGATGATCGTGGGCTTGTAAGGAAATGGGTGAGCGAATGCCGCGAGTGATTTCGGCGCTTTCCGGAACGTAGCTATAGTGTTCACACATTTGATTGACAGTGAAAGGGACACATATATGTCACGTATGTCATCCTAATGTTTTCCCTCTTAAGTCAACTCGTACGTTTGTACATTTGCGATTCCTCAAGTCAACACTTATAGTTGCATCAAGTTTAATTTTAATTCAAGTACTCAGAGTAAAGTCACAGTCACATCAACCACACACGTTGCATTGTATTCTTGACCAAATATGGCGAGTAAACGGGTTAATAAGTCTATCATTAACTCACTGACCTAAGTCTTGTTCTAATAAAGCAGTGGATGCATTACTAAAGCTTGCCAAAGCGATGGTCGAACAAAACATGCAAACAAGTTAATTATTTTGTATACTTTGCTTACACTCTTGCACCTGTATGAACACTTACGACGGTTAATAATCCACCACAATTACACGTCAAAACTAGAAGAAACGCAAATCTAGGACGATATCTGTGTCCTGAGCACGAACATTTGCTAAAGTGTAACGTTATCGTATACAGTACAAACTATGAAAAAAAACGATATTAAATTATATTTAGTGACACTTCCGCTGAAAAGAAAACAATGATTTTTGGCCTATTTGGGGGCGTGCACCACTCTCCCTCCCGCATAAAATGCTAAATAAAAAACACAAGAAAACCCAAATAAACCAAAACCGATTCGACACGTGTTTCGCCTCTACACGAGGCATCCTCAGGAGATGTTGACTCGTCGAGCGCTAGACCGACAGCGCTAGACAAACTATGAGTTATCTGTGCCAAAGTTGTACTAGATAAGTGATAGTTTGTACTGAATACATCAACGATACGATTACGTTACACTTTAGCAAATGTTCGTGCTCGGGCCACTGTTGTTGAGTCATGGCGTGTGACAGGGATTGTCGGTGTGTACTTTCCTACCCTTTCTATAAAACCCTTTAGCCGTATAAACTGCCAAGTCTGAATATTTAACAAGGAATACAATAATACTGAAAAACGTTAGAGCGCGCGTACAATCGAAAAGTGATGATCATGGTGAAGAGCCTTGTGTTCATACCTGTACTTCATTATCTACAATCAGTGACATCTTATCAATATTAGCTTTACTCGGTAACAGACTATAACATAATTATTATTCAGGTATATCATAAATACTTATATACAATAATATACAGATATTACATACATTATAATACACCTGTCATACAAAGGAAATACTTCAAACTATACAACTTCATTTTATATTTGGTCAAAACATCGAGTTATTAATCTATATCATTTTTGAAACTTTCGTAAGTTCATGGAGTACTTGCGCACCCGGCTCCGTTCGCGCCAGTACTAGCGCGAACGACTAAGTTAAACCGTCAAAATAACATTAAAATATATCATTTTTGCCTGTAACATATATTTGCCTATTTGAGGGCCACTCTTGTACTATAGATAAGCTGTACGATAAATTCTAAAATTTAGTTTCGTGTCGTCGGTTTTGTTTATTAAATTTTGTTACGGGAAATAAGTTTAAATAACAGGAAAACGTTTTAGGCTCGTACATTATGATCAGAGGTTATCGGTAGGTAAGTTTAACATCATCATCTCAGCCGTAGAACGTCCACTGCTGAACATATGCCTCCTCCATTATTTTCCAAAAGGACCGGTTGGAAGCGGCCTGCATCCAACGTCGTCCTGCGACCTTCATCAGGTCGTCTGTCCACCGTGTCGGTGGACAACCTACGCTGCGCTTGCCGGTCCGTGGTCTCTACTCCAGAACTTTCCGGCTCCATCGGCCATCTGTTCTGCGTGCTATGTGCCCTGCCCACTGCCACTTCAACTGGCTTATCTTCTGGGCTATGTCGGTGACGTTCGTTCTTCTATGGATCTCCTCATTTCTGATTCGATCACGTAGAGAAACCCCGAGCATAGCCCTCTCCATAGCTCGTTGTGCGACTTTGAGCTTGCTTATGAGGCCCATAGTAAGAGACCACGTTTCAGTGCCATAAGTCATCACTGGTAACACACATTGCTCAAGACTCAGGTCTTGAGGTGACGGCTGTGCGAACGAGGCAATTGATTTCGGCTTATAAAAGAACAATTGCTCGGCTAGTTGCCATAAAGTTAGGTGTTAGAACATTACATTAATGTGTGCCATGCTCATGCCAGGAATTAAATAGTGGCTGATCAGCGGGCGACTTTCATTACTCCGGAGCTGTCACCGTTTCAAAACAAATATAAAACTGTTTGAAATAATCACTTGCAAGAACTAGAAGTGAGAACGTATGAGTGTATTATAATTACATTTAGAAAAAAAAGGGTTGCAATACATCTTTGATTTTACACACTTAACTTGTCTTAAACTATAGGTATTAGACATTTTTATTATTATCTTCACGGTTTAACTTACGCGGTAGATACAGTCTTGTCGTACAGTATACCTCGAATGGTTTCGTGGCTTTCAGGTTCTTTTCGTTATAAGTCACACGCGCACCCGGCTGTGTCCGCGCTTGCGCCTTCATGTAGTACATACTGGTCTATTTTGGTATATTTGAAATTTAATGGTATCAGAAAAGATAGATTCTCTTCGGCACAACTTCTCAAACTCACACACTTCAATCAGCTCAGTCCAACTTAGTTGCAAAATCATTTCCGTAGACATCACAGCACGAATAAAATTCCTAGTATCAAATAGAGTCCATTTAGTTATTCATTCGAGACCGAAGAGCCAGTTGATCCCTTGCGCGAGGAATAATATCAGCGGCTGCCACGCCACCAGCCAACGGATCCAATCTAACAGCTGTCCGTACATTATGTGGGGCCGGTCCCAGCTGCGTGCGTTGTTAAGGCAAACAAACTGGACAAGTGCGAGTTGGACTCAAGCACCGAGGGTACTGTACAAGAAATCATCTAACTATGTTAGCGATTCACTTGTTCAAAATACTAAACTAAACTAGCTAATTAACTTTTAAATAAGGTAGTACTTATTCCGTTAACATATAATACAAATGCATGTAACACTTAGCGTATAACTTCTAAACAGGATTATTCCATTAAATTTTGGGTATTTTTACGTTAGTTTGGCGAGCATCAAGTTAAATGACCACTAATTTGTCTAAATTATACTTATTATTGACGAGATATGGTCTAATTTTAGTGCTGTCATTCGGAAGTGATATACTAATTTTGATTTAAGCGTAAACAGAATAAGGACTGACATAATTTAAAGATTTTATAGTTTAGATGTTTATAGGAACGACACTAATATTGCTCTAAGACAAACTAGGTTACACCCCAAACTTAACTTTGTCGTTCGATCCCTAGACATGGTTATTGCATCAATCGGAAATAAGAAGTTTGTAATAGAAAATTAACTGTATGCGAAAATATGTGACTTAAACGGTCATATATTTTGATTGCGTTGACTTAGGAGTTCGATTTATTCAAAAACGTGATGAGACTGAGTGAAAGAGACTAGAGTATTTGATATAAATGATCCTGAGAAAAAGGGTATTGGCAGACAGTCAGACAATAAAGTGTTAGTAAACAAATCTTATAAGGTAAAGTAATACACGTGAAATTCACGTATGTGTAAAACATTTGTATTGTCACTGAGCTGATAATACAGCTGCTATACGGTTTGACATGTTCAACAGCTCGGTGGCAATACAAAATACTCATTTGTGTAGAAATAGCCTATTTGATACGGTCTTAAAAAAGATTTTAATTCTTCCTACAATGTTATACAACTCACTAGTTTCATTTTAAATGAATTGCTCACATATTTTAAGTTCCACCTACTATAAGGCGTACCCTGCTTTCTGATTGAAGTCAAAATTGATTTTAGCACTGTGATCGTCATTCCAAATCAACGAAAGCGCGACTACGTTGTCATGCCAATGTGACGTCACCAAGGACGCCATTTTGCGAGTTCTGTCAAAAATTACAGTTCGTTGATGTGTGCGTGAAGCGCTAGCATGTGTGCGTGTATATACTTTTATCGTTCCGGCAAAACAATTGTGGCCTGGTTTATTATATTGTATCCATACCGTCTCGTTAAATATCTTGTAAGAAGCATATAAGAAATAACTGCACTGTCGGCCATGCCGTGAGCAACGTGAGCGAGATTTCAATCCATTCCGAATGGCTGATAGATCTCATCTGTCAAAAGCGCGATATTGAATCGGAATGAAGAACAGTGATAATATTGCCAAAATTGGTGATGACTCCGGAACGCAGGGCTAGCTCTATAAATCTATAGCTCTATAACTCGTGTATAAAGCGTGTAAAAAAGGTGTACTAATAGTGAAAAGATATGTACCTAGTAAGGATTCACATGGCGAAGTATCAAAATTTAAATCGCTTATATTTTTTCATTTATGTTGAAAAAGATTTATTCCAAATTTTATTTGGACAGTTTTTATTAGACAACCCTATTCTTGAAGTTCGGTGGGGTCAGGGTATATGCGTTCGGAAATCTCCACGCCATCTATTCATTCACCTCCTCTCCCTACCACGCATGCGCCCACTTCCGCGCCGCACCCGAGCCCAGGCCCAGCTTAGGCACATTGTTTACCTAGTCTACGTTCTCGAAGTCGTTGCCATCTTTGGCCTCGTTTTGAAAAACGAAATACTGAAGGGTTGAACGTGCTTGAGTATTAGAAAAAATTTGGTTACTCATAACTCGGATTTTTTACTACTTTCTGGGACGCAGTAGTTAGGTACCAATTGTATGCAAGCTTCTGCGTGTGTGTACTTAGTATTACTACACCTTTTTGTTATACGCTGTACACTCCACTTACTATTCACTACCGACAAATGATTAGTTGGTACAAACAAGGTAATTGGCGTAGATTGAACGCCTCACTGTATGCCTATGTGTACGAGTATGTATGTAATGCCAAAGTAAGTAAACACTCTATAAATATAACGTCTTCCCTACTGTTGTTGTGGAGTCATCGGGCTTTTAAGGAATTACTATAGACGCTAAATTGCAATGGGGTCCCCACATAAAAAAATTGTCTAGTAGGCTCAGTTCAGCGGCTTATGCTGTTAAAAAAATTAGACTATTAACTGATGTAGACACAGCTAGAATAGTTTATTTTAGTTATTATGACTTATGGCATACTGCTCTGGGGATGTTCTGAAGATATTAATTCCATTTTTATACTGCAAAAACGGGCTATACGAGCGATCTACAGTTTAGCTCCCAGAGTTTCCCTTAGACAGAAGTTTAAAGACATAAACATTCTAACTGTTGTCTCTCAGTTTATCTATGAAAATCTAATGTATGTAAAGAAAAACATTAGCAGTTTTGATAAAAGGAGTGATGCTCATTCCATCAACACGCGAAATAAGCACAAGCTATCCGTACATGTAACGCGTCTCCACAGAATAAGTCATTCTTTTATGGGACAATGTATACGATTCTATAGCGGCGGGGGTGGAGTCCTCATTGCGACGCGGCGTGACCTTGCAGTGCTCGCGCGCCCGGAGTGGCACTCCACAGCCGAGGATATATGGATATCTATTACGCTTGATGCGCGTAACGGAAATTCACCACTTACATTGCATATTGGGTGCATTTACCTATGTCAGGAGAACGAAGGATTGTCTTTTACCTCGCAGCTATCTAATTTTTGTGACCAGGTTCTTTCCATATATGCTAGTAAGCCGCATGACATGATTTTTATAGCCGGAGATTTTAACCAAAGTAACATATCGTGGTCTTCGTCCAAGGATGCTTCTTATGTCACACCTTTGTTTGCTAACACTAATATACATACAGAAATACAAGATTTAATAAATATATGCGACTTAAAACAGTTTAACCATATCAAGAACCACCTTGATGAACTACTTGACTTAATTTTATCAAATGGTGATTTCTCTATAGCGCACAGTACTGAGCCTCTAGTAAAAGAAGACCTTTACCATCCCGCCCTTATTTGCGTGCCTAGTTTTATAGATATACCTATACTTAAGCCTAAACCTAGAATCAAGTATTGTTACAATAAAGGTGATTACCCGGCCATGTGTAACGAGCTTGACGATCAAGACTGGCAGTCTTTATTATGTTGTGATTCTGTGGACGAAGCAGTTGAAATATTTACTAGTTTGCTGCTGAGCCTAAGAAACAAGTATGTACCGTCTAAATATATACGTCCAAGTCAGTACCCAAGCTGGTATTCTCCTGCTTTAAAAAACATTCTGAAAGAAAAAAATAAATTACACAACAAACTAAAAATATATGGAAACAAATCTGTTTTAAATGCATTTAAAGTCTTACGTCAGCGAGCTAAGCTTATCGAGCTAGAATGTTATAATAAATACATACTAAAAGTTGAAGATTCAATTCGAGTTAACCCCAAAGTTTTTTGGTCATATGTCAAGAGTAATAAACAACATAACTACTACCCATCCTCAATGACTTACAAAAATGTTAATTTAGGATCGGGTCAAGATATATGTAACGCCTTTGCAGATTATTTCCATTCTACTTACTTACCACGTAGTGTCAATGTCAAGCCAGTAAATAATCTTCCATCTACTTCTTACTTATCCAACTTAGAGACCTCGACTCCGCTTGCTGATATTAGCTCCGTGGAAGTCGACGAAGCTGAAGTATTTAAAATTTTAAAAATGCTAGATTGCAATAAGTCAGCCGGTCCAGACGATTTACATCCTATCTTGATCTCAAAGTGTGCCAGAAGCTTGACCTTGCCAATATGTTTCTTATTCAAGCGATCTATCAACGAAGGAGTCATGCCAAAAATTTGGAAAACGGCGTCTGTAACTCCTATTCACAAAAAAGGTTCCAAAAGTGATGTTGTCAACTATAGACCTATTTCCAAGCTGTGTATCTTAGCGAAAGTGATCGAAAAAATTATTCACGAACAGGTTTATGCCGCTCTTAAACATGTGTTCTTAAAGCAACAACACGGATTTTTACGAGGAAGGTCAACTGTGACTAATTTGTTAGACTTTACGGATGATTTGTCATCAGGAATGGAATCTGGTGGACAAGTAGATGCAATATACACTGATTATTGTAAAGCATTCGATCGTATAGATCACGTGATCCTACTTTATAAGCTACAGCTCGCAGGTATTCACGGGGATCTTCTAAGGTGGTTTAGTTCCTATGTCAACAATCGTTGCCAAACTGTGGTACTTAATGGGTTTGCTTCAAATTCTTCTTCCACTAATATACCATCGGGTGTACCTCAGGGATCGATTTTGGGCCCACTGCTCTTTTTATTATTTATTAATGATATTAACACTTGTTTTTATTATTCCAAGTTCCTACTTTTTGCGGATGACATGAAGGTATATAAAAGAATCACCTGCAAAAATGACTGCAGTTTGCTACAACAAGACCTTGATAGGCTACACGAATATTGTAAAATTAATAAACTCGATCTCAACATATCTAAATGCAACTGCATCACATTCACTAGATCTCAGAATGCAATTATTTATGGCTATAATCTTAATCACCTTTTACTGCAACGCGTAAATTTTGTTACCGATCTCGGTGTAACTTTGGATTCTAAACTTCTACTAGATAAGCATATTGACAGCATTTCATTAAAAGCTACCAAAACTCTGGGGTTTATTTATTTTTGGATTACTTGGAGGATAAAACAGCTTGGGACTGATCACTCCAGGATCTATCTACTCGTGTACTAAGATGTCAAAGTGTAGCGTGTCTTGCCCTACTGATACCATTATTATGTTCTCTTTTGTAAGGCAACACACAGGAGCTAATATTTGTAGTACCTAAGTAAAAACATTGTAAAACATCTATATAAAAAGAATGGCCCCGAGTTTCTGGCCGCTTCTTCTCGGTAGGCTCTATATATTTTGGAACGCGGCGGTAGTCTTTAAAGTACATTATAATGAAGAATTGACGTTCATAAGTGTGTCTTTGATGCCTAAATTGAATAAATGATTTTGACTTTGACTTTGACTTTGACTAGCGTTGATTGACGCAGGTTTGGCGCGAGATGCGTGTAGTGATGTCAACATCGCAATCTACAAACAAATCTTCGATCGAGCTTATTTCTTGGTAGTCTACATACACAACAAAAACCGATGACACACAAATAAAGTTGACATTTTGATTTGAAGAGCGTGCATTGAATGACGCGCCAACCCTGATTGCTCTGCCGGCACTCACGTAATGATCGCTGGGCAGCGTCCTCCGCCCCGACCGCTGCGCCTCTTCCCATTTATTATTATTATTTATTATTATCGTCTATTTATATCGCGCGGCCGCGCTCCAACTACTTTGCCCCGAGACGTTGGGTTCGAGTCTCATTCGCCCAGTTCCATTTCTCTTGTGTAAGAAACCGTCTGGGGTTATTGCACAACAACCCTAATTTTTAGTAAAAAGAATGAAGTGTCAGCATTTTTGTTAAAAGGATACGGATTAGTGAACATTCGCTTGAGATCGACCTTCTCTTTGCAGTAAGGGCAGGTTTGCTTTTTGCCGACGATGCACCACCCGCGTATGCAGAACTCGTGGAAAACGTGACCGCACGTTAATTTGTACGTGTTCTCTGAAAACGTCATAATCACAGTTATTAATTTAAATGTTATTTAACAGCCTTAAAATAAAAGAAAAAATACAAACTAATCTATAAGCCCCATGGTGGGGAAAAATATCTAAATTCTCCTGACTGTTGCCCAAAGTAGGTGCAAGCATTCCGGTCACCGGTCGGCGACGATTAATATTAAATTAATAATTGATTTATTCATACATATTTAATTACTATTTTTTTATTTAATAAACACGTAGAGTTCCACTACTACAAAAGTGAAACGTTTGAACAGAAAGTATGATATCATAAGTAAGGAAGCACTTAATTTCTATTAATTACTATAGCATAACTCAAAAACTGTCAACCGATGGTAATTACATTTTAAGCCATTTTAAATGAATCATGAAAATCTGATGGTCTAGTAAAACTGTATGTTTAGTCTATAACCTATCATCATCTCAGCCTTAGGGTGTCCAACTGTTGAGCATAGGCCCCATTCAAATATACCTATTATAAACAACTGGCTGCAAGCGGCTTGCATCCAACCTCGTTCTGCGACCTTTATCAAGTCGTCAGTCCACCTTGTCGGTGGACGACCGACGCTGTGCTTGCCGGTCCGTGGTCTCCACTCCAGAACCTTCCGTTCCCATCGGCCATCTTTTTCTGCATGCTATATATATATACAAATAGATAAAACTGAACTATCTGTTTGTGATGTCAAAATGTATACACATATGACTGTATATATACGGTATTATATTTTTTTTTACAAAATTCACATTTTTGTCTGTTTGTTCCGACTAATCTGCGCAACGACTGAACCGATTTTGATTTTGGTACCAATATGATATAAAGAGAAACGTACACTACTTGTATCTTAAAGACACCCTGTTCCGCGATGCTACGCGACTGAAACCAATACATAATATACATACAGTCTCCCTTTATGGAGCCGGATAAAAGTTTTTACAATAAGCACAGCTCGCTGCACGGCGTACCTTGGTGTTCTAGTGTTCATGGCGTACACGGATTGTCGGAAGACGCGGGTTCGAAGCCCATCCGAGGATGTGTAATTTTCCCACTAAAATTGCAATACCAGAGATATCAGGTCGGCGCATTACATACGTCTCGGTAATTAAGAGCGCACTCGGCAGCGTGAGATCGTATTTTGTTTAGTTCTAGTGCAGTGTCTCCATTACCGCTATGCTGTTTTTGTGGCGTATAGTCCTAAGGGTACTATCAGACAGAAAGCGGTCACGCGTTCTGCGTTCTTTGTATTGTATTGCGTTAAACAGACATGCCCAGACAGGAGGCGTTCTGGCCGCGTCAATCAACTAGAACGCGCGCGTTCACTAAATGCGAGACTGAAAAGCTAAAATAAATACTTTATTTCTTAAACAAACACATAAATGACTTCATATTTATTTATTAATTCTGCAGCCTAAGTTCAGAAAATTATGATGCACTAAAGTGCATCATAATTTCGTTCTAAAGAACAGTAATGTTATATTTCCGTGACTTTGGTCTTGATTTGCTTCATTGAACATAACATGTTACGCATCATGTAATATTATTGTACAATTGTAATCATTCATAATTTTTTATACAAATAATTTCTAATATCTAATAAAGATCCAGTCAATTGAATTAATTAATAAATATTAATTCATTTATGTATACTCGTATGTATAAGGAATTAACTAATTTACCTCAACCATACCACCAATCCTTCTTTTGCTACACTTTAGCCATTTAGAAATATCTATGAAAACCCCCAACTTGTTCTCTATCCTAATTTCCTGGGTGCACCCATTATTTTCCTTTTCCGTCATAATGCTGATAATGACCACAAAATCAATAATTAGTCGAAAAAACTATCGTCAAAAGCACGGTGACAGTAGGTGGTACCGCGTAGAACGTCCAACAGCGGGATTCCTGAGCAACTGCACGCTCGAACGCAAAACTGACCGCGTGAACGCTTGACCACTCTCTGTGTGATCAGATCCTAAGTGAGTTAATGCAATTTTTTTTTTTGAGTGTATACATTTTTAAAAGCTCAGTGTTTTGTATTTTTTTATACTAGATTATATAGCGCCAACCTTATGCCATGCAGGAGACGTCACCACCGTTATAATTAGATTGACAATGCATTACCTAACACTCCCTCCTCATTGACGTCGACTAACAGCTGACACCCGCACACTGCACAAACATTGCTGTCCAATTGTCTCGTCGGAATTCCCTCCTTTGTATAGTACTGAAATAAACATACATTGTTGTAAGTACTACAATTCATAACTTACAGTCGATTAATTTGTAAAGTACCTCATATTCGTCTTTGTCTCAAAGGCATTGCATACATTATTGTTTAGATGTTAATCTAAAACAGCTGTAACGCTTTTGACGGGACCGTGACTGGCAAATAGCAGATGTTATAAGGAGTAACTTAGGCTACTTTTATTTAGAAATATATTTAAAGGTCCAAAAAATATAAATAAAGCATTATGGTGGCACGGAGACGCAAACGGTTCATCTAGTACCCCCAAAAACAAAACTATACCATGACAAAAACTAAGACAATAGTTTACATTTCTGTCGACAGTGTACCCAACAAGATAGAAATTGGACCCTATTTGTATGGAACCAAAGCCACATTTTTATCACTAGTTTGGTAGACCATCAACAGATAACATTGAAAAGCTGGCGCAATGATTTGACAATCGATTCAACAGCAAGCCGATTTCTAGTGCCCACCTAGAGAGGGCTAGAAATTTAGCCACCCTAAAATTTAAAACCTCTCATGACCGTAGTAGTACCGAAAATTGCGCAGCTGTTCTTGAGAGCCACATTCTAGGTCTAGTCTGATACTACAATTCGAGAATACTCGCCTTTCCGAGTTAGACTTAAAGCGCCAAGCTCGCAAGAACAGACCTAAACCAGCCTACAATTACACGTACAACAGAGCGGGTCAGCTCTACTGCGTGCCTTGTGACCGAGTATTCAAGACGAAGTTTGGATTTGCCAGCCACATGCGAGCACACGCCATAAAATAGCCAGGGTCGCCATCGTCGGACACGACGCGGACGACATCACTTTCGACTGCATCATTACTGATCATCAAGTATCATAGTAGTTAAACGCTAGCTTATTTAGTGGCAGATATATATAAATATGTTTGTTTGCTCTAAAATGTTTGTTATAATTTTAGTAAGTCTCTGACTCACTAGTTTTGAGCCCTGTATATCAAGAGTCAGATCCACTCTGGGTGTAGTGGATTGAGTGAATATCTATTTGTTTTGATAACAAGTCAAATGAATTATGGCATTGATGATGAGATTACATTTATAGTCACGTTCTGTTTGAATCGGTTAGGTAATTTTTGCGTTTCCATTACAAACAAACAAACAATGAAATCTTTCTTCTTTATTATTTGGATTAAATACCAATTGCATATATTAACGTGAAAAAGTAGTTATTGTGACACAACTGTAATAGTTAGACATATGGCACTGCAGTCTTTTTAGTGAAATTAATGGCCTCTATAAAACTGTAGTACCCTAGTGTGTTGCTCTATTGTCGATAGTTTGCGCAGCGGACATAAGGCCTTTTAGGTGATATAATTGCGTATTTTAACATGAAAAAGAATTTATTTTAACCGCCTCACATGTGGTCGGTAAATAGCTCAAATGGAACCACTGTTCCAATTACACAAATGAAGTAGAATTACGGCACCACCGCTGGAACAGCTTATTGGGTAGAAAGAAATGGAATTTATTAAAAACCATTCAAGAATTTAGCAAGGAACAAAAACACACAGAATGGATGCCAGAAAAACCAAATTCACAGTCTAAAGAATCTAAAAGAGCACAGAAAAAAGAAAATTGGGAAGAAAAGATAAAAAACATTTTGAAAAAAATTTAAAAATGGACCTAACCACATTTTTAGATGGTCTTGCATACATGTGTTACATGAAACGATGATTTCATTTTAATTTCTATTTTGTTCTTTAGAATATTTGCTTTTGTCTGATGAATAAAGACTTTTTGTTTGAAAATTTAATCTTTCCTAGAGTTATTTCTTTAGAGGTTCTGTTACGTGAGGTAGCGTGGCTACGGCGTTAAGTGTTTCGTGGTAACGTGCATTCGTTGTCATGTGATTCGTATTGGTGAATAATTCGTATTAGTAAGCTTTCGGGGACGTGTTATTCTTTGTTACGTTTTTCGAAGTTACGTAGCACACTCCAAAAAGTTATTATAGCTCAAAAACGATGTGTTCGAGCAATACTAGGCCTAAAGCAGTTAGATTCTTGTAAAGAACACTTCACTCTCAACATTTTAACAGTGCCTTCGATCTATATTAGCTAAGTAGCCTTATTTGTGAAAAGAAATCCTAACTTATATGTCAAATATAACGAAGGAAGTAGACGAGAATCTGGCAATACATCAATGCAGTGTACATAGTTCCTGCTGCGTCGCAGTTTATTTTGTATGGCTCCGATCATCTATAATAAAGTACCAAAAATAATACGTACTGAAGTTTTAAATAAATACACTTTTAAATACACATTAGTGTTTTTAAAAGTGCTCTAAAAATGTTAATAGAAAAAACTTATTATACGATTGATGAATGTAAAAACGATAAAAATGTTAAATAGATTTTTGACATAACCATTCTGTATGACATGATTGAGATATTTTCTATTTATGATATTATTATTGCTTATTATATACTTATAATTATGATACTATTGTATTGACATTTTAAATTTATTGTATACCTTCCCTTGCATGCTTAATTATGCGGTGATAGCCGAACAAGCCATCTATTTTCGCCACAATATTTTTCAAATGTTGTATACGAGTACCTATTCTTGCAAGTTGAATAATTGATTTATGATTTGTTGTCTAATTGCGATATAAGGATTTTTTGGGTATTATTTTCACACCTTGAGTTACATTATCAATGTTTTCATACAGTTCCCTAAATTATTGAAACTATCCCATAGCATATGATCATCAGGCATAATGTAGGATTAACGCACATTTACTTTTAAAAATTTTATGTTATTATTTAATTCACATAGAAATGTGAAAAGTATTATTATTATTTTGATATACTTAAGTAAGTTATATACCAATTATGTCCTTGTATATCCGAAATTATTATGAAGTTTCTTAGAATTATGTTTTATAACCATACGTGACTTGTTCCGCGTAAAATATTACTATTGCGCTTCCTCGGGAACTGCCTATTAAATCGGGATAAAAAGTAAGGTACGTATCCAGGATTATGTACATATGCACTCACACACAGTCCGAATCCATTCTTCATAATATAATATATGCAAATGTGCCTCTGTTTATAACCTTTTTACAATTAAACGGCTGAACGGATCGTAAATAAAATTATCAAGGAAATAGATTATACCCAGAGGAAGGACATAGGGGTATATCCCGGGGGGAAACCGCGGGGCGCAGCTAGCTTATGATATAAGTGTGATTTACCATTAAGTTAACCACGTCTCCCTTGCACTTATGCACGTGACTGACATTGTACAAGATCATAAAACAATATTCACTTATTTTTACTTAGAAATACGGGATTAGCCCGACTACATTTCGAACACATTCGGTCTTTTTCAAAGAGTGTTCGGGACGCCCGCGTCGATAACGTCTCGCTTAGCACTGCGTCATTGACGCGGGCGTCCCGAACACTCCTTATTTCTAATATATTTCGTATCTGTAAATAAAAATGAACCTCCGTATTTCCAAGTAAAAATGAGTGAAAACCACGTCAGTTTTTATAACAAAATATTCACTTACCCCAATAGAAGCAGCCATTTTATCCGAGCAGTATTCAGCGACGTCCCGGCCCAACACTCCGAAGTAGAGTCCGTAGAAGAGCATCATCAGGCCCACGTCCATCCACTGCTGTGGCTTGTGTCCAACCACCAGGTTCACCCCGAAGAAGGTCAACATCATTATAATGTACCCGACCACTCCGATGAAGCACGATATCTTGTATATGAAGTAGAACCATTTGTATACTAATCTGGAAGCATTCCGAAGTTATTTTGCAGCAGTACAACTATTTTTGAACGAGTTCGTCCGGGCAAGTACTGCTACCATACCTATATACCACCGTGAATCAGTAATTCGCAATACTGTGTTTGTAAAACAAAGTACTTGGAGCGCGGGGCCCCGAGTAAGTAGCACATCTTTGCAACAAAAGTGGGAAACGGCGGTGCCGTGGAGGCGGAGGATGCTTGCCGGCGATCATTACGCGAGCGCCGGCAGAGTGGTCGGGGTTGGCAGTTTTTAAATGTCATTGATTTCTGTTGTGTAAGTATGTGACCAACAAAAAAGATCGATCAAAAATTTGTTCATAGATGCAATGTTGACATCCCTACACGTATCAAACCTGCGTGAATCAACGCTATTAGGGAACACTAGGTTTAAGCCAAGTTTCAGAGATCACTATAGCTTACATATTTACGGCAGCTTGCAACAGTGTCGAAATATCGGAAACTCAAACAAAATATACACGGTAACGGTCCCGTTAGTAATGTGAACATTTCTAATGTTTTGTGACCATGATAGTTCGCTACGCACCGCAGTTCCAAACACGTGACAAAAATTACGAATATGAAAAGCGGCATATGCCCTACTTTATGTTCTGAGGTAACTAACTATAGGTATATCTATCTATTAATGCAATTCATAATTAATGCATACATTAATTGAGTAGCTGTTTAGTCGTGAAAGGGTAACGTACAGACTGACACGTTGCGTTTGCATTTTTAATATAAGCTTGTTTGAGTAACTATAGTTTTGTTCTATTGCTGTTTGCGAAACATTTCGTTTCGACTCGGCCAATAAGCATAATTTATAATATATATACAGGGTTATTGATAATTAGACCGGATCCTTTTAAGGGGTGGTAGGGAATGCCATTTGCAACAATATGACTGTACATTGTGATATCCGGAAATGAATCATTTCTGTGATATTCTTTTTTTTTATTTTTTTTTGGAAAATCCAGTTTTACTACTTTAAAATTCAATAAAAAAAAAAGTAATCAACCGATTTCAATTCTGTTCGCAGTTTTAGAGAAACCTTGTTACAGCTCTTAATAATAAACAATAATATCGTACTAATGTAGATCCATCCAAAAACTAGAGGCTTTTTCATAATTTTTATCTGATAATTTTTGTAAGATGCTTTACAAAAACCTTTATTTTCTCTACAAAAACGATAGTAAATTAAGTCTGCATTTTATTTAAAAAACATCTACAAGTCTTTAGCTATCCAACGAGGTAAAAAAATTTGCACTTTATTGCACGATTGCAGAAATAATGCGATAACAAAGACTCAGGTAGAGGCATTCCGAGAAAGGGTTTTAGACAACGGTATCCATGTTGAATGCGCCGTCTCCCTCTCGCTTATGTTTGTTGAACGAGCAATGAGAACCCAGTTTGCTCAAGCGCATCGTACTGTTCAGACGCTCTTTGGCAACCCTTTATTACGATTAAATTTCGACCTTGATAACGTTATTGGACTTGTGTAACTTCTTTTTCTGTGATTCGGCTAGTGAACTGGACTTTTTGATTGATTGCTTACCCGACGACTTGGCTTGTACTAAAGGATCTGATCATGACTGCGGAATCCCACGACCATCTACCTCGGCTTCGAGAGTTCACAAACGAAGAGTATGCGGACATACTGTTTTGCTATGGGTTTGCCAACGGCGTCGCTACACATGCTCGAACGGAGTATCAGTCTCGATTTCCACAGCGCCGTTTACCCCATGTGAGTGTATTTGACGGAGTGTACCGGCGACTACGAGAAACTGGTCAAGTTCAAAGACGACAAAGTGATGCTGGACGATCTCGTATTTATCATTCGGATGAAGAGGAACAGATAATTCGCATGTTTGAGCAAGATCCTACGACTTCAACAAACATCATTGCACGACGTCTTGGCATGTCGCAATGGAAAGTATGGAACACAGTGCACCGCTCAAGACTCTACCCGTATCATTTGACTCCGGTACAAGTTATCCAAGACGGAGATCCTGCACGTAGAGTCGAATTTTGCAGATTCATGTTGAACACCGATATGGAAGATGCCAATTTTTTATTAAAAATCTTATGGACCGACGAATCCAAATTTGATCAGGATGGAATATCAAATTATCATAATATTCATTATTGGGCCCCGAAAGATGACGGTAACCCAAACAAGAAAAGATTACAAGGATCACAAAGAAGGTTTTCCGTTAATGTGTGGATGGGCATTATTAAGAATGAATTGATCGGCCCTTTCTTTCTGCCCAACAACCTCAATGGTGAAGCGTATGAATTTTTTTTGAGAAACGAACTTTATGAGCTACTCAGTGAAGTACCCCTTGAAACCCGCAGAAACATGATTTACCAACATGATGGTTGCCCCGCACATTTTAGTTTGAGCGTCCGTGAGTGGCTCAATTGTCAGTATCCCAATAAGTGGATTGGCAGAGGAGGACCCATTCCGTGGCCGGCCAGAAGTCCCGACTTGACTCCCGTCGACTATTACGTATGGGGTCACATGAAAAGCTTGGTGTACGACGATACTCTTGGACCTGTGGCAACCATCGAAGAACTGAAACAGCGCATAATAAATGCAGCAGAAAAAATGAAAATTAATTTAAATACAAGTGTTGTTAAAAGCAATTTACGCAGACGTATGCGTCTCTGCATTCAAAATTCTGGCTCACATTTTGAGAACGAACTGTAAAAATAATAAATACAGACTAATTACATCTACTCTTTTATTTCTTTAAAAGAAATTAAGTTACCTTAAGAAAGTATTTCTTCCATAGCTACTTCTCATGGACTATTCTCATTCCTTTCTCGGCCTTTTGTAATCGCATTATTTCTGCAACTGTGTAATAAAGTGCTAATTTTTTTACCTCGTTGGATAGCTAAAGAATTGTAGATGTTTTTTAAATAAAATGCAGACTTAATTTACTATCGTTTTTGTAGAGAAAATAAAGGTTTTTGTAAAGCATCTTACAAAAATTATCAAATAAAAATTATGAAAAAGCCTCTAGTTTTTGGATGGATCTACATTAGTACGATATTATTGTTTATTATTAAGAGCTGTAACAAGGTTTCTCTAAAACTGCAAACAGAATTGAAATCGGTTGATTACTTTTTTTTTATTGAATTTAAAGTAGTAAAACAGGATTTTCCAAAAAAAAATAAAAAAAAAGAATATCACAGAAATGATTCATTTCCGGATATCACAATGTACAGTCACATTGTTGCAAATGGCATTCCCTACCACCCCTTAAAAGGATCCGGCCTAATTACCAATAACCCTGTATATATAATAACATGCAGAAGCACGAGGTGTAGTGGTAGGACTTATGCAGAGTCTGTCTGAGGATGTGCCACCTTAGCCAGCTATTCAACCGTGAAGCAGTAGTGTGCAAACATTACTATGTTTGGTTGAAGGGCAATGGTCCCATCGAATTACAAGGCAACAGATTTAACATCTTATATCTCAAGGAGGATCTTTAATACAAACCGTATTAAAGAGACGATAGAGCGGAAAAAAGGCTCCCAAAGTATTTGCAAGAGACATATCTATTGGGCAAAGCCAGTTGACGAAGCTGAAGAGAGAAGACGGCAGTGTAGCGTCTACCAAAGCAGAAGTGTTAGGAGAGGTAGAGAGTTTCTACGGACAGCTATACACCTCGGTCGCTAAACCTGTTAGCAGCTCGGTCAAAGACCCAAGAGCCAGGCTGACCCGACATACCGAAGATATCCCGGACATCAGCCTGTACGAGATTAGAATGGCCTTGAAACAGCTTAAGAACAACAAGGCGCCTGGTGACGAGGGTATCACATCTGAGGTTCTGAAAGCGGGTGGAACACCGGTACTTAAAGTCCTTCAGAAGCTCTTTAGTACCGTCTTACTCGAAGGTTCAACGCCAGAAGCATGGAACAAAAGCGTGGTGGTGCAGTTCTTCAAGAAAGGTGACAACACTTTACTTAAGAATTACAGACCCATCTCGCTTTTGAGCCATGTTTATAAGCTGTTTTCGAAGGTCATAACAAACCGTCTCAGTCGCAGGTTTGATGAATTCCAGCCTCCGGAACAAGCCGGTTTCCGAAAAGGCTATAGTACCATAGACCACATCCACACGTTACGGCAAGTAGACCGTCAGAAGACCGAAGAGTATAACTTGCCTCTTTGTTTAGCGTTTGTGGACTATGAGAAAGCCTTTGATTCGATCGAGACGTGGGCAGTGCTTGAGTCTCTCCAGCGGTGCCGTATTGACTATCGGTATATTGAAGTGCTGAAGTGTTTGTACAAAAACGCCTACATGTCAGTCCGAGTACAGGAGCAGAGTTCGAAGGCAATTCCATTGCAAAGAGGCGTGAGGCAGGGAGACGTTATATCTCCGAAACTGTTCACCGCTACATTGGAAGACGCCTTCAAGCTTCTGGAATGGCAAGGACTTGGCATCAATATTAATGGCGAATACATCACTCACCTTCGATTTGCCGACGATATTGTAGTCATGGCAGAATCCATGGAAGACCTCAGTACAATGCTCGAAGGCCTCCATCGAGTTTCCCAACGGGTACGTCTTAAGATGAACATGGATAAGACGAAAATTATGTCTAATGCCCATGTTGTACCTACCCCAATATCAGTTGGGAACTCAGTTCTCGAAGTTGTTAACGAGTACATCTACCTGGGACAGACAGTCAAACTAGGCAGGTCCAGTTCGAGAAAAAGGTCAATCGTCGAATCCAACTCGGCTGGGCAGCGTTCCGGAAACTTCGCGAAGTCTTCTCGTTAAAAATACCTCAGTGCCTCAAGACAAGAGTCTTCGACCAATGTGTGTTACCAGTGATGACTTATGGCACTGAAACGTGGTCTCTTACTATGGACCTCATAGATAAGCTCAAAGTAGCACAACGAGCTATGGAGAGGGCTATGCTCGGGGTTTCTCTACGTGATCGAATCAGAAATGAGGAGATCCGCAGAAGAACGAAAGTCACCGACATAGTTCAGAAGATTAGCCAGTTGAAGTGGCAGTCGGCAGGGCACATAGCACGCAGAACAGATGGCCGATGGGGCCGAAAGGTTCTGGAGTGGAGACCACGGACCGGCAAGCGCAGCGTAGGTCGTCAACCGACACGGTGGACAGACGACCTGATGAAGGTCACAGGACGACGTTGGATGCAGGCCGCTTCCAACCGGTCCTTTTGGAAAATCATGGTGGAGGCGTATGTTCAGCAGTGGACGTCCTACGGCTGAGATGATGATGATGATGATGATGATGATGATGATCTCAAGGAGACGAACGCAGTGCATTGCCATGCAGGGTTTTGAGCTTTGGTAATTTAAAATTTTGAATGGCTTTGAACTGTTATGGGCAAGCGTGACACTTGAGTTCATGCGAGCGAATTGATCGTTTTGACATCTATAAACATAAAAATGATCGAAACTTACCTGGGCGTAGTTACCGACATGGGCTTGATGCTGGACTTGCGTATGACCAGCACCGTGAGGAATGTGAAGATGCCCCAAATGGTGACAAATCGCCACCACTGGTTCCGAATGCTCATAACCACCGGTATCGACCACATCGCCATCATTGTGAAAAACTGGAAGTATGCAAATTTTAAATATTGTTAGCTTCAAGCCGCCATCTTGAGTAATCATCTCGGAAGTCGTCATATTTTGGTGACGTCATTCCTTGTAGTCATTTTGTACCGCAAAGTTTCTCACATAATTCTTTCGGTGGTAGTGACACGCTGTTACCCCACAGCCGAATAGGCAGGCACGACCAGGGAGGTACCACACTGCCACATAACACCGATGTGAAATAGCATAGCTTGCTATTGCGTTTCGTCGGTTTGTGGGAGGTTCCGTAGGCCCGATTCCCCCCTTCCCCCGCCAACCTCACCCCTTTTATCTCTTCCTTCCTCAAAGGTCGGCAACGCATCCTCGAGACCTCTGGTACTGCGGATGTCCGTGGGCGACGATATCACTTAGCATCAGATGAGCCGCTTGCTCGTTTGCCAACCAACCCCATAAAAAAAAATATCAATATCGTCCTGATAAACTTCTTGCGACTGCTTTTTATATGATTATGTTACGGAACAAGCATGAGGCCCACTTGGTGTTAAGCGGTGACATCTGCCTATAGCAAATGCTTCGTCACAAGTGAGGAACTCACTGCACCTATCACCCTGAGTCATTAAGTTGACTTGACTTCTTGCGTAAGGCCTCTGCGCTTGAATAATGTTGCAACTCTGCCAGATTAAGTCTCATGTGCCTGTAACTTCCCTAGCATTCATACCCTCCAAACCAAAACACAGTAATGCAAACAATGGATATAGTAGATGGCAGTCCACAATCTTATAAGATTGTTGATGGCAGTACTTGCTACGTACCACGATGAACTGCTACTGAAATTTGTAATGCTTATTCATATACTGGTCATTTGACATAATATTAATCCTTGGTTGGTAGTGGAGAATTTTATGAACTATGCATTATTGGTTTACTGGGATAGAAAGTTATTAAAACTCAATTTTAGTACGGCGAGCGTAGGGGTGTTACCACATTATTAGCAATGATTTAACACGCGTGCCACCGTGTGAACACGCGATTCTGCTGACGTCACGTTCCGTTACGTACTTTCAATTTCAAGATATTAAAATCTTCGCGTTGCGCGTCTGTACTTTATGTCATGAGAGTGATCATTTGATCACGCATATCTTAACATGGTAACTGACACGCTCGCGCTGTTACGTCTGAGTCCAGCATTGATGTCCCGCTCGGTCTAGTCTGTCTAGAATCGAGGTCCTCAATTTTAAACTTGAAAACTCACAGCATAAGACTTGTAGTGACGCTTCTTCCACTCAACCACGACGACCTGCGCCACGATCAAGGTTACGATTAGGATCAAAACCATTGTGGTGTGCATGGACTCATGGCCACGATGCATCTCGTGCAGCTTCTGATGGTCATATCTGAAAGTCGACAGTTATGATATAAATAGGTAGGAAGACAATGGGCTTGTTGTTAATATCTACTATAAATACAACATTGTTTTGATCCTAGGCCATGTGTAAAGAAAGATTTTTCGACGACCTCAGTGGCGCAGCCGGCGAGAGTCCGCCTGCGACGCAAGAGGTTGCGGGTTCGATTCCCGCCTAAGAACAAATTTGTGTACGATCTGCAGAAATTTGACAAAAATTTGTTCCGTTGGTCTTGGTGTTTTCTATGTATAATAAAAATATCATTGTATATAATGTATTAAATATATCAGTTATCTAGTACCTATAACACAAGCTTTGAATAGCTTACTTTGGGGCTAGATAGCTGTTTGGATAGTCCAGCATTATTTATTTTTACCCGTGGGCCCCAAACTAGGCTAGGCCTGAATCTTAAGCGCCCAAAATATTTTCTGATGTCATTTGACATATATGTACCGTTACAAGATGTACATACCTAAGGACTGTATAATACTTAAATACTACTAGTAACCAATAAGCACATGCTTGTATTTCGATGTGGGAACTTTAACATGGGATGAGTAGTAAATGGATGTTTCAATAAACTAACTAGGTAAGTCGTCTCATTTTAAAATTGAAGTTACATCTATATATATGAAAGCGAAAGGTACACTCACTCACTCATCACGAAATCTCAGAAACTACAAATGCTAGGAGTTTCAAATTTTGCATGCGGGTTCTTTTTAGGACGTAGGTGCTCACTAAGACGGGATTTTATGAAATTCAACCTCCAAGGGGTTTTTTGGGGTTGATAGTTTGTATGAAACTTCGTTACTGCAAGTGCTAAGTTTAAAATTTTGCATGGGGGTTCGGGTCAGCTAGTAATATATATAGATGAGTTAAGTTAAAGCGAATAACTTTTTTACTTTATTGGTCTTAATTTTTTCAAGACTTTTAGTCGGCACAACCACGCCAGCCTCATTGTCGCATACACAATTATGAAAAGTTTTTAAGTATTTTCAAACACGTGTCAATTATTATTTAGTAGTCGCGGGCACCAGCTAGTTCACTAGCTGGTGCCCGCGACTACGTCTCCGCAGTATTCCGAGTAGCTTATTATTTCTCCAAGGGCACATCTATCTTTATACCAAAATGTCAAAAATATGTACATGGTCAAACGCAATTGCTATAATAGTATTAATTGAATACATTTAAATACATGGTATATCAATCAGTAAACAATAATATTAAAATAAAATTAATCACCATGGAAAAAACTGTCATTACATTTCATCACCCTTGGTGGTATTTGTGTTACATTTCATCACCCTTGACTTTCACCGAACACGTCTAGTGTATCGAGCTGTAAAATTGACTTGGCTTATGACTTAGCTATCAGAAACAAACACAAACTTTGACAGAACTGTCATCATTGCGATCTTGACGTAGGCGGAGATCTTATTATTTGTCTAGGCTGTGCCCAAGCATATTTCGCTTTTTCACCCGCTTGGTGATGGATGATGATGATGATGATGATGAAAAGTATCCTATGTGTTAAACCAGTGCCTCATCTACCAAATTAAATTTCATCAAAATTGCCCCAGCCGTTTGTGCGTTAATGAGAAACTAAGATCCACACATCCATACATCGATACTCACAAACTTTCGCGTTTATAATATTGGTAGGAAGTAGGATAGGATGTATAAAATTCAGCTACATACAGAACGGCGCAACACTTGTACTATATTACTCCCACCAGTTTTACTTTCGCGCGTTCGTTCGCGCCTGGATCTTGATACTAATTCTTATAAATTGTATCTGACACAGACATTGACCACTAACATAGACAGTATCGTCAAACACAGATATTCCAATTAGTTATTGAAAGAACCCTGTAACAAGAACAAACTTATACTAACAACTTTGACAGTCACCATTTCTCTTGTTCCAGCACTGAGCAAGTCAATGTCTCGGAATGTCTCCTGAGGATGCCTCATGTAGGTGATGCAAAAACATGTAAAAGTAGTTTTTGGTTAAGTAAATTGCATATGTGATGCTTATTCTGTATTTTTCCGGCAGACATTTGTTGTGGGATGAAAGGGTGGTGCACACTGCATCTCTTGCATTTTTCCAGTGGATGTGCCACCAAATATTTTATTTTAATATCATATTAATATGGATTACCTACCACAAAATAACACCTTAATTAATTTTCGTCGGCAGGTATAACTGAGCAGGCAAAATTGTACAAACGCCATAGTTTAGCAGCCTCCATATCTCTAATATTATCGAATAAAAAATCTCTAATGTATTGTATTTTAGTCAATCAGCTATAGGATCTAATCATTATGGATTTTTCTTCAATTATTATTGTACCTAAAAAGTTATTATTACCTCACCTAGAAAGTGAGTAATTTGAATTTCTGAATCAGTACAATGTGAAGGTAGAGATTACTTCCAACTGCTTCTCAGAAACCAACATTCATATCCACCCATCCATTCCAACAGACATATTTTATGATATTGATTGTGTCAGGTAGGCTCCATTTGCAAAAAATGAATAAAACAGTAATTGTTTTATATATTATATAAAAAAATACCACAATTATTGTAACTTCATTAATCTTGCATATTTCTGCTTACAAAGTTACACTAATTGTAATGGAAATGACTAGTGTGAATCATTATAATTAATGACTGTAATCAATAAGACTTGTTAATAACAAAATATTTGTATTAGCCACTAGTAGCGAAACAGGTGCTTTAATGATCATCATTAACAACCGACCAACCATGCTGTCCACCTAGTCTTTCATTCTTAACCAACAACGGTTGATATATTTTATTGTTAACTAACAATCTGGTTTGTTGGTTGATATATTTTATTGTTAACCGACAACCTGGTTTGTCAGTTGATTTATTTTATTCTTAACCAACAACCAGGTTTGTCGGCTAATATTTTATTTCCTAGCCAACACTTCTTAGCTTGATTGCAGTTAACACAGATACAAACAAATAAGCTTACTCTAAGAATTATTGCTCTGTGTGCAGTTTCATCTTTGCTGTCCCATAATAAAATACTGGATGGCTGGGACTATTTTATAAGAGAATCTATAGAATTAGAGGACGACCGCTTGGATAAATTCTTCAGTTATTTTGAAAGTTAAATGGCTTCAAACAACTTGGAACTCCTAGAGGGCTGGAATTTTAAGCTAAATAGTAATATAGGAAAGATAAAAGTGAACATAATTCAATTACTAAAGTTATTGCAAAAGGATACAGAATTTTATACTGTATGCAGCAAGCAAATAAATAATAATGCAGCACCGACTAAGAGATATGTATCTGATATCAAACATGATGCATATATTATATTAAGATGCCAAATACAACTTTTAAATGGTGCGATTTTTGTGGGTATTTTTTTTACTTAAAGTTAAATAAATAATTAATATATTGATGGCAGACTTTTTTTCTTGTACTTATTGTGTACTCTTTGTTGTACAATGGTTTGGCAGTTGGTAATGGAAGTTTATCAACCAAGAAACGTTCAATTCATACTTAGATAGTTTGTCAGTTAAGATTAAAAATAGATTACTAACAAACCAACTTGATCGGTTGTTGGTTAACCACACACATTGCAGTTCCTGGAAAAGTAGGTAGATTTCTGCGAAATCTATGGTATTATGGGCCAAATATGGCGATTCCATGAGTCCAACTAGGTGGACAGCGTGGATGGTCGATTGGTAATAGATATTAATGATGGCCATACCTTGTATGATTTTCATAGTAATAACAACATTTCATAGTAATAGGCAAAAGTGAAAGAAATATGTGAATTAACACATACAATACTTATGCTCATACTATAATGGTATTTAAACTTGAATTATTTATGTAAAATTTACACATTTTCACCTGACAAATCGATCATGACACCAACGATGTGTAAATCTCATGTTAATCTTTAAACCTTTTCTCAAATATTTCACACTATCATGAATATTTTAGAATTAAAAACATGAAATGACTCCTAAAGACAGATTAAACACGTCATTAGAATACAGTCCCTCAGTGTATGAGTGACACAGATAGTGAAAATAGGATGAAAATATTTCCAAGCATTCATATTTGGTGATCTTTAAGTTTCAAAACATTATGAATAAATTCAAATAAATTATTCGGGTAAATTGTAATTATTTTAAATCAGACCAGACCGCAGAACACACTTTATTAACAATTGAAGAGTCAAGTCAGTGGCAGATTTGGTTGAAGTGTACCCTTGGGGGCGCTGAGGAAAAAATATTTTTTTTTTACTACCCATGCCAAACTCTGCAATTCAATAACCTATTCACAATCATATTAATTACAATATCATTGTCAATTAAATTGTAAGAGTAAATTGTGCACTATCGTCACAAAACTACTACCTTATTTCTGTAGTTAGTATTATTGTGAACTAGGGGATCAATGTTTTAACATAACTGCAATATCGTGTTACTTTTTTTATAATCCGCTTACTGTGCCAATAGATGTAGCCATACCTAAGTTTCTCGTCCGCAGTCAACTCTTCGTAAGTCTGTAAAGAAAGGTACATAAATATTTAAATCATTTCTAGAAAACATGAGCCAGGAATCTAATGAAACGTAATATGTACCTTGTTCAAATCAACGGGCTTGTGGAGATCCATTATTTACTTGGTTAGGCACTTTAAAAATACAGCTGCTTGGGATGGTTAGTGCTATAAATTTAATTTAATTAGGTACAGTACTTTTCACAACTAACTTAATTAGTTTTCCAACAACCACACGTTATATTCTCTTTGAACAACCAAAAATCTAGCGAGGAAATCTAAAGGAAACCCATTCCCAAAACATTATTTCAATCCATTTTACCATAGATCAAGAATAACCGAGAGAGAGAGATTGACTCACAGACTAACAGATGCTAATTGCTAACGCATCAGACGGGGCACTCCCATAGACCGAATTTCGACCTTACTGGCCAAGCTCACATATCATGTATGACAGCTCTTTTTTTTTAAATTTAATTTTTAATTTTCACCTTCAGCTTCAAATATATTTGCCACCTATCCGTCCCGTATATAGATGGTATCTTTCTATAGTTTTAGTTTTTATAGGGCCTTACTATGAGCTCTTAAAGCAGGACTCCTTGACAACTGCCCGGTTTATTCGTACCATGACAACTTTAAAGCAGGCCTGCCCAAGCGTACTATTCAAGAACCGCAGAAAAACCATTCACCTGTTTTTTTGTATGGACTCTCGTTAACATGTCGCTCTAAATCCACTCAGTTTATTAGCTTACAAACGTCTAGGCGTCTGCAATGTTCGTTATAGTAAATTATTAGAATGCCAGAGACAAAATAATTTGTTCACCTTTGAGAAAACAGTATGCAAAGTTCACCTAAATGAGCGTCATGGTATGATTTCATTGAAAACTTTTTATGACAGGTTTAAGAACTGCACGGAACTTGCATGGTTTTTAGGAAGCTGATAGTAAGGCCCCTTGTATATGTGGGAATTTAAAAAGGATTATGGAAATTTAGGTAGGGAGGGACTGTTATAGAAAGAAAATCACATAATAATGTTTATTTTTATATTTATTAAAAGCTACTAATTACAACTGATGCAAAATTTTATGTTGCAATCTGGAAACTGCTCATCAATCAGCTTAGAGTTAACATAAGAAAGCCATCAGCAACAACTACTTTGTGTAGAACACTGTTTTAAACTATCACGGTTGTTCTCTAAAGTTATATGATTATTAACGGGATATTTACCGTGGTAAGGTTGTGGAATGAGCTCCCGATATTTCGGCGCAGTTACATGCACCATGTTCACGGGAAGACTGAAGAATGCGGGTGGTTGGTCAAAAAGTTTAAAAGTTAGGTGCAGACATAACGATCTACCCTCTTTCTTAGTCTTTTGCTACGGTTATCACTGAAACTCGAACTCAATCCTAAGTCCCGACAAAACACACTCACTGTATCACTGCGTATAGTATTTTGAACACATTTTGAATGCGGACTTTTATTTTTAAAACAACCTTATACTGGATTCCACGCACTGGCGAGTTGAAAACCATCACCTCGATTGAAATTCTGGCATTTCGAGATCTCAATAGTTTCCTTTACTAGCCTTGGTATGTAATGGCGTTCGGTGGACAAGATTTTAGGGTTATGGGTCTTGTCCACCGAACGCCATTACATACCAAGGCTAGTAAAGGAAACTATTGAGATCTCGAAATGCCAGAATATCGGGAGCTCATTCCACAACCTTACCACGGTAAATATCCCGTTAATAATCATATAACTTTACTTTGTGTAGCTTGCAGAGATAGAGCTCACAGGGGGTCTTCTCTTGGTAAATAGAGGTGTGCAAATCATCTGAAAAGATAATACAAAAATTAAAATGTATGATCTCTATGATTAATAATAATAGTGTCAATCTGGGGCCTTACTATTAGCTTTGTAAAAACCGTGCAAGTTCCGTGCAGTTCTTAAACCTGGATTAAACAGTTTGGAATTAAATCATACCATGACGCTCATTTAGGTAAACTCATCAGATCATTGTTTTCTACAAAAATGAATGGATAATACTATACTCTCTGGCTTTAATCAACATTGCAGTTGCCTAGACGTTTGTAAGCTGATAATCTGAGCAGATTTAAAGTATGATGACGTCAGTCCATCATCAGCAAGCCAGGCAGTTTTCTAGAAGTCCTGCTTTAAGAGCTTATATTAAGGCCCCTGATCAAACTACATAACAAAGTGCAATTATTATTGTCTCACAGAGATACACACATTGCAAAATTATTGCATCTGTAGATTTTTATGTGGAAACCAAGGCAGTAAATAAGGCCCACCACGTGATGTCCTGTGGTACAAAAAGTGATAGTTATGTGAAAACATATTACAATACATTTGAAACGATGATAGCACATGGGTAACAAGGGTCAGCCATGGATTACATTATGGGTTTCAATCCCTAGAGCATGTTAACAGAGTTCAGCAGCATGTAGTGCACATTTCGTGTCCACCTGGCTAGCTACCACCAGTCACTAAGCACTTCACAGTGCATGCTGGCGTCTTTCTTTGATAGCCAGTTCTGTTCTAGGTTTATATTCTTTATTTCTAGGTGTTATACCACCTTAGATTTCTAAGTCGACTAGCCAGATCTAGACCAATAGAAAAAAAACATACCAGTGTCGACCTATGAGTGTTTCTCTAAAACTTCTGAAACATAGTAGGTGCAATGGATCTTGTTCTACTGTATTCATGGCTAAAGCTGAGATTACCCGAAATAATATTTATAATTTATATTATACTATAAAAATCACATAGCACAGCAGTAACATAACAATCATGGGGTTTAATGAACTTATAGTCTACATTAAAAATTTACAAAGTTTTTTTTTAATAAATGTGTTTATGGATAGGTTTATAGAGGGGTATTGCAATTTAAGTAAATATCAACATGCTTCAAAATAAAGTCACTTCTTCTATTTTTAATGGCTTTTGTAAGATGTTGCTATTCATAGTAGAGGATAAAAACAAACGGAGATTGTTTAGTAGCAGGAAAAATGATTGGTGACTTATTATATATTTATTTGAAGGTGAAAATAATTAATCATCATAAGTATGCAGACTAACTCAGATTTGTTATGATCATTTTGGATGCATTAATAAAGAAGATATATACTTTAATATAAAAGACTATAAAATCGATAATTAGCTAGCATAATAATCGTAGTTTGTTACAGATAATGACTGCCAAGTCAATATACAGTGTAGTTAAAACAAATTTGTACACATGATACATACCTGTTTTATTGGGGGTTGATAGCAGCAGATTGAGGACTATCACTGACTGACTACCTCGCTAGCAGGAATCAATGTAGATAAAGAGTCGGGTCGAAAACGAGATCTGTCCTTCTTCATGGATGGAAATCTCTTCTCAAATGGTTTTGTGATGCAAACTGTGTGCAACGTTCTTCGAAGATTAGACTTCACAGCCTATCACAATTGATACACTGTAACCACATCTCAGATTTTGGAGACATATAAAAATTAACGTCCTCTCGTCTACGAGCTCAGTCCACGAAACAGCATTGTCCATATTCAGGATTTGTGTGGATATGTTACGGAAATAAATCCTTGGATAAATTCGACTTGACGTCGTTGCTTATTATGGCGCTTTTGCTTATTGCAATTCTGCCGATGTCCGTTATATGACACTATTATAAACTTTATGTAAATAATGTTTCTTTTCTATGAATAACTCAACCAAAACTTTACTGGAACAAAATAATCAATAGAAAAAGCGGTTAACACAGCCTAGCTAAGCTAAGCCACACCACAGAATAGAAATCTATGACGCCAGACTAGGTAGAGTCGAAACAAGGAAGAAGAAGAGGAATTTCTATCATTTGGGATATGTGAACCATAGACAAGAAGGTTCGGATTTTACATTAGAAGATTACCTGCCATGGATTGACTATATATTTCACGCAAAGAGAATATAGGTGCGTTCGGTTAGCTTATGAGGGCATTGGTGGCGTTGTAATTGATGGCTCCTTTGTTATATCGTTCGTAAAGCTCAAAAACGTTATTTTTGACACTTTTGCCCACACCCTATTCGAACGCTCAACTGACCATAAGACCTAAAATAGCTGCTGCTAAAATAATGCTGTCAAATACACAGCTGTCAGTGTTACCGATGGAATGTTACCCATGGAATATTACCGTTATGGGCCTGCCGACCATCGCTGCATCGGGGCTATTGTTTTACAACCCCGAGCCTGACGCGCACCGCCGCGCGCCGTTGCCAGATGTGGCATGGCGTGGGTAGCAAGCCTCGTGATTGGCTAAGCGAAAAGGGACGCGTTGCGTAGCGCCGACGCACCCCCGCCCGGCAGCGTGCAGTATCAAACGAGTCGACTTCCAGACAGTGTGTTATTAAGTAGTGTCGTTTTCTGTTACATAGGTCGTAGTGATATAGATATACTTGTAATTACCTACCTAGATATAGTTTTAGCCGCGAGTTGTAAAATACGTTTAGTTGATTTAGTAATTATATTGCCAAGACTTTAACAAACGAGTGGTTTTACTTCTACCAATGCTCACATACGTTAGATAGGGCTCACACATAATTGCACACGATTTACAACGTAAAGTTACATGCTCCACAAAAGCCGTCGAATGCGTGACCAATGAAGTGAGGCAACGCTACTGGGTATTGCGTCTTCGACCGACGGTAAGAACCATCCTTAAGCGCTGTCAGCCATGTCGCCTGCGTCGTGCGTCGCCACCCGAGCCACCTACAGGGGACCTGCCATCCTGCCGGCTTGCTCATCATCAGCGTCCATTCACTTATACCGGATTGGATTATTTTGGCCCGTTGTCAGTAACAGTGGGCCGACATCATGAGAAACGCTATGTAGCTCTCTTCACATGCCTAACGTCAAGAGCGGTCCATATAGAGATAGCCTCATCATTATCTGCTGACGCCGCCGTCCTTGCACTCCGCCGCATGATTGCACGACGTGGCTGCCCGGATACCATTTGGAGTGACAATGGGACAAACTTTCATGGGGCCGATTCTATGCTTCGAGAGGCTGCTTTGAAATCAATACAGCGAGAAGCGAACATACGACACATTAACTGGCGCTACATATGTCCAGCGGCACCGTTCATGGGAGGCGCTTGGGAAAGACTAATACGCTCGGTTAAAACAGCACTGGCCACTACACTGCATGAACGACATCCACATGAAGACGTACTTCATACATTGCTTACAGAGGTTGAACACACTGTGAACTCACGGCCTCTGTCACATGTCTCTGTGTCACCAGAAGACGCAGAGGCTATTACTCCAAACCACTTTTTGCTGGGCGGACCTTCTAAAGTTCCCCTACCCGGGACCTTCACTAAGGTTGATGAGCTTGGAAGATCACACTGGAGGGCTTCACAGCGGCTGGCAGATTTGTTCTGGAATCGATGGGTGCGGGAGGTTCTACCTCTACTTCAAAACCGGCGGGAGCCCGTGGGCCGCGGTACGCCGATCAAAGAAGGCGATGTGGTCGTCGTGGTGGACTCCACTTTACCGAGGAATGTGTGGCCAAAGGGTCGTGTAGAGCGGCTCTACCCCGGCGCTGATGGAGTTATAAGGGTAGTTGATATAAAGACAAAAAACGGAGTAATACGCCGTCCAGTGAAACGTCTTGTTGTGTTACCCGTAGATAATTGTTAGTATTAGAGTCTTTGTAAATGTGTGTTGTGTTACCCATAGGGTTATGTTAATATAAGAGTCTTTGTATTATTTCTTTGAAAATTTATGTCAATTCTTGTATTGTATAAGTATGCTTTTACTAAATAATTAGATAAAAAAATACTTATTTTTTATTATTTCATTGTATAACTAATTTGACACCGATAGCATTAATTATTCTATGTATAAAGTTATTGTTTTATTGTTTATTGTTCATTAAACATTTTATAATGTTCACTGCCGGGGTTAAGGTTGGTAGTGCCATATCGGTAACGTTTTTATTTGCATACTGCGTATGCACGGCGGGAGGAATGTTACCGATGGAATGTTACCCATGGAATATTACCGTTATGGGCCTGCCGACCATCGCTGCATCGGGGCTATTGTTTTACAACCCCGAGCCTGACGCGCACCGCCGCGCGCCGTTGCCAGATGTGGCATGGCGTGGGTAGCAAGCCTCGTGATTGGCTAAGCGAAAAGGGACGCGTTGCGTAGCGCCGACGCACCCCCGCCCGGCAGCGTGCAGTATCAAACGAGTCGACTTCCAGACAGTGTGTTATTAAGTAGTGTCGTTTTCTGTTACATAGGTCGTAGTGATATAGATATACTTGTAATTACCTACCTAGATATAGTTTTAGCCGCGAGTTGTAAAATACGTTTAGTTGATTTAGTAATTATATTGCCAAGACTTTAACAAACGAGTGGTTTTACTTCTACCAATGCTCACATACGTTAGATAGGGCTCACACATAATTGCACACGATTTACAACGTAAAGTTACATGCTCCACAGTCAGATAAGGATCACAAACAACTATGCTCCAGACGTGGGTCAAAAATTGCTATTTTAGCTTTCCGAACGCTGAAGAAAATGAGGGCTGAACGACATTTTCACCCACAGATTCCCAATTAGAACGCCCCTTGTGAGCGTTTTTAGCGTTATTTTCGCTAAAAACGCTCAGAAGTGACCTATTCGAACGCAGTATATATTTCACGTTTCCTCTAATTTCAACTCTTCTTCTCCTTCTTATGTGGCTTTTTAACGTGGGAACACGTTACTCTGCCAATGTCAAGTTCTTGCACTCCAAAAGGCTGAATTAAGCCAAAAGGCCTACCTTTGATCATTCGTGTTCGATTCCAAATATTCGACCATTTATCACTTAACTGCACTTTTGCAGAGTTACGTAAATCGCGAGAAAAACAGTTGTAGTATGATACCAGCCCCAAATCAGTAGCCTGCTTAGCAAAATTATCTGCAATTTCATTACCTTTAATGCCGCTATGGCCTGGTATCCAAGCTAAAACTACTTCGATACCAGCTAAATAACATCTATAAAGAATTCACAACACTAAGGAAGCTTCATAGAAAAAAATATAACGACGCTATGATTTTGACAGATCGATACACTAAAATTCGTAGTATCCCTGTTAGACTCCTAAAAACTACTAGGTAGAACTAATAAGTTTCGTTATTGGATTGCGGGTATTCTAAGTAAGTGAAAAAGCAAATCAACTCTAGTCAAGGGTGATGAAATCTAATTACAGTTTTTTCATGGTAAGTAATTTTATAATTGCGTGTACACTGTATATTATAGTAGTTACTGATCGATTTACTGGTTGATTACTGTATGAACAAAGTACTGGTCGATGATAATGCGCCATCGAGCTTAACGACTCAATGCTGCTATCCGAGAATAAGACATCACAAGGTTAAACTGGCCTGCCGGTTCGCCTGACTTAAACTCAATAGAGCACGCGTGCGATGTTGTTAGTTTTGGAACACGTCCCCAGGTCAAGGAAGCCGCTATTCAAGAATGGGACCGGTTACCCCAAGAAATGCTGGATAACTTGAGTCTCAGCATGCCCAGAAGGATCACCGTATGTGTTCGAGCCAGGGGAAGAGTTATATTTATATTGAATTTGAATCTTTAATGAATAAATTGTTGATTAAGTTCAAATTTCTTTATATCAGCTTATGTAAGCGATCTCACACTTTTTGATGTGTTTATCCTCTTTCACCCGGCCCGTCATTGGAAGCAGACGTGTGTTCATTTTTTCCAGCGTATATAAAATAGTAATACACAATTACCAAGAGGAAAGAATTACGCAGCTACAAGCGACTGCAGGGCGCCCCCCACCCACGTGAATAAAGAGACAACTGCTATTTTTGGTCCCACTCTCACTGGTAAGTGCATATTGCATGACGGCACTGTACGTAAGTCAAGCCCGCGCGATTACAGCGACTGCACGATATCTCGTTAGACATAGAAGTAATCATTATCGTCGTTGTATCAAGTTTGTTGCCAACAGTTACTGCATTTTTGTTTTGTCTTGTAAATCAATAAGATGCAACGTACACCACCGAAAAGTACGGAGGCTTCACCAGCTGGATCCGAGAAAACTAAAAGTAAAGGGACAGTGAAGCAAAGTAAAACCTCTTTTAAGCAACATGTAAAACTCACTCGTGATTCCGATGACAAGGGTGAAAGACAACGCGCCTTCCAGAATGATATGAAGTCATATCTTGAATTGTTGTTTCGATCAATGCAAAAGTAATAATGTAAAAATGGCCTAATCAGTAATGCTCCAATTCTAGGTTGAGCCTATTTACCTTTATTTATCACCTCATCAGTTACCAACAAGTGAGATTTTAGGCTCATCTTCAATCAATCTGAAACATTTCTCATTATTAGTATTTCCACTTTTAGATAATCAATCCCATAAAATAGTAGAGTCCTGTGTGTGTATTGCCAGCCCACTCACATAAACTAGAGAAATGCATGCTTGATTTCTGGCTAGGTGTCAAGGTACAACATAAATTAACAAGTCAAGGTACAGCATTATAAATCAATTTGTTTATTTCAGGGACACATGTCGACAACAAAACAATGTTTGTGCAGATGTTAAACAAGATTAGGAAGAAAGAGGACTTATTACTTATGCAACAAGACTAAAAAAAAAAATTAAAAATTTTCAAAAAATGTAACTTTAAAATACACTAAAAAAATTTACAAGCCTTGCAGCCCTTTTCATAATGATTCTGTTTAGAGAAGTAACAAAAAACAAAATGGGTAGGATATTCACACAAAAAGGAAAAATTATGGCTCTCAGTCTTTACAAGCAGGGACCATAGATGTAGACCATATTATAGAATGAAGGAAAAATTCTAATTGAGCGTCATGGTTTTCATTCAAAACTATTTAAGCCAGGTTTAAGAACTGCACGGAACTTGCATGGATTTTAGAAAGCTGATGTAAGAAAACTTTGATATTCAGGGGGAATATCAAAGTTTTGAGTAGAAATAATAATCCTTTCATTATGGATCGGGATATGTTTAGGTTCAATAAAATTGCCTTGTCTATATGTTAATTTTAATGAAAATAAATATTTACGTTAAACTAATCCTGTAGTTTTAATAAGCTTGTCAATCCCTTATTAACCATAGGCTGGTATAAACTTGGTATTGAAATATTTCTTTATTTTGAACAGTATACCTAATGCTGTACAAAATAAAGAAATATTTCATTATATAAATAATGGGGATCTTCACTGCCAATTTATCACGCCAGATGTCGCATCGTCGGGATGGCCATTGAAAGCTGTCAGTTCCATACATTTTGTAACCTTACATGCAGTAAATAATTATTTTCTTCAAATATGCCTTTGTGTGCTGTACCAGGATGTAATATTAATGGTGTACATTTATTTCCCAAAGACCCACTATTAAAAAAAGTGGGAAAAGGCTATACGTCGAAAACATTTTATAGCGTAGCATAGCAGGTTATGTCGGAATCATTTCCAAGAAACTGATTATGTAGGAGAATCAGCATATACAGGTGCGTTAATATATGGATAATTTCTGTCAGGGTTACACCTTCTTTGTTTTAGTCTTTAATATCAAAAACAAATCATTCCAAATGAGTCATTAAATCATTGCTAGATAATATGTACTACCTGCTCATATTCTTATTAATTTTGCTTGTACCAGCCTATTTGAAAACTTAGCTTGTACACAGAAAGATTTAAAAAAATAAGCAAAAATTAATCAATTAGTTAGATACATCATGATACATGTATGCCACAATATTAGATAATATGTGAATCTTTAATTCTAGGTTTTTAGGTTAGGTTTGTAGTCAAATGATTATTATTAAATTACAACTGAATAAAACTCTAATCTAAAACAGAACACTGTTTAAAGTAAATATTTTATTAGATAGTAGGTACCTCACAACAAGATCTGATTTCTTTCCAGTCATCTTTCCTCTTCGTTTTTTTAGTTCAGATTTCAATTCTATAAGCTTCCAGGTAGCATACATCTTGAAAGTAACGATGGTTGATCGGTTTCAATACAAAAAAATATTTTTTTCAGTAAGTAAACAAAGCGACACTAGCATGACAGCGGCCATCTCGCCACTGGCGCCCTCTGCGTTGAGCTTTGCGTGTGGATCCCCATTTTATGATATTAATATCAGGTCACGTGATGTGACGTCACGTAAATTAGTTGATTCACTTTGCGTTAGACGACGCTTTGAGCGTTTCTTAAGCTGATGTCTCTATCTCCATATATATAGTTTACTCCATAGAGAAAATTGTGTATAGTTTACTCTATGATACGACTCACCTCTATCCACGAACAATGCGTCGAATAATGAATGCTCTCGGGGTGCGAGGTGGAACGTCAAATCGTAAACACGCGAATTTTATGGTATTTTAGTAAAATTTTTATTTTAGTTAATTAATCTCACCAGAATAGGTTTTTGTGTTCCATTTCATTAGTTTATAGACATCACTTGTTAGTAGGTTCATTTCATTAGCGTTTTTAGTATATGGTTGCGTGATGAATGATCCCCCTGATCCTGGTGGAGGCATGGACTTTGTCCAGCCGCCTTCCCCTGCGGCGTTTACATCAATTTCATCATCTGTTGACGAAAAGGCTTTTGAAATAGTCAACAGAAAACGACAATCGGAAAAGCGTAACGTGACTAAAGATCCCCGTAGTGACCGTTCACGATCACGTACAAAATCAATGGTTCACGATGAAACAACGTGTAAATTTACAGATGCGTCTGACGTTGTTCTCCAGGCTGGACAATGTACCCCTCCCAACTCCTTCTCCCCTAGTTCCTCTAGCCCCCTTCCTAGTGGACCCCATGCAGCTTCACAGAAAACTTCATTTACACCTATCGGTCGGCAATTATACGACTCAACAGATCGTGGCCCTTTTTCGGTCCATGTTCAGAGGGAAGAGACTTCACCTACCGCTGGGACATCCCTTCACCCGGTGACATTTGGGAGATTCCTCTTTAGCCGCGCCCGAGAATTTTAAGGAATCATTGATGGCTCAATAAAGAATGTTGGTCGCAATCGTATAGCTCTAAACTTTCATTCCGCCATTTCAGCCAATAATTTCATCTAGTCCCCTTCATTGCCAAACAACAAACTCAGAGCTTTCATTCCGTCGTTTAATATTACTCGGATGGGTATAATTCGCGGAATCCCAGTGGATATGACTCCAGAGGATGTTATGAACGAGATGAAAGTTCCTGAAGAGTGTGGTCCAATTTTAAAAGTTCGCCGGCTCAATTTTAAAGTTTCCATTGACGGAATTGTGACGTGGAAACCGTCGCAAACAGTGGTTTTGACTTTTGATGGTCAAATTTTGCCCTCTAGAGTTTAACTATGTTACAACTCTTTCCCTGTTGCGGCTTATGCCTTCCCGACTATTCAGTGCTTCCATTGCTGTAGATACGGACACACCATGACGCAGTGTCGGTCAAAACCTGCTTGTTTTAAATGCGGTTCCAACGACTTAGGAAAGTCATGCAACGTGGATGAAGTTGATGCGAAATGTTTGTGGTGTGGTGGCAATCACTTTGCTAATAGCAAGTACTGCCCTGAAATGCAAAGGCAAAATAACATTAAATCCCGTATGTCAGAATTATCTATTTCATATGCTGAAGCATCTCAGTTTTTCCCTGCATATAAAAAGTCCTTTGCTGAAGTTACTTCCACCTCTGTTGCAGCTCCTTTACCTAGTCCATCCAGGAATTTAACTACTGAACCGTCCAAAGTTCATTACAGGGGAGGAAGAAAATCTATGAAATCCCATATATTGCCTTCATCTAGTGTTGGTTGTGATCGTGAAGCGCACATGAGCATCATTCGAGAAGAATCCTCTGGAGCATTGCAAAACGAATGTGCTTTATTAAATCCTCTGGCCCAAAAAAATTAGACTCCTTCTGTTCAAGCTATAATAGCTGAACTCCTGCAGCTCTTGAATCTATTATCCTCTCTCATGTCTAATTCCTCCTCTTCAAGTAATTCACCGTCCAACGCCGCCTTCAACTTAAATTCGCTTATTTCCTTACTTCAAAATGAGTCCCTTTGACAGGATTCTTCAATGGAATAGTCATAGTATTTGCAACAAAAAGTCTGATTTGATATTTTTAATAAATAAACATGAACCAAGCGTTTTGGCCGTCTCAGAGACTTGGCTTAGACCTGATTCCTTTTTTAGGTTGTCAGGCTATGTTCACGTTCGAAGTGACCGCAAGGATGGCTTTGGTGGTGTTGCACTATTTATTAAAAATAATATTAACTTTTCAAGTATTTCTATCCCTTTTCATAATGATGGCTTTGATGCTGTTGCTGCACGCATCAACGATTTTACAATTGTCTCCATATACATTCCTCATCCTTCTAAATCTTTTATTCGAAATTTAAGTTCAGTAATTATGTCTCTTCCTAAGCCCCTTCTTATTCTAGGTGATCTGAATTGTCATCATACGGTATGGGGGTGCGGTTTGTCGGATGCTAATGGTTTTTTTTATTAGATTCATTAGATAGTCTTAATCTCTGCATCCTTAACGATGGCTCCGCTACGAGAAGAACTCGTCCTAATGAGTTTACTAGTGCAGTGGATCTTTCTTTATGCTCTCCTGAGCTCGCGTCACTTATGTCTTGGTGTGTTCTCCCGTCTACTCATGGTAGTGACCATTTCCCAATTCTTTTACGAATCTTGCAAAAACATTCCCGCCATTCCCCCTGCTTCAATTAATTCTCCGCTTCTTAAATATATAATTGACAATAACAGTTCGATCTGGGATGTGTTCAATGATCGTACTGATTCCAAAGCCTTAACTTTACCTCTTATAAATTCCTCTAACATTATTACCTGTTCTGAGATGTTAGTACGATCTCTAGTAGAATGTGCTGATTTGACTTTCCCGGTTAAGAAATCTCATCCAGACAAAGTTCCTTCTCCTCCATGGTGGGATAAAGATTGCTCTGAAGCCGTTAGATCTCGCAATGATGTAGAAGCTATCTTTTGTCTGTCTATGACCCGTGATAATTTTATTGAATTGAATAAAATGATCGCAAAATCCAAGCGTTTCTTTCATGATAAAAAACGTAATGGTTGGAAGTCATTTTGCTCCAGCATAGGCCCCAATACTCCTTCATCTCTTATCTGGAAGAAAATACATAGGTATCGTCGGTCTCAATGTGTTCCTTATCGTAGTTGTTGCCCTTCCCAAGTTTGGGCTGATGAATTTATGGACAAATTGGCCCCTCATTATTGTCCCCATCATTCAGAATTACCATCTCTTTCTAATCCCTTTTCTAATGATCCCCTCGATCAACCGTTTACACTTAATGAGTTGAAAAACATTTTGAAATCCGTTAAAGATGCTGCTCCGGGTATTGACGGCATACCATATTCCTTTGTTTCTAAAGCTAATGTTCGCCTTCAGAACTATTATTTAACTTTGGTTAACACAATTTTAGCAATCGGATTTGTTCCAGTTTCTTGGAAGTCTCAATATATTATTCCTATTCCGAAACCTAATAAAGATCCGTTGGACCCTAACTCTTACCGTCCTATCGCTCTCTCTTCAGTCTTGACTAAAATTGCGGAGCATTTGATTAAGAACTGCCTTGAGTGGTTTCTTGAGAGCAATGAATTACTCGCTAAGTCTTAATACGGTTTTAGAAAAGGCAAGAGCACTATGGACAGCCTTGCCATTTTTACGACTGACATACGACTTTCATTTACGCGCAATGAATCTATTATAGCTGCTTTCCTAGATATTTCCGCAGCCTATGATAGTGTCAAACTTCCCCTTCTTAAAAATAAACTAAATCGATTGAGAATTCCAGCTAAATTAGGCAATTTTATTATGAATCTTCTTTCAGAGAGATATGTATATCTCCGTTGCAGTGATTCTTCTATTACTTCTAATAGAGTCATTTGGCGGGGCTTACCGCAGGGCTCTGTCCTAAGTCCACTTCTATATAATATATACACGTATGATCTGGAATCCTCTGTTGGTCTAAGTCGTATCCTTCAATACGCTGATGACATACTTGTCTACAGCTCTCATCACAAAATTGATGTGGCTAGTAAGTGTATTTCCCATTCCCTTGAATGTTTAAATGACTGGCTTCAAAAAAATGGTCTAGATTTATCTCCTACAAAGAGTAATATCATTCTGTTTTCTCGTAAAAGAAATCCTCCTGATTTAAATATCTTTATTAGTGAGTGCAGAATTCCAGTAATGGAATCGGTTAATGTTTTAGGTCTCGGGTTGGACAATAAACTATGTTGTCGTCAGCATTGTGAATACATTTCAAATAAGTGTGAGAGGAATATTAACATATTACGGTGTTTGTCTGGGGTGTGGTGGGGTGCCCACCCTTTTAATCTGAAATTACTATATAATGCCATTATCCGTAGTGTCTTGGATTATGGTTCCTTCTTGCTGGAACCTGCACGTAAGCGAGATCTTACCAAACTTGATCTAATTCAATCCAAATCACTCCGGATTATTACTGGTGCTATGAAATCATCTCCAATCAACGCTCTTCAGGTGGAGTGTGTGGACCCTTCTCTTCATCTTCGTCGTCAATTCCTACCTAATAGATTCTTCTTCCGTTCTATTCATTTCTCTAATCACCCTCTCATTTCTAAACTTCAACTTCTCAAACAATATGTTTACACTTCCCGTTTTTGGACTTTTAAAAAACATCCGCTTCTTTTGAAAAGATATTCAATCTTTAAATTGCTTAAGGATCCCATGTATCGGTCTACTAAACTATCGATTTATAATATTAATTACTTTGTTATAATATCGCAGCCGGAAATAATTTTGGACTTTGGTATCTGTAAGGGGGACCTCTACGCTGATAAGTATTTTCAAGAGCTCTTGCTCAGGAATTGGCGTGGATGGCATACCATTTTTACGGATGCCTCAAAATTGTCTCAGGTTGGATGTGTTGGTTGTGGTGTATTTCACTCCCAGTTTGATATTGTTCAAAAGATAAAATGCCCTCCTGAGTCCTCTGTTTTTACAGGTGAATGTCTAGCAATTCTTGAGGCGGTAAAATATATCCTTCTCTTCAAACTTCGTCAGACCATATTTTTTTCAGATTCTCGTAGCTCGCTTCAATCCCTTCTGTTTAACCCTTTTCACTCTAAATTTCACCCCATTGTTATCGAAATTAAAAAATCTTTATCTGATTGTATTGATAAAGGACTAGAAGTGGTTCTTGCTTGGATACCAGGACACCTTGGTCTTTCTGGTAATGAACGTGCTGATAAAGCGGCCAAAGAAGCGGTTTCTTGTGGTGATAAGGTTCCGTTTATTAATTATAGCGTTGACCTTATCTGCCTCCCTAAAAGTTTTCTTAATAAGTCATGGTCTACATACTGGAGAACAACTAGCTTATCCAAAGGTTCTGGTTTTGCTAAGATCCAACCAGAAATACCAAGTAAACCTTGGTTTTCGCGGTGGTACTTCGGTAAGATTTATACGTCGACCTTAATTCGCATGAGGCTTGGTCATTGTTGCTCACCTTCACATTTAAAAAAGATTCATGTGAAAGATTCCTCTATATGTGAATGTGGCCTGGATGAGGGGGATCTCAACCATATATTCTTTTCCTGTCCATTGTATGATAATGTTTTTTTCTACAATTCTCTCATATCATTAAAAGTCTCATTTCCGACTCATATTCCTGAACTTTAATCATTTACTAACATTGATACATATAAAGTTTTCGTTCACTTCCTCACTATCAATAACATTCGTTTATAATTTTGTATTATATTTATTTATTTTTATTGTTGTTTGTTTATGTTCGAATAAGTTTTCTTTAAGTTATTATTCTTTCTTATTGTTATGTGTGTATATTTTCATTGTATCATACAAAATAAGCCTATTCTGGTTCATAGTTTGCTCAAATTCGATATTGGATGTTTTTGTTTTTTTTTGACGTGAAACTGGCACAAATGTCATGTTGACAATTGCCACAAAAAAATAATAATAATAATAATAATGAATGCTCTTTGATGAATGCGGTCTTGATGAGGGTACACCGGACCACATTTTCTTTAGTTGTTCGAGATTACGGTATTCTTTGTACGACAAGTTACCATCATCCATATCTCGCCCTGCTAATCTGAGTTCTCTTCTATCACTCGTTTTTACCAAACACCTATATATTTTAAGTATGTTTATCATAATTAATAAAATTAAATTGTAGTTTATTATAATTGTTTGTAGGAAACTAACATTTTTGTGTAGTCATATTAATTATATTCAATACATAGTATACTTCATTGTAGTTCAATACATAGTATTTATTTTGTGCCGTCCTGTATTATCCTATAAAAGCTGCTTCAGATAAAGTATCCTCAGACGCAAAATTGTTAAATGGTTCAAAAACTACCGATCATCTCGCTGCTTACCGATCATTCTCCATCGTTTGTTGTCCTTCCTATCCGCGCGAACGGTTATTGGCAAAATTGTGGTTACGCCGCACAAGCCATACAAACATAATAAAAGATTAGATTCTTTGTGTATGGCCCCTGCGACTTGTTAAAAACATAATAAATTTACTCCCAACGGAGCATACAAACAAGAAGAAGAAGAAGAAGAAGAATGCGTCAAGTTTTTTAAAATGACGTGTTTGAAGATAAAAAGAATTTGCCACTAGCCTAGCCAGTATACGGAATCTGTATTTTCATAAATATGGATAATAGTCGTGTGCAAGGGGAGGTATCCTGTATCTACGAGATTTTACCATTGCACACACGAGCAAAATTTAGATGTGTGCAGCGGAATTGTATGTACTGCTACAGCGATAAAATATAAACATTTATAGGGAAGCAAATTCGTTCCATAAAAATATATTCCGTACTATTTTTAATAAAATACATATTTTACTGCCACCAATCGTTTCATAATATGTTTTATTCTTTTACCTTTTTTTTGTTGTACAAAATACATAAAAAATGCTAACATTTTTGTTAAAAGCAATATTATAAAACTTGCTCCAATTTTTTTATTCATCTTGCAACACTCGAATTGTATGTCAGCAAATTGATCAAATTCAATTTGAACATTTACGTTATAAATTGCTGATATTTCGTATTTTCGTGGATATTTCATGTTATTATAGTGACCCTCCTTTAATTTAAGCTTCCGCAGGACTGTCCAAGTATTAGTAACATTAGAAACGGGATATTTACCGTGTAATCCATGTTGTCGGGAATATAAATCAAGAACTCAAATAAAATGGATTACACGGTAAATATCCCTTTTCTAATGTTGTCTCTTGCAAAAGTGATCGTGATAGTTTAAAAACTTATAAAATCTTAGTATGTCTACGGACATGTACAGAAAATGTGCAAAATGTGGAGCAACTCCTGTTCAAGCTGGTGTAGTCTAATTTCACCGTTTCCCTAAGCCTGGTAAAACGCATGTTGAACGGTATGTTAATCATATATATTTTTATGCTCATATATGCTTTATCTTGCTTATATTGAATAACTAATAGCATAGTTAGGTACCTACTCTCGTTTTTAATTCTACAGTAGGTATTATTATTACAGTTAGTTAAAAACATGTAATTTAACTTTGATCTCCATGTGATACCTATAATAAGATCATATAGGTACTATGTGCCTGTACCTTCGTCAACCATATGTCCTATCTTTCTCTAGTCAGATTGCAGTAATGTAATTACTATTGCTTGTGGGCTGACGGATGACACAATGGGGCCTACTCCCACCTTTTACGAAACTATCATAAATCAGGAGCGTCTTGTAATAAGCTTAAAATAATCATACTTACTATCGTACCAACACAAAATGGTTGAACAATATTACTTCAATATTATTTACGGCGTGTTCCTTTTTAAGCCGAAATCGACCCTAATGGTGCATTCCAGTAAACACCGCCAATACATACGACTGTCGTGCCCCGGTTTCGTGTTTCCTTTAGGATGAATACCTATAATGCCCAACCCAAATAGAACACTCACAAAGTCGCAAAAAGCGCGTCATATTTTCTCTCAATTAAATCCAATGAATCATAAACCTATTTGATATTTTGACAGTAACAGCTCACAACGACCGCAAGTCCAAAACCTTCCATCCCTGAGTGTTGTAGTCGTGGCGTGAGCGTGAGCTGTGACGTAATCGAAGATGCACCGAGCTACAGGGACCCTACTCCCACCTCTTGAAGTAGTCATGTTTCAACCTTACCATTATATTTGGTACCATAACGTCAATATATCAAGCAATAATAATGGATTAAGATAGACGTTTTGATGACGTAGTATCAAATATTTCACTCAGTTCGCGTACTTTGACGTGACTCTTGACACTAAGTTTCATTATTCCAATGTCAAATTTTTGAAGAACTGCACTTTCACATCTTAAAGTAGTCATATTGCAACATTACCTTTAAATTTGGTTGATCGTTTTGTGACGGTGGGAGTACGATAGTAGGTATGATTATTCTAAGTTTATTACAAAACGCTCCTGATATATGATAGTTTCGTAAATGGTGGGAGTAGACCCCCAGTTATGATAATTGCGAGTTTGAAAGGTAACGGTTGGGTGGCTATGCGAACGACGCGATCGATTTTGGCTCTCAAAGGAACACGACCAGATGTAAGTGAAGTGAAAGAACGAAAGAACGACAGAATATTCTAATAAGGGTTTGAGATTTTAAAACTCTATGGTGGAGGCACAGAAGCATAAATATAGCTTTCATACTTATTTGTAACAGATATTGCACATTTATTTTTCCTTTATAAATGTAGTCGTACATGTTGAACATTTGCCATTTCAGAACTTAATTTAATATGTATATGTAAATATTTATAGTTTCAATGATACATGATTTTTATTGACATAGTCGTGTCACGTACACAAATCTATCATTAAGTCACTGTCCTGCCTAAATTACGTTTTAGTAAAGCAATAGTAGTAGATATGTGTTTAAAATAAAACAATAAAAAATCAAATATATGAATATTTTATAAATAATACAATTGTTTCTACAGACTAATCTGTTGGTTTCATGTAGAAATATATAAAAATACCTTTTATTCAAATAAAAGGCCTATATTAGCTTATTCAAATTGATTTGTAGAAGGTACTTAAACTTCTACCGTCTTATTATGGTTGAAGGTTTAAACCTCAGTTTACTAAGTCTCGACTTTTGGTTTAGACTCGGTCTGAGAAACATCCGTATTATGGTCGCCGAACTATCGAAGGATCACATAGTCTCGAGTTTTCCCACAGATAAGATATTTTGTTCATTCATTTTCATTACTATTCATTCAAAACGATCCTATTTACTCATCCATACTTTTTACATGTACTTAAAGTTAAAAAATAAATAAAAAGAATGTATGAAACAATACATAATTCCTAAACGACAATCCGGATAAATAATCGCAAATAAATTCTAGCTTGGTAGCAGGCTATAAATAGCTTAAAATGTCAAGGAAATTTAAGCGATATACAAACCTAATAGTTAGTTATACCTAAACTAGTATCTACGAAGCTACGAAATAAATGTAACGGAACGTATAGGTTTGCCTTAACAAAATTTTTGATTTATTTATGAAGTTATGTAAACAACTTTTCTATCGGCATTCAAATATATTATTTTTAATTAATCTTGGTTTGTTAACTTTTCAAATTCTGCAAAAAAATGTAAAAAAGAAAAGGTGCTAGAATTGAGGAGGGGAAGAAAAAGTGAGTCAATAAACACATCGTTTAACATTGACGAAAGTAAAATGTCTGCTGTAACCAACTCTCTGACTCGATTCATATTTTACGTCAGGTCAGGATCATATGCGACAACTTGTAATGCTAGCAGCGCAGTCTAATTCATATCACTAATAAGAGGACAAAGGACAGACTTATCTTTTCTGTTGAAAGTTGAGTTCTATTGAGAACAAGATGAAAGCTCAACTCGGGCAGAAATAAAAAAAACAGAACTAGTGAAATGAGATGGCAGACTTTCTCTTATATCTTGAAAAATTACAACGGGCATGAAGTGTTTCCGAAGTTAAAACAACAAATAATTTATTACATTTGATATTTTTAAACTTTTGTCCATTATTTAGTTAACTTTAATAAATTTATGAAATAAATACATAAATGTTCTTAAAAATTGTTTTATTTCTATAACATAAGTACCTACTTACTCACCTAATAAGGTTCTGCCTACTTCATGAGGCGAAAATTTGATAGGTAAAAAATAAATGAAAATAGAAAATCATGGGGTGGATATTTAAAATTCGGGTAAACATTTAGAATCGTGGCGCCTGAATTCGGACACCCGCCGGAGACCATTAGTTTTCGAGTTATGTTTGTTTAAGTATTTTGAGGTTAAGTACCGCATTTCGATCTACTACCACCCCCGCGCTGAAATAGGGGTGCTATGAGTCGGTTCTGTCACTGACTTCGACCTTTTTTTTTTTTTTTTTTTTTTTTTTTCCCGGGGAAATCCTTTATGGATACCACCCACCACGGGGAGGGAGGTGGTTATGTGGGAGTCCGTATACCCACCAAAACCCCGGGGTGTTCCGTCACTGCCGCCCTCGGCGGGAACGCGGGACAGATTTTCCACACGACCGCGAACCCGCCGTGGCTGTCCGTTGCCGGACCCTTCTCTTCGCGGAACGCCAGAACACATGGCACGCCGCAACTACCTCGGAGACCAAACCCGCCAACAATGGGCGCCAGACTTCCCCGTGTCTGGTCGCCCGTGGTCTCCCTGCGGTGGGTCGGATACGTAGCCCCACCGCCTGCTACGTCAGCCACAAGGGATAGCCCCCCCGCGACCCCACCTCCTCGAGTCTGCGCCGAGCGCCCGGACCCCACCTCCTCGAGCCTGCACCAAAGTGCCCGGGCCCCCCTCCTCGAGCCTGCGCCAAAGCGCCCGGGCCCCACCTCCTCGAGCCTGCGCCAAAGCACCCGGGCCCCACCTCCTCGAGCCTGCGCCAAAGCGCCCGGACCCCGCCACTCCTATGTGGACTTGGCGGCCAAAGCCCATAGGAGCGGCCCGCCTGAGCCGGCCAGCGCACCCCAACGCCGGCGCGGCCCCTGGGTTCCTCTTGGCTTCACCGTGGTGTACCTAGCCACGGTTACTGAGCCCCCCCCGCCACGTCAATGCGAGAACCCTTCGGGGGGGGTCACTGACTTCGACCTATTCTAACTAACTATAACTAACCTATAGGTATGTCACAGACAAGTGACTTTGCCAATTCATTAGATAGCTACTGATATACTATTGTGCACAAATTTGGAACAAAGTAGATTGATGAAGCGTGGTGGGTCACAGTTCAAACCTAACCTAACCTATAGGTTTGTCCCAGACAAGTGACATTGCCAATTCATTAGGTACTAATATACTATTGTGCACACATTCCTACTAGTATGGGTCTGATAATTAAAATTGAAAAACAATTTGTTATTTTTAGAACTTATATTTTATAGACATAATTTATAGCATTTATAGTTTCGATGAATGGGTCTTTTTTATTTTTAGTCACATTTCTTCTCCATATATACTCTATGATGGAGTTAGTGAAATTTTCAGTATTATTATAATTGTCTTTATTAAAATAACGCTTCACTGCTCTATACAACGTACATGTCAAAAAAGGCTAAAAGTTACCTAGAAACGTTTCGTTTTACGCATTAATGTCATTTATGTCACCTGTCACTATCAAAATTACGGTGTTTTATTGAAACTTTAAAAAACTATTTAGACTATTTTGGCGTGTCTCCGGCAGCTAAAAATTAAAATGTTGTAAATACGCTTTATACAAACCCCTTCAACCCACCCACAGTTTTTGTTTCACCAAATTCAGGGGTCACGATTCTAAAGCCAACCCAAAATTCGCGCTAAAGTTAGTTCCTTAGCATTCCGTGCGGATTCTGTTGCACTAGTAGTATCAGTGTAATTCGCATTATGTCTATATGGCAGTTACACTTCTTCTCTCGGTAGAGAGTTAAATATTCCTTGGTCGTGTGGTTAGAAAGATACTGACCGGACATTTTGGTTTGGGGATAGATGGATTGGCAGTGGCACTCTCTATTATATTCTCTTTGACACGTGGTCCGGTGAGATAGCCAGCAAGATCATGCGATCTTACACCACTTGATTATTTCCTATGGATTTACGCCAAGAACGAAGTTTACAAGTTTCGTCACGAAACGGTGGAGGTGAGAGCTTACAAAGCTCATTTCTCGTTATTTTACTTGATATTGTTTTATGAGGCCCAGTGTGGCGTGGCGAGATAACACGCCACGCGACGGGCGCCTCCGTTAGGGAGACCTTACAGCAAAGCTAAGGCCACTCTAAGGAATGGCTTTTGTTGTGGTTCCTCTTGAGATTGAGGAGTTTTCTGGAGAATTCCAGATATCGGAAAAGTCTCCTTCGACTGCCTGCAACCCTCGATATTTGCGCAGTAATCTTGATTCTTACTTTTATGGCGAATATTTGGGGTCATTGATTCTGGTCCTGTAAAATTTGTCCCCAACCCTCTCCTTGCTAACTCATGGGCCGCTTTGTTACCCCTTTTATATTTTATTGGATTCGCTGTGCTCCTTATAGAATATACTTCCTAGAATAGTCAGCAATAATACTTTTGTGAATAAAAAAAAGTCAGTGACATTGTATAATTAGCCTTGAAGAGTTGGTCATATCTTTTTAGGGCTTGTAGTACCGCAGTACTGTCGCAGAATATCCTGATATTACTATTGATTACTTTTCTGCAAAGTACCGCTGCTGTCGCTGCCCATACATCCTGCTTGGTATATAGAGTTGTGTTGTACCAAGCCCTGTTGCTATGTGTATGTTTAGTTTATCTGAGAATGCTCCTGCTCCAGTGCCTGTTGCCATCTTAGAGCCATCTGTGTAAATTCTAACTTCATGTATACCTGAGCAGTCACTTGGCTTTTCATTTAGTTGTACCTTGTAGCTCTTTGTGAAGAAGTATTGTAATGAGGGCATTACTCCTTTCTTTTCTTACGCCATTTCTTTGTTAGCCCATCACTACTCAACGGTTAAACATTTTTTGATAATTAAATAAGTCATACGGTTTATCTTGATGACGCTAATATGTCACTGGGTACATAAATGCATAAAATAAAAATCTAAATGGTGCATTATAGTAAATTAATATGCAAGCTTATTATTTCCATAGTCAGGATTGGTTTCAGACTTTGCTATCACCATTCATCTCAAAAACTACTTATGCAATAATGGTGCTACAATGATACTACCTTGTTATGAATATATATTTTATAGACATGTCCTGTCCTTGTCCATGTACAAAACTAAGTAGCAGTTGTAGGACGGATGTGCACTTTTTTACATACAAGGTCATGAATACCACATTTTCATTATCATTATCTATTGTCGTGGTATTTTGCATGCTACATCAGGTTAGATATAGTCTGCAAATTATAATCGACCTCAAAGTTACACAAGGCTTTTGCAAAAATCGGAATTGTGCCCAAAGCTCCTCATGGTATCATTCAGGGGGTTCAGGCACCCCCTGTCGAAGTTTTAGGCATGATGTTAAAAACGCACAATTGCTATGTCTACTATAACCCAAAAATTAATAGTTGTATAATCTTACAAACAGTATCATAAATCACAAAAATAATCAATATACAGTACAATCTCACTAATCCGGCACTTCGATAGATCGGCACGTCCAATAATCCGGCACCCTCCGCCCACGCCTCCCTTTCCCCTCTATACCTGTGCGCTTTGGTCGCTGCGTCATCGACTAGCAGTCTAACCTCAAAACTTATCACGTGCACGTGCTAACGTATTGTTTCTTTCAAGTGAGACTAGTTTATAGTTAAAAATGTCAAATAAACGCAAACACAAAACACTACTTTTTCAGTATAACCCAGTAATCCGAACATTCCAATAATCCGGCACCCTCTGGTTTTTAATAGTGCCGGATTAGTGAGATTACACTGTATATATATCTCAGATTCAGTATAATCCTTATGGGATTATCAAATGTAAACTTACAGCCACATTTAGTATTATTGTATGTTTTTTTTGGTTCAGGCCTTAGATTAGATATTATCTATTGGGACACTGGCTATGTCATCTATTTCAGGATACAGAAAAACATTTCGTGTCTTTCTCATAAACTTTTTATCAGCAGATGTTTTTAACTTGCTGCGATTTGTCACTTCATCTATGGCGTGTGTCTTACGGATATTCACATCGCTTACTCTTATCTATCTATCCTTTTTACTGGAGTGGAATCTTTCTGCAACTAAAATAATTTATACATTAACACTAACTATTTCACTGTCAACACAGTATTGGGCATGCCCAAACCTCCCTCAGTCACTGCCCATTGCTCCCTCTAGATACTTTTTTAACATTATTTTCTTGTAAGGTTTTTGGGTAAGATATTTTAGCGTGAAATACAGGTGCATTTATATGTTAACAGCTTCGCTGCCAGCCAAGGTATAGGGTGTGTCATGTAAAAAATAGCTATTGTTTTTATGAAAAAAGCATCAGGCATCTATCAATATATACATAAGAATCTAAGTCCTGACTGAGTGACGACAACACACAGCCTAAACCGCTGGTCATCGAGACTTGAAATTTGGAGGATGCGTTTGTTTTGCCAGGTAGAGGTGTACTAAGAAAGGGTTTTTCAAAATTCAACCCCAAATGGGGTAAAAATGAGTGAAAATGTTTGTATTCATACAAACTACTTCCAAACAAAGTCCTCGGTTTTTGAACTAACTAGTGAAAATTTTTGTAGGTACCTAGTTCATTGGCATTGCATTAGAATAGGCCAACACGAATTTAAGGGGGGGAGGGGGAGGGGGGAGGGGGTATGTCCTCCGACACTACTCTCGTGGCGAGGAAATGCCTAGTTTTTGCGAAAAACTACTTTGAATTTTCTTTGAACTTAACCTCAAATTTATAACGTTTATATATTGAATTTAACTATATTTACTTACAAATATGAATGGATTGGACATGGAGTACTGACTATTTTGGTGTGTTCTATGTTTGACTCTGGGTGGGCTCCCGCCAGAAGCTCTAGCGGTCGCCCCTGAGTGTCACTTCGCCAAACTCGGTCTTCGCTTCGCTACGGAGGTCGCCGGCTCGCTTCGCTCGCCACCTCCCCCCGTCGCTCCGCTCAACCTCGTCTGGCTCGCTCCTCTCAGCACCTCCCTTGAGCTTCTGGCTCCCGCACTTTTTATATACAATCTAGGGGTGTCAGCCACAAGACTAGGTGGAGTCGGGGTGCTCTGTGTCGGCTCTGTCTCTTATTTTGAACCTAACCAACTCAAGTTAGAGTGCCCTTGACTCGAATAAGAGTGCTAGCCCTGATGGTCACAGCTATTTTGAATTACATTAGAAATAAATCATATAGGTGCAAAACTAGGACAAAAATAAAACAAAATTTAGAAAGTATTTAACTTATATTTTGTATACATATTGCACAGCTTTTATCAGTTCGAAAAACTTATCCTTCTTACTGGCCTCCACAGATCTCCTCCATAAATACTCAACAATTGAGTCTGCAAAATTGCCCGGGTGGTTGTAATTATTCTTGTAGAAGAATCTTTTAACCACCCGCCATTGAGACTCAATTCGTTGAGTATGTGTCCCATCCTCGGCTATAAATGGACTGTCAGGGTCACTGTGGTTGACTTTTTTATGAATATATCCATGTTGGCTTAGGCAATCATAAGCCCTCCAGCAGTCAGTATGGATGGTTGTGCCCGGCTCTACATGTTTTTGAATTAGGGGAATTAGCACCTCTGCAGACCTAATGTTGTCCGGGCACACCTCCAACCGCAAGTCCTCTGAACCATCTTCTATGAGGCCAAGGACCCAATGTCCCTCAATGTGTCTCCCTGAAAAAAATTAAAAAACAGTTATTAAATTGAAAATACAAGTATAAAATAATGAAATTGATTAATGCCTTATATAAATACCTTTATTAAATTTCCTCTTCCCAAATTTGCTTTCGTCTACTTGCACAATTTTTCCAGGGCCTCCTATTTTGCCCCGGACTTCTTGTTTCTCCAGTTGGTAAATTACCACAACTTCCCGGCAGTAGTTATACCAATCGCTTATGGTTGGCCGGGACAAACAATGTTCTTCTCTAAATATATCTTCGTGTATTACCATGTCATGCGAGTAGTTGTATGCAAAACAGTACATTAAATAATAAATGTGTCCCAATTTTAGTTTTACGTTCTCAAACCATGTTCCTTGGGCTCTAGATACTCTAGTTTTATTATGACAGGAACCCTTGCTGCACACAAATGTGCCCATAGTTTTGTCGTTCTTGAAAACAAGTTTCATGGGATTTTTGTGTATTCTACACTTCTTAGTTTTCAAGATTAAGCCTTGCTCTTCGGCAAAAACCAGTCCTTGTTCATGTGTACTTAACATACGCGCCAGCTTTACAATATTCCACGTTTGTAAAACTTCACCCACGTATTTCCGCCTTTTAAATGCGGGTTCTTCTTCAAAATCATCTAAAATGAAAAACAAGCATTTGATTAACATATTTTGTGGTTTATCAAGCGAAATAATTTAGATTACAATAAATGAATAGTTAACTCACCTCTACTGGTAGAAGCTACTGGTACTGCATCTTCACGGCTTGTGGAAGCCGTTGGTTCATCTGCTGATGGAATATTAGCCATGTCGCTAGGCAGATCAATCGTGCAGAAATCGGAGTCCAGTAAGCAGGCAAAAGTCGTGGTTCAAGCAGAAATCGGAGTCCAGAAAGCAGGCAAGAGTCGTGGTTCAACAGAAATCGGAGTCCAGAAAGCAGGCAAAAGTCGTAGTTGAAGAAGAAATCGGAGTCCAGAGAGCAGGCAAAAGTCGTCGAAAAATTAACACAAAATACCACGCCAAAACAATGAAAAACACGGAGAGCGAACAGAGCACATTCACGTAACTCGAAGAGGAACGGAATGCGCGGCGCGGGCGGCGTAGTCGATCGTCTATGGAAAATAAAATGGCGGTCATACGTTCCATTCTTTAAAAAAAGTATTTGCAACAGAAGCTAATTTAATAAAATCGATGTCAAGTATTATAAACTATGTAATTAAGTATTGTAAATTAAATTAGCAATAAAATAATAGTTCAAATAATTAAAATATTTATTTTAATACCATTTTCATTGCACCAAGTCGTTTCGTTACACGCATTTATAGAGAATCGTCGAATCAAAAATCTGAAATTGAAATTAGTTTTTCTAGAAAACTAGACATTTCCTCGCTCTAAAATTGATACCAAAGCGTAGAGAAAATTATTATCTATAAGATCCAACTCTTAAAATCACCAAATTCGTGTTGGGCTATTCTAATGCCAACCCGAAACTTTCTATTTAGATAGTTTATTTAAAATAAAACATGGCATTCCTTAATATATTTGACAGGTATGTCTTAGGTGGGTGAAAAGGGGGCTGAAACTTGAAAGGATGGTGCAACAGATAGTCCACTGTGCAGAGGATGTTTGCAGGAGGATGAAACCTTGATGTGTTGTTGCAGTGCACGGCTACAGAAAATATATGGAACACAACCAAACTACTTGAGGATCAATATAATTCTAGATCATCATCGACATGCACAGTGCACACCACGAATATTACTGGAGCAGTAGTGCCAGCGATCCAGGGCCATATATATATATATATTTTTTTTTTGAACATACAAAGTGATTTGAAAATTGCGTACCAGAATGGACGATTTAATGCGAAAATTCAATTGAATACGTGCTAATACTTTTTATATTTATTTCGTACAATCAAATGATACAATTTTAATGATAAAGGAGTTCATAGTTCACTAGTAAATTTCATTGGGAATTCGAATGTAATACATTAATTGAAATATATTTTCCCATAATTGAATAAAAATGCTTTTTCCCACGAAGCACTTAAGGAAAATTGCAAAATTTAGGGAATGTTGCCGATTTTTTTCTATCGAGCCAAGTTTGCTCAATCGTGTATTGGCTTCCATACTTCATAAGGACGTATATTCAATTTACACTAGGTTTTTTTTCCAACTTCGGTTATTAGGTTTAAGCGTCGAAAAACTAAGTTTTCGCGAAGTCGAATCATGAAATTTGGAACTCATTTCGCCTTAATATCAAAGGTTGAACATGTATTCAATTTTAAGGTATAATTCTGTAGCTGGACATTTAATTAAGGACAGTAAACTATAATGAAAAATAGAGTTAAACAAAACTAATAATCTGCAGTATTATAATATCTTTAACAGCTCCATTTTATTACGTGTAAAATCAGTACCCAGTAGCAAAACCTTTGTTAGTAATTACCGCTTGACACCGATGTGGCATAGACATTATCAGTTTCTGGCATGTTTCGACAGGAATGTTTGCCCATGCCTCACAAAAAGCTTCATTATGTTCATCTAAAGTTGTGGTACGATAAGTGGCTACTTTTTTCTTGATTTCGTGCCAAAGGTGCTCGATTGGGTTAAGGTCCGGGCTATTTGCTGGCCAATCTAGCACCGATACTGACTGACTGGTAAGAAACGACTTGACTGAACGGGCGGTATGTTTCGGGTCGTTATCATGCTGAAACGTCCATATAATAGGGAGATGCTCCTCAGCATAGGGAAGCATCGTTTCCTCCAATATTGCCTTGTATTGATGTTGGTCTAAGTTACCCTGAACTTTCCTCACAGGTCCCACTCCACGTCCAGAAAATGAACCCCACATTTTAATGTTTCCACCGCCATGTTTCACCTGCTTTTTTGTGAATCTTGGATTCATTTCCGCTTTTACTGGACGCCGTACGTATTGCCTTCCATCTGAAGAAATCAAATTAACCTTGGTCTCGTCAGAGAATAATAAATGTTGCCATTGGGCGTAGGTCCAATGTCCATATTTACGTGCAAACGCCAAACGAGCATTTCTATGTTCTTTGTTCAACAACGGTACTTTGCGAGCCACTCTTCCGAACAACCCTGCTTCTACCAGACGTCGTCGAACGGTCCTCGCTGAGACACCAGCTCTTTCGTCTGTCCCAAACACTTCGTGTTTAATTAAAATAGAGCCTAGAAACGGATCTTTCTTAGCTAACCTGGTTATCATTCTATCTTCTTGCGGAGTTGTTTTTCTCGATCTTTTTGTTCTGGGCACATTTAAATCTGTGTTATTGCGTCTGACATGTTGCACTGCATTGTATACCATAGTTTTTGAACAATTTAAATGTTCTGCTATCCTTCGGTATGGCCAACCATGCTCGACAACAAACTTCATGATAATTTTTCGTAGTGTTGGATCGCAACTTTTATTTTTACCCATTTTTCTTCAAAATATTTTTCAAAACTTAAAATAAATATCGGGATTGCCGCCAAAACTACCACGAAACAATAAGAGAAGAAGTAAAAAAGTATTGAGATTCAAATTTTGAAAATAGAACGCAATATCTCAGTGTCCCTAATTAAATGGCCAGCCAGCATTATTTGAACAAATAGCACTACGATAATCTATCAGCTATACTGTAAAGAGGTTTAACGTTTAAGAAGTTGTTATTGTTTGTATAATCGGGCACATAAATGACTAATTATACTTACATGTAAGAGATATGGAATATGGTTTAGACTCGTTGGAAAATAAAAAATAAATTCACAATTCGCTTTAACCAAAGAGTGTCCCTAATTAGTTGACCACGACTGTATATCGCTACTTAAATACAAAACCACCACATCTCAAAATAAGCAAATTATACAGTAGCCGCATTTGTAAAAATAATAACGATGATTTATTGATTTTTGTTTAAATTATGCGCAGTACATAAATGCTTTTGGCATCATGAGTTGCGTAATTAAATGGCCTATTTTTTGATAAAGCTATTATAACAATATCATTAAAGGATTCCATAAAATATGCATATAAGTTAGTTTAGTAGATAAACCTTGACTTCGACAACACTATTTTTTTAAAAGAAAACTGCAATAATTAAGAAAATAAGGGTTTATTTATGTTTTTTAATATTACAAAACATCTATTTAGGCAAAAATGGCACATACTCACTATGTATTTTAAAATAGTGAACTTACTATCTTATCATGAGATCAAAAAATTAATATTAACCATACTTTACGTAGTTCAAACAAAATAAAACTTCTAAGTTACAAATTAACAAAGCAAACAAAAATATTTAAAATAAGTGAGCTAAATATCTATGTACGGGATATTATATTTAGCTAAAAGCTATGACACTTACCAGTTCTCAGTGAGAAAAATTTAGGAACTTTTACACTAAATTTTTGTTTACTAAAACCTTCTTCACAACAACTAGCGATTAATTAAACAATTAAAAACTTAACTATAACATTTTAGGGCTATAATCAACAATACTACTTACTTTTTGGTATTGGATTAGCTAACCTAGCATAAGATCGCGTTTGGGAAACTGAGATACGTAGAGGAGGAGGTGGTAATGTGGCCCCCCACTTTGTTTTTGAGTATGTATGTAAAAAATACTAGACTCAGAAATGTAATAAATATGCTATACTGTTCCTTACTTATTAGCCTACACATTTCTTACGGTATAATAAATAAAACTGCCATGGGATAATTGAAAACTTTTGTATTTTAAAAAAGAACAAATTTGGCAATATGAGATCAAGTGCGGGTTATATGGCACCCTGGGGGCCATAATAAATGTATGTATTAATTGAATCAAAACTAACGGCAAAAATCGCAAATATAATATTCGCCTTCAGGACCTGCACAGGCTGTATGAGCCCATAAATCGCAACTCTGGCATTGAATCCACTCCTCCCCACGTCTGTCGTTGGAATAACTGGAGTCACAGAATATGCAGATCGTATCTGAATCTTCAGGTAAGCTATACGAATGGGCATGTTCCTCATATTCAGAGTCGTTGTCTTCGACTGCGTCACTTTCAGAGTTACTGCTACTGCTGCCCTCGCCGTCTTGACTACGTCCGAGAGAGCAATCACGCCCACGGCCACGTCCATGTCCGCGTCCACGTCCACGTCCACGTCCCCGAGACTTGGCCAAAGTCAAAGATTCACTTAGTTGGTTTTTGTAAGGCGATGATGTGATCACTTTTGCTGTTGTTGCTTTTCTACCACGGTTAGACGTCTTAGTCTTGGCCCTGGGGATCGGCTGAATATCTTCTGGCAGAACCAAACCAGAAAGCGGCTCTTGTACCACTGTACTTACTCCTGGGGCACCTTGGTCACCAACAATACTTGTGGCAGCAGTTGTAGCTTCTGGGGCGCCTTGTTCAGCGCCGATGCTTGTATGTTGATTTTGAAGTGTAGACAAATCACTGCTTGCTTCCATTATGAAATCAACTTCCGTAAAAATTTCAGGATTGAACGGGTAAATACCTGTCGCACGAAAGCCATTCACTGCAATTTCCCCCGAGGTACTTTTGAGGTATGCTCGCCCGAAAAGCTCAGCAATGTCGTAAGGCTTGAGCATTCTTTCAGAATGCAAAAGAAATTTGCGAATCTCCTCACTGTAATGACTCTTAAGGGCGCCCATGAAAGTCTTATCCAGTGGCTGGAGTTTATGCGTCGTATGTGGTGGGAGGCTGACTAAGGTGACATGATTTTCGCGGGCTAGATCTATTAATTCTAAATTGCGACTGTGACTATAATGTCCGTCAAAGATGAGCAACACCAGAGAGGCTTCACTTGGATTAGTTTTTTCAATAAAATGCTTGAACCATTCGGTGAACAAATTTGATTGAATCCAACCAGATGGATGAACTTTACCAATCGATCCTGGTGGTGCACCTTTCATTAAAATATCCGTAAAGTTTTTCCTCGGGAATATCATCATGGGCGGCACAAAGATACCCGAGGCACTCATGCAGCAAACAAGAGTACATAGTGACCCTCGCTCTGCAGCAGTCAAGGCTCCTATCTGTTTCTTCCCTCTTTTACCTACCACCTGCGGCACTTTTGACTGCACAATTGTTAACCCAGTCTCATCTACATTAAAAATCCTATCAGGAGGATAATTTATTTTTCTCATTTCTGTTTCCAAAATATCAAAAAATTCTTTGACTGCTTCACGGTTAAATCCTCGAACACGAGCATACGATGTCCCCATAGGTCTACGTAATGATAAACTATCTCTATGTCGCTTCAAAAAGTGATCCAACCAAGCACGCCCTGCTACTTCATTTCTAAAATTATTTTCAATGTTGTTTTTAATGCCAACTGATAAGCCATTTTTCGGACATTCATTCTAGTAAGCCCATAGTATCTTGACTCCATAAACAAAATATATTGTACTAACTTCTCTTCTAGAGTGGCTGGAAGTATAGGTTTCCTACCAAGAGGCTTATGCACAAGTAACTCCAGAGATTCTTGTGAGTCCTTTACTAATCGTTTTAGTGTAGACCTTGGAACAGAAAATATTTTTACAGCCTTTTTATACCCCATGACCTTTGTTCTCACTGCTTCAATTGCTTTTTTCATTTGGTTAGGATCCCATGTTTTCCTTTTCTTTGAAGGTGGAGATAACACACTTTGTCGAGGCATCTGAAAGCGGAAAATAAAAAAAATAAGGAAAATAATACTACCGTAAATGTAATATGGCCCCCGGGACCATAATACAAACAACATGAGGGGGCCAAATTGCAAAAACTCAAGAAATTATAAACAAATCATAACATAAATATTATATGATATGTTTTAAATAATTACGTAAATTGGAGATGATTTCAAAGCTCTTGTAATGTTACGTTGGATGACAGAATGTACACTGTCCCCTTCATTCTGGGTGTGCCCTTTAACCAAAAACTTATGAGTTAAGGTAAGGTGGGGTAAGACTAACATAGTTTATTGCTAGAAATGAAAAATCGGTTCTTAAACTGAAATTTCACATCTTACTGTTAAATGACTAATTACACTAAATTAAGATTTCTTTACACTTTTACACGAGTATTTTGATTTTTACGCAAATATACTAAAAACAGATTTATTTAGGGAATTCTAAAGACCATACGAAGTGCTAGTCTTGCCCCAATAAACGGGGTAAGACTAAAGCCCTTCTCCCATTACGATACGCGCGCGCGACTCTAGTCTTGGATACTCGAGTAGAATACTACTTGGATACTTGCTCGCTACCCGACGCTCGCATATTATGCTACTAAAAATGACTAAATTCATCATTTGTGCAAACTCGTTTTTAGTGGACGGACGTTATGTCCAGCAACTCCAGTGACGATGAAGGTCTCGCAGTTTTTCTGTTTTATAGAAATAGAAGACGTCAACGCAAGAGAAAATACTGGATTCATCCATATATTGAAAGAAACATAAATTGTAGAGTTTTTGTAGCCGCACAAGAGCTACAATATGATGATAAGAAGTTTTTATCTTTCTACCGAATGTCTAAAGAGACCTACTTGCATCTTGTTATGTTATTAAAACCTGCTATACATCAACGAAATACTAAATTTAGAGAATGTGTCAGTGCGGAAGAAAGGATTCTGATAACCCTAAGGTAAATAATACTTCATTATGACATATGTAGGTAATTAAATGTTTATAAAATTTTAATAACTTTATAATTATTACTTATTTAAGTACTTTATATTTATTACTTATTATTCTTCGTGTGATAATAACATAGGTATCGATTCATAATAAAGTGTGGCAGTATTTGATTGTGCTACATTCAGACTTTCGTTTATGGTAATTGGCGTACTTATTACCTCGGCAGCACTCATCGGTGAAGGAGTAGAATAAAGTGTGATGGGACTATTAATATTTTCACTACTTTGGTCCATTATATCGTCTATCAATGCAAGCACTCTTCTCTTAAACAGTCTTCTTTGACTATCAGTCATTTTGTTCACGTCCGATAGTAAACTCAGTAAAAACATTTTGTTTGAATTTTCAGCACTGTCACAGTTATCTAGAATTTTGGATCGTTTCAATTTAAAATAAGCTGAAATGTCTTTCTCGGCTTGAGTTTCTTCCAGCTTCTTCCGTTTTTTATTATTATTTGTTGATGGTGGTGGTGGTAATTGCTGTTGCGAGATTGGTTGAGTGCTTGTACTAGTAGAAGGAAGATATGATTGTTGCGAGATTGGTTGAGTGCTTGTACTAGTAGAAGGAAGATATGATTGCTGTTGCGAGATTGGTTGACTGTTTGTAGATACATTTTCTGTGAACTGTGTTTGTTCGTATAGTTCAGGATCAGGTGTCTGTGGTTCTATCGTCTCTTTCAAATTCCCTGATAGTTTTCCTACTGTTTTTATGAAGGGTACAGTAAATTGCATATAGTCTGATAAGTAGTATGGTTTTTTTTGTGCAGTACTTGCTCCACTTTTTGGCGGTTTCAAGTGGCGAACAAAAACACTACGTAGATTTTTCCACTTTTCTTTAGCTTCTGGTCCTGAAAATTAACCTTAATATTAATTATTTTTCAGATATTTGGGGTCAGGTTGTACGTTTGTAAGCCTAGGATTGTATTTTGCAAGAGGAGATAATACAATTTGTAAGGTCATAGCTGAAACTACAGTAATAATATGGGAGATATTAAATGGAGACTACATGCCATTACCAGATGTGCAACATTGGAAAGACATTGCTGCTCGTTTTGATCGCCTCTGGAATTTACCCAACTGTTTAGGGGCATGTGATGGTAAACACATCAGAATAGAAAAATTACCTAATTCGGGATCAAGTAATTTTAATTACAAATCCTACCATTCGATAGTATTAATGGCATGGTGTGATTCCGATGGACTATTTACTCTTATCGAGACTGGCTATGCGGGTAGGAACAGCGACGGTGGAATTTTCAGTGCTTCCAGGATCAAACGTTGGATAGAACATGGACATCTTAATATTCCTTTACCTTCCAAACTTCCTAATGACCAATCTAACTATGAATTTCCATACTATTTTATTGGGGACGAGGCATTTCCCCTTCTATCTTACTTGATGAGACCATATCCCCAAAGAACCTTGAATGACTTGAGAAGGGTATTTAACTACAGACTAAGCCGAGGAAGGAATACAATTGAATGTGCTTTTGGGATGATGGCTGAAAAATTTCAAGTATTAAGTACTGCTATAAGATGTCATACAATAGAAAAAGTAACAAATATAATAAAAGCAGTGTGTATTTTACACAACTATGTTCGAAAACGTGAGGGTATTCTATATAGTCCGAGGGAGTTTATACAAAACAGATTGCTCACTATTCCCGTTATACAACCTCATAATATAGAAATAACGGCAACTATGTCACCACATAATCAACGAAATTATTTAGCAAACTACTTTATATCTGAGCAAGGTTCATTGCCTTGGCAATACCAATCCTGTTTGCAAAATACAATGTAACATTTAATAATAAACTATGTTTGTATACAAACAAAAAAAAACTACCTGTTATTTGAAATTTTTTCCCAATTTCTGCCCAAGTCTTGTCTATTGTATTTTTCCGCATGTAGTCAGGTAAATTGTAGTTATATAAACAAGCATGTTTTTCAACTTCTTGTACAAAATTAATATTTGTTTCTTGCTCCGCCGCCATCTTGTCAAAACGTGCGCGCGACGCGACGCACAAGCGACCAACACGGCGGGTATTGCGAGACTAGTCGCGAACGCGTAGAATACCAGTATCGTAGTGTGCGAGTCTCCATATGAATGTATGTGAGATACTTTGCGGCGACTAGTCATGGATTAGTCTCCGAGAGTAGAGTCGCGCGCGCGTATCGTAATGGGAGAAGGGCTTTACACTATTTTTTGTTCTCTAATATAACTTAATTTTGTAACTTCTCACAGAAAAACCATTTATTTAAAATTGCCACTTAGATTTTTAAACTTTATGCGTAACAGAATAAGGTCCAGTTCTCTACTTATTCAGTTTTTTCTTTATTTGGGGGAAGACTAACGTATAACTAAAATCAGAGATGTAGAACCTTTTTTCTTTATTTGGGGGAAGACTAACATATGACTAAAGTCTGTGTAGAACCCGGGAAATATTGTAATAAAATTACCAAAAAGAGTAAGAATTATTTATTTTATACTAAACAAAGAAAAAAAACAATGTTGCTTATGCAAATGCTACTGTTGTCTTAGGAACAAAAGAAATGTTTTTCCAAAAAAGTAATTACATAATGAAGCTAAAGACACAAAATTAACGTTGCATTACGTTTTTGGAATAACAATATGACACATTTTTAAACCTAATTAAGTATTAACATTTATATTTATCACATAGTGTATTAGGAACTGTAGGTAAGGTACTTCAATTTTGCTTTAAATGCTTTCACGAGCACTTCAAATATCTACTTAAGTAACATTATTATCCTTTAAAGGAAATCTTAAAAAAGATTTTTCCTCTTCGCCCAATTATAGGATTGGCTAACTTGCACACAATGTCATCAAGATGTCTGAGCTCACAAACGTCAGGTACATCAGGGTATATAAATGCACTACTATCCTCGCTGCCTCTGCAAGCACTTTTTCTGACGTACTTTACCGTTGGTATTCCCTCATGGTTCACACTTGAAACTATTCCTACATAATGTTTTACGCTTAATTTTGTAGTAAATTTTACTAAAATCCATTGTCCTGGAATAACGGTACTTGTAGGCGGATCATCGTAATCATCTGCATTATTCGTTTCTGTTTGTAAATCGACATTGTGATAACTTTCCTCATTACCTAACATTTCTACGTAGTTTTCTATAGCCATTTCCTCATCATTTAATATTTCTTCTAAATTTTCTAGATCACTTTCATCCATTAGTTCTAAGTCAGCATCACTTTCACTGGTTGATGAATAGTCTAGTTTTCTCTTTTTACTGTTTGCCGATGTTTGTCTCTTTACGTTTCTTATACATTTGTTATTAGGTTCACTACTTTTGTTGTCCTTCAAGATTTTTACGTTTGCAGTCTTTTTTCCGTCTCCTTCAACAATGGTATTTTTTATTGCTTTATATTTTTCTTTACATGATTTTACATTTATATCTCTTGCTAATTTTTTCTCCATTTTTTTTTTCATTCTTTCCTCTTTTTCTTTATTTTTTTTCGTCTTTTCTTCTTCAATATGTTTTTGCTTTTTAAAAACTTCGTCACTTGTAATTACTTCGGCACCGCCAGCAACTTTTGTACGTTTTTGTTTGTTATGTGGTGACCCTGATCTTATTTTCTGAAGCAACAATTCTTCAAAAGTATACTTACACTTTACTACACGATTTTCTGTAATAGTAATTTTTTTTGCATTGTTATCAACAGACGGTGTAGTTTCAGCAGTTTTAGCGTCAAAAAGGTGTTTGTCTTTTACAGATAAGATTTCTTTATGATGATCATTTACTTTGTTCAAACAGAGGGAAATCAATGGCGATGGAACACCAATACGTAAGTTGCTCACGGGCGGTATCTCAGTTTCATTCTTGGATAAATTTTTGGCCCATAAGGGGCCTGGAGTTTTCTGCGTACTTTGGTCTTGACTTTGAGGTTTATTGGACTGGCCAAGCTGTGTTTTATATTCCGCAAGTTGGTCTTGGTGAAATTTTTCTTCTGGCACTGCATTATTATTAAAAGGAAAAATACCAGCCTTGCGAAACCCAGCAACACAAACTTTAGGATCTACTTAAACCCAAATTTCGCCAATAAGTTTTGAAAAGTCTTTTTTAGGCAACACTTCACCCCAAGGGCCTGATCCCACTTGTCCTTAAAAGACTTATAAACTGCCAAATCTAGTGGCTGCAGATTGTCGCTGGTGTGTGCTGGGATTTTTAAGATAGTGATATCCGCTTCACGTGCTTTTTCTATAATGTTTAATCCTACATGTGTAGCGTGGCCGTCATATATGAGCAATATGGGTCGTTTATCTCCCACTGTCGGCAAAAACACCTTCTCAAAAAAACTCTCAAAGACATCTGTTTCCATCCAACCATTCTTGGTTGCCGCATACCTAGTCCCAGGATAGTCATTCTTAGACGTCCACTGGTCCCAAATGTCTTTTCCTTTGTAAACAATTAGTGGGGGAGTTTTGTCTCCAGCAGCACTAATTCCCAGTAAAACCGTGGTGTTGCTTTTGCCAGGTGATGCTATAGTTCTTGTAGAAGCGTATCCTTTCAAACCCACTACCTTGGTTTTACTGGGATCTCTGCAAAAACTTGTCTCATCCAGGTTCCAAATGTGTGAAGGTTTGTCGTGTAACTCCAATAAATCCATTGTGTCTTTCAGCAAATCATAATAGGTGTATATAATCCAAGGATTGCAGGCTTTTTTCCTAGAATTTTCCATGGCTTGCGGTTTTTTGACAGCCAGATTGTGGCGTTTTTTGAAAGACAAAAACCAGTCTTCTCCTGGGATGCCGTTTTTAAACGGATTTTTTATTTGGTTTTTTGTTACGTAGTGGCCAACAAGCTCCATAATTTCTGTTCTTGATAAACCGAATCCGTATATTTCCATTTGATGTAAGTTTTCTGCCAATTTTGTTTCTATTTCAATTGGAATGACTGTACATCTTCCTAAAGAATCAGATTTTTCGCCATATCTACCATATACTCGAGCTACTATTGTTGGTCTAGGAATATTATATGCAATAGAGGCTCTGTACGCCGTCAATTCACCACTTTTTACTTTTGCAATAGCTTCCAATAAGTCATCACGCGTGTATTTAGATGCTCTATCTGTTTTTCGAACATAATTTCGGACCAACTTGCATTTATCTGAAATACAAACAACAAAATATTTAATACATACATAAGTATCTATTTATTAATTTATACCCTTCCTTAAAACTTGGTACGGTCGGCCACAATCTAGGATACCTCATGGTAGGTCTTATCAAAAATAATTGCAATTTTATTTTTTCAATTTAGTGTCTTTACTCTTTTTATAAATGTAAAAAGCACGTAACTTTTTATGTAACTTTAATTTTACTGAGTGAATATGAATATCGCTCAAGGCATAAGGGCGCCTAGCGTGTGGCCGACTGTATCCCCTCTTAGAATAATCATAAATATTTTTGATACACGTAAGTAATAAATAAAATAAATAAATATTTTTGGGACATCTTACACACGGCCTCTGACCCCAAACTAAGCAAAGCTTGTGATATGGTGTCTAGAGACTGATATACTACCATACACTTATTTTTAAATACATACTTATTTAGATAGTAACTAAATAACACCCAGACACAGAGCAAACATTTATGTTCATCACATTAATATTTGCCCTGGGTGGGGATCGAACCCACGCCTCTTTTATCCAGAAGTTAGGGTCACTAACCACTGAGCCGTCGAGGCAGTCAATACATTTATTTAAAGCAAAGAAGTTATTTTTTCCCAATGTACCTACAATTTACCTAGATAAATATAAATTTTTGGAAAAGTACTTGTGTATAATTATGCAGAGAGATAGCAATACCGTACGAGTAGGTAATAATTTTTATAATACTGTTCCTCAAAAAAATGTTTCTAACACCTGACTTGGGGCAAGACTACCATATGTTTGTCTAGCCCCAGATGGACTGATAGTCTTACCCCACCTCGCGATTTTGAGGTTATGTATTTGTTTTGATCAATATTTATTAAATTAAATGGTTTTACGTTGGACCAATATCATTACTTAAAAGCTAGTATTATTGCAATAATACTTACGTATGTAACGTTTCAAACACACCACTTTTTCCACCAAAACTTTTATTAAAACCTCTAACCGGCGACCTCGTGTTTTGCTTCCTCAAATGTCAACTTAGAATTAAGTCATGTTCACCTGTTGTACGTAAAGTAGCGACATCTGTGTTTTGAGCCGAGAATTTTTTGAGTGTTTACCACATTACCAGCGTAACAAACAAGAGAATGAAGCTACGTATAACGAGTTACTACACTGTGATAGTCTTCCCCCCGTGATTGTCTTCCCCCACCTTACCTTATACTCTTGATGTTAGGCAATACCCGAGTCGCATATTGGTACATTGCCAGCATGTATTTATTTTTTTGTTGGCCACAGCAATTATCACTATAAAAAGTGACATCACAGGGTATGGTGGCATTATTATTGAGTTTTTTTAAATACATAAAAACACAAGAGCCAATTTCATTAATACCTCGGGCTCCTTCTCCTTCATGCCATACATAACAAGTTGTGTTTTTTGTACCAAGTTCGGTTATTGTGAAATTAAGTAGATTCAATTTAGAGGTGTAATAGAAATTAGACACATCACTCCTTGGACAGGGCATCACTGCTTGGAGATCGTACACAGCTACTACGTAAGAGTTACTGACAAGCTCTTTGTCTTTATCCTTTTCGGCTCTAGCAAGAGTTTTTTGCTTTAAATGCTCATCGTATATACCCTGTAGTAACGATTTATCTTCAGCGTTTTGGTAGGCCATGCAGTCTTCGCATTGGTCCTTCTTAGGTTGCCAGAAAGATAAATTAAAATCATACATAAATATGTTATAGTACACTTGATATGAAACGTGTGGCGCACCCTCAGATTTACATTTGTCTACGTAATGCCTATGTAGTGCAGCAACTGTAAGTCCACCCTCAATATACTCCCGAGTCGATCGTGCTCTACAGTAGTGACTCTCTATGCGGGGTATAGAATTAATGCCGTGTGGCAACACTTAGGTTAAGGTGTCAAAATATTTCTCCGTATTTAGAAATTATTAAATTATTATTTTCTAGTATTCAGTGCCAATTAAAATCAGTGTAAACATCTTATTAGTGCTTATATGAGGTGTACGAGTGTGGGAAACATACTACGAGAAGTTTTTCGTCGAGCACAAAGTTGTGCTGTCAACTGACGGCTAAGCAACGGGTGGATTCAAAACTGACGACTTGGATCGGATGTTCATCACAAATCCCGGGGAGTATTGTGTTCAATTAACATTCTTAATGCACCTACTCAACACTCATTCTAGCCCTATACACGCCTCACTCCGGTGAGCATCGTCCAATCCACATTCTGGCACCGTTGCTTCTCTTTTTGCTTGACATAACTGTGGAAGCAAAATTGACGATAAAAATCTTGCCTCAGACATGCTTTTAACAACTACACATCGCACTACACATCATACAATTAGGTACAAGCAGCTTATATTGCTGTGTCAGATCTCAAATTGTGCTCACTATAATCTGATATAAAGATAGAAAAAACTGTAATTGTACTATCATAGTATATTGCTAAATTGTGTAACTACCAGAATTAAACTGATAGCCTAATATGTTTGTATGTAACTTATGATAGTATTATTTTGATTTTTACAAACTGCAAATCTTTATAATTACTGCAGTCTGTAGGTAGTCAGTAGGTAACAGGTACAACTATATTTCCAATTATTTTTATCTACTTTTTTTATTTTACTTTTACTTTTGTCTATGCTATTTCCCTTTTAAGTCTGGTATTCTAAAACCTGTCTCACTTTTACTTGTAATTTCCTATTTTTAATTTTCTACTTTAACCTGTTCCACAGTATTAACCAATGTATAAACAGTAATACTTTTTAATTGTTTTATTTAAAGCTTTGGTGGGCATTCTTTTTGTTGTTTGACTTGGCTATGAGACTGACTTGTGTATGAAAACCTGTAATACAAACTTTATTTGAATAGTTGTTTAGCGGTTTCACTTGTGGTTTCAGGAGCTGACTGATCAGTTGACACCAAAATGCCTATTATGACCCGCAAGACATCGGCGAGGGAAATGGAGGAAAAACTGAGTGCTGCCCTAAAACAACTAAAAGTCTATAAAGACCTTAGTGAACAACTACTACAAGAAAGAGAAGACAGTGAAATCGAAGTGCAAAAGATCATCACAAAAAACACTGAACTAAAATGTGAACTGGCTGAACTACATTCTAAATACTTGGACTCACAAGATCAATGCGAACAACTCCAAAATTTTGTAATATCCTTCAAGGAGTGTGGTGAGACTCATGAACAAGCCTTAAGTCGTATAATCAACCTAGAATTTGAATTAAATAAGGCCCATAAGGTAATATCACAGCTACACACAGATAAGTGTAATGAACAGACCACCAGCACCAGCACCAGTACTAGAGGAAAGAATTCAGAATTGTTTGGAAGAATTGGAAATAACTCGACAGTTATATGATAATGACACACTGGAACTCCGCTCTGAGCTGCTCCATAAAGAAAAGATCTTGCAGGACATATTTACTAGCTACAAGACAGCTCAAGTTCAACTAAGTGAGCATTACAAGACTGCAATTGAACTAACGGACCTGGTGGCTTTGAACGTAGAGTGTGTGGAGGCTCTTGAGAATAGTCACTCGAGCTGCCACATTCAACCACAACCAGACTGTACTAGCGCCCTCTCAACATCTCTGTCAAATCAAAACAGACCAACATTGATCACAGACACGGTCCCAGGCAGAGAGCAGTATGTCAGCTCTAATCCAGTTCAACCGCATAAAATCATGGTATTTTCAGACAAAATAGGTGTAGGCTTTGGTTCATTATTAAGTAACTCAGTGCAGTGTGCTGTGGAGAACTATAATTGTATGCCGGGAGCAACCTATGCTCAGATTGAAAAAACAATATTAAACTCAAAAATAGATAATAAATCAATAGTTGTTGTCTTCTTAGGTCATAGTTTAGGTATTGATAGAAAAGAGGTTATTACTAGAATAACCACTTTGTTAGAACTTAAGGCATGTAAAATAATGTTATGTGCCTTCCCTTATTCAGATTTACTGTCTGAAAAAGAGAACTTGCACATATACTCACTCAACACATTAATGTATAACTTGACATGTCGTCATAGTGACAAACTTTTATTTTTTGATTGCAATAAGTTTATTTGTAATTTTAAGTTGACATGGGACAGCATGTACTGTCCTAAAAAATCCAGACAGCTAATTGCTACTTTGGTAGCTTTCAATATTGAGGCAGTTATAGGAAATATAACAAAGAGTATTGACAATGTTGTAGTTTTTAGTACATGTACTAATAATAGTAATAATGTAGTTATTAATTGTTTAAACTTTTAAACAAGACAACAGAGAAGTGTGCTGACATCTTATCGCTATTTTATCAAAATATTAACCGCTTCTCTGCCAAAATATTAGACATTGAACTTTTATTAGATAAACATAGATTTGATGTATTAGGCTTTACAGAAACGTGGCTAAAACCAGATAAAATGTTATTTAATGTTACACATTTTGAGGTAGCCAGTGCGTTCAACAGAATATCTGCTGAAGGGGGAGGGTGTATTATTCTTTGTAAAAGAAACATAAAATTTAAGGAACGGTCTGACATAGTAGGTTTTTCTGTTGAACGTGTCTGCGAAATTGCTTGTGCAGAACTGGAAAGTCATATATTATTGTGTGTATATCGGCCACCAGCATCTAATTTCTGTAATTTTATGTCCATAATGGAATGTGTACTCAAGAGACTAACTAAAAGCAATAAATCAATCATTGTATGCGGTGACTTCAATATTGATATTTTGGTAGATTCAACTGATAAAACTAATCTTATCTCTTTGTTTAAATCTTTTAATTTGAATTTTTTGTTCAGTGAGCCAACTAGAGTAACCGACTCTTCATCCACCTGCATTAATAATATTTTTTCAAACTGTAAGACTACAGAAAAATCAGTAATGGTGGGAGTTAGATCAGACCACAATGGCCTCGCTATCAAATTCGAAATCAGGAGAACTAAGAAAAATACCATTATCGAACATAGGCCGCTAACAAAAGGTAAACTAGAAAAGCTTAAACAAAATATAGAGTTGAAACTTAGTCTGGTGGAATTCACTTCTGAAGATCCACATGACATTTATAGTACATTATTTTCATTAGTAAGTACAGAATTTAATGAAATCTGTCCGAAGAAAAAACTGCAGCTCAACGGTAGGTTACAATTTGGTGACTGGTCAACTAGAGGTATTCGAAAAAGTAGAGACATAATGTTTGAGCTATATCACAAAAAAACTTTAACTTCTAGTAAAGATTTTCATGATTATGTAAGAAATTACTCAAAAGTTTTTAAGTCAGTATGCAAACGCGCAAAAGCTTTGTTTATAAGGGATAAAATTCGAAAATCTAATGACAAAATTAAAACAGTTTGGAAAACTATTAATACAGAGACCGGCAAAAGTAAATCTTTTAATTCAGAATATGTGCTAGAAATAGATAACCAAAAAGTTTCAGACCCAAGTCATGTTGCGAATTCATTTGAAAATTTCTTTTCCAATATACCACTAGAAGTCACCAAATCTCTTGATTCTTGCCCTTGTGTTGCAGTGGGCTTTCTGAAAGACAACTTCCCGCTCCAAATTCCTGAGTTTAGGTTCCGACATATATCTACTTTTGAAATAATAAAAACATTTAAAAGTTTAAACGTTAAAGCAACAGAGGATTTATGGGGATTATCCGTAAAAATGCTAGAAGTTATAGCGCCACATTTGATGATCATATTTAATTTATGTATTGATAGAGGTACATTTCCTGACCTAATGAAAATGAGTAAAATCACCCCTATTTTCAAATCAGGTAGTAAGGCCGACCCCTCAAATTATAGACCGGTCTCTGTGCTTCCTTCCGGCTTTGAGCAAAATATTCGAAAAGATAATGCTTCAACAACTCTTGTCTCATTTTAATGAACATAGGATTTTACACGAAAATCAGTTCGGTTTCACGAAAAGCAGATCAACAACAGATGCAGGAGTCCAGTTAGTCAAGCATGTGCTGGAGGCTTGGGAGAGCTCACAGGATGCCATTGGCGTATTTTGTGATCTCTCCAAAGCTTTCGACTGTGTAGAGCACCGCACTCTAATTTATAAGCTACACCACTATGGAATTCGTGGAGCTGCTCTGAATCTTGTAGAATCATACTTATCTGATAGGCAGCAAAAAGTTGGCATTAATGGCGTGACATCTTCTGGATCTTTGGTTAGAATGGGGGTTCCACAGGGGTCGATCTTGGGTCCGTTCTTATTCTTAGCATATATCAATGACTTACCACATATGGTTGAGGGCCTTGCTGACATAGTTCTTTTTGCGGATGATACTTCTCTGATTTTTAAAGTAGATAGGAAAGATAGAGAACTAGTTCAAGTCAACAACGCGTTAACTATTGTTTCAAATTGGTTCGTCGCAAACAACCTGCTTCTCAACGCAAAGAAAACGAAATGTTTAAAATTTTCCATGCCTAATGTAAGACATATAGAGCCAAACGTATTACTCGACGGAAATAAATTGAAAATTGACAAGGCAATAGTCTTTCTAGGTATTAGCATAGACTCTAAATTACAATGGGGTCCTCATATTGATGCACTATCTGGAAGACTGAGCTCAGCTGCATATGCGGTTCATAAAATTAGGCAATTGACAGATATAGCTACTGCTCGACTGGTCTACTTTGCTTACTTCCACAGCATAATGTCATATGGTATCCTGCTGTGGGGGTCAGCGGCGGACATAGAGACAGTTTTTATATTGCAAAAGCGGGCAGTTCGAGCCATCTACGAAATGGGTCCCCGCGAATCCTTAAGACAAATGTTCAAAGAAATTAATATATTAACTCTTCCATCTTTGTATATCCTAGAAAATATAATGTACGTTCGTAAAAATATAAAGAAGTTTAGAATAAATAGTGATATGCATAATATTAATACTAGAAATAAGGATAGGATAGCTGTATCTAAATTTAGACTAACGAAAACTAAAAATAAGTCCTTCTTAGGCAATTGTGTACGTTTCTATAATAAAATCCCGAAAGACATTACTGAGCTCACTGAAGGGAAATTCAAGTTACGTGTCAAAAATATACTAATTAAAAAAGCCTATTATAAATTGAGTCACTACTTAGAAGACAAAGATGTCTGGAAGCTTTCCACTTCTGCCTAATAGCCAACTATTGAATAAATTTGTTATTTTAATACTACTCATATGTAACCTCAATGTACAAAGACTTGAAAAAATAATGGCCCACGAGTTTCTTGCTGCTTCTTCTCGGCGGTGGTTCTTTTCCGAAGACAGCGGTAGAATCATTTAAAAATTTTTGACGTTCATAAGAGTGTCTATGATGCCTAAACTGAATAAATAATTTTTGAATTTGAATTTGAATGTGCGCTTTGACACCATCGGTTAGGTCCGAGTCAAGTTTCTTATGGTTGTTATGTTTTCCCCTGTTATCTGTAAGGTGTACACCAGTTTCAGATTGCTTCTTGATAACGGTTCTTATAAAGGTGTCAGAGATCGCAAGAGTGTTCATGAAGAATACTTTACACACCAGAGTCTTTTCATAATTTCTAGTCAGATAAAACGCGCGATTGTAATTTTTGCGACTGGTACCTTCACGAAGGTATCTATATTTTGGTTCGATCTTTGTCATATGATCGTGAAGGAACTGTCGTTGGATTTCCAGATTACCGCTCTCCCAGAACTTTTCAAAAATAAGTTTTCTTTCTTCCAAAGTAAACTCTGTAGAACATTTTGATTTACATTTACTGGAACAAACAGGACCCATTTTTTTGGCTTCAAAAAATTTCTTGGACTTGGACATAGAAGTATAAGACAAACCCTTGTTTTTCAATAGCTTACTTTGATTTCGTTTCCATAGGAGCGGTTCGGCTTTTCTTTTACGAGACCTTTTGCGTGATTCAACATCAACACTAGGAGACTGCTCGCCCACACTAGATGGTTGCTCGCCGACGCTAGAAGGTTGCTCGTCAACGCTAAGTGGCTGATAATCAAATCTAGATGATGAGTTAATGTCAAATACCTCCTGATTCTCCACAGCTGATTGTGGAAAGTCTTGAATGGATTAAGGAAATATATCGTCAGCGAAATGTTCATGCAAAACAATTGTTGTCAGATATGACCTTTGAAGGCGTAGAAGAAACTTAAAATTTTTATCAGAATGAACTCTGAAACCTTTGAAGATCTATGTATCAAGCTTGAACCAATTATTGGAAAAAAAGATATATCGTTTCGCAAAGCAATCACAACAAAAGAACGACTGGCCATTACCCTGAGGTTTTTAGCAAGTGGTGAATCGTTTGTTAGTTTGCAATACCTTTTTAGAGTGTCAAAGCAATCTTTTTCAAAAATTGTCCGCGAAACATGTGATGCCTTGGTAAAAGTGCTCAAAGAATATGATCAGGTATGTTAAAAATGCTTTATTAATCAAAATTTTAGTAAAGTACAAAGTTACAATAATGACAGAGTAGTAAATTGTTCAGTATTCCCAGTAGAATCTTGTGAGTTCACAGAAGTTTGCCCATATTGTTGGGAGTTTTGTACGTTCGCAGAAGTTTGGCCGTATTGTTGCGTGTAGTATCGTTGTTGTCGTGTACCTGGTAACATCCCGGTATCAGCTTGAAATAAGATATCCATTATAGCTTTTCTACGCTAGACGAACCGAGCACGAGCGAAGCACAAGCGGAGCCGTTCTCGGCTTCGTCGTTCGCGGCGTCATGTGTGGACGTACAACGAACCTACAACGATCACTGTTCTCGAACGTAGTTTTCCGCAGTGAGTTCGCGGCTCTTGGCGAATATGGACGATATTAATATTGCAGTAGCCGCTGCTGTTGCAGCGATTATTATAGCGGTGGTCAGCAAAAATAGAAAACGGCCAAGACGATGGGGATCTACAAATCTATATAAAATGAGATCCAATCAACAAAATTTAGATTTGCTAACCATTTTGAGAGGTCAAGAAGCAACTGGCCAATTTAAGAACTTTCTTCGAATGACATCGACAAACTTTGAAAATCTACTACGCTCAATTGGACCGAACATTGCAAAACAAAATACCAAATTTCAAGAGGCTATATCCATTCAACAGAGGTTGGCGGTGACGTTGCGTTTTCTGGCAAGTGGCGATTCGTTCACCAGTCTCCAATATACTTTTAAAATGTCCAAACAAGTAATAAGCAACATTATTCCGGAAGTCTGTACAGCACTATGTATTGAATTAAAAGACTACGTAAAGGTAAGTAATTTTTTATTTAAATATAAACAGAAAGAAGTTAACTTATATAAAATCAGAAAAACGTTCGATGGTATCTGATAAAGTGGATTGTGTATCGACGGAGGATGGCTGCTGATAAGAGGGGTCAATCTCATTTAGATTGGTCATCAGACGAGAGGTTGACGGTGATGCTGAATATTGATTGGACGAATAAACTGTGTGGTAACCAGTGCGATAAGTTGCTTGAGAATGTGAATATTCATATTGGCCCATGTCAGCTTTCATGATAATTTCAAAGATTGCATGCTGCATTGCTATCTTTGTTTTAGCACTATAAGTGTCCATTTTTGAAGCCAAAAAATCCGTAAACGATTTTGTGTTCTTATCAACATTGTTGTTACAATAAACTTCTGTTGGTGCTCCAAGTTTCTTTTGTACATTGTTGAATACATCTACAGCGCTTTTAAACAATTCGTTTCCCGGTTGATTTAATCTGCGGGATTTTATAGATGGAATAGACGGTTCTGTGTGTGTGTTTCTTTCCTCTTCCGGATTATTACTCTGTTCCTCGGCCGGATTATTATTCAATTCCTCTCCCGGAGTATTACTCGATTCCTGAAAAAAAAAAATATATTATTTATTTTTCAGCTACCTAAGACTTCTGATGATTGGCTAAAAATCAGCAAACACTTTCAAGATTCATGGAACCTGCCACACTGTGTTGGAGCTATTGATGGCAAGCACATAGTCTTGCAAGCACCAATTCATAGTGGAACTGAATTTCACAATTATAAATCATTCTTCAGTATTGTTCTTTTTGCATTGGTTGACGGTAATTGCAATTTCCTATTCGTTGACACCGGGTGCCAAGGTAGAATATCAGATGGTGGCATTTTTAAAAGTTCCCAATTATGGACAATGATTCAAAATGCTTCTTTGAATTTACCACCATCGGAAACATTACCTAACCGGCAAATAAATATACCGTATTTCTTTGTTGGTGATAGTGCTTTTGCCCTACATGAAAATGTGATGGTACCCTACCGTGGAAACCATGTCATGGGTTCTAAAGAGAGAATTTTTAATTATAGATTAAGCAGGGCTCGGCGAAACGTTGAAAATGCTTTTGGCATAATATCTGCAGTGTTTCGAGTATTAAGGAAACCAATGCTTCTAGAACCCAAAAAAGCTGAGTTAATTGTATTGACCACTGTTTATCTACACAATTACTTACGTTCTAACAGTACTGATTATAAAGTTCAAATATTGAATAATACAGAAGAAACTACACCTTTAACTTCTTTTTTGCCCCTCAGGCAAATTCCAATACGATCAGCATCTCATGTCTCATATTTTATTGAAAATCAACGTTTAATCATCATAATATAATTCAAAATGGCACAGGAAAATATTTATAATCAAATCACAGCCACAGACATAAAATTATTTGTACTCTACACTGCAGTTTTTTAATAATACTTTACTCAACATAATTTTTTATTTATAGGCACAGTAGTAGCAAAGGCCTTTAAATTAACAAATACTTAATTCTATATAATTTCTGTTGGGAATATTAATTTACATAATATAACACACAATAGGTATAATATAATCGAGTTCACATGTTGCTTAATAACTAAATAGTCATAATATTCTGATTGAAAGTTTTATTAATATTATTCTTCATCACAATCATCAGTAGCGGCAGTATCTTTGGCATCCGCTTTACACAAAAGATTTCTGTAAAATTGATGCGCACTTTCATGAACGAATGGCAATAAAGTGCACAAATCTCTTTTTTTTTCTTGGGATATTGGGTTGCCGTTTAAGTAGTTTTTTTTATTGCATTGATTGTTATACAATCGTAAGTTTTTCCTCTTTTTGTGTAATCAATGGAAATAAAATTTCCGCCAGAAATATGTTCTTTGTAGTAAAAACGAGGAAAATCTATCGTGAATCGAAAATGTCTGACGTCAGCCCATACAAATTTAGCGTGTTCTTGGTTAATTTTTTTTACTGTTAATGAATTTTTCATAAAATCATTAAAATCGTAAAATTTTTCTTGAATCATTTCAATAACCGTGAATTTGCTACTTGTTTTTGCCGCAATGCGTACCAGCTGGTACCAGTCACGTAGTAGATGAATACACATGTTAGTTCTTTTCTTCTTTCTTTCTATGAGAGCATGATCAGTATCCGCCTCCATGTGCGTATGTCCCGGTATTAGAAATTTATTAATTAATTTATTTATTTATTAATTTATCAATTGCCTTTGAAAGCAGTCTTGCTGATCTTGATTTACTTGCATCCTAAAACAATAGTAAAATTAGTTACCTTTAATTTTGTATATGAAAAACATAAACAAATAAATAAATATATGGTTTTTTTATTACAATTATTATGATAAATATTTTCCGATGTTACTTTTCAAATAATGAAATTCATTTCTAATACATAATCATTACAATTTCACTGTTCATGTAGTCTAACATAATTTAATTTCAATGATAATAATATATAGAAGCGTACTTAAGAAGCAAATAACATTAAATTAAAAATTAAAAAAACTATCTTAACCGTCTATTCCATTTCCATCAAACATAATAATATTATCTAAGAACACTCGCACATAAGTCACCTTTAATACAAAAAAAACTAAATTGAAATCACTGGATCCGTTCGGGAGTTATGTTGCCACAGACAGACAGACACACAGACAGACAGACAGACATGTCAAACTTGTAACACCACTCTTTTTGCGTCCGGGGTTAAAAATAATTAATCTGATATCCAATTCTAGGATAAATATGTACACTAGAATATGTTATTATTGCGTAACAAATTTATGTATAAATAAAAAAAATTGAACCGAAACTGAACTCTGAAATAATGAAATAATTTACAGGCAAAATAATTAAAAATCCAGCCAAAACCGTACTTAAAATAATGTTTACAAAAGCAATTATCAACAAATAAAATAATGATAATACCCTATATTCTATTATAACACTTAAAAGCAATAATATAGCACTTTTATTTGTAACTTTGTGATTGAAGATACATCTCCAAACATTTCACAAAATAAGAGTCGACAATGATTTCGTGTCAATTGATATAACTAAGGAGTTACTTACGTGCCGCTCACGATCCATGATGTATTTGGACGCGACTCTCCCTCGGCGATGTCAGCGGGGCACTAAGCGACGCCTGCAATACTATACGAACGCGTTCCTGCCCCGCCTTACCTCACCCCCGCATGAGCCTTTTACACACTGAGTTGAATCTTTTTGCACCAAAGACTGTTGTCATTATTATGTAACAAAATGTTAGAATAATTGATACATCTGAGTTAAATTATATTGCACGAATCTTATTTATTGTAAAAATGATTTAACTCAACAAGTATCATTTAACACGAAAATGTTTTAACGCTAGAGGTAAAAATCACTTGATACACGTGAAGTTATATCAAACTCATATTCAAAACGTCTTGGTGTTATTTGTTTTAACTTAATTTGTATCAAAATATGGAAATATGTGAAAATAAAATGAACCTTTAATTTAATTCAATTACAGTTAAATCATTGAAGACAAAAAAAAGTGCAAAATTGCTTTTTGTTCCAATTGTTCCAAAATAAATTTGTTATGTATCTCTTAACACAAAAAAACTGTTTTTATGGCAAAAAATAGCCGAGTTGTATCAACCTATCTCTGGAACTAAGCGAGATATCGAAAAGTGAGTTAGACCAAAAAAAAGAAAAATTTTTGTTCTTTATAGAACTGTTAAAGACGCGATATTGATTTAAGTCGACTTAAATTGCACAGGAGGCACAGAATTACAGACACACATCACATTGGTAATATCGACCAAGAGGAGTTTGAGTAGTCTTCTCCAAAGGGCATTGGGGTCTGCGATGCTCTCTGGTGCATTTTTAACTCCATTTCTGTCACCACTTGGCATACCTTCAGCCGAGTTTCAGCTATAAGATCCGGAGGAAATTTCGAAACCAATTCCCCCATAGATAAAAAACAATTTTTTGTTGGATTTTCTTCTGGCGTATTTATTAATTTCTCATATATTCGGTTCCTATTTTCATCACGGTTTTTCAGAAAATCCATAAGTGCAGTATCGGAATTAACTTTCTTTTTCTTTCTGGTATGGCTGACTACATCACTCTCTTTGCCACCGCGGGCTATGTCATTATTATTGACACGGCGGGCTGTGTCACTTTCATTAACACAGCGGGCTATGTCACTCTCATTGCCATGGTGGGTTGTGTCACCCTCTAGTCCCTCTACGTCATTTGTTGTTTCACCCGATCCCAAGGTATTATCTTCGGCAAATTCCAGGTTTAACGTTTCCTGCGTAGATTCACCAAACACATTCGTGAGAGTGGATCTCTGCGAGGGGGTGTTTGATAGAAAAGATAACTGTGTCATGTATTCCCAATTATTCTTAGAGCTTCTTGCTTGCCCTGTACTGGAATCATTTTTCTTTTTCTTCGCAAAGTGATCTCGTAAATTCTTCCAACGCTTTTTACAATCTGAAACTAAAATTACTTTCCATTAATCCCTATTTTGCATATTGAAACATTAACCTTTTACACCCGAGCTTTACAAATTTAACTTGTTGTAATGACCGAACTTCCTTTTTAAAAGAACAAAATGGTAACCAACGTTTAGTCCATGCTATTCTAAAATAAAAGCACACTCGTTGATATGATAGTGAAATATTTTACGTAGGGATACCCAGGACTCGATGACGAATGACATTTAGTTCTTTTAAAAGGCACCTAGGACTTAAGAGGTTAATTTCATACGTAAATCACAGGATGCTGTTTAATATATAAAACTTAATTTTGTTCCAGGTATTTGGTAACTGGGGAAAGTCTACGATCTCTGGCATTTCAATTCCGAATTTGTCATAACTATCTGTCGCCGATACTTAAAGCTACATTAAAAGCAATTGTCGCTAGTTTACTGCCAATTTATTTGCCAGAATTAACAAAAGAAAAGCTAGAAATCGTTGCCAAAAAGTTTTTAGAATAGTGGAATTTTCCAAATACTGCCGGTGCGATTGACGGTAAACACTGTCGAATAAGGTGCCCGCCAAATTCTGGATCTTTATACTACAACTATAAGCAGTTTTTTTTCTATAGTCCTTTTGGCGATTGTTGACGCTGACTGTAAATTTTTATGCGTTGATATTGGATCATATGGAAAAGAAGGCGATAGTGGAATATTTTCAAAATCTAATATGGGTAAACAGATTGAAAATGGAACATTTCCATTTCCCAATGATTGCAATCTACCTAGAACCTATGTTTATTTCCCACACTTTTTGATAGGCGATGGAGGATTCAAACGAAAAAAAGGCAGTATAACTATCGTCTCAGTCGAGCAAGAAGGACAGTTGAAAGTGCTTTCGGCATTCTGTCTAATGTATTTAGGATTTTTTACATACCTATATACTTAGATCCAAGTACAGTGGACTACGTAATATTAGCATGTTGTTGCCTACACAATATGCTAATAGAAAATAAAAGGAATTACAGTACATACACTGAAGCCACAAGCACACCACCTACAGAGAATTTGATTCCATTCAGACGAGCTGGAGGAACAGCAGTCGTTGCAGCGAGTAATTTGAGAGATGAATTGAAAGAATATGTGTGTAGTCCTAAAGGAAGTTTGTCTTGGGAATAATAATTCATAATTTGGATAATAATTGTATTCAGAAAATATACTTACTTGAAATATTTAGAGTTTCACTGATATTTTCCCACACTTTATGTTTTAAATTGTTGTTTTTAAAGTTTTTGTCCTGTGCATCGTACAAGATGCTGTTACATTTGACTAGCTCGATCAAAAGTTCGTCCTTTTCTTTTGTGAATTTCTCCATATTGAGCCAGCGTCCACTCGTCGCAATGCTTCAAAATAACATACCGAACATACCATTCAGACGCCGCGGGCGGCGAGCCGCTTTCGGCCGCGGGCGGCGTGTGAAAACGACCCCGGCCTAAGCCTATTAAAATTAAAAAAAAAGGTAAGTTATTCTCATTCTGTTGCTGAGTATTAGATGCAATACAAATATACATAGATTTTTTTATTTCTGGAAGGCTAGCCTGATAGCTAACTTAGCTCACCTTTTGAAAACCTTTTGTAGTGGATAATTTTGTAAGATTCATAATTATATTAACTCAAAATATCATTAATATTTATTATGAATCCATGGATAGGTTGGATTGGCTTTCCTATCCATAGTTAGGATAAGGAATTTGAATAGGGGAATTGCCATTTTGAATCATTCAAAGATCCAAAGATTGACTCGCTTTTAGCGATAAGTCTGCCCTTTGTACTTTAGTTTTTAATCTTTCTCTTTGTGTATGGTTTAATTCTGTAAATGGTATACATTAAACTGTTGTGTTGTATTGTATTGTACTTTGTTTAGTTTTAAAAATAAAATATGCTTTTATCTACTTTTCTTTTTCAGGTTAAGCAAAATATTGATTTTGAAAAGGAATTATTCCTGTTGAGTAAATGCGCTAAGGAGAGGGCAATGGAACGTGAAGAGGAGCTTCATAAAAAGAAGTTAGAAGTTCTTGAAATTGAAAAACAATATTGGATTGTCAAAATAAATAAAGCTGCTGAGTGAATATACACTCGAGAGCAATGAATCCGGGTCACTTAAAGAATGTTAAAAATCTCGGAAACTAAAAATGATAGGTTAATGCAATAAATTGTATTTAATAGACAATGTAATACTCCTTAAATGAAAGTAAAAAAAATATGAGTCACCATACATTTTATTAACACAAAATTACATAAAGAAAAAAACTGCTGATCTCTCCTTAAAACAAAAATAGGAAACATTAAATTTTTGAACTTTATTACGATTTTCTTGAATTTTAATACTTCGTATTGCCTCCTCGTGCTTCCATTACTGCGTTTACGCGGTTTGGCATGCTGTACACCAAGTTCCTTATACGATTTTGGGGAATATTCTCCCATTCCTCTGTGAGAGCAATTTTGAGCTCACGAAGCGTGATTGGGGGAGGGTTTCGTTGTTTTACGCATCTGCCTAGCTCGTCCCAAGCATGCTCGATCGGGTTGATATCCGGGCTGCGCGCTGGCCACTCCATACGAGTAATGTTCATCTCTTGAAGGTAGTCATTCACAATCCTACCTGTATGAGGTCGGGCATTGTCATGCATAAATATAGCATCCTCACCTAAATTGACCATAAATGGACCAACGTGATCATTGAGGATTTCTTCCACATATCTTTCGCTAGTTAAAGAGCCGTTTTCTATGATCACCAGCTCTGTGCGACTTTCACAAGAAATTCCGGCCCACACAAGTACAGACCCACCACCGTAGGCTACTTTTTCTTCGATGCATGCTTGCTTGAATCTTTCCCCTGCTCTTCGATACACTCTGTGTCTTCCATCGTGCTTGTAGAGCATAAATTTTGATTCGTCGGAGAACATAACTTTTGACCAATCTTCAATACTCCAATTTACGTGGCTCTGGGCATATCTTAGTCTTGAAATACGATGCCCACGCTCCAGTTTAGGGCCGTTTGCAGGTCTAAGGGGTTTTAAGTTAGATTCAGCAAGCCGACGTCTTACTGTCCATGCACTTGGGTTACTTCCTCCGAGGCGTCGAAACTGATTTGTGAGTTCAGTTCCTGTGAGAAAGCGATTTCGAAGCATGGTGTTCACCAAGTATCGGTCTTCTCGTGCTGTGGTACACCTGGTTCTGCCCGTTCCTGGTCTGCGTAGGTTAGAATCAGTTTCTTCGTAACGTCGGAGAACTCTTTGTACTGTTGACAGCGACACACTGACAGTCCTGGCTGTATCGCGCTGACTCCGGCCGGTTTCCAGCATTGTAAGTATTCTGGTGCATTCTTCAGGCGTAAGCGACATAATTTCAGCTTGAATAATGAATATAGAGCACTATCAACATGGTTTATGTACCCACATAAATGACAGATTACAAACAAAAGCAAAACCAAATGCTGTAATTTCGTAGTTCCATCTTCGAAAGTGGCCCTTTTTCAAATTAGATTTTTTTATGATATAACTTTACAATAACTAAGAAGTTTTAATACCTTCATTTAAGGAGTATTACATTGTCTATTAAATACAATTTATTGCATTAACCTAGCATATTTAGTTTCCGAGATTTTTAGGATTCTTTAAGTGACCCGGATTCATTGCTCTCGAGTGTATATATTTCATTAAAATAATTTTCAATAAATATATTTCTTAATATTTGATTATTCCTTTGCACCCTCTCTATTGCAATTTCAGTCTCACTCTCCTCACTGAGATTTAAATCTGAAAAAAAAAAATAATCATTTTAAAATACATGCTTTTGGACTTATCTCTTGTGATCTGATCTTTAGCAAACAGAGTAGAAAAGGGATGCCCTACTTAAATAGTATTATTGGTATAAGTTTTGCTTGATTTCTTCCAAACTGTAAGATTGTTTGTTTAATTGATTGAACAGAAGCTAATAACAAATAAGGTTAGAACCGAGGACTGAGTTGTTATGTACATCAAATTGATTTTATTTTCTTTGTTGTAAGACTACTAATCTAACAAGACCTTTCATTTATATAAAAATTACTAGAATTGGATAGTGAATAATAGAAATGACAGTTTATGAGCATTTCTAATTGTTTTGTAAACTCGCGACTGTATTTGTCGCGGGTCTCGCTTCATTGGTACTGGTCGCCTAGGTGCCGTCAGCTGTGTGTGGTCACGTGACGCTGTGACGTGCAATGACCGGTACGGATGGTTTTTTTTCTTAGGTTGAGGGTGTATTAACATTTTATGTGTTAAGAAACGAGACGAGTACATCGCGATCGATTGCTAGAGAGTTAATAATAATAATAATAAAATCGTTTATTTCGACCAGTTTGGGCCATAAGATCTCAACAACAATCACAATTAATTACATTATGTACAAAAAAAAAAAAATCCAAATAATATATAATATATCCATATAATAAATATTTCATTCAAATTAGATAAAAATTTAATTAAATAACATACAAAATTCAATTTATTAGGTACCTATACAAAATTATATTAATAAGAATTGTGATTATTTATGTATTAGTCAGTACATGAACCATGCAGCAATGGTTCAAGTACTGACAGTCAAATCTTTCAGCAAATACCTTCAGGATGCTATTAGAGCTGGCCCTAACCCTGCGCACCAGGGATGTGCACCGTTTCCGCATAGTCGCATAAAAGCAATCGACACGTGATTCGGCAAACATCCCCGATGCGCTACAGAATCGGGGCAGCCCCAACAGCACCCGGAACGCATTATTGTATTGAACCCGCAGGGCGTTGTATTGTTTCTGAGTGTAGCTTATCCAGAGGCTACTCGTGTAAAACGAGGTACAAAATGCTCTAAAAAGAGTAATTTTGACCCCCGTAGAACATCGAGCAAACCTACGAGCGATCATATTTGCTCTCACAGACAACGCCCTACGTTCTCTCTCTATATCTGTATCATCTTTCAGGTCAGACCCCACCCAATGCCCAAGATATTTAACCTGTTCTACCATTTTCAGCGGTGTCCCGTACAGTTTGATTGATGGTATACTTTCTAGACATTTTCCTCTAACCCGAAAGACCATACACTCACTCTTTTTCGTGTTATAGACCAATCCGTGACCAAGTGCGTATTTCTCACAGATGGCCAGAAGTTTTGACAACCCACACACAGAAGCGCTCAGCAGCACCATATCATCCGCGTAACTAATATTATTGAGACAAAGTCCGTCAATATGACAGCCGACATGTGTGCTGCTGAGCTCTTCTATCAGAGCGTTTACATATAAGTTAAAGAGCTTAGGTGAGGTTAACCCTCCCTGTCTCACCCCGCACTCCAGCCCATACGGGTCCGAATACGCACTCGACCATCGAATGACATTAACCTGGTTTTGGTACCAATATTTAAAAGTGCGTATTAGTTCTTTCGGCATTGAGATTTTATTTAGTTTTTGCCATAAGATGTCATAAGAAACCAGGTCAAATGCCTTCGATAAGTCGAGAAAACAGGCGTAGACGGGAGTACTCCTCACAGTGTAGTACTTGACAGTTTGCTTCAAACACAATATAGCTGTATCAGTAGAGAGTCCGGCCTTGAAACCAAATTGGTTGTCATGGATCTGTACATACTTATCAAGCTGAGTATTAAGTAAACCGTCAAGCACCTTAGCCATGACAGTGGCCAGCGAGATTGGTCTATAATTGTTAATGTCACTTATGTCACCCGTTTTGCTTTTCACTATTGGTACCACCACAGTTTTCACCATTTCCGCAGGTAAATAAGCGTGTCCTACACACAGAGTATAAAACATAGCTAGGATTCTGGGAAGATGAACGCCCGCATGTCTTAAGTGTTCAATGCTCAGATCATCATGACCCGGAGACTTGCCTCGCGACATTGATCTAATAACATTATTAACCTCTGCTGCTGTGAATTTCGTACTGAGCTCTGGATCATGATGATCTTGACACCCATACTGTGAATTTCCCAATGGTGACTTTATAGTGAAATGGTCCTTAAACTTATCAGCTATACATTTAGCGTCGTTAATACCGTTGACACTGACAGGTAAGCCCGGTCCATTGTTCAATCTGTTAGTCGATTTCCAAAAGTTACGAAAATCGTGCTTAGAGTGGTGTGAGGCCAGAATGTCCATTTTTATTTGGTCACTATTATTCTGACACCACCTTAGACGAGATTTGAACACTCTACGACTTTCTTGCATTTCACTCCAAACAAGACCCGATCTCGGTTTACCTTGCAGTACCCACAGCTCAAACTTATACCTAGCGTACCTATGAACCTCACTTACATGCCTATTCCAGCCTATTACAGGTTTTTTCTTTCTAACACGGTTAACAGTGTGACTTTCGGATGCCGCGTGGCATAAAACATTCACTACTTTTTTATACATTATGTCAATAATTTGCCTGTGGTCCAACGATCTACAGCTTTTATCACAACACGCACTTAGTTCACTAGGAAAATCTATATATCTCAATTTCTCATTACATAGCTTATGAAACAATTCTGTTTGGTCGTGGTTTCTCTCCCCCCATCTTACTTTATTGCAAAATTTGTTAACATCGCTTAAAATTCTAGGCTTTATGCGCTCCAACTTAAATTGTATAGTTAATGGGAAGTGATCAGACCACATGACATCATACGTAACGTTAACATTAATAATGGTCTGCATAGCAGACTTTGTGGCTACACAATGGTCTAGCCAGCGTCTAGATCCATTTGCGTCGCTTATAAAAGTAAACGATTCAGACCCTAACAACTCAGCATCTGCACATAACCACTCTAATTCCGAACAAAAACAAGTTAATTCTTTATAAAACGGTTCTCCAGGGTGAGCGTTAAAGTCCCCAAGTAAATAAGCTGATTCTACATTTTCATTTGTTATAATAGCACTCATCAAACCGAGACAATCCGTAAATTCCGTCAAATTAACTGATTTATCCGTAGGCATATACACGCTGAACACTATAAATGATCTTTGTTCTACATTTATTTTTATAGCACAAACTCGCGCGTTATTACACGGCAGTACCGACACATTCTGAAACACATTTTTCTTCCATAGTAGCGCTACTCCACCGTACGGACGGCCTCTAAGCATACCCGCTGCCGTGTCCACTGCCGATGTTCCAGTATATCCGAACTCATTGTCAATGTCGCTCAGAAAATGTATATCATCTGGCAACAACCACGTTTCCTGTAAAGCAATAACGTGTGACGTGCGACATAACTGCCTTATATATTCCACAGAGCGTTTTACACTTTTACAGTTAAAACTAACTAAATTGTATAAATAGCTGTCATCCATTATATATCAATACTTTGTTTATCGGTTATGGTATTATAAATACCATTCGTTGTCTTTCGCTTGAAATTTATAAACCGCCTAAATATTATGCCTTGCGGCCACAGTTTGTCATCCAAAAACATAGATAATTTATGTTCCGATACGAAAAATTTATAGGCATTATGCCCTTTTTCTTGCTTAAAAGATATTTTCTCCAAAGTAATAATTTCTTGAGTTTTTCTTTGTATATAGTCAGTTATGTCCTTTTCAGTCGTGTCTTTGTGAACCTTTGTTATGAAAATCGGTATCTTTAAGTCTGCAGCTTTGAATTTTCCTTCACTATCCCTACAGATACCTGCAGTACCCAAGTAACGATATTTAGGTTTTTTACGTCTAGACACCTTTTGCCAGCCTTCATTGACATCGTTTTCAACTGGTTCCCGTTCCTTAGACGATTGCTTAACGCTGGAACTCTGTAAAATTGCCGAGCCACCGTTATCTTTTAACTTCCTATTCAACAGTGACCTTGAATCAAGGGCTGGTGACGTAACGGCTACGACTTCACTCTCCTGACCGGTTGTACACGGCTTTGTCACGTTACTTCCCGCTCCACCCGCTGATTGGCCTGTCGGCGATAACCGCTGACAAACAGCTGATTCGTACCCGCTTTGGTTTATGTGTACCTTCGGCTTTATTACATCACTGTAATGTCGTTGTATACCTACTTTTGCAGGTTCAGATGTACTTATTGCAATATTAGAGTCATTAAATGAGGAATTATGCAAATCACAAGTCCAGGCACCTCGTTTCATGTTTATATTACATACAGAGGTTGTAGGCGGCGAAAGTAATCAAAGTCAAAGTCAAAGTCAAAATCATTTATTCAATTTAGGCATCAAAGACGCACTTATGAACGTCAATTTTTCATTAAAATGTACTTTAAAGCCTACCGCCGCGTTCCAAAATACATAGAGCCAACCGAGAAGAAGCGGCAAGAAACTCGGGGCCATTCTTTTTATATAGATGTTTTTACAATGTTTTTACTTAGGTACTACAAATATTAGCTCCAGTGTGTTGCCTTACAAAAGAGAACATAATAATGGTATCAGTAGGGCAAGACACGCTACACTTTGACATCTTAGTACACGAGTAGATAGATCCTGGAGTGATCAGTCCCAAGCTGTTTTATCCTCCAAGTAATCCGAAATTTTGTAATAACCTTTTTGACAGAGTTTAGTTTTAATAGCAATTTTAAACTTATTAATAGGCAAATCTCGGATAACATTGGGAACTTTATTATAAAATCGTATACATTGTCCCATAAAAGAATGACTTATTCTGTGGAGACGCGTTACATGTACGGATAGCTTGTGCTTATTTCGCGTGTTGATGGAATGAGCATCACTCCTTTTATCAAAACTGCTAATGTTTTTCTTTACATACATTAGATTTTCATAGATAAACTGAGAGACAACAGTTAGAATGTTTATGTCTTTAAATTTCTGTCTAAGGGAAACTCTGGGAGCCAAACTGTAGATTGCTCGTATAGCCCTTTTTTGCAGTATAAAAATAGAATTAATATCTGCAGAACATCCCCAGAGCAGTATGCCATAAGTCATAACGCTATGGAAATAACTAAAATAAACTATTCTAGCTGTGTCTACATCAGTTAATAGTCTAATTTTTTTAACAGCATAAGCTGCTGAACTGAGCCTACTAGACAATTTTTTAATGTGGGGACCCCATTGCAATTTAGCGTCTATAGTAATTCCTAAAAAGACTGTTGACTCCACAAGGTCCAACCCTGTTCCATTCAATTGTATATTGGATTCTACTTGTCTCACATTTGGTGTCGAGAATTTTATACAATTAGTTTTCTTCTCATTGAGGAGAAGATTATTTGTATTGAACCAATTCACAACTTTAGCTAATGCATTGTTAACATCGTCATAGTTTAGTAACTGCCTTTTAATTTTAAATAACAGTGAAGTGTCATCTGCAAACAATACAATCTCGTTATTCTTCTCTACATAATAAGGTAAGTCATTAATATAGATTAAAAACAAGAACGGCCCTAGTATTGAACCTTGTGGAACGCCCATTGAGATTATAGAGCCGGGCGATTTTTTACCATTTATGTCAACCCTTTGAATTCTACCATTTAAATATGAAGTCAAAAGGTTGAGAGCCATGTCCCTAATACCGTAGTGTTGTAATTTCCTGACAAGTATATCATGTCGGACGCAGTCAAATGCCTTAGATAAGTCACAAAAAACACCTAAGGCATCTTGAGAGTTCTCCCAGGCATCAAACACATCTTTTATTAGTTCTATACCTGCGTCTATAGTAGAGCGATTCCTTGTAAACCCAAATTGATTTTTATGGAAAATTTTGTTTGCACTAAAATGAGTTTCTAATTGATGTAATATGATTTTTTCGAAAATCTTACTTAGCGTAGGTAGTACAGAAATAGGCCGAAAATTTGTTGGATCAGTAGTACTACCAGATTTGAATAAAATGAATCTTGTTTCATTTGTTTTAAATCCGATTTTAACTCAGCGAGATGATTTTGCGTTACGTAGGTCGCCTTAATTTCCTTTATCTCATTTTGTACTCGTTGCAGATCTTTTAAGAGCTTACTGCAGTCTAGGTGATCATAGAGGAGAGGGGGTAATTTATCCAGCTCCCTCGCGCAATAGAGGGGAATCAAATCAGACTCCGTAGATTTAAAAACATTTACAATATCTGCTAAATCTCTGTCTTCCTTGCCCTTATTTTTGCGCTTTATTTTAATCCTGTCTTTAGGTATCGAATCAAACAAAAGGGACTTTGACCTCTCGATTTCTTCCTTAGTGAACGACGTTGTACAAATCCGCACTAATGTTTCTTCATCAATTACAGACACTTTGTTCTGTATGTACGACAACAATTCATCTATAACAATATTGCATGCATTACACTTCACAACACTCGTCATGTTTTAAGTATTTCGATACGCAATCAGCGCTTCGTTCCGTATTTTAAGAACAAACGCGTCCGCACGGAGGGATGCGCGCGAGCGACTGGAACAAACGCGTCCGCACGGAGGGATGCGCGCGAGCGACTGTAAGATTGTTTAATGTTAAAACGTTTATTTTTAAATTGTATATCTGTTCTGAATACGAGTGCATCGCGGTCGAGTGCTGTATATATGCGCGTGCGCTTATTTATTGGTGTTTTTATTGTGAAAAAAAGTGAATTTGGGTATCGCGGACGGATCCAATATCAGAGGACTACTTATTTCTGTGTTTAGGTTAAGGACGGCCGTCTGGGGTAGAATAATTCTACGGTTAGCTAGATCAGCTAGGTATTTGCAACTACGACACGACCCACGGATGGGTCGGGAAGGTCGCTGGAGCAAACACTGCTTCCCCGCCTTGACGGACCGAAGAGCCGCCTGGATGTTCCAGGCATTGTGAGTTTTACCCTAAAATTAATTGTCTATGTGCGGTATTGTTTGTTACTTTTAATTAATTAGCGCTACGTATCGTAGCCGATGTTCGCTGGAGGCGCTTATGGGCCCCGCCTCCCGAAGACCCGAGTAGGTTCTTCGACAAAACCTATTAGCCCACGGTTGGGCCAAGTTTGGTTGTTAACACTAATTTTAAATAACTAGGTACAATGCAGAAACATGCTAAAGGTGTGTATGTATCGCAATTAATTTTATAATCAACTATTCGAAAATATTTGTAATAGGACCCGATGGTGCATATTGTTTTTGATGGCTAAATAATTGACTCGCTAGTGCTGTTTTTCTAATAACTTACCTTCGTCTGTTAAATCATTGAAATCAATGGCTAAGTTGTGTAATACTGCACATGCCACTATTGTTGATTTAATATTAGTTAGTGAACCTCTCATAACTTCTAACAAAATACGGAATCTTTGTTTCCATACACCAAAACAACGTTCAACGACATTTCGAGTCCTTATATGCTTTCGGTTATAACGTTGTTCTGTATCAGTAGTTGGTCTGAGCACTGGTGTGAGCAAATAAGGCGTACATGGATATCCACTGTCCCCTATTAACTTCCCAAGAAATTCACCGTCTTCAAATCTTCTTTTTATTGAGCTCTCTCTATATATTCTGGCATCGTGAGTACTTCCTCTCCAGTGACGAACTATGTCACATATTTTTAAATTTGCATTGCAGACAACCTGGAAAAAATAAGCATATATTAGGAAATAAGTACAATAATAGAAGGATAATTTGTTAATATCGGCTGTAATAATTATGACAGAAGAACAATAGATTACCACTGTTTCAAATAATTACAGATGTAGAAGGATTAATAGGAACTTTAGAGAGATGTTTTCTTTAGCAGGAAGGATTATTATTAATTTTGGTATTAATCAATATTAACATTAATGATACCGTGACATGTATGGTGGGTCTGAAACCATACCACTAACAAATTATATAGAGCTGTAAAAAACTATCATAAATACTTATAAAAATAAATAATATGGTCATTACCTAGTGTTAATTGAATAATGTCCTTTTCTATTTACATAAAACTGACCAGCGTCTCCGCTGACTTTCCTTATTTTAATGTGGGTTCCATCTATTGCCCCAATAGTATGTGGAAAGCCACATATACCTTGAAATTTTAGAATGGCTCTACTTTGCTCTGTTACATTTGAAGGCATTTTTATATAAATTGGGCACTTTGAAGCCAATGCTATTGCGACTTTCCTGCAGAGACGGCACAAAGTTTGTTGGCTCATGCCATGTATATCTGCACAGTCTTCTTGAATCTGTAATAGATAGTTAAGTAAAACTCACTAGGTACGCAATTATGTATTGCTAACATAGGTATTTACAAAACTAATGTTATTACCCAATTATAGTCATGATTTTATTGAAATAAGTACATTCCATATTCCTGTTCTCCATAAATGCAGAACTTATATATCACTAAGATCACTAACATACCTCGTGTCGACCCCAATATCTTATAACAGCCATTACTGCCAAATCCACGGATACACCTCCGCCTCGACGATCTACTTCTATATCATTGCGGATCAAATCAATGATTTTAATCATATTTTGTTTCGTGAATCTGTATCTTAGCCGGAATTCATTTTCATCAAGCTCTTCCATTGGATTTAACCTTATTTTGTATTTTTTTTGTTTACGTCGTCGTCTAACTGCATCTTGGAAGTATCGGACAATCCTTAGTTCCTCAACATCAGCACGAAAACTTCGTAGGACATCATCAGGTTCCATATTCATCCTCTGACAACTCAATAATCGTATAAAACCAGCAAGGTACCATATAACGTATAACTTTCGTAGCTTTGTAAGGAATTAAATAAAGTTTATAAAGAAATTCACAAAGTTATTTGAAGAAAGAAGCACACTCAAATCAAACTTAAAAATTGGAAGGAATGACAAACCTACCTACTAATGCCAAGAATCAGCTGTTTCGTAGCCGCCATCTTGTTAAATAGAGTGCTAATCACTGATTAAACACGGGTGGAACGTTGGATAATTTGACAGCTACTTTACCGAATGAATAGTGACTGAATAAAGTTATTTAGCGTTTATAAGTAACGATTTTCCTTAAACAACTGCTATTTATTGAATAAGAATTTAATAAGCGTTTATAAGTAAGGCTGTTAATTTGTAAGTAAAAAAAATTGTGATATTTCTATTGACCTAAATATTACATGTCTAAAGATCTTCGAACTTTTTAAAAATATTATCAAAGTTAGTTAAACCTAACATAAATAATATAATAAAATAAATAACATGCTAAATAAATTAAATGTAAAAACAAAAGCTAGATATGAGAAATTACTATTGCTATATGTATGACTTGCCTTGTATAACGTTCACTGTTATAATATGGCCAATAAATGATTTGAATTTGAACATAAATTTCTATTAACATTACTCTATTGGGCAAATGTATCAAAATTGGTGGCTTTACCCAAATATTCATGCTTCAGTTAAACAAAACTAAAGGTTGTTTTAATGTTATGAATGAAATGCCAGCTACGCTGTGGCAAATTCAGTATTATTCCCGAGGATTCCAAAAAATCTATACCCAAAAGAGTGCGATTGTCACTTACTTCTGCTATGACTGCGAATAACACAGGTAGTTTTCGCTCTCCGATCACAACGTCGACTGAGGTTATTAGCGAGTTTTAATGTTTATTTATACTTTCAATTTACTTCCATCAGCAAGTTTGATATCGTGTGTTTGTTTGCTGAACTTGATTTTTTTTTGTAACAGAGTCTTGTATAATTGGGCAATAATAATTCGAGCGGGTGCGTCAATAAACGCATATAAAGTTACTTATTTTTCAATGATAGGAATCTTCGCTTGGTTCGTACTGCATTAAATGCTACTGTTTAGGCGGTGTTCCTTTATTTTTGCACGTGGTGCAGTTGCTTCGAAAAACTCCTGATGCTCCACACTCGTAACAGGAGATTATTGGTTTCTCCTTTGTGGATATCTCTTGGGCCAGTCGCTTATAACAGACTTCTGGAAGGTGTCCCTTTTTACCACAGAAAGTGAATCTTTACGAATATTTATTGATTTGGTGAACAATTGGTTCTTGTGGTCCGCTAGTCTCCTTTGCCAAACTTTCCAAATATCTGTCACGTTCTAGTAGTTCTGAGAACGCTTTGATTTCAGTACGCGGAATCTCTTTTTTGTACTTTATATTACGAAGTCCGTACATCGAGTTGTGACAATAAAGCACGTTTTTCACATACAAAAGTGTCAATATTTTCGTTGGTTTGATTTTTTACAAAAAGCTGTAAATAAAGTTCAAGAGGCTGCATTTTCGGAGCGAATTCACATTTTTGTAGCGTCCAGAGCTCTTACTTCTCTCCACCAAGTAGCGTACTATACAGGTACGCTGAGCAATACTTACAACTATACTCGACTCGGCTACTGAAAAACTTATTTAAAACCCTCTGACCACGACATTTTAAACAGACCAACTCATCCACTGACTTAAACATCTCAAGACTACAGACCCTCGTTGCCGTGAACGTAGGCGCAGACGTCATCGTGGGAATAATCATTATTATTGTCACTACAAAGTAATCTACAATTATCTACTGACAGGGTGGCTAGTCACAATGTTATCAATGTTATATTGGCATGTAATTTTATTATTAGAAAGGAATCATTCGATGAAGGTGTGGCGCTCCTATTATACTCCATATTATAAAATTTAATCTTTGATTGAAATTGATTAAATTTTTAATATGTAGTTGTAACTATAACCCCCTGTTTCATTACTTTAGTTCACACAAAACATGATTGTACAGTTTTATAGACTGGCCTTCGCACATTCGTCGTCAAAAACCAGAACAGATGGCTGATGCAGGTTTCATCTACACAGGAGAGAGATAAAACCATGTGTTTTATTGTGGTGGAGGATTAAAGGATTGTATTTTGGATACTCTAGCTAGGTCAACCTCTAAAAAATAACCAATTTTTGAGTTAGATTTCTGTCCAAGAATATTGAATGGTTGAATTTCACTTTCTGACAACCATGTGAAATCAGCAAAAGGCAAATGTCTGCTTATTGCATCTCCATGAAGATTATTTACATATTAATGGATTTTGAATTTGCTTTCTTTACGTAGAGTACTTGGGGCATAGGTCTTTACCGTATTTGACCAGGTCAGGCGTATATCAAGGCAGTAATTTAGGCTCATTGCAGTTTATTTTAATGATCAATGACTTGCCATCAGCAGTGCAATATTCTAGATGCTTATTATTCGCCGACGACTTAAAGCTTTCTCTAGTCATTAATGAGGAGAGAGATTGTGCAAGACTGCAGGAGGATATAAACAGAGTTGTGGCTTGGAGTAAGGAAAACCATTTGCAATTAAATGTATCCAAGTGCATGACAATTAGTTTCACAAGGGAGCGTAATCCCACACTACACACTTACAACATAGAAGGGGTACCGATAGTCAGAGTCAAAAAGGTGAGAGATTTGGGAGTAAATTTTGACTTTTCGGGACCACATTGTTAAAGTTTGTAAAAGTTCCTTCAGAAATTTAGGGTTTATTCTCCGTACGGCTAAGGGCTTCACGAATATTGGGGCCGTGTCTGCCCTTTATAACGCTTTAGTGAGGAACCATTTAGAATGCAATAGCGTCATTTGGTCACCAAATGAAACAAAGTATATCCGGATGGTAGAAAGGATACAGAACAAATTCGTTAGGTACCTATATTTAAAACAGTATGGGGTGTATCCTTTCTATCCATTGATGTATCCGACTCTGTTTGTATTGGGGATGGTGGGATATAATGAACTAAGGGTCAGAAGGGAACTAACACTCATTAGTTATGTATTTAAGATAATAAGAGGGAAGATTTATAATCCCGATATATTGTCGCATGTAGGATTATGCGTGCCGGATGGATACGTGTGGCGGCGGCGACGGCCTCCTCTCCTGTGGGTGCCGCCCGCTAGAACTAAACTCCTGAAGGAGGCGCCTCTGACGCGTACGTTTCGCACATTAAATTTAATAGCGGCGCAAATAGATATATTTGCCTTTATATGAATGATTTTACAAGAGTGACTTTATATATTTTGTGTTACCATATAAGATATAGTTAATAGTATTATATACATATAACTAAACTATCGCATTAGTATCTCACTGTAATGATAGTCTAAGTTTTGGATAATAAATACATAAATTAAAAAAAAAAAGATTTGTTAAAATTAACAAATGTTATAGATGTTTTGGAGTTTGGAAAAGGAGATTTCCAGTAATCTCATTAACCTTGCGACTAAGCCTGCTGAATGCACATGCAGTTTTAATTGCAACAGCAGTACTGCACAATATCTGCCAGATGCGCAGCATGGATGATGTTCCTCCTGAGGTAGAGATACCTTCGGAAGAAAATGATGATCTACAAGTGGGTGGAGAATGAGCTCATAGTAGCGATGCCAGTGTGCTTAATACAGAAAGGGCTATATTGATAGCAAACTATTTCAATAAGTATGAATTAGTCTATGTTTTTATTATCTTATTTTTTTAAATATCTACTGGCACCTACCTATGTACTGATAAAACAGTGTTAGGAAATTTTACAATTTGATGAAATAATCTAAGTATAGGCGGCCTCAATTAGAAGTCTTAGAAAAAGCTACAAAATAAGAATATAATATTGTTAAAAAACATATAAATTACCAATTTTTTAATCAATGCATAATAAACAACGTACGAATACACAAAATTCTATGAATTTTGAAACCACGACTGTCACTACTAACTCACAACATAACAACTCACTTCAAAACACTTCACGAAATTGCACCTTTCGTCCCTCAGACGCCTAACGTTACTTGCATTCTGTTCCAAAATATGCAAAGTGTTTGGAATAAAATGCACATTCTAGAAGCACTCCTGGACGCGCCAAATTCACCGAATTTACAAGCTGTGTGTATATCGGAATCATGGCTAAGTACCAAGAAGCTACAGCTGTTTAAGTGTAATAACTACAAAGTTGCGTCGTCCTACTGTAGACACAACCACAAGGGAGGCGGTGTGTGCATATTACTGCGAGACGATGTGGACTATATCGACAAACAAGATATAGGGGAAATGACAATTGAATGTGTTTTAGAAATCTGTGCAGTTCTTCTCCCTAAATATGATATACTACTCATTGTAATGTATTGGAATAGTAAACATACTTGCGTCGTCCTACTGTAGACACAACCACAAGGGAGGCGGTGTGTGCATATTACTGCGAGACGATGTGGACTATATTGACAAACAAGATATAGGGGACATGACAATTGAATGTGTTTTAGAAATCTGTGCAGTTCTTCTCCCTAAATATGATATACTACTCATTGTAATGTATTGGAATAGTAAACATACTTGCGTCGTCCTACTGTAGACACAACCACAAGGGAGGCGGTGTGTGCATATTACTGCGAGACGATGTGGACTATATTGACAAACAAGATATAGGGGACATGACAATTGAATGTGTTTTAGAAATCTGTGCAGTTCTCCCTAAATATGATATACTACTCATTGTAATGTATTGGAATAGTAAACATACTTGCGTCGTCCTACTGTAGACACAACCACAAGGGAGGCGGTGTGTGCATATTACTGCGAGACGATGTGGACTATATTGACAAACAAGATATAGGGGACATGACAATTGAATGTGTTTTAGAAATCTGTGCAGTTCTTCTCCCTAAATATGATATACTACTCATTGTAATGTATTGGAATAGTAAACATACCAATATTTTTTAGGACCAATTACAAAAAGTTTTAGAATTATTGGGGAAAAAATACAATTCATTAAACATAATTATCGGGGGAGATTTTAACATTAATATCTTAGGAAAAACACAAGAATCCACTAAGTTATTGAGTATGATGTCAGAATATAATTTTTTACAATATGTAACTGAGCCTACCCGTGTTACAAAATCTACTTCCAATTGTCTAGATTTACTGTTTACTAACTTAAATAAAAACAAAATTTCGGCAAGTGTATGCGACCACGGGATTTCTGACCATAAAGAAATAAAGTTGACATTAAAGAATAATAATAAATCAAATAACCATAAAAAATGGACAATAGAGAAAAAACAATATAACATAAAAAACATTTGTAATTTTAAAAACGGACTAAAAAGCCTTGACTGGTCAAATATATTAAAAAAAGACAACACTATAGACGATAATTATACTATTTTTAATAATAAACTACAGGAATTACTAAATATTTTTATACCAAAAAACATAATCAGTTTAACAATAAAATCAAATAATAAGTGGTTAACAAAAGGAATTAAAACATCGTGTAAAAATAAAAGACTAATAAAAGTATTGGTCGCATACAGCGGTGACCCAATTCTTCGCAAATATTATAAACAATACACAAAAAGCTTAAAAAAAGTAGTAAAAACATCTAGAAGAAATCAAAAGATATTAGAAATGAATAAATCAAGTAACAAGTCAAAAACTATGTGGAACATAATTAAACAAAACACAAATAAAAACGTTACGAAACTTAAAAATAATATATCACTGTATATCTATAACGTCCTTACGTCAAATCCTAAACAAGTTTCTAATGCATTCAATGAGTACTTCGCCTCGGTAGGGAGCAGTGCCAGTGCCGGGCCGGCAGCCCCGGCGTGCGGCCGACCTGTGCTCCAACCTACAGACAATTCGATGTTCGTAAGTGTAGTGGAGCCAAGAGAAGTATATTCGATCCTCAAAACCCTAAAAAGTAAATATAGCTGTGGTATAGACGAGCTCCCCCACCCATATTAATTAAGAGTTGTGCGGTAAGCTACTCAAAAAATCAGTAGTAAAACCCATATACAAAAAGTTTATAAAAACTTGCCAAGTAACTATAGACCAATTGCTTTATTGCCTACATCCTCTAAAGTGTTCGAAAAAGCAATGCAAAAAAGATTAAATTCTTATTGCGAAAAATTTAAAATATTTAATGACTGCCAATATGGTTTTAGAAAACATCGGTCTACCACACTCGCTGTCTATAAGTATATAAATGAAGTTTTGGAAATACTCAATAATAAGGAATATGAAGTAGGTATTCCCCTAGATATGTCAAAAGCTTATGATAAAGTAAAATTCGACATATTGCTCAACAAGTTGTATGGCATAGGTATTCGTGGAGTAGCATATAACTGGTTTCAATCATACCTTCAAAACCGTGAGCAAATAGTTGAAGTGGAATATTATGACTCAAAAAATGCTAATATCAGTATGGTGAAATCTGACGTCATAAAAATGGATAGTTCAATCCCCCAAGGTAGTGTACTTGGATGTATTTTATTTTTATTATACATTAATGACCTACCTAAAATACATAAACAAACATGCATTCTCTTCGCAGATGATATCTCCCTACTAACATCTTGCAGAGACAATAGCCACTTGAATATGACCTTAGTTAGCATGCTGAATAATACAATAAATTGGCTTTCTGATCATAATCTAGAACTAAATCTAAATAAAACAATAATAATACAATTTAGACTGTTTCAAAAACAACCTCTCAACATAAATCTCATTTATAATAGTACAAAAATGGAATGTGTTGACACTTGTACATTTTTGGGTATAGACATTGATACACATGTAAACTGGAAGTTCCATATAAAACGAACAAAACAAATTGTTATGTAGTTATATATATGCACTTAGAGAGATAATAAAAGTAACAGATATGAAAACCATCTTGTGTACCTATTATGCATATATATATTCGACACTGCGATACGGTATTATTCTATGGGGTTACAGCGTTGATGCACATGATCTTTTTATTTCACAGAAGAAATGTATTCGAATCATAAATAACATAAAAAGCCCTGAAAGCTGTAAACCTTATTTCATTAAACTGAAAATACTAACTTTGACATGTATATACATCCTTGAGATATGCAAATTTGTTAAAAAATACCATAATTTCTTTGACAAAAAACCTGACCAACCGCGACGTTACGAAACTAGATACAAACATAATTTAATACTTCCTGCTTCGGCTTTAAAAGTACATAGCTCTGGCCCTACCATCATGGTCGTTAAAATATATAACAAAATCCCAGACAATTTGAAGGCAGAAGAGAATGGCAGGTGTTTCGAAAATAACTTAAAGACATTTTTAATAAATAAATGTTATTATGATTTGGACGATTTTTTTAAGGATTAATTATATAATATTAGGTTATTTTAACGATTGTAAATATAATTATGTAAATGTGCTAATAAGACAAATTGGTCCGCTCCAACTCATATTGCCATACCCTTTCAGGGTCATATGTGTACTTAGTAACTAAATTGTAAGATCCTTGTTACATATATGATGCAATAAAATATTGAATATGAATATGAATATGAACAATCAGCTGTCATTCTCAATATAGTACCATGGTATATTATTAATAGTTGTTTTTTTATTTTTCAGCTTGGAATAATGGACTTGGATTTGGAAATGGAATGGATGTTAGAATAGAATACACTTACTACTGCTTACAAAATATGCATAGTTTAATATAACTTGTTTCATAAATTAAACAAAATAATTGTATGTAATAAAATATATTTTTTATTTTTGTATAGTAAAAAAAATATTTAAATTGATTAAATTAACAACTCTAATGTACATAAAGACTATAAACTAACATTTTTGTACATAATTACTGTTGGATCCAAAACTCTTCTGTGTTGTTCTCTAATCTTTAGCCAATTTTTCTTTCAATAATTCTTTTTTCAAAATTTCTATTTCTAAATTTAATTTTATTGTTTGGCTTAGGTTTAAGCTATCACCAGATATAATGAAATATAACGCCCAACAAATCGTAAGTACTTACCAGAATTTTGTCCCCATTTTAATATGAAATTATTACCAATAAACGTAAAGTCTGCTAACCTAAAAAAGGCAAGTATCTTCAGAATAATCCCTGAGCTACCCAAAAAGGCCACGCATGCGCCAAATATGTACTCGCATTTTAATTAAAAATGTCATCCAAATATGTTACACAATTTTATCCTAATAAAGTAAATTAATATACAAAAATCATTGTTTACCCAAAAAATATAAATGAAGTTTTATAGGTTCACCGATACTACCGTAAAATGTATGCAGGCTATAGGCTGAGCTTCTTGGAGCTTTCAATAAAATAACGTCCACAAAAAAAACCGTTTGTTTGCATTCATTTATTAATTCTTTCTCAAACTAATAAAAAAACAACATGTTTTATTTCTACATACAAATAAACTTAAAACTTAAAAAGACAGTCCTTAGTCCATCATCCCAGTCTCGCGCGCGTCCCCACCTGCGACGGGCGCGTTTTTGATTTCGTTGCCTTGAGTCGCGAGTAAATAACCATGACGAACGTTAACGTGATAAAGTGCAATGTTTGTAATATAGTTATAAATGAGCTGTTGTCCTATATTCAACATAAAGTGTCTGTGATAGACGAGGAGACACTAGTGCGAATATGTACGTCGGCGTTTAACGCTGAAGAAATAAAAAATGCGAAGTCGCTTCTGTTTGAATCGATTCCAACGGACAAACGAAAAATAATGCGCAAAAACAGAGGAAAGGAAGAACGTGACTTAGGAGATATTGTGAATCTTTTCAAATCTACTGAGCCCGATTCGATACCAATTTTCGTTGCGAGAAATTTGGACAAACTACCTCCGATTTTATTCGATCATTTGGATTGCACCAAGCTATTAAAAGATATCTTGCTACTGAAACATGAAGTAGAAGACATAAAAATCAAGTATGCCACACTCGCTAGTGTAGATGAATTGAAAACAGAGGTTCTCCGAATAAGGAACGATTCTTTACCGCCGTCATCTGCGTTTAAAGTGAACACGAAACGAGGTGCTTGGATGGACAGTGGACCTGCGGGGCTGTCGCACGATTGTCAGTTTTCTTCTTTAAATGAATCTCATACTGATAACAATAACGAGTCAGTTAACATCAGGTCGCCTTTATTAAAACTCAGAGATATGAGGGTAGAAGAAAATGAGCCAACCAAATGTACATTGCGTGACCGGCAACAGTTAGCCGAGACCGAACGGGCAAGTTCGGGTGACGGTTGTGGCGCGGGGGGAGTACAGTCGACTGTGGTGAGTCAGGAGGCGCGCGTTCGGACCGGTTCTACGGCGGCGGCGACGGCAAGCACTGCGATGACGTCAGAGATACCGAGCTTTGCACCACAGCCACAGGTAGCGCGTCAGAAGGCAGACACTGATAAGGCCGGCAGCAGATATGAAACGGGGCAGTGTGTATTGGAGCAGCCACTACGTGGTAGCGAAAATTTAATAAATGAAAATAACCGTTACGAAGGTTGGCAGAAAGTAACTCATCGTAAAAAACAAGAAAACTATCGTTTCTTGGGCAAATCAGGCGTAGCTAGAGATGCAGAGTGTAATTTCAAAGCGGCAGAAAAAAAGGTCCCCGTTTTCATAACAAATATACACTGTGACACGACTGAAAATGATATTATTAGTTATATCCAAAGTAAAACGAAAGAAACAGTGGTTTTAGAAAAAATAAATATGAAAATAGAAAGAGGTCACAAAGCTTTCAAGTTCTTAACGTCGGAGGCGAACCTACAACTGTACATGGATGAAACTATCTGGCCTACAGGAATAATATTTAGGCGTTTCGTGAATTTTAAGCGCAGACAGACTAAAGCTGCTAACGGTCTAAACCAGCTTAATAATGGATAAAGGTTCTTATCGGTTTGCAAGTTTTAACTGTAAGAATGTAAAACGATCAATAGAAGACGTTAGAAACTTATGTCGTACGTGTGACGTGATCTGCCTACAGGAAACATGGCTGCTACCGCACGACATTCCTTTCATCAGCACGATTGACAGCAGTTTTGGCTACACGGCAACGTCAGCAGTTAATACCAGCAGAGGAATCGTGAAAGGACGTGGTCACGGGGGTGTTTGTGTCCTTTATCGGTATAGTGTTTTTCAACAGGTGTCAGTGTTGCAGTGTAATAATGCGCGTATATGCGCTATTAAAATCGCAACATGCGATAGCACAGTGGTAGTAATGAGCGTGTATTACCAACAAACTCTGTCGATAATTTACTTGAGTTTACGGATTGCCTAAGTACAGTCAGTGCTATTATTGACGAGTATGGAATTGAATCCGTATTCATACTGGGCGATTTCAATGCGGATCCGGGTGAGTTGTTTTATAGTGAGCTAGCTAGTCTGTGTTGTGAGCAACAGTGGTCCTGTGTCGATGTAGATATGCTTAGATTAGACTCAGGTACTTTTACGTTTGTAAGTGAAGTGCACTGGACGACCAGCTGGCTCGATCACTGTGTGGTAACTCGCTCGGCAAAGCAGTCTATTGTTGACGTGTATGTGAATTGTTACACTCTTTGGTCTGACCATTTCCCCCTCATTATTGAGTGTAATTTAAAAGTACTCACCCCAAAATTTTCACCTACAACTACAAATGTGAATAAAGATGTGTTATGGGGTATGAGAAGCGAGGACCAAATAACGAGGTACATGGAGGAGTATCATAATAAACTTAAATTGATTGACTTTCCTTCAGAATGTGTAAATTGTGCTGATTGTTTTTGTTGTAACTGCGACCACAGGTGTATTCTGGATAAGCTTTATTCCGACATTGTAACCGCTCTTCGAGACGCGGCAGTGATGAATCGAGGAAGCAGTGGTACACGGAACAAAGGTGGTGGCTCGCGCATCGTAGGGTGGAACAAGCATGTCAGCGAGGCTCACAGGTTGGCCAGGTCAAAGTTCAAGGAATGGGTATTTTGTGGTAGGCCGAAGTCAGGCTGTGTGTATCAGGATATGTACGATAGCAGAAGAGTGTTCAAGTCTAGGTTAAAATGGTGTCAAAATCATCAGGATCAACTTAAAATGGACGCTCTTGCTGTTAAACATTCAAAAGGGGACTTCCGGGGCTTTTGGAAGGCAACCAGCAAAGAGAATGCACGACCTGGTCTTCCGGTGAGCGTCGATGGTGTGAGCGACCCTAAGGAGATAGCAAATGTGTTTAAAAGTCATTTCTTTGTGAAGTCTCCTTTGGGGCCGGCGGGGGTGGTGCTCGATGCTGGCATGAACACTCGAGTAGTGGGGACTACCTTCTTGGCGAAAGATGTAACAAATGCCATTAAGCTCATTTCAAAAGGCAAGTCCCCGGGACATGATGGACTCAGCATTGAGCACTTGCACCACGCTGGATCACATATTTCTAGAGTGTTAGCTATGTTCTACTCGCTGTGCGTGAGCCATTCGTACTTGCCAACGGACTTTATGAAAACGCTAGTAGTGCCTGTAGTGAAAAATAAAACCGGTGACCTTGCCGATAAGAGTAACTACAGGCCTATATCTCTAGCTACGGTTATAGCTAAGGTGTTTGACGGGTTGCTTAACACACAGTTAAACAGTTATGTAGCACTACATGATAATCAGTTCGCGTTTCGGCCCCGGCTGTCTACGGAAAGTGCCATACTGTGTCTTAAGCATACCGTCAAATACTATACAAAACGTAGAACTCCAGTGTATGCTTGCTTTCTCGACCTGTCAAAAGCTTTTGATTTGGTGTCATATGACCTGCTATAGAAGAAACTCAGTGACATCAGCTTGCCACAGGAACTTGTCAGAATGTTCCAGTACTGGTATGCGCACCAGTTCAACAGTGTTAGGTGGGCGGGAGCAGTGTCGGAACCATATCGGCTTGAGTGTGGGGTCAGGCAGGGCGGGTTAACCTCTCCAACCCTGTTTAACCTCTACGTAAATGGGTTGATCGTAGCGCTCAGCAGTCGGCATGTCGGCTGCCACATTGACGGTGTTTGTGTCAACAACTTAAGTTACGCTGACGACATGGTGCTGCTGAGTGCTTCTGTTTGTGGTCTGAGGAGGCTGATACGGATATGCGAGGAGTACGCCTGTGGCCACGGATTGCAGTACAATGTGAAGAAGAGTCAGTGGATGGTCTTTGAGGCCGGTGGTAAATGCCCTATAGACATCCCTCCTGTTCTGCTTAACAGTGTTCCTTTGCAAAGGGTTGAACAGTTTAAGTACTTGGGGCATGTGGTCACTACCGATCTCAAGGACAACATGGACATTGAGAGGGAGCGGAGGTCTCTGTCGATCAGAGCGAACATGATAGCCCGCAGGTTTGCACGTTGTTCAGCAGAGGTCAAAGTAACGCTCTTTAGAGCGTTCTGTACATCCCTCTACACGTGCAGCCTGTGGGCTGACTACACTAAAAGGCGATACAGTGACCTCCGTGTCCTTTATATCAATGCTTTTAGGAGGTTGTTGGGGCTGCCCCAATTCTGCAGCGCCTCAGGCATGTTTGCGGACGCACACACTGCCTGCTTTCACTCGGTGATGCGGTTGCGGGCCGCGTCCTTGGTGCGCAGAGTTGGGGCCAGCTCTAACACCGTCCTCAAAATGATTGCGGCCAGGTTGGACTGTACTTTCCTCCGTCATTGTTGTGAGAGGCATGTACCGGTGAGAAAGTACTAGTGATTGTACCTGACATTATTAATATTAGACTTGAAAATGTATTTGTGTGTTTTTTTTAGTGTAATTTAAAATTTTTAATTAAGACTCATTTATCACTAAGATTACGTTTTTTGAAGATCCACAAAAAACGTAATCTTAGTGATAAATGAGTCTTCAAACAACCAACATAAAAACAGTCATTTGTATGGTCATAATTAATAAAAATATGAATGAAGAATCATTCTTATAACATAACATCCCACTCCTTTGTATGGTAACAATTGTTTTAAAATCTTAACGAATAAATCAGTCTTCATAAACATAAAATACAATTATTTTGTGTAGTTATAATCATTTTAAAATCTTAATTAAGAAACAGTCTTATAGGTAGAAATGTTCATATCTATGCATAATTTACTGTACTATTAAAGCTTTCTTGGCTTTAACTGGTCGTTCCCTTTTACGTTTCATCCCAATCGGAACAGTTCTTGCTTCTGGAGGTGGCTGGACGTGTTTAAGTCTGATTGATAATCCAACGAGATGCTAGCAAATATAATCTTTGAGGAACTTTGGACAGTTGCATTTGCCTTGGAACCAATTTTCTTTTTCTCGGGGCAACATAACTACCCATTCGCTAAAATGTTGATTTATATACTCATCAAAAGTCTCCCAAAGTCGTTCATAATTTTTACATTCCAGATCGGAGCCAGCTGGAATTCTATAAGAACAAATCAGCTCAGTGTTAGTTTTTAATGGCACTTGCTTTGAAAGTTTTGCCCATTAGTAAGTTTCCGTCCAGATTCTTAGAGATACTGTTGGGAGAAGAGCAAAGCATCTTTCATTATTAAACTCGTCCTCCTTAGACCAATCTCTGACCATAATAGACGCAATGACTAAAAACCGTGCCAAAGGATGATGCTCACGAAGTGTGCCGCTGTCTTTTATAGTTTTATTAAAAGATTCCAAGGTATTGTTGGTGGCAGGTGATCCAGGAGATGCGCCCAAGTACCAGCACCGATTGGATATAAGCCATTCGCTTTCAAAGTATGCCACGAAATCTTCTTCGGCTTTGAGTTGAGGCACACTGTAAGGCATCAATATCTTGTAGAACTTCTTTTTGTAACTTTTTTGCACGCTTTGCTCTACTTTTGTTTGCATCTTCTTCTTCGCATGCGCCCAACACATTCTTACCACTGCATCAGTTCCAAAGGTGCGCGCAAAGGCGTTTTGTATGCTCTTGGCTGCATCACAAACTAAAAAGCAGCGTTTTTCAATGCGGAAAACAAAAATGTGAAGTCTTCCGTTCGTTCTGTTGTAGTAACAGCTAACCCAAATGGGTGAAAATGCTTGTTTCGGTCCGTAGTCCCAATCACAAGTACTGGAAACCCCTGCCAAATTACGTGGCATCGGTGTGCAGAATGGTACATTGACGTGACAAACCTATTAAATGCTTTGTTGTTAGCATAAATCGGAAGCTCGGATCTGAATCATTTTCATGAACTTCATAGGCCACAACAAAAACTTGGTGGTCTTCATCAGGCACTTCCGAGTTTTCTATAAGCCATGATTCGAGATCTCCCAAGCTTATCACTGTTGGCCCGTATTTTGTTTGACGTATGGTACTGAGATAGTTTTTAACTGCCTTTTAGTCGGCTGATTTATCCCATCAATTTTACTTAAACTTTGCATGATTGATTTGGGTTTTAGGCGAAGTTCAAATAATTTTTCGACTTCCTCTTTTGTTTTCTCATCTAATCCACTTCTCAATGACTGTAAATCACTATTTTCGTGATCGTGACATTTTTCAGTACGAAACAATAATATGTCGTCACATGATGCATCGAACAAAAGATACACTGCCGCAGAACATTGCATATCAGCCTTAGCCTTCACTTTGTTACAACGATAGTACCTTTTTACGCCGTCTTCAGTCATATGAATCTTTTGTAGTATTACTTTTCAAAGCATTAACGCCTGCTTTAGCGATCTCAAACATTGAAATGTATAGAGAGAAAAATTCACATCCTCGGACGGGATTCGAACCCGCGTCTTCTGACTCTCCGTGTTAGACATACATTAGGTAAATAGTAATATGGTGACCAGAGATGACATTTATAGGTACCTTACCTTTAAATTATTCATTCTAATTTGTTGGCACCATTTACGGACTGCCATTTTTAAATTTTCCCATTTTGCTTTGAGCTGGTCCTTGAGACGCAGAATTTGCCCATTTATTGAATAAAAATCATTTGTAATTGCGGCCCAGGGTTCTTCTTTCAGTTTATTTGATGAAGCATTTGTCTCCTTGCTCGTGATTAAAGGTTTACTATTAATTAAATCTAACAGCAGAGACACTTCATCCTTTGTCATCGGCTTCTTCGTTTTCTGAAACACAATTCAGGTAACTTCAGTTTCTTGTTGTTGAAATTAACTACGATGGAGGTATGAATATAAAATTGAATGGTACTTACCAAAGATATATCCATTTTATCGAAAATAAAGATTTAGCTACCGTGTTGTGATAAGATAGAATAAGGAATACCGAGGTAAGAACTGTCTACTTACGATTAAGAAGAAGATTAATTCAATAAAATAATACTTTTTGCATCTAAATAAATAGATAATTACTAAATTGCATGTATTTCTAATAATAACTCAAGAATTATATATATAGGCGTCGTTATATTATTTAGCTTGATGTAGAGACGAAACGCCTCAGAGGAACAGGGAGGTCCATCGGTAAGCGGGCTAACTACGGACCTTGTCGCTGGGAGCCGGCGCTAAAAACTTGTGGAACAGTATATAACGTCTCGTTACTGGTAGCTTGGTTACGAATGGTTACTGTGACGAACGACGGATCGCTTAGGCAGGAACCCGGCATTAATTTGCATGTAATGTGACGCAATGGATCGGATTAATTTTTCTATTTCAGGCTTTAAGCAGTGTAGAAGTGGTTCCTCAGTTCGGAATAATTTGTTGAAGTCTGTTAGAAAATCTAATATATATGACAGAAATTCGAGGTACACTTTAGTTAGTTTATTCTTCAGGCCTTCGTACTCGTAAATACGAACGTTAGCGTTTGTGCCATCTTCGAACATTTCCAGGCGAAAATACTCGATTAGGACTACGTACTGCTCGAGCGTGCAATCAACACAGGCTTTTAAAGAAAGCCATCGAGTGTTAGCTGGGCTCAATATTTTATGTATTTCCACTCCGTAAAACTCCTGGCACTCTTGAAAACGGCTTATTCCTTTAGAGTTTCGGCTAAAGTGTGCTCCTATATGCCTTAAAAAGTCTTCGATGGAGCTTGGAAGTTTAGAGCACGCTTTTGATGCCACTAAATAAATTATATGGCAGCTGCATTTTACGCAAGTAATGCCCGGTATACTTTCTTTCAAGTGGCTAAAAACCGAGTTATGCTGCCCATGCTATTAGTCGTGTCAGACGAAAATCCGACAGAATTTTCTAAAGGAATTGAGTTATTCTTTAGACGGAGTAGTATGGCTTTACATAAATCGTCAGCTTTGCCCGAGTCGCTTTCATACAATTCAAAACATCTTGTTTCTACAGTTGCAGTTTCGTTGTGGAAAAATATTACGGACAGTGCGCATTGTTTTTCGTAGATGCATCAGTCGTTTCGTCCATCACCAAACTGAAGAAGTTTTCATGTGTTTTTAAGTGCTGTATCAGCTCGGATCTACAAGCTGGCGCTACTACTTTAGTGAGCACATTAGTGGCTTTAGTACGACCTAAAGACATTTGTCGTGCAATCGTCGAATCCGGTAATGTGTTACGTTTTTGTTGTATAGCAGTTTTTTTTATTAGGTCACCAATGTGTTTAGTGAGTTGTATGGCATTAGCATTTGTTTGGTGTTTTGTGGTTGTCATGTGTCTTTCTAATACCGGTTTGTGATTAGCAATGGTGCTTCACACAATGTACAAAACGCAGTTCTTTATCTTTTTATTCTATTTTTTGTAGCCATTTGCAAAATGACGATAAGGATAAGCTAGTCATCATTAAAATTATAGACCTGTTTTCTTTTTTTAGTGGGAGGTTCTACAACTGGAAACTCATTGTATGACACTTGGTCATTATCAAGCTGTACTGTTTCTATGTATGTTTGCAGTAGAGATGTTCTTGTTCAGCAGGCCTTGATTGTACCCCTTCTTTTTCTGAAAACGTTTTTAAAGAAGGCTTTATGTTACGATAGTATCTAGTTTGGAAGTTGGGTTGCAATCAGGTAAAGCTGTAACGCCTTGTGTAGCAGGAGTTGTTGAAGTGGAAAGCTGTGTTTTTTCATCTTCCACTATTTTATTAAATAATTTTAATTTAAGATTTTAGGTGTAAGCGGCGGACAAATTTATCCATTTTCTTATTGGGTTAGTATGAAGTGACATTTTCTAATGTCTTTTTTAATAAGAAAGTTTTTTAAAATGTTTCAAGCTTCTTTTCCATGCACACGTGCCAAAGCGAGTGAAAATCATGAAATAAAACTTAAATTAAAACTTTAATATTTTTGATTCTTACAGTAAAGTAGGCACACTGCAAGCTTAAAGCCATATATTCATGAGAACCTTCCACCTTTTATGCATCAAAGGTCACACGTCCAGACACAATAGAAATTTCATTGATATAATGACATCGACCCTTGAGGGGACATATTATAGATATTACATATTATATTTTGTTTGTGTCGGGAGTTATTTGCGATTGCTTGCTTTTAATATTTAATATTTAATATATATATATATATGAGTGAAACTTCAATCAACAATAATCACTTTTCAGATGTACCTAAGCACTTAAATGTAATCCATATAAACGCCCAAAGTGTTCCGGCACATTAGTCAGATATGTTGGCGTCTTTTGACCACTCTAACGTTCATGCTATATTAGTATCCGAATCTTTGTTGAAGATCTACGTGCTAATTTCCCATACTCTATTGTGAGTATGTCGCCGCAGCCTCCGCCAACCAATGCTGGTGAGCATCTTTTCATCGAAGTTTTACTTTCGAATACTAAAGTTCTTCTCGGAGCCTACTGCCATTCTGCGCAAAATAACTACTTCTGTTCTTTCGAAAACATTATAGAACATCTGACTCCTTATGCTCATAACATAATCACGGGAGACTTTAATACATGCCTTTTAAAATTAGACTCTCGTTCTGCGACATTGAAATCCATTGTTAACTCTAGCAACAGGCATATCCTGCCTCTTAATGCCACCCATAACTTCTCTAACTGCACGCCTTCTCTTCTTGACCTGATACTGGTGTCATCATCACAACCGTTCCTAAGCATGGCCAATGTGCGGCCGGTGCCTTATACCATGATCAAATTTTTTGTCATATAAAATTAACCGAAAATTATTTTGCGGCGTAGCTTTTGTTTTTTACTTATTTTGGACCTTTTTCTTTTAAAATAGCAATCTATTTCCTCGTAATTTCTCTTTTTACATATTTTGCAGAATTTTTCTTTGTATTGTGATGTATTTTGGGGTTCTTTTTATAGTTAAATGAACTCTCTTAATGTTTGTTGTAGAGGCTTGTTTATCGGTGTTCAATCTATTTCCTTCAACTAGTACTCGTAGTGAGGTTACTCAGTGTTTTTTCAGATAGTAGTGTTGAATCCCAGGCAGTTATGAACGATTTGTAAGTATTATCTGGTATATTTAGTTATTATATATCTAGTATTGTAAATTAGTGTGGGATGACAGAATTATGAATGGAACGGAACGTATGTATGAGAGTGAGGGAAAGGGGTATGCGAGTGAAAGAGAAGGATGTATGGAAAAAAAGGAATATGGCGAGAGAGTACGATTACGACGATACGACTGACAGCACGATATAATTTTAAAATAGTTTCCTTAAAAGTTTATTTGATTTTCTTTATCAAAATATAAAGTTTTCATACGATACGGCCACATTATTTCACATCCCGATCCCACAAATATGGGGGCTCGTCCGGGATCGCGGTGAAATAATTGGATTTAAGAACGAAGACGCGAGAAGTCCTACGCAACGCGGCCAACGCTTATCGCTTACCCCAGAAGCCGTAACCTACGACGAATACGACGATTACGAAGAATCACGGCGACAAAGGTGGTGAAGATGCCCGACAAGGAAACTCAAGACGATGCTCACGACGACGCCCAGGACGACTTTCACGATGCTAAGATGGCGCATGGCAACATGCTGTACCTTACCGAAAAGCTGATTAGAGAATTCAGTGCACAAGATGAAACATATACCGTATCTATGTGGATACGAGATATAGAAGATAACGGTGAAATATTCAATTGGAGTTCGACCCAACTACTGTTGGTAGCGCGACGGTCGCTAAAAGGCACGGCAGCCTTATGGCTACGCGCCGAGAAAAATTATAAGTCGTGGGACGAACTAAAAGGCGCTATCAGCAAAGAGTTCACTGATACCGTAGATATCAAGAAGATACATGAGATTATGAGTTCAAGACGTAAGAAGAAGGATGAATCGTGTATTGACTACATGTTAATTATGAAAGAGCTAGGCAAGCGTGGACGAATGCCAGACTACGTAGCCATTAAATATATATTGGATGGTATTGTGGACGACGAAGTAAACAAAATGATGTTATATGGTGTTACGACCTACGCAGAGCTCAAGGAGAAATTTAAGTTATACACACAGTTCAAGAAAAATTCTGCTAAGGATACTCGCCGCAGTAAGCCATTAACTACCTACACGCAAAAAAATAGTGCTGATTATAATAGAAGAAACGCGGCTGCGATCACGCGATGTTTCAGCTGTGGGGAAAGAAGTCATATGTCGGAAAATTGTCCTCATAAATCGCAAGGAAGAAAGTGTTTCCACTGCAATGAATTCGGTCATATTTCTCCAAATTGCCCATTAAAAAATATGGCGGCAGCAAAAGCAAGTTCGACTTCGACGAAGCAAGCTACATCGAGCATTCGGCAGAGTTCGGGAACGATCGGAGGACACGAACAACTTCCTAAGGTTGGCACAACTGAACGTCAACGAAAACCGACCAATCAGATGTCAAAGCAAGCATTCTTCAATTTGTTGCAAGAGGGCGCCACCAGCAGTACGACTGAAGCGAACGATGTTCAAGGCGAAGTTTACATAGCGACGATTGACGTGAACGCAGGCACGAGTGGTTCGTTTTACGAGGTTGACAGTATGGAACCGCAGAGCAGGGCCACGATTGGTTATAGCGATAAGATGTCGGATAACTTCAGTGATAGTGATAGCAATGTTGTTGACGTCTGCAATGTCAACAAACATACCAGTTTCAGTGTAAAACGAGTGAAACCTTTTAAAGAAGTTATGATAAATTCTAAAACGGCAAGCGCACTGATCGACTCAGGGTGCGATGTGAATTTAATGTCGAAAGATCTATACAACGAACTTGGTAAGCCGCAATGCAATAAGAACTATAATATCACTCTAACCGGATTAGGTTATTCTCAGGTGCAATCTTATGGTGTTGTAACGTTAGATATAAGAGTAGACAGTTGTTTATATTGTGACATTACGTTCTATATATTGCCTAACGACTCTGTGCCATTTCCAATTATCCTTGGTAATGATTTCTTACGAAATGTTATGATGTTTATGAAAGATTGCAATGTTTGGTTATTGCCGAAAGATGACTGGATGAATCCTAGCTGTGAGTGGTTGCAAGATGTTGCATGTTTTTCCAGTTCTGTTGATTGTTTAGGTCATGTCAGTAACCCAGCTGTCAAAGAAGAAGTGTTGAAGTTAGTTACAAGTTACGTGCCACAGAAGACTAAGGAAGCCCCAATAGAATAAAGATAAAGAGATTGTGCTGAAAGATGACTTACCTGTGTCTCAGCGGCCACGACGTATATCATTCAAGGAACAGGAGGATGTGAATAGACAAATCCAGGAGTGGCTCGATGAAGGAATTATAAGGGTAAGTTACTCTGAATATTCAAGTCCATTGGTGTTAGTAAGGAAAAAGGACGGAGGTTTAAGAATATGTGTAGACTATAGAAGAATTAATAGTAAAATGGTGAAAGATGAATATCCACTTCCGATAATAGAGGACCACATCGACAAGTTGTCCTCAGCTAAAATATTTAGTGCATTAGACCTGAAAAATGGCTATTTTCATCTACGGGTTCATGAAGATTCAATTAAGTATACTGCTTTTGTAACGATGACCGGACAATATGAATTTTTATATGCTCCATTCGGTTTAGCAACCTGTCCCAAAGTTTTTACAAGATTTATCACAATCATCTTTGGTGACTTGATTCGCAGAGGTATTGTCATTATTTTCATCGATGACATTTTAATTCCAGCAAAAGATGAGTACCAGGCTCTAGAGCGCCTGAGGGAAGTGCTGAATACTGCATCAGAATATGGGCTGCGTATCAATTGCAAGAAGTCTCAGCTGTTAACCAGGACGGTAGAATACCTTGGCCATGTAATCGAAGGAGGTGCAGTGACTCCATCGCCAGGGAAAACAGATGCTGTTACAAAATTCCCTGAGCCTCAGAATTTGAAGCAACTGCACAGTTTTCTAGGACTTTGCTCATACTTCAGGAAGTTCATACCTAAATATGCCTTGTTAGCACGACCTCTCACAGATATGCTGAAGAAAAATAGTAAATTTAAATTCAATGATGAACACAGAGCTGTTTTCAACGAGTTGAAGATGAAGTTGGCTACTAAACCAGTGTTGAAAATCTATGACCAAAGAGCAGAGACTGAGCTCCATACAGACGCATCATGTATTGCTTATTCAGCAATATTAATGCAAAAAAGTGATGATGGAAATTTACACCCAGTACACTATATGAGCCGAAGAACTACAGATGCACAGGCAAAGTATACGAGCTACGAGCTTGAAGCACTCGCTATTATCGAAGGTGTAAAGAAGTTCAGACATTATCTATATGGAAAATTCTTCAAGATTGTCACTGATTGTAAAGCTTTCCAAATGACGCTAGACAAGAAAGACTTAGCATTATCTACAAGAGTTGCTCGATGGATTTTACTCCTACAAGACTACGAGTTTACAGTGGAACACCGCGATGGTACTCAAATGAGGCATGCTGATGCATTGAGTCGAAACCCTTATGTAGCTGTCATAACATCTAGCTTACGCCAGGATATACAACGCACACAAGAAAATGATGAGGGCCTTAGCGCAATAAGAAAAATTTTAGAGGAAGGAAAGACATATAAAGATTACAATTTGAACCAGGAATTACTTTATAAAGGATTAGAGCAACAACTTGTTATACCTAGCACGATGGAAAACGAAATCATAAAGAGAGCACATGATAATGGACATTTTGGGAAAAAGAAAACATTAGATTTAATCAGCAAAGATTACTACATTGAGAAAATAGGAAAGAAGGTTGAAGATTATATTGCATCATGTATACCGTGTTTACTAGCAAATAGAAAAGGAGGAAAACAGGAAGGCTACCTTAATCCAATTGAGAAAGGAGATACTCCACTGCATACATTACATCTGGACCATATCGGACCGCTGACAGAAACGCGTAAGCAATATAACCACATTCTTACTGTTATTGATGCTTTCACAAAGTTCGTGTGGTTATTCCCATGTAAAAGTACGTCTACGAGGGAGGTATTGAATAAGTTGGAGATACTACAGCAGACATTTGGAAATCCAGAAAGAGTCATCACAGATCGAGGTACTGCTTTTACTAGCAATGAATTCCAGCAGTATTGCACGAAGGAGAGAATAGAATGTTGTCATATTACTACAGGAGTACCTAGAGGGAACGGTCAAGTAGAGAGGATTCACAGAACTATTATACCGATACTTACCAAACTATGTATAGAAAAACCAGGTTTATGGTACCGACATGTAGGACGAGTGCAGATGGCGTTGAACAGTACTTATCAAAGAAGCGTGAACACGACTCCATTTGAGATGCTAATAGGAAAGAAAATGAAGAGACAAGAAGATATAGAAATATATGAACTATTACAACAAGAGGAACGGGCTAGTTACATGGGAAACAGAGAGGATCTGAGGAAGAAGGCTAAACAGCAAATACTGAAGGTGCAACAGGAAAACCAGAAGAACTATGATAAGCATAGAAAAGATAGTACAAAATACAATGAAGGAGAGATGGTTGCTATAAAACGAACTCAATTTGGAGCCGGAATGAAGCTTAAACCTAAATATTTGGGACCCTACAGAGTCACTAAAGCAAAAAGACTGGACAGATACGATGTGGAGAAGGTAGATCTCCAAGCAGAAGGTCCAATCAAGACTACCACTTCAGCTGATCACATGAAAAGATGGCCAGATAGATGTAACATTTATGAAGTGAATGAGATAGTTATGATTGTGAGGTTTATGAGTTGAGTGTATGAAAGTGATTTATGAAAGTTGATAAATTTTGTTTTCATTATTTATTTTTGTTTGTATACTAAAACCTGTAATTAACACAACATTACACAGAGTTGGCAAATGTCACTAAGTTTAATAAATTGTAAGTTGTTGGATGTCACAATCTTTTATATTTCTTTAAAGGTAGAGATATAATAAGAAAATATTAAACCTACAGTTCATTTAGTTTTAAGTCAATATTTAATACTTATGGGTTGACGATGCTTTGTATTTCTTTGTTATGTAAAGTTATTATAAGATGTTTCAACGGTTATGTTTACTAGGAAATAAAAGTTTTCTTTTAAGTGTTGTTTATGTATATTAGATGTTTACATATAACATGTTCTTATAAATGTAAGGCTAAGTCGTGTAGTCTAAGATGCTATGCATTTATTGTTAAGGTTGTTGACGAAGTGTACGATGATTGAATGTGTATGATGATGTAGAGTTTGAAAGATTATGTGCGGTGTTGAATGAATGTATGTATGTCTGAGGGCAGACATTATGCAGGATGACCGAATGTGGGATGACAGAATTATGAATGGAACGGAACGTATGTATGAGAGTGAGGGAAAGGGGTATGCGAGTGAAAGAGAAGGATGTATGGAAAAAAAGGAATATGGCGAGAGAGTACGATTACGACGATACGACTGACAGCACGATATAATTTTAAAATAGTTTCCTTAAAAGTTTATTTGATTTTCTTTATCAAAATATAAAGTTTTCATACGATACGGCCACATTATTTCACATCCCGATCCCACATTAGTAGTAGCTTAGAAATCAGCATGCCGTCAGTACTTTTTCATTTATGTTTTTCAGGCGGAAGGCAATATTTTCTATTGTACTTATATGATGTGTGAAAAAGTTTTTGCATCAAATCACATTTTTGTTGCTCAGTGGAGTTTTCAAATATTTTGCATAGTTAAGCATACATTTCTTTAGCTGTTGCACAGTTCATCAATAATGTTATGTATTTTTTGTTTGCACAGGTACAGAAAATCATAATGTGTACTATACACATTATGCCTTTCTGTGCATCTCGTTGCTCTTCGCACTCTGTTTATCTTGGCCGTGTATGATGCAGTAAAGACTTTGACTTTTCAACACTATGTTTAGTTGAAATTTCCACATGGAAAAACTATTCTGACAGTTAAGTTTTTGTATTTCACTATACTCTGGTTTATCCATGCTTTGGCAAATAATAATTAATAATTAATAAATATAAATAAATAGTTTAATACAATATTTTGTACATGTACTTAGTGCCTACTTTTAGGCTGCAACTTGCAATTAATAAATATAAATAAATAGTTTAATACAATATTTTGTACATGAACTTAGTACCTACTTTTAGGCTGCAACTTGCAGCTATCGTCTATACACAGCCGTCGAGAAGATTCTTTCTGACAGACTCACTATAATAGAATTTTTACACCTGAACACTCAGGACATGAATTTTGCTATTCGGTTTCTCTGTATGGCTTGGAAGGAGTTAACGCGCGCTTCGAAGAACATACCAGAGGCACTACAATAACTTTTAAGCCCCATAAGTTGCCTAAAGATATTATTATAAGCAACTCGGATACCATCATGCGATTTCTTGTTATAATTGGTCCAGAGTTGACAAGTATAAAAAGACTGACAGAAAGATCTAAACAATGTTATTTTCACGTCTGGAGAGGATTTACAAAATCTTCTTGAGATCATGTTGCCGACAACACATAGTGCTCTACGCTAGCGTTCAATATCTTTGTCATCCTTTAAGTCTGAAGTGACGATATGGCCAAGGTACTTGAAACTCAATTCTTCAAAAAACTCTCTACAATTTTGAAAGGCTGTCCGTTGAGGTAAACACCGGGTACATTATCGGGTCCCTTTCCAGATCTAAATATTACCATCTCCGTCTTTTTAACATTATAAACCAGATCATGTTCTCTAGCATATCTTTCACAGATGAAGACTAATTGTCTCAAACCCTTAATCGAGGGTCTGAGCAGCACCATATCATCGGCGTAGCTTAAATTATTGATATATCTGTCGTCTAATCTGAGCTCCACCGGGGTGCTACTCAGCTCCACGATCAAGTCATTCATATAGGTGTTAAATAGATCTGGAGAGGTGACCCCCCCCCCCCCCCTGCCTCACCCCACCGGAGAGTCTGTAGCTGTCCGATATCTCCTGCCCCCATCTGACGTTGTTTGCTTGGTTTTGATACCAGTACGTAGGCAAGCCAACAACATCCGCCGGAGCAGTAGTGCGTCGTAATTTCTCCCATAAGATTTCGTGGTTCAGTGTATCAAAGGCACGGCTAAGGTCTAAAAAGCACGCGTATACCCTTGTCTGACCACTCTTATAATAACTTACTATCTGCTTTAGGCCAAATATCGCCATGTCAGTAGAAACTTGCGGTCGAAATCCAAACTGGCCGTCATCAATAGGCAAAGAAGGCGATAGATTTTTATGTATGTACCTTTCAAGTACCTTGGCCAGTATTGTTGCAAGCGATATAGGCCTATAGTTGGCCATGCTCGAGACATTCCCAGTTTTATTTTTAGGTATGAGAACAACAAGTGTGCGAATCATGTCCTCAGGCAAGTTACAGTGACTCAAGCATAGCGTAAACAACTTTGCGAATACCTCACATATGTACTTGCCCGCATTCAGTAAATGATTTATTACTAGCCCATCGTGACCTGGACTCTTTGCATGCCTCATATTAAAAAGTATCATTTCAATGTCAGTAGAAGTTACAATATTTTTTCTAGATTGCGTGTTATCGAAGCCCACTTGTCTAGTACCACAGTGTTTTCTATTAACATTATTACTACTGTCCACATTGAAATGACTTTTAAATAAATTTGCAATTTTCTTCCTATCATGTTTACCCTCCACATTAATCGGTAAACTACTTTAACTGTCTATTTTTTTTGTTTCTTTCCAAAATTGTACAAAATTTCCTTTATCATAATTTTGGGCCAGAATATCCATTCGAATTTTTTGCTGATTAATTTGCACAAATTTAACAGTCGCTTTAAATTCTCTACGCGAAGTTGACATAGCATTGTAATAATAGCCCAAGCATGGCCTACCATATAACACCCATTGACGAAACTCCTGTCTAGCCCTCACGTGTGCATCCCTTACGTAAAGGTTCCAACCTGTTAACTTATATCTACGTTTCTTTATATTAGCTCTCCGCTCCGCTGACGATTGCAATATTCTAATAATGTTCGAATAAAAATTATCTATTTCACTAGTGTCCAAAATTCATACAATTAGCCACATCCAAACACTCAAAGTTTATAATACTGTTGTTATATAAACAAAGGGTTAAGGATATAACAAATATTGTTGCCTATTCAAATGTTTGTATACATATTTTATATAGTGGGTTGTAAAACCTTACGATCCACTGTTTGCGCGATCGACTTCTCGACTCTGGAGTACTGCTAAATGGATGACATTAGGTTATAGGATACGCTGACGACCTGGCTTTGTTAGGGAAGACAAGAAAAGAGTGGAGAAGCCAATGCGATCTCTAACTTTCGAAGCTGCAAGGGTTGGGCTCAGAATCAACCAGGAAAAGACGGAATAACGGTATAAAAAAACCAGACAAAAGCGCGAAGACCTGCTCGTGGATGATATAATGTTTAAAGGGGCTGCAAACTTTAGGTACGAGTACCTTGAGTGCACTATAACAAACACAAACACAAGAGAAGAAGAAATCGACACCCGGATTCACAATGCCCTCCGTTGTAGTGCAGCGCTCCACAGGGTGTTAGTGTCCAAGCTAATCAGCAGGAAAACGAAGATCCAGACATACAAAACTGTCATCAGACCGATAATGATGTACGGAGAAACCAAAGCCTAAAGACTCCGCTGGGTGGGCCACGTACAGAGAATGGGGGAGGATCGCCAAGTCAAGAAAGCGTATCTTGGAGTTCCAAGTGGCCGCCGACCAGTCGGCAGACCCTGATATCGCTGGAATGACGCTGTGGAGTCGGAACTGCTCGAGCTCCAAGTTGCCGACTGGCAAGAGGCAAGAAGCACTACGGGACTGAGACCGATGGCGTTCTCTTGTATCGGAAGGCAAGACCCACTTTGGGTCGCTGCGCCAGAGTAAGTAAGTAATTAAGTAAGACCCTGGGTCTTTCAAGCAGGGCGTAAAAAAGCATTTCTCAGGTCACTATAGGGGTGGCGATTAGTGCAGCCGTAAGCTGCACTAATCGCTGCCACCGTCCAACGTAAAGTGAAAGTCATCGTTTCTTCATTCCATCTTTGCTTTCCATCAGGCGAGAGGGAGTCACTTTGATGAACATAAAAAAGCTGGTCGCGTTCCGCTATCGCCTTATACATTTTTGTGTTAATTTACCTACCTACACCAGCACTAAAGTGTGGCCATCAATGAAAAAAAATCAAACAATACAATGAAAAAAAGTTCCATTGGAGAGAAACCCGATACGGAAGAAAATAGATGGAGCTGACAGCGCACCATATGAACATGTCCCAACACAAACCAGATTCTCAGACTTACCACTAGATGATGAGAATGAAGAAAATGTGATTAATACTCAACCTAGCTCTAAAAAGCTAATTAAACCTCCACCTATAATATTATATGGTATAGATGGCGTCCATAAACTTACAACGCTAGTACATAATATAGTAGACAGAGACAAATTCACTTACAAACTAGTGAACAGAAAGCAACTTAGAATAAGCTGCCTTGAAGCAGAAACACATAGGAAAGTTATTCGAGTTGTCAGAGAAAATGGTCTGATTAGATATACTTTCAAAAAGAAAGATAAGAGAAAATACAGAATTGTAATACGTAACCTACACCATACAACACCCATAATTGTTATTAAAGAAGAAATTGAAGCTACTGGTAGTACAGTTGCTGGAGAATTAATTAGCGCTAGATATGGACCGGACAAAAACCTACATCAACATTTTTTGTCACATTACTACAAAGCCCAAACAACATAAAAGTTAAAAGCCAAAAATATATATATTATCAATCTATTACAGTTGAAGACCCAAGGAATAAAAACATAATTGTGCAATGTTAAAAAAGTCAACAATACGGGCACTCAAAAATTATTGTATGCGCCTTAGAGATGCGTGAAATGCGCAGAACCCCACAAAACCTCGAATTGTCCCAAACGAGATCGCAGTACACCTACATGCTGTGCATGTGTCAAGGAGCTCATCCCGCCAACTATAAAGGATGCGAGGTTTATAAAGAAATTATTGCAAGCAGATCAAAACAAACAAATATACAGAAAAGAACAAATAAGCAGAAAACAGACAAAAACCAAACCACAACATATCATGACAAAGATAAATAAAGATCAGCAATCAAAACATGTAACACCAACCCAAGACCTACGTGAATGTCACAAAAATGTCAAAATTAATTCCACCCAGGAACAGGCCTGGCGTCAGGCAATAGCTGAGAAAAACTGTCTGATAGAGAAAGGAAGGAGGACAATTACTGATGATAGCACCCATCACTGGACATACAACATTGAAAAACTTAAAGAGGAAAGAGCAAAAGCTACCAATATGGTACCTAATTATGAAATCCCACAACAAATAGGACCAAATAATGTACCCTCTATTGAACAGATACTTACTAGACAATCTTAGAAATTCGATCTCATCTTACAACAAATGAGCACATTAATGACTCTCATACTCGTAGTAAAACTCATAGACAGGCTCAATCAATGATTACGCTAAGACTAGCCACCTGGAAAATTGGGTAAACCATCCAGTTGTTGGCACTCTACCCATTATTGGCATTTTACAGTTTCGATTGAAAAAACATGAAAACCATAGGTTATTCAAGCATAGTATGCAATATATACCTACTATAATAGTATAATTTTTCTGTTAAAAAATGGCAACACTGTTCCAATAACCAATATGGCGATTTAGTAACGACAGCTGACAATTGGTGCTTGTGGTTCGTTGAAGTTATTTTCGTTTTTTCATAAGGTGAGAGCTTTATATATCGTGATATATCGCAACTATTCAGCCAATTGACACTTTCGAGATAATTTGATATACAAAATTACATGTCTAGGCAGTAGATGCAAAGGTTATTTCTTGATTAATTTTATCACATTTTTATTTAATTCATGTGCCAACATATGGAACAATAATTTCACCAGATTCCCTTTATTGGCATTAGTGTCAATAATAGGTAATTCTTGAATATAATGCATAAGCGAGTTTGTGATTTATTTGTAAAGGTGTTAATGTAAATTATTGTTTGGACATTGAATATTATTACTTAAATAGCGATTTCCAAATGTTGGTCCACAGTGCCAATAGCTAAAGCTAATTATTGGCAGTAGTGGCCATAATTGGGATATTGAGTGCTAATAATAGGGTTTTTTATCTATTTAGGGTACTTCGTAAACAATGAAGACACGAAATGAAAATGAGAGCAATAAAAAGAAGTCAAAAGGAAAAGTAGAAAAAAGTAAACGTAAACAATATAGTGAGGAAAATATAAAAAAAGCTTTAATCGCCATTAAAAATGGCATGGCCAAAAAGAAAGCAGCAAAAGAATATCAGATTCCTCGAGCTACCTTACAATTTCGCATTAAGAAACCAGATCATAAACCTCAGCCTGGTCCGAGTCCAGTACTTAACGCAGACGAAGAAAATAAATTAAAGAATTGGTTAAATATTAGCCATGCAAAGGGTTTTCCTAAACGGAAAGAAGATCTTTTGAATAGCGTATCAGAATTTATGAAAAAAAATCAGCGGTCTAATCCGTTCAGAGACAACATTCCCGGAGATAAATGGTTTAAACTCTTCTTAAAGCGACACCCGGATATTGTTGTGAGAACTCCTGAAGCAGTAACAGGAGCAAGTGCGGCCGTATCAGAAAATGATATAAAAGGATGGTTTCAAGGAATTGAAATATATCTAAAAGATCACGGTTTATATGAAATTCTATCAGACCCGAAAAGAGTCTTGAATGGTGACGAAACCAATTTCGTTCTTTGCGCAAAGACAGGTGTGGTGTTGGCACCAAAGGGTGCAAAGAATGTTTATGAAATTGACCACGCCCCAGCTAAAAGTTCATTGACAGTGATGTTTACTTTTGCTGCCAATGGCGAAATCACTCCTCCTATGGTTATATTTCCGTACAAGCGCTTGCCGAGTGAAATTGCTTCAAAGATACCATCAGATTGGGGTATAGGCCTCAGTGACAATGGCTGGATGAAAGCAGAAATTTTCTTTCAATATATAAAAAAAGTGTTACATCCGCATCTCGTGCGAAATCAAACACCATTCCCGGTGATTTTATTTGTAGACGGACATAAAACTCACCTCACTTACGCTGTCAGTGAGCTTTGTTCATCATTGGATATTGTGCTTGTAGCACTTTATCCCAATTGCACTCGATTGCTTCAGCCTGCAGATGTCTCAGCTTTTAGACTCCTAAAAGGTGGTTGGCAGAAGACGGTCTTAGATTGGCGACGTAACAACCCATCCCGAGCTCTTACAAAAGTCGATTTTGTGCCACTATTGCAACAAACTATTGATAAATGCGTAAAACCAAATACAGTAATAAATGGTTTCCGGGCTACCGGTCTTTGTCCATGGGACCCAAACGCAATAGACTACTCAAAATGCTTGGGGAAGAATCTGAAAAATAAGACCGTAAGTGAAACAATACCAGAAACTTCGAGAATGATGAAAAAAATGGATTTTATCAGATATGTATCTCACAATGGCTAGGTTTGTGTTTGTCTCTTGTTTACAATAAGATATATAACATTGTTCAAAGTAAGTACATAAAATAGTTAGAGAAATGATGCCAATAACTTGCTCATTATGTTTATAATAGGTAAGTTGGTGTTGGTAATATGATGTTCTATGAATCACTATTAATAACTGATAAGATTTTATATTATACTGATAAGATTTAGGCTGGGGCAATTGTAGATATATTTTTGTCTGGGTTATAATGTATTCAGCTGCAGTAAATTGGTACTTATAGTAAATGCTATAAATGTATACAATATGCTTAATAATAGTTGTTTGCGTGGAATATTCCACCAGGTCCAGTCACTTTGCGCTCTTGAGGGAGTTAATTTGGGCTTCAGACTTGATATTTATGTAGGGTTGTCCTTCTTGCTTGCGGATAAATACACGCCCATTAGCAGTCCAGCAGTAGGCGTAGCCCTCAGCTTTCACAAATTCACGGGCTAAGAAATGCAGGCGTCTCATTTTTGGTGTAAGGTGGTCCGATATATAGATGGGGTTCTTTGTATCTTTTAATCCAAGCGCCCACGATTGTAGTTGCTCTCGTGAGTGAGATCTATGATGTTTCTTCACGTTAGACAGGAAATCTAGTTTCGTGAGTGTGTTAGTGAACTCTGCAACCACCGTAGATACCGCCTGGTTTTGTTTACTAGGTAGGCGGTATACATCTTTCACATATGTGTGTGAAAATTCCTGTTTGAGAAATTCAAAGCCATTTCGAATGAGATCATATAAATCATGCTTGGTTTCCCTCTGTCTTTTTGGGACACCCCTGATTTCAATACACGTTTTAGCTAAGTCGCGGTCAACAGACTCTATTTTATCATCAAGACGCACAATAGATAACGACATATCTTTGCGCTCCTGTTCTAAGGACATAATCTTTGAGTCAATGCTCGCTATCTGCCCAGACATATGATTCATAGACTTTTCAATGTCTTGATACGAAACCTGCAGATCTCCCGTCTGCGCTTGAATTTTAGATGTACGGTTTTCAATACCATCTAATCGCGCATTATAATTAAACGTGAAGGTATCGAACATGTCTCTCATTTCTGCCTGGAAGCTTGTAAAAGCATCTCCTGGGTGCTCCCCAACAATACGCTTAGAGCGTTTGGTGCGAGTAGTCTTAGACATATCCTCCGACGATGCTTTCGAGCCAAAGTCAGTATCCGACGCAGAATTTTTGTCATGCGGGGAATTGCGGGTACTTTTGCCTAACATCTTATCTAGGTCAACTCCGCTCGACGTAGCACAGCAATAACAATCACAAACTGGTTGTGACGTAGGAGGAGCGATGCAAACGACTACATCCGCTAGCCAATAACAGAGCGTGTGCTATCAAACCAGTATAGTCGAACAGGTCTGTTACGTCGTGTGCGTGGTCGGTCGGTGATTGTGTTTGCTTCTATGTTTATTTATTTTGTATAAGTAATCTACTACTCACTTTCTGCATAGTACCAAACAACAATTTGGAGTAGCACTCTATACACTGATCGAACTCTGTCACGCCTTGATGCTTATGAACTTCTATATTCACAGAATTTATATCGAAACTTTTGTTTCTTCACAAATCAAAATTACTGCGTAAACACGTCTAAACAGTTGTAACGTCAGGGTCGAAGTGAATCTCTGCAGATTAAATACTAGTTCAACTAAATCGATTCCTAGAAATAATGAAGTTTGCCCAGTTCAACAGGATTTTGACAAAATTGAAGTATTAGAAACTGTAAGTAATCCGATTTTCACTACCCCTATGAAGATAAACCTACGAGAAACAAAACTAGATGATATATTAGTGCTGCCTAAAACACCTCAAAGGAAAGGAGTGAGACAAACAAAGAGGACACCTTATGTTATAACATCAAAAGAATTCAAAGACGAAGAACGTGAAAAAATTAAAGCAAAGAAAGAAAAGGAAGAAGGCATACTAAAACGAAAGGAACAACGACAACAAAAAAAATTAGCCAAAAGTGTACAAGTTATAAAAAAAGAAAAACACTGTGTCAAAAAACGAGTTGATAAGAAACATAAAACTATGGAATCTGCAAAAAAAAATTGTTTTCAAAAGATTTTTACAATTTAAACATTGACATTGCGCTAAAGAATAAACAAGAAAAAAAGAAAGATGAAAATGAAGTAGAATCTATACAAGAAAAAGACAAAAATAAAATAGAATTGAAACGAGAACAAATTAATAAAGAATATTACACGGAAAATAGTCCTAAACAAAATCTTAATATTAACAGTATTACAATAAAAAAAGAAATAAGAGATACTAAGAATGAAATAACTAAGAAAGTGCTAAACAAACCAAAGAAAGAGGATACCAAAAGTATTTGGCAAAATATTTTATATTCTGAAGAAGTATCATGCAATATGGATAAAGACGAGACATCTGATGATGATGCTGATCATATCAGAGCTAACAAAAAGTTTAGATTAACTGAAATTGAAAAGATGTTGTCCGATGATTAAATATAGCTTAAATTTAACTTTTTGATTGGTTCCAGTAAGACTGCGAACTACATAAAATGCAAAGATAGGTAGGGAGATTATTAAGTTGTGTAGGTTATTAACCAGACTGATTTAAATATTAATGTAGGTTCAAAGTTAAGAGATCTCAAAAATAGCCATTTAATAATTACTGATATCGAAACTGTTTATAGGAATACCTAGAATAAGAAAGAGCGTATGTTATAAAAGTTGATTTTACTAAAACTTGAAATACTTGTCGCTAATATACCTAAATAAAAACAGATATTTAGCTATTATAACAGTGTTTTATTAATTAATATTAATGATAGGTAGGTACCTATCTATCTCCTACTTTAACTACATGCCAATAATTAGACGAGTAAATGCCAATATTGAGAATTTCTATGCCAATAATAGGATTTTCTGTAGTCTTTTGGATTTAAGCACAAAAGGTTTATTTAATACTATTTAATCATATAAAAACAGTTAAAAAAGCCAAGATCAAAGTATTTTCTTTGATAATGTCATAAGTTTTATCTAATATCTCTTGCTAATGACAATTAATAGTAACTTGACTTTTGATTGACCCAAAGATCACTGTTAAAGTGCCAACAATTGGATGGTTTACCCAAAAAAATACAAATACCTACTAATAAAATAACATAAATTAGATATAGTCCTCATATCAGAAGCACATGGCAAAGATAATACCTGTGTAAAAATTAATGGTTTTGACACATATTTAACCAATCATCCTAATGGCACTGCGCATACAGGGGCTGCTCTCCTGAAGTCATTAGCCTACTACATACTCCCAGAATACAGAACTGTAAAATACAGGTAAGCTCAGTATGAGTAATGGAAAAGGCTGGGCCAGTCAACTTTTCGGCTGTCTATTGTCTGCCAAGACACACAATATCAGAGGATGAATTCACAGACTTCTTCAAAACTCTTGGCAATCGTTTCGTTGCAGGAGGAGACTGGAACGCAAAACATACAAACTGGGGTTCCAGAATAAGTTCGACTAGAGGAAGACAGTTAAGACTGTGCACAATCAACAACAACCTTACTGCACTAACGACTGGAGAGCACACATACTGGCCGGAAGATCCGAGAAAAAACCAAAGAAGTATTAAAAAACCTTTCTAGAAAAGCTACAGCGTTTCTTACAATGCTATACAATAGTATACTCAGGGTGCAATACTTTGCTGTGGAAAGTATTATCAATATTAATGATACACAAACCAGGAAAACCAACATATGATGTTACCTCGTATAGGCCTATTAGTCTTCTTCCAACAATGTCAAAAGTTTGCGAAAAATCTTACTACGAAGACTAATCCCTATACTAGAAGAAAACAAAGTTATCCCTGAACACCAATTCGGCTTCAGGAAGCAGCATTCTACTGTAGAACAAGTGCACCGAGTATATGAACACATAAGGAAAGCCCTAGAGCAAAAAATGTACTGTTCTTCAGCCTTTCTAGACATAAATCAAGCGTTCGACAAAGTTTGGCACAAGGGGCTATTATATAAAATCAAGTCTTACCTGCCACATAAATAAGACTGCAGCAAAAGGTAGTAGTTATGTGGCAGGTAAGACTTGATTTTGACAGACTGTTCCAAGTACGAGAGATGAATACTACGTCATTATTTTATGAAATAAAAGCTGGAGTCCCTCAGGGATCAGTCCTGGGACCGGTTCTTTATACCATCTATACTGCAGATCTCCCGCAAGTAGATAATGTCACTACAGCCACATTCGCCGATGACACTGCCATCCTAGCAAATAACACTGATCCTAAAGATGCTTCTGCAGCCCTACAAAATGGCTTAAATAAAATTACTACCTGTCTCAAGCGATGGCGTATCAAGGCGAGTGTGTCTAAGTCAGTTCAGGTAACCTTCTCTCTTCGTAAGGGAAATTGTCCACCTGTGAAACTAGAAGCTTAAACCACAAAGCTCCCAGGTCGTAGGTCGTACTCACGACGCTTGAGTTTATTAACGCCTGTCAGCTTTGGAAGCACTTCCAAAATCATCCCACCCTGAGGGGTTGGGATGGTGAGACTTTTAACATCTAGTCCTACATGTTGTAAATATTTATGTCTATTGCTTTTAGCACGTAAGTGATCGACAATCCGTTATATCCTCTAGCGGCAATAGTTTTAATTACGTCATACCATTGAGCTGCGTAAACGGAATCAAAAGAACTCCACATTTGTCCCAAACCAGCAGCGCATGCATCAATAGTGTCTTTCCTTGTATGTTCAGGATTAATGAAAGACGCAATTAAAAAGTCCATGGACTTGAAAGGGTAAACAAATAAATTTAAATATCCCTAGAAATTTACATTATCCTTACGCGTCGTAATATAACTCTTTGATACGTTCATCTCCATACCAAAGTACTGTTTACCCACAGCAGCCATGTCTTCCAGATTGGGGGTTGCACGCATGACAAAGACGCCATCGTCACCCAAAAAGATTTCATCTATAGGCAGAGAGCCTGTAGTCTGGTATACTATGAATCGTGTAACCAAGATATTTATGATTGAGTCTATCAAGTTAGTCCCACACGAACCAGAAGGTACGCCACAAACGACCAAAAATCTCTCACCCTTACAAGTACGAATGGGAGTCTCAATGAAGTAGTCCACAACTTTCTTCCAACGTCGTTTTGATATCGTAGGATCAACGTCCCAAATGTGGCCATCGGCATCTTGGACCTTACTAAGGTAGCATTCAAGGAGGAGGTCGAAAGCTTCGCGTATTATCCAAGGGGTATAGTTTTATCAAATGCTTTCCAGTCAGTACAAGCATAAGTGGCATCGCTGTTTCTATCCAACATCTCATTAAGTTGAGCCATTCCCCCATGACCGGTCTCTAAGCCATAGGCGATATTTCGAGCTTTGATTTGATCTTGAAGTGGGTAAAAGAATCGCCCCTCCTCAAGGTAAACACCTAGAGGGTAACTCCCATGTAGCCCAAACGTCTGCAAGGTGTCTATGCTTTCTTCGACCTATATCCTGCCACATCCTATTAATGTGATGCAGATGTCCATGATCTAAGACGTCACGTTTAGTCCTATAACCATGTTATTTGTATGGAAGTCCCGGAGACTTTGAGCCGGGAAAATCAGATCTAGTTGGGACGGCACCCATTGTTAACGGTATTATGTTACCGTGAAGAGAAGAGAGATCTTGTCTAACGGTTGCTTTGATGAGCTGGAAAACGTCACCTCTGTGGCACGAACGAACGTGATCTCTATCATATTCAAAAAGGTCTTTAACCATAGATTCATAAGAAATTTTGCTTCTATGTAACGTTGATTCTATTTTATCCACTTTCTCTGACGAGAAGACCTCCCTGCACGCCTGAAGGGCGTACATATTTTTTCTTGGTGGAGTAAGGTTATAACTAAAACCCCTTCCATGTTGTAAACGTGTGATTGCATATCTAAACATTGCCACTCCGTGGTCTTACAACGGTCTTACAATCGTACGCGTCCAGACGAATCTGACGCTTGGCAAACGATACTGGACATTTGTCGTAGTAGGGCCGTATCTTCAATTTAAGTGCTGCATCTTTCGCCAGAGCATCTGCCCTTTCATTCCTCTGGAGTGCTTTTATCCAAAAAAGATACACTTTTTTATTATTTGCTTGACATAGCTTTAGATTTTTCCGCGTTTGGACTGCGAGGGGATGGAATGAGCAAATGTTAACTACTGTATCCAGCGAGGAATTTGAGTCGCTATAGATCCCGAAAGTAGACTCTGGCCTCCCTAATATCACCTCCGTTGCTTTGCATATTGCGAGCAATTCTGCCTAGTAGACGGTGCAGTAAGATGGCAGTTTCAACTTCAGGCATTTGGTTTCGGCAGCACAACTCCACAGAGATAGTGCTGCTCCAACCTTGACTTCAATTTTACGCCGTGCGTAAAGATGTTCAATGCTTGTGTATGTGTTGTTACTTGTGTCTCGTCTTCTAGGCATATGAATTCCAAGCGCATATGGTGCGGCACAGGATGCGGGGTATCCACGAACGCGGTTCTACGCTCGATATCCATATCTCCTAGTCCCGACTGGGGCCTGTCTCTTTTAACTTCATATAAGACATTGTCAGATATTGTTTTATTTACGGATGACACATCTCTGAGTTTCAAAGTAGATAGGAAACACTAATGTATATATTATACAACAGTGAAGTGAAGTGGCGTAAGGCCCAGCTAAGATTGTGCTTTTTGACGCCACACTACACGAAAATAGATCGATAGTCGGGTGCGACTTGACAGCTTTGTTGAAGGCTAGTGTCGAACGCAATATGAATGAGTGTTGGCGATAGTTAGTGCGCGCGGAGGGAACGTGGAGCAGATTTCTGAGTTGACGAGTTTGGAGTCTAGATGGAACATTTAACGATACTCTGGAGACTAGCTCCGGTTAATCAACTTTAGACTGTGCAAATTTGGTCAAGTTACGTAAGTCGGCTATGTATCTACGGGTTTCTAGTGGCAATAAATGGAGACGTAAGCAACGTTTTTCATAACTCACGTGCGGTATTTTAAATTTATAGCCTAGGTACCTAGTAAATTTTCTCTGCATACGCTCCAACCGATGTGAGTGTACTGCGTAGTTCGGGTTCCATACTTGGCTAGCGTATTCTAGACGGGTACGGACGTAGGCGCAATACAGTATCTTTAGGGTCTTCATTTTATTTAAAGACTTTGCATTACGGATGACAAACCCCAGCGCTGAGAAAGCTTTTTTTGCAATATGACCGATATGATGTTCGTAGGAGAGTTTGCTATTGATGAGTACACCCAAGTCCCTAACTAAATCTGTACGCGATAGAGGTTGGTTATCAACAGAATAGTTGTATACTACATTATTTAATATCCGAGTAAAAGTGATAACTAAGCATTTAGATATGTTTAGATCCAGATTGTTACACTTGCAGTATTCCACTGCACGCAATAGATCGTCTTGTAACAAACATGCATCCGATAACGTTTTAATATTTTGGCTTCTACAATTGACTTACGATGAAACAGAAAATTTGTTAACTAAAAATACATTTTAAAATATGACGTCACGTACATTCTTTCATACTTCATATTTTCACACACTTTTCATACTATACACGACCATGCTTTATCGCTTGATACACACCATCTGCATGATTATTAAAATCTGATATTAATGTTACTAACTGTCCTACTCGAACAATCACTGGTTAATGTTAAACTCAAACAGTATACGAATTGGTACATTAATATTTATATATTTTATTATTATTTATTGCATCACTTTATATTGATCATATTTGTTATTCAAGTACTATGAAATATGTAAACAATTTTTAATTATCTACTTAAATAACCCGTACCATGTTTATGTTTCAATGCATGGAGGAATCATGCTGTTCTCGAAAATACAAACTATGTTTAGTTTCGGGAACAACAATTCCAACACTTAACTGTATCCAGCTGCTGCCGTATTGTTTAAAAATAGTTTTTTATGTGTCTCTTAGTTGTAAGGCTTGATTATCTGAAAAATAAAGGTTATTATTATATTATAAAATAGGTCTATAAATTTTCATCAGCGAAAAGTAGGTATTTAGAGTGCCTGAAGAATGTGCCTATAATAAAATAATAATAAAAATAAAATAGCCATTTATTCCCTTTTTACATAATAAATACATGTTTTTAGGTCTAAGTTTAACTTAATATTATATACTTAAAATGTTTACAATATTTTCACAAATTGCTTTGTGCGGGCACCCAAGTGTGGGTGTAGGCCTCCTCCGCAGCAGCCCACGTGTGTCGGTCTCGTGCTAGCCGGGGCCAGGCGATGCCTGCCACCTCGACTATATCGTCGCGCCACCTCTTCCTCTGCCGCCCTCTCGTCCTCGTGTTGTCTCGCGGGTACCAGTGGATGATCCTCTCGCTCCACCTGCCGTCCGTGGTCCGTGCGAGATGTCCTGCCCATTTCCATTTTTGGCGACATAGCATTTTTACAGCATCGATTACTTTTGTTTTACGTCGGATATCTACATTCCTTATTTTGTCCATTAGTCTGATTCCTAGCATTGATCTTTCCATCGCCCTCTGACACTTGGCTATCTTATCGATTATGTATCTACCAAGTGCCCAAGTTTGACAGCCGTACAAAAGAGACGGGAGTATAGTGCTGTCCATAAGGCGTTTTTTCAGATGTGTTGGAATGCGGCTTTTAAATACGTCTTTATTAGCCCAGTATTTTTTCCAAGACATCGCTATCCTCCGGTCTACCTCTTTAGCGGTTGCTTCTTTAAACGATATGACTTGCCCAAGATAAATGTATTCATCTACATACTCTACGCAAGTATTGTTTACCTTCACAGGTTTATGCTCTCCATTTGTCAAGACTTTTGTTTTGCTCAAGTTTATGTGCAGGCCAATTTTCTTGCTCTCCTGGTCCAGTGTCTGCATCATGCTTTCTAGAGACTCGTGCTCCTCTGCTAGAATCACGATGTCATCTGCGAATCGGAGGTGTGTGAGACGTTCGCCGTTAATGTTGAGCCCGTATGCAGACCAGTCGAGTTTTCTGAACATCGTCTCTAGAATGGCCGTGAACATTTTGGGAGAGACAGGATCACCTTGCTTTACGCCTCTTTTTATTTCAAACGGATGCCCAATTTTCTCGGTTTTAATTTTTGCATGGCACTTCTCATATATGACTCTTAGTATTGATATATATTTTCCGTGTATTCCTTGTTCCGTCAGGCTATTCCAGAGATGTATATGCGAGATAGAGTCGAACGCTTTTGTATAATCGACAAATCCTAAATATAGAGTCTTGTTGTATTCGCTGTATCGCTCTATACATTGGTTGAGAGTAAACATGTGATCAACCGTTGAAAAACCTCTTCGAAAGCCGGCTTGTTCCCGAGGCTGTTGTTCATCTAAGGCTTTTGTGATTCGGAACAATAACACAGAGGAGAATAACTTATACACTGTTGGTAACAAGCTTATGGGTCTGTAGTTGTCTATTTTATTCGGATCGCCTTTTTTATACAGTAAGGTTATAATGGAGTGATGCCAGTCTTCAGGAATCTCTTCTTTCTCTATAATTTCGTTGAAAAGCTTAGTCAATAGTGGCGCCAGCGGCTCTAGCATTGCTATAACTGTATCTGTAGTGACACCATCCTCGCCTGGTGATTTGTTACGCTTTAGCTTGCTTATCGCACGTTCTACCTCGTGAGTAAGTAGAGCAGGTTCTGATTCAGAGATTTCTTTGCAGAAGTACGAACTGGTGTCGTTGCTTGAGTATAGAGACGAGTAAAATTTAGTAGCGACTTGTAAGATTTCTTTTCTGTTTGTTATTCTTACTTCAGAACTGCTTGAGTCAAGTGCTTGAATCCATTCTTTTTTCAGATCAAACATTTTCCTTGTGTTCTTTATTGAGCTTCGGGTTTCTAATTCTTTCTCTATATTTTGTATTTTTAATCTCTTCCTGTTTTCTCTAATTCCTTTACTAATTTTCCTGTGTAGATATTTAAGTCGATTTCGTTGCGTTTTTGATCGTGGAGATATCTTTTTTAAACTCTCTCTCTCTTTTATTAATATTTCCATTTCCGGAGATATATGCTGGAGATTTTTGTCTCTTATTTTTTTAGGTAGCTTAGCAATGCAAGATTTTATGGCAGTAATTGTAGATTGGTAAGATTTATTGATACTTTCATTTTCAATGCATGGTAATTGTAGAGTCATTATATTCTTTAGAGATTCCTGCTCTATTGGAGTATAGTCCTTGTTGCTTTGGCCATATCCTTTGCGGGATTTTTTATTAAAGGTTATGTTGTAGGACATTCTTAGCATTCTATGATCAGTAGAAAATTCCGTTGAAAGTACTTCTAGGTTCGATACTTTATGCCTTTGTCTCACAAGTATGAAATCTACTTCATTGAGTGTCTGGCCGTCTGGGGATTTCCAGGTCCATTTTCGTTTCAGTTTCTTTTTGAAGAGAGTGTTTGTTATAGTGAATCTGTACTCTTGGCAGAAACTCAGTAGAGTTTCACCTCTTTTATTTCTTTCTCCATATCCGTATGGACCGCAGACATCATTCTCTTCTTTGAGTGGTATTCCTATTTTTGAGTTAAAATCTCCCATTATAATTGTGTGTTTGCTTGTGTTTTCAAGGGCTTTGAGTACGTCTTTATAAAATTCTTTCAATTTATTTTCTGTCGACTTTTCTGTGGGTGCATATACTTGTATAATATGTATAGTACTATTGTAAATTTGTAGATCAAGACGAACAACTCTATCGGAATATGTTTTAAAGTCTACAATATAATTTTTTAGGTATGATGCTATTATAAATCCGACTCCATTTGTTGCTTTTTTGTCTCCCCGGTACATTAGTATATACTTTTCTTTCTCAACTATACATTGACCACATATTTTGACTTCTGATATTCCTATCACATCGTATCTTATGTTTACTAGAGCGTGTTCTAACTCAATAATTCTATTACTAGCTTTCAGGGAGCGTATGTTATATGTACATAGCTTTAAGTATGGTTCTCGGACAGAATGTTTATTTTCAATTTGTTTAGACTGTTCAATGTATCTTAAAGTATGTGAATTGCTGCACGGAGGGTTTTGGTCTGAGACTCCCGCGGCGACCACCCGTATTGGGAGCTTTTTGTAATAGAATGTGCCTATATCATTGATAAATACTACAAATAACAATGGACCCAGAAGGGATCCTTGGGGAACACCGGAAGGGATCGTCAGCCAGGATGAGGTGAACCCATTAAAACTACTGCTTGATATCTGTTTGTAACGTAAGATGAGAACCATCTGAATAAGTGTGCGTTCAGACATGCGGGAATCGTGCGTTTACGCATCGCGCGGTTTGAAACCGCAAAATTGTGATGCTATTCAGACACGCGCGGTTAGTATGCGATTTCGTGCGGGTTAGCGTCAGTTTCAAAATGGAGGTCGACGAAGAAGTGTGTTTACTGTGGTTGCTCCTTAAAAAAAGAAAAGAAAAAGGCGGTATTGGGTGCATCCAATATTACGTGACCGACTAGTACATGGTCAGTTCGTAACGTTATATCCCAAATTAAGAATGTATGATAACAAATTTTTTGACTATTTGAGAATGTCAATAAAATCTTTTGATGAACTAATTGAACTGATCAGGCAAGATATTTCATGCTCTGAAACGCATTTGAGGCCAAGCGTGTCACCGAAAGAGAAACTCGTAATAACTTTATGGTAAGATTTATTTATTGTTCTTCAAAATCAGCATAAATATTTTCTATAACTGTAGAGGACTGAGAGCCAGAACTAAATTGCGATGGTGACGGTGACGGTGCCGGAACAGGAGGAGATGATCCAGATGTATTAAAATATCCTTGCGGGCTTGTATACTGTTGTCCTTGCCAATACGTAGGTGTGATCTACTGAGTATTGTAGCGAACAGGGGGTGGTAAGCTTTGTCCTTTTTGTATCACTTGAAGTAACTAAATTTTGGTTGCTAAACGCCTATTTTCTGGTACTTTTTTGAGTTCTTTATATAACGACAAACAAAAGAGTTTGTCGTCATCTTGCTTGGTAATACTATTTTCTTGAAGTTCATTCTGAAAATGTTTTCGTGACTCGATACTTTTTTCTATTAAAACAGCTATTTTTTCTTCTGGCACTTGTGTTTTCTTACGTTTAGGGGGACGTATTTCAGTGGCTTCGGTTGCATTGGCGTTTAGTTGACTTGTCTCCTCACTTTGCCTTTCATTCTGTTCTTCAATATTAGTTGTAGTGTCTTTATTACTTACAGTATTCTGCAGGAAAGATAATCTTGAAAAATACATATATCGGGCTCCTTTACGAGCATCTGAACCAGAAGGAGTTGTTTTTTCTTTATTGTATTCTTTATTGTAGCAATCTCGTATGTCTTTCCATTTTTTTTGGAGTTGTGTACCTAAAAATAATAACATTATTAATAATATTCTTGTTTCAGATATCTTGGTACGGGTTGTTCATTTGGAGAACTAAGCTACAATTATCGCCTAGGAAAATCGACGATTACTGGAATTGTCCGCGAAGTATGTAAATCATTGTGGAATAAGTTGGTAAACATAGTCATGCCCGAAGCGACTGAAGATATCTGGAAGACAATAGCACGAAACTTTGAGAGATATGCAAATTTTCCAAATTGCATTGGTGCTATAGACGGCAAGCATATCCGAGTTATAAAGCCTGTTGATTCGGGTTCTTTGTATCATAACTATAAATAAACATTTCTTTTCTATAGTGCTCTTAGCACTTTGCGACGCCAACTAGTGCTTTACTTATGTTGATATTGGGGCTTATGGCAAAAGCAGTGATTCTGCTATATTTAAAAATTCGGTTTTTTATAAACGCCTGACAGAAAAATCATTAAACATACCAACACCTAAACCAATATCTAATGTAGACCTAACACCAATGCCTTATGTTATAGTTGGAGATGAAGCCTTCGGCTTAGCAGAAAATTTAATTCCCATACTCAGGCAAATGTTTACCATATGAAAAAAGGATTTTTAACTATAGGTTATCGAGAGCCCGACGTAATATTGAGTGCACTTTTGGTATTTTGGCGAACAAATGGCACATCTTTCATAGGCCTATAAATGTAAACATAGATTTTTCCGAAGACATAATAAAAGCCTCTTGTGTTCTACATAACTATGTGCGGACTAGAGATGGTCTAAAATTTAAAGATACTTTATATATTGCACCCATGACTAATCTCAATACCTTGCATGCGGGAAGAGGGACACCGTCATCTTTGAATATCAGAGATAAATTCGCTCATTACTTTGTGAACGATGGGCGTGTTCCATGGCAAGACACAAAGATATAGCTGCAACTAACATACCGTACTTGTAATGTTTAGGTACATAACTAAATGTAAACAAACGAAATATGGTAATCCCGCTATGACCTTCATTTGAAAAATGCTCGAAATGTCTGCATAAAACAGCCGAAGTTTGTTTATATTTATTTAAGTACCTAAAGTATACGGAGAGTATAATAAACGCTTCATAACAATAATTATAACATAATTCTGTCACTTATTTTTTGGTGAATAAACCTACTTACTTAAAATATTCTTTTTTTCCACCGTGTCTTCGCAATTTCCAAATATCTCCACCAACTCTTGTCAAGCTCGGTTCTTGATAATTTTATTTGAGTAATCATCACACTGAATGTCCCATATTGCAGGTCTCTTCTCCACCTCATCAATAAATACTTCAGTGTCGAAACGATCCATGGCGAACTCACGAGCAGTGACGTGCTCACCGCGCGGTATCCGCAACGCAACTGAACGCGAAGTAAAGACTCCATAGTAATAGAAGGGCGCGGGAGCAGCGCGATTCTATTTTCTGGCGGTTAGGTTGCGGTAACCGCGCGGCTTGATTAACCGCGCGGTTATGTCTGAACGATTACTTTATAACTCGTACAAATAAGACCCGCGCGATTTCCATGCGATTCTGAAATCGCGCGGTTCCCGCCGTGTCTGAACTAGCGCTAAATTACCGAAAATATCCAGGGCTAAAAGCTTATTCAGCAGGATGCCGTGATCAATACGATCGAATGCCTTACTAAAATATGTATAAATAGCATCCACTTGGGACCCAGCATCCATATGTTCAGAAATAAAATCAGTAAATAGAATCAGATTGGAAACTGTTGATCTGCCCTTTAGAAACCCATGTTGTGTTAGACTAAGACTACGAATCAAATCACCGTAAAGCTGATCGTATACTATTCTTTCCAATATCTTAGCTAACAAACAGAGCTTCGAAAAGAAATTGGCCTATAATTGTCAACCATGTCCCTAGAACCCTTTTTGTGGATAGGTGAAATAAAAGCAGATTTCCATATGGCGGGCATAGCACCTTCTACTAGGGATCGTTTAAATAGCAGAGTGACTGGTTCAGTTAATTCATCCGCACACATTACTATGAACGAAGCTGGCAGAGAATCGGGCCTAGCTGACTTACTTAAAACGAGAGCTTTCAGATGCTTACAACAACCAGGGTGTCAATATGGATAGAGCTAATATTGCAATTGGTGATTACAGTGGATGGGACGTAGTTGTTACTATTTGGCGATGGGGTCAGAAAAGCAGAATGGAAATTCTTTGAGAAAAGCTCACTAATTTCCAGACCGCTATCACTACTATTATCTTCATAGTACATTTTAGATGGAAAGTTGTTATTCGACCTTTTACTCTTAATATAAGACCAGAATAATTTGGGCGTGGTTCCTAAGGATGACTCGATTTTTTTCATGTATGCGATATAACAGATCTGTTCTACACCATTGGCACTATCGCGTAATAATTGATACGATAAGAGATCTGAAGTATTACCATAAACTTTCCATTGATTAAAATACAAAAAAAATCTTTTAGTATTTTAGTAAGTGCGGAAGTATACCAAGGATGATATTTTTCGGTATTTAGGAAACGTTGTGGGATATAAAGGGCTCTAATATTGTACAGTATGGAATAAAATGTTCCCACGGCGTCATCAACATTACCTTTCCACAAAACATCGCTCCAGTCTTGTTTACTTAAATCTGACCTGATACACTCATAATTACCTTTACTATACTGGTAAGTTAAGCGCTTAACGGTTTTGAGAGACTGAAATTTGGGGACGTTAAGTCGGATGAATAATGGAGGGTGATAACCATCCACTCTAGTTAGAGGTTCCGTGCACTCGGAAACAGCGACGGATGTGTTCGAAAGAATCAAGTCAATTATCCTGCCGTCTTTGTTTTTGATTAAATTAAACTGCTGTAGATTACAAAAGTTAAGAAAATCAATAAAATCGACAAACAGGCTGATAAGAGGCGCTGACGGTCGGATCTGACAATCGGAAATGTCAAAGTCAAAATCATTTATTCAATTTAGGCATCAAAGACGCACTTATGAACGTCAATTTTTCATTATAATGTACTTTAAAGACTACCGCCGCGTTCCAAAATATATAGAGCCTACCGAGAAGAAGCGGCAAGAAACTCGGGGCCATTCTTTTTATATAGATGTTTTTATAATGTTTTTACTTAGGTACTGCTCTAGTGTGTTGCCTTACAAAAGAGAACATAATAATGCTATCAGTAGGGCAAGACATGCTACACTTTGACATCTTAGTACAGGAGTAGATAGATCCTGGAGTGATCAGTCCCAAGCTGTTTTATCCTCCAAGTAATCCGAAATTTTGTAATAACCTTTTTGACAGAGTTTAGTTTTAATAGTAATTTTAAACTTATTAATAGGCAAATCTCGGATAACATTGGGAACTTTATTATAGAATCGTATACATTGTCCCATAAAAGAATGACTTATTCTGTGGAGACGCGTTACAGTACGGATAGCTTGTGCTTAATTCGCGTGTTGATGGAATGAGCATCACTCCTTTTATCAAAACTGCTAATGTTTTTCTTTACATACATTAGATTTTCATAGATAAACTGAAAGACAACAGTTAGAATATTTATGTTGTATATTATGTTTGTTAATGTTCCATGTTATGGCACTCATATTGAAGTCACCTAGAACAATAAAAATATCAGACTGATGGTCGTTAATTAAATCCGACAATCTATCCAAGAAAGAATCCAGCTGACTTCCAAAACTGTTACCATGTGGCTGATCACATAGGTATAGTGCTCCTAAGTGAATTTTGTGTGTACTATTACTGCAGTTTGTCTTTAGTTGAATCGTTAGCTGGCAATTTTCTGACGCGACAAGTTCCCGACTTACTGCCACTAAAACGCTACCACCTCGGGTCTGACTCGGGATGATCTTTAATCAAAAAGCTCACTATCCAAGATCCCACTAACTAGCCAAGTTTCTGTCAACACTATAACACTATATAAATTATTTTGGACCAAATTTCTATAAAACTCAATGGCATACGATCGTAATCCACGAAAATTTTGGTATGAAATATTTAAGCTAGCCATCATAAAACGGTGTACCTACAATTAAATAATATGTTAAATATAAACTAAATGGCATCAAATACTCTTTAGACATCAATCCAAGTTTTCGGAACGCGCAATTATAACAACTCAATACCACACTCTTGTTACTCTGTCTCCCGTGCCACTAAATAGAATGTAATATCAATCAAAAATCGCAGGTAGTAAACATGAATTAGATACCATTCATAACATTTTATACCGAGCATGTAATTACCTTATCTAAACATACTTCACAAACCGACATCACACAGAAGTAAAAATAACTTAATTGTTTAATCCGTGAAATCATAAATGATAAATGCATATTAATAACAGCGACGTGCAAAAGTACGATCTTTATCGAGAACGCACACTCACTTCGCATTTTAGTTGAATAATCAAATATACCAATCACGAATACTATAAAGTTCCAACTCCAATTCCGATACATTAAATGTAACGCTAAACGAAGGGAAGTATTGACTGTTAAAACTACTATATTAACGAATAGATACCCACAATAACAAATAAAATACCTCCTACACACGCATAAACTACCTAACTCAAATCTAAAGTCGTACCCATCATTGCATTTCAAATATAGCCTCAATAAACACAACACATTTAATAAGTCATATTCTTTAACAGAATAGGTAAAAAATAAACTATTACAAAACTCATTATAGAGCGAGCGTACACAAAAGAAATCCAATTACGCGAACAAAGGACTGCCATAAGAAGGCGAGCACCGCCTAGGGTTGTCAAACTGTTTGAGACATGCAAAGTGCATAATTTGTAAATTGTAATGAGTGAGTATTGAGTTACACAAATGGCTGTCAGTACGGTATAAATATAATATGATAAAATATTATCTGAGTAAAAACTTAGCAGATTTTTACTTAGGTCGCGTTCCGTCCTGATAGTCAGTGTCTTCGAAGTGGGATCTCGCCTCACAAAAAATTTAATGTGCTTGCTCGCCAAAGAACGGAACTGCTAATTTGTATGGGACAAATTAGCAGTTCCGTTCTTTGGCGAGAGTTTTCGCTTGGGACAGTAGCATTTTGTTTTTTACTGTGAGGTGGTCATTGATGAATATCCGTCCTGCACCAGCGATGCCAATATCCTTGGGAGACAGAGCGTCCTTCATAGAACGAGCAGCTGCGACGAAATCCTCTTTGACGTATTTGTTTATAAATGACACAATTATATTCTTGGTATCGGTCGCATTAGTCGGAACCCTATGGATAAATTGATTTGTGATTTTTGGACTGGGTATGAGACCTTGTCACCAATCTTTCCAACTACATTATAGAGGTTCTCTCTATCCTTGCAAGGAACACCTATGATGTCAACATTATTACTGCGCAGCCACTTCCAACTTAGTAATCTCGTTCTTCAGCTGGCTAACACTTTCCTGCGCAACCTCCACTTTAGCCAGTCTTACTTGCATGACTTGAACGGCTTTTGGAAGCTCTTTGAGGTCTGTCAATTCTTTTCGAAGGAGTTGCACCTCGGAAGCCAGATCTGAGAGAGGGGCAAGTTCTTGGCGAATTTTAGTTAACTCCCTCATGACAGAGTCCAATGTCACTAGTGGGGATACGACTGGAGACGCTGGGGTTGAAGACGGCTGTGCACTAAGGTGGCCAGCATTTTTGCACGTCGCACATCTCCAAGTGGCTTGGCGGTCTCCTAACTTGCGGTATCCTTTTTCCGTGATTCCAGAACAAGGGAAGTCGAAGTGCTTCTGGCAAACTGTGCACTGAATTGCTTTAGCAACATCATCATTGCATCTTCCACAGATAACCATAATGGATTATTTATACTTAGTAAATACATATAACGACGAAGGAAAAAGTTTGAGAAACACTGGGAGAAGCTAAACGCGACCGCTCTGGACGTCATACGCTGAGTTATCCTACAGAAACGTGCTGTTCGAGCTATATACGAAATGGGTCCCCGTGAATCAATGAGAGATTATTAAAAGATTATATTGACTTTGCCTTCCTTATATGTATTTGAAAATGTAATGTATGTTCGTAAAAAAAACATAAATATAAGTTAAATAGGGATCACCACACTTTTAATACTAGAAATACAAATAGCATGTATAGCTGTACCTTGTTTTAGACTTGCGAAGACTAATAAGTCATTCCTAGGAAATTGTGTTGCGTTTTTACAATAAAATCCCAATACACATACTGAGCTCACAGAGGGCAAATTCAAGTTGAGTAAGTAGAAACATTGTAAACATCTATATAAAAAGAATGACCCCGAGTTTCTTGCCGCTTCTTCTCGGTAGGCTCTATATATATAGAGCCTACCGAGAAGAAGCTATATATATAGCTATATATGTATATATATATATATATATATATATATATATATATATATATATATATATATATATATTAGAACGCGGCGGTATAATCTTTAAAGTACATTATAATGAAAAATTGACGTTCATAAGTGCGTCTTTGATGCCTAAATTGAATAAATGATTTTGACTTTGACTTTGAAGCCTATGGGCTTGTACACAAAACTGCGATGCGAATTCGCAACGCAGAAAATTACGACACGAATTGCTGCGATGCGATTTCGTGCGGCAAGGCGTCTCCCAGGGTGACCATTCCTTTGACAACCGTCAACCGTACTAAACGTATTTTGAATGGAAATGGATCATAAAAAGAAGTGTGCACTTCTGTTATTGCTTAGGAGATACAGGAAAAAGAAACAAAGAAGATTTTGGGTTCATCCATTTATTAATATTATGAATCCCGCTGGGAACTATTTTGCATCTAAAATATCAAGCTTTGAAAACAGACGGAATTTTTTTTTTTGAGTATTTTAGAATGAGCATATCTTCATTCGAAGAGCTTTTAAGTGTATTATCACCATATCTTCAGAAACGATCGTACAAGGGGAGAATTCCTGTTATGCCTCTGGAAATGATTGGCCTCACTATCCGGTAAGTAAAGTAGAAACAATAATTGTATACAATAAGTAGTTTTTATTGAGAAAAGAGTTTTCCAAATATTACAATCCATAAAATTTACGAAAAATCAAAGTCTTCTTCAGTTGAAAGTGTGCTTAATATGCTTGAGTTAGAAAAATCATTACTAGGTGAATCAATTTGGAATCAATTTGATCTGGTATGTTAGATGACTGTGGACGTATCAGTGGCGTTTGTTGAGATGTTGCAAAATGTTGAGTTTGATAGGCACCCTGGTAGTTGCTATTCGGATAGTAGTAGCCATGAGGTTGATGCAATTCTGTTAAAATTTGAAGAACTCTGCTCTGAAAGATTAGTGTTTTATTGTCATCTAATCTTTCAAGTGATGGTAGAATACCTTTAAAAAAAGACATGTGTCTATTCTCCGGTTCCTTTAAAATCTTTACAATATCATCTTCAAAATTATTATTTACCATCTTTCTTTTTGGTACCTTCTTGATTATCTTTCTCATTTTCTGATTCATGTAAACTGGTAGTGGTCTCATTTTGCAAATTTTTCATAAGAAATTGTAATTGTCTGTACAGATGGTATTCTTTTATATTTTTTGATCCAGACCCTGACCTATTTGCATCTTTGAGTTTCTTTTCATATTTATTAAAGGTATCCTTAATCCCCCTTCCATCTTTGTATTACTGAATTACCTGCAAAAAAATAATAGACAATATTTAATTTATGTATGTTTATGTAGTTTTAGGTTAGTGTTCTTTATTAATCCTTTTTTTTCTATTTTTGTTACAGATTCCTAGCGACCGGAAATGAAATAAGAAATACACATTTAGATTATTATCGAGGAATAAGTACAGTTGCTAAGGTAATACGATTAGTTTGTAGTGCAATATGGATATTTTGTTTAAATGCAAACATACTAAAAATAACGCAACAGCTGTTTGAAGAAATTGCTGCGGACTTTGACAAGAAAGCTAACTTCCCTAACTGTATTGGAGCCGTTGATGGGAAACATTCGTAGTCCCCCAAACAGTGGATCACTTTTAATTACAAGGGCTACAATTCAATAGATTTGTTGGCTATTGTTGACTCGAAATACAGATTCATCTATGTGGACATAGGAGCATTTGGAAAGGAAAGCGACTCCACTATTTTCCACAATACGAAACTGTACGACTTACTGATGAGAGGTGATTTGCCTACACCAACATAGAGGCCGTTACCAGGCTTTCAAGAACCGGTTCCATTTGTTTTTGTCGGAGACGAAGCTTTTTCTATTTCGAATAATGTCATGCGCCCTTATTCTGGCAAGCATTTGTCTGTTATACAAAGCGTATTCAACTACCGTTTGAGTAGGGCAAGAAGATATGTCGAGTGTACTTTCGGCATACTGGCCAATAAGTGGCGAATATTTCACCGGCTCATTAACGTCTCACATGATTTTGCAATAGACATTGTCAAGGCATGTTGCATACTACATAACTTTGTAATTAACCGTGATGGATTAGACACCCCTGTTGAAATGATCATAGATGATTCCGAACTACAACCACTTCAACAAAAGTTGAATGTAGGTAGTAAGTGCAAATATAATAAGAAACGAATATTCGGATTATTTTACTAGTGAAGTTGGTGCATTAAGCTGGCAACTACAAAAAATTTAAGAATATATAGGGTCAATGTGGGTAAATGTAAACAGTTTTGAAAAAAATCATAGGTTGTAGTACTGTTACCGTCATAAAAAAAATGTGATAGTGTAGAGTAGAAATTTTTTTTGAGGGACCTCATGGATTAAGTAAGGCACAGGAAAACAATTATTAAATTTTTTTTGGAAATCTATTGAATGTTTTGTTAAAAGTTTACATTTACCCCAACATATTTTTTCCAAAAACTGCTTTTTTGGGGTATTTATAAACATGTTATTCTAAATTATATGCTAAATAATACAGATAAATAATTATGTAGTACTAAAACTAGGTCTCTGTTATAAGTATATTACTTTAAAAAGCCTTTATCTATGGTAGGGGGTTAATCGAAACAAACTATAATATCTTTAGTAACCCTATGTGCTGACAGCTGAGGTAAATGTAAATAATTTCCTTGTTTTGGGGTAATTGTAAACTGAATGGGTTTGTCATTACAATATCATAACTATTATAGGGAGGTAAATTGAAACATTTCTGTGCAATTTTTTAGACGTTTATTTTAATAGAATCATGCGTTTACAAATACATCTCTTAGTTTTTGAAACTTGTAAAAAAATATTTTTCCTTTTAAAGTATAAATTGTTCTGGTAAGAGACCTTTATTATCCTTTATATAGGCACGCAACTTGTATCCTATGTCATAGAAGTTATAAACCATATGTGGTCTTATGGCATCTGTTTGCGCTTTTTGTAGTAATCCTGGTTTTTTTTTAAGAATGGCTTGGATGTCTCTTCATAAAATTTTGATACCAACAATCTCCTGGTACATAGTTCTTAAAATAAGTTTTGATTTTAAGCTTTGTTACGTATTCTCCAACCAAAAGCTTCAGCTCCTCTTTGTGGCAAGGATGGCCCATTTTTGCCCTTAACTTAAGGCAATTGACAAGAAGGTGCTTGACACGTTCCGTTTATGCTTTCGAAACTCCACCACCCATTTAGTCCAAGTGTACTTTTCTACCTTTTATTTGGTAAAATATAACAGCAGTGGGAACTCCATAATACTCGCTGGCTTCTCGATAAGTCTTTTTTTATCAGTTACACCATCTACGGCTTGCGTAGCATCTTCTAATGAGTAACTGTGTGGTTCCTTCTTACGTACATATGTCCTCGGCATTTTTAGTTGATTGCAATATGACGACAGCAATGAAATACAAATGTTTACAATTACCCACCATCACCAACAAATAAATTATGAAGCCAAACTATATTGTTTCCAATTCCCTCACGCATTTACATTTGCCTCATATTGTGTTTACATTTTACCCCGCCCAGTAAATCTTGAGGCAATAGTAAATATGCGCTCAAACAATGGTGGACAGCATTTATACTGAAAATTAAACCCAAATCGTGCAAATCAATCCACTTCCATCTCATTAGTCAATAAGTTTTATCACCTACCTCGATTGTTTCCATAGTGGAGTAAGTACTACTGACTACTTGAAAACTGTATTTTATACAATTTTGCAAAAAAAATCTAGCACATCAATCACCTGTTTTCTGACCTCTGACACTGGAATTCCAAAATGGCCATCATAGATCATAGACTATGGATGCGTTCCGTATCACTTAGAATCTTCTAATAATAAGAATGACGAAATTATTGAATGCGTTTCCATTTACCCCTGTTTACATTTACCCACATTGACCCTAATGCGGCTAGCCTTAGTAATAAGTCAATACAACAGGTACAAAAGTATCACATCGCAAAACAAAAAAGTTACTCGCTGTCGACGCTTAAACATTTGTAAACAATTTAAAGAATATTTTTTGTGCTTAAATGAATAGAATGTTTGATTTGTAGGTAGTCAGTTTAAGTAAAAAGACTTAATAAATGTATTTGTCTACTTACCAAGTTTGGTTTTTTCATTATTTTCTTTTTCCTCGAAATTTGGAAATAAACTTTTACAAACGTCCTTCCAAGCATCTTGTTTGATGAATTTGTTTTTATAATTCATTACTAGTGTTCCAAAGAACAGGGCGCTCCTCAATCAGTGATACTCTGTAATTTTTTTACATACGTCTTGCCCACACGCTGTCCCAGACCGTACTAAAAATGGCGTCAACAAGTGTGACGAAACATCGCAGGAATGCGCGTTGCGAATCAATTCGCAAGTTCTTGCGATGCGTTGTGCGAGCTCGTAGATTTTTACGATGCGATGTCGCATCGCAGTTTTGTGTACAAGCCCTATTTACACCTTTACGGAAAGTATGAGAGCCTCAGACAGCGGTTGAATAAGTTCAAGAGTGCATTCAGTGCTGCACTGTATGCCTCCGAACAGATGTCGGATGTAAATCCATCCAACCAACCCTTCGCCGGGTTCATACCTCGTACAGTAAGTCGTGACCCCTTCGTGGGTAAAGTCTTGGATATCATTCGGTTCTAATAACATGTCTCGTCCGTTTCGTTCTTCGGCCACTCTTATTTCAGGCTGTTCCACCCTGGAACAGCCTGAAATAAGAGTATAAGTCTTCTGTGGAATTATCTTCCGGAAAGAAGGTCTTTACTAAGAGTGCGGCGGTAGCGGCAGGGCCGAGCACCAGACTATCCTTTGGTGACTATCATCTTCAGGAGATGGTCTACGCTTGGGTTTAAACTTTGTTTAGTTAATCTATACGCATTCCGCCATATGTTCTCTACCTTTTGCCTAAAGCAATTATCCTTCCAGCGTGCCACTATTGCCCGTTGGATCAGTGCTGCCAGATGAAAAAATCTAATCAGCGCTGACAGCGGTGCACTTAGCGCTAGATTCGAATATATTCACGAGCCATTAAAGCGCTAAATCGGTTCAAACGCGTCAATAGAGCGCTAAATTCGAACTTTTAACTGAGGCGCTTTTTAGACGATCAGTGTGATTAAATAATCTCCCATACTAAACATGGGCTGTAACCATGAGCTCTTAAAACAATTCTGATAAAGTTTTGGAAGCGAGACGCAGATTGCGACTTGTATAAACGCATCTCGTTTACGGCTCCGTTGTTTTGCTCTATGTGTTTAGTATAGTAGATTGTGTAATCACATTGATCGTGGAAAAAGCGTCATACGCACGACAAAAATAAAATAAAATACGAAGTGATTGTAATGTGATAAATAAAAACAACTTTTTATTACAATAATAAAATTTGCCGTGGCGGTGCCGGCTTAGAATAGCACCCCCCCAACTCTACCCGTGGGTGCCGTAGAAGCCGGCTAAGGGATAACAAATCAGAAGGTGGGCAGCAGCACCTTCCCAGTCAAACACACACAAACTGCGCTCGCCAACCCGCCTGCCAAGCGTGGCGAGTATTGGCAAAAACCCCTCATGGATTGGACAAAAAGAACCAGGCCCCCAGTCCCCGGCAGCCCCGCTATTCCTGGCTACGGTAGCGGCCACGGTAACGGTGGGGCAGGGGGTGCTAAGAATCCCCGGCAGACGCCCGGCTACCACCCCCAACGACGACGACTGGCCCTGGTAACACACAACATACGCACGATGAGGACAGACGAGAAGATATATGAGCTGGAAGAAGAAATGAGTAAGCTACGCTGGGACATTGTGGGGTTATCTGAAGTCCGTAGAGCGGGTGAGGACACGATAACCCTAAAATCAGGTAACCTACTCTACCACCGGGAGGGCGACCAACAGTCCCAAGGTGGTGTCGGGTTTCTCGTCCACAAGTCCCTTACTAACAACATAGTTAAGATCGATAGCGTTTCCAATAGGGTCGTATACCTAATACTCAGAGTATCCAAACGATATTCGCTGAAGGTCATTCAGGTATACGCACCGACGAAGTCGCACCCGGATGATGAGGTGGAGGATATGTATGAGGACATTAGTCGGGCCATACATACCTCTGAAACGCACTTTCTAGTTGTTATGGGGGACTTCAACGCGAAGTTGGGTAAGAGAAGCGAGGATGAGTCGAAAGTGGGGCAATTTGGCTATGGACAACGGAACCGTAGGGGACAGAGGTTGGCCGACTTCCTGGAGAAAGAGGGACTCTTTATGATGAATTCTTTCTTTCAGAAGCCACCTCACAGGAAATGGACCTGGCTGAGTCCCGATGGTTCCACGAGAAATGAGATTGACTTCATTATGACCACCAAAAGGCAAATATTCACTGATGTCTCCGTGATCAACAGGGTTAAAACCGGTAGTGATCACCGAATGGTAAGAGGCACGGTGAATATTAATGTCAAACTGGAGAGGTCTCGTCTGATGAAGTCTACGCTCCGACCTACTCGTGCCCATATTCAAGACCCCGAGAGCTTTCAACTTGAGCTATCCAATCGCTTCGATTGCCTTGAGAACATCGCTTCAGTGGACGAGATCAATAACAGGTTAGTAGAAACTGTCCATACAGTGGGTTCCAAGTACTTTAAACCCCACTGTACAGATAGGCCACAGAAACTCTCCAACGATACCCTCAACCTCATGGCTGAACGACGCTCATTGAAACTGCAGTCTTCGGATGATGCTGAAGCATATAGGCTGCTCAATAGACGAATATGGAAGTCCTTGCGACACGACATTCGGATCTTTAATACAAACCGTATTAAAGAGACGATAGAGCGGAACAAGGGCTCCAAAGTGTTTGCAAGAGACATGTCTATTGGGCAAAGCCAGTTGACGAAGCTGAAGAGAGGAGACGGCAGTGTAGCGTCGACCAAAGCGGAAGTGTTAGGAGAGGTCGAGAGTTTCTACGGACAGTTATACACCTCGGTCGCTAAACCTGTTAGCAGCTCGGCCAAAGACCCAAGAGCCAAGCTGACCCGACATTATACCGAAGATATCCCGGACATCAGCCTGTACGAGATTAGAATGGCCTTGAAACAGCTTAAGAACAACAAGGCGCCTGGTGACGACGGTATCACATCTGAGCTTCTGAAAGCGGGTGGAACACCGGTACTTAAAGTCCTTCAGAAGCTCTTTAATACCGTCTTACTCGAAGGTTCAACGCCAGAAGCATGGAACAAAAGCGTGGTGGTGCTGTTCTTCAAGAAAGGTGACAACACTTTACTTAAAAATTACAGACCCATCTCGCTTTTGAGCCATGTTTATAAGCTGTTTTCGAAGGTCATAACGAACCGTCTCAGTCGCAGGTTTGATGAATTCCAGCCTCCGGAACAAGCCGGTTTCCGAAAAGGCTATAGTACCATAGACCACATCCACACGCTACGGCAAGTTATACAGAAGACCGAAGAGTATAACTTGCCTCTTTGTCTAGCGTTTGTGGACTATGAGAAAGCCTTTGATTCGATCGAGACGTGGGCAGTGCTTGAGTCTCTCCAGCGGTGCCGTATTGACTATCGGTATATTGAAGTGCTGAAGTGTTTGTACAAAAACGCCTACATGTCAGTCCGAGTACAGGAGCAGAGTTCGAAGGCAATTCCATTGCAAAGAGGCGTGAGACAGGGAGACGTTATATCTCCGAAACTGTTCACCGCTACATTGGAAGACGCCTTCAAGCTTCTGGAATGGCAAGGACTTGGCATCAATATTAACGGCGAATACATCACTCACCTTCGATTTGCCGACGATATTGTAGTCATGGCAGAATCCATGGAAGACCTCAGTACAATGCTCGAAGACCTCCATCGAGTTTCCCAACGGGTAGGTCTTAAGATGAACATGGACAAGACGAAAATTATGTCTAATGCCCATGTTGTACCTACCCCAATATCAGTTGGGAACTCAGTTCTCGAAGTTGTTGACGAGTATATCTACCTGGGACAGACAGTCAAACTAGGCAGGTCCAACTTCGAGAAAGAGGTCAATCGTCGAATCCAACTCGGCTGGGCAGCGTTCCGGAAACTTCGCGAAGTCTTCTCGTCAAAAATACCTCAGTGCCTCAAGACAAGAGTCTTCGACCAATGTGTGTTACCAGTGATGACTTATGGCACTGAAACGTGGTCTCTTACTATGGGCCTCATAGATAAGCTCAAAGTCGCACAACGAGCTATGGAGAGGGCTATGCTCGGGGTTTCTCTACGTGATCGAATCAGAAATGAGGAGATCCGTAGAAGAACGAAAGTCACCGACATAGCTCAGAAGATTAGCCAGTTGAAGTGGCAGTGGGCAGGGCACATAGCACGCAGAACAGATGGCCGATGGGGCCGAAAGGTTCTGGAGTGGAGACCACGTACCGGCAAGCGCAGCGTAGGTCGTCCACCGACACGGTGGACAGACGACCTGAGAAAGGTCGCAGGACGACGTTGGATGCAGGCCGCTTCCAACCGGTCCTTTTGGAAAATCATGGGGGAGGCCTATGTTCAGCAGTGGACGTCCTACGGCTGAGATGATGATGATGATGATGATGATGAATAAAATTTAGAAGAAAAAACATAATTATATTATTCTATACCTACAATTTGGGTATGGTAAAGTCAACTTCTTAAAGTAAAAAACAAGTTAAAAAAAAAATTCATCTTCCATCATAGCTGAACTCGAGGGTCCAGGCTGGTTAAGTTCAGTAGTTTACTTTATATTTTTCGGATGATCCTATCTTACTTAAAATATAAGCTGGTAGTTGATAATTATAACAGTTGCTGTTAACCGCGGTTAATCCTGTTCTTATTAATAGGATGGCGTTAATAGTTTTTAAATGCAATGCATTTCGCAACTTGCTTTTAACCACATTCATTAAGCTGAACACCCGCTCAATATCAGCATTTGAATGTGGCAAACTCATTATTTTTGTCGCGACATTGAATAAGTCTTTATATGGACAACAGCCAGCTGCGTCCCTCGACTGTTGAACTTCTGTCCAGAACTTCACCGTATCTTCGGTATTTTCCCAGTTCTGTAGGATAACAGTTTGCCACTGCTGAATAACATTATCCATATTTTCTGTGTAACCCAGACTTTCCAAAACTTGTATAAAGTTATCAATACTTCTGTTTGTTATTAAAATGACGGTTACAGATAATGCCATAGAGTTTTTAAGTAGTTTTAAATTTCCAGGCAGTCTTTGTTGCAGCTCATTTATTAGTTTAATAATAAAATCAACACACCTCTTCTTCATTGCATTTTTTTCATCCTCATTTAATGAAGACTCGTTCATCTCTTTCTCAAATAAATAACCAAGGTATGGTGACATATACAGATGTTCTTTCACATAAATGCTTTCGAATTGCATTCTCGGTTGCGCTATTATTATTTTCGTGCACATGTTTCGTATCAAATCATGTAGCGTATTGTAGAGCAGATATGGATCAGAAGTTTTGTTTTCAAAAGTTTTTATTGCCCTATGTGTGCAAATAAATTTTGTTTCTTTTATCGTTGTACATGTTATATAATAATTCGGCTTGGTAGCAATTTTCACGAGTTCTCATTAATTGAAAGTGTAATTTTAGTACTATCCATTGACTTAAGATTCTAGTTACCGCGGGTTCAATTGACAGCCATCGTGTATCACAAGCTTTTAAGATCTTAAGTGGCTCCTCTCCACAGTTTATCGCTTCATATATTTTTTTATATTCGTTTTTAGTTTCGGTGAAAGCTTGAACCAATTGTGAGTTTCTCTTATCATAAATTCTATATTTCTTGGTATAGTCTCACATGACGCATGTGACACTGCCAATTGAATCGAATGGCAGTCACATCTTATCAACACTAGATTGGGTAAAGCATACCTTTCCTGCAATATTTTATGGACACCTGCGTTTACTCCAGTCATAACCGAAGCATTATCTGTTCCGATTCCAATTAACTTGCTTTTATCAAGTTTAAAAGCTTCAAGTTGTGCTGTTAACGCCGAAACTATTCCTTCGGCATCTGCAGATTCCAATTCAATGAGCCCTAAGAATGTGGAAACTATTTCGTTGCGACTGCTGCTAAAATATTTAACAACAATACCGAGATATTTTCGAACAGAAACATCAGTAGATTCATCTATAATCAAGCTATATGAATTATCAATAAGGTAATTTATTCTTAGTCAACTCTGATATAGGATGGATTTTGACAGGAAAAATGGAATTAAAGTCTCATGATGACTTATCGGTAGTGACATATTTCCTATCTAAGGTGGATTATAAATTAACTAAACCTGACTTACCATTTGAACAACTGAATGTCAAAGCTTTGTGGGACTTGAATCTATCGGAATAACTGACTCTCTTAACACTACCACAGAAGATAGAGAGACCTCAAAAACTTTAATGACACCACGGAGTATGTCAACCAGAGGTACTCAGTGAGCTGGATTTGGAAAGAATATCCACCCGGCATACCTACCAACAAAGAAATTGCGCAGGGGAGGCTGGTCAACCTACTTCGCCGAATGGATAAAGACGCAGTGACATCTTACAACAACACTATTGCAGATCTGAAGGGTATTGTGGAAGTCGTACCAGTCGATGAGATAACTAACAGCAAATTCCCAATGCACTACTTAGCACATCATGGAATAAAAGCACCTGGTAAACCTGCATGAATTGTTTATGATGGGTCTGGGATATTGAAAGATCAGAAGAGCCTTAATGAATGCTTATTAGCAGGACCTATTTTTTTGAAAGATTTGATTAGGATATTGATAAGGTTTAGAGCAAATAAATTGCTGTCATGGCCGATGTCGAAAAGGCCTTTCTTCAATTAGCTCTACAAAAGAACATGAGGGATATGACAAGACTCTTATGGCTCAAGATGTTACTAAACCAGCTATCGAAGATAACATACAACATCTGTGTTTATGCCGAGTATCATTCAAAATAATTTCCAGTTCCTTTCTCTTAAATGCTACTATGAATCACCACTTGATGAATTGAACAAACCTGGCAGTTCAAAGGGTAGCAGCAGATATATATGTAGATGATTTAGTAACGGGAACATCAAATGTAAACGAAGCGCTGCAACTATATGATAATTTAATAAGTTTCAGAAGATTTCAATGAATTTAAGAGAATGGAGTTCGAATTCTGCAAAATTCATGTATAATGCACTAGACAGATGTAAGGAAAAAGTAGTTAAAATTTTGGGATTACACTGGAACACTAAAAAGGATACAGTGCAGTTGCGAATTAAATGTTTTAATTTGGAAATGGGATTGTTAGAATTTATAGGAAGGGAAGGCAGGGTACTGCCTTCCTTTCATCAAAGTCAGCACTTATTACTTTCCCAGAGTCCCTACCTTCTTACCTCAGTCCGTCTTCACCATCCATCCGCGCCGGTCATAATTTTTGTACTATTTTACAATATTCTATTTTCAATATATGTTTTAATTACAGTGTTTTTTTAAATAAATTTCTTTGTTTTAAAACCGATTCACGGTCCCGCATTGGTGGCAGCGGTGGGATAATAAAATTATTCTATGTGGGACTCTTAAAAACCGTGAATCCAATGTATCTCGAAGACTGCTCGCTGTGCTCACTGAATCCTGATGAAGATCACTTTATCCGCTTAATCCTGAAACACTGAATCCTGTCAAAGAAGACCGTCGTTATCACTGCATCCTGAAAAATAAAATCGCTGTATCCACCGTAGCCTGAAAAAAATATAGAAAATAATCGCTGTATCCACAGTATCCTGAAAAGAAAAAGAAGAGAATCGCTGTATCCACTGCATCCTAAAATAGAAAATCACTCTATCCTGAAAAGCATAAAATCGCTGTAACCGCTGTATCCTGAAGAAAACCACTGAATCCTGAAAATAAAATCGCCGTATCCTGGAAGACCTCCCTGTATCTACTATACCTTGAAGAAGTTCTGCATCCTGTAACGCTGCATCTGGTAGACCTGAAAGAAGTTCCTAGCCCTGGGTACTGTTCTACTTTCGCCGTGACATTCGACTCTACTATGTTCCTGCTAATTCAGTCAAAACGATGGTTCCGTGACTGAGTATTTTCATGCATTATAATACGAAACATTCAATTAATTAATGCAAATTCATATCCTATGACTTTCTATTTATAAAATAATCGCATATTACGAGTAATATAGCAAACAATAAGACTCAATCGCCTCCCGCCCACGCATCATCTCGCCGCATTTCTATGAACTGATAAGACTGGGCGATCACTGAGTGTCTGCACCGTTTTAAGCCAGTTACAGATTAAGTAATTATTTGTATAACATTTAATATTACAGGTAAATACTTTACAAAGTTACTGTTACTGTTATTTGTGTTAAATATATCTACTAATGACAAAGTCTAAGGACGTTAATACGAAGAGTCTCAAGTAAAAATGTCAGAAATCGACCTTAATATTTTAATATAATTTATTGGAACCTATGATGGTTCAAGGGGTGTTCTGAGCCCTTTCTTAAACAACTGTCGTAATGCATTTAACTAAGCATCAAGCTCACAAACCGATATTCTAATAAAAAATATACTTAGCCGACTTCAAGGTAAAGCCGAAACAGCATGTGCTGTCAAAGAGTTTACAAAGTGGCCACAACTTGACGAATTTTTAAAAACGCAATTTGGTGACGTCAAACATTATTCATACTTACTGTTAGACCGTCAAGAATGCAAGCAGGGTCGAAACGAATCTGTAAGACAATACTCTTTGCGAATCGAATCATGTCTAGCAAAGCTACTCACTGAAATCAATATTTCTATACCTACCAAAAAAAAAATATTAACTTGCGGGCCGCGAAGCTGCAATGCAGGACTTAGCATTGAATACGTTTACACTAGGCTTACATCCACAATTATCCACAGTTGTAAGATGCAAAGATCTCTAAACTTTGAACGAAGCAATAATGTTTGCCTCTGCCGAAGAGAAAATATTAGGTATTTCCAATAGAAAACATCAGGTCTCTTTATCCAATGCCAATCAGCAAACACAATACCGCCAAAATTCCTTTAATTCTAGATCTCAAAAATCGCCCTGGAACCAACCAGGACCTTCAAATTCGAACTTTAGACCTCAAGGTCAACCCTGAAATCAACCCGGGCCCTCTAATTCAAATGTTTTGGTATGTCGCTACTGCAAAAACATATGTCACAGCATCGAAAACTGTCGCAAACGACAATTTAATAACAAACGTCGTAACCAGAACTTCAATTTCAACACTGGAAGTGCGGGGAATCCCATTTCCAACCACCGTGACGCTTCATCAGCACATTATGATGAAAATTATCATACTGTTTACAATGCCCCGTCTTATCCAACACATAATAAAAATGGAAAATAATCCGGCTAATCCGTTAAACGAGTAGAATTTCCCTTTTAAAGAATTTTGAATTAATTTATCTTTTGTATTCTAAATGACAGTTATCCCGAATTCCTAAAGACTATAAGCAACAAATCATTTGCATCTAACGCTAAAATTATAGAATCAAAAACTAGTGTACTTAAAAGTCTTGACAAAGTAATTGTTGTCCCCACTTCTATCGATCTAGATGAAAGTAATCCTCATGTAGAGGATATTCTAAGCGATATGAAAAATAAAACGGAAATTCTTAATAGAGAAAGAACTTTGTTTTCGTTTATAAACTTCGATCACAAAGGCTGCTCCATCTATCTCCTTTTTAATAAGGTCAATCACTTTGACATTGCATCTTATGAAGACCTATACACCAGTCTAAAGAGTTTGCGAAACGATCTTACTCAGAAAACTGTAAATGAATTCAGTATCACGGACTTTAAAAATCCTTTTGAAGCACATTCGTATACCAAGCTGTATAACATCATCCTATTTCTGTTTCACAACACAAAAATATTCATAACTATTCATCGTTACGCCATAATATTTCCATCACTAAGTGAAACTAAGCAAATTCTTCGTATAAATCATGACATACCTATTGCTGGCCATTTAGGCAGTGTGAGAATGCTCAAACGAATCCAAGGAAAGGTATGCGCAGTGACATAGACAATTATGTCAAATTATGTAAACTCCGTCAAGAGAATAAAGCACTGCGAAAAATCAATCGCGCTCCCATGCAAATTGCAACTACATCCACATCCCCTTTTCAACGCTTGGCAATGGATATCGTCGGTCCATTACCAGAAGCAGGCCCTGCTAAATTAAAGTACAGCCGAAGAAACAAGCGAATGCTTATTACATTTTATTTCTCTCTTTGGTATACCTAAAACAATCTTAACTGATCAAGGTATAAATTTCACGGCTAATCTTTTCAAGAAAACATGCGAGTTCTTGAAAATAAAACAACTATGGTCAACTCCATATCACCCACAAACTCAAGGTGCTCTTGAGCGTAGCCACTCGACCCTGAAAGAGTACCTCAAATTATTTGTAAATGAAAATCAAGACGATTGGACTCGTTACGTTTATACTGCTATCATGACATATAGCTCTAACACCCACTGCACAACAAACTACACGCCATACGAACTCTTGTTTGGACACAAACCTTTCTTGCCTTACTCAGTTTACGATTCTACATCAGACACCACATACCTCGAATACTTGAGAATGTTAAATCATAGACTTAAGTACTCTAGAGATAAGGCTAAAGAGAACATCAACCAATCAAAATAAAATTCTAAGAAACATTACGATTCGCATACCAGGTTCCCCAAATACCATGTTGGAGACCTTTTCTACTTTAAAAAACCACTTAAGTCTAAGAAAAGTTCTGTCCACTATATGGAAAGGCCCGTACAAAATCGTTCAAGTCCATGACAATAATACAGTGACTTTGTTGATTGACCAACGACATATCAGACATCATTTCGACCAAATCAAACTAGCAACAGCTAATTCAGTATAAATACTTAACTCTTAATTTTGAATTTTCAGAACTATACTACCATTTCTCCTTGCGACATCTTTGGCTCACGAACTCGTTCAACCTCTGGATAAAAGTCCTGGGATAAACTTTGATCCCATCAGCACGCTAAAACTGATAAACGACCACGTTCATTTTGTTATTCCTGTGGATATTAAATTAATAAGCCCACATCTAACAAATATTAAAAACATATTTGATACATATAGACTTCTATGTGAACACAATACATCAACGGACGCCTTTCATTGTGTCAATATGCTACAACCACTTACATCCCTCTATGATATTCTTCGGGACTATGATTCCATTTCTCATTTACTAAGAGCCAGGCATAAAAGATCTGCTTGGTTTGCTGGCATAGGTAATTTAATGAAAACACTGTTTGGCACCATGGATGAAGATGATTCTGAGAAATACTATAACGCCATTCAAACTTTGCATTCGGATGGTAAGAAATTAGCTTCTTTTGCAAAACACATTTTTATTTCTACATCAGCAATTATAAACTTTAATTAAACCTTGGAAATAATTCTAAATCACGAAGCTCAGTTGAATGAAGTTACTAGTATGATGTTTAAAAATGTATCTATAGTTACTAACGAATTATTATTTAGGAATAAGATATATGAAGTTTTGAATATTCTTCAAGCTTGTTTACTTACCTTGTCGTACAAAATTGAAGATATAGTTAACTCTATAATGTTTGCAAACAGCAATACTCTGCATCCCTCAGTTGTCACTCCAACGCAATTATATAATGACATAGAAATTAATATTAAGCATTTACCTAAATATAAGGAATTTCCTGTAAGCATAGATTTAAGAAATATTCATGTATTGCTTAAAGTATCTAAACTAGCTGTTTACTATAGTCCTAATAGTGTAATATTTATATTAAGAGTTCCACTAGTACATCACATTGATTACGATCTGTACGCTATGATTGTTCATACAATTAATTACGTAGCTCTTAGTAAAGATAAATGCACGTATTGCACTTTAACCGATTTTCATCAACTTATAAGTAAAGGAATCCTCGCTTGCGATGTTTCAAACATCTTATCAGTAAATACAAATCCAATTTGTGAAATTGAACTGATGACTAAGATTGTAAAAGACTCACCGTCTCAATGCGAAACAAAATTTATTTACGGTAACGTAGATAAGGCGGTAGGAAGGCGTGCCCTGGGGCAGAGGAATCGCGGGATTCCTTTGTCGCAGTAGTGGGAGCGAACCTCTCTTTACCGACCATCATAGCCAAAATGGTGGTGGGAGGCAATGGTCTCTTTCTGCGAGGACGTGATGTCGCAGAGAGAGACCGAAGAGCGCGAGAGAGAGTATAATCCTCTCTCTCTCCCACTCCGGAGAGCGCAGACACTGAGGCGAGCTATTCGAGCGCGCACTCCGTCTCCACTGGGATGGCCTGGGGCGACGGACGTGGGGACGTCTGGCACCCCTCATCCATGAGGTCCTTCTGAGGAGGCGACGCACTGTATGTCCCAGCGTGTCGGTGGAGCGGTATGGGGGAGTTGCTATGTGCCTCCCCCGAGGTGGGTCTGTCCTGAAACATCGAGGGGCGGGACGTCGGCAAGACAGGGCTGCGGACAATGCGCAAACGGCCCCGTGGCCCTGTTTGCAGTCGTTGCCGAAGGACATCATGGGGTTTTTAGTCGGTAGTTAGAGTCCGACATAACCCGCTCGCTATCCCCGGCCAGCGGGCATGCGTAAATGCATTTTCCCCACGGAAAAAAAAGGTATAACATGGGTATTAGACATAATTTTCGTCTTATCCATGTTCATCTTAAGACCTACCCGTTGGGAAACTCGATGGAGGCCTTCGAGCATTGTACTGATGTCTTCCATGGATTCTGCCATGACTACAATATCGTCGGCAAATCGAAGGTGAGTGATGTATTCGCCGTTAATATTGATGCCACGTCCTTGCCATTCCAGAAGCTTGAAGGCGTCTTCCAATGTAGCGGTGAACAGTTTCGGATATATAACGTCTCCCTGTCTCACGCCTCTTCTCAATGGAATTGCCTTCGAACTCTGCTCCTGTACTCGGACTGACATGTAGGCGTTTATGTACAAACACTTTAGCACTTCAATATACCGATAGTCAATACGGCACCGCTGGAGAGACTCAAGCACTGCCCACGTCTCGATTGAATCGAAAGCTTTCTCTTAGTCCACAAACGCTAAACAAAGAGGCAAGTTATACTCTTCGGTCTTCTGTATAACTTGCTGTAGCGTGTGGATGTGGTCTATGGTACTATAGCCTTTTCGGAAACCGGCTTGTTCCGGAGGCTGGAATTCATCAAACCTGCGACTGAGACGGTTCGTTATGACCTTCGAAAACAGCTTATAAACATGGCTAAAAAACGAAATGGGTCTGTAATTTTTAAGTAAAGTGTTGTCACCTTTCTTGAAGAACAGCACCACTACGCATTTGTTCTGTTTTTTGTTTCGCCATGCTTCTGGCGTTGAACCTTCGAGTAAGACGGTATACTTACGGTAAGCAGTAACCTATGACAACGTTTCTATCCTTTATACCAATAATGCTAAGAACTTAAGTGTAATCTTTGACAACCATTTGTCATGGACTACTCACATAAACGGCATTAGTAAAAAACTGAACTATACCTTTCAACTCTTAAACGTCTCCAAATGTTTCTACCATTCAAAAGTAAGGTAACACAGGCGCAAGCCCTTTTATTTCCACTTCTAGACTATGCCGATGTATGTTTCCTTGATGCCACAGAGAACCAATAAACAAATTGGAACGCCCAAAACTTATGCATCTGTTTCATTTACGGTATGCGTAAGTTCGACCATTTATCAGAGTACAGATCTCAGCTAAAATGGTTTCCTGTCCGCAAGCGTCGCGACTCTCATGTGCTATATTTTCTTTACTCTATCCTTTCCAATCCGCATTCTCCACTGTCACCTTCCTACCTACTCAGGGTAGAAGGGAGCATAAGAGAAAGAAGAGAGAGATTAGAATATAAGTATAATGTATAATAAATAGAAAGGGTCGTGGATCTCAGACAGGTATGGCAAATTTGACAAGCTTCCTTGTTTAAGGAGTTAGCTCCGGTCCGCTAGTATTTGAGTCGATGCTCAGCAGCAGGTCTGCCGTGCAGGGCTCGGCTCCACACCGCCGCGCCGGTAGAAATTCCCAGCAATCGCTGTAGAGAAAGGTGGCCGCGGTCGGTGCTGTAGATCAGAGGACGGCCGGAGTTCAGAGGTCGTGTACTGCTGGTAGTTCAGCCTCGTACTGGATGAATTCCGCCTCGTACTGGAACCCTGGAAAGCACATGTGCTCCGGTCACAATGGGTCCAGTAAAGTGTTGAGCTGGTGGGTCCACTGTCCCTCTGCTACTGAGCATATAGTGACTCGCAGAGGGCCTTTAGGGATGTGGCCCGCCAGCAAACAAAAGATGCCATAAGGGCCAAAGAAGTAATGCTGCTGGTGAAGAATTCGCATCCGCTAAGGCTTCCGCTACCGAGCATAAAGGGACTAGCTAGGCCCTTCGCGGATGCGAACCACCAGCCGCTCAGAATGCCAGAAGGGCGTAAATAGGTGTGTTGCTGGTAAAAGTGCGCACAATCCACGAGGTCCGTTCACTACCGAGCAATAAGAGACTAGCCTAGGTACCTCGTGAATTGCGAGCTACCAGCAACACCCTTTAAAGTTTGCCAGAAGTTAAGTACTTATTGCAGACATTCATGGATTTTTTTTTTCCAATATAAGTTCCATAATTGCCTAAGTTAAATTAAATTTTAAGACAGAGAATTTAATCAAAAGGAAATTACATTTTGGCTTCTGTAACCCGCTCTAGATAAAGGCTTGTTTAGTAAGTTATCTACCGCTCAGACCAATAAGGCTTGTTTTTAAAGAGTTTGGACACCGCTCTCTATTTGAAGAATTACCATGGCTGGCACGTGAAAGAATGATTTTAGCTGTGTTATAACACTATTCCATTGAGAGTGGAGAGTGACAAAGAGTATTTAAGGAAGTTAAATTAATTCAGTAGGTATATAAGTTAAGATGTATAGTTTGTAGTACATTATATGTATTGTAGTTAAGTTATAATATATCTTATGCCATCGTTGTATATAAGATATAAATAATGATCAATATAAGCAAGGATCACAAGTTATTAGAATTCAAGAAGTATATAAGATACTGTTACCTATAAGATTTATTGTATATAAGGATTTATTTTTCCTATATATATATAAGATTATTTTAAGAGATTATTAAAAAGTTGCACTCTATGAGTTTGGTTGCATTAATCAAATATATTTTAGTTATTTAAGATACATAGAATATGCGTTTTAGTTGTAAGATTATATATTTAAAGCTTTATTAATTTAATTCATAGCATGAATTTGGTTTTATTTGAGAATATTTATTTATTTTAAGTTGTCAACAAGTTATTCAGTACAAAGATTTGCAAATGTTAAGAAAGTGAAATAATTACTAGGATATGTATTTACTTATTTTAAAATCCTTGATATGCCAAAACCCAAGGTTTTTGCCTTGCATATCAGTTAATTCATATACTAGTGGAGATATTTTAGTTTTAATGCAACATTTTAAGTATTTAGGGGCAAGTTTTTTAGAAAACCTATTATCCTTATTACTTTGATAATAAGTCCTTTTCCATACTATGTCGCTAATATTAAATTCGTGGTTCTTGCAACGAAGATTATAAGGTCCACAATTTTTGTTATGAGATTTAATTAGAGATGATTGGACTTGGTCAAAGATTTTCCTCAATTTTTCGACGTTTTCAGCATATGCGTCTCTAGAGGCAAATATTAAGTCATCCGTCAGGTCGGAATCGACGTAGTGGGACCCGCAAGTTACTAATTCCCTACCGTATACTAGGAATGACGGTGTGTAACCTGTGACTTCACTGACTGCTGTGTTAAGTGCGAATTGAATCTTTGGCAAGTTCAAATCCCAAGATCTATGATCATTTTCTATGAAAGTAGAGACTGCTATCATAATAGTTTTGTTGTAGCGTCCCACAGTATTTACCTGAGGGGTATATTTAGGAGTGTAGCGGACATTAGGTATTTTATACTGAGAAAATAGGTTTTGCAATTTATTGCTAACAAACTGTTTACCATTGTCCATAAGAATTGTGGTAGGAACGCCATGTACAAGAAATACTTGTTCTTCAACGATTTTAGTAATGGCGTCCGCCGTTGCTCGGCGTATTGGGAACAAAAGACAATATTTAGAGAAACAACAGGTGACAACTAGTAGCATAGTATTTTGTTTAGTGGATGTAGGTAAAGGTCCTACTAGATCCATGCTGATCATTTGAAATGGACGGGAGCACTGCTTGGGTCGGCCCATCAGTCCCAAAGTAGTATGATTAGCATGTTTATGAGCTATGCATGTGTCACAGTTACTGACAAAGTTAGTTACATCTTTCATCATACTTGGCCAGAAATAACTGAGAGCTATCCGCCTATAAGTTTTGAAAACTCCTAAATGTGCCGCTGTGGGTTCAGAGTGGCATTTATGCATGATGTCCCTCCTAGATTCGCTAGGAACGACCTCTTTACACTCAAATTCACGCGCCAAGGGGTTTAGAGTTTTCATATAGCGGTATAACTTATTATCAGTTACCCTGTAATTTAGATAAGACATAGGAGAAGTCTGGCAACCATTTAAAATATTTAAGTACCAAGGGTCAGATGTTACTAGAGGAGTCTGGGTGGTACTAGAAATTGCTGCTACAGGCACAGCTCTCGAAAGGGCATCTGGAACATCATTATCCTTGCCACGCCTATATTTTATGTCGAAGTTAAATGCGGATAGACGCACCCCCCACCTAGCCAATCGACCAGTAGGGTTGTTGAGGTTTAAGAACCATTTGAGAGAGGCGTGGTCGGTATAGACCAGAAATTTGAGACCGTTATCTAGATAACATCTCCAGTGTTCCAGAGCTATAAGCACAGCAAGAGTTTCACGCTCAGTGGCGCTGTAGTTACGCTCTTGTGCTGATAGAGATTTGCTCATATAAGCAATGACTTTTTCATCACCGTTGATGATTTGAGTTAGGACAGCACCAACGCCGTAGTCACTGGCGTCTGTGTGGACTTGGAAAGGTTGAGAGTAATCCGGACAAGATAGTACCGGTGAAGAGATTAAGCAGTCCTTGAGCTTTAGGAAAGCTGCATTAGCTTCTTCTGTCCAGACAAAAGGAGGAGCATTCTTACCCTGAGAAGTAAGTTTATTGAGTGGTGCTGCTAAGGAGCTGAAGTTTGGTATGAACCTACGGTACCAAGAGGCAGTACCAATAAATCTGCGTACCTCTTTCCTGTTTTTAGGGCAGGGGTAGTCTACTATGGGTGCTACCTTATCAGGATCGGCATGTAGGCCTTTAGAATCCACTACATAACCCAAATACTTTAATTTCTCTCTGAAAAATAGACTTTTAGTGAAGTTTATGGTAAGACCTGCATGTTTTAGTTTCTCATGGATTCTTTTGAGTAGGGTGATGTGTGATTCAAAGGAGGAGGTTGCTAAAATGATATCGTCAACAAAAACAAATGTTTTGTTTTCGAATTCAGGACCGCAGAACAGGGAATCTACCAGTCTCTGCTGCGTAGCAGGGGCTCCGGTCAAACCGAATGCCATAGATTTACATTGAAATGTACCGCGGCCTGGGATATAGAAAGCCGTTTTACAACGATCTTCTGGTCTTATCAAGGTCTGCCAGAAACTCTTGGAAAGGTCGATGCTGGTCAGGTACTTAGCATCCCTGAGGTTATCCAGAATCTCAGATATGAAGGGAAGGTTATAGGCATCCTTTTTGGTGACAGCGTTTAGTTTGCGACTGTCTAGGCAGAAACGAAGCTCACCATTCTTCTTAGGAACCAAAAGTACTGGAGAGGACCAAGGACTCTCACAGGGTTCAACCACATCATCAGCAAGCATCTGGTCTAATTGTTCGCACAACAATAAGATAAGATAAGATAAATATTTATTTCCATTAAGAATGACATACGAACGTGGTACACAGGTTAACAAAAAGTAATTGTAATATAACTAAAACTGTTAACATTGAGTCCCAAACTAAGCAAAAGCCTGTATCTTGGGGCTCAGAGACGCGATTGCCTACTACGATTTACAATATATAAATATCTACAATGATACCACTTCCCTTTACTTTATATTCACATGTTATATTTCTAATACTCTCATACGTTTTCGGACTACACTAACACAATGCATTATTAAATCCTGCATCACTTTTAATATCAAGGTGCTGGTGCCAGTAATAAACTACGAGTATTATATTGGTTATTTAAAATTAGAACTACAAGTAGGTTAAGAAAATGGACAAAAGTGTGTGTGCGTGTGTGTGTTTATTTATGGGAGGGTGTGTACCTATGCGTGTTTGTGTGTATTTGTGTGTATTTACATGTGTGTGTGTCGAACTGTGTATGCAAGGATGGTGCGTCTATGAGGCGCATGTGCTGTCGTGTTTTTAGATCAGGTTTTCAATTTCGTCATAAGATAGGTTCAATAACCATTCTTTGACTATTCTTTTACAGCCAAATATTTTCTGGTCTTTGATGTTACAAAATTTGTTTACCTTATTGTATGTGTTAACATGAGCAAAGGTTGGACTACGTCGAACAAGTAGAGATGTGGCTTTTGGGAGAGGGAGGCGAAACACACGTCTAGACTTTATATCTATATAATCTGGCCGAACGAGAAAACGTGAGTGAGTTTTTAAAGTGGCATTCAGAACAAAAAGCTGCCGGACGCGTAGGACGTTAAATTCTTTGTAGAGAGTAGTTGTTGGGTACCGAAAAGGTTTTTTTAAAGTCACTTTAATAAGAGCTCTCTGAGCTCTCTCCAGAACAATAAAAGCACTCTTTCCCGCGCATCCCCAGACTGTAATGCAGTATTGTAGAATGGCTTGACATAAGACCAGATAGACCTGTCGTAGAATATCTAATGGTGTGCAGTCCCTCAGCTTCTTCATTACAAAGATAAGTTTTCTCACACGGCCCGACAGTTCACTAATGTGATCGACGTAGGACAGATTCTTGTCTAAGGTGATGCCTAAAGATTTTATTTTAGAAACGCGGTCTATTGATTCACAAGTGCAAACACTGTGTATACCAGGATTTTGAGAACATGAATGGATTTTAAGTGTATAGTTCATTGAGGGACTACATACAATTGTTTTAGAGAAAGCAATGTATTTGGTTTTATTGATGTTAAGGGTCAAAAGAATTTTCTGCAATAGTATATACTTGATCCCACCCGTTTCCGTGAAAAATTAACGCAGTATCATCTGCATAAGCCACAACGTTCATATTGCTTACAGAGCTGCTGAGTATATCGTTGATGTACAATGTGAATAGTGTCGGACCTATTATACTACCCTGAGGGATACCGAAATCAATAGGCAAACGACTACTGAAATTAGAACCAATTTTCACAAATTGTGCACGATTACTTAAGTAACTCTTAAACCATTCAAGTGTAACTCCTCTTATGCCAACTGATTCCATCTTTTTTAGTAAAAGACCGACCGAGACAGTGTCAAAAGCTTTAGATAAGTCGAGAAACACTGCAATACATTTATCACCGTTTTCAATGTGTGTAGATACCAGGTTTACTAAGAGTGACGTTGCGTCTTCGGTCGACCTTCCCCGAATCTTTGCTTCTCTGGGGACATTCTGTAATATCTCTGACGAATTGGAGGGGTATCACCTGTGTCAATGGTGTGTGTGATGAGAGATGTTCGACTCAGACCTCGTTCTTCATAAGAGATATCTCGGAATTGAGCTATCATGTTGTCAGCGATTTCCCTTTGAGCGACAGAAAGATATTCGTAAGCATGCAGATGCTTGTCGTCAAGGGAGACGTTAGCCAGTTGGCAGTCATCAGTGTGACTAAGAATGATGTCCTCAAGATGACCCGGGAAGAGTTCGAAAGTTCTCCAAAAGTCCATGCCTAGTATAAGTTCATTTTGTACTTCAGGAACGATGTGTACGTTCATGGCATGACATTTGTTTTGGAAAGTAAAGGGTAAGGTTATATAACCTAGGGCGGTCATGTTTTGACCTCCAGCTGCAAGAAGTTGCAAAGGGCTGGAAGAGTGAAGTTGATATCCCGAGTCAAGAAATTTAATATGAGAGTTATTACCAAGAATTGTAATACTGCTACCTGTGTCTAAGAGACCTACTATGGAGTGAGAGAGCACATTTATATTTACATAAGGGCGTAAGCTATTTAGTTTTTCATTCCGGATTGACGAGACAGAATAACAAGAAAAAAATTTAGAAATAGTTAATAGTTTTTAGCCAGTCTTTCCAGTCAGACTGTGTAAAAGTTAAATTACTAGACTTGTCTCGGCAACCCGAATTGCCTAGTTTTTTGGTTTAGTTAGATTATTATTATTGCGATTGCAAACAGTGCAGTCAGGTCGTCGTACATCCTTTTTGCCACAGCCAAAACATAGTATCGTTTTAGGTTCTTTACAATGTTTTAGCTCATGTGAATTTGACCTACATCTAGGACAAGCGAAGGCGTAATTACCTTGCACTGTGACAGCAGCTACTCTTTTAAAATTGTTGTTATTATTATTATTTTTGCTGTAGGAGTTATTATTATAATTTTTATTATAGGCAGAGTTATAATTATTATTATTACGGTACTGGGGTGTAGTGAAGCTACTGGCTTTAGAATAAGCAAAGTCTGGAGCCAATGTTTGTGAAGTGCATTGAGGGGGCTCATGAAATTGTGTCAGACGCGACTGAATACTTTCAAAATTTTTGCATATAGCTTTAAGAGCATCAACAGATTGTATTTCAGGAGAAGCAGCTAAGGTACTAGCATAAGATGGCCTAATATTATGAAGGAGAATTTCAAGTTTTTCTTCTTCTGTTAAGGGTCTGTCGAGTCGAGAGAACATACCGTGCATTATTGCAACATAAATAGTTATATTTTCTCGCTCTCCCTGTGTACGAGACCTTATTTCATTCATCAGCCTGTAATCATAGTCAGTGATGCTGAAGTCTGATTTTAATAAAATAGTTAATTCACTCCATGATTTCACATTGTCTTTTACACAGCGGGACCAATGGAGAGCCTCATCCGTGAACATGTCATATGAGTGAGTTAAATTTTTTTCATAAGAAATGTTTCTAGATTGCACATATTCTTCCACCCTTTGTATGAAAGCACGGACACAAATTTTGCCATTAAATTTAAGTTTATTAATATCAGAGAAAATTGAATTTCTTTCACAAGTTACAGATAGCACAGGTTGCTCTATGGGAGTCTCAGGTTGATTACTAGTTAAAGGGTGTTGAAGTTGGTAAAATAGTTTTTAAGATTTGTAAGTCCTTGTTAAGAGAATTTAGTTTAGAAGACACCGACTTAAAATCTTCACTATTGGATGCACTTATCCTTATCAACCTGTGGTTCATATGGTTGATTAAAACTTCTGTTCTAAAAAAAAGATTTTTTTCAAATTTAGTTTTGAGGAGAGCAATGTTGCTTTTTGCTTTTGCCATTGACTCCTTGAGTTCACTTATATCGACCTCAGGGTCCAAGTGTGACTCAGACAATATATCCTCAGAAGGCATGTCTTTGGATAGTTTCACAATCTGTTTCCTTAAATCCTGAACAGATTCAGTATGCGAGCCACCACGCAGTGCCACTTCGTATGCTAATTCAGCCTTTTGCAGAGATAAAAAGTTAAGTTGTAGACTCATGTTTGTAGTAGTGAAAGTATACTTGACCTATATACCCAATGACAACAGTGTCATACAAGGTCAATAAAAAAATATATTTAAGAGGGTATAATTTTTTCCAGATGAAAAAAACACGTGGGTAGAAATACAAATGAGGTGTGTGCTATTTATAAGTTGAATAGAGGTTATGATATAGAATATTAGATATTTATTTAAGAAAAATTATTAAATTTGCAAAGTTGTAAAAAAAAACTAAAATTTAATTTTAGGAAAAAAAAACAAGTTCGTTGAAGACGATAATGGGCGGATTTCTGACCCCCTGGGTGTTACCCGTTGTCTTTCAGTCGCCTCTTACGACATGCAGAGCTGCAGCCGGCTTATTCTCAGGCCCCGGGCCAGCACAGAGTCAATCACAACTTATAAATAACACACACGAAAGGAACACAATAAGACACAGTATACAGAATAAGTATGGCAGAGCCACACCCAAGAAAGTTTGCCAAACCAACCTGTCTGATCCTACTTTGTATGGACGCCAATGTCACCTTCCTACCTACTCAGGGTAGAAGGGAGCATAAGAGAAAGAAGAGAGCGATTAGAATATAAGTGTAATGTATAATAAATAGAAAGGGTCGTGGATCTCAGACAGGGATGGCAAATTTGACAAGCTTCCTTGTTTAAGGACTTAGCTCCGGTCCGCTAGTATTTGAGTCGATGCTCAGCAGCAGGTCTGCCGTGCAGGGCTCGGCTCCACACCGCCGCGCCGGTAGAAATTCCCAGCAATCGCTGTAGAGAAAGGTGGCCGCGGTCGGTGCTGTAGATCAGAGGACGGCCGGAGTTCAGAGGTCGTGTACTGCTGGTAGTTCAGCCTCGTACTGGATGAATTCCGCCTCGTACTGGAACCCTGGAAAGCACATGTGCTCCGGTCACAATGGGTCCAGTAAAGTGTTGAGCTGGTGGGTCCACTGTCCCTCTGCTACTGAGCATATAGTGATTCGCAGAGGGCCTTTAGGGATGTGGCCCGCCAGCAAACAAGAGATGCCATAAGGGCCAAAGAAGTAATGCTGCTGGTGAAGAATTCGCATCCGCTAAGGCTTCCGCTACCGAGCATAAAGGGACTAGCTAGGCCCTTCGCGGATGCGAACCACCAGCCGCTCAGAATGCCAGAAATTCGTAAATAGGTGTGTTGCTGGTAAAAGTGCGCACAATCAACGAGGTCCGTTCACTACCGAGCAATAAGGGACTAGCCTAGGTACCTCGTGAATTGCGAGCTACCAGCAACACCCTTTAAAGTTTGCCAGAAGGGCGCAAAATAGAGAACACAAGTAGAAACTTGAGAAGCAACAGAAAACACAGAAAAACACATAAATTAAACAAGAGAGTTAGCATGTAAGACACATAATAAAATACAGCAAATAAGTTGAGAGTACATACCAAAGGTTACAAATTGTAGGTTAGAATTTATGGTGGTCAAGTAGTACACTTTCACTTCAAAACTCAAACTTACCCAGTGTGTGGGGATTCTGAAGATTGGTGTTATAATTTAATTAAGTCTTAGTAACAACTTTCAGACGTAGTGATTTAATTGCAGTTGAACAGTCGGTGGCTGGTGGCGGAGTGATGCCGATTCCTCTTGGAGGAAAGACATCAAGTTGGGCGGATGTCGGAGGAGCATTTCGCTACCATATTTGGTAATGAAAAAGGCCTCAAAACCGTTGGAGTCGTCAATCCAATCACTACACTGCATTTTGAACTATTTCAAAATATCAACGGTCGTCTATCGGAACTCACAACCATCTCGTGGTATTTTTTTCTGCTAGACTGGATTGACATTTGTTTTAACTGTCACGATATGAGTCGAATTGAATGGAGAAGAAGAAGAAGAAGACGAGTAATTACTATCAAAGGCTTAACATATTTGATTGTTATATGCGACCTCTATCGGTGAGTCGCTGAACTACCTCAGCGCGCAGCAAAGGTAGTAGTTAGGTTTCTTGATTTAAAAGGTACTTTCATCTTCAGATGGAATTTAGGTAGTCGTCTGTGCGTTTGCCTACAGATGTCGCTTATTTAAATTAGAATTTAGTGAAATTTTTAGTTATTAAGATAACCGAAATTTCTAGATCGGTTACACCACCTTACCGTCCCATACCCATACCGTCTAAATACCCCACGGTGTTCCAGCGTCTTCGACTAATGACGGGGGGCGTGGGACCGAATTATTCTACCACAGCCCCCGTCGACGCCGCTGCCCGCTGTAAAGTGGCGGGCCCTCCTCGGTGAGGGGTGTCAATGGGACCACCCCTCCACCACGTGTGATGCCCCCCGAACACGGAGGGGGCATCAACATCGCGAAAGGACCTATCTCTGAAGGGTGCCGGATGCCCCCGCATCCGACGGCCCAGGCCCTCTCAGTGGAGACGGAGTGCGGGCTCGGTTAGCCCGCACCCGTGTCCGCGCTCTCCGGAGCGGAAGAGAGAGAGGGTCTCTCTCCCTCTCACGCTCTGCCGCCTCCCTCCGCGAGACAATAATCTCGCAGAAGAAGGCTACTGCCTCCCAACATCTCTCATCGGCGACCATCCTGGCTAGGATGGTCGGCAATGAGAGATCCGTCCCAATGACCGCGACCAGAGTCTGTCGCGGTTCGTCCTCTCCAGGGCACGCCTCCAGCGCGTGCTGGGCAGTGTCTGCTGCACAGCCGCACTGATGGCATGCCGGGGAGGCTTCTCGTCGGGCGATGCGATGCAGGTAACTCCCGAAACAACCATGTCCCGAGAGCACCTGCGTCAGCCTAAACGAGAGCCTCCCATGTCTCCGAGTGATCCACTCGCGGAGAACGGGCTGAATAGCATCGAGGAGCCGTCGACTACTATTCCCCCTTTGAATGGACCCATTGAGAAGTCTTCCCTCCCACCTTGCGAGAGCCAACGCCCTAGCGTTGTTGCGCCAATGCGCTAACTCTCGCGGCGCCGGTCGCTCGTCCCGCTCCCGCGCTCGCACTCTGCGGCGGTAGACCGAGACCAGCACTTCGGCCTCAAGGTCCCCGGGGAGAAGGCCAGCAAGGGCGCATGCCATCTCGTGTGAGAGTGTCCGATACCCCCGGCACACTCTCACAGCCATGGTCCGTTGGGCTGCAATCAGCAGGGCGTTCTCCCGCCGATCGAGCCCCCCGGACCATATGGGGGCTCCGTATAGGGCCATCGAGCTGACCACCGCTGTATAGAGGCGGCGGCAGCTGCCCTCTCCACCCCCAATATTGGGGAGGAGGCGACTCAGTGCGCCGGCTGCCCTCAACAATTTGGGGGACAGCCGCCGCATGTGCGCCTCGAACTTCCACCGGCTTTCAAGGACGACGCCGAGATATTTCAACGTCTTCCTGACGGGGATGGAGGTTCCTCCCACTACTATGGATGAGTCTGCAGGTGGCGCCCGCCGGGGACCATGAAAACAAATGGCTTCCGACTTGTGGAGTGCCACCTCCAGACCCAGCATCCTGATCCTGGCCACGACCATCGCGACTCCGGCCGTGGCGAGGATTGCCGCCTCCCTGTAGGTGCCCACCTTGGCGGTGACCAGCGTGTCGTCAGCGTAACAAAGGACGCCGACGCCACGAAGGCCAGCAGCCCGGAGGGCCCAGTCATAGCCGACATTCCACAGCAGGGGCCCTAAAACAGACCCCTGAGGGACGCCGCGCGCCATGGGGCTCCGACCCTCCCCATTCGTCGTCGGGAAGACTACCTCTCTATAGGAGAGGTAATCGCCGACGAGTCGGCGTAGGTACGGCGGTACTCGGTGGTACTCCAGACCACTGAGTATGGTGGTCCAGGGCAGCGTGTTGAAGGCGTTGGCGATGTCTAAAGAAACCGCCAACATCACGCCGCCACTGGAGCACGCATCCTCGGAGAGATCGCGGACGCGGGAGATGGCATCCAGCGTCGAGCGACCTCTCTGGAATCCGAACTGGGTGGGCGCCAAGTCCGGTCCCGACGTCTCGAGGTGCTTGACGAGGCGGGTAGCGATCACCCTCTCCAACAGCTTTCCCGCCTCGTCGAGCAGGACAATCGGACGATAGCCTGAAGGCTCGTCCGCAGGACGTCCCTCCTTCCGTATGAGGACGAGTCTGCCCCTCCTCCATCTCCTGGGAAATTTCCCCTCCCGAAGGCACCCGTCAAACAGGGCCCTGAGAGCGGGGGCCAGGTGCTCCAAGGAGAGAGCCCACACACGACCCGGTATGCCATTTGCCCCGGGTGCCGTGTTCTTGGCCCTCATCCTGAGCACTGCTGCGCCCAGCTCCCCTTCGGAGACTGGGGCAGGCTCGTCCTCCTCCACCTCGGCGAGGTCGGTCGACGAGGGCACGGTGAAAGGTGGCGAGAAATCGTCTACCGGAGGACCGGGGAACAGCCCTCCCACCACCCTCTGGAGAACAGCTGGTTGGAGCGAGGCGGTCACGGGGGGGGGGCCCATGGACGTAGCTTCTGCCGCGCCTATAGGTACGGGCGGCCCCATGGATCGCGTTCTAGCCCTTCCAGCAGCTCCTGCCAGGAGCGCCGTTTCGCCTCGTCAATGGCCACGCGAAGGGTCATCGAAGCCTCTCGGTAGGCGGCATACGGAGACTCGCTCACCTCCGTCTCCTGCCGCCTTCGACTACGATACCGCTGGTATCGGCGGCGCCTCCTCACGCAGCGTCTTCGGAGTTCGGCAATCTCCTCTGACCACCAGTAGACCTGGCGTCTGGACCGTGGGGCTGCTGCACGCGGCATCGCGGCATCGCAGATACGCGACAACGCCGCACACAGTCCATCCGCCAACGCATCCACGTCTACGGGGTCACCCTCCTGAGGAGTGCCGTTCCACGCTTCGACGAGGGCCGCCTCCTGCAGCAACTCGGCGTCGAGACGCTTCAAAGCCCATCGCGGACCGGTCTCGCCGGTTCCCTCCCTCACCATGTCAACCGAAGACGGGGAGACGCTAAACCGGATATACCGGTGATCGGAGAGCGTCTCCTCGTCTACCAACACCTGCCAGTCGCGAATTTGGCAGGCGAGGTCTGGGGTGGCAAACGTCACGTCGACGATTGATCCACCCCATTGGCGGACGCATGTGTTTTCACTCCCCGTATTCACGACGCAGAGGCCCACCTCGGCCAGCCACTCCAACACTGTGACGCCCCGCGGACTGGTCGATGGGGACCCCCACGCCAAGGATTTGGCGTTGAGGTCCCCCATGACGATCACGGGGTGTGGGCGGGTCCGACCTATGAAGGTCCCCACCTCGCCGAGAAGAGCCTCTAGCTCGTGACGGGGCCTGTTCGGGGAGTGATAAACACCCACGATGACGACAGGGCCCACTCCTGCCGCCACGAAACCCCTGCCTCTCGCAACCCCTACGAGAGGGGGGGATGTAGTCGGCGACTGGGTGGTGATTGCCACCAAGCTGTCAAGGCCCCCCGCCCAGTCACTCCTGGGTGGGACCGTGTACGGCTCGGCAACCACCGCCACCTTGATTGACCGCTCCGCCATGCACTGCAGGAGTAAATCCTGAGCGCGGGCGGAGTGGTTGACATTCGCCTGGAGGAAGGTTAGGGCCATACTAACCTACCTCCATGCTGTCCGCCCTTCCTTCTTTAGAGGGAGACGGTCGCGGCTGGGCCTTGGCCTCAGTCGCGACGGCCTTCCGCCGAGCCCCTGGCTTGAACGGGGGCTTGGCGCATGCCTTGCCCCCGGAGAGGTGGTCCGCTGGCTTACCCGCAGCTGCACAAAGTGAGCAGCGGGGGCCAGCGGAGCAGTCGCGGGCCTTGTGAGCCTTTTGACCGCAGCGGTAACACTCGTCGCTGCGGTCAACCTCGGCGTTGCATTGGGCCGCTACGTGGCCCAACTAAAGGCAGCGGAAGCAGCGACGTGGCCTGGGGTCAAGGATGCCGACTCGCGCCGACACCCAGCCCACCAGAACGCGCCCACTGGCCGCAACCCTTTTCGCTGCGGAGACGGGGCAGCGCACAAACGCCGTCCCCATCCCCGCTGGTCCCCGACGTATCGGGCCGATGGCTACTGACGCCACGGGGCACTCGCCCAGTGACGCTAGCGCATTCGCCAACTCCTCGGAGGAGGCCGAGTCGTCCAGGCCCGTGACCCTCAAGTCAGCGGTGGTGGTTGGCCTGGAAATCTTGACCTCGGCTTGTTCCTTAAACACCTCCTGGAGTCTGTCGGCAAGGACATCCGCTTTCGCGGCACTGTCCGCGCCGGGGACCTCCAAGATCCGAGCTCCAGTGGCCGCCGTTCGGATGGTCAACGGCGGCACACCCAGTTCACCCAATTTGATCTTGGTCTTGGCTTCTGTCAAGACTCCAGCATAGGTCAACCCTTTCTCCGCTGCCCCCAGTTGCAGCGTAATAACCACAGCTGCGGTCCGGGGCGAGCGGAGTTTGGCCGTGCCCTTTGTCTTCGGGGCAGGCTTCTTCCTGGTGGGCGGTGGTGGAGGTGGGACCGGTTTCGGTGTCGGAGCCGGACGAGCGGGCCCCTTCTCCTTGGGTTCCGCCCGCACCGCCTCCACTCCCCTGTCCCTCCTTCGCTCCAAGCCGCGCCTGGCCACCACTTGCCACGCCTCGGTCGTGACGACCGCAGGAGCAGGGCCCTTCACAGCCTTGCCTTTGGCCTTCTTCTTTTGCCCCGGGGTGTTCACCGAATCAGCTCCTTGGCTTGTGGTCGCAACTGGTTGCTCCCCAGAGCCAGGCTTCTTCCTCTGCACCGGGGCGATCGCCGGGGCAGCTCCTCGACTCGTGGACGCTGTCGGTTGCTCCTCAGACACCCCTCGCCGATCTGCAGCGAGAGGGGGTCTGAGGGTCTTCGCCGGCAACAACCGCTCCTCTAAGCCTTCGAAGCGAGCGTTGATCATGGTGCCCACCTGTACCATGACCTTCCGCATCGCCTCGTCACTGACGAGGGGGGTGGGGGCCTGCGCAACTGGCGCCGTAGCCCGGGCTGCCCTCATCTCGTCCATTTGGCGACGGAGCTCCTTTAGCTCCGCCGCCAGCTGCTGATTGGCCTTGACCAGCAAGGCCATCTCCTCGGGCATCGTGCGGGATCGGGATTCCTGGAAGGACGCTTTGATGGTCATCGCAGCCTTCTTCAGGGCCCTTACGCATGTGCCCTTCAGATTTTTGGACTTGGTGGCCACTGTAAGGTTAGTGTCCACCGAGTCCAGGAGGATCTCCTCAAGGTAAGCGGCATCGCAGTTGCCCAGCCTCAGGTTGGTAGCCGGAGGCTCCGGTACCCTCAGAAACTGGGCGGCCGTAGATGCCACCCTCTTCCGCTGCAGCTCATCTGCCAGCTCCTTCTCGTCCATGAGCCTCAGCTCCTCCGCACGCGCCCGGTTCAGCTCGGCCTTGGCTTTCGCCAGGCCGACATACTGACCGGTCGTGGGTGGCTTTCCTCTGCCACGTCCTTTGCCGCGTCGCGCGGCTGGGACCTTAGGTGACGGTAAAGGGTCACTTAGGTCCCCTTCGTCCTCTTCCAGTCGTCTTTTCCTCCTCTTTTGGGAGCCGCGTGATGACACGGTCTCCCACGTCATGGCGTCGGACTCCGTCTCCGATAAATTCGGAGACGGGATCCGAAGCACTTTGTGAAGTGGGGTCACTCCTGCGCCTGCTTCGGACGCAGAAGAGACGCTCACTGCCTCCGCCTCGTTCACGTCTATTGACTGAGTGCCTGGTTTGGCGCTGCCCAAGCGCTCCAGGACAACACGTGGTTCCCGTTTTAAAAACGGGACCAGGTCACTGCACCTAGATGGTGCTTCCTTCTCCGAGCAGTCCGTGATCTTGCCTTGTTTGTCATGTTTTGCAGAATCGGTGTCCTTTTTCGTGCCAGTTTCGTTGGTGCGCGGGCCGGAGCCCGCGAAGCGGTTGTTGCCCCCCCCCAGATACGGTGGGGCAGCCTTCTTTCGAAGGGTGGGATTTACCCACCTGGGGACTGTTTTCAATCGCTTGCTTGTCCATGTTTTTGTTTTCCTTTTTGAAGGGGTGAGGTCCCCTTGTGGTGCCCTCGTCGCCGGGTTCCCCCCGACTATACATCCCCTGTGTGGGCACCAAACAACGGGATTTGGAGACACATAATGCCCGACAGGGTGGCCGAGTTGACCCTCCCTGCCGCGCCGCGAGCCTTGAAGGCCCGCCATCCCACAACCCGAAGGTCCGCTGCAGTCGCTGTAACGCGATTGCCGTCCGAGTATGCCCGACAGGGTGGCCGAGTTGACCCTCCCTGCCGCGCCGCCGGCCTTGAAGACTGGCCATCCTACGACCCGAAAGTCCACTGCAACTGTTATAAAGCAGCTGCTCCCCCGAGTTAGCCCGACAGGGTTGCCGGATTGACCCTCCTTGCCGCGCCCACCGTCAAAAGCGACGAAGCTCCTCCTCATGCACGACAGGTAAAACCTGTCGTGCCGCCAGCCTTGTAGGCCGGCCATCCTACAACCCTACGGGTCCGCTGTCCCTTCTCGGGACCCCACCTCCGCAGATGAACCGCCTGCTCATCCACTGTGCCCTATGCTAGATTCATAGGGACACGCGGAGAGCACCTACGTGTCAGAATTTTAGCCAGCAGCCAACAAGATCCCATATAGAGAAGTTATTGACTGCTGCCCAGGGTGCACCGGCCCAAACACTTCTGTACTCCCCGGATAAAAAGTATCCGTAGGAGACCAGTAGCATTAAGGCACACGGGGAGGTATTCTGACCAAGCACCCCAAGTATTTTATCCAAGTATTTTTATCCTCCAAGTAATCCGAAATTTTGTAAAAAACCTTTTTGACAGAGTTTAGTTTTAATAGTAATTTTAAATCAGAAGATTATCAGAGATTTGCCTATTAATATAGGCAAATCTCTGATAACATTGGGAACTTTATTATAGAATCGTATACATTGTCTCCCATAAAAGAATGACTTATTCTGTGGAGACGCGTTACATGTACGGATAGCTTGTGCTTATTTCGCGTGTTGATGGAATGAGCATCACTCCTTTTATCAAAACTGTTAATGTTTTTCTTTACATACATTAGATTTTCATAGATAAACTGAGAGACAACAGTTAGAATGTTTATGTCTTTAAATTTCTGTCTGAGGGAAAATCTGGGAGCCAAACTGTAGATCGCTCGTATAGCCCTTTTTTGCAGTATAAAAATAGAGTTAATATCTGCAGAACATCCCCAGAGCAGTATGCCATAAGTCATAACGCTATGGAAATAACTAAAATAAACTATTCTAGCTGTGTCTACATCAGTTAATAGTCTAATTTTTTTAACAGCATAAGCTGCTGAACTGAGCCTACTAGACAATTTTTTAATGTGGGGACCCCATTGCAATTTAGCGTCTATAGTAATTCCTAAAAAGACTGTTGACTCCACAAGGTCCAACCCTGTTCCATTCAATTGTATATTGGATTCTACTTGTCTCACATTTGGTGTCGAGAACTTTATACAATTAGTTTTCTTCTCATTGAGGAGAAGATTATTTGTATTGAACCAATTCACAACTTTAGCTAATGCATTGTTAACATCGTCATAGTTTAATAACTGCCTTTTAATTTTAAATAACAGTGAAGTGTCATCTGCAAACAATACAATCTCGTGATTCTTCTCTACATAATAAGGTAAGTCATTAATATAGATTAAAAACAAGAACGGCCCTAGTATTGAACCTTGTGGAACGCCCATTGAGATTATAGAGCCGGGCGGTTTTTTACCATTTATGTCAACCCTTTGAATTCTACCATTTAAATATGAAGTCAAAAGGTTGAGAGCCATGTTCCTAATACCGTAGTGTTGTAAATTATTATATTTACTTTATGTATACCTGTACCTAATGTGTTTTTATGCAAATCAATCAGTGAATTAATAAAAACGAATAATAAAATACAGTACGTACATACAAATATAAAATTAATCGCCATGAAAAAACTGTCATAACATTTCATCACGCTTGACTGTATTTGTGCTGTACTGCCCCCAGAATGGAAGCCAACATTTTAGTTCCCCATTAAATTTTACAATTACAAGTTTTGGTAATCGATTTGATGTCTATTATCACCACATACATCTACTAGAAACTCGCGATTTTGTAAATCGTTCATACCTCGATTATATGGTTAGCCACGTGCTACGATATTTGTCAGAGTTTTCTATTTTTTTATTAACTTTTCTAAATCTGAATCATTCAGAATTAAGTCTCTTATGGATTCATCGAGACGTATAATCTCTTCATACATCTGACTTAAAGATTTATATGAAGCTTTTTAGGCAATGCCCTTCACTCGATGAATCTTTTTCAATCGACCACGACGCCATTATTAATTCCAAAGCGCTCACCTTCTTTGAAAATTGGCTTCGGAGCAGGCCTCGTAACTTGACTAATTTCTCCATTATGCTTGTTTCGGTCGCCAAATAAAGCGAAACCAGTTGGGTTCGGTATTATTCTGATTCCTGTCGTGTTTTTTGTTCAGGTTCTTAGTTGGAGAATTAAATAATAAGTCCTCAATCGCGAAGCAGCAGTCGTCCATTTATTGGGTCGGATAAGGAAGTCTCAAAAATAGTATTCCTTACATCTAGCTATTATATTTTAACAGATAGTGAAGCTCGAGCACACATGATATATAATTACAAACCACAGTAGTAATCTGTAACAGAGATAGACGCTGGGATATGGCACATTAAAGACCTTAAAACATCCAACTAATCTAATTAATCTAATTTCATGGAGTAGTTATAGTCAATGCTGTCTCGAAGAGCCTTTCTCTTAAATCTAGCACGTATAGTCAACCTTCTACCATAGCACCTGAACTAGGTGAGGAACGTGCTTTATAAAAGCCAAATCACACTTTATTTACTACATGCCTATACAAATAGGATACAAATTAGAATGATACTTATCAAACGATAGTGTACCTCATGTATCTAATAACAGTGTTCAATACAGAACATAAAATGGTAATGTGTGTCTATTTTCTGTAGTACATCTCTCTCTTACCTTTTTTTCCTGTGCTGCAGTGTGCTGTACAGTCGTAATAGATACAATAAATCTAAAAAAATACATAAAATAACTCTGTATTTTATTGAACAGAGTAAAGTGGTCCTTAGAAGTGGTAATAACCAGACTTAGTGTTTTCTTCGCCGTGCGTCATATGATTACAGAATTACAACGACTTGCAATAACGAGGCGTTGGCACGACGATGCCCCACCATACCAGGCGGGAAGATAATTTATATATACATAATTTATCTGTTACTGCATTATTCGCTCTATAAGCGAACTGCGAGTGTTTAATTTCGACACTATATCGTCGATTCTGGAAGAGATCCCTTCATAATTCCATAATAATTTCGGGGAATATGTACGAATCATTTTAAAATGGCGGTGGTTTGTAAAAACTTGCAAGGTGAGTTTGCAGACTTATGCTTCGTTCAAGTTGTTAAGTTGGTACACTACACACGAACAATAAACATGTCACAAATCCTGCTCTATGAAAATTTCCCCGGTACGTCGATCCTGTCCTGTTATCACAGCGGTTGAATAACCTCAAACAATAACAAAACTTTCGTCTGTTTTAACAAAATTTTACGGGTTTATGTAGAAGTGCAGTGCTAAATAAACAGTGTCACGGCTAAATATATAAGATATAAGTGCGTTTAAAGTGTTTACTATGCCAATGGCGGAATCAGAGTTAAAACGGCTGCGTACTCGTATGAATGACCCGATAAACGTTGCATCGTCAAATATAGACACATTAGAGGCGCGTCGAGAGAATCTGATCAGTACTCTAAAAGATTATGGATCTGTACATCTGGATATTTTAAATGTTGATGGAGCATACAAAGAGGAAGTTGGAATATTGAAGACAAATATTATTCTGTACTTGGCAAAATAAATGCAGCAATACGTCAATTGAAAACTAAAGTTGACCCTGAAAAACATTCTATTTCCACATGCAAATTGCCCAGCATTGAAATAACATTTTATGATGGTAAAGATTTTACACAGTTTAAGTAAGCCCTTTATGAACTTATTTAATGCTGTAATCGATAAAAATCAGTCATTGTCTAATGTCAAAAGTTATTCTATCTCGGGAAATATTTAAGTAAGGATGCATTGTCTGTCATTATTAACTTGCCACTTATCAATGAGTAATACCCAGAAGCAATAAAATTATTAGAGAAACGGTTTAGCCTGCAGCCCTGCTCGTATTATTTCTAACCATATTAGTCTTCTTTTGGACCTACCTCAAATGCAGAAGGGTACAGCAGTTAGCTTCAGGTCTTTTGTGTCTGATTTACGCCAAAAAATTAATGCCCTCAAAAATCTGGAGCAGCCAGTCTAGGCCTGGGATATATTATTGATATGTATATTATCGCAGCAACTAGATAGCAACACTAAACGTGCTTACCACCTTGACAGGTGATCTCCTGATAATCTACAAACAATGGATGAATAGTTGAGCTTCCTAGAAAAAAGAGCTATTACTTTAAAAGACAGCTCTCCATTCAAAAATGCCTGCTATGAAGGCAAAACTAAATCCAACAATTATTATTAAAGCTAAAAGGTTTGCAACATAATTGCAACAATTTCAAATTTAAAACTTGCTTATTTTGTAGCAATGATCACCCAATATATTCATGTTCAAAGTTCAAAATAGCTCCAATATCAGAGCGTGTTAAGTTCGTGACTGACAATAAGTTGTGTTAAGCTCCGTACGGATAACGCGTTCCTGTGTTACGCGTAGTTGGGTAACACTGTCCACGCGTACTCATCTACCGGGGACTCATATACAAGTTTACAATATCTGTTTCGCATATCTAAACAGTCCATATCTACTATTATTATTGAAGTATGTGATGCAATTATCAAGGCTCTCAAGGATCATGTGAAGGTGAGTTAATGAATAAAACGTTTATGTTTATCTGCTTATTTATTATGTAAATTAAAATTTTAGAAAACTATAATTTAGGTACTTAAAGAAGTTTTATTAAATTATAATTAAACATTTTCTGAATTATTCTTCTTGTTCTTGAACGTAACGTAATATTTCTGAAATTTCTTTTGATTATCCTCCGCTTCCTTTGGAGGTTCCGGTGTTGATGTAGGTGCAGTTTGTGCTGGAATTGGCGTGTAATTGCTTTGGCGTAAGGTAGAGTTAGTTAAATCCGTTGAATATGCACCGGTATAATACCCACACTGATCTGGTAATTGGCTCATATCAGCTTGAAATATAATATTATTTATAGCATGTTTTACTAGTGTAAATGTTCGCGAGTCGTATTTTTTCAATTCATACGCAATGTGGGTCCCAAAAGAAGTGTAACAGTCTTCTTCTTTGGATAGATATTGTACACTGTGTTTGAGTAATCTCACTGCTTCTGTTAATGTGGCAGCGTCATCGTTATGACGGCGCCTTTTATTTCTGAATGATGTGTTGTACTGTTGTTGTGTGGATGAGGCAGAATTCCTGGGTGTTTGTTGTATGGACGATGAAGAATTACTGGGTGCTTGTTGTGTGGATGATGAAGCATTACTGGGCGCTTGTTGTGTGGATGAAGTCAAATCACTAGGTACTTGTTGTGTGGTTGAGGCAGAATCACTGGCTAATTGTTCATCATTTGATATAGATTCATTCACATTCTGTGTGTTGTTGCTGGTAGTTATCTGAAAAATAAAATAAGAAAAACGTTAACTTAGATTTAATAATTTGTTAATTAATAATCCTGAAATATTACAAACTCCTTACAATGTGAAGGTACCGTATATAATTCTGTGTGATAAAGCATTTGCCCTCAATGAATATACCATGAAACCCTTTTCGGGTAATCCAGAAAGAGGATCTATTGAAAGAATATTCAATTATCGTCTATCAAGAGCAAGGAGGGTAGTTGAGAATGCATTTGGAATACTGAGTTCGGTGTTTCGAGTACTACGAAAAACAATGCTTTTGGAACCGGAAAAAGCTACAAAAATTGTATTGGCAACTGTTATTTACACAATTTTTTACGAAAAAGCAGACTATCAAATATTTACGCACAGACCAATGCATTTGACTCGGAACAGCGAGGAGAGCTTGTTCCAGGTGCATGGCGACAAGACCAACAGCAATTAACTTCTTTTTTTCCTTTAGACAGTGTACCTAGGAGATCGCCCAATACTCCTACTCATATACGTTTACATCTGGCGGAACACTTCGTTAATAATGTCCCCCTTGAGTGGCAAAATAATCACTAAGTTTTAATGTAACATATATATTAAATAGAACGTGTACTACCTACACGGATTAACGTAGACTAAAATATGTATAATAAAATTGAAAAAGCCTCATAAAGCAGCTGGTCCATTTTCTCAGAGACCCGTATAGCTTTTTAACTTTTGACCTAAACACTCTGGCAATGACATCGTGCCTATCGTTGGCGCTTTGACCTGGCATCAATTCGTCAACTATTTCAGACCAAGATGGATTGCAGGTGAAGGTTACGAATAAATCAGGTCGACCATACGTACTGTTATACGGATATTTGGATTTCTGATTTAAAAAAAACTATTTTCACTCGCGACTTTATTTTGGTTATAGTATAGTATATAGTGCATAGGATAGTACACGAGATTAATAGGAGCTCCTTAGGCAATCGCTTAAGTCAAACGATGGAAACAGACTAACTTGAAAACCATCATTAGAGATACTCTTAGCTCATAGAACTGCTGAATAGGCCAGATGGGCCGCCAGGCAAGCACTAAGGCTAATAAGGTTGGGGTATAACATCTCCCCCTTTTAGAGGAGACTTTGGGGATGATACAAAGTCTCTGTTAAATTCTAGTTCTAAGAGGAGCGATAGACACACACTATTTACAATATTACTTAATTTTGTTAGGTTACAACAAGTGTCGTCGATTAGGTTAAAGTCCGGAAAATTATTGATAGGTGAAGTAATATTAAGTATATTGTATTTCGGTATTAACGTGGTACTTTTGCAGTATCCAATACAGTTCTTTGGAATACTAAGTATGCCTGCACCTAAAATATTTATTTCGTATAATTTAGAATTAAGACAGTCTATTGAGATTGTGTTGGGTTCCGATTGCACATAGATCCACTTATTGTTTGTCAATGGTTTCCAAATGTCTAGTTGTCCTAAGATGATTTTGGTTTTGCACTGTAATGGGTTTTCACTAATCACTTTTGCTAACATTTCAATTTCACAGATAGGCTTCGGTGGAGTACACATTTTCAATGTCGCAGATGAAGTTTCATGGGCTCACAAATTTACAGATTTTCAGGTCGTTGAAAATACAATAATATGATTTGTCTTTGGTCATCGCAATATACTTACTATCTGGTATGATTAGGCTAAAGGAGTTTGGTTCTTTAGGTTTGTAGGGTGTCGGAAGTGCTATGCTATGAAACAATGCGTATTCTCTGGTATTAACCAGCGGCACTTGACTAACTTAGAAATATTTAAAATAAAGTGTACAGAGTAATATCTAAAATTACAGGCAGTTCCAGATCGCTGGGCAAATGTATATACTTAGTTATCGGCAAGCTCTTGGTGTAACTGACTTGGTGTTATGATTGCAGGGTGCAGGATATTTAGACTACTGAACAAAATGGCGGTAGTTATATCTTCCAGTTGAAATGATAAGGTGAGTATAGATGCTTCTAGAATGCTTAGTATTTCGTTAACATTAGCAAGTAATTGCAATGCGTTGGTGATTATAGTAATATTTTTAACACTCAGTCAGAGCTCGTCGATAGCTTCCTTTAAGTTGGCTTCATTAACTTTTATTTTATCTAAGGTGTCATTATAACCTGTTATTATTGATGTAGTTAATAAGATATTTTCTTTCATTAGTGAAACCAACTGTTTTTTATCATTTTGTAGTGATCTAATCGCTTCATCGTATCTCAGACCATCATTCTCGTCTAGTGAACCAAAAATCTGTTTTATAATTGTTCCTAAACCTCCTATCCATGCGCTACGTTTTGTTCTATTCTCTACCAGGTGCGAGATGGATGCAAATTCTCTACTCATGTCTTGGAATCGCGTTGTTAATGGTTGTAATAAGTCGTGACATTCTGTGTCAATTTCGACAATTGGGTTTGTTTACACAATCGTCTCGTAATTTCTAAAGCGGTTTCAATATTTTGTATGTGTGGGCCAAATTTGAAATGTCTATCGGTATTACAATTTTTAACTGAACATTATTGATTTTGAGGTTCCCTAAATAATCATAGTAGAGTCCTGAATTTGAGGTAATCGGCCGGATAAAATCTTGATGAGATTGGCCTCGCGCTGAACTGCAAATAATAATAATTATTAACGGTAAACTAAAGTAAGTTTCCTATTTTATCCTATGCTAAACCTATTTTAATGTATTATTGACTAACATTTATTTCATTTTACAGGTTCGTCTGGATACTACGTCATCGCGAGGTAAGTATAAGGTAATTATTTTATTTTAATATTAAGTTTATTAATTACAGTTACGACATCTCAGCCAGTTTCACCTGATCAAAATGGTGCGTGACATGACGTCGGTTATTAAGCAAGGTAAGTGTATTGTTACTATTTATCTTAACTACTTTATATGGTCCTTTCCAAACGGGCGAAAGTGCTTTGCGCATCCTCAAATGATTTCTCAGGTATACATAGTCGCCAGTTTTGTACTTAGCTGGACGAGTATGGGTGTCATAATAGGATTTGGAAGATTATTTAGATTTCCTTATGAAGTCCAAGGCTTTTTCTCGTGAATATTTCAAACTATTTTGAAGCATACGGACATTATCAGGATATGTTGCTCCAGGTGATTCTTCATAGATGGAGTTCGGAATTACTGGTTGGCTTCTGAACATTAATTCGTAGGGTGTGAAATGGGTTGTAGAATGAACGGATGTGTTGTAAGTGAGCATTGCCGTATAGACATAGCGGGGCCAGTTTCATTGTTCTTCATTAGTATAAGATCTGAGATACTCTTTAACCACATATGGCTGTAAAATAGATAATACTCATGACATCTTAAGGATAGACAAACTCGATATCAAGTTACATTTTTCCGAACCTTTACCAATTACTTTTTACGTCATACCACCTCGTACTGAATCCGTCATTGAATGCTCAATTCAAAAAACCGATCTGAAAGAAGGAATTATTACAGACCTTTCCGATATTTTATTAATATCCAACTGTATTGTTAAGATCAAAGATAATGACCGTATCAACTGTTGCCAATATTTCGGAATCTTTTGTAAATATAAAAACAAATTTAAACCTTCACATCGAACCTCTGCATGCTAGTGCATACCCAGTTAACCTGAATATCCGAGAAACATGTAAACGAACCGACGAAGTCATAAATTCATTAAGAACTGAGCACCTGAATCACGAGGAAAGAGATGTTCTTATAGAACTCTGCTCACAGTTTTCAGATATTTTTCATCTACCTGGTGACCAGTTAACTTATACTTCTGCCCTTGACCATCAATTTAAAACAGTAGCGACATTCCTGTTCACACGAAATCATATCGATTCCCAGAATGCCACAAAAAGGAGGTGGAAACCCAAATTGGCCAAATGCTTGAACAGAATATAATACAGCCCTCATCTTCCCCTTGGAGTTCGCCGATTTGGGTGGTACCTAAAAAAGAAGACTCACAGGAGCAACGTAAATGGCGAATTGTAATTGATTATCGGAAACTGAATGACATTACTATCGGCGAAACGTACCCAATTCCGCAAATATCGGAAATTCTCGTCCAACTAGAAAACAGCAGATATTTTACTACACTAAACCTCACGTCCGGTTTCCATCAGATCTTGATTTCTCCCGCAGATGCTCCTAAGACAGCCTTCTCCGTACCTAAGGGACAATATGAGTTCAATAGAATGCCATTTGGGCTAAGACATGCCCTCTACCTTCCAGAGACTTATGAATAATTGTCTTTCTGGCCTCCAAGGCACAAGATGCTTCGTGTATCTTGATGATATCGTAATTTATTCGCGTGATCTGATCTCACGTATTAACAATTTAAACGCCGTGTTTGGCAGAATTCGTAATTTCAACTTGAAACTTCAACCGGAAAAATGTGAATTTTTACGAAAAGAAGTAGCCTATTTAGGGCATATTATTGGTGAAAATGGTGTTAAACCAAACCCCGAAAAAACCAAAGCTGTGTCCGAGTTTCCAATACCTCAATCTCCAAAGATATTAAATCTTTCTTGGGTCTAGTATCATACTATAGAAGATTCATACCCGATTTCGCAAAGTTAGCCAAACCTCTGACGTCTCTTTTAAAGAAAGACATCCCATTTATATGGCAAAATGAGCAACAGCTTGCTTTTGAATCCCTGAAAAGCAAACTCGTCTCTGCCCCTATTCTGGCGTACCCAGAATTTACACAACCCTTTCTTTTAACATGCGACGCTTCAAACTATGCAATATCAGTGATATTGTCACAAGGTCACATAGGACAAGATCGCCCTATCGCATATGCGTCTCGCACCCTTAATAAAGCCGAGTGTAATTATAGGGCAGATTTATGTCCCTAACGACGTGAAATTTTAATGGTATGGATTTTTTTCATGAAGTTTTAGTTTTAGTTGGAAAGGACCTATGGTCTGAGTTGGCTCATCACCCGGGTCTATGCCTTTCAATTTAATAGATTCTTTCGTCAATTTCTGATTCTTCTGTATGCTGGATTCCTTTAACAAACATATGGCAGAGTCTGAATCGACCAGTAACGATAATGGGATGTCTGAGATTTGAGAGTCTAGTAAGACGTGCGGTAACAACCTTTTCGTTGTGTATTTGTTTATTTCAAAGACTTTTTTTACTAGTTTCTTGAGAGACGTTAGTGTCGTTTAGTAGTTTGTTCGATTTTGAATATTGGGCACTTATTTGGGGCTGATTCCCGTGTAGTCCCTGGACTTAGAATATTGGGCGCTTATTTGGGGCTGGTTACCCGAGTGGTCCCTAGAGTTAAGAGATTGGGCGCTTATTTGGGGCTGGTTACCCGTGTGGTCCCTAGAGTTTAAGAGATTGGGCGCTTATTTGGGGCTGGTTACCCGTGTGGTCCCTAAAACTAATATATTGGGCACTTATTTGTTCAAAGTCCAACGTCACACCTCACACAATAAGGCACGCACCCACCTCTAGAGACGGCGCGGGCGACTGGGCTACCTCCTTTGAGAAATTGTTACTGTAATAATGGCTCGATGGCTACCTCGCGTCGCAAATGTTAGGTACTTATCCATGTTGCAATCATCGAGTTATTATTACTACGTAGTGATAGTTTCTCGCGGGTTGCAATATGCAGGTGCGTGCGTAATTCGTAGGAACCTATGTGATTGAGAGAAAAACTAATTGAATAATCTAACACACTAAATACAGAGGCAGGAATCTTAGTAGCCGTAACACAGGGTATCCTAGCACGGCTACTAACGACACTTCTAAGTACCTATGTATTATGTAATAGTTCTGGTATTGTGCTAATGATGTTACATATTTTATGCTGTTAATGTAATTTTTCTATGTTGTTAATGTACTTATAAGAAAATTGTGAATACCTTTTTTGGCAATAAATTATTATTATTATTAAATTATTATTATTATTATTTGGGGCTCGTTACCCGAGTGGTCCCTGGGATTAGACAACTTGGTTGTAGTGTCGGCTTTGGTATTTTGTCTCGGGCGACACCGTGACGAGACTTCTATTCGTTTAAAGGATCAGGTGAAGAGGTATCAACTTCATCATGACCGACATGTCGTTTGTTTGGTTCTGTTGGACTCTGAAACGATTGTTATTACATTCGCGTTTTTTGCACACAGAGATATCATGTCCTGGTGTTTTGCAATAATTTTTGTGAAGTAAAAGAGGCATTGAAATTTTGTTTAGAAGGGCCGGCTTTAAATCTGAAGTGAGTAAGATGGAAATTGTGACGGAAATCAAACTATTTAACTTTTGTTCCACACGATGTAATGTTTCCAATACACACTACAGTTTAATATGCTTAGAAGCAATAGTTCACTAGGCATAGAAAAGATTTAGAAAGAATAGAAGGTAAGCAGAATAGTTCATAGAAATATAGCACAGCAATTATAATATGGCAAATGATAGTTCGTGCGTCTGCGGTAAGCTACTGAGCGGGAGGGCAAGCGACATGCGCTTCGCGGCAAATCGTGGTTGTCACTCAAGGCGGCCAGCTGACGTAGATGCGCCTGCGCACGGCGTCTCGGCCGGACCGGTCGGAACACCGCATACCTCGCTCGCTATACTGACGAAGTCTGCGCGTATTTTTGTCCGTCCGCGATATAATTACTGTATAACAATAAATTACTTCATCTTTAATATTTATGTAACTAGTGATATGAACATTTTAGCACTGATAGATTTACATAATAAATAACAATAAAACAGAAATAAATTACTAATATTTAAGTAATGATTATTAATTTTAAATTATACAATTATAGGATATTATTTGTTAATTAAGAATATATATAACTAAGTAAGTAGCTCTGCTACAAATCTATTATTGTTATTATTATTGCCGGATTTTTGGTCCATTTGTGGACGCCTGTACAGCGTCTGCTGTATGCGTTCTTCTGAAATAGCGTAATTAATTGCTTCGTTTAATGTCTTCGGGGATCTACAACTCACAATACCTATTAGAAATTCGGGGATGAAGTCCCATGACAAAATAATGAAGGGCAAGGTCCTCCATGGCTGCAGTACGACCAGTCAATTCTTTGGCTTTAGTGTTAGATAAGGATATTTCAGTTAATATTTGTGAGAGGTAGGTCTCGATACTAAGAGTGAATATTGGCTTACATTATTTTGAGGCCCTTGTTTGCTTTCCTGAAGATCGGCGAGAAGATGCGATAATGTTTTCGCTCACTGAATTGTGTTTTTAAGGAAGGAAGATTGTTCCCAGGTTGTAAAGTCTTTAATTGGCTAAGGATGAATTTAAATAATATAGGCTTCTGAATTTCCGATGCAAGTTCAAAAGCATTGTCGCAATTCACATGAAATGAGTTGAGAGTTTCCCTGCTACCATCATAAGATTTTATAATTTTGAACAAGATATTTAGTTCTAGTTCAGCCATTGCGAGAGCTGCGGCAGCTTTCCTAGCAATTCGAGGTAAACCAAGAGGTGATTTTACTACCGTATCACTTGTAACCTGTTCAGTTCCGGGAATCTCAACTGATAATTTGGTTTCTTCAACTTTCGGCACTTTTCATGTTCCCCGCTTGGCGTACGATCTGGGTGTATAACTAATTTGTAATTTTCCCCTGGCATTCTTTCTAAGGCTGTTTTGAAGGTGTTAATGAGGTTATTATGTTCGTGCAACATTCTTTGAATTTTTAAAACAATGTCTCTCAACTCTTTCAATATTTTGACATCTGTGGTCAACCTCGCTGTTTTCGTCTCCCATAAAATAAATCTGTAGAAATTTTGGTTGATCATTATTTGTGGGAAGCAAAGAGCCAATCCTATGATAAACTTGCTCTTATACCGTAAATGTAGGTGAAAATCCAGGCATGATGACCTCATTACCCACACCAAATGATGTCATTTGACAGCAAGAATTGTACTTTGTTAATCTGTTTAAAAATCGCCGAAATTCATTGCTGTCATATAGAAGTAAGGATTTGAGTGGCTCGTCGGGGTCACCAAGCGTTGATACTGATACTTTGCTTCCAGAACAGCACATACCTGGGGTCTCTTCCTTCCACTTGAGTGCCTCACAGTGTCTGCATTTATTGGCCATTCTACCTATGAGGACTAATCGATGATTAAAGTTATCAATTAACGGATCATAATCAAAAGCAGCATCGGCAAATGCCTCCCACGTATTCATCGTAAACGTACGTCTCCTTTCTGCTTGCCGCTCGGAATTAATTAAACGTCGTCTACTTTCTTCGGAGGTCTCTGCGGCTATGTACGAAGCTTGACGCTCAGCATCTAAGATTTGGCGAGCTTGGGTCTGCTGAGAGGTCTCAGCATCTCTTTGAGCCGCGTGACGCTCGGCATCCAAGACTTGGCGAGCTTGGGTCTGCTGAGAGGTATCTGCAGCCCTTTGTGCAGCATGACGATCAGCGTCTAAATTATGACAGGTCTGCGTTTGCTCAAAAGTTTCAGCAGCCCTTTGAGCTGCGTGACGCTCGGCATCTAAAGTCCGACGGATCTGTGAATCCTCTTCCGATTCCAGTGATCTAGCAAGTTTAGCAGCCCGAGCTCTGCTAGAGCTATTAGCTAAATTGGACTTTCGTTTGCGAGCCATGGTAGAAAAACAAAAATAAAATGAATCGAACAAAACAGATGTACAGATTGAGATTTATTATCATTTAAAAAACCTTTAATAAGCACCTACGTAGTAAAAATGATGCGCTCACCGCACGGCGATGTGTTTAAGTCACGATTAAATGGAAAAAAAGAAACTAAGAAATTAAATTATCAATACGTATTTACAACCAATGCATAAAAAGAGTAGAAGGTAAGTAGGTTAGGTTAGTTTTACACCTACTACGACCTATTAGATTAGTTCAAAAAAGGAAATAAAAGCAAATCGGGTTTTTTTTTAAATAACGGAAACTATCTTACCTACTATTAACTATAAACTAAAATATCCCGAAATATTAAGTATGTCAAAATTAATTTACAGGACCTAACCAATAAAAAATACTTACTTAAAAAATTATACGAAACTATAAAATAATTTTACTGGATCGAAAAATGTAATTCTCTGTAACGCAAATTTCTCTAATCGCATGCGTCCGACAACGACGTCTGCCCTCACGTGTCTACCCGTTCGGGTAGGCATAGTTAGACTCGTGCAATCCCCCACCACACGACAGCGCCGTTGCCTGCCGCCACACTTCGGCGAATGTGCGCAACGACGACCGACGACCGACGGCAGCGGCGGCGATGCAGACTATTCGTTAAAAGGAACTTTAACTTCAAAAGCCAAATTTTTAAATATCATGTTCCTAACCAAAACTTCTAAATATCATGTTCCAAAGTTCAGTGGTTAAGATTTTGTATACAAAAAGTTTGGCTTCGTAGTTCCCGTTCCGAATCCGTTCCGTTCGAATTTCGGGAATTCCGTTTGTAGAAAAACTCTGCACATCCTAAAGCCGGCTACAGACCTTCAGTTTTAACTGCACAGTTTCAACTGCACCGTTCAACTGTTCAGTTAAAACTGGCGTCCCTAGTGTCTACACACGTTGCGTTATTTCAGTTGTAAACTTTTTTTCGGTTGAAGTAACACGTCGCGATGGCATCAGATGACGCTGTGGCAATTATTGGACTATTAAGCGTTTTGAACAAGAGAAGACAAAGAAAGAAAAAAATGTGGTGTAAACATTGGTTATTAAAAAGGAACCAGTATACGCATAATAATTTGCTGAAAGAGCTCAGAATTTGTCCAAAAGACTTTAATAACTATTTAAGAATGGATGAAGAAACATACTTGCATCTGCTTAATTTAGTAACACCTTTAATAATGAAACAAGATACAGTTATGAGAAGTGCCATTACACCACATGAAAGATTAATAGCTACACTTAGATTTTTAGCAACAGGCAGAACCTATGAAGACCTCAAATTTTCAACAATAATATCTCCGCAGTCACTTTCTACTATCATACCCGAAACATGTGAAGCAATATATAGTGTTTTACACAAGGATTACTTAAAGGTACGTGATAGATAAATAAAACACAATTATTTTTAAAGTTTATATTGTAGATTACATATCAGAGTGGTTGTACTTATTTTAAGAATTTAATTTGATATAAGGAAGCATCGTAGTTAGATATGTAGTCAGCAGCTGAATTTGCGTGTTGTTGATGAACTTGCGACTGTATCGTAGCACTTGGTTAATTTGAAACATCATTGTCAATAAACGTTGCAATATCCAATATTTCTGGATTCTCAGGTATAGATAATGCAACAACTGGTGAAGTCTGTGAGTGGTTGCGCGATAGTGGTTGTTCATTCATGGACGACTGTCTCATCATAGCACTTTGTTGATTTGAGTATGGTGAAGTATTGTGAATGGGGCGATTAGATGTTGGCAACTGAATCATGATAGGACTTTGTTGATTTGAGTATGGTGAAGTATTGTAAATAGGGTGACTGGATGTAGATGCGTAGGGTTGATTTGAAAGATATTGTTGAAAAGATGAATTTGAAATGGGAGCCATTACAGTATGTGATGTAGTTAAACTAATCAATTCAGCTGCTGCAAGCGTCTCGTTAATTATTTTTTCTGCTAGAATACGTTGCGTTTTATTCAAATCTCTAAGTTTAAATGCAACTGCTTTACCAAAAATGCCAAAACGATCGTCAGATCTCATCGGTGGTGGAGGGGACGGAGCCGGACGTTTAAAATGATCTCTAACGGTTACCAAGACGTCCTTTGTTAGAGTAGCTTCAGAGTTTCTCTTTCTGGATGATGATGAAGAAGTATCCTCTGTTGAAGGTGTAGCGTCTTGATTTGACTGAGCAGATGCATTTGTCCCTTCATCACTTTGTACTTCTTGCCATGCAGATTCTTGCACTGATGAATTATTCCCTGCCGATGATACTGACTCCGGAGATGTAATCTGTAAATATTTTTGTTTGTTTTAGTTTCCTCAATCACGAGTAGAGTGGAAAATAATAGCGACAGTATTTGAACAAAGATGGAATTTTCCACATTTGCTTGGGGCGATTGATGGGAAGCATGTCTCAATAAATCCACCAAAAGGTATTGGATCAACATATTTTAATTATAAAAAAAAACACAGCATAGTCTTAATGGATATAGTAGACGCTCAATATCAGTTTATTTTATGTGATTTTGGAACTAACGGACGCGTATCAGACGGTGGAGTTTTAAAAAATACAAAATTCTTTCAAAAACTTCAGAATGACCTATTAAATATTCCTAATGCAGAAATCGTGTCGAATAGCTCAAGATCTTTACCATACGTCTTCGTTGCTGATGACGCTTTTCTTCTAAGGACTGACATGATGAAACCTTTTAGACAAGCAGAATTGGATTGTACGGAGAAAAAGATTTATAACTACCGTGTTTCAAGAGCAAGAAGAATAGTGGAAAACGCCTTTGGTATTTTAGCTGCGCGATTCCGAGTATTTCATACAGATATTAATGTACAACCAAGTAAAATTGGATCAATTGTGATGGCATGTTGTGCATTACACAATTTTTTGATCAAAAAGTTACCAAAGCCTTATACAAGTTCAGAGTGTTTTGATCGCAAACAAACTGATATTGGAGAGGTCATACTGGGGTACAATACAATAGATTCTGCCATGGAACCTTTACAAAGAAGAAATATGGGGAATACGGCTCGAACACCCAAAACGATCAGACAAGAGTTTATGAATTATTTTAACAATGAAGGTCAAGTTCCCTGGCAAAATAGATTTATATAAACAATAAAAAATATTTTTTCAAATAATAAATATTAGTTTTATTACCTCTTCGTCCAAATTCGAGCGTGACTGTAGTGGTGTATTTTGTTCGTCCAAGAATCTCATCAGGGAGTAATACCAGAGTTTCGGTTCATATATGTCATCAGTACCTGAACCTGATTTTGTGGAATCTGTAACCTTTTTGTGCTCTTTCCTATATGCGCAGCGTAAATTATTGATTTTTTTTATTACAGATTCTTTGTCACTTGTTGGTTCCATCTCTCGAAGTTTCGCCAATAACTTTTCGTAGGCTGCGTCTTTTTTGCCACGGTCATGGTAGTCTTTAGTTTTAATTTTTCACAAGCAAGGTTCTGAATGATATATGTCTATAAATTCTTCTAACCATTCACGTGCATTAGACATTTTGTCTAATAATCCGAAAACACGTGCTCACTCCGGCGAAGCTGCGGCAAAACTGACAACTGCACAGTTAGTTTTTGCTACATAACTTCAGTTTTAACTGCACAGTTTTAACTGAACAGTTTTAGCTAATGATATTTTCATTATTTTGTCAGTTCAACTGTACAGTTGTGAGTTTTTCCTACACACGTACGTTTTAACTGAACAGTTGAACTGTGCAGTTGGAACTGTGCAGTTAAAACTGAAGGTCTGTAGCCGGCTAATGGCCGGTATACACGACAACGATAAAACTGCGCAAACAAACTGTGCAGTTCATTTGCGCAGTTTATCGAACGTAGGTAGTGCGTCCACATATCTACGATATCTGCGTCGATCGTCAGTTCCCGCCAGAAACTCAGAAGAAAAACACGTCATTCGCGATGGCAGTAGATGAAGTGCTTGCGCTAGCCTCGCTCATTTTGTGCAAAAAGAGAAGAAAATCACGTAGTGTGTGGTGTAAGGATTGGCTTCTTAAAAGAAAGTCATACTCTCACATAAATTTATTAAACGAGTTGAAATTTTCCCCAAAAGACTGGCACAATTATTTGAGGATGAATGAAGAGACTTACTTACACCTCCTGTTTTTAGTCACACCGCTAATACAAAAAAGCAATACCGTGATGAGAAAAGCAATAAGTCCTCATGAACGATTGTCTGCAACTCTGAGGTTTTTAGCTACAGGTCGCTCGTAAGAATGCATGAAGTTTTCTACGTTAATATCAAAACAGGCTCTAAGTCGAATCATTCCTGAAACTTGTGATGCTTTGTACAAAGTTCTACAGAAAGATTATTTCAAGGTAAGTTTTGCATAATGTATAAAAATATTATTAGTTATATATAGAAATCTATTTCATTTTACTAAATCTTTATTCAAATGATATAAGCAAATCCCAAGATTTGCTTATATCATTTGAATAAAGCTAATTTCTGGCAGTTCCCTAAATAAAATGGTAAAGATTTTTTTAAAGGTAAAACTCGCTACAAAGGCTTTCTCCAATTTAACGAACAAGTAACATTAAGCTTTTGCAAGGAGTTTCACCTGTGTAAGAAATTATTCACTATCTTATATAGGGAACTACATACCTATTAGATAACATTTTTGATGATGTAGATGCTAGTACTATACGGTAGTAGGTATATTATTAATCTGTGATGCTATGAAGAAAACACAATTGTGATCGTATGTAGTTTTTATTAATTAAATCAAAAGAAAGAAATAGTGATTGAAAATGATGATTCAAGAATGAATAAATGCAATCTTAATAATAAAATACAATAATCAATCAACACCAAAACTATTTATAAATGAAGCAGCCGTAGAGAATCGTGAGTCTGAGCATGTGGTTGATACGGTGTGTGGCTGAGTGGAGACAGTTTGAACGTTTGGTTGATTAGATGATGCTTGAATGTGTGGTCGAGTGCAAAAGGTTTCAGCGTATAGTTCATTAGATGATACGGTGTGTGGCTGAGTGGAGACAGTTTGAACGTTTAGTTGATTAGATGATGTTCGAATGTCTGCCTGAGAGGAAAAAAATGTGTTAACAAAGTCGCTGGTTTTGACAGTATGTGAGGTAGTTAAATCACCCATTTCGGCTAAGAACAATGTCTCGTTAATATTTTTTTCTGCAATAATCCTCTGCTGTTTTGGTAGTTCTTGCAATTTCATGCCTACACTTCGTCCATATACTTCAAAACGATTTTCCTGAACCCTCGGACGTTTAAAATGCTCATTCACACTTCGAAGTGCCTCTTCATACGCATTTTTTGTGGATTTTGAACGATTTGGTCTTAGCGTGCCTTTTTCAGAATCAGATCGGTCTGGTGTTGGTGTATGTCTTTCGACATCAGATTGGCCTGGTGTTGGGGTATCTCTTTCAACATCAGAGCGACCTGGTGTTGGTGTATCTCTTTCGAAATCAGATCTGCCTGGGGTTGGTGGGTCTTGTCCGACATTAAAATCGTTGTATTGCGAAGAGAAGTGTTCCTTTAAAGAAAAATACAGGGTTTGGTATTCTGTTAGTCAATAGGCAAAATTATAGATTAATTAATTAAAACTTGAACATATACAAGGCCGCCTACATTATGCATTTGTTTTGGTTCTCTCTGTATCATTGTCTTCTTACTATGTGCAATAAAAAATATTGTATTGTATATAATATGTATAAGTATATAAAAGTTACTAATGAATCTACTATTTTTGTTTCAGTTACCACAAACAGAAGGTGAATGGAAAACAATAGCACGGGAATTCCATGAACGATGGAACTTCCCTCACTGTTTAGGTGCCATTGATGGCAAGCACGTTGAAATCGTGCCCCCACCTAACAGTGGTTCTTATTATTTCAATTACAAAAATAGACATAGTATGGTCCTAATGGCAATTGTTGATGCAAAATACAAATTCTTGCTATTTGATTTTGGTACAAATGGCAGAATATCAGATGGAGGAGTATTCTTGAATACAAAGTTTTACAAAAAGTTGGAAAATAATGGTTTAAACATTCCTGAACAAGATACATTGAGTGATAGTTCACGAACGCTGCCGTATGTTTTCGTAGTTGACGACGCGTTTCCTCTGAGAAAAAATATGATGAAACCATTTCGACAAAATGATTTGGATAATAGAGCGAAGAAGATTTACAATTACCGAACATCACGAGCACGCCGCATAGTTGAAAACGCATTTGGCATACTAGCAGCAAGGTTTAGAATTTACAGAACACAAATTAATATGTCACCTAAAAACATCGAGTCAGTTGTTAGAGCAACTTGTGCACAACTATTTGATGACAACATCATTGTCTTCATATGCTTCGTCAGATTCTTTTGATAGAGAAAACTTTGAAGAGGGTACAACGTCGCCAGGACTTACAACAAGAAGATCAACGCTTGAACCATTACAACGTACACGTCAAGGAGATTCTGAGAGAACAGCAAAACAAATAAGAAATGAATTTATGAGTTATTTTGTGAACGAGGGAAAAGTCCCCTGGCAAGATAATTTTATACATTAATTAAACGTATTGAATATGGCTGCATGGTGTATTTCTTTCTTCAATATCATAAATGTATATTATATATAAATACGTATATTATATAATGTATAATAATGTATATTATACAAAAATGTTTCATTTTTTAATTCTACTTTAGTCATACATACACAAAAAATAATTATTAAAAAATAAATACGAAAGAGTGTCTGCCTGTTACCTTTACACTACACGTAAACATACATAAATGCACATGAAAAATAAATAAAAATTAGCAATTAATTTAAAAAAAATCTATTTTTTTTTTTTGCTATTAATTTGTTAGGTAGGAGAGGCTACTAGGGGATGCGATATAGGCAACTCTCCCCTACAGTCAAGTGCTCGTCAAGCTTGACACTGTGAACTTTGCACCGTGTTTAAGTAAGTATGTCTTGAGATATAGGAGCTACAATCGAACTGCAAGTGTCAAGCTTGATGTGCACTTGACTGTACCTACTTAACATACCCATACATGATATAATACAGACACACTTTCGTGTAAATAAATTAAAATAATACTAAGACGTCTCCCTCAGCAATAACTAATATTTAATGAATAATAATAAATTAAAATAAAGTCTAACCTCATTTTCATCTTCTATATTTGATATAAAACGCCTTGGTATTTCTTCATCATATAAAAAATTCATCAAGTCAAAGTACCACAAACGAGAAACATAGACTTCATCGGTTCCGGCTCCGGAGTTTAAGGACTTTTTGGCTTTGTTGAGTTCCTTCTTGTAAGAAGTCCGCAGGTTATTTATTTTCTTTACTACCGTCTCCCTATTGGCATTAGGATCAATAGGTTTATACTTAATAATTAGCCTATCGTAGGCAGCATTTTTCTTGTTGCGGTCGTGATAATCTTTACTTTTCTTATTCCACAAGCAAACTTCATTTTTATAGCACTGGATAAACTCTTCCAATAACTCACGGACTCCGCTACAATCTTCTTGCGACATGTTTTAACGTGCGCCGACGCGTCCGCCTACACCAAGCCTTGCGAACGAACTGAATGATTGGTCCGATCGCAAACGCGATCGACAATGATTTATCGAATAGATTTTGAATCTTGCTCCGATGGCTTGCACCAACCAAAAAAACTGCGCCGATTTTTGTACATACGTTCGATAAAACTGCGCAAATGAACTGCACAGTTCGTTTGCGCAGTTTTATCGTTGTCGTGTATACCGGCCTTTAATGGTGGCCATATACGCTACGAGAAATCGTTACGATCAGACTGTACAGTTCGAACGGTGCAGTTTATTGTAGCTGGCATACAAGCTATACACGTTACGAGAAATCGTTGCGATCAGACGGTACAAAGCGGCGCCGAGGCACACGTGTCAGTAATGGCTTCGACGGACGACGGTTTAGCAATTATTGGATTAATATTCGCCCTGAAGGGAAAAAAAGTGAAGCGGAAAAATCGTAGCATCTGGTGTAAAGAATGGCTAATGAAAAGAAGAGTTCATTCTCATGTGAATTTGTTGGCGGAATTAAAGCTTTTTCCAAAAAAAACTGGCATAATTTTCTAAGAATGGATCACGATACGTACTTCTACTACTGAATTTGGTAGCACCAATTATCGAGAAGCAAGACACTATTATGAGAAATGCTATTCCACCCCACGACAGGCTTGTAGCTACTTTGAGGTTTTTATCAACAGGAAGAAATTATGAAGATTTGAAATTCTCTAGCATCATTTCATCTCAAGCCTTGGTTCGCATAATACCGGAAACCTGTGAAGCAATATATAAGGTTCTCCGCAAAGACTACACTCGAGAGCAATGAATCCGGGTCACTTAAAGAATGTTAAAAATCTCGGAAACTAAAAATGATAGGTTAATGCAATAAATTGTATTTATTAGACAATGTAATACTCCTTAAATGAAAGTAAAAAAAAATATGAGTCACCATACATTTTATTAACACAAAATTACATAAAGAAAAAAACTGCTGATCTCTCCTTAAAACAAAAATAGGAAACATGAAATTTTTGAACTTTATTACGATTTTCTTGAATTTTAATACTTCGTATTGCCTCCTCGTGCTTCCATTACTGCGTTTACGCGGTTTGGCATGCTGTACACCAAGTTCCTTATACGATTTTGGGGAATATTCTCCCATTCCTCTGTGAGAGCAATTTTGAGCTCACGAAGCGTGATTGGGGGAGGGTTTCGTTGTTTTACGCATCTGCCTAGCTCGTCCCAAGCATGCTCGATCGGGTTGATATCCGGGCTGCGCGCTGGCCACTCCATACGAGTAATGTTCATCTCTTGAAGGTAGTCATTCACAATCCTACCTGTATGAGGTCGGGCATTGTCATGCATAAATATAGCATCCTCACCTAAATTGACCATAAATGGACCAACGTGATCATTGAGGATTTCTTCCACATATCTTTCGCTAGTTAAAGAGCCGTTTTCTATGATCACCAGCTCTGTGCGACTTTCAGAAGAAATTCCGGCCCACACAAGTACAGACCCACCACCGTAGGCTACTTTTTCTTCGATGCATGCTTGCTTGAATCTTTCCCCTGGTCTTCGATACACTCTGTGTCTTCCATCGTGCTTGTAGAGCATACATTTTGATTCGTCGGAGAACATAACTTTTGACCAATCTTCAATACTCCAATTTACGTGGCTCTGGGCATATCTTAGTCTTGAAATACGATGCCCACGCTCCAGTTTAGGGCCGTTTGCAGGTCTAAGGGGTTTTAAGTTAGATTCAGCAAGCCGACGTCTTACTGTCCATGCACTTGGGCTACTTCCTCCGAGGCGTCGAAACTGATTTGTGAGTTCAGTTCCTGTGAGAAAGCGATTTCGAAGCATGGTGTTCACCAAGTATCGGTCTTCTCGTGCTGTGGTACACCTGGTTCTGCCCGTTCCTGGTCTGCGTAGGTTAGAACCAGTTTCTTCGTAACGTCGGAGAACTCTTTGTACTGTTGACAGCGACACACCGACAGTCCTGGCTGTATCGCGCTGACTCCGGCCGGTTTCCAGCATTGTAAGTATTCTGGTGCATTCTTCAAGCGTAAGCGACATAATTTCAGCTTGAATAATGAATATAGAGCACTATCAACATGGTTTATGTACCCACATAAATGACAGATTACAAACCAAAGCAAAACCAAATGCTGTAATTTCGTAGTTCCATCTTCGAAAGTGGCCCTTTTTCAAATTTGATTTTTTTATGATATAACTTTACAATAACTAAGAAGTTTTAATACCTTCATTTAAGGAGTATTACATTGTCTATTAAATACAATTTATTGCATTAACCTAGCATTTTTAGTTTCCGAGATTTTTAGGATTCTTTAAGTGACCCGGATTCATTGCTTTCGAGTGTATTTTAAGGTAAGAAATAAAAAACTACTAATTACTTAGAATGTAATGTTTATTAATTTGTACTTACAATGATGGTTTAACATTAAGTAAAATTAGACAAAAAAGTAGCCGTTGTATTTTGCATTTGTTGGGACTGATCCTGTTGAGAAGTTTGCGTTATTGGGGTTTGGAGAATTGACTGGGAGCCTGGATGTGTTTGGTAATCATAATTTGAATTCGGATAAGGTACTGGGCTAGGATTGTTTCCAACAGGGCTGGGAGTATGTGCAACGGGGCTGGGAACGTTGTAACCATAATTATTAAAACGCACACTGGTTGAATCCATCACTTGGTGTGAAATAGTCAAATTTTCCATCTCTGCCAGAAATAATATTTCGTTAATTATTTTTTCGGCCAAAATACGTTGATGTTTTGTAAGGTCTCTCAGCTTAGCTGCGACGTTTGCTCCATAAATATCAAATCGATCATTAGTAATTGCAGGCCTTTTAAAATGGTTTTGAACAGACTGTAAAACTTCAGTAGTTAGGTTTTCATTTGCATTCCTTTTTGGCCGACTCCTATTAAACAATGTGTTTGTAATTGAACGAGTATCGGGAGTTGACTGTGAAGTTGTTTGTGTGGCTGGAGGTGACTGTGGAGTTGACTGCGTGGCTGGAGGTGACTGTGGAGTTGACTGGGCGGCTGGAGATGCGTCACTTTCAATTTCCTGAAACAATTAATATTTTTACAGTTCCCACGCTCGGAAGAAGAATGGAAGGATGTGGTATGATGCCGAAGTGTTCGAAAAGAGATGGAACTTTCCGCACTGTCTAGGCGCGATGGATGGAAAGCATATAGCAATTTTTCTTCCTGATGGATGTGGCTCAGAGTATTTCAACTATAAAAACCATCATAGCATGGTGTTATGGCCATCGTTGATGGAAATTATCGATTTCTTTTATGTGATTTTGGAACAAATGGAAGAATTTCAGATAGTGGCGTACTCACAAACACTAAGTTTTTTGAAAAACTTGATAATAATCAGTTGTGTATTCCAACCGACACAGTTGTCGCAAATAGCACTAGAAAGTTGCCTTATGTGTTTGTGGCTGACGATGCGTTTCCACTTAGAACAGATTTAATTAAGCCATTTAGACAAGCAGACTTGACCACAAATAAAACCAGAATTCTAAATTACCGCGTATCACGTGCAAGGCGCATTGTCGAAAATGCGTTTGGGATCTTGGCATCTCGATTTTGAATTTTTACACAAAAAATAGTATTGATCCGAAAAGAATAGAGTCTGTCGTGATGGCCAGTTGTGCTTTACATAATTATTTAATGAAGACTTCAGGAAGTTCTTACTGTCAACAAGAATGCTTCGACGTAGAAAATGTTGATGAAGGGTCAATAACCCAAGGATGTGATACAATGAATTCAGCGATAATTAATTTGCAACGAAGAAATCTTGGTAATACTTCGATTGCCGCAAAAAAAGTCAGAGAAGAGTACATGGAATATTTTTCAAGCGAAGGCAGCGTTCCGTGGCAAAATAATTTTATACGTTAACTCTTTGAGAATAAACGATTTGATAAAAAAGTTATTTACTTTTATTTATTATTTATTCATGTAATAATATAAATAACTATGGAGCATTCTCAATATGGCCGGATTTACTTATCATATTCACATTATTCACATAACCATATTAGTGCTATTCTACTCTGTTGGCACCACAGTATAATAACACGCAAATAACTTACCTCAGAGCGTTGTTGGCCGAGTGGTAATCGCTCCGGGATCTTAATCTGTAGGTCCCGGGTTCGAATCCCGACACGGCCGTGTACCAATGGAGTTCTTCTATGTACATATTTTCACACAACGCTCTTACGGTGAAGGAAAACATCGTGAGGAAACCCGCTCTCTATGGGAGTGGACCCAAATAGCGGCAATAGGCTCGCCACCCAATACGTTGGGTCAACATACTTGGCGAAATGTGGGCGGTTATTCTACGAGTAACTGCCTCTGCCTACCCCTCTGGGAGACAGGCGTGACGCATATGTATGTATGTAACTTACCTCGTTGTCTGTTGATTCGTCGTCCATATTAGAGCGTGAACGTCTTGGTTCTTCTTGGTCATCCAAAAACAGCAACATAGAGTAATACTATAGTTTTGGTTTATACACTTCTTGGGTTCCTGCTCCTGATTTTTTTTGAATCAGCGATCTTCTTACGCTCTTTTTTGTAAGTAGAGCGAATGTTATTTTTTTTTTACAACAGCATTTTTGTCAGCCCTAGGGTCTACTGTTTTCAATTTTTCAACCAGCTTAGTATATGCTGAACGTTTTAAGTCACGATTGTGATACTCTTTGCCTTTAATATTCCAGAGACAAGGTTCACTGCGATATAACTCAATAAATTCTTCAAGCCATTCTCGATTAGTTTGAGACGCCATGTCGCGTGCGCACGTCTACCCGAATGTCGATCGACGACAAAACTGAACACGAAAACGGAACGAGCGCATACACGTTTCGATCAGTCGGCACAGTTCGTCCGATTCCGATAAATCAATTGAAATTTTTGTATTGTTCCGTTCGACTATCCGCACGATTTATTGAGACTGTACTCAATAAATCGTGCGAAACTGAGCAGTTTTATCACATACATGTAGCGATTTATCGGTACCGTTCGAACTGTACAGTCTGATCGTAACGATTTCTCGTAGCGTATATGGCCACCATAAGAGACCTACGTACCAAGTTTCATGGTTTTAGCTTCAAAAATGACGAACACCCATACAAACTTTCAACCCCTATTTCACACCCACACTGGTAAAAATTTCAAAATGCTAGAACAAACGATTTTTTGTTTCTTATTTAGTGCCTAAAGCGGGCTACACACCTTCAGTTTTATCTGTGCGATAAAATTGTGCAGTTTAACTGTACATATAAATCGTACATCCCTACAGCCCACACACGTTCAAGTAAAAATATACGATCTTTCAGTTTTTATCATCATAGCCTCCATAGACGACGCTTTAGCGATCGTAGGGCTAATGTGTGTGTTAAAAGAAAATAGAAAAAAACGAAAAAAACGTGAATTGTGGTGTAAACACTGGCTTCTGTTGAGAAAATCGTATTCACACACATCCTTGATAAATGAATTGAGAATTACTCCAAAAGATTTCAATAATTATTTGAGAATGAATAAAGATACATATTTGCATCTGCTGTCATTAGTGACACCATTAATAAAAAGGTAAGAACTATATTGAGAAATGCTATAACACCTCATGAAAGATTAACGGCAACTTTAAGATTTCTAGCTACAGGGAGATCTTATGAATGTTTAAAATTTTCTAAAATTAAAATTAAAATCATCTTGTGAAATCTTGTCATCAAACTACAAATTTCAATTATTGTTCAATGTAAATCGCGATACATATGACCCTGCTGTTTCCTCTGTCCAGTCCGGGATTGATAGTTGGACAGTAGTATCACCCATAATATTTATTGCTTGTGTCTCTTGAATTTCTTGACCATACGAAGATGTGTTTGTTTGTGGTACTATATTTGTCATCTGATGTATGGGTGACTGATTTGAAGTACCTGTATATTGTAATGGCGATGGCATAGAGTTATGAGATGGTGATGGCAAAGAGTTATGAGATGGTGATGGTATAGAAGTTGAACTACTTGACCGTAATCGAAAATCATTTAGTATCATTGTTTTTGGAGCCTCTATGTGACATTGTAAGATTTCCCATCTCAGCTTCGAATAAAGTTTCATTTATTATTTTTTCAGCCAACAGCTGTTGCTGTTTATTTTTAAATTCTCGAAGTTTCAATGCTACCATTTTTCCGATAATGTCGTAGCGATCCTCTTGATATGTCGGCCGTTTAAAGTGGTCCTGAACGGATTGCAAAACGTCTTTTGTTAGATCTTCATTATTTTTCCGCTTTGTTTGCCGTTTAGATGCCGAACCATGAGCAGACGAAGTTGAAGCAGTAATTGAGGTGAAAGCCGCAGGACTCTGAGCAGAAAGATTTTCAGTAACATCTAACTCTGAATGCGCTGCTTCATTTTCAGACACTGATGTTGCACCCGATGATTCCATCACGTTAATCTGTAACATTTTCTTTGTTTCAGTTTCCACAAAGTTGCAGTAAATGGAAAGCAATTAGTGCATTATTTGAAGAAAGATGGAACTTTCCACATCTACTTGGCGCAATAGATGGTAAACATATTACTCCACCTAAAGGATGTGGATCGGAATTTTACAATTATAAAAGACACCACAGCATGGTACTTATGGCTATTGTTGACGCTCAATATCAGTATTTATTATGTGATTTCGGTACAAACGGGCGAGTTTCAGATGGAGGCGTATTACAAAATATGAAACTTTTTGAAATGCTCCGAAACAACCAATTGGAAATTCCAAGCGAAGAAGCAGTAAGAAATAGTCAGAGACGTTTGCCATACGTTTTTGTTTCTGATGACGCATTTCCGTTGAGACCTGATATGATGAAACCGTTCAGACAAGCAGAATTGACTTCAACAGATAAAAAAAAAAATTGTCGTGTTTCGCGCGCACGACGAATTGTGGAAAATGCCTTTGGCATTCTGGCTTCACGTTTCAGAATCTTCCATATGGCTATAAATTTACATCCAAATAAAATTGAGTCCGTCGTTATGGCATGTTGTGCATTACATAATTATCTAATTAGAAAACTGCCACATTCTTATACTAATCCAGATTGCTTTGATCGAGAAGACTATGATACCGGAACCATCATACCAGGTATACAACAGATATTTCGACTATGGAACCTTTAGAAAGAAGAAATGTGGGAAACATAAGTCGGACACCCAAAAAGATAAGAGAAGAATTTATGAACTATTTTAACAATGAAGGTCAGGTCCCTTGGCAAAATAATTTTATTTGATTTAATAAACTTATACTTATTTAACAAAGATACCTATAAGTTTCATTTACTTACCTCATCTTCTTCATCCAAATTCGACCGACTAGCTAGGCCTTGGTATATTTTGATCGAGAAACGTAATAGTGGGTAATACCATAACTTTGGCTCATAAATATCTTCGGCGCCTGATCCGGATTTTGAGGCCATGACTTTTTCATGTTCCTTGTTATACGTACAGCGTTGGTTATTAATTTTCTTTATAACAGCCTCTTTATTACTTTTAGAATCTATTTCGCGTAGTTTTAAAATAAGCTTTTCATAAGCTGAATCTTTTATTACTCTATTATGATAATCCTTGCTCTTGATTTTCCATAACGAAGGCTCCGATTGGTATAGTAGTATAAACTCTTCCAGCCATTCGCGTTGAGCCATGGTCGATAAGTTTTCGCAAAGGCAGATAGCAAGGTTGATACGTGTTCACTTCACGCTCGCTGTGACAAAACTGACAAAACTGCGCAGTTTCGACTACACACTCTCAGTTTTAACTGTACAGTTCTATCTGTACAGATTTATCTATTCATATTTTGATTAGATTCAGTTAAAACTGTACAACTCAACTGTTTGTTCTACACACCTAACGATTTAACTGTACAGTTCGACTGCACAGTTAAATCGCACAGATAAAACTGAAGGTGTGTAGCCCGCATAAATACAAAATGTAATGTTTTTATCTTCAAAAATGACGAGCTTCATACAAAATTTCAACCCCTATTTCATCCCCTCACAGGTCGAAATTTCAAAAACCCTCGAACAAATGTTTAATTATTTCTTATCAAGTGCTTAAATATAAAGTTTCATGGTTTTATCTTTTAAAATTAAGAAATCCCATACAAACTTTCAACCTCTATTTCAACCTCTTCATCCCTTTTTTTCGCAATAAAAGGTAGCCTATGTCCTTTCTCAGGGTCTAAAGATTGTCTGTGCCAAATTTCATCAACCGGTTGAGAGGTTTAAGCGGGAAAGCGTAACAGACAGACAGACAGAATTACTTTCGCATTTATAATATTATTATTATACATATATTATATATAAAATATATGAAATAGTAGGGAAGGGATTTGGTAGTGAAAAACGGCTCGCTGCTATACCTTCATCGGTCAAGGTTATGCTCATGAACGAGGAGATCGAACTGGTATATCAAGCCAGTGTTGCCAACTCAACAACAGTAAATGTCGCTCTCACGCTGGTGAAAAGTCGCTAGATATCGCTAAATGAGTAAAATTGAAAAAGTCGCTAGAACTCGCTAGATTTTTTATCAATTAATTACTTTCTTAGGTTAAAAAGGCTACCAACATTCGGTAGATTCACCTTTTTAACCTTCATTCACCACCACCAATTAATGAAGGTCAAAATAAAAATGCATACTAAGTACCTAGATCTTTAATTTTAATCTCTCTTTATTCGTTAATATTAATTATTACTTAAACAATTCAACATACACAGTGATATAATATACATTAACTATAATTAGTATCTTATTCTAAATGAATACGTTTCATTCTATTAATCTTCGTCAGTATCGACTTCTGAATCATTGATTATTCGGAAGGGTATTGAATCGCTCAAACTTACGAGGCTTGAAGTAGATGGTTGTGGCTCATTTTTAAATGAGTACGCTTTATTTGTTCCAATTTGCCTTAAAACATCTGATGGTAGCACGTAACTGACACATGTCTTATCCATACACTCGAGAGCAATGAATCCGGGTCACTTAAAGAATGTTAAAAATCTCGGAAACTAAAAATGATAGGTTAATGCAATAAATTGTATTTAATAGACAATGTAATACTCCTTAAATGAAAGTAAAAAAAATATGAGTCACCATACATTTTATTAACACAAAATTACATAAAGAAAAAAACTGCTGATCTCTCCTTAAAACAAAAATAGGAAACATGAAACTTTTGAACTTTATTACGATTTTCTTGAATTTTAAAATTCAAAATTCAAAATTCAAAAATTATTTATTCAGTTTAGGCATCATAGACACTCTTATGAACGTCAAAAATTTTTAAATGATTCTACCGCTGTCTTCGGAAAAGAACCACCGCCGAGAAGAAGCAGCAAGAAACTCGTGGGCCATTATTTTTTCAAGTTTTTGTACATTGAGGTTACATATGAGTAGTATTAAAATAACAAATTTATTCAATAGTTGGCTATTAGGCAGAAGTGGAAAGCTTCCAGGCATCTTTGTCTTCTAAGTAGTGACTCAATTTATAATAGGCTTTTTTCATTAGTATATTTTTGACACGTAACTTGAATTTCCCTTCAGTGAGCTCAGTAATGTCTTTCGGGATTTTATTATAGAAACGTACACAATTGCCTAAGAAGGACTTATTTTTAGTTTTTGTGAGTCTAAATTTAGATACAGCTATCCTATCCTTATTTCTAGTATTAATATTATGCATATCACTATTTATTCTAAACTTCTTTATATTTTTACGAACGTACATTATATTTTCTAGGATATACAAAGATGGAAGAGTTAATATATTAATTTCTTTGAACATTTGTCTTAAGGATTCGCGGGGACCCATTTCGTAGATGGCTCGAACTGCCCGCTTTTGCAATATAAAAACTGTCTCTATGTCCGCCGCTGACCCCCACAGCAGGATACCATATGACATTATGCTGTGGAAGTAAGCAAAGTAGACCAGTCGAGCAGTAGCTATATCTGTCAATTGCCTAATTTTATGAACCGCATATGCAGCTGAGCTCAGTCTTCCAGATAGTGCATCAATATGAGGACCCCATTGTAATTTAGAGTCTATGCTAATACCTAGAAAGACTATTGCCTTGTCAATTTTCAATTTATTTCTGTCGAGTAATACGTTTGGCTCTATATGTCTTACATTAGGCATGGAAAATTTTAAACATTTCGTTTTCTTTGCGTTGAGAAGCAGGTTGTTTGCGACGAACCAATTTGAAACAATAGTTAACGCGTTGTTGACTTGAACTAGTTCTCTATCTTTCCTATCTACTTTAAAAATCAGAGATTTAATTAGATTTAATACTTCGTATTGCCTCCTCGTGCTTCCATTACTGCGTTTACGCGGTTTGGCATGCTGTACACCAAGTTCCTTATACGATTTTGGGGAATATTCTCCCATTCCTCTGTGAGAGCAATTTTGAGCTCACGAAGCGTGATTGGGGGAGGGTTTCGTTGTTTTACGCATCTGCCTAGCTCGTCCCAAGCATGCTCGATCGGGTTGATATCCGGGCTGCGCGCTGGCCACTCCATACGAGTAATGTTCATCTCTTGAAGGTAGTCATTCACAATCCTACCTGTATGAGGTCGGGCATTGTCATGCATAAATATAGCATCCTCACCTAAATTGACCATAAATGGACCAACGTGATCATTGAGGATTTCTTCCACATATCTTTCGCTAGTTAAAGAGCCGTTTTCTATGATCACCAGCTCTCTGCGACTTTCAGAAGAAATTCCGGCCCACACAAGTACAGACCCACCACCGTAGGCTACTTTTTCTTCGATGCATGCTTGCTTGAATCTTTCCCCTGGTCTTCGATACACTCTGTGTCTTCCATCGTGCTTGTAGAGCATAAATTTTGATTCGTCGGAGAACATAACTTTTGACCAATTTTCAATACTCCAATTTACGTGGCTCTGGGCATATCTTAGTCTTGAAATACGATGCCCACGCTCC